>OX637527.1:3811305-5147734 GCA_951799955.1 Apamea anceps | reverse complement strand
AAAGGAGTTTTTTTTTTTTTTTAATCTTTATTTTTTTTATAGAGGGGTTGATCAGACATGATCATGCCACCCTCATAGGCCTCACAGGGATTGACTTATCTACGCTTAATGGCTAATTTAACTAAATTATAAATTGACTTAGCCTCCTCTGACAAAGGACGGGCCAGAATTAAGTTACACATGCCCATTTCCCGCAGATCCACGTCATATTCGAGCATTAAGCTGACCCTCTCCACCTCGTTCCGGGCACATTCGGCCAACACATGGTAAACATCTTCAACCACGCCATAAAAGGAGTTTTATAACTACATAGGTAGGTTAGTAAGTCGCGGAACTTTTGTTTATAAAATTGACTGTACACAACTGTCATTTCTGACAGTTATATAAAATGGCTATAACACAGCAAATTGGCGTAGTGTGTCAATTTAATAAATTTTTTTATTAATCTCACTGTCTTTACCTACTGACCCTTAGTTAACAAGTTTAAAAACACAAAAAATAAAACCTTAAGTTGAAGTAAATTCACATCATGGTCTTTACCGGCCACCAGTCTAACCAGATATGCCTGAATACACTTGAACTATGCCCATCTTTTTAAAAGGTAAAAACTCGACCAGTAGAACATCCTGCACTACGCATGCAGCATGCGTCAAGCTTTTTATTTCTGTGGGAATTAAAAACAATTTTAGTACTGTTAAAAGTAGTTAAAACATTCCTTTTTAAATGTCCTATGTAGGTACAGGCAGAGCACACCAGCCCAATGGTAACGGTCACGACTTACGAGATGCAGGTCGTAGGTTCGAAAACAGACAGGCGCTTTACTTTGTGGAAATTATTTCGTCACCACTGCTCTCCTATGTTCTATATAATCATCATCTGCCTAGCCTTTTCCCAACTATGTTGGGGTCGGCTTCCAGTCTAACCGGATACAGCTGAATACGAGTATTTTACATGGAGCGACTGCCTATCTGACCTCCACAACCCAGTTACAGGGTAATACGATACCCCTTGGTAAGACTGGTTGTCAGACTTTCGGGCTTCTGACTACCTGTAACGACTGTCAAAGATCCATGAATGACAGCCGGGACCAACGGCTTAACGTGCTTTCCGAGTTACGGAGGGGTCTCGGTATGCAAAGATGGTCACCCATCCACAGACCAACCGCGACAAGCGTAGCCTAACCTGACCGATCGACCTGTGCGGCTGTTATTATTTAGCCACGGGCCATTTACATTATAATGTCTACATTATAATGTCCTAGAACAAAAAATTTCGAAGACATTGTGACATCCACCAACCCGCACTGGGCCCGCGTGGTGGATTACAGCCCACTTCCTCTTGAAGAGAGGGGGCCAGTGAATGAATTTTTCGACGCTATATTTTAGTTTGGAAATAGTATTAGTTAAATTAGGATTTATATGTTGGTAATTTTGCTATTTTAGTGTTAGATTATTTCAATAAAGTTATGAAATGTTTTTGAGAAATAGATATTGTTGAAGTACAGCATGCCGGAGTACGTAGAGATAAGAGAAATTGACTGATGTCGGACTACCATTGTTGTCGAAGAACAAGTTGGTGAAGTCACATCGTTTCCTAGTTAAGTCATGTCGAAGAAACGCTTTGTCGGAGTACAGTAGTGTCGGACTTAAGGTATTTCGAACTAAAGTATTGTCGAAATGAAGACGTGTCGGAGTTCCAGTGTCGAAATAAAATCTTGTCGTACCTATTACGGTTTGTCGAAATTCAGTTGGTAAGTCACGCGGGGTGCCCCGCAGGGCAAGTGATCAAAGGTAGATAACCAAGTTTTAGTGTAATAATGAAGGATAACTGCATTTTTGTGAATGACATCGTAAGCAAACTATTTATCTTATTTCATATTGAAAATGTCGCTATTGGCGAATTCACTACCAAATTTCTTAATAAAAACATATCTAAGTACTACGCATAAATGCCGTTAAGTGACATTAACGACATTTTTGTCTAGTACTTTCACGTAACGGCTTTTTAACGTTGGATTTAGAATATTAATTTGAAAAAAGCAGAACTATAAAGCCGTTATAGTCCTTTAATCTCATAATAGTGTAGGAAATTCTGTTAACGGCAATTTACCTAGTTATGAAACTGATAGTAAAAAATCTAGTTAAAATGAAAGTTATAAGCCTTTAGTCACTTTTTAGTTTAGTAATGTTGCTTACCTGCGTTTTAGCGTAGTAAAAAAATTAAGACCAAAACTTGTAACGACACTTTTTGCTATACTTAGTTGTAAGCCGTGCGTAAGTTTAAGTTTTTAACATGTTGTTGTTATTGTTATATTTGTTGTTATTGTGTTATACATGTTTATTATTTTATTTTAATCGAAAGGAACTTCGTTCCATCCGGGTGTCCCTTGACACCTCTCAAGTTTTGGAACGAAGTTCCTTATCGCGCGTTGCGAAAGGGGAAAAAATTAAGACCAAAAGTTGGAACGACACTTTTTGCTATCTTAGTTGTAAGCCGTGCGGCGTCGGGCCTGCGGGCGGTGAGTAATGGGTAACTCACCGTCCGATCAGGACCAGGCCCGTGCCGGACGGCGTGTTGTGTTCCACGCGCGCCTCAAAGAGATGTCAGCATGAGTGACGGGGCCCCATAGGGCCGAAGCCTGCCAGGGTAGCGGGATTGTCCGAAAGGGTTACCGCTGCCCTGGAACATAAAGGGCTAAGGAAGGAACACGGGTGGGTTTTAGTCAGTAAGAGTCTGACACTCCCTCCTGCTCCACCCAGAGCGGGAGGAGTCATTTGATGATTTCCCATCCTCAAAAAAAAAAAAAAAAAAAAAGCCGTGCGGCGTGCGCGTCTTTCTCTGTCTCTCTCTCTCTCTCTTATAGAAAGCAAGCCAGTTTTTTTTTGTCTGTGTTTTTTTATTTGTTAATAATAAAAAAAATATTATTATAACTTAAAAAAAAAAACATTACAATTCCTTCACTAATTAATCGAAAGGAACTTCGTTCCATCCGGGTGTCCCTTGACACCTCTCAAGTTTTTTTTTATTTCTGAATCCATAAACAGTAGAAAGAAACTGCATAGACAGAAAAATAGAGAATTTTTTTCTGATTAAAGTGGTATCAGAAAAAAATGGAAGAAGAAGGATGAAGATGGATGGAGATGGAAATGGATGGATGGTTGTGGTGGTGGTGGTGGTGGTATGGGTGGTAAACGAAAATCGACCAGATGTGAGATAGCGGCATTATACTCGTAGCTTGTGGTAATATAGAGGTGTATAAAAAGCGACGCAGATACGACTCAGCTTAACTACTCGGGGACAATAAGCGCGATGTTATGTTTGCAATCAAACACCTACAATTACTTACACAAAAAACAAACGCAAGTAACGCCCGGAGGCCAGAGCTAGCTCACGATTAAAACAATAGATGTCAGTTGCAGTCCATGTACTATTAATTGTTATTAAATTTCGCAATTTGAAAGGAAGGTCATAATAATAATTATTATTACTAGTATGGTTTCTGTGGGTCTATTAACCTGTGGGGTTATTATTAGGTTAGGATGAAAAACACGAGTTGAAATAATGACGAGCATTTTTAGGGTTCCGTAGCCAAAAGGCAAAAAACGGAACCCTTATGGATTCGTCATGTCTGTCTGTCTGTCCGTCCGTATGTCACAGCCACTTTTTTCCGAAACTATAAGAACTATACTGTTGAAACTTGGTAAGTAGATGTATTATGTGAACCGCATTAAGATTTTCACACAAAAATAGAAATAAAACAATAAATTTTGGGGGTTCCCCATACTTAGAACTGAAATATTTTTTTTCATCAAACCCATACGTGTGGGGTATCTATGGATAGGTCTTCAAAAATGATATTGAGGTTTCTAATATCATGTTTTTCTAAACTGAATAGTTTGCGCGAGAGACACTTCCAAAGTGGTAAAATGTGCCCCCCCCCCCCCCCCCCCATGTAACTTCTAAAATAAGAGAATGATAAAACTAAAAAAAATATATGATGTAAACTTCCACCAAAAATTGGTTTGAACGAGATCTAGTAAGTAGTTTTTTTTTAATACGTCATAAATCGTAAACCGCAATTTACCTTTCATTCAATCAACTCAACGGAACCCTTAATGGGCGAGTCCGACTCGCACTAGACCGCTTTTTTTAAAATATAGTGGCCTCCAAAAGTTTTGTTAATGGAGATCACGAATATTAGTAAGTACGTATTCAATAGGTAATTAATATTTTAAAGAGATAAAATTAGCGAGTTTGTATAGCATAATCAATCTATATTGTTCCCACTGCTGGGACACAGGCCTCCTCTCTGTGAGAGGGAATGGGCTGTAATCCACCACGCGGGCCCAGTGCGGGTTGATGGATGTCACATGTCTGCGAATTTTTGGTTCTAGGACATTAAAGACATTATATAGAACATAGGAGAGCAGTGGTGACGAAATAATTTACACAAAGTAAAGCGCCTGGTCGGTTTCGAACCTACGACCTACACTCGTAAGACGGAGCTGTTACCACTGAGCCACCACTGCTGCTTTTTTATTACAATATGGCCGTCGGCCCACGTGGTGGATTATGGCCTCTCGAACAGGAGGTCTGTGTCCCAACAGTGGGAACATTACAGGCTGATAATGCTACACTAACTCACAAATTTTACCTCTTCGTAATATTAAGTATAATACCTACTTACTAATATTCGTGAACTCCATTCATAAAATCTACAATAATCAATAGAAACCTCGACGCAACAACAGCCCGTATGTTTCTAGATACCATCAAGCGATTGACCAGTCAATAATGAGCAATGACCGAATGACTGACCGAATGAGTAATGAACTATGCTCGTCCTAGTTCCATGTCATTGGACATCCCTAAAGAGCATAGTTAAAATAGAACGGTCAGGAATAAAATACTGCTTAGTGTCCTCATTATTTTAGATTAAAAATTACAAAAAATATAACATAGCATTAACAAGCTCATCTCTTTTGTAATTTGTTAATTTAATTATGATTATTTTTTTATTATTGTGTATGAATTATTGTAATTGAATTGAATTAGTGGTTTTGTATATGTAATGTGTCTGTATGTGTGTTTTTTTTCTATTATGAGTCAGTGAATTTAAATGTTTTTTTTTTTTATTTATTAGTTTTATCTCTCAAAGGCGAAGGCAGAAAAAGAAAAAACTATCAAAATCAAAAGTCATTTATTCTAACTAGATTGCGGACCAGAACTTTTTGAACGTCAAAATTACTGTACTTCAAAATGGTCTTACTGACCTCCACGAATAGGTATAAAATAAAGTTGACCCTCTCCTTGGCTTAGATTCTTTTACAAGAAGGCTCAATTTAAAATGGTCTACATCAACGAGTTTGGTACAGACGCCAGCAGGTCAAGCTATCCGAAACTGTCAAATTTTCCCAATCAACCTTGAACCTTAATGCTGCCACGATAAAGTCGAAAATCCATTTTCGTTGGTACAGACCAAACGCACTAATCACGCTAGTTACTCAATTGGCCTGTTTTTTACTGACACCATAGTATTATCTTCACGCCCTTCTTCCGTTACGAGGTAAGCAGATTTATTGGCTTTCTCAATAGGTACTGTTATAATTAAGTAGGTGGATACAGTAAGAAGCTCGTGTTAATGGGACTTCGAGTTTTAAGACTATTTAATTTTGACAATTCAAAAGTGCCTGAAATGGTTTAATTGAAATAAATGATTTGTGTTTGAGTTTAAGAAAAAAGAAAAAAATGCCGTTGCCTGCCTCATTGGCTTAGAGCTCTCTAAATGTTACTGTTGAGCATGAGATCCTAGGTTCAATTCCCTAAATAAATTTATTTATTTATTTATTTCTAATATCTATTAAAAAAAAAAAAAAAAAGGTGGGTAGGTAGGTAGGTAAGGTAGGAAGTTTTCGATAACTGCCCGAAGTCTGGATTTGTAGATTTATTATTTATTTATAATTAATTACAACTGCTTGCGCCAATGACAGTAATTAAGAGGTAAAAGTAAACATACAAGTAAAACTAAACATATTACTTAATTGACATAATTCAAAAACAAATAACAAGTCAGAGATCAAACATACTTAGTGTTACGAGCTTCGGGTTCGTGACAATAAAAATGCCGATAAAAATCACCCAAAAGTTACACTTTAATTAATCAACACTAACAACAATTCAAAACACACTAATTATAAAACACAATCGCTCTTAAGTCGCACTTGAAGATCGCTTTCGATGTATTCACTCGTGTCGCAAAACCAAGTCTGATTGCTCGCGGCTATTCCCGGCCTTATATAGTGCCGCAGATAGTTCCAGAACCTTCTATTGTAGAACCGTCTAGAATGTTCGAGTACATACCGGCCCCGACTGACTACATGTCGATAGTTCTAGTAAGTTCTAGCTTCGTCATATCTACTCGTCAATAGATGGCGCTGACGGATGGCGTGACTATTAGTTCTACTATTCCATAATAGATGGCGCCAGTTAGTTCTGCCAATCCACAATAGATGTCGCCAGTGGTAACTAATGTCACCGTGTATCAGGCATTAATTGTGGCGCGTAACACTGCCCCCTCCTAAGACATGCTCGTCCCGAGCATTATCGACTCCATAATAACGCGCCAATCGATCCACATGGACGATCTTAGGAGTACCTCTTGCACCTTTCCGTATCCGGTAGGTTACGTCATTGATCTTTGTCACAATCCGGTACGGTCCATCCCATTTAGCTTGAAGCTTAGGAGATTTCCCTTTGCTGCGCACTGGATTGTGCAACCACACTAGTGAACCTTCGTCGAACCCTTTACTGTTCATTTTGCGGTCATAACGGGTTTTCATCTTTTCAGACATTTGCTGGCCCGATTGTCTGACGTGCTCACAAATGTCATTCATTTTATTCCGCAAGTTATTCGCATAATCCGTTATACTGCATGGGGCATCAGGTGGTATTCCGGTGATCAGGTCTGCAGGCAGCCGTAATTCTCTTCCAAAGTTTGCGAAGGCTGGTGTCACCGATGTACTTTCGTGAACAGCGCTTCGATATGACAACAAAAACGGTTGTATGTGCTTGTCCCAATCTCGTTGTCGATTTTCCACAACTTTTGCTAGGTACCTCTCCAGTGTCTGATTAAATCGTTCCACCATTCCATCCGATTGTGGGTGGTAAGAAGTTGTTCTTGTTTTATGAGTACCCATAACTCGACAAGTTTCCTGGAATATTTGGGACTCAAAATTCCTTCCTTGATCACTGTGAATCTCTAGTGGAACTCCAAAACGACAGAAGACTTCATAAACTAATTTATCTGCAACTGTCGAAGCTTCTTGGTTTGGAATGGCGAAGACTTCCGGCCACTTAGTGAAGTAATCCATCACAACCATGAAATACTTGTTGCCACTTTCACTTTCCGGAAACGGCCCCGCAACGTCGAGGGCTATCCTCTCCCATGGTGCGCCAACATTGTACAATTTCAATGCACCTCTACTACGAGTCTGAGGTCCCTTTACAGCTGCACAACTTGTACATTTGCGACACCAGTCCTCAACATCGTCCCGACAGTGGACCCAGTAAAACCGTTCTCGTATCTTCAGTAGAGTCCGTTTTACTCCCAGATGACCTCCTGAACATCCATTATGGTACAGCTGTAGAACATCCGGTACTTGAGCTTTAGGGACAACCATTTGCAAATGACAGCTATCTCCCCGAGCATTTTCCCATTTTCGGCACAGGACTCCATCCTGAATCACCAAGCTGTCCCATTGGGCCCAATAGCTTTTCGTGATCGAACTCATCGCTGAGACGTCGCTCCACTTGGGCTTAGGAGCTCTGGCCTTCATCCACTCCAGAATCGGCTTGATGTCTGAATCTTCCTGCTGTGCACGTTGTAGGCTGTCCTTCCACTCGATGCTGAGGTCTGTCTTGAGCATCCTCACAGGTACGACTTCTTTACTCTCTTGCCTAGTACAATGCTTGCAGTCTTCAGGACAAGGTCTTCTTGACAATGCATCTGCGTTGCCATGAGATTTTCCGCTGCGATGTTCGACCACGAAGTCGTATTCCTGCAGAAGTTCAATCCATCTCGCAACTTGTCCTTCTGGATTTTTGAACTGCAATAGCCATTTCAGTGCAGCATGGTCGGTTCGTAACTGGAATTTCCGACCCAGAAGATATTTGCTAAAGTGCTGCAATGACTTTACCACAGCAAGCAGTTCTCGTCTCGTAACACAATAGTTCCTTTCAGGTTTCGACAATGACTTGCTGAAGTACGCTATCACAAATTCTTGATCGCCATTCCGCTGGGACAACACACCGCCAAGTCCTATGTCGCTTGCGTCTGTGTCAACTATAAATTCCTTGCCCGCATCAGGGTACCCCAAAATAGGTGTTTTGCACAGACGGTCCTTTAGCTCCTGGAATGCGATGTCGCAACTTCCATCCCAGCTGAAATGTCGCTTTTCCTCGGTTAGCTTATGCAGGGGTTTGGCTATATCTGCAAAGTTCTTGACAAATCGCCGATAGTAGGAGCACAAACCCAGAAATGCTCTGACCTGCGTCTTGTCTTTTGGAATTGGCCAATCCTTGACAGCGGCGATTTTCTCCGGATCCGTGCGGATACCTTCTTCAGAGACTACATATCCCAAAAAGCTAACTTGCCGTTTGAATAGTGAACACTTCTTTGGACTTAACTTGAGGTTGGCACCCTGGATCTTCATGAGCACGCGTTCCAGGTTTTGAAGATGTTCTTCAAACGTACGGCCTACGATGATGATGTCATCCAAGTAGACCAGACAGGCATCGCCAATTAGCCCGGTAAGTACAAGTTCCATCAACCTTTCAAACGTTGCCGGAGCATTGCACAATCCAAACGGCATAACTTTAAATTGCCACAGACCCTTTCCTGTCGAGAATGCAGTTTTCTCCTTGTCCTTAGGATCAATTTCAACTTGCCAGTAGCCACTTTTCAGGTCCAGCGTGCTAAACCACTTTACGCCAGTAAGCATGTCCAGCGTGTCATCGATTCTTGGCAAAGGATAGCTGTCCTTCTTGGTGACGTCGTTCAAACGACGATAGTCAACACAAAACCTCATGCTGCCGTCCTTCTTTCTTACCAGCACTACAGGTGAACACCATGGACTAGATGAAGATTCAATAACACCATCCTTCACCATCCCCTCAATCATGGTTTCCACTTCCTTTTCACGTGCAACCGGCAATCTCCTTGGCCGCTGACGGATAGGCAATTCATCTCCTGTGTTTATTTTGTGTTGAACTAAGCCAGTCCTGCCGATGTCAGCATCGTTTGACGAGAAAACATCGGCATACTTGAGTAACATTTTCTTCGCCTTGACCATTTCATTTTGGGACAGAGCGCTGCGGCAGTCTTCTAAAAGTGTGGTCACTCTTGTTTGTGCATCCTTGCTGAGGGTCCCAGTCGATAGATGTTGGCATCGACGCAACCAATCCACTTCCTCGCAAGTACCAACTAGTGTGCCTTTTTCTATAACCTGTTCCTGATCACAAAGGTTCAGCACACGTACCCCTGAGATGTCGGTGGCTCTGACCAAAGTTCGTGCCACTTTCCATGGAAGGGCATTGTCTACCCTTTCCACGAGTACACAACGATGAGTTTGCCCAGTATTCCGAGGAAGACTAACCGGCACAATCGTTTCCGATCTCGGCGGAAGAACAATCTTCTTAAGGCTGTACACGTTCCCTGTTAACGCCCCTTCCACGAAAAGTTCCTCTTGTCCACATTTCAGAACACCTTGCTTGACGTCAATTTCGCAACAATTCTTCCTCATAAAGTCAAGGCCCAGGATGCAATCGTCCATTATATCAGCCACGATGACATTATGCAGGTAGATTCTGTTGCCTAGCTTCAACCCTATCTTCTTCTCTCCATGGACGGGTATGCGCTGACCGGTGGCTGTTACTAAATTAATGTGTTCTTGGTTGTATGCGGAGTCCCCAAGGGACCGTCTTATGAGTTGGGAACTGACAACCGTGCGAGTGGCTCCAGTGTCTATGGTCAGCTTACACGGCGTTCCGTTGACCTCGCCCTTGATGATTAGGCTGTTCCCGTCTTGGGTTTGTGTGATCGAAACCCTTGGGGCTCTTTGAACATCAGCCAGCACCCGCCCCGCAGTCCTGGCTATTACTCGTTTCCCTGCTGCTGGTGCTGGGCGGTGCTGTTAGCTGCACTGCCCTCTGGAGATCGACCTTCATCTCTTTCTGCAGTTCGCTTGGGGCAACTGGATCGAAGGTGGCCCCTTTCCCCACAGCCGTAGCACCTAGGGCTGTATCCTTTACTGCGGTCGCGAACTGTAGCCGCTGCAACCTCCCTGACGCGATGGGAACGATGATCCTGTCGCACGGCTTCCACCTCCAGTGCATGAGCCAAGGCGTCCTTAAGCGTCCCGTGGTGCCCGAGCCTCACAGCAGCTCTAACTTCAAGGTCGCGGATGCCGTCGATGAATGCCTGCACCAGGTTCCCATCAATAAGCGCAGGTACGGACTGGTAAGCTTTACGCACCAGCTTCTCCACTTCAAGAGCCCACTGCTGCAGGTTTTCATTACTTCGTTGCACGCGATCCTTGAGCTGCGCACGAAACACGTGTTCCAGGTGGGCGTCGCCATACCGAGCCTCCAATGCCTCAAGGAGCTGCTCGTAAGTCACTTCCTTACCGAGAGCTTCCAGGACAGTTAAGGCCTGGTCGCGCAGGCCTAGGGTGAGGGCAGTCATGGCCTGACTATTATTCCAACCATTCGCCTTCATGACAGCCTCAAATTGGATTTTGTAGGCCGACCAGGAAGAAGTTCCGTCGAATGGTGGCACTTTGAATCCACGTAGCGAAGGTGTTGTAGCTACGGGAGCTGCGATTCCATCCCCAAGTTTAAGGTAATCCAGCGTTTTCTTTACGTCAGCCATCACGGTTTTCTTCACGTCAGCCACCACGTTGTCAACCCGATTACTCACTTGGTCGATCCGGATTTCAGCTTCCGACAGGCGGTCGTCATGTTGAGCAACCTTATCCTTCACCTCCTTCATGTCTTTCCCTAAGGTAGCGTGAAGGTCCTTCATAAGAAGCATCTGCTCTTCCTGGCGGCGCGCTTGCTCCTCCTTATCACGTTGGAGCTGTTCTTCCAACCGGCGAGCCTGTTCCTCCTGTCGGCGAGCCTGTTCCTCCTGTCGGCGAGCCTGTTCCTCCTGTCGGCGAGCCTGTTCCTCCCCTGTCACGCAGCAGCTGTTCTTCCAACCGACGGGCCTGTTCCTCCTTGTCCCGCTGGAGCTGTTCTTCCAACCGACGAGCCTGTTCCTCCTGTCGGCGAGCCTGTTCCTCCTTGTCCCGCTGGAGCTGTTCTTCCAACCGACGAGCCTGTTCCTCCTGTCGGCGAGCCTGTTCCTGTAGCATCATCATCAGGGCAGCAAGGTCTGGTGCTGCTGATGCTGAAGCTGCTGCGAGCGGGTCGGCCTCCGTGGTTGGTAGCTGGCCCTCCGACCTCTGCGGCATAGCTCCACCAAAACGTCTCTGGTCCGTCTCCTGTTGGCGTTGACTCCGGGTACGGATACCCTCCGTGTCGTCTTTAGGTAAAATCGGCATGATTAATCCCACTTCTGACACCAATTGTTACGAGCTTCGGGTTCGTGACAATAAAAATGCCGATAAAAATCACCCAAAAGTTACACTTTAATTAATCAACACTAACAACAATTCAAAACACACTAATTATAAAACACAATCGCTCTTAAGTCGCACTTGAAGATCGCTTTCGATGTATTCACTCGTGTCGCAAAACCAAGTCTGATTGCTCGCGGCTATTCCCGGCCTTATATAGTGCCGCAGATAGTTCCAGAACCTTCTATTGTAGAACCGTCTAGAATGTTCGAGTACATACCGGCCCCGACTGACTACATGTCGATAGTTCTAGTAAGTTCTAGCTTCGTCATATCTACTCGTCAATAGATGGCGCTGACGGATGGCGTGACTATTAGTTCTACTATTCCATAATAGATGGCGCCAGTTAGTTCTGCCAATCCACAATAGATGTCGCCAGTGGTAACTAATGTCACCGTGTATCAGGCATTAATTGTGGCGCGTAACATTAGCAATAACTTGAAGAGAAAATAAAATAAAATCGAATAAAGTGATAACAGCATACAACTTATTACCATCACTACTATTACTTACCATTAAATGATAAATGATTTTATTTTGTAAGTAGGTTTGTACAAACACTTTTACACGTCAATCATATTTTAAAACTAGATGAGGTCGGCGTTTCCTATCTGACTAGTCTGAGAAGAAAGGCCGAAACAAACTCAGACGTCACAGTCTCTTTTAAAGTCCAGACATAATCTTATTAATTATTACCACTATTACTTACTTATTTGTGCCAGTAGATGGCTTAAGGCTCGCCCCTATTACATGGGACCTAAGTATAGCTGGAGAAATATGGGTGTACAGCACCCTAATTGCGTAACACACAATCAATCGGAATCGGTTTAATTTTGACAGTTCAACAACATTCATTGCGGTATTTACGTGTTGAGCAGACAAATTTTTCGAACTTATGAAGCAATGGATTAGCAATTTGCTTCAAAATGATTCAAATTCCGATTGATCGTGTGTTACGCAATTATGGTGCTGGTCTAGTACACATTTCGCTAGTTTTATTTAAGTGTATACTTGTGTGAGTGTTATCAGATTACTTATAATAAGCGATACTCAATTACACAGACGCAGGATAACTTCTAGAAATTTTGTCATGATTGAATTTATTCCCTTGTAAGTATTTATTTTTGTTTACATAGGCTTAGTATTAGGTATTAATGTACTATTGTGCTTTGTCGCATGGTTGTTAAATAATTATTTTTATATACTTACCAGTTTTATTTAAAAATTTAATTCCCAAATTTAATTGAAATGTAAAGTGATGGCCTAAAACACAGGTTTGAATTAAACCTAGTTCGTGTGAGTTGCTACCTACGAGTAACACTCGAATTCCGAACCATCATTACTTGCATCTCTAATAAAAAAAATATTTCAGTTGTAGGTACTTTATTTTTCGGCACTATAATTGTATGGGAAATTTGCCACTCTTGGCTAAATGTACACCTTTTGTAAACGTTTTTATTAAATAAATTATTTTATTATTACCTACCTCTGCCTAAACCTAGGGGAAAATCGAGCGTGAAGTTAAAATATGTTATATTTGGCTTTGTAGAGCGTCGTCTCTCTCTCCCGAACTTCTGTCTCTTTCTAAATATCGATGCGTCGTATTACCGGAAACTGTATCTATAATTCAATGATGCCAAATACGACACGAGTGCCCCAAAACTTTCAGGCTAACTAAATTATGTATTTCAGTGACATCTCCAGCGCCTCCGTGGTGCAATGGCTAACGCGTTCGGCTGTTAACCGAAAGGTTGGTGGTTCGAGCCCACCCGGGGGCGATTCTTTTTACTACTGAAACGCAGGAACCAGCGGGGTAATTGTGTGACAAACTATCAGTAGCATTGGGTTTTATTTTGACGGTTCAACCACATTCATTCTATTGATCTAAGGTTGAGGAACACTATCCGCTCGTGATACAGTTTTATACGAATACGAGGGGATAGGGCAAATCAGCCCAAAGACAACCAAACTATTGTTACAATCTGCCACTTCAAGTTCCCCAACTGTCTAAATTTATTGTCAAAATAATTTTAAACGATTTACCATATCATCTGCCTAGCCTTTTCCCAACTATGTTGGCGTCGGCTTCCAGTCTAACCGGATGCAGCTGAATACCAGTATTTTACATGGAGCGACTGCCTATCTGACCTCCACAACCCAGTTACTGGGTAATACGATACCCCTTGGTAAGACTGGTTGTCAGACTTTCGGGCTTCTGACTACCCGTAACGACTGTCAAAGATCCACGAATGACAGCCGGGACCAACGGCTTAACGTGCTTTCCGAGGCACGGAGGGGTCTCGGTATGTAAAGATGGTCACCCATCCACAGACCAACGATTTATTATATATCCTGGGTTTATTTTTAAGGTGCTCTGTATGGTTGCCTCATATTCATGAATAAAGATTATTATTATTATTATTATTCATTGCGTTATTTACGTTGTTGTGCAGACACATTTTTCGAACATAATATATGAAGCAATGGATTAGCAATTTAGCATTAAACTTCAAAATTATTCTGGAATGAGATTGATAGTTTTTTACGTAATTAGGGTGTAGGGCTGAAATCTATGTGTTAAATGAGCTAATGTTAAGACCTGCGTTGACGTAAACTCATAAGATCGACATTTTTAATTACACAAGACATATTAATTAAAATTCCAAAACATATTAGAAGCATCCCGGAAATTAAATTATTTAAAAAGAAACTTCACGACCTGTTAGTCGATAAATGCTATTACTGTTTAAAAGACTTTATGTCAGACAAGTCCCTCTAAATTATATTTTGACCAAGACCATGGCGCAGTCAGTGCTGCTTACTATTAATTTTAAGATCTTTAACTGACCTATATTTTGTGTTTATTTTTTGTTGTATTATTAGATTGTAACTGCTCACCTAACTAGTTAATTTGATTGTTCCTTAAATTGCAATAGTAATGTTATATTTTTTTCTTTTTTCTCTTTGTTTTTCTTTGTTAATTTATTAAAATAGTAATGTTAATTTCATAAATAATAATGTTAATAATTTGTATTGTATGCCCAAAAGGCAGGACATAGCTGATCATCATCACTGTAATTCTTAACACCTGTATCTATTTCTGTACCTATGATCCACATTAAACATGATTGATTGATTGATTTTAATCTCAAAGCATGTTATAACGAAAGACTACTTACTTGAAAATTATGTTTTTTTTTCATATAATTTTAATCTTGTAAATTCGTTATACTGAGTTGTCATTTTGTCAGAAAAAAGGCTTTTAAAGGATTTTTTCCGACTCCACGGGGACGAAGTCGTAGGCCAGAGCTAGTACCTATAGATATACATATATTTTAAAATAAATCAAAATAATTACAATAATAATAAAAACACAATACAATTGCACAAAACATTTACAATCTCATGCAACGCTCTCGTAACTTTACACCACTCCAGAGAATTCGTCGATACGTTCATTCAATTTCGTTCATTCATCTAGGGTTGAACGGTTGTAATGTTGGCATAAAAAATACTGTCGCTTTTTTATTAAAATAATTTACTGACGCCGAAAATGAAATGGGAACTTGTGGCTAAGTAATAACAGCCGCATGGGTCGATCGATCAGGTTAAGCTACGCTTGCTGCGGTTGGTCCGTGGATGGGTGACCATCTTCACATACCAAGACCCTTCCGTGCCTCGGAAAGCACGTTAATCCATTGGTCCCGGCTTTCATTCGTAGATCTTTGATAGTCGTTACGGGTCGTCAGTAGCCCGAGAGTCTGACAACCAGTCTTACCAAGGGGTATCGTATTACCCGCTAGGTTATGGAGGTCAGATAGGCAGTCGCTTCATGTAAAATATTGGTATTCAGCTGCATTCGGTAAGACTGGAAACCGACCCCAACATAGTTAGAAAAACGTTAGGCAGTTGACTGACGCCGAAAATGAAATACCCAGTAAATATTAAATTCGAAGGTCATTAGAGATTTTTGCGTAACACACTAATTATTACACACGCTAACAGTAGCAATGGCTTTCATTTTGACAGTTCAACAACATTCATTGCGTTTTTTGCGTTGTTGAGCAGACAAATTTTTCGAACAAATGAAGCAATGGTTTAGTAACATCCTTCAAAATGATTCAAAATGACAACTAGGTAAAGGTCCACGACGAAACTGCGAGAGGCTGAGTTAAGACGAAGAATTTTATTACAATATTTTTTTTTTTATTGGGCTAGCCCTTGACCTCGATTTCGCATGGTGGACAGCGAAGGATGAGGTCTATGATGGTATAATTTCCATCAATCAATCAACTTAGCCTATCGCAGTCCACTGACTACCGGACATAGGCCTCTCCCAGACTGCGCCACAACACCCTGTCCTCCGCCCTCCGCATCCAGTCTAACCCAGCCACCTTCTATAGGTCCGTCCATCTGGGGGGCGTCCCACACTACGCTTGCCGATACGCGGTCTCCACTCCAGAACTGGTCTGCTCCATAATTTCCATGTTTCCTTCATATTTCAGGACTAAACTTATCGTTGACGTGGTCATCTATAGTCCTACCGACCATCGCTCCTGCAACTGTCAGTACTCTGAGCGGAGTACTAATTAAATTCTCCCAGGAATTACGTGCAATATACCCAAAACAATGAGCCAGTCTGCACATCACGTATAACATGCGGTTGTACCCGCCTAGAATTCGAACGGCCTTTGGCAATAACAATATCCCATTTACATACGTCATAAATCCTACATGGCTTTTGAGAAAGTGTCATGGCGGTGCAAGTTGGTAAAGATAAATTACAAAAACCTGTCAAATTCAGTAGGTACCTTCTTATCATGTTGGTTTTCTATTTCGTCACGTTCACTAAAGATCCATGTCGTTCCGATATCTATCCTAGTTAGTCTTATCCTAGTTTATTTGGGGATAGCGCAGCAAACCTTCTGCTGCCACAGTCGTCATCTCAGTAGTCACCCCTTTTCTAGCCATATCATCTTTCATCACTGTCCATTTATCTTTTCTTTGGTCTTCTCCTACTCAAAATCAAAATCAAAATCAAAAGTCATTTATTCAAATTAGGCTGAGAATCAGCACTTTTCGAACGTCAAAATTACAAAAGACAGTCCCCCAAAAACGCCCGCCCTTCGCCACTTCCTAGTGCTATCGCTGGGAAGAAGAAGTGGCGGAACAAACTCCCCAGCAGCACAGCTGTCTGTTTAGTTAAAATATAGTTGCATGTATACAATACTAGGAACCTATGTTCAGTAATGAACATTACAAGAAGCTTAAATTATTTGCCATATTATGTCAGCTAGCCACGCCAATGTACCAACAAATATAATAAAAACTATACGTACTCAAGCTAAAAAATAATTAATTAAAATAAAAATAAAAACTCACTACCTAAATAAAAGCCTCCAGGCATAAAGGGCGTGACAGCTTACATATTTATGCATTGCTGGGTTCGTCACATAGCTGTCACTTGTAGTCACAGATGATGAACTAGGACCATCGATGTGAAATAAATGAGTTAATACTAATAACAGTAACCTGTCAGTACCTAAGCTAATTCTGGAGAAAGAACATGAACATTGTCTTGCGTTAATTAGGGCGACCAACTATTCTTATCGTGTAAGTTACTCTTTTAGCCATCCACATTCATACTCAAAACTTTATCCACTAGGATCAACATCATCAGCCTATAGCAGTCCACTGCTGAACATAGGCCTTTTTTTTATTTTTTGAGGATGGGAAATCATCAAATGACCCCTCCCGCTCTGGGTGGAGCGGAGGGAGTGTCAGACTCTTACTGACTAAAACCCACCCGTGTTCCTTCCTTAGCCCTATAGGTTCCAGGGCAGCGGTAACCCTTTCAGACGATCCCGCTACTGAACATAGGCCTCTCCTATTGCACGCCATTCAACTCGATTTTCGGCAACTCTCATCCAACTGCTACCAGCCATCCTACGAAGATGGTCGTTCGAACTAGCCTGAGGGCGTCCTACCTTACGTTTACCAATTCACGGTCTCCACTCAAGAGCACGTCTACCCCAAAAGTCATCGGTTCTACGGCTATTATGGCCGGCCCATTGCCACTTCAGCTTCCTTATTCTGTGGGCTATGTCGACAATAGCGCAGAGTCTGGTTTTGTGAATGGTAATAGGTTACTACTTGACCAGTGAGCACCATTATTGACCTAATCATCGCTTTACATCATCATCTATATAGCCATTTCCTAACTATGGTGGAATCGACTACCATTTTGACCGGGTGCAGCTGATTACCAGTATCTTACATGGAGCGACTGCCTACCTGACATCCACAACCCAGTTACTGCAAGACATCGCTTAGGCTGCTTTTCCACCAGAGATGTGCTCTGCAGCTATGCTGCGAGGATGTGAAAGCTAAGCTACGAAACTGTGCGACCGTTTCCACTAATGCTAAGCTGTGTAGCGGAGCGAGTAAGATGTGCTATGAAGATGCGCCGCCGCGAGGTAGCTGTTGGAGGAAGATGCTCAAGTCGAGCAATGCAATGCATCGATAGAAGGGAAAGCACGGGGAGTACTCTGCTTTGCACAAAGCTACACCACTTGCGCATCCATAGCTCTCATCCATAGCACGCATCCTTCCGTATAAAAACATAGCTTGGTTGAATCCATTTCCACCAGTGCTATGCTATGTGGACCAATGAATATGATTGACGCATCCATAGCAACGTAGCATAGCACATCTCTGGTAGAAAAGCAGCCTTAACATCAGGTAAAGTAGCGAAGTTTGCACTTGAATCACGTCGCGGGAAAAAGCTAGTATGTCATGATCACCTACACGTAATCTGTAGGTGGTAGGCATATAAGTTGACACATTATCACCGTCATGGGCTGATGCATCCGATAGCTATGAGTAATATGACCTTAGAGCTTCCAGTGATTGTTGTCGAGACAAAATGGCGACGTGGGTTAGGTTAGGTTAAAGATTGTGGTTTAGGTGTGTCGTGGTTATGATGAAATAGTCAGTTATTATTTGTTCTGTTAAAACACAGTTACTTAAACTTTTTTTTGTGTTGTGATTTTAAGAAATTCATGGTTATGACTTATCGTACAGTCTTTGTTACAGCAGCTGGTCTATTCTGTAAAAATCTCACAGTGAAAACTTATGTATGATCTTACTTAGATCTGACTTAGGTTATGATAGATCAGTGTACGCTTATATCATCGTCTGCCTAGCATTTTATCAACTATGTTGGGGGTCGGTTTCCAGTTTAACCGGATGCAGCTGAATACCAGTATTTTATATGGAGTGACTGCCTATCTGACCTCGAAAACCCCGTAACTGGGTAATAATACCCCTGGGTATCAGTCTGACAACCAGTCTTACCAAGGGTGGTAAGACTGGTTGTCAGACTTTCGGGCTTCTGACTACCCGTAACGACTGTCAAAGATAAGGATAAGGATCAACAGCTTACCGTGCTTTCCGAGGCACGGAGGGGTCTCGGTATGTAAAGATGGTCACCCATCCACAGCCCAACCAGATCCACCTGTGCGGCTGTTATAGTTAGCCATGGACCCCTCCTACCAGCCTACGCTTAATGTATGGACGTGAATTTGGGTGTGTGGCAAAAGAAGCATGAAAGTAGAATAAATGTTATGGAAACGCGTTCCTTGCAAAGCATGTGTGGTGTGACTATGAATGATAAGCTGAGGAATGATGTGATAAGACAACGGTGCGGTTTAAAAGTATATGTAGTGATAAACATTGAAAATGCTTAGATGGTTTGGTCATGTTGAGAGGAGGAATGAAAGCCGAGTAACAAAAGGTATTTACAAGGCAGATGCCAGAGGAAACGCCGGGAGTGGAAGCCTTAGGAGGACATTATAGTGACCTTATTGGTGATGTTCTTCACAAAGACCAGCATCCAAATTGCGTAAAACACTATCAATCTCAATCTGCATCATTTTGAAGGATATTGCTGTTACATTGCTTCATAATAATATGTTCGAAAAATGTATCTGCTCAACACGTAAATAACGCAATGAATGTTGTTGAACTGTCAAAATTAAAGCCATTCCTACTGTTAGTGTGTTACGCAATTACCCAACAAGTGCATAGACTAGATGTATGAACGTAAACGAGGCAAAAGGAGTATGTAATAATAATAATAATCGTTTATTTGCATGAAATATGGTGCTTACAGATGTCATAATACAATAATAATAATATAATAATAATAATATAATAATTTTGGATGTGCTATGTTTCATAGTTATTGAATGATAGTTGTATTAGTTAGACATTATGTTAGAAAATATCAATAAAATAAGAAAATAAATTACAAAAATGTCAAAATAAGAATACAGGCAAGTCAAAATTAATAAAATTACAGAAATGTCAAAACTAATTGAATTACAGGAATATCAAACTTTATTAAATTAAACTATTCATGTCTGTGCAATATTCCTATTCATTATTATAATAAGGAGGAGGGGCCCGTGGCTAAATAATAACAGCCGCACAGGTCGATCGGTCAGGCTAAGCTACGCTTGCCGCGGTTGGTCTGTGGATGGGTGACCATCTTTACATACCGAGACCCTTCCGTGCCTCGGAAAGCACGTTAAGCCGTTGGTCCCGGCTGTCATTCGTGGATCTTTGACAGTCGACACGGGTAGTCAGAAGCCCGTAAGTCTGACAACCAGTCTTACCAAGGAGGACAGAGGGGGGGGGGGGAGGCTAGGCAGATGATTAATGTAAGGAGGAGTATGTAATCGTAGTAGATGGCGTTCGATAGTTGAGAAGGTGTGAGTTTATGTATGTGTGTGTGTTGATAGACGAGCAGTGAAGTGTAATTGATAATTTTTTATTATTAGTTTGTATTACCTGTCACCTTGACCTGCCATGAACCTCATGCATACCCGAATTTTCTTGAGTTCTAAAAATATATAAATAAAATATTCAACCCAAAAACTCGTCTGTGCCAACCCTAAACGAGTGACCCTTCAAATAAAATTTTATACACATCGTATTAAAAGATAAATTAATTCGCTACAACTGTCAAGGGTGACACAAGGGTACAGGATCTGATAACAACCCTTTATTGAGTACCCCTGACAGACAGGTGTATTGTATGTGTGTATATGTAATTGATTTATCATAAATCCGGGAGTAGGTAGAATTTATTCAAAAATGTATCTGATTGGGGTAGATTATCTTGTTTTTAGATGTTAAATTTGATAATGTGTTTGGGTAATGAATTTAGTATGACTGTCAGTTGCTGTTTGCTGGGGAGTTTGTTGCGCCATTTCTTCATCCCAGCGAAAGCACTAGGAAGTGGTGAAGGGCAGGCGTTTTGGGGGACTGTCTTTTGTAATTTTGACGTTCGAAAAGTGCTGATTCTGAGCCTAATTTGAATAAATGACTTTTGAGTTTATACAAGCAGAAAAAATACATAAAAAATATGCTATCCAGAACATTGTAAATATAATTTATATAGCAGTAAATATAGGTGTTACCAGATGTAAAATAATACCGAAAAGATACTTATTTTAATAAGTTAAAATTATAATAGCGGGAAAGGAGTTCCTGGAAGGATTTGGGGATGGCCTTTTCCCAGCAGTGGGAAAGTATAAGCTAAAAAACCACTGTATTGGTATTTATTTACATAATTGAAAAAGCTAACTGACTTCAATAAGTCTTAAACTTGTAAGTTTCACATTTTATTCTTGTTTTTACAGTCATTTTAGATTGTCATTCGTAGAGTCGTAACGTGTATTCAGAACCCTGAAAGTCTGACTACCAGTCAGTCTTCCAAGGGGTATCGTTGACCCAGGAGTCCACGGATATCCATGGACAGGGGATATCCACCGGCTGTGAAAGTCAGGTTGGCTGTTGCACCATCTAAAGTACTGGTATTCGACTGCAACCAGTTAGACTGGAAGCTGACCCCAATATAGTTGAAGAAAAGGCTAGATAGATAATGATGTTTTAACAATCCATACCTTAGCCATAATGTTTTTTGTGTCGTGTTTACGCTAAAACACTAACACTAAAATTGTCGCCAAAACACTACCCAACCTGGGAATCAAGGTAGCGGGATTGTCCGAAAGGGTTACCGCTGCCCTGGAACATAAAGGGCTAAGGAAGGAACACGGGTGGGTTTTAGTCAGTAAGAGTCTGACACTCCCTCCTGCTCCACCCAGAGCGGGAGGAGTCATTTGATGATTTCCCATCCTCAAAAAAAAAAAACCTGGGAATCAAACCCAGAACCAGGTTCAGCAGTCAGCCCCTACGACCACTAAACCAACGAGGCATCACGTATTGGATGATATTCATACTATTCAGATATAAATACTTGGTCTAATTTTGATGCCCGGGAAATGGCCCTTTGCCCCTATCTCCGTCAATTGGCAATCGTGGGTGAATGACATTACACCTCTAACCCTCTCACGATTACGTAATAAATTGTGACATTTATTGCAATATTATGCATTAACTCTATAAGCCGGACATGAGCATCCCTTATAAACAGCGAACGGTATTAGGGGATTGCCATAATTGCTACAAAGTATAATTATATAGATGCAAATTATTGCTAGTTTGTAATTGGCTCACAGTAACGCAAATTGCGTGACATACCTACTATGAATATCAAACTGAATAATTTTGTTAGATATTGCTAATCCATTGCTTCGTATGTTCGAAAAAATTGTTTGTTAAACAATGTAAATAACGCAATGAATGTTGTTGAACTGTCAAAATGACAGCCATTCTTATAATTAGTGTGTTACGCAATCACTCCGCTGTTCTCATACAGAGACAGAATGAGCTTGTGATCAATATCAATCGCTTACTCACTTCTTATTGGTGATTTCATACCGAGGTACTTAGATTTTCTTAAAAAAATTTCCTTCACCGTAAGCCAAGAGTGTCCTAGCCTTATTCCTAAAATTAAAACACTTATTACTTCCCACCGAAGTATATTGATGACCAAAAAGATAACTGTTGAATATGACTAACGATCCATGTTCCACTCAGACTCGGGAGTCGTCTGTTCCAGCGGCCATCGGTCCTTCGACAGACATGGCCAGCCCACTGCCTCTTCAGTTTGCTTACTCTGCAAGCTAATTTATTAACGTTTTGTAAAATACTGCTGCCCGTTTTCATTTCAACCTGGAATTAGTTAGGTATTTTTTTAAACAGCCACTTCAATAAAATCAGATCTTCAGATACGTATCTTCTTCGTAAACTTAATGAAATATCTTCTAAATAATTTAGCGATCAGCGCTGTTATACTTTTAATTAAACATTGATTGATGTTTTAATATAAATATCAGATCAATCTGATTGTGAGTGGTGATGAAGAATAAGAACAGTAATGAACAAAAACTGAAAATATAAAGATTAAAGTTGATCCATAGATTTATGTTCGCATAACTCGACATAATGTGGATCAACTGATTTTTTTTTTTCACGATTTCAGGGTTGGTCCCGTAGTAAAATTTGTTCATAATGAGTACAATGACCCCTTTTAAGGATTAAAACGATCAAAATTTAACGGTGTATACTCTCCTATAAAGAAGGGGGCCCGTGGCTAAATAATAACAGCCGCACAGGTCGATCGGTCAGGTTAAGCTACGCTTGCCGCGGTTGGTCTGTGGATGGGTGACCATCTTTGCATACCGAGACCCCTCCGTGCCTCGGAAAGCACGTTAAGCCGTAGGTCCCGGCTGTCATTCGTGGATCTTTGACAGTCGTTACGGGTAGTCAGAAGCCCGAAAGTCTGACAACCAGTCTTACCAAGGGGTATCGTATTACCCAGTAACTGGGTTGTGGAGGTCAGATAGGCAATCGCTCCATGTAAAATACTAGTATTCAGCTGCATCCGGTTAGACTGGAAGCCGACCCCAACATAGTTGGGAAAAGGCTAGGCAGATGATGACTCTCCTATAAAGAGGTATATTTAAATCTATAGAGCTTTCAGATTCTGCCTATGACACATCGACATCGATCTTCAGGAAGAGACTGTCACTCTGCGAGGACAAACTTTTATATAACCTACATCTTCATGTATACTAATCATAAAATAAATAAATAAAAAAAAAAAAAAAACATTTATTTCAGACTGTAGTAGGTCCATATTAGGTTAGTAACAATCAGACTTATAAACTATGTTAAAAAACAAAAACTAAACTATGTTATAAAGCTGAAGAGTTTGTTTGTTTGTTTGAATGCACTAATTCCTGAAACTGCTAGTCGGATTTGGAAAAATCTTTTTACATTTATTTTATTTATTTATTTATTTATTCAGTAGTAAACATACGTTATATACATTTAAGTTGGTGCCAACATAAACTCATTAGAGTTTTACCGTGCACCAAAATCATCGACTACATAATTTAGAGAATTAACCACTTAAGTAGGTACTTAGGTAAAAATTAACAAGTAACAACAACAAAACAAAATTACAACGGGTATAAGCGAAATACCATTATCTAATACTAAGCAGCGCACATCAGTGACCAATCTGGCCGTCCATCCTTAAAACAAAAGTGGTGGAGGGTTTTTGAATTGATACAAGTTGTTCCTAAAAGTACATATATGTTTTTAGTTATAGTTAACTTTAAGTTTTATTTGTTTTATGATATTATTGTTTGTATTTAATTTGTGTTATGATATTATTGTTTGTGTTTGTGTGTGTATTTAATAGCCTTATTTTCCTTAAGAAGGTTTTAGGTAGCGTGAACGTAAAATTAACATACACGGTAACATCACGCTGCGACCCTTAGGGGCCGAGCATAAAGAAGAAAAAAATGGCAGAAAGATCGCTAAACGAAGTAATAGTAGGCGATGCGATGTGACGAGGTGGGTCGGGAGAACAAGAAATTTCACGCGGACAAAGTCGCAGGCAAAAGCTAGTCTGGTGATATTTAGCATATTTCAGCATAATCAGCCTACAATATTCCCACTGCTGGGACACAGGCCTCCTCTCTGTGTGAGGGAGTGGGCCGTAATCCACCACGCGGGCCCAGTGCGGGTTGGTAGATGTCACATGTCTTCGAATTTTTGGTTCTAGGACATGCCGGTTTCCTCCCGATGTTTTCCTTCACCGTTTTGAGAGCAGTGGTGATGAAATAATTTACACAAAGTAAAGCGCCTGTCTGGGTTCGAACCCACGACATGCAGCTCGTAAGTTGGGGCTGTTACCACTGGGCCACCATTGATATAAAGGCCGGATATTGTAACATAATATTCTAGCTTACACTGCGAAGATTTGCGTGCAGAGGAACGTCTTAGGGATAACAAGATTTATTCACCTTCAGTTGTAAACTAAGACATACGGTGTAACGTTAGAATGTAACCTTTGGTAGACTCGCAGTTGGTCAGTTTATCATCAGAATGGCTATCAGACAGTCTTACGGCCATTCTGATAGCACTGTTTCACATAAATCTTATTTAATTCGTTGAAAATCTTGCATCTGACGATACTACATAATCTCTACTACGTTTTACCGGTTATTCATTAGTAAGTATCGTGTTTGCAATTAATAGTACACTCCTGAGGGACAATTCTCATAATTTTAAGAACGTTCACAGCATGATCTCAGTCTCAATCTGTCAAAATGCCTCTAAATTCCCTACATTTTTGACAAGTTTTTGACATTCGTTGTCACTGAGATGAGATTGCGACTAAACTTTGAACGTTTTTAATTACCTACGGAAATTGGCCTTCAGGTGTCGTATTATAACAAATTAATACCATCATTATTATTATTATTATCATGACTCCGGTATAAGAGAGAGACGGACATATACATCACCGAGAGCACCATCCCCTTTTCGCACTGGAATCATGATGGCATTAATATGATGATGGAATCATGATGGCAGTGGTAGCCCAGTGATAACGAGTTGAAGGTCATATAGTATCGAGCCCTGAAAGGCGCTTTACTTTGTGTAAATTATTTCATCACCACTGCTCTCGAAACGGTGAAGGAAAACATCGTGAGGAAACCGGCATGTTCTAGAATCAAATATTCGAAGACATGTGACATCTACCAATTCGCACTGGGCCCGCGTGGTGGATTACAGCCCACTCCCTCTCATCGAGAGGAGGCCTGTGTCCCAGCAGTGGGAACATTATCTATTGGTAATCCATTGCTTCATATGTTCGAAAAATTTGTCAACCTAACAACGTAAATAACGCAATGAATGTTGTTGAACTGTCAAAATGAAAGCCATCCATACTGATAGTAGACGCAATTATCCCGCAGTTCGTAGAATATAAAAGACCAGTCAGGAAAGTCATCTTTGACAAAACGTAAATCCACAGTAAATCCAACTTTTACTTTTACTGCCTATAGCTTCAATAAAGTCCTGAGAAAAGTATTACCTATCAAAGAAAAAATGCTAAGACAAATAACAAAAACATCGTAACATCGAGTCGCTTCGATAACAATTTGGAACGCTCCAAAGAATTTTCATTTCTTCGAATTCTTTAAAAAAAAATATTTCAGACAAAGGCATTCGACCTCCTGCGACCGTTCGTGACAATGAACCTATGACGTCTGACCCGTGTGAATCTGACATCGTGACGGGTCGCGTTCGATTTTCGAATTTGAAAAAAGGAACTGCGTCACGGGCCGCTGATTGGATAGAATGTGTTCCGCCGTTTGATGGTAGTCACGAGTTGACTAATTTGTTCAATTGAATTTTTGGGAATGCACGAGTTTTTTTATGATGGTTTGTCTCTCGAATTATCTGTGGTGTACCGAGTTTCGTTCACGACTGTCGACATGACCCATTTAGCCAGTTTCTTCTCACATTTTCGTTGACCACCATCGGTTATGGTTCTCTGTGATTACAGCATGAAAATTGTTTTTTATTTTTATTTGGAACGAAGTTGTTTATCGCGGCTTACGCTAGGAGTTAACTGGTCGAAATTGCCACGTAACGAAAAAGTGTCATGCTCCCTCCTGGACATACCTCGATATTTGCACGCCATTTATTCATTTAGCTCGATTATCGGCGACTCTCATCCAGCTGCTACCAGCCACCCTGCGAAGACCGTCGCTCCACCTAGCTTGAAGGCGTCTTACCTTATGTTTACCGATTTGCGGTCCCCACTCAAGAACACGTCTACCCCAACGGTCATCAGTTCTACGGCTAATATGACCGGCCCATTGCCACTTCAGCTTGCTTATACTGTGAGCTATGTCGACAGCTTTGATTCTATCTCCACACGACTTTTTCTCTCTTTTTGTCTGTTTGAGAATTTTAAGGTTTTCAAGCGTAAATCCGATAGTGAAGTCAAAATGAAAATCCAAGATGGTGTCGGTGAAAATGTCAAAGCATTTCGTCAAGGGTGTCGTTTTCATTGTTTTGAGGGTGCTAAAGCCGATAGTGAGGTCTTAATGAAAATCCAAGATGGCGGCTGCGAAAATATTCTATTCTATAATCATTTTAAATATTTCATCATAGGTGTCATTTCCATGGTTTTCTAGGCAAAAAAATAAGGGTCTAAATAAAAAAAAAACTACATTACTTCATGAGATTGTTTTTTTTTTGTGATGCGTATTAATAATACGCCTCTTTCGTGGACAATAGGCGCTATTGATGTAATTAATGTTATCGGATATACAATCGTACCAAAATAGATGTAACGCAAGATTTCCCCAGCTATTATCGTTTTTAATTGTGTAAAAATTTTGCGTCATTCCAAGGGGCAATTCTCGTATTTTTAAGAACGTTCACAGTCTAATTTTCTTACATTTTTGATAAGTTTTTGACATTGATTGTCGCTGAGATGAGATTGTGAGTAGATTTTGAACGTTTTTAATTACGGAAATTGGCCATCCGTTTGTTGTTGTTATGTTTAGACATTGATACCCATCACGTCTGTAAAGTTTCGCTAGATAATTTAATTTGACCTGTATAGAGATTTATTATCCAGCACACAATAGACACTATAATTTTATATTTATGTAGTTAGGTATTTTTATGACACATGTCCCGAGTCATAAAATGGCATTTTTTATTTATTACTGCTTTATTTTTCCGTCGTAATGTTCCTATGTGCGGGTCAGTGGTTTTATTTGTATTATCAAGCTTTATAGTGCTAGAAGATGAGCAAAATTTTAAGTGAAAATGTGAGATGGAATAGTATTACGTGACAATTTTCATTTCAATATGAAAAGGAAATTCTGTAAAAATCTCACGGTGAAAAGTTAAGTGAAGTGAGCTTAGAGTGAGCTGTCTATAGTGTCAATCCCTAGTATTAGTTGGAATGACAGCTCACTCCACGCTCACTTCACCTAAGTTTTCACGGTGAGATGGTTACAGAATCGCACTGCTGTAAAGCATAGTTTGTTCCAAAAGTAAAAGTGAAATGAAAGTGTGAGCAAAGCCTGTTCAGGTCAACTTTTAACTTTTGATACCAAGCTGGCTGGCCTTCCTTGAGGAGCTAAGGTGTATTGAATAATTGATTTTCCCACCCGTACGCAAAATACGCGCTTTGATTTGGACTTGGAGGACACCAGCATAGCAGTCCACTGCTGAACATAGGCCTCTCCTTTTGCACGTCATTCAACTCGATTTTCGGCAACTCTCATCCAGCTGCTACCAGCCATCCTATCACCTATGCCAAGTTTTAATTCGGCAATCATGTCGGAGGAAGAGTGGGAGATATGACGTATATATTTCAGTGACATCCCCACAGCCTCCGTGACGCAATGGCTAGCGCGTTCGGCTGTTAACCGAAAGGTTGGTGGTTCGAGCCCACCCGGGGGCGATTTATTTTTTATAACATCCACTCCTGTAAAGCGTTACTTAAATTTAAGTCCAGCAATGAAAATCTTGATGTCCCGTATTAACAACTTTTGACAACAATTCTTAGATTTAAATTTCAATAATGTAAGGTTGAAATTATCTAACTATCGTCAGTGTCATAACCTTATTATTTTAAGACGTGCAAGTGACATTGAAAGAAAGAAAGAAAATAAATTTATTTAGCATAGACTATAAGATACACAATACACCAGAGGGGCAATTCTCGTAATTTTAAGAACGTTCACAGTCTGATCTCAGTCTCGATCTGTCAAAAAATACTTCTAATTTCCCTACATTTTGACAAGTTTTTGACATTTGTTTGTCGCTGAGATGACACTGCGACTAGACTTTGAATGTTTTGAATTACGAGAATTGACCTTCAGATACATACATCAGATAAAAACAAATAAAAAGTGTAAAGTTCGATGTAAGAAATTAGCAGGAAAGTGTGCCTCACGGCTGCACCAAAAAGGCCCAATTCGCAGCAAAAATGCCAGACAACTAGTGCCTGACACTGGTTTTCAACTGAACCTGATGTGTGAGGTGATGGATGTAAATCAGTTTGAACCGTAAGACATAAGTACCCTAGCATTATCAGCTTATAATGTTCCCACCACAGAACAGATACTCTTTTATCTGTTCTGTGGTTCACTATCACAGGAGGCTCAAAAAGGCCACTTTGGCAGAATCATAATAGAATAACAATATGAATCATATTAAAAATCGTAAAATGGTCACAAACTGACAATCCATAATATGATCTGTGTGCAATTCATATCACAATGAAATAACATTTAAACTGTGGAAATAAAAAACCAATTTGATTAATAAAAATTGTAATGAAAAATTTACCGATAAAATTACGGTTTTTATTTTTTTCATGCGGCAATGTTTACTTACACCAAATATGAAATGAAATTTTAAGAAAATTAGAGGAATTGCTAATGCTCTGCTGGGAATTCAGGAAATGAATAGCTTTTAGAGCTATTTACGAGGCCGTAATCTACCACGCGGGCCCGTGTTGGTTGGTAGATGTCACATGTCTTAAAATTTTTGGTTCTAGGACATGTCGGTTTCCTCAAGATATTTTCCTTCACCGTTTTGAGCGTTTTGAGAGCCGTGGTGATGAAATTAAGTATTTACACAAAGTAAAGCGCATGCTAAAACCAGGTTGATCGACCCGTGCGTCTGTTATGACTTACCCACAAGCCCCTCAGAGTTTTAAATACCTATGCGGTTGATAATTTATGACACCGTACCTACTTACAAATTAGGTATTTCTTTGCTTACAAGAATTGAAACAATGAATGACAAACTGACATTACTCATAATGTATACCTATTTGCCAATTCATTCATCTATACATAATATTTAGTAAAGCTAAAGAGTTTGTTTGTTTGTTCTTTTTTGTCTGAACGCAATAAGGTGTAAAAAAATGCAATTCACAACCACATTTTTGAGGAGGGTTAGAGGCTAACCGAGCAAAAAGAAAAAACCGGTCAAGAGCGAATCGGACTCGCGCACGAAGGGTTCCGTACCATCCTCTATTATAAATAAAAAATGAATCACCGAAATGTATGTACGCACATAATTTCCGATCGACTGCACCAAATTGGATAATTCTTTTTTTTTTGTGTTCGTTATTATCAGGACAAGGTTTGTATACATAATTGGACCCGGTAGGTGGCGCTGCTTTTTCGGGCAGGATGACGTCTGCTGGGTCCGCTAGTTATCTATAAAAATCACGTCTGTTGTATGGGAGCGCCTTATTTATTATTAAATTAAAAATACAAGAGTATTTTGTGAATATTTCAAGTGCCTACCTGTTGTCATTATTGATATCGAGCAAAAAAGGGCAAAAAAATCGCTCTTGTTGTATGGGAGCCCCTCTTAAATATTTATTTTATTTTGTTTTTAATAGGTATTTGTTGTTATAGCGGCAACAGAAATACATAATTTGTGAAAATTTTAACTGTCTAGCTATCGCGGTTCTTGAGATACAGCCTGGTGACAGATAGACGGACGGACAGACAGCGATGTCTTAGTAATAGGGTGCCGTTTTTACCCTTTGGGCACGGAACCCTAAAAGGGCAAAAAGCTAAGTGAAAAAAGTAATAGCGCGGCGCGGGCAATGCGATGCGACACGGTGGGTCGGGAGCTGAGGGAGTTTTATAAAAATGTGTCTGTTATTTTAGTATATTGTGTACCTTAGTACTTCCACGCAAACGAAGTTGCGGGCTTAAGCTAGTTTTACATAAGCACGTAGGTCTGTGGTTTTAACTAATCTACATAGGAACCCGCGCCCTACTTAACTTACATATATACATAGTAGTTGACTAATAATGTAAAACAATATTACTCATGACAGGGACACGGTTTTAGTGTTTTGTTAAGTATTTGACAAGGACAATACTTTAGTGGTTGGTACCTACAGATGCCAGCAGGTCAAACTACCCGAAACTGTCAAATTTTCCCAGTCAACCTTGAACCTTTATACTTTAGCAATAAAGTTGAAAATATATTAAATTTTGACAGATTATAGTAGCTTGATGTGTTAGCGTCTGTACAATGTCTAACAAAGATATTACCTAAAATATAGGGAATGTACAACCGAGATAAAACGTATCCTATGTGTTACAATAATCAGCCTATAATGTTCCCACTGCTGGGACACAGGCCTCCTCTCTGTGAGAGGGAATCAGCCGTAATCCACCACGCGGGCCCAGTGCGGGTTGGTAGATGTCGCATGTCTTTAAATTTTTGGTTCTAGGACATGCCGGTTTCCTCATGATTTTCTCCTTCACCATTTTGAGAGCAGTGGTGATGAAAATAAATTACACGAAGTAAAGCGCCTGGGTTCGAACCCCACGACCCGACTCGTAAGTCGGGGTCGCTTACCACTGGGCCACCACTGCTCATCTTATACATCAACAAATTTACATTTGTGTCGAACAGTGGTTTTAACAATAACAATAAATGTAACACAAAATTAAGTACAGACGCCAGCACATCAAGCTACTACAATCTGTCAAATTTCTTTAATAGATTTTTAACTTTATCGCTAAAGCATTAAGGTTCAAGGTTGATTGGAAAAATTTGACAGTTTAGGGTAGCTTGACCTGCTGGCGTCTGTACCTAATCATAGTAAAGCCAGAAATGAGAGAAAAAAATGAAAAAAATAATACATTCCACATGTGATTGGTCACAACATTATTAGTCTTAATATTAATTATAATAATTTAACTTAACCCCCCCTCCCCGCACCCCGCTCCCCGAGTCGGAACCCTTAAAATGAGACGGAAAGCATTTGAGTTGGAGTTTAAATTCCTCGCGAATCATGACGATGTTACCTGATAATACCTGAGACCTTAGCTCAGCGTGCTTCGTGTTTAACAATGAAACATCTCGATGCTGATTCTGTGAACGGACATGTGACTGTATGGGTGTATGGAACTATGGATGTGTCATGCGGTGCGAGTGTGGGTACGCACGGTAATGTCAGTGTGTTGGACACTTTGCTTTATGCAACGTAGCACAACACATAATATTCATATCTGGCCACTATTTTCAGCACGATTTTAGTCATTGGTTAGTTTTTCAGGGTTTTTTTTATATATTACAAAACTATTATAACCATACTAGCTGCGCCCCGCGGTTTCACCCTCATAAGTTTCGATTCCGTGTGAATATCGAGATAAAAAGTATAATATATGTTAATCCTGGTCATAAACTATCTGTGTGCCAAATTTCATCTAAATCCGTTCAGTAGTTTTTGCGTGAAAGAGTAACAAACATCCATCCATCCACCCATACAAACTTTCACGTTTAAGTATAATATTAGTAGGATACCATAAGCATGAGTAGTACTTTTTCCAGCCCGTATAAGAATAGATAAAATTATAGATAGAATGGACAAAATGACAGATTTCTTTAGGAACAGGATTTCTTTACAAATCTGCTCAATAGAGAAAATCACATAATTAATTTATACATATGTCATGGATTCATTCATCCATTTTAATTCTTTTACCTATTGTGGTACAGTCATTTTATTTTAGATGCACCGTCTTCACATATTAATATATAATTAATGTATGCAAAATATTGGAAAACATTTTAAAAGAGTAACGGTGGAGTTTCTTGCCCATTCTTCTCCATACGAAAACTACCTTTTGGAAGGGGCGACTGGAATCAGTTTTATTTTAATTTAATTTTTGACGTTCAAAAGACGCCTTTTATGTGCCTATTTGAAATAAATTATTTGACTTTGACTATTATTCCGTCGATAAAACACGTTTTTATGGTGGTCATGCTATGTGTGCTGGTGAATGATAGATGGGTTGAGTGCTCAGTATGCGTAGGGGCTACACATTAGAAAATTCTTTCAACTTACGTCTGCTAAACCAAAGTCTAGATCTGTGCTCATAGTAAATTGGAATAGTATCGCGCACTATTGCAATGAACATAAAACATAAGTGGTCAATAAAAGTTAATAAACTGTCGAGCCGTCGATTCAAAGAAGAAAAAAAAAATTTAAAAAATTAAAAATGAAAGAAAGGAAAATATATCTATATAAAAATAAATAAATAAGATAAAATAAGTAAGAAAAAAAATAATAATAAGTATCTTGACTTGGCTCGCGAGGTTGTCGACATGTGGGATGTGGAGTCAGCGATCATTGTGCCGATAGTCGTGACAGCCAATGGCTTAATAGCCAAGAGCCTCGACCAACACCTAAGGAGGCTCTCGTTGGGCAGCTGGATCAAGGGCTTGATTCAGAAAGCGATACTTCTGGACACGGCTCGCATTGTCAGGAGGAGAGTTTTAATAATATAGATGACACCAATGAGTTCTACGCCGAGTTCTTTTCACTATTAAACGCGCAATTTTATGACACTTTTCCACTGAAAACAAAAAGTATTTACACAAAGTTTTTATTCAGTGACTGGGCTACTCCAGGTATTCGTAAAAGCAGGGAAAAACTTTTTGAACTTTATGGTTTAAAGCAACATATGAATTAAAGTTTAAAATAGTAGCGGTCCCCCGACAGGACAATATTTAATCAAAAAATTTCATACGTACTTACGTAGGGTCATAATTTCAAGGTTATTTTTTTCTTTTTATAGGGTTTCACGTAGTCGGGGGTTTTTTAAATTTTTAATTTAATTTTTTATTTCATGCTTTTTGTAGGGACTCCTTATTATTTCTTTTCTTTTATTTTCTTGCGTTTTAAGATTCAAGTAATTTGGTATTTAATCAGGTTTTTTGTAATTCGCCATTTTGTAGTGGTGGCCATCTTGGATTTGAAATTTGTTATAGTGTATAGTATTCTACTAGTCAAGCCCTTTCATTTGATACCCATATTGAGGGAGTTGTGAAAAAAAAAATGTAATTTGCCTTTTTGTGGTGGCGGCCATCTTGGATTTGAAATTTATCATAGTGTATAGTATTCTACTAGTCAAGCCCTTTCATTTGATACCCATATTGAGGGAGTTGTAAAAAAATATGTAATCCGCCATTTTGTAGCGGCGGCCATCTTGGACCGATTTTCATCAAACATAGCTAAGAACACTCCCGACAAATTCACCTTTCAAACAAAAAAAACAAAATTAAAATCGGTTCATCCGTTCGGGAGCTACGATGCCACAGACAGACATACACACACACACACACACACACACACACACACACACACACACACACACACACACACAGACACGTCAAACTTATAACACCCCGTCGTTTTTGCGTCGGGGGTTAAAAATACAAACTTTCATCAGTATGTTGCAAAATATTCAAAAACTTTTAAAAGAGTGTGCCAAAGAGCTAAAGCTCTTTATATAAGCAATAAAATAAAATCAGCTGATGATAAAATAAAAACTACCTGGCAAATAATAAATAATGAAACAGGTAGGAAAAAACAGCGAAATAGTGAATTTAATTTAGAGACTGCACATGGCCCCATCAATTCAGATGTAGAAATAGCTCAGGAATTTGAAAACTTCTTTGCTAATATTCCCCTTAAGACTACTGAAGCATTAAATTCTTCCCCCACGCTTTCTGCTGCCTTACTTAAAAGAAATGTCAAGGCATGCCCTTTGGAGCTTAGGTTTCAGCATACAAACCCCCAGGCTGTTATAAGAGCTTTTAAAGATCTTAAAATTAAATCAACAGAAGATCTCTGGGGTATGTCGGTAAAAGTATGTAGATCTCTCATCGAAACCATTGCGCCCTATTTAGCTTTCATATTTAACACCAGTGTTGACCAAGGAGTCTTTCCGGATCTAATGAAACATAGTAAAGTAGTACCATTGTTCAAATCCGGTGATAGTAAAGAACCAAACAATTATAGACCTGTGTCAATTCTGCCAGTTCTCAGTAAGGTGTTTGAAAAGTTGATGCTCAATCAAATGTTACGTCACTTTAATAAAAATAACATCTTTCATGATCACCAGTACGGCTTCACCAAAGGGCGTTGTACCACTGACGCCGGTGTCACCCTAATGAAGAACATTTTTAACGCCTGGGAAGAAGCACAAGATGCTATTGGAATCTTTTGCGACCTCTCTAAAGCGTTCGATTGCGTAAACCATGAAACACTTCTGATGAAACTCGAGCACTATGGGATTAGGAAAACAGCACTTGACTTGTTAAGATCATACCTGAAAGATAGAAAGGTTAAAGTCCAAGTAAATGGCGTAAACTCATTGGGGTCTGAAATGACAATGGGCGTTCCTCAAGGTTCGATATTGGGTCCATTCCTCTTTTTAGTTTATATTAATGATTTACCCCAATTACTTCAAAACCAACCGAAGATGGTGTTATTTGCAGATGACACATCATTGATCTTTAAAATAGACCGAAGGTCACAAAATCTTGACGACGTGAATAACTCTATTCTTCAGGTCCAAGATTGGTTTACGGTAAATAATTTAGTACTTAATGAAAAAAAAACCAAATGCATTAGATTTAAATTACCTAATGTTAGAAGTAGCGAATGTGACATCATATTGAATGGCCAAAAACTAGAATTTGTGAATCAAACAGTTTTCCTGGGAATCACGCTAGACGAGAAATTACAATGGGGACCTCATATAACATCTATTGCGGGGCGGTTAAGCTCGGCGGCTTATGCTGTTAGAAAGATAAGACAGCTAACAGATGAAGAAACCGCGCGTTTGGTCTATTTTAGTTACTTCCACAGTATTATGTCATATGGCATTTTACTGTGGGGTCGGGCTGCTGACATTGAATCCATTTTTATTTTGCAAAAAAGAGCTGTCAGAGCCATTTACAATCTACGTCGCCGCGAATCTCTTAGGGAACTATTTAAAAGGGTTAATATTATGACGGTACCTTGCCAATTCATTTATGAAAATATTATGTATGTAAGAAAAAATCAACATCTTTTTAATAAAATAAGTGATAGACATAATTTTAATACTAGAAATAAAGATAAATTAGATCAACCTTTTTTCAGATTATCTAAAGTACATACATCTTTTATGGGGTACTGTGTTAAATGTTACAACAAAATACCTTGTGAAATATTGCAATTAAATGAAAGAAAATTTAAAACTTACATTAAAATTACACTTTGTAAGCAAGGATATTACAAATTAGAGGATTATATCCAAGATAAGAATGCTTGGAAACATGCTGGTCCTGCTCCATAGGACAATCTCTAGAGTCTAGACAAAATCAAACTGGTTGCTAATGTAATTGTATAATTTATTCTTTTTTTTTTTATTCTCTTTGACATTGATTTACATTCTGTAATTACTTAAAGTCACCCGGACTTATTACTCCTTATTATTTATTTATGAAAATAGTCTACTTTTGGAATGTTTGTAAATATGTGAGCACCATGTACCTATCACATAGTCAATTTATATGTCATGGTTTCATTAATTCATTTTAATTTTTTTTTTTTTTTTTTACCTATTGTGGTATAGTAATTTTATGTTTAGGTGCATCGTCTTCACATATAATTATATAATTAATGTATGCAAAATATTGTAAAACATTTTAAAAGAGTAACGGTGGAGTTTCTTGCCCATTCTTCTCCATACGAAAACTACCTTTTGGAAGGGGCGACTAGAATCAATTTAATTTTAATTTTGACGTTCAAAAGTGCCTTTTATGTGCCTATTTGAATTAAATGATTTGACTTTGACTTTGACTTTGTTCCTCTCTCTGGAGTCCTGACCACCGGTAGCTTGGACCCTGTTCCCGGTGGGCTACTATTTTTTATGTTTCTAAATGTTTTTTATATGTTTTTATAAAAATATTTAAAAATATAATTTGTAAGTATTTAAATGAAATAAAGGAAATAATAATAAATAAAATAATAAAAAATAAGTAATAATATTAATAAGTGTGTGTATGTGTAATAATAATAAGTTGTGAAAATACAATTAACCTCTCCCTACCTCGCTAGGGAATATTAGTATAATTCTTAGAAATAATCTCACTGCATAAACCTTTAAAGTAAAACTAGTATCAAACGCTCCAACATTACCGGATGAACCAAAAAACCGACGCGTGTCCGAACCGCACCGATATCCTCTCAAATATTGATTATTTGTTTAAAATAATGTTACAAGCGCACACGACGTCAAACAGACCGCCTGGGAACGTAACGTAGTCACTTAGTTAGAACAAATAGTTGGAGTTATGTTAGTATTGCCGAGGTATGGAATTGGATGGGTGACCATTGTTATACAGCATGTTTTAATAGTGATCTTAATTCTTGAGTGCAGATAGTGTTTCATTAAGTAAATAGGTATACTATACAAGTAAATATTTATAAATAATGATAATGTTTATTTGCCAAAAATAAATATACAAATACTATCTATCTCTCTCTTTTGTCTCTGTCTGTGTGACTGCATTGTTCTTGTAAACTACGCAACGGATTTTGATGCAGTTTTCGCCATAGTTTTGGGAATTTATCAAAAAATCTCGATATCTTGATATGTCGCCGAAGTAGGGTCACTAGGAAACAAGTTTTTATATTAACTGTGAAATATACAGGGTGGCAGGGACATCGACGCGTAACCCGTCGCCATGGATTCAGTACATTGATTCTGAACACTAATTAGCTCTACCATACTTTTACCGCTCTGTTAAACTATTGATAAATAAATCTGTACATTGTATAATCTAAATGTAAATGAACCTTGACAAGTAAGTTTTATATTTATTTATTATTTGGGAAACAAACAATTGTACATTAGGTAATACAAACTTAATACGATTACATCATGTGGTTAATGAGCAATTAACGACGTTTCCACAGATTACTACTTATATATTACAGTGCGCAGTAAATACAAACAAGACCGAAGTACAATTCAAATAAGAAAAAAAAAAATTAAAACTACAAGTTAGATAATTAACATTAAAAATTTTGAGTACAAAGACAAAGGGAAAAGGATCGTAAAATTATATATATAGCATATATATATAGCAATATCAATAACGATTGCTATTGTTATTATTTTTACTAGAAATTCGTGCTTGTTACTGGTTTTCCCAGAAGGCTTCTTAAAGCCATGTCATCAATGGCATCCTACGCTTTCCAAAAACAGCCGTTCCATATAAAATATTGATACAACACATAACAATGAAATTTCCATATAATTAAATATAAATAATGTATCAAACCCACACGACATCAGACGACGCCGCATGGAAACCTTCATTAGGTTAATATAAATAATTAGACTAATTAATTTTTATTAACAAGGTTTTGTTCTGAATATGTTTTGTTATTTGAATAATATAACATCACGCCTGTACCGGAATAGGCTAGATGCCTAAAAAAATCTAATTAGTCCGTCAGTTAGATTATCAAAAAATATTGGACCCGTATTTTTTCAATTAATTATATAAAAAATGATGAAGATATCGCCCGTTAAAGTTCCGCGTGACGTCACGCCTTGCTACACTTTTTAGCAAGGCGTGACGTCACGACCCCCTACTCCCAAATTTTGACGCGCTTTATCTTTGTCATTTTTTGTTTGATTGACAAAAGAAAAAATACGTGTCCATTATTTTTCGATAATCTAACTGACGGACTTAATATAATAATCATTTTTTACCCAGGTATGTACCCTATTATCGAAATGTATAGTTAAAGTGTAAGCTAAAGTGGCAGTGGGCTGGCCATGTCTGTCGATGGACCGATGGCCTCTGAAGCAGACGAGTCCTGGAGTGGAGACCGCGTATCGGCAAGCGCAGTATGGGACGCCCCCCAGCTAGCTGGACCGACGACCTGGCTGAGGTGGCTGTGGTGGGTGTGCTCTGACTGCCTGGATGCGGAAGGCGGAGGACAGGGTGTTGTGGCGCAGTCTGGGATCCAGCAGTGGACTGCGATAGGCTGAGTTGATTGATAGATTGACGCCTGTACCGGAGAGATAAGCAGAGGAAGAACCGGAATTATCGAAATATATAGCTAGCAAAGTAAGCGAGCTTCAGTGCCAGTGGGTTGGCCATCTTTGTGAAAGGACCGATGGCTGGTGGAGCAGACGAGTCCTGCCGAACTATTCTGTAATAATCTCACCGTAAAAACTTAGGTGAAGCGAGCTTGAGGTGAGCAGTCAATAGTGTCAATCCTTGGCATCAGCTGAGGCTCTTCAAAAATCTCACCGTGAAAACTTAGATGAAGTGAGCTATCATTCAGCTCACTTCATCTAAGTTTTCACGGTGAGATTTTTACAGAATCGACCGGCTGGAGTGGCGACCATGTGTCGGCAAGCATAGTGTAGGACGCCCCTCAGCTAGATGGACCGACGACCTTAAGAAGGTGGCTGGGAGAAACTGGATGAGGAAGGTGGAAGACAGGGTGTTATGGCGCAGCCTGGGAGAGGCCTATGTCCAGCAGTGCACTGCCATAGGCTGAGTTGAAGGCACAGTGTGCCTATAGTTCTTACACCTACATTCCGCTAGTTACGTCTAAATCCCATATCATAGGGAGGGAGCCCCTTGTTAATATTTTCTTGAAAAGCAATAGAGTATCGTCATTGTGAAGGCTGCAGGAATCCGCTGGATGCGGAAGCATAGGACCGGTCGATGTGGCGGCGCTTGAGGAAGGCCTACATTCAGTAGTGGACGCCGTTCGGCTGAAATGTTGATGATCATGGAAAGAGTATCATATCTTCGTCATTAAATGTGTATATTGAGATGAATGTATAGAAGAAGACAACTGAAGGCCAATTCTCGTAATTTAAAACGTTCAAAATCTAGTCGCAGCAGCATCTCAGCGACAAACAAATGTCAAAAACTTGTCAAAATGTAGGGAAATTAGAGGTATTTTTGACAGATTGAGACTGAGATCAGACTGTGAACGTTCTTAAAATTACGAGAATTGCCCCTCTGATCACTGCATGTCAAACATTTATCTTGTGAGTATAAAAATAAATCGCCCCCGGGTGGGCTCGAACCACCAACCTTTCGGTTAACAGCCGAACGCGCTAGCCATTGCGCCACGGAGGCTGTGGGGATGTCACTGAAATTTGTAAGTCTAATCTGAAGATTTTAGGACACTCTTCAGTATTATTGTAGTAGCTCTTTGTGAAAGAATTCGTCCGCAGTAGAACTGCTTTCATACCTATTTTTGCCGTGAAGCAGCATTAAGGCTTGAGCAGAAAGGCACGACGCGACGGTGCGTCGCCATCTGATAGAATAATTTCCATGAAGATTTTCATAGGAATTGTTCTTCGGTGTTGTTGTTCTATGTATTTTTAGGGTTCCGTACGGTAAAAACGGGACTGTATTACTAAGACTCCACTGTCCGTCTGTCTGTTTGTCACCAGGCTGTATCTCATGAACCGCGACAGCTAGACAGTTGATATTTTCACAGATGATGTATTTCTGTTGCCGCTATAACAACAAATACTAAAAACAGAATAAAATAAATATTCATGTGGGGCTCCCATACAACAAACGTGATTTTTTGCCGTTTTTTGTTTTGCTTTATATTATAGACTATAAACGCGAAAGTTAGTATGGATGGATGTTTTTCCCTCTTTCACGTAAAAACTACTGAACGGATTTGGATGAAATTTGGCACATAGATAGTTTATAACCAGGATTAACACATAGGATATTTTTTATCCCGATATTTTTTATTTATTTATTTATCCATTTATTTCAGGCATCAAGGCCCATATAACTGGGTTGTGGAGGTCAGATAGGCAGTCGCTCCATGTAAAATACTGGTATTCAGCTGCATCCGGTTAGACTGGAAGCCGACCCTAACATAGTTGGGAAAAAAAAGGCTAGGCAGATGATGATGATGATCAAGGCCCATATAAACACATAAACATATATATTCCCACGGCATCGAAACTTATGCGGGTGAAACCGCGGGGCGCAGCTAGTAATAGTATAAATTAAAGTCGCTTTTGTGCTTGTCTTTGCGACCGCGTTGTTCTAAACTACGCCACGGATTTTGATGCGATTTTTTCCACCATTTATATTTTATTCTGAAAGGTTTATTTGCATAATATATTAATATTAAACTTACACCTAATAAAAAAATCTCGACGTTTTGCCAAGTCGTAAAAACCGCGCGAAGCAGGGGCGGGTCGCTAGTTATAAATAACATTTACAATAAACTTCCAGGGGTTTTCGAGCTCACAATTACAAACAAAGATATATTGGCAAATGTAAAAGACTTTTTTCTTAAGTTTCTCCAGATATTACTTAAATAACCCATCACTGCTTTTAAAATTGCTATTGCTAGCTTTTTTTTTGCTTCAATATTATTATAGAATAATATTTTCGACCCCCGACTGATTGCGTCGCATCCCATCGCTCGCCCGTGCTATAACGCTTCGTCTGACTTATTTCCTTTTGCTGGGCTCCTAAAAATCATAGCGTGATGTTAAATAGCCTTTAGCCTTCCTCGAGAATTGGGCTATCAAATCCAAAGAGAATTTTTCAAATCCGACTGGTAGTTCCAGAGTATTGCGCTTTGACAAAAAAAAAAGCAAAGAAACTCTCCAGCTTTATTATTAGTATAGATTTAAAATAAACTTCTAGAGGTTTTCGAAAACACAATTACAGACCATTGATAATATTGGCTAATGTAATTGACTTTTTTTACTAGTTTTCAAGGTATTTATTATACAACCCATCACTGCTTTAAACTCTTGACAATCAATATTATCATAGACAAACTCTTAAGTAGTGATGTTCCAACACAAATTGATGTTCAACAACTTTTTTTTTTAAATTTTTTTTTTTTTTAACGCTTAGACATTATAGAGAACCGGTTTCACTCAACAAGAGTTGAAATATGATAATTAGACATTTTATTTATTACATCTCATTTTAATACATTTAGGAACGTAGCAAAAAATATTTAAAAAGAAATATTGGAATGGACAATGATATATTATTTTCTTGTGGGTTTTTTTAAAACATCTGTTGTTGGGATTATGGCATACTTTTATTTTGGTTTAGGTATAGCTAAATATTGTTTATAGGCTTAGGTTTTGCCCGCAGTTTCGCCTGCGTATTGTTTTCATACAAGATACATTTTCAAACAGTGCGCAAACTGTATCCATGAATTCACCATTCGATTCTAGACCCGAGAGTAGAAATTTTTCGTTGGTTATAAAAAAACAAATCAGGTGTTTCATAGAAAAATATATGGACCAACAATTTTTTGTTTTTTTTTTAACCGACGATAAATTTCTACGCTAGGGGTCTATGATCATAATATTATGCTGTATTCATGGTTAAAGTTTGCCCACTGGCTAAAATTGTATTCTGTATTGGTGTACACGGCGCACGCCAGTAAAGCTCAAAGTCGGCATGTTTTTTTCAGAGTTCTTCAACAATCATCCTCGTGTTTTAGCCAATTTACTTAAAAACACAATGAATTATATACTCCTAAACCTTCCTCATGAATCACTCCATCCATTGTCAATTAATGTGTGTTGTCATTGTTCCCTGACCCTGACATCAAGCAATAGACAAAAGTGTCAATATTTTTATGTTTGAGTACGATTATTTTGACTATGTGTACCATATGTGTTTTTTCTTTTTGTTATATCTCCTTTATTTCATTAAAATACTTACACAAATTACATTTTTAAATATTTCTATAAGCAACAATATTTAAAAATAGTAGCCCACCGGTATCGGGAACAGGGTCCAAACTACCGGCGCGGCGGTCAGGGCTCCAGAGAGAGGAACTTCCTGACAATGCGAGCCGTGTCCAGCCGATCGATTCTGTAAAAATCTCACCGTGAAAAATTAGGTGAAGTGAAGTTAGAGTGTGTTGTCAATAGTGTCAATCCCTAGTATTAGTTGGAATGACAGCTCACTCCACGCTCACTTCACCTGAGTTTTCACGGTGAGATCGTTACAGAATCGCACTGCAGAAGTACCGCTTTCTGAATCAAGCCCTTGATCCAGCTGCCCAACGAGAGCCTCCTCAGGTGTTGGTCGAGGCTCTTGGCTATTAAGCCATTGGCTGTCACGACTATCAGCACAATGATTGCTGAGTCCACATTATTTTTTTTTTAATTTGTAATGTGCGTTTTGTTTGTGCAGAATAAAATATTTTTCTTTCTTTCTTTCATTGGTGAAAACCATATGAAAATCCGTTTATTACTTTTTGAGTTAATCGCTTTCAAACAGACAGACGCGGCGGTGGGACTTTGTTTTACTTATATTAATATGTCATGTAGTGACAATAATTATGATTAATGTAGGTGCTTATTACCACAAGTCACATTGGTATAAGACTTGTAGTAGCAAGCGCGACTGCTGAGCACGGGGTCAACGGTTCGATTCCCAAGTCGGGTACTGTTAATAAGTTTTTTTCTTCAGTAATTAGTCCTTGCACCCTGATTAGAGGCCATAGCCTCATAATCAAAACTCATGTATTCAAATTAGGCTGAGAATCAGCACTTTTCGAACGCCAAAATTACAAAAGACAGTCCCGTTGGGGGGCCCGTGGCTAAATAATAACAGCCGCACAAGTCGATCAGTCAGGTTAAGCTACGCTTGCCGCGGTTGGTCTGTGGATGGGTGACCATCTTTACATACCGAGACTCCTCCGTGCCTCGGAAAGCACGTTAAGCCGTCGGTCATGGCTGTCATTCGTGGATCTTTGACAGTCGTTACGGGTAGTCAGAAGCCCGAAAGTCTGACAACCAGTCTTACCAAGGGGTATCGTATTACCCTGTAACTGGGTTGTGGAGGTCAGATAGGCAGTCGCTCCATGTAAAATACTGGTATTCTGCTGCATCCTGTTAGACTGGAAGCCGACCCCAACATAGTTGGGAAAAGGCTAGGCAGATGATGAGTCCCCCAAAACACCCGCCCTTCACTTCCTAGTGCTTTCGCTGGGAAGAAGAAGTGGCGCAACAAACTCCCCAACAGCACAGCAGTCTGACTCTGTCTGACTGTCCTCGCCCCCTATGACATGGGATTATAACATAACTGGCAAAATTCAGGTGTGCCAATGTACAGACGCCAGCACATCAAGCTACTACAATCTGTCAAATTTCTTTAATAGATTTTCAACTTTATCGCTAAAGCATTAAGGTTCAAGGTTGATTGGGATAATTTGACAGTTTCGGGTAGCTTGACCTGCTGGCACCTCACACACACCTGTCTAATTACCATATAAAAGCTAACACTAAAATATATACATAATTATCTTCTACAAATATAGTATAATAAAAAAACAATAAAAAATAGGACGAGTTCATTGGGCATCAAAGAATTCGTCCGCATCGCTGTCAATGGGATAAGTAAGTGCCCAAAACTGCTGCCCAAATGTTGATTCTTTCGGCTGAAAATATGCCAGCCCTCTCTGCCTAACCCCGGGGAATACATTCATGATCTAGGTATATGCGATCACATCGTTTGACAATTATGGTCATGAAGACCACGTGACCATTTACAGGATGATAATTATAAAAAATTACACTTTATAAAAGTTTTGTCATAGCCAATTACATTAAATTAATAACTCTATACTCCATATTAGGCTAGACCATAGACAGGTAATTCGATAATTAATTAGTTTCCATAATCTAAATTCGCGAATTATTCGCCAATAATGTAAACAAATATAAGTTTATGGAAAAATAACTTTAATTCTTACATAATAAAGTTCAGTTTACGCTACATTTTTTATAACTTTTTGAAGAGTCACTCTGAAATCAATTTAATTCCCATTGAAATAAATTTTATATTTGTTTAACTTGAAATAAGATCAATTTGAAACATAAATTTGAATAGACTTTATTTCGAAATGTTTGACAAACAGCTGATCTAAATCTCATTTTTTATGTACCAGTTCGTATATAAAATTAATGTAAATAGTTCTTAAACATATTCTGCGGTAGCTAGAAATCTGATATTGCTTGACAAAATGGGATGTTTAATTAAAACTGGGTAGGCACCTACCTTTTAAATATAAAAAAAAAACGGTGAAATAATACACTAACTTTTTTGTCACAAAGGTAAGTGTTATGGGTACAACAATATTGAACATCTTTATTTTAATAATAGCAGATAATCGTGGCTAAGTAATAACAGTCGCACAGGTCGATCGATCAGGTTCAGCTACGCTTGCCGCGGTTGGTCCGTGGATGGGTGACCATCATCATATACCAAGACCCCTCCGTGCCTCGGAAATCACGTAAAGCCAATGGTCCTGATTGTCATTTGTAGATCTTTGATAGTCGTTACGGGTCGGAATTCCGAAAGTCTGACAACCAGTCTTACCAAGGTGTATCGTATTATCCAGTAACTGGGTTGTGGAGGTCTAATAGGCAGTCGCTTCATGTAAAATACTGGTATTCAGCAGCATCTGGTTAGACTGGAAGCCGATCCCAACATAGTTTGGGAAAGGCTGGGCAGATGATGATGATCCTGGATTTCATGAGATCAAATGGCTAACGCAGAAGAAATATTTTATTGCACTAACAAATAATAATAATAATAATATCCCTGGACATTTCACACAGCGCCATCTAGTCCCAAGCTAAGCAACCTAATGCTTGTGTTATGGTAACAAGATGGCTGATAAACTACTTATATACATTTTTTTTTTTGTAAATACATACATATTATAGATAGAAAAAAACCCAGACTCGGAACAAATACATGTAGGACTTACAAATATTTGTTCTGTGCGTGAATCGAACCCGCGACACGCAGCGTAGCAGTCCGATCGCTCAGCCACTGCGCTAACAAAGACGTAAAGAAACTAATAATTTAGACTCAGTCACAATTAATTGCAAAAGTATTGAACCCAGTACCCGTTAAACGCATGCAAAACTATTAACTTTTTACCTTAAAACCTTTAATGGTCTGTAAATGCAACTTGGATTAAAGAAATGTGGAAAACCAATCGTAATTTTCTGGTCAATTTGTTTTGATTTGCGATGTTTTTATTGGTTTGTAGATTTGAAATGTTTTTAGGGTTCCGTAACTAAAGGGTGCCAATGGGACCCTATAACTAAGGCTTCGCAGTCCGTACTGACGTACAGCGGAGCCTTAGAGCGGTTTCAAACTACGTCCGATCCGAACACGAGAAATGACGGTCCGAAGTAGCCTTAGTACTATTTGTATGAGGGGTTGCGCACTACATCCGAACTCAAGTTGTCTGAATTTAGAACATTCCCAATTCGGATTGAACTCAGATTTTGAATTCGGATTCAGATCGGACTTAGTGCGAAACCGTTCTTAGTACTGTATCGGTAACCGTACCGTATTCATACCCTATTGGGTATGAATACGGTACGGTTCAAAAGATACCTGGTCCCATATCATAATTTTAAGCCGTACGACCATAATTTGTAGTTGTGTGATTACAATTATTTTATAATATTGTAAAAATTATAACAATGTTCTATAGAATGGAATAGAATACTCTTTATTATGTACATCATATAAATTACATACATAAATAAATACATAAATTTTACAAAGGGTGACACAATGGGCGGTCTTATCGCTAAGGGCGATCTATGTCAGTTGTTTTCATCAAAGAAAAAATCAAATGCGACAAGATGTTCATGATTGATTCGAAGCCAAAGTTTTTACATCGTATAATTTTTAATTGAAGGCTTTTTGTTATTTTATCGTTAATTTCAGACTTATGACGAAAATTGTGCCATTGCCAGCCTTTAGATTGCCAAATGGTCTAGTACATGACCAGAAAGAATTGATTAGAAAGGCGCATTCGAATGGTTCAATAGCTAACTGATTTGCTAACAGTTTATTTCACTTTAGAACAATAGTAAGGAATTACAGTTTTAAAAAGCTAGACACAGGTCGAGCTTTTTAAAAGTATAATTACAATTAGAATAGTGCATCTAGATTCTGAAGTTATATAAGTGCCCATTTAGGTTTACGTGACATTTTTGTTTTCTTTTTTTCCGTTAACCTATAATATTCTGCTGGGAAAAGGCCTTCCCCACTTTCTTCCACATTTCCTTATGCAGTGCTTTCTCCGTCAAATTGGTTAGAAACGAGTGCAAATCGTCATGCCAGCGTTTCTTAGGCCTGCCTCGGTGAGGACGCCCGTCTTCAGGCATCCATTGTGTGATGACTTTGGCCAATCTATCATAATATATGTAACATAAAATATGATTTCGATTTTTCTTTTTTTTTTTTTGAGCAACCAGGAAAATTATCGTGAAAGTTAAAATCCTACTAATATCATAAACGTGGATGTTTGTTACTCTTTCACGCAAAAACTACTAAACGGGTTTGGATGAAATTTGGCACACAGATGGTTTATAACCAGGAATAACATATAGGATACTTTTCATCCCGATATTCCCACGGGATCGAAACTTATGCGAGTGAATCTGCGGGGCGCAGCTAGTAAACAATAATTCCTATCCTACTTTACAAATCTAAGCTCATTACCTTACATCGCGATTCAAGAAAACCCGTTGCAGCTCCTCTTTTTAAACGACTTTCGAAAAAGGATATTGTTAATTTGATGATTATTCTATGATTTTTTACCTGTCAACAGACTTACATGATCATGCTAATTACTGTAGAGTATGTAGCATTTCCATGTTGAATTGTGAATGTAAGAAAAACTGACAATTTATTAGGTGCTATAAGCCCTGTTTATAAGAATTGGCGTAGGGTAATGAGAGCCCATGGTTAGTCGTTTACAAGAAGAAATAAAGTACCTACTGTCAACTGCATGTTCCTGGCAACAATTTTACTTCGACAAATCCTTTATTTCATAGCAGTAAGGCCGGTTTTCGTAGTTGAAATTATAATGCGATTGACCGTACTATCCACTGACTTATAGTGAAGGAAAACATCGTGGAGAAATCTGGGCCTATTAATGATCTGAAACCGCCAACACAGTAGGTACGAAGTCTTGTCATTTCTTTTTTTCTCGTAAAACCAACCATAGACTTAGGTCCTATGAATTTTATGTAGCATAATCAGCATACTTAATTATGATATTTCCATTGCTGGGACACACGTTTACACATCAAGCAATGCAAAACCAGTATTGGCTGACCGTTCATTGCAAGAAAATATCATACAAAGTGAGGCCAAGACAAACTGGTTTTGTATAGCTTGACGTGTAGCCATGTGAACACAGGCCGCCTCTCTGTGAGAGGGAGTGGGCCGTAATCCACCACGCGGGCCCAGTGCGGATTGGTAGATGCCACATGTCTTCGAATTTTTGGTTCTAGGACGCCGCGACTTACGAGTTGTAGATCTTCGATGCGAACCCAACCAGGCGCTTTACTTTGTGCAAAATATTTCATCACCACTGCTCTCAAAACGGTGAAGGAAAACATCGTGCGGAAACCGGCATGTCCTTGGACCAAAAATTCGAAGACATGTGACATCTACCAACCCGCACTGAGCCCGCGTAGTGGATTACAGCCCACTCGCTCTCGAAGAGAGGAGACCTGTGTCCCAGCAGTGGGAATATTAAAGGTTGATTATGTTACTCCGCGCGTTATTGCAAGGCCTAAGGGGCACGTGGTTACTACCAGAATATGGCGAAATTGGCCTTAAAATTTGATTAGGTACAAGATTGATACTCGAAAGTAGGTACACAATGGACAAGACATTTACTTACCTGTGCAAACAATGCTCAAGCGCCCAGTTTATCTTGATACGCAACTAAATAAGGGACTGAGTCTAATTGTTCTGTTTTCATTGTAGGTACCTGCTTAGTATAAGATAAAGATTTAAATAGTTAGATTCGCCATACTGCATCAAAAATGGTCACGTTTTTGTTTCATTGACAATGGCGCCGATTCCCTTGTTCACAAACTAAACTAAAATTAAGTTCAGTGCCTCTTTTTCTTTCTATTTCATTAAGAAAAGGACAAAAGATAAAATATTAGTTTAGATACTCCATAGACAAATTAGACGTGATTAAAAACATGGCTACTAAAAATACGTCAATGACTAATTTGACAGGACTAAACTAATATTTTATCTTCTGTCCTTTTCATAATGAAATAGAAAGAAAAAGATGCACTGAACTTAAATTTAGTTTAGTTTGTGAACAAGGGAATCGGCGCCAATGTCATTTGAATATTATTTCATGCTGAAAAAACGTATCTATCGCTACACGAGGCAGTATGACCAGGCGATTTTTATTGCGCACTGGATTTTCAATCTTCGGCATCAAGCCGAGCTTTGAGAATTCGACAGACCGCATCCCAGCGCGTTAGGAACACAGACTATTGGGTTTTCAACTCTCGGCTCAGTGCGCGAAAAATATGCCGTAATAAAAATACGCCCGTGCGTACTTGGGCTAACTCTTCTAATTATAAACAGTTTTTCACGCAACCTTAATACGGTGCGGTGAAGGCAAATCTAACGATTTAAATCGTTGGTATTCGATCTTTCTCTATGCAAACAGTGCCACCCTGATAGACATAACATACACGCCTGTAAACCCCATAGGCATAAGCATAATCAGCCTATAATGTCCCCACTGCTGGGACACAGGCCTCTCAGTGAGAGGGAGTGGGCCGTAATCCACCATGCTGGCCCAATCCCCATAGGAGTAAACAGAAATGTACCTATAGTACACTCACATTTCGCCACTTATGTGAAAGTCCCATGTCCCATACCATCAACCGAACCGGTCACTAATGAAGACTCCGGACTTCTACTGAGAAATTCCTAGTAAAAAAACCGGCCAAGTGCGAGTCGGACTCGCCCATGAAGGGTTCCGTTACGTTACGATTTATGACGTATTAAAAAAAACTACTCACTAGATCTCGTTCAAACCAATTTTCGGTGGAAGTTTATATGGTAATGTACATCATATATTTTTTTTTAGTTTTATCATTCTCTTACTTTAGAAGTTACAGGGGGGGGACACACATTTTGCAGTGATGATGTGATTTGTGTGCAGTGATGATCTTGACATCACGTATGGGGTACCACAGGGTAGTATCCTTGGCCCCACATTATTTTTGACGTATATCAACGACCTCTGTAACCTTAAATTGCGTGGTGGCAGGATCATCACCTTTGCGGATGACACAGCTCTGCTTTTTCACGCGGACTCATGGGAAGAAGTCTTCTCAAATGCTCAGCTTGGTTTTGACATGGTCGCGGAGTGGTTAAAAAATAACAGACTCACTCTTAACGTATCTAAATCTATGTATATTCCCTTTAACATAAAAAATTACGCGATCCCATCCTATACAAATCTTTCAATAACATCACACACTTGCTCTTTCCTGCCAGACAATCCTTGCTCATGTCCTACTCTCAAAAAAACGGCTGTTATCAAATATTTGGGTATACAGATTGATGATCGTCTTAGTTTTCAGCCGCACATAGACGCACTTACAGCGAGAACGCGAAAATTGATATATGTTTTCAAGAATCTACGCCATGTGGCGGAAACTAAGACCATTGACACTGTATACTATGCACTAGTTCAGTCAATCTTATCATATTGCATAACGGCATGGGGCGGAGCCCCAAAGACATCCTTGTTGAGGTTGGAGAGAGCTCAGAGATCTGTTCTTAAAGTTAGTCGTAAACTTCCCTTTCTCTTTCCAACGAAAGAACTATACCAACAGTGCAAAGTACTGACAGTTCGCCAATTATTTATTTTAAGCACCATTATTCGTAGGCATACTCAACTTCCATACAATCCTGTCGAAGTCCTTACCAAGAGACGCAAACACACAGTCTGTAAATCAAGGTCCTTCAAAACCAGCTTTAGCCGTAGATTTTTTTGTTTCCTAGGGGATTATCTTTACAACAAAGTCAATAAAGCCATTTCCATCTACTCCTTATCCAAATTCAACTGTAAAACGAAAGTTCAAAACTGGCTTCAATCTCACGATTATGAAGCCACTGAGAGGCTCTTGGAAGTCATCTCATAAAAATCAGCTCGACATGTCCCAAGTAGATATTAAGACAAGCTTTGAATATTACACACACTCACTACGCACCCACAAACCCATACACCTACACCCTCACTCACAAACCCACACCCACACTTACACACCCACACCCACACACCTTACCTTGCTGTCTAATTGATTAACTATTTGCTTTGTATTTTCTTTGTTTTACATTATTATTATTATTGTTTTTTTTTTTTATCTTTTCTTTTTTCTTTCATCACATTATCATCTATTAGTAGACGTGATACAAACGTCTTGTGTGATTTGTCCGTGTAGTATGGAGGCCTGGAGACCTGTAACACAGGTATTCCTAGTACAGGCTCCAGTCTCCACAACATCAATGTATTTTTGTATACACAATTATGTATTGTACTAACGTTTCATTGTGTGGTGGAGAAAATAAACGTTTTTATTTATTTATTTATTTATTTATTTTACCACTTTGGAAGTGTCTCTCGCGCAAACTATTCAGTTTAGAAAAAAATGATATTAGAGACCTCAATATCATTTTTGAAGACCTATCCATAGATACCCCACACGTATGGGTTTGATGAAAAAAAAAAATTTGAGTTTCAGTTCTAAGTATGGGGACCCCCAAAATTTATTGTTTTTTTTCTATTTTTGTGTGAAAATCTTAATCCGGTTCACAGAATACATCTACTTACCAAGTTTCAACAGTATAGCTCTTATAGTTTCGGAAAAAAGCGGCTGTGACATACGGACGGACAGACAGACAGACAGACAGACAGACAGACATGACGAATCCATAAGGGTTCTGTTGCCATTTGGCTACGGAACCCTAAAAACGGGTTGCACTGCGGGAGTGTCTGCAGACGTGAAAACTTGAATATTAACGTTGTGCATTTTTGATATTTTGGAATGCGGTCTACTCTCGGAGGGAGAATAGACCTCTTACGAATTTTCGATCAGGTCACGTGTCCTGACGCGAGTTTAACATTTTTTACCCATCACAAAAAGTGCACAACGACGCCGCCGCTAAAGAAGTTTTCACTTCAAAAAAAACTCAAATAAAGTTTACCCGACCCGTGAATCGAACCCAAGACCTAATACTCAGCAGTAGCGCTTGCGACTACTAGACCCACGAAGCAGTGTACCCGATCAAGTCAAGGTATAATGGTCGCGGCAGTTGCACAATGGTTGTTACAGAACAAATGGAAACACTTTCTAATACCCTTGTTAGATCGCAGTCGTTTGTTTTTGTGATCGCAGTTGATTCTGATGCTGATCGATTGTTTAAATTGGGTCATTTGGTAGGTAGGAGGCTACGTTGGTTTGGTGGTCGTAAGCACTACTGCTGAGCGTGAGGTCTTGGGTTAAATCGCACGGTCGAGAAAGTTATTGGGCGAAAAACCTATTTAACACCTGGTAACAATAATACCGATGGGGCTGGGTCGATCGCTCAGGTTAGGCTACGCTTGCCGCGATTGGTCCCTGGATGAGTGACCATCTTTACATGCTGAGACCCCTCCGTGCCTCGGAAAGCATATTAAGCCGTTGGTCCTGGCTGTCATTCATGGATCTTTGACAGTCATATCGGGTCGTCAGAAGCCCGAAAGTCTAACAACCAGTCTTACCAAGGGGTATTGTATTACCCAGTCACTCCATTGTGGACGTCAGATAGGCAGTCGCTCCATGTAAAATACTGGTATTCAGCTGCATCCGGTTAGACTGGAAGCCGACCCCAAACATAATTGGGAAAAGGCTTGACAGATGATAACCGATAGGGCCGAAAGGTTCTGAAGTAGCGACTGCGTACCGAAAGACGTAACGTTGGAAGGCCTCCCACGAGATCGACCGATGACCTGGGCCCGAATTCCCGTAATTTAAAACGTTCAAAATCTAGTCGCAGTCTCATCTCGGCGACAAACAAATGTCAAAAACTTGTCAAAATGTAGGGAAATTGGACGTATTTTTGACAGATTGAGACTGAGATCAGACTGTGAACGTTCTTAAAATTACGAGAATTACCCCTCTGGTGAAGGCCGCAGGAATCTGCTGGATGCGAGAAGCACAAAACCGGTCGAAGTGGTGATGCTTTTTTTTTCAGTATGGGAAATCATCAAATGACTCCTCCCGCTCTGGGTGGAGCAGAAGGGAGTGTCAGACTCTTACTGACTAAAACCCACCCGTGTTCCTTCCTTAGCCCTTTATGTTCCAGGGCAGCGGTAACCCTTTCGGACAATCCCGCTACCCTGGCAGGCTTCGGCCCTATCGGGCCCCGTCACTTCTGCTGACATCTCTTTGAGGCGCACGTGGAACACATACGCGCCGTCCGGCACGGGCCTGGTCCTGATCGGACGGTGAGTTACCCATTACTCACCGCCCGCAGGCCCGCGCCTACGGTGGCCGGGAGTCGTCACGCGGCTCCCGACGCCCGGAGCGTCTCCCGCGGCGGCTGAGGCGTGAGGTGCGCAAGGTGCGTTCTCTCGCCCACCCCGCCACCTCCTTCGCTAGCATGACTGCTTCGCAGAAGGAGGTGACTGCCTCCCACTCCCTCTCGCCCCGGACCATGGCTTGAACCAGGGCCGGACGCGAGAGGTCGAGTGGACGGGTGGTCAGGTGGTGATGCTTGGGCGAGGCTTTGTCCAGCAAATCGTCTTTCTAATGAAATGATGAATAATAATACCAGCTGTACTACAGGGCAAAAGCCTCTTCTCATACTGAGGAAAACACGAGCATTGATTTAAAACACTTTTTAGAGCCTTCTACTCCTCAGTTTACATCTTTGGCCTGTGGGTACATTTTACACAGAGATCGTTCAGTGCCCTTCGCGTGCAGTACAATAATGGCTTCAAGGTGTTGGTGCGGCTACTTCCGTAGCGTATCAGGGATGTTTGCGGAATTGCATGTGGATTGCTTTTATGCATTAATGCGTAGATGTGCGTCCTTGTTGCGCAGGGTGCGAGCCAGTTCCAACAGCATCCTGGGAGTTATTGCGGGCAGGCTGGACTGCTCTATTGTAAGTCGTTGCTCCAGTATCGCTGGAATGCGGAAGCAGTGATTGTTTTGTTGTGTGTTTTTGTGTAATTATATCACTAAAATAGTTGTAAGTCTATTGTATTGTTACTAACGGTCTATGAGTCTCATGGTTACTCTCAATAAAGAATTTTATTATTATTTTTATTATTGATCACCACACTTGCTCATTACGAATTTGCGCAACACCGTGCCAATGACAAAGTAATTTTCCCAACCCTGTGATTGAATCCAGGTTTCCAAAGCAAATCAGCAATCGTTCGTAAAAAAAATCAGCGGTATCATAGAAAACTGCAGTACCTACGCGGTCTAAATGTATGGCAGTATTTATTTTTTTAATAACACATAGGGTACTTTTTATCTCGATATTCCCGCGGGATCGAAACTTATGCGGGTGAAACCGCGGGGCGCAGCTAGTAAATTAATAATTATGTAGCTGCTACCGAATGACGGCTCCCACCAAGAACCAAAATACTGAAACACGACCTAAATGACTCATTAGATTTGGTCTAGATTTTCAGATTTACGACTGACGTAAGTACGGGCAAGTATTGTTCCAAGACTTGTAATTATGTTGGAATTTATCAGATAATGTAATAGGCTCTTACCCTACAGCTGGTAGGGTAAGAGCCTATTATAATAAACTAGTAACATCAAACCTGTATTCCTAGAAGGCTAGGCAGAGATGTATTAATAACTAGCAGCGCCCCGCGGTTTCATCCGCATAAGTTTCGATCCCGTGGGAGTATCGAGATAAAAAGTACCTGGTTATAAACTATCTGTGTGCCAAATTTCATCCAAATCCGTTAAGTACTTTTTCCGTGAAAGAGTAACAAACATCCATCCATCCATCCTCACAAACTTTGCCGTTTATAATATTAGTAGGAAGTAGGATGGTACAGACACCCGTGTATTCCCGTTCGTCCCACCGACTTCGTCCCCCTAGTGGGACGAACGGAATTTGGTTATTTTTTTTCCCGATCGTCCCACTGATTTTGTTGGTGGGACGAACGGGAATAAATTATAATTTTTTTTTCGAGTCCCATTGGTCTCACCAAATACCTGTAATTTTCCTAAATTTTTGACAAGTTTTTGACACTGATTGTCGCTGAGATGAGATTGCAACTAGATTTTGAACGTTTTTAATTACAGGAATTAGCCTTCAGGTATCTGCCATCTCCAGATACTATTATATTATTGTTATCAATTATAATTATCTAAACTACTAATACAGGATAATTTTTATTCAGTGCGTAAATTTTTACAGGGTGTTCTACCCATGAATATGAACAACATTCACTATGGGACCATCTCTGAAATCACGAAAAAAAAATCAGCAGATTCATACATTTTGGTCGAGTAGGTATTGAACTTTTATAAGAAACAGCTGATTTTTTTTTTGTGATTTCAGAGATGGTCCCATAGTGAAAGTTGTTCATATTCATGGGTAGAACACCCTGTGAAAATTTACGCACTGAATAAAAAATTATCCTGTATTATAAACAGAAAATATTAGTCTTTTTGTATGTTTGTCTATTACGCTTTCACGCTACAACGGCTAAATGGATTGGGATGCACATGGGTAGACATGTGGGGCTTGTGGCTAAGTAATAACAGCCGTACGGGTCGATTGATCAGGTTAAGCTACGTTTACCGCGGTTGGTCTGTGGATGGGTGACCATCTTTACATACCGAGACTCCTCCGTGCCTCGGAAAGCACGTTAAGCCGTTGGTCCCGGCTGTCATTCGTGGATCTTTGACAGTCGTTACGGGTAGTCAGAAGCCCGAAAATCTGACAACCAGTCTTACCAAGGGGTATCGTATTACCCGGTAACTGGGTTGTGGAGATCAGATAGGCAGTCGCTCCATGTAAAAAATACTGGTATTCAGCTGCATCCGGTTAGACTGGAAGCCGACCCCGACATAGTTGGGAAAAGGCAGGCAGATGCTGATGGGTAGACCATGACTTAGATAAAGACATTGGATACATTTTCTCCCGAAATACCGACAGGATCGAGATTTGTGAAGTGGGTGAAACCGCGGGGCGCAGCTAGTATTTAATCCTGGAAATAGATTTAATGTTTACCTATAAGTACAGACGCCTGCACATCAAGCTACCCGAAATGGTCATTTTTTCCCAATCAACCTTGAACCTTAACGCTTTAGCGATAAAATTGAAAATCTATTCAAGAAATTTTACCGATTGTAGTAGCTTGATGTGCTGGTGTCTTTACAATACCTTAATTATTGTTGTAACCAGTTGAAAACCAGCATCAGGCACTAGTTGTCTGGCATTTTTGCTGAACTAGGCCTTTTTGGCGCAGCCGTGAGGCAAATTTTCCTGCTAATTTCTTACATTGGACTTCACACTTTTTATTTAATCGTTTTTTAGGGTTCCGTAGCCAAATGGCAACGGAACCCTTATGGATTCGCCATGTCTGTCTGTCTGTCTGTCTGTCTGTCTGTCTGTCCGTCCGTATGTCACAGCCGCTTTTTTCCGAAACTATAAGAGCTATACTGTTGAAACTTGGTAAGTAGATGTATGTAACTGTGAACCGCATTAAGATTTTCACACAAAAATAGAAAAAAAACAATAAATTTTGGGGGTCCCCATACTTAGAACTGAAACTCAAAATTTTTTTTTTCATCAAACCCATACGTGTGGGGTATCTATGGATAGGTCTTCAAAAATGATATTGAGGTTTCTAATATCATTTTTTTCTAAACTGAATAGTTTGCGCGAGAGACACTTCCAAAGTGGTAAAATGTGTGCCCCCCCCCCCTGTAACTTCTAAAATAAGAGAATGATAAAACTAAAAAAAATATATGATGTACATTACCATATAAACTTCCACCGAAAATTGGTTTGAACGAGATCTAGTGAGTAGTTTTTTTTTAATACGTCATAAATCGTAACGTAACGGTACCCTTCATGGGCGAGTCCGACTCGCACTTGGCCGGTTTTTTTTTTTTATTTTATTGTTTGTTTTATCTGGTGTATGTATCTAGTGTATTGTGTGTCTTTTAGTTTGTGACAAATAAATGTATTTTCTTTCTTTCTGTCTTCTTTCTAATTACTATGATTACGGTAAGCCGGCCCCGTTGATTACGTCTGTGATTACCAGTGATAGGAATAGGTAGTGCTTATTTGCCTAAACTTCGAAGAACAGAGACAAGAAACGGAGACTTCCTTAGGACCAAATTTTTTCCGGGACATGTGTTCAGAAATTCGGGACAACACTTTTAATAATGCAGATTTTTATTTGATAACCATCTACGTCTTCACTATCACATAAGAATCAAATTAAGTCTAAAATAATAATACATATGTACAAGTGAAAAAAAAAAGAATCATAGGGCATCAAAAAATTCGTCCGCATCGCTGTCAACAGGAACAGTGCCCAAGCATTGCCACGTTGTATGGCGATGCTAATTCTTTGGCCAAGAAACAGGCCAGCCCTCTGGTCACGTGAAGAGTCGACTAACTTTAATAATAATAATAATAATAATTCATTTATTTCAGATAATAATAATCCATACAATACATTAAATTATATTAAAATCAATTGGTACGTAGACCACAGACACAGAAATAGAATTAAAATCAATTTAAACAATACTAACATTACATTAAATTAAATAATTTACAGTAAAATCAAAATCAAAAATTGTGTTAGTATAATATATATGACGTACACAATGTGTTACTAGTGAGTGAGTGAAAAATTTAGTCCTAAGGAAGTCTCCGTTTCTTGTCTCTGTTCTTCGAAGTTTAGGCAAATAGGCACTACCTATTCCTATCACTGGTGATTACCGAAAGTGTTAGGTTAGGTGTTACCGAGGTGTATATAATAGCACACCCACATGTCGCCATTTGCGTTCAAATCCCATGTAATAGGGACTATTGCCCTCAAGCGGCACAAATCCAAATTCCGGGCCGCCTCCTTTCACAAAAGACTTTTAACAAAATTGGCGAAATCGCGGGTGTACCTCTATCTACTTGCTGCGCGGTGGAAATCCTCATGAACTTCCTTCGTTGTGGGGGTGACAAAGAGGTATGCTCTTACCGGCTCAAACCACCGCGGTGTGCCACCTCTGCCTATGGCCGGGGGTGCGGGATTCGCATAAGCATTCACCACTCCCCCGACAGGCCTCGACCCGCTGTTCCTCAGCGGGTCCCAGCTCCCCGTGCAGCCATTCCCACAATGGTCGCACCCACTCTCGAGTGGCGCGCTTGGAGCACTGCGGCGCCAACTCGGGCCTCTCTGGTCGGACAACGGACGACCCTAGTCCGCCACCCGCAGGCCACTTCTCATGGAGGTCGCAGATCGTTTTGCACCCTTCTCGGGCGCCCGACTACATCTCTACTTACCATCGTGTATTACAGGCTTAATGTTTTGCAGCAGTATCCCGATCCATACTTAATAATAAAGTATAAATTCGAATGTAACTCTATCCATCTGTTACCTTTTCACACCTAAACCACTGAACGGATATTTTTTTTAGTTGTTACATTTCTTACTAAATTTTATATTATTGTGTTTATTAATTTATAGTTCGTTAAGTATCCTGCATTGTTACAATGTCGTGTATCAAAATAAAAGGCATCTAGCCGCGGGAGGGCCCTGGTCACCTGTAATACAGGTTTTTATATAAACCTATCGCAGGCTCCAGTCTCTCAAAAAGTTTGCCTCTTGTTCGTGCACTACTGTCAAAGTCTAGCATTAAGTATATAACCAGCCGATCGATTCTGTAAAAATCTCACCGTGAAAAGTTAGGTGAAGTGAGCTTAGAGTGAGCTGTCAATAGTGTCAATCCCTGGCATTATTTGGAATGATAGCTCACTCCGCGCTCACTTCACTTAAGCTTTCACGGCGAGATGGTTACAGAATCGCTCTGCTGTGTAGAGAAAATAAACGTTTCATTGGCAAGGAGATAAGATGGATGCTACAACTCATTATTAGGCAGAAGCTAGTACTCAATATTATAACAGCGAAAGTAACTCTGTCTGCTATCTTGTCATGCCTTAACGGCTGAACGGCTTGCGATGAAATTTGCCACACAGATAAACTATTTGCTAGAATACCTAGTTTATCTGTGTGGCAAATCAGTCGTTCGTTTTAGCGTGAAAGCGTAACAAACAAACTCACTTTTGCATTTATAAACTTATTTAGGTTTTCGCTGACCCGTTGGTTTCGCGGTCGCAAGCACGACTGCTGAGCGTGGGGTCCTAGATTCGATTCCCGGGTCGGGCAAAGTGTTATTGAGTTTGTCCATTAGGAATCTCTTAGTAACCTGGAGTTTGGAAGTTGGCGGTGTGATACCCCCGTGCCTGGGAAAGCACGTAAAGCCGTTGGTCCTGCGCCTGATCTCTCTCCGGTCGTGTCGGATTGCCGTCCCATCGGACTATGAGAGTGAGGGAAGAGGGAGTGCACCTGTGTCTGCCCGCACACTTGTGCACTATAATATCTCCCGCGCCGAAGGCTAGTCTCCGTTAAGATTGGCCACCGTGGCTGAAATCTTTCGGGAGGCTATTATTAGTTAGGATTTTTGAACCAAAAGAACCATACCCTCAAAATACGCACGGTAACTCTGGGACCCCATGAATGATTCATGATACATTTCACGGTTTCCATGACTTTTTGGTGACCATACATTAATGCTAATTATACAGCCATCGTATTTCTTTGCGTTTAGCTTTAGAATTTTTAATTTTGACGGTTTTTAGTTTAGTGCATAAATGTCATTAGAAACTCTACAGATTTTGCGAAGTTTTTAAACTACATGTTTTGTACAGACGCCAGCAGGTCAAGCTACCCGAAACTGTCAAATTTTCCCAATCAACTTTGAACCATACTGCTTTAGCAAGAAAGTTTTAAATCTATTAAGGAAATTTGACAGATTGTAGTAGCTTGATGTGCTGGCGTCTGTACTAGCTGCGCCCCGCGGTTCACCAGCATAACTTTCTCCGTGGGAATATCGGAATAAAAGATATATAATATGTTAATCCTGGTTATAAACCATCTGTGTGCCAAATTTCATCCAAATCCGTTCAGCAGTTTCTGCGTGGAAGAGTTCAAACATCCATCCATCCATACAAACTTTCACGTTTATAATATTGGTAGGATAAAGCAAGCGTTTTTATTTGTTTTTTGAAGCATTTTTGTAGAAATCATTCATTCTTTTGGACACTTGAACTACAATTGAGTTTATAAGTTAAAATAATTAACTAAAGAGTTTTAATTTTAAAACTAATCGCGGCAGGCCCAGACGGAGATGGCGGGATGAGCTGGACTCCTTCAACAAGAACTGGTCCTTAGCAGCTTTGAACAGAGAGAGAAAAAGCAGCAGCAGCAGCAGCAGCTTTGAAAAAGAGTAGGAGATTAGGGAGGCTGTTGCCCAGCACTTAGACATCATAGGCACAGTATTTTATACTGTGTCACAGGCTAATAATGAGGGGCCCGTGGCTAAATAATAACAGCCGCACAGGTCGATCGGTCAGGTTAAGCTACGCTTGCCGCGGTTGGTCTGTGGATGGGTGACCATCTTTACATACCCCTCCGTGCCTCGGAAAGCACGTTAAGCCGTTGGTCCCGGCTGTCATTCGTGGATCTTTGACAGTCGTTACGGGTAGTCAGAAGCCCGAAAGTCTGACAACCAGTCTTACTAAGGGGTATCGTATTACCCAGTAACTGGGTTGTGGAGGTCAGATAGGCAGTCGCTCCATGTAAAATACTGGTATTCAGCTGCATCCGGTTAGACTGGAAGCCGACCCCAACATAGTTGAGAAAAGGCTAGGCAGATGATGAGGCTAATAATCTATATAAATAAAAGTAATCACCGAAATGTACGAGTATGTACGCGCATAACTTCCGATCGACTGCACCAAATTGGATAATTCTTTTTTTTTGTGTTTTTTGTTGTCAAGACAAGGTTTGTATACACGGGTAGCGGTCGATTGGATCGTCCGAAAGGGTTACCGCTGCCCTGGAACATAAAGGGCTAAGGAAGGAACACGGGTGGGTTTTAGTCAGTAAGAGTCTGACACTCCCTTCCGCTCCACCCAGAGCGGGAGGGGGGTCATTTGATGCTTTCCCATCCTCAAAAAAAAAAAGTTTGTATACACGATTGGACCCGGTAGGTGGCGCTGCTTTTCGGACAGAACGACGTCTGCTGGATCCGCTAGTAATTTAATTATTTTAATGTTTAATAAAGCATCTGCATTTAAAAAAAAAATCTTCTGGACATTCCGGACAAAGAATTTTAATTTTGAGGAGGGATATTCGGTTACCTACTCTCCGAACATCGTTTTAGATTTCAAAAACATGTTTGTTTTCGACAAACACGATTTTCCTTTAGACTCACCCACAGGCAACACACAAAAAATTGAAATGAAACAAAAAAATAGTTCTCTCCAACATTTATTGGTCGAAAAATAAATTAAAAACTTTGGATTTCAACAAAGGCCCGAAATCGTACAAATAAATACCTACAGGGACTACACTTATTTTAACAACATATTTACAAGTTATTCATTACCAAATACTTAGTAGGTACATTTATTTTTCGAACCTCCAGTGCTATTTTTACAAATCTCATTGAGGCCACGGACTCTAAAACAAAACGCTGGAAAGGCCCACGAACTCTAAAACCCAATTTTCTACAATAGTCCACAAGTGCTTTTTGGCCTCACGGCTAAATACCTACATTTAATAATATCGAGTCGTAATATCTACAGAGTGGACTGGTCCTATCATTACTGCAAGCCAAATATTTAAGTCAAAAAGAGATGACATTACTTTCCATCTCTTTCTGACCTGTAAATATTCGACGTGTAGTGCGATCGAGGCCATTTTCTACGGCATTGTTCTAGCGTCTGTGGCCTGACTTTTTCCACGAGGCCTCAACTCATTTATACCAATTGAATGTGCTCAGTTATTACAATATTACTAAAATATTGCAGTATAAAGCATTGAGCTTAATATTACATTGAAAAGCGCAAAGAAAATGCAGTTTTTTTTTTCAATATGGCGTCCTGGTTTTGACAGCTCATTCAATTGACAAAATGTGTTGGCCAGGCGAAACTTTTAACCAATTTCGATAACAATTTTCTTTTACTACTATTCGTCCCATAATTCAGGCAGACAGGCAGAGATATTGTTCAAAATAATATCTAACATTTTTACAAAATGTTTTGAAACATAAAATATATTTTTTTACAGAATTGTCTATGTAAGATACACATACATAGTTTTAGAAAAAAATAATTACATCATTTAGTAATACTTTATACAAATTAAATATTTAATTAAAATTAAGTACACAAAAAGATGAAACAAACCTCTGCCCCTACCGAGAAATTTACATTTTTTTTTCCAAATCAAACCAGAGACATTATGGCCGCGTATTTTTAATAATTACAGCATTAACTAACCATACAGCTGCAAAATATATTGTACAGTATACTAACGGTTGTTACCGTCGCCCTACAACCTATTAAGTATCTTCAAATCTTTAGGGTCCCGTAGGTATTGAAGGAACAAATAGAAAACATACTCCAATATAATACAATATCATTTCTGGGTTATCTTTTTTGAGCAAAAAAATATTACGATTTTCTTTTTAACTTTTTTGATGAGAAAATTGTTTGTTCCAAAAATAACTACAGAGCCCTCTTACGCGTGACAATTCACGCACTCATTTTTATTAATATCCATTTTTAGGAAAAGTGTGGATTTTGAATCTTTTTTTTATCTTTTTAGGAAATCGCAGTGACCGATCTAGTGACTCAAGGTTTCAAGCTTATTTCACTAATGCTAAGATTAGTTATTTTTTACAAAAATACCTTTAGAACAGTTTAAAGAGGTAGCTGAAGCTTTTTCATATTTCTAGAATTTTCTCGCTAATAAAAAACGTTTAAAAAAAATTAAGTACATCGAAAAAAGTCTATAAAAAATGTGAAATAAGTACAAAAGTATCAATAAATTAAAATGTAAAACCTATATTAGCGATCGCTAGTAGCACCAATGCGAATATCTTAATAAAAATGGAACTTTATTTCATTAAAAATAGTAAAAAGAAAAAATTGTAAGAGCAATGAACAACTGTTAAAATAACCTTATAAATTCATTTTTGATATAGGTAATTAATCCTGTAATATAAAAAATCTTTAACATAAAATACAGAAATATAAATATCGTTAATCCATTTTCTCCAGTCTTCGATCAAATTTAATTCACCTATTTGAAAGTATTAATAGAAAACGGTTAGTTATAGTTCATTGCTCTTCAAGTAAAACAAGATTATAAATACATAAATGGGTCATGAAATATTTAGATTTTACAACCTTTACTGAGCAAACAAACGTTTTACCAACACACCTCGTTGAAGCTTGAAGTTTTTAAGAAAAAAAGATTGAAAAAGAAGAAAAAAGATACGTTATCTTTTTTTGCAAAAAATCTTTGAAAGCTTCAACGAAAATTCGATAAAACCAGGCACAAGTTATAGGATTGTTGCCCTCGACTTGAGTTACTAGAACGATCATTTATTTTAGTATGAACTAACAATTAGCGTTAAAGGAAACTTGTCACAGACAATTAATTTTAGGCTTACTTAATATCAATTATTTTTAAATATTTCCCAGACAGAAATCTGTTAAGATTCAAAATGCTTGTTCAAACTTTTTGTTGATATTTCTGTTACATAAATATGACATTTCTGTAACCAAAGAAAAAAAAAACATATTATTAGGCCGATACACTTCTTGTAGAAAAAATAAAAGGAAATCGAGGTTGCATAGTTTTTTCAAAATTGAGGTCGTTTCGTTTTCACAAACATACTTAGTATTTAAGTTTCACAAAAATAATATTTCTCGAGGAGGTAGCAAATTTTTTTAACAAAATTAAGAGGTTACAAAGGTTATGTTCGACTGTAAAACAAATTTTAACATAGATAAGAACAATTAAGACTGACAGATATTGCCTAAATAGCCATTATAATGATTAATGTAGTCATAAGCAATATAAATATACCACGGGCACGTAGGATTGGCTAACACGAGCGAATTTCTAGACAGATTTTTTTTGTTACTGTATCTATAGCAATGTGTGACCTAAACCCGCAATTAAGTCACGCTGTTCTGTGACTTAATTAGTCCATTTTACACAGCTTTTCTGTGTCTGACTTAAGTGTGCGTTTAGGTCACACGAGCTATAAAATAGTATACGATACGTGTGACTTAAGTTGTATTAAAGCGCTACTTAAGTCACACGTATAGTAATGTACTATTTGTAAAAATAATTTAATACAGATTTCCGTAACCAAAATGAAATCATTCAGTTCTTATCTTACCTGAATGTAAAAAAAAATCGTATATCATATTTTTGAATTCTTCGATGCAAAAACCTATTTCTGTCTGGGAAACATTTCAGCGTTAAATATAAAAATTATGTTTTTTTTTTTCATTATAAACTAGCGGACTGATTTTCTTTCGAGATTCTGAAAATGAGGTCATCATTTTTAATTAATAACAATAATCAGGCAATAATCATTATTTCTAAGTACACAGCACAACTAATCAAAACTAATTAGAGAGATTACTACGAAAAAAATGTTTGTTCGTTACGTGTGAGTTTCAAATTGTATTGAGATTTTTAAATGCATTGTCAATGTCAGTTTAATGTCATTCTGTTCCACTACACTACCTTTATGTCATTATTATTCAGTGTTGCAAGTAAATAAAAATCCACCAACATTATTAATATGACACTTCTGTATCATAAAATATAAAGACGAATAGAAGTATTGATAAAAAGATAAATACTTCTTTTTAAAAACTATGCGTGTTTTTTCGGTTGTATGTATACTCTTTGGTCACCAGGTGTCAGTGTTGTAATTGTTGCACCTTTATCGGCCTTAAACTAGGTAGGGTCACCTTGTTTGGTACAAGGATTATCTTTAGACCCAGGTTTAAACCATCGAACCATTTTTTAATTTCCAACTATCTGACAAACTTAAAATTCTTATTACAAAAACTGACGCTAAACACGAGTCTAAGTTGTCAATTTTGCATTAAGAACGTTACATTCGTCGAAATAAAGTTTAAAATACAGTAACTGTCTCGCAGTTTTAGGCCTAAAGTTAGTACTGGTTTTGTAAGATGGTTTTGTTTGCGAATACAGGAGTACAGTGCCACAAACTTATCTGACCGGGTGCCTTTAATTGGAACTAATGAAATCAGTATGGGAAGTGACAAGGTCTGTCATTTTATGTTCATCGCCAGTGTCAACGTCACCGGGCCAGTCTTGTGGGACTGTATGTTCTACAAAGAGATTCATAGCAGTGTTCATAATCTCAGTTAGTTTACATTCCCTCGCCACTTAATCAGTAATCTGCTTTAGTGAAATGTATTCTAAGTTGATTTTTGAGTGACCATATTATGTAACAAAAAGGTCCTAATAAGTTTTTGGCTGCAATGGAATTTAAACTTTGTTAAGTATGACATTCAGTTTGTAGTTCCATAACTTGAAAATTATCTCAAATTCTTAATTAAATTCAGTAGTCTTTAAACCTTCTCCTAAAGAAAAGTAACGTGACAATAACCATGTACGTTGTCGGAACGACATCAAAGCTGTCTTTAATGTTTAATTGATAATGTTAATGAACGCTCTTCAAAGGATCATCGCGCTACCGTCTTGAAGACCTTTAGTGTTTTTTATACTTACAGCGTATAGTATCTACTCGTGATTGCTCTGTGGCATTTGTTGTAATTGTAAAGAATGACGGCCATCGCTGTATACACTAGTTGTTTGAATCGACCCTTTAATAAATTCTCATTTTGCGCACCTAAAAATATTATTGAACTATCTAATACAATGATTGCGCCTCTTTTTGTGATTCTCAAATAATTCCTATTGAGGGGTCCTAAAAATACGAAATAGCTAAGTCACTGCGACCTTGAATGTAGCGCTTGCCGGCACGGTTGGCAGAGTTCATACCTAACCTTACCCATTTGGTCGGATGCCCTAGCTTAAGTTACTGCGACCAATTCGGCTCGCGCGTGGTTGCTCACAGTTCCAACCTAACCGAACCCGTTTGGTTGGGGTACCCTAAATTAGTCACTGCGTCCAACTGTGAGAAAAAGCCAGATATATGAAACAAAGCCAAATTACTGAAAAAACACTGTGCAGCATTATAAGCGCAAAAAGTTTTAAGAGGTTCATTAACACTTTGTGAGACACTCAACACCTAGCGTAATAATTATAAAACTTCTATTGTGTCACGTTCAGTGTCTGACAACCGATTAATTGTAAAAAGTATCCATCATTAGGAGGTCAACATTTTTTTAAAGGATCAGTTAATTATTTACCATTAACTAAAGACATTAAAATATATCTTAAACAGCTAACAGTACCAAATGAAGAAACTATGGGAATATATTTGACAAGAGAAACAAATGAAGTACAGATGCCAGCACATCAAGCTACTACAATCTGTCAAATTTCTTTAGTAAATTTTCAACTTTATCGCTAAAGCCTTAGTAGCTTCAAGGTTGATTGGGAAAATTTGACAGTTTCGGGTAGCTAGACCTGCAGCTAGTCTGTACGTTCACTTTTTGATTTCGAAAAGACTGCAACCCATATAAAAAAGAATGAAAATAGACTGGTATACAAGAAGTAGATTTGTCATAGGACATCTTGAAACCAATTTCATATTATGCTTAATATGCATCACCCCTAAACTAACAAAGACCTATATACTAAATCAAATACACTCATAATTGCTGTAAATGTTGGTACACCTATTACTGCAAATTATCGTTTAGAAAGAGAAGGTCTTACTAGTCATGCACCAGAAAGAGATGCCGCTAATGCATTTAGACCGTCGTCAACGAAGGTACGAACTCGTGCTATAGATTTTGGTATGTATTGGGATTTCAACCCTTTGAAACTTAATTCATAGGGTTTATCTCCTCTTTATGGGGTATTAGCGTTTCCCCTCTTTCCATGGCATTCATTCATTAATTAGTTGGCTACAGACATAACAATTTTAGTACTGAATTTTGATATTCATTTTAAAAATTGTTTCGAATCGTGGCCAAATTATAATGACGGAATTTATGAAACGGCAAATGGCGAATTGAAATGAGACAATTGAGAATGGTGATGGTCTTATTCTAGAAAGAACGTTAAATAAGGTTGATGAGAATTAAAGTAATTGAGAATATAATGACGGAAAGATGGACTTAACGATAAAACTAACGATAAAACGTAAAATAACAATATACATACACCAAATTCTCGCAAACTCCACTCTTAAAATCAACACGATAACCATAAAGAATCATTTACCGGACAAAAACTATTAAGAAAAGAATATCTCAGATATCTAAAAGATAAACCATCGAAGCAATGCAACGATTTTACGCTCGTACTGGGAATGAACTCAATCAAGGTCGGCCATTTTTTCTACAACGAAAAAAAAAACATTTCAAAATGGTGTCGTATAATGGATTACCCGGAAAACTTTAACAAATTCAGATGTGAATTGAATTGTGTGAGATTTTTAAAAGCGGGATGAATAATTAGAAATTTTGAACGAGCTTGCAGATATTGATGCCTGTATGACTCATAAAAGTATTAATTGATATACCACATAACGGATAGAAATCATTCCTATAAATCGATTCGATACGTAGAAAAGTATTGGATATGAATCATCTGGGAGATTTGCTAGATGAATATCCTGTAGACGATTAGAGTCGATTTGATACGCAAAGTTGAGAGTCGCAGTTTTTAGGGAAACTTTGTGAAGGCTTCCATGATTAATATTTACTAGAAGAATATCATGATAGGTTAACAACGGGCATCTTGTTACCCAGTAACTGGGTTGTGGAGACCAGATAGGCAGTCGCAAAATGTAAAATACTGATATTCCGTTGCATACGGCTTGACTGAAAGCCGACCCTAACATAGTTGGGAATAGGCACGGCAGATGATGATGATTATTGTAGGTTTGAAAATAACTCGGTTGTGGAGGTCAGATAGGCAGTCACTCCATGTAAAATACTGGTATTTAGTTGAATCCGGCTAGACTGGAAGCCTTAGAAAAAGGCTAGGTAGGTGATGATGATTAGGATAGGTCTGAAACTAAACTTAATAGACAAAAGAAATATCATAATGCCATGAATAAGAAGGAATTTAATGTAAGCAAGAGATTTTTAATTACAAAGGCCCGTTCAGTTGCCAAATGAGGTGATAAAAACAATATATTGATCAGTGCTTGACACTTTTACTGGCTGTCGTGAAATGAAATAATCTACATTGTGTTAAATCCACAGTCCCAGATCCACCGCAGCTCAAAAATAAACCTTTTGTTTTGAAACAGCTCCAATAAATAAATCCACGTTAGAGTCAAAGACTTGAAATTCAGTAACATTATAAAATAAAAATAGCTTGGTCCACCATATTTTCTTGACAAACTGACTCGGGCATCAATTGTTTGCTTTGATGTCAGTATTCAGTGAATCGGCTCATTTCTTTTCAGAAATGTCCGTTTAATTTAAAAATGGTGTCCTCTTAACGGTTACTTTAAAACGGTAAACCTAAAAATATATATAGAGCCAAATGATGGGCCCTTGAACGAGAAATATAGACAATTCTGTTTATCTTTGCAGTGTACCGAAAGGCGATTGTCGTTGTCAAAGCAGGCTTAGGAAATCTGATGACGTTGATGAGCTCATAAGAGATGGGCCAGAAAACACAGAAAGATAAAATATAAGGAAGATTTATGCTCAGCAGTTGCATATTGCAATGTTGTGAAAAATTCTCTCTCTCTCTCTCTCTCTCTCTCTTCTGTGAGTCAGTCACTCACAGAAGTTTTTTTTAATAGTATTCATAATCAGCCTATAATGTTCCCACAGCTGGGGCACGGGCCTCCACTCTGTGAGAGGGAGTGGACCATAATCCACCTCATGAACCCAGTGTGGATTGGTAGTAGCAAAAAAGTAAGTAAGTAGGTAGTTACAAATTCCTATCAAAAAATTAAATTAGCGGCTAGCTTTATATGTTTGATCTATCTCAAACAAAATGATGTAGTTTCACAGCAAAAACTTCTTTGATAGAACTTCATTCATGGATAAAGTTAAAGACAAAAAATTGGCAAGTAACCTCAAAAGTTTATGGCTTACCACGAACAAAAAAGTATTTTTAATGTTGCCAGAACAAAAAAGCATCAATTATAATCCGCCATAGCAGAATTAGTTCCAAATGTAAAAGAAATGAAAGCTATAAACTTAGACCCAGCTGCTCAAAAGAACGCTTTAAAAAAAAAAGTTTTTAATTGCTATCTTTATTAGAAGCGTTTATAATTATCACTTTTATCTTTTGGCGAGCTATTGATGTTTATCGCTATCTTAATTGTATACTTACATTAAGTTTTTAAGACTTAATTATTAGTTAATTTTCGAAACAAATTAGCCAGCGGATCTAAAATTGTTTATGGTTTTAATAATGTTTCAATTTTTGTAGTTATTCTCAGGTATTTTAATGGTTTATTTGTTGATTGATTTCTATGATACGGCCAAATTCATTATTTTTGTAGACAGCAACAATATCAACTCTTGAATTGGGTCTTTTAATCCCAACCATTGTTTTGGGTTTGAGTTTTTGAGTTAGTTTTTGTTGGAGTCGGGATGCAGCTGGACACCAGTAATTTACATGCAGTGACTGCCTATCCGACCTCCATAACACTGGGTAACACGATATTATTAAATTCTACTCAACTCGTCATTAGCAAATTCCATCCTACAATTAATGAACTTCATCGAGATTTGCATTCCAAACCGTTCACAATTCAAAAATCCGTCGTCATTTTGTTTCACTCAAGGGGGTGTTCGACGCGAAATTTTGAGCATCGCTGTTCCAAAAATAACAAACGAACGGAGAGGTCGTTTGATTCACATGATTAATGCGTTCTTATGATTTATCTTCTAGTTTCGCGTGTAATTTAGTGCTATTTCTTGTTTATCCTCTTTTTATAATAACGGCCTGTTTTTTGTTATGTTTTGTATTCAAACAATGCTGTCTACAACTTTGTGATGGCTATGTTTTACTTAGTTGGTATCTTTATGTGTTTTTTTTTTTAAGATACCACGATACCTACATATACTAGCGACTCGCTCCAGCTTCGCACGGTTTTTACGACTTGACAAAACACCGAGATTTTGTTTATTTTAGATAAGTTTAATATTAATGGTTTATACACATAAATATTCCGGGATAAATTCTCTAAATGATGGTAAAAACTGCATCAAAATCCGTTGCGGAGTTTTGAAGAAAAAACACGGTCACACAGACACAAAAAGCGAATTCAATTTATAATATGTATGTACTAAACGTAAGTTACTCATAGCATAAAAATAATCAGCCTATATAGTTCCCACTGCTGGGACACCGGCCTCCTCTCTTCGAGAGGGAGTGGGCTGTAATCTACCACGCGGGTTGGTAGATGTCACATATCTTCGAACATTTGATTCTCAGACATGCCGGTTTCTTCACGATGTTTTCCTTCACCGTTTTGAGAGTAAGTAACTCTGTCTTGTCTTAGCCATTGAACCGATCGTTATGAAGCTTGACAAATAGGTAGCCTGGGACCTGAAGGACTTTGGTTACTTTACAACCTGGGAAAAAAAAAATTCAGGGCGCAGCTAGTGTAATATAAAACAAACTCGGTTTCCGTCTCTCTGCGCTAAGTTCTTCCAAACTACACAATGGATTTTGATAACATAATTTTTCATCATTTTCAACATGATTCACATAATTTATTCCGGAAAATGTGTATCTATACATCAACTGCCAAAACATACAGTTGTGATTTGAATACACGGATAATTTAAGTATTTAACTAGTCAATTTAATAAATAATATATTGAATATTTAACTTAGATAAAAGCGCAAACATCTCAAACGTTTCGACATATCACCACATCAGTAGATCACTCCCCAGCGAAGCAGGGGCGTGTTGCTAATAGAAGAATAAAGTTTGAATGCCTTTTTGTCGAATTTACTACTTTTTTTTTTTGTACAAACATTTATCATAATATCATTGATGATTTGTAAGTACGATAGAGTATTATTACTCGTTCAGAAAAGTAATTTTTCTATTATAATTAATACTGTATTAATGAAATATATTAAGACTATTATATTATCATGAAATTGCTGCTTCAGTATGTCGGACATAATTTATTATTAATAGTCGCAGTTCGTATGTAATGTGACCTACGTTTATTGATAACCTCGGCTCCTCAGAGTCTGAGAAGTTATTATATAATAATCAATGTCACTAGAGTCAGCGGGGTAGTTGCGTAACACACAGTAGCAATGACTTTAGTTTTGACAGTTCAATAACATTCATTGCGTTATTAACAACGTTAATAACTTAACTTTTGCAGCACATAACTTTTTGGAATATGTATATGAAGCAATGGACTTCTTCAACATTATTCAGATTATGATTGACTAGCTACGCCCCGCGGTTTCACCCGCATAAGTTTCGATCCCGTGGGAATATCGGGATAAAAACTATATACATCTCCTATGTGTTAATCCTGGTTATAAACCATCTGTGTGCCAAAATTCATCCAAATCCGTTCAGTAGTCTTTGCGTGAAAGAGTAACTAGCATCCATCCATCCATAGAAACCTTCCCGTTTATAATATTTTAGAAGGATAACACTATCAATTATAATCTGAATCGTAGGAAATTAGAGCGCAGATTGAATCATATTAACAAAACAAGATGGATATATTACTAACCTACCCAACCTTCGAAATTAGCAAATGTATAAAGAAATTTCTCAGTAGCAACCTAAAGTCTGGAATCACGTAGCATAACCATGAAATCTCCGAAGGGTTCGGCAGGGGTTCATTTTTAGTACACCCACATTTCGCCAGTTATGTTCAAGTTCCATGTAATAGCGGGCGAGACTATTGCCATCAACCGGGCAGAAATCCACATTCCGGGCTGTTACTGAGAAATCTCTGATGAAATAACCCAATAACACTTTGCCCGATTTGGGAATCAAATCCAAGACCCCACGCTCAGCAGTAGCGCTAGCGACCACTAGACCAAAGAGGCAGGCTGGAATTGTACAGACGCCAGCAGGTCAAGCTCCCCGAAACTGTCAAATTTACCCAATCAACCTTGAACCTTAATACTTTAACGATAAAGTTGAAAATCTATTAAAGAAACTTGACAGATTGTAGTAGCTTGATGTGCTGTACCTAGTTAATGACAAAAAGCTTAGGCATATTAAAAAATATAAGTTACTACAAGCGCGATGTTAAGAAAAGTTATGCAATAACAATCAATATTGCTGCACCAGTTACTGCACATGTTATGCAACTCAATCAGAGATCAATTTATAATGCAATCGCTGACGGCTGAGGTATTTCAACGGAAATGCTGTCTGATGTTCTAAATGAGGACATCAGTGCAAAAATAATACACGAACGCAAAAGCATTATCATTGATCGGACAAGAATTGCGTAGAAAAGACGCCAAAGGTCGGAAATTGTCTTTAAAGATTTCTAAATTAAAAATAGAGTTGAGAAAACTGAGCTTATTCGAAATGGATAGAGTATTCAGCAATATAAACCAACAGGAAAAACAAAATTAGAGGATGAAGGAAAAGAAATGCTAGCATCAGTAATAAATCATCCTTCATCATCATATCCTTTTCCCAACTATGTTGGAGTCGGCTTACAGTCTAACCGAATCCAACTGAATACCAATATTTTACATGGGGCGACTGCATTTTTGACCTGCACAAACCAGTCACCGGATAACACGGTACTTCTTAGCAAGATTGATTGTCAAACTTTCGGACTTCTGACTACACGAAGTTCACTTTTAATATCACAATAATTAATATCCAGCGTTTGATGGTCTATCATAGTATCTAGTACGTGATATTGGCAAAGTTTCCACAAAAGCCATTAATAAAGAATTGAATTTGAAGTTAACTACCCGCAACGGCTGTCAAAGATCTACGAATGACAACTGGGCTACACCAGCAGTAATAATAAATGCTCACACAAAAAAACCCAATAAAATAGGAAGAACAAACTAAAAAACAAAACACCGACGAAATATCAGAAAACATTAGTAGAAAAACAAATATTTTCAAATAGGTATCGAATTCGATAAATCATTATGCGAAGACGTGTCTGTGTCGGTACAAGATTCATTTGCATTTATGTTGTTTGAGATTCGAGCTACAAGAAAAATGGCCGACGTTCTTTAAGCGAATATATCAGAGGAGATAGATCATTCTTTATTTTCCTTCAACTAGACACGGTCAACAACCCGTTTGGCCGGCGAGGTGGCTATGGGTATAACTTTCCTTTTTAGGAAAGGGCCGTGTCTGCCATTAAGTTAAGAATTGCTCTAGCGAAGGCTTTTCTGGCTTTTGACCCTTTTGGAAACTATATAGTAATACAGTCAGGTAAAATTAATTGTTTATCATATTGAAACTCAACGACAATTTGCCGTGTATCAAAGAATGACAGTTGTGATTTGAATATACGGAGAATTTAAGTTGATAAACAATTTTTATTGCTTAATGGGCTTGCTTTTGCCTCGATAACGCCTGATGTAAGCGATGGATGAGGTCTATGATGGAACGAGCATACCCAGAAGATACCTGTTCACTCTTGCTTTGAATTAATTTCCTTATATATCTTCGACTAATAGTAACCATTATTTTGAAATCAAATGTCTTATACAAAAGTCGACGCTTGCTATTTAAAGTATGGGTCATAAAACTAATGGCCCATTATCAGATTAAAAGAAGAATTAATACATCGCGTCATCTCCATTGATTTGTATTATAATTATTGGCAAAATAGATAGTGGTTATATAAACAACATAATTATTAAGGAAAGACCAATTTCTAATGATTGTGAAGTAAAAGATAATTACTGTAGAGAGATTTATGGACCTTGTTTTCCTCAAACGTCTTTTTACAGTTCCATAGACGATTAACATAGAAATAACTACAAAGCAGAGAGAAAGGAGTCTCGCACGGACACACAAAAACTAACAGAAGTGTATGAAATAAAAATTAATGGGAAATAATTAAATTTTATTGCAACAAGACTGCTCGCATAAATATTTTTAGATAAAACGCTTGGAAGATTTATGGTATATCAACCAATAGTAGCAAAAGTAGCAGTGTACGTCGTAAAATGGAAACCAGTTCAAATATAGTTAGAATTTTTTGGAAATAACAACGACATTAATGGTAAATGGGTTGTGGAGCTCCATGCGATATACTGGTATTCAGCTGTATCTGGTTAGACTGGAATTTAACCCCAAGATATAAAGAAAGGCTTGAGGGTGATGATGATGATGAACAACGATATTAATGAAGAATTTGCTTTGGGAGGGTAGAAGGCATTTTGGATGTATAGTACACGAGTCATCATTTATTAATAATTTGAGTTGTGCAAGATATGACATTTATTTGAAACCAGTCAGAATATTATACATTTGGATTTTTCGGTGGGTGATTAGAAAGATACCTAATAATGTTGGAACAGAGCATGTAGGTTTTACATTGTTTATGTCATTATGTCCTAATCTGCGATAGTAAAAAAAAAATTGTCAATTTTGGAAGGATAGTCCAAATTGTCACAGACCACCATATACCGTATTATACAGAAGATAATGAAAAATATAAATACATATAATGATAAACGATGACCACCTGGAAGTGAGAAGCACAGAACCGGTCAAAATGGTGGTGCTTGGGGGAGGCCTATATCCAGCTGTGGACGTCTTTCGGCTGAATTGATGATGATAATGGCACCAGATAAAGGAACAGCATAAACCAATGACAATATGAATGATGCAATCCATCCGAAAGAAGTAATATAACAAATTGATACTAACATTACCAATAAAACACTTCTAAATGATAAAATCAAACCAACAACTATTTCCACACCTATAGCAGTCACTATGATAGATACTGACAATTACTACAACATGATTTTGGACTAAGCAAGCAGTGCCGCGGGCCAAAACAATATCCTAGTACAATATCTTTGTCAAACCATTTGAAATAGGTGCGCCGTCAGACACGCCTAGTAATTGTAATAACGTAAGTTTATAATGTTAAGGTTGAGTAAAATCTAGATATTGTAACTAGACTAAAAGCTAGACAGACTGAAATTGAGGGAAAGTAGTTGGAACATAATAATCATACCAGGTTTTATTCTCAAAATGTACCCAGGATTTTGTAATATCTTGATTTAGAGAGAGTTCTCCTTGCCCGCTCTTCTCCAAAGAGATCTACGTTTTGAAATGGGCAACTAGCTTCAACTTTCTGACTAACTGACCGACTGTTTGACGATTCAAAAGTGCCTGTAAATGGTTTAATCGAAATAATTATTTTAGTTTGAGTTTGCTCAAGGTGAATTGGCGATTTCAGACTTATATTATAATATACGAGTACCTACTACAAGTCTAGATTTTAGTGATGTCCAAGATAAACATATAAAGAATATATTAATAGGAAAAGTCATATCAGTAACATAACATAATATCAAGCGTATATTCCCTGAAGGATTACGCAGAGGTGTAGCTATAGAGGGTATCTTTATATCGAATTCTTTAAAACGAGACTGTCACGTAGGTGTGAAAGAAACGCCGCTCTACAAAGCCAAACTTACTCTCAAACTCAATATATACCACATTTGGCTCTTGAGGAACACACATTCAAGAGCAAAGATTACTTCATGCTGAAGAACCGACGTCAGGAGAACTTTTGTAATTGACATGACATGTCCCAAACTTTTGTGGCATGAAGTCTCATTTCAGAGAGTTTTGTAATATTATTAAAGTTTATTTCGTTTATTGTTTAATTCTGATGATAATTCAATTTCGACTTAAGATTTATGGATTAAGAATTTATTGTCATAATGTTTTTTCTTTTTTTTTTTGTGAGAGTTAAAAGTTTAAGAACATCTTTCGTTTTGTGTTGTATTTTGGACATTACTGACTTCGGTGATGGAAAACATCGTGAGGAAATCTTGACTTGTAGTTCACATAAGTCTGAAATCGCCAACCCGTCTTGAGCAAGCGTGGTGATCAATGCTCTTCTCTGTATGAGAAGGCACGAGCATTTTCCCCTTCAGTGGGACAATAACAGGCTGATATCATTATTTAATTGTCAGTAGCAGCCTGGAGTCCCGATTTGTGCCCGGTTAATAGGTAATAAGCTCGTCTCCTATCACATGGAACTTTAACATAAGCATCTATGTGTATTACACCTCTGCTTACCTCATCCAGAGAATCAAGCGTGATGTTATGTTTAAGTATATATGAGGGATATATCGTAAGTCACATTGTTTTCTCGCAATGAACTAGCTAACTATCATTTAGCTGATGCTATTTTTAAAACCGGCACGTTATTTACTGAACCGGTTACATCGGACCTGTGAGGAGTACAATCAACTTATAACAGACTTACAGTGCCGTTTTCAAGTTCTTATTGACCGTAAGAAAGATATTTAATTCTTTAGAACTAGGGACGTGAGCATCTGCTTGGTAAAAATTATTAATTTATTCATTTACTGGCACACAATGCGCAGTCTAAGCCGCTGTGTTAAAATTAGAAGCATGAAATTTTGCACACAAGAGTTCCTTATATAGCAAAAATGAGCACTGAGATTTTTTTTAAATTCTTAATGGGATTTTGATTTTGATGATTAACAACAGACCAAAAGAGATAAAGAATTCAAAAATGAATCTGGCATTGATTCCAATTTCAATGATCATACTATAAAGAGAGATATATTTGACAGTCGTTACGGGTAAAAGAAGCCCGAAAATCTGACAACAAAGTCTTGCAAGGGGAATTTTGTTACCCAGTAACTGGTTTGTGGAGGTCAGATAGGGGGTCGATTCATGTAACATACTGGTATTCAGCTGCATCCTGTTAGACTGACGATCCAACATAGTTGAGAAAAAAGCTAGGCAGATAATGATTCTAGCTGGAGTGATCGCAGCTCTATAGTAACTCTAAAAATCTTCTATAATTATACTACACATAATTATCATGCTAAAATTTAAAATATCTTTAATACTTCATAACTATGTCCACGATAATATTATATTCATCATAAGTCCATTTTTAAGCCCATATATTTAAAATAATATAATTAGCTAAACTGAACATAAAATTTAATGAGTTGATATATTTATTGTTATTACGTTGTAAGACAGCCACTGCACAGATGAGGTATGATTTTGGGATTTTATTAATAAATAAATGGTTAGTGGCTACCGAGATGACGATTAATAGAGAAGTATGGAAGAAAAAGACATGTTCCGCCAACCCAAATAAATTGATGAAAGGGAAGCAGAATGATGACGATATAGTTAGTGGAGTTTTTCTTTGCTGAAGCCGCTGTAACTGATTATACAAATCACTTTTTCAAAGATCTAAAGTTTAGACTTAGCGAATAAAAAAATTGCAATGGTGGATTTGATTTTTGGCAGCAGAAAGTTAAAGATTTTACCGTTTTAAGCTTTCATTGCAACATATAAAGATGTAAGAGAAAAGGAGAAAAAAATTATCAATGATTTTAAAGATTCAAATTCCCAGTAATTTTGGCAATTTGCATTGTAAATAGTAACTGATTTGCTTGCGGCCTCTTCATAGAAACCAATGATAATTTTTTCATTAAGTACAGCTACAAGCCGATTTGGCAGGGTACATATAAAATTGAAATGTTATTAAATTCTTTCATCTCATCGTAATTGTAGTAACTAGTTACGACAATTAAAAACATTAATTTGCGCTCGCTGTTTTTGCGCTACAAAGTTCATCAATGAGGTTGATCATGCCGGTTTCTTCAAAAGCAGAGTACTGTTAACTACTTTAATTCTTTGATTGGAGATGACAAAGAATTTATTCATTGATAGGATAAGCAACATTATTAACCAAATTAAAATAAAGAGTATCATTTATAGACTTATCAATCCAAGTTTCCAAAGTGCCGACTCTAACTATTTAATCATTCTTTGTCCGCGACCACTCGATAGTACCTACCATATTTACGGCCTAACATAATGAATGAACCATTTGTTTACAGAAAGCCTTTGGTAGACATTAACGTACTAATGACAAATGAACCCTTTTCCAAAAACATCTCCATAGGCCACCAAAAAGACAAACCATTATTACAGTTTAAAAAGAGAGAACCACAATGTTTTAACAAGTCCCGAAACATCAAAAAGGTGTGTACAAAAAAAAACTACACGTCTAAATTATTACAAACATGCCAGGGAGATTGGTTCGTTCACAATCCCTTCAGGCACTGAAAATAGCTTAAGACAAGTTTAAACAAACGAGCTGTACCCAGAAATGCTAAGTAGACGTTTAACTGTTTGGTTTAAAATAAAAATAGAAGCACTCAACGTCAGTCGAGACTTGGTTACTTCGTATACCTGTGCGAGTGATTATATTCTCGCCTCTAACAACTTTTGGGCTGAAAAATACGATAGTTATTGATATTTGAAAGGAATTGGTCCTAAGAGACTATATACCCTGTGGGACTCCAAAGAATCATGTTGCGAAAATAATTAATAATAATTTTCAAAGAAATTTAGGCCTAGTTTTTATATACAAAACACTTGATTGTTTACAAAGAGTCTTGTTTAGTCAAACTTAGATCAGTCATGTACCCGGTGAGATTTAATTTCCAGTGGTATACGCATCGGATATACTAGAAGGCCAATTCTCGTAATTTAAAACTTTCAAAATCTAGTCGCTGTCTCATCTCAGCGACAAACAAATGTCAAAAACTTGAAAATTTGAGGTATTTTTGACAGATTGAGATCAGACTGTGAACGTTCTTAAATTACGAGAATTGCCCCTCAGAAGTTAATGTAACAATAAAAGATTTTCAAACTCAAACTCAAATCATTTATTTCAATTAAACCCTTTCAGGCACTTTTGAATTGTCAAAATTAAATTGTCGGTCAGTTAGTCAGAAAATTGAAGCTAGTTGCCCATTCCAAAACGTAGATCTCTGTGGAGAAGAACGGGCAAGAAACTCCACGGACACTCATTTAAATCAAGATATTATTACAAAATCCTGGGTACATTATTTTTATTGCTTCTATATGTGAGAACAATTCATTTTCGATTCACCATCTTAGCAGTGTTTTGAAGATGCAAATCAATGTTATTGTATGCCATAGGGAAGTAACTTGTATCGTGTAAATGTAAGTTTAGGTTATTCAACTAGAAAAAGCTTTCAAAAGACGAAATGGCTACTATAGTAAACTATATGGGCTACGCTTCATTATTGGCAAAGATACGGCTTTTAGTTCCAACTAAGACATATGTTGGAATCAGGCATAAGGCTATTGTTCTCCATAATTTATTGCTTCACGCTTTCTCTAAAGGGTTGAGCAATACTCCAGACGTTCTAATGTTAATTGCGTTAGCACAAGTCTGAACTATGCTTTGAATTGTGTACTTGGCAAGTAAATGTGAATATTAAGAAGATGCAATGAAAAGAAGGTAGGTATTATGAAGCACAAGAAAAGCAACTTTTTATTCAGCAAATTCATGATGACCATACTAAACAGTCATCATGAAAGTACATGGGAGCTATGGACTTGCAAAACAAGATTTTAAAACGTGACAGAAGAAAAGGTTTCTTCATAATCTGAAGTAATCTACAACAGCGGACATCAATGACATTATAAAGTAACTTTGAAATCATTTTAAGACAGAATTTCCTAACACTATTAGTATCGGCTTTCTACACAACTGTAAATCAGTAACACAGATGATAGCAGCTGTATTAGACCCTGGTATAAGCCAAGTTTAATAACTTCAAGCAAAAGTAGACTTAGAACTCCTACCATTACGACCACATAAGGAAATGATGAGATTTTTATTACCAAAGATATATAACGCGCCAAACTATCGGTCGAACTCTTACATGCAACTCAAGTTTTTTAGTAAGTCATCATTAAGTGTCATGCTGCCTTATCACTCAAAGGAGTGTTGTATCGACAGAAATACTTTTTTTTATTATTGATAGGCTTGCGTTTAACCATTGCCTCAACTGATGGTAAGCAATGATGTAGTCAATAATGGAGCACGCTTACCTAGAAGTAACCTATTTAGTCTCAAAGCTACCAGGAACCATAGACTCCGACAGGGAATTGCAATGTGAGTCCACCTTATCGATTTCGATAATGGCGACCCTTAGAAATCATTTCCTTGCCTATGCCCTCAGATGACTCGCTAGACCGAATTTAGTTTTGAACACCCGGTCACAACTAAAACAATAAGGGCCTGCAGTGTTGTATGTTATGCAGTGTTGTAAGCTTAGGTCCAACTCATAGTAAGAATTCGGGGGTATATGAATGTTTGCAGTAACTAACACCTTCCGAGTTTTCAGTATTCTGACGCATTGTATACTTGCGTCAGGTGTGTACGCATTTTTCCTGGACCAAGGTGTGTTAGAGCGTATTGTTTAACCCATCGAAGTGTTTGGGGCGTATCTTCCGGTAAAAACGTGTGAAATGTACACATAAGGAGATTTGTAACGATACCAATATCCGTCGACCGACGTTTTTAGTTTTTAGTTTTTATTTTGTAATTGACTTTTTATTTTTTTTGTAAACACTAAATTTGTACGCCTTACGGTGAAACATGTACGTACGAAATATTAATTGTGACATCCTGCATGCTTAATTTGCATGTATACGCATGTTTTGACAAATAAAACTATCTTTATCTTTATCTTTACCGAATGTCAAAGTGTTTTTTATGGATCTTTTAGTTCTACCTCTCACAATGGGAACATGATTAAGCTTGCGTGTTTCTGAATAGGATTGGGACTGCCTATACTATAGAAGATGAATATTTCGCCAGTCGTGGGAGACTAAGCTCATTGAACTAGGTAATAAGGTTGATAAGAGTGTATTTTCCTTTTGAAGGCTTTTAACGGTCTCAGCTAAAGCAGTGGCATCTGAGTAATAGGGAAGATTAAACATATTTGCCTAAAATTTGCCATATTTATCATTGAACACACCAATTAAGTATTAGTGTCGTCTAAGAGAAATGGGCACATTTATCAAGGTTTCCATTTTAGGAGAAATCCAATATTCAAATATTCTTTTTTCCAGTTGCGCATAGCTTTCGAGAACAGAAATTTTACAAGTCACGACTGATTGAGGCCCACTTGCCTGCTGTTTATTTTTACGCTCAAATATGCATAGTCTAAAATCGATTTACCATTACAATTTTAGTTTCATGGTCATCATATAACTGGGTGACAGTAACTGGGAACCAGATCTAACTGTATTGATATTACACAAAGTAGCTGGTTTAATATTCTGTCTTGGTACAAGATAGGTCTTAGAATAATATTATAGGACATATCGTAAGAAAAGTTTTGAGTATAAATGTGGATGTAAAAGAGTAGCAAAAGAACAAATAATCAATGAATGAATTTTCTTAAGATGACGAAGGCGAACATCGAAATGCCGTACAAAAATAGATATAGTGTCATATTGCAGGACATACCATAAGAAAAGTTTTGAGTATGAATGTAAATCAACATATTCATATCGCATATTTTCCCCCAACCTGTTTTTTTATGTTTTTTTCCTTTGCGTCATGTTTTAACGGTAGTAAACGATTTTTCTTTCTTTCTGGATCAGTGATATAGCTTTAGCAGCTGCGTTAAATCCTGGTAAACGGCAAGTTTAATAACTACAGGCAAAGAACTATAAAAGGCTATAAGAGTAGCAGAAGACCAAAGAAACAGTGGATATATTTTCGAAAGATGACACCAAGATGACAGCGGATAAAAATCTATGACAGAAGTAATTCTGTACCGACCTCAAAATAGATTGGGATCGGCATGAGGATAATCATGAATATCATCTTTGTAAAATTAAGTTAGTTAACTGTGTGTGTGTTCAACTTAACATCATATACGCTCACACACGGCCGGATTCTATATTTAAACGCACATTTGTTTAGAAAACAATGCATGACCAAAGTCACTGTTAAAACCGTTTTGTTTTTAGAAGAGTATAAAACCTTTTTATGTGTCACGTTCTTTTTATCTTTAATTACGCCTATTTTTGGAACGATAAAAAGGTTTTCTTGTCTGTTGTGGCCAGATGTTTTTATCATTCTTTAGAGTCTATTTTCCTGTTAACATTTTTGTTTTTGTAGTTACCGTAAGTTGCTATGAAAATGATTCCTGCCATTTGTCTTATTACTTCATACAGTTATTTATTGTGTATAAATCTCTAAGAATTGAGACAGATAGCGTCGTCTGTCACATTCTGAATGAATTATAGGCTCATCTTAGCTAGGTCGAATATCATTTCTATGACATGACTCATTATAATGAGCCCTCTGCTCAAACCCTTGGAATATGCAAGTTGATACTTATTTTGTTATATAATTAGAACCGTAATTAGCATCTATTTCTTCTGGCATACCTTTATCTTATCCAGTTTCCCTAAAAGGCTTATCTGAGAGATTGCGTTGTGTCTCAGCTTCACAAAAAATTGCGTCACGTTTCGTGGGTAATGCTTAAGCGTTAGCGACGTTTCTTTTACGTAAATATTGATCTCATTTACGTGTTTTCTCAATACAATTTGAAACTCAGACGTTTTGTTCTTAAAAACTACCTAAAATATATCAACTGTCACTATTGAGTTATGGCTAACAGAAAACCGGTCTATTTCGTCTACTTTAACTATTTGACTATTTCTTTATTATGTTAAACATGGTTTTCACATGTTTCAGTAATGGCACCATAGTGCTTAATCCATATCTTGGTAAAAAAAATGAAATTTTCATTGTCATCAAACATCTATGAAAATTCCATCTTTTCGAACAGGTGTAAGTCTCAGAATTATTATTTATTTAGCTAAAAAGGCATGTTACTATCTTTGTTACTTCATTTTGCTATTTTTTTTTAAAGAAAATGGCGGGGTTTTTGACATTTCATTGACTTCTACCGCCATTTCCAAAGATAGTGACGTGCTTATTATTCGAGCAATTTATTTTTCGTTAAATAAAAGAAAAAAGCTGAAATGCAAAAATCAGTCAAGAAAAATGAGGTGAAAAGGCTTCACTTTTAATACATAAAAGGTAAATATATCACATAATAAAAGCATATTATAAAGAGAACAAATACTAAAACCAAAATCACAGTTTTCTAGACAAGATTCTTAACTTGTCCAAAGTTTTTCATTTATAGTATAAATAAATTCTAATTAATGCATTATCCGTTGTGAAAATAATAAAAAAAACTTGTCTTTTGAACTAAAAATTTAAAAAGCTACCTAATTTTTTATATACGTTTTCCTATATCTGCATTTTGATCCATTAAGAACCCTAAGTCTTATTCAAATATCCTTTGCATAATGAAAAATATAAAAAATCGTTAATTCCTAAATGGTTTAAGAAACCTAATTTTATCATACATGTTAACATTTCTTTATATATAAATATATTTAACTGATCATAGACTACAGTTTGATGTCCTCTAATGAAATTAACTTCACATATTAGTTCGATTACTCAGTAGGCCCATTATACTTAGATAAAAATTAGGCTTTCGTGTTCCTTAAGACTAAAGTTTTGTCAAATTGGAACATGTTCGGAACTTCAGTTTTGCACATCCCTAAATCACCATTCGATTACTTACAACTCGATAAGATCCACAATCCTTAGGGCACATCACTAATGCAGTACACCACTTTAGTTTTTAACACACAACGCACAAATTCACGTGTAAATAAGAGTGTCAGGGCGTAAATGCAGCGTGTGTAAAGTTTGTGTGGTGGCCGGGCCTGGTTTGTCGGCGAGGTCGGGACGCGGTGGTCGCGCCGCCCGGGCGCACATTCACCGAGCCAGCGGAGCTAGCACAGCACTCGCTGCCAGAGCCAAAGCGAGCGACGAAGCCAGAGCTGCCCCGCGGGAGTGAGACAACTCCTCACTCTTGATCACCTCATTCGGCGTCTTGTCGTACTTGTGCGTCTTTTTAGTAACTGGCTTCATTGTTGTGGTCGTTGTGGTGGTCGATGGGGTCGTTGGCGGCGGTGGGGGAGGCGGGGGTGTTGGCTGAGGTATTGGCGCCGGAGACTGTTCCTCCGGCTTGCAACACACCCGGAACACTAGCTTCATATTATGACTCAAACATCGACCCCCGATACGTCTATGCAAGTCATCTTTACTGGACGTCGATATGAAATAATAGTCCTTTCCAGGGAGGAACTCTAAACCGCCCGGCTGGGGAGTGAACGGTCGGAAAGTGATGGTGAAAAACATCAATTTGTGCGGTTTATCGCATATAGCGATTATTCTGGGGTTCGGATTAGTTATTCTACACGTATCATATTCTTCTTTGCTCACATTATAAATTATATATTTTTCCGTGTCCTCCTCAAAAGTCCCTGGGGTGTACACTGGACAGATTATGTTCACTTGGTCGTATTCAAACTGAGCGTTTCCTTTATTCAAATCAAATACATGATCCGTGTTGTCTATTCTGAATATGCTGTTTGTGGTGTTCCAATGTATGTAAAAGGACTTTGCATAGTTCCCCATCACGCTCTCGATGAAGAAAATAAGCACAAGGACGGTCCACGGCGTATGACGGAGCCCAAAGTAAGTTAGCGACACCATCCTGACTGGTTTACTCGACTAGCATTATTCGACGAAGATGCTACGAAGTTGCTGTTAGCTACACACTATCACACATACACCAATCCATATTCATATTCCACGATCACTATACATCACTGAACGTCCACAATTTCACATATAAAACACGATCAATCCATTCAGAGGCGACGCGATGGGTCCTCCATGTTCTCCGTCCGCTAGATTCTATTCAACGATAAATGTGGAATTCCATAGGACGTGGCCCGTTCAAAACGCGTTGAAAACGACGCTTTCGTTGGTTTAAACACTGGTTTGAACTTCACGGTTGCGTTAGATGGCTATTAGTGTGAGGATAAAGTTGAAATTAATCAATACATCACAGATTTTTTACAATACAGAGGTGTTCTTTGTATTGGAACGGGCGACGCGTACTGGGACGGGCACGTAAGCGCCGCGCGGTGGTCGGCCGAACTACTGGAATGCGACCTGCGGGCTCGGTACGCATGCTCGCCCCTCCCGCGCCCCTGCACCCCCGTTGTTACCGACGCGTTCCGAGCTTTGCCGAGCTTTAGCTCCGTCGCCATTTTAGTTGTTGCCCTGTACGAAAATATAAAACGTTGTTGAACCCGTAAATTAACTTACCACGCTCTCATGTCTACTATAAATGTGTTTATATTCTTTCTTAATTTTGGAATAATAAATAATTTTTGTTCGAAAGTTTATATTAAAAGCTTTTTGGTTCGACACGAACGCATCCGTTAGCGGCCATTGAAAAAAGTCCACAACTGGTTTATACAGTCGTAAAAGGGTATGACGCCGTACAGCGGACGATATTGCACACAATAATCATTTATAATTTTATGCTAATTATGCCAAATGATTTTATTTCGTATAAAATCTTTCTTTTTTTGTCTGTCGATGTTATTAATGAAGCTCTTAGTATGCGAGTTGAGGATTCCATTGACAATTAAGAATCGATTATTATGGGCGAAAAGAATGATGAATACAATCTGATTTTTTTTTTTTGGTTATTGTAAGATTTATCATTTGATTGATTATAAATTATATTCTTATTATGATTAGATTATAGGGTTTTTTTTATATTATAGCGCAGTACAATTAGCAGCAGTACAATTTAGTTTGAATTTTATTTTAGTCCTAAATTTTTTTGACATAGGCGCCGATTCCCTTGTTCACAAACTAAACTAAATTTAAGTTCAGTGCATCTTTTTCTTTCTATTTCATTAAGAAAAGGACAGAAAATAAAATATTAGTTTACTCCTGTCAAATTAAGATACTCCATAGACAAATTAGACGCGATTAAAAATATGGCTACTAAAAATACGTCAATTTACGTCAGACGCCGATTATTTTGACAGGACTAAATTAATATTTATCTTCTGTCTTTTTCTAAATTAAATAGAAAGAAAAAGATGCATTGAACTTAAATTTAGTTTAGTCCTGTCAAATTAAGATACTCCGTAGACAGTTTAGACATGATTTAAAACATGGCTATTAAAAATACGTCAATTTACGTCAGGCGCTGACTAATTTGACAGGACTGAACTAATATTTATCTTCTGTCCTTTTCTTAATGAAATAGAAAGAAAAAAATGCACTGAACTTAAATTTAGTTTAGATTGTGAACAAGGGAATCGGCGCCATTGAGTATTTTCTTTAGATAATAGTCAGTCTATAGTAATTTATGGTTAAATGTGTCTTTGTATTATTTACCAGAGAGTCGAGAGCGAAATAAAATACCTACTTGTACCTATGTATTTAGATTTACCTAATTGGTCACAAAATTGAGGAAATTGACAACGGCCTCTAGCTTAATTTTAAAGTAGCCACATAATACAATATTTACGGTAGGGACCGTCAGCGACTGAAGTCAAATAACACATTTTTGTTTGAAATTTTAGTTTAGTATGAGCTAAATATTTAATTAAAATCGGAACCAAAGTAATATTAAAAGAATATTGGCTATTAAATGAAATGCTGAAAATATTTACTGTTAGTAGTAAGCAAAGCAAGCGACAAAGATAAAAATAACAATCTTATTTACGTACTACATATTTAATTAAAATCGAGGAGTTAAATTAAAAGAATATTAACTCTTGGCTATTATATGGAATGATGCTTGTATCGAATAATTTTGTTTCAATTTAGATTAAGTATGTGTAAAAGCAGCAGTGTTTATCGTCATTTTGTCGCTGAATATACTCGTGCATAGTTACTTAGGCATTAAATATTAATAGGTCGATATGTTGGACAAAATATTTCATACAGTTGAGGTGCCATCACATTATTTATTAAGAAAAAAAGAAACGGTACAACGTACATCAACTATTTTAACAAAATTTTAAAACAAAATAACATAGGTATTTCTTATTTTATAATAAACCTGTATATCATTTCATTCATTGATTATCAGCTTATAATGTTCCCAGCGCTGGGACACAGGCCTCCTCTCGGTGAGAGGGAGTGGGCCGTAATCCACCACGCGGGCCCAGTACGGGTTGGTATCATTAATCATTATGTATACAGGGTGGCAGGGACATCGACGTGCAAACTGTAACCATGAATTCAGCACATGAGTTTAGACCCCATAGCGTCGAAATTTTACGTCGGTTATCAAACTGCAACTTAGTGGCAAGATATTAGACATGTGCAGTTGCATATGTCTATTATCTTACCACTAAGTTGCAGTCTAATTTAAGGTACAATAATTGTAAAGAGGTTTATGTCTTGAACAAATAAATATTGTTTTTTTTTTTTTTTTAATGTTATAAACTAGCGCTTGACTGCGATCCCGCCTGATGGAAAGCAGAGATGCAATCGTTGATGGTAAGCGCACTAATTTATTATGAGCCTATTCTCTCTAGCTTTTATTGTTTGTTTATCACTGTTATTCAATTGGTCGCAGTTACTGGGCTTTTTACGTCGTGAGAAAACCGGTATGCCCTAGAACCTAAAATTCAAAGACATGTGACATCTACCAACCCGCACTGGACCCGCGTGGTAGATTACGGCCCACTCCTTCACGGAGAGGAGGCCTGTGTCCCACCAGTGGGAACATTATAGGCTGCTTATGCTAGGGTTACCGCTGCCCTGGAACATAAAGGGCTAAGGAAGGAACACGGGTGGGTTTTAGTCAGTAAGAGTCTGACAATCCGCTCCACCCAGAGCGGGAGGGGTCATTTGATTATTTCCCATCCTGAAAAAAAAAAGCTGCTTATGCTTAGGACACTAAAATGGGAATTATTTGAGGATACAAAAAGAGGTGCCTCCATTTATTCATCATCTGCCGAGCCTTTTCCGTGTTGGGGTCGGCTTCTAGTCTAACCGGATGCAGCTGAATACCAGTATTTTACATGGACTGACTGCCTATCTGACCTCCACAACTCAGTTACTGGGTAATACGATACACCTTGGTAAGACTGGTTGTCAGACTTTCGGGCTTCTGACGACCCGTAACGACTGCCAAAAATCCACGAATTACAGCCACGACCAGCAGCTTAATATGCTTTTCGAGGCACGGAGGGTGTCTTGGTATGTAAAGATGGTCACCCATCCACGGATCTCCCGCGGCAAGCGTAGTTTAACCTGATCAATCGACCCGTGTGGCTGTTATAACTTAGCCACAAGCCCCTTATTTATTTTAGGCCCTAATATTTTAGTGTCCATTAATACATATTTTTAGTAAATGCAAAATGCACAGAATTCGTTTTGGGTTTGGTTAATATGCCTTTACTGATTAGCAGTGTTACTGGGCCAACTAACTCGTCAAAATGTAGGGAACAGCTGATTTTTATCGCGATTTCAGGTTTAACTTTATAATAAAAGTTGTTCGTAATGATGAATACAATGACCCCTTTAGATACTTCGTGTATGACATACACAATATATTGCCGTATTACTGCAGATTCAATTATAATTATGTAGATGGTCAAGTTTGAAGGTAGTCTTGGTAGTTGTGAGGAGTTTTTGTAAACAAAGGCAGTAACCTAATTGTATAGCAAAATAGTCATAAGCGGTTTATTGGGGCATAAGCGGGTAATTGATGTCATTATAAAACCATCACTCTAAACTCTAAAATGACATAAAAGTGTCAAGCACTAAATGTGTCATTAACAAACTGTGTAATTGGCCATTACGACTTGCCGTAATGGTCCTAGGCAGGTTTAATGGCTTTTGTACACAATAGACTTTATAGAAGGACGTAAGAAGGTAGTTTGGCCTTGAGATCATAATTATATTTATAGAAAAATACGTAAACTGTAGTCTTGTAATCCTACTTCCTAATAATATTATAAGACGTGAAAGTTTGTACAGTTGGATGGATGGATGTTTGTTACTCTTTTACGCAAATATTACTGACCGGATTGGCACACAGATGGTTTATAGCCAGGATTAACATATCGTCGACGATACTGCAATAGCGCTGATCTACTATTTGCAATACTTAGTGCGTAACTACAAGGTTGATAACTTTACAGGAGATAAAAAAGACTTCATAATTTTAGTATTTAGAATCGCATCGCGCTATTGCAGCGAAGCGTCAGAGAGGTTCTGAGTGGCTTATTCAAAGTAGTCTGTTCACTAACACGCACCAATGACAGACTAGGACAGCGCGGCGCGTTTTGAATTTCGCTACTTTTTGCAGTTTCGCGGTATTGCAGATGGTAGTTCAGCGCTATTGCAGTATCGTCGACGATATAGGATACTTTTTATCCCGATATTCCCACGGGATCAAAACTTATCCGGGTGAAACCACTGGGTGCTACTAGTCAATAATAACAAAAGTGAAACAAAATTAAAAATTAAAGAAAAACAATTCTGACAAAATTAGCTTAATATTGATTTTAATTGAGGTAAGTATGCGTGGGCGTGTGTCAGTGAGGGTGAGTAGGAGTGAGTGTGTGTCGGCGAGGGTGAGTATGTGTGGATGTGTGAGTGTGTGTGCACCTATTATAGTACACCTACATTTCGCCAGGTATGTTTAAGTCTCATGTACCTAATACCTATTGATTGTAACAGACTCCAAATCCTCTGCTGGGACACAGTGGCCGTAATCCACCATGCGGGTTGGTAGATGTCACATGTCTTCCAATTTTTGGTTCCAAGTCTTTTCCTCACGATATTTTCCTTCGTCCTTTCAAGAGTAGTGATGATGAAATAAATTACACAAAGGTGCCTGCCTAGGTTCGAACCTCGACCTACAACTTGGTAAGTCACGGCAGTTACCACTGAGCCACCACTGTTTTTACTATGGGCGTGACGATATCTTATGTTACGATATATAATATTAAAGTATGTTTTCAAAGAGTCCAAGTTTCGGTTCCTGACACAAGAGACTCATTAGCATTATGCAAGAAATCCTACTTAATTAGAGATGATATGGTTTCTAGTGGGTGTAGGGGGTGTATAAATTGACGAATACGTTGGACAGATCTTTCATTACCAGAAAAAAATGAAGAAATAATTCAACGTTTGTGACATGCACTGTGTAAAACTTTTCTCAAATTATGCCATAATATCTATATCTCATCTGCCTAGCCTTTTCCCAACTATGTTGGGGTCGGCTTCCAGTCTAACCGGATGCAGCTGAATACCAGTATTTTACATGGAGCGACTGCCTATCTGACCTCCACAACCCAGTTACTGGGTAATACGATACCCCTTGGTAAGACTGGTTGTCAGACTTTCGGGCTTCTGACTGCCCGTAACGACTGTCAAAGATCCACGAATGACAGCCGGGACCAACGGCTTAACGTGCTTTCCGAGGCACGGAGGGGTCTCGGTATGTAAAGATGGTCACCCATCCACTGACCAACCACGGCAAGCGTAGCTTAACCTGATCGATCAACCTGTGCGGCTGTTATTATTTAGCCACGGGCCCCCCAATAGCTATATCTATGTATACTAATTGATAAAGCTGAACAGTTTGTTTGAACGCGCTAATATCAGGAACTACCAGTCGGATTTGAAAACATCGTTTTGCATCTGATAGCCCACTACAACCCTTAAGGAGCCGAGTTAATTTTTTTTTTTATCCTTTATTAAAAAGTACCTGGTTCTTAATAATTAATTACAATCTAGCCTATAAGACTAATAAGCAATTTTAATGTAACTTAATTTATTACGTGATAATTATTTTAAAACCTTACAATAGTGTTTATTGTACAGACGCCAGCAGGTCAAGCTACCCGAAACTGTCAAATCTTCCCAATCAACCTTGAACCTTAATGCTTTAGCGATAAAGTTGAAAATCTATTAAAGAAATTTGACAGATTGTAGTAGCTTGATGTGCTGGTGTCTGTACTTTACACAAGTCCGTTCCACTTTCTTAGAGTCTGTTATGATGATAAAAGCACTTTGTTCATGTGTTATTATGTGTCATTGGCACTATTATTTCTACACTTTTTACACTACACTAACTCAAAAGGTTTTGTCCATTTTAGTCTTCGCACTATATTTGTTTGGCCTCAGCTGAATTGCCTCGATGTTCACATGTCGGTGGAGTCGGTGTTCATGGGCCTCAGCAAATTTTTGGATTATGTCGGTGACCGGTTCCATTTTTAAGTCACGATGGAGGTCGTCATTTCTTATATACCAGGGCGCATTAACAATACTCCTGAGTACCTTATTCTGGAATGTTTGTATAATTTTGATGTTGGTCGGCTTAGTACAGCCCCATAGTTGGATGGCATATGTCCATATCGGCATAAGGATATGCTTATATAATAAAATTTTGTTATATATCGATAGGCAGGAATTCCGTCCAATCAACCAATACATGTTTTTTTGCCGAGTTCCCAAAACAGCCGTGGTGTTCTGTAAAGATCTCACTGTGAAAACTTAGGTGATGTGAGTTTGAAGTGAGCTGTCATACCATCTGATGCCAGGGATTGGCATTATACAGATATGGCAGTTTGAGTAATTTACGCGGCCTACCCAAGTGTCCTTTCTTTGGTATTGTTCAACGAATCGTTGAGCTCCTCAAGTTCTGAGTTGAGCTGCACGATTTTTGACAAATACGTGCACTGACTGGACATGTCCACTCAATCTGTGTGGTTCTTTCCTCAAAATACCATTTCAGACACAATCTACATGGTCTTCATCACATGATCTGACCAAGATTATGTCTGGACTTTAAAAGAGACTGTGACCTTGAGTTTGTTTCGGCCTTTCATCCCAGAGTAATTAGATAGGAAATGCCGAACTCATCTAGTTAAAAAAATATATACTTATTATTGACGTGTAAAAGTGTTTGTACAAACCTATTTACAGAAAATAAATCATTTATCATAGAAAGTTCACTCACCTCAGTTTTCACGGTCAGTGTTTACAGAATAAATCGCCAGGACTATCCCAGTTCCCCATGAGCCCATGGCCGCCTAAACATTCCGCCCCAGTTCTTCAATGTCACCTAATGCGTATTATACGTACGTTTGACAAATCCTATTAACGAGTATACTAGCCATTTAGCCATCCGAACAGAATAGGATTGGCTAAAGACCGGATTTGTATATCCGTCAAACAAAAGTGGTTAATTGTTGCTGAACATTATTTCATCGAGCTGATTTTAGATTTTAATTTTGCGGAGCCTATATAGCCAATCGATAGTTTAGTTAAAAAAACCGGTCAAGTGCAAGTCAGCCTCGCGCACCGAGGGTTCCGTACAAATTTGTAGGTATGTAACTAAAAAATTACGGTTTTCGCAATTTTTCCTTTATCTGTGCTATAAGACGTTGCTTCGTACCAAATTTCAAGATTCTGAGTTCACAGGAAGTACCCTGTAGGTTTTGATTCCCTTGCGAGTGTCGAAAATTTGCGGCATAAACGGCTATACCTTTTGGTTGCGTTGGCTTAGAAGTTTGATTTTTTCAGAGCTCAAAGGGTTAGTAGACCTGAGTATTTGATATAAATTTCAGCTTGATACCTCCACGCATTCCTGAGAAAAAGGGTCTTTACAGACAGACGGGCGGGCAACAAAGTGATCCTATAAGGGTTCCGTTTTTCCTTTCGAGGTACGGAACCCTAAAAAGGTGGTGGACCATGATCATTACCGTCCAGAACTGTTATTAAAATAATTTATTATCATTCTCCTGCGCTTGTGCCAATTTATTTGGGGTCGGCGAAACATATCTTTTTCTTCCATACTTCTCTATTAGTCGTCGTGAGGAGCCCGTGGCTAAAAAATAGCAGCCGCACAAGTCGATCAATCAGGTTAAGCTACGCTTGAAGCCGTTGGTCCGTGGATGGGTGACTATCTTTACATACCGAGACCCCTCCGTGCCTCGGAAAGCACGCTAAGCCGTTGGTCCCGGCTGTCATTCGTGGTTTTTTGACAGTGATTACGGGTAGTCAGAAGCCCGAAATTCTGACGACCAGTCTTACCAATGGATATCGTATTATCCAGTAACTGGGTTGTGGAGATCAGATAGGCAGTCGCTCCATGTAAAATACTGGAATTCAGCTGCATACGGTTATGCATTATGCAAAATAACTGGCGGAATGAGTGTACTATAATTTACCTCTGCCTATGCCCTCTAGGATCACAGGCATGATGTTAAGTTTAAATATCTATATGTTTACATAATATATGTCATGTCGAACATGTGTACTTAGCAACAGATAAGCTTCCTATGTTTGTTACGTAGGTAAATATTATAACTTGTCCGTATGATAAGTAGCCTTATCTTGTAATGTGTCGGTTTGTTTGGGTATCCCGATATGGGGAACTACCGATTTCGATGTCTGTCAGTCTGTCAACAGAATTTTATATTAAAAAACGTTTCAATTCGATACGACACTATAGTTCGTTTATTAATCCCGGATACTAATCTGACATTTAAGTCTTTTGTGTTTGCGTTTTTTTTTTTAGTATAGAAATTTGACATGTCTTCACGAATTTATAATAAGCTCCCTAAACAAATAAGAGATATTGAAAACATTACATGTTTTTAAGAAAAATTAAATGACTCTTGAATGAGTCTTGGTAGGTAAATTAGACCATTTTATACCTACAGTACCTAGATGGATTTTTGTCTGACAGATTCGTGATGAGTTACTTAGTCCCAAACTGTTTTTATGTTTTGACGGAAAATATAGCTCTATTCAAATTAAAATGTCTATTTGAATTAATATATATCACATAAACTTAGGTCTAAGATAGCAAATTGTTCAAACTATTGTATGCCTAACACGGTGGAGCAGTGCAAACGCACACCAAAATAACTAATATTGTCATTTGCATTAAGTTTAGCACACCATATTCAAAATAATCTTCTCGTGAAAATTCTTTTCAGGATGATTTCGAGGGTTTTGAAATTACACCCCTCCAAAATCTTTGGCTTTGACATTACATGTGTCAAATTAGTATCTGGGTTACAAAAACGAACTTTAGAAGTATGTAGGTTTAAGTTGACTTCTAAGTTTTGGTTACATTGTTTGTTACTTACAAGTAAGAAGGGACATAATAGAGTGTTGTACTAATGAAAATAAACATCTTTAAAAGTGCAAAAATCCTGAAATATGAAAAAGAAAATCAGCTTTTTCACATTTGTTTGAAACAACTGTTTTATTTTCCATATTCATGAGTAAACACATAGGTACATTTTATCCTGTTAGCACGTTCCCGTGGGATAATTTCCGACATCCACGCGGGCGAAGCCGCGGGCAGAAGCTAGTCATTACATATAAAACATACTTCGAGTGATTTTTTTTCAAGAAAAAGTATTTTTTTCATGTACTACATGATAGGTAGTCTGTGGTGTACCATTTACATAATACAATAAATACATACATAAAGTATATTATACTAAACTAAATAAATCATCATCTGCCTAGCCTTTTCCCAACTATGCTGGGGTCGGCTTCCAGTCTAACCGGATGCAGCTGAATACCAGTATTTTACATGGAGCGACTGCCTATCTGACCTCCACAACCCAGTTACTGGGTAATACGATACCCCTTGGTAAGACTGATTGTCAGACTTTCGGGCTTCTGACTACCCATAACGACTGTCAAAGATCCACAAATGACAGCCGGGACCAACGGCTTAACGTGCTTTCCGACACACGGAGGGGTCTCGGTATGTAAAGATGGCCACCCATCCACAGACCAACCGCGGCAAGCGTAGCTTAACCTGACCGATCGACCTGTGCGGCTGATAATATTTAGCCACGGGCCCCTCACTAATCCTACCTAACAGTATTATAAAATAACCTACGGTCACTACGTACACTATCAAATATACTACCTATACTTTAAAATTAAAATCTATACCTACGACTTATATAAAAATAAACCTAAATAACTCTAAAAACTAAAAGGAATAAAAATGAACTCCACTGCGGGTGACCTAACCTACGACAAACTTATTATTTGCGGTTGGTACAGTAATCGGGTCTATGGTTCGAAGCGCAAAATTAAGTTTGTTTTTTATTGTATACTAGCTTCTGCCCGCGGCTTCGCCCGCGTGGATGTCAGAAATTATCCCACGGGAACGTGCTGACAGGATAAAATGTACCTATGTGCTTCCCCAGAATGCCATCTATCTCGCGGGCCCTTTGTGGCTAATTACAATAGAAAACCAATTGTGTCTCATTAGTGGTGATTAAGAGGGTACCTATATGATGTCTTTACCTAAGTACCTACCTAATTAAAAAAAAAAACTCAATAACAGAAAATTAAATACCTACCTACCTAAATAAACCTATTTCTGATGATAACTAATCTAAACTCAATAAATAAGCAAAATCCCTAAAAACTAATATCTATACGAATGACTAATCCTACCTAACAGTATTATAAAATAACCTACGGTCACTACGTACACTACCAAATATACTACCTATACTTTAAAATTAAAATCTATACCTACGACTTATATAAAAATAAACCTAAATAACTCTAAAATCTAAAAGGAATAAAATGAACTCCATTGCGGGTGACTTAACCTACGACAAACTTATTATTTGCGGTTGGTGCAGTAATCTGGTCTAGGGATCGAACCGCAAAATTAAGTTTGTTTTTTATTGTATATACTTTTCCGGGATAAAAAGTACCCAGTGTGGTGCCCGGGATATTAAAGAATAATTATACCAAGTTCCAACGTAATCGAACTGGTAGTTTTTACGTGATGCCTGAACAAACAGACAGACAGACAGACAAAAATTTTTTTAATCACGTTTTTGGGTTCGGTGTCGGTCTAGTAACACCCCCTGCCATTTATTTTTTTGATATTTTCAATGTACAGAATTTTCACTTCTACAGATTTATTATAAGTATAGATACTTTTCCGGGATAAAAAGTACCCAGTGTGGTGCCCAGGATATTAAAGAATAATTATACCAAGTTTCATCGTAATCGAACCGGTAGTTTTTGCGTGATGCCTGAACAAACAGACAGACAGACAGACAGACAGACAGACAGACAGACCGACAGACAGACAGACAAAATTTTTTTTAATCACATTTTTGGGTTCGGTGTCGGTCTAGTAACACCCCCTGCCATTTATTTTTTTGATATTTTCAATGTACAGAATTTTCACTTCTACAGATTTATTATAAGTAAGTATAGATTTTCGCCGTACTTGCATAATGCATCTTGCTCAGATGATATGAAATATGTTTTTTGCGTTTACTCATAACCGCCATTTTGCGATTACTGCATTCTTAGTTATGACGGCAGTATTCTATTTAAAAGGTATTAACTAGGCTGAAAGGTTTTGACAGACGATTTTTACTTACCTACCCTTTTGTCTAGAAGAGTACCTAATGTATTAATCATGTACTCTTATGCCTTCCCTATCGAAACCTGCGCTTTTACGAGGATTTTTTTCAGCAATTATTGTCCGGCTACAGTTGCCGGGGGTGGTGGAGCAATTAGTGGAGCATGCTTAGTTCCTATTTTTTTTTTTTTTTTTATTAAAAAAAAAAAACGTTGCCCCACACTAGGAATTGCTCCTGTATCTTAAGTGCGTTTTCAAACATTTAAACTCACATACACAAACAGCCAGACCCGGAACAACTACCTGTGGGCAATACAATTATTTGTGCGGGAATCGAACCGCGACACGCAGCGCAGCAGTCGATCGCTCAGCCACTGCGCCAACCGTGTCGTCAATGAAAAATGCTTTTGCAATGTTGATTGCTCCGAATATTCTGTAAATTGTTAATGTAAGGATGTCATCATCTACCTAGCCTTTTCTCAAATACGTTGGGGTCGGCTTCAGTCTAACCAGATGCAGCTAAATACCAGTATTTTACATAGACCGACTACCTATCTGACGTCCACAATACTGTTACTGGGTAATATGATAACCCTTGGTAAGACTAGGCAACAATAATGAACGACTACCACTGTACAGACGCCAGCAGGTCAAGCTACCCGAAACTGTCAAATTTTTCCAATCAACCTTGAACCTTAATGCTTTTGCGATAAAGTTGAAAATCTATTAAAGAAATTTGACAGATTGTAGTAGCTTGATGTGCTGGCGTCTGTACATACGATGAATCGAACGACAACTATGTTTACTTTGATAATATTTTATTTTCGTTAAGATTCTCATATTTAAGTAAACTATGTATGTACTTTTTTGAGAAATGAAACTTCTTTAAACCGAAGACTGGCTGTCAGACTTTTGGGTCTCTGACTACCCGTAACGACTGTCAAAGATCTATGAATGACAGCCAGGACCAACGGCTTACATGCTCTCTGAGGGGGTCCTTGAAATGTAATGGATGGTCACCCATCCACAAGCCAACCGCGGCTAGCTCAATAGAAGGTTAAAATACCTTCTATTGAGCCGTGCGGCTGTTATTATTTGGCCACGAGCCCTACTGTTAATATATAATATGTATTTCCCGACTTGATATTACGCTATCGTTTAATATGTTGAGCGGTGTCTAATTTATCTCTAACAACCACAATCTCCATTGACATCACAGTAAATTGCTCGATATTGTCGTGACAACATTTTCAACCAATATTGCCCAGAATTAAGCGATTTCCGTTGCCCAATGTAATCATTATTTGACATTGATTTTTACCATAATCAGCCTATAGTGTTCCCACAGCTGGGACACAGGCCTGGCTGAGCTGAGAGGGAGTGGGCCGTAATCCACCACGCGGGCTCAGTGCGGGTTCGTTTGTTGGTTCAAGACATGTTGACTGAGAAAGCCTTTTATACCGTTAAGGCCTATATCGAGGACAAAAAGGCTTGGAATTAAGCTGCTTCCAATTTTTACATATTGAATGTTTTTATTTTTTTGTTTTGTTGTTGTTTTTTTTTTATATATATTTGACAGTAATGAATTTGATCTATGACATTTGCTTACTTTGTAAAGTATTCTATTATTTTAATTATTGTGAATGTGAAGACTAGGCATGTGGGTCATTTTATTTTCTCTGTGTTCTGTTAGTTTTTGTCATGGTCAGGCAGTTTGAGTAATTAATATGGCCCAAATGTCCTTTCTTTGGTATTGTTCGTCGAATCGTTGAGCTCCTTAAGTTTTGAGTTGAGCTGCACGATTTCTGACATATGCGTGCACTGACTGGACAGGTCCTCTCAATCTGTGTGGTTCTTTCCTCAAAAGACCATTTCAGACATCGACCTACATGGTCTTCATAATTATGATCTGACCAAGATTATATCTGGACTTTAAAAGAGACTGTGACGTCTGAGTTTGTTTCGGCCTTTCGTCTCAGAGTAGTCAGATAGGAAACGCCGACCTCATCTAGTTTTAAAATACGATTGACGTGTAAAAGTGTTTGTACAAACCTACTTACAAAATAAAATCATTTATCATTTACCGGAGAAGATAAAAAAATGTGACAATATAAACACATTCAATCGCAGATTAAGGCAACATTTGAAAACAAAATTTGAAATAACATCAAACCGAATATTACGCTAACATAATGTCTCCATGTACTTTGTAGAAAGTTCTTGCGGAAAAAAAATTAAGAAAGTTGCGCAGAATATTAGAAAATTTTAAATTTACGCTAAAACTGCTGAACGGATTTAGATGAAATTTGACACATGGGTAGACCATGATCTGGAGAAGGACATAGGCTACTTTTCATCCTGGATCGCAGTCGAAGTCGCGGGCAACAGCTAGTTAATTATATAATTTTATGTTCTTATGAGAAATAAAGTTCTTTAAACCCACATGCCGGTTTCCTCATGATGTTTTCCTTTACCGTTTTAAGAGCAGTGGCGATGAAATAATTTACACTAAACTACTTTTTTTATTTTAACCAACTTTAATTTAATAAAATTGTATTTTAATTTATCTGGTTTCTTTTTTTTAAGTTATACTTATTGTGCCAGCTGTGTTTGCCTAAAATATAATGTGCATGTTGTTCGTTAGTAAATAAAAAATAAAAAATAATATCAACCATAAAGGTTGATGGTATAGGTAGGTACCACTAGCGCCATCTAGCGCCGTGGACGAGCTGATCATAAAGTGCAAGTTTAAAGTTTCACAATACATTAGTAACTTAATATCTTCTGTTTGTTTGTTTTATTGATAGTCTGCACCTTAGGGCTATGGGACACTGCAGTGTAATGCCTGTAAATACTACAGCAGTAGTTAGGGATCCTACGGTCGTCCTCAAACGCAAATTAGTTTTACGCTGCTATTATGAGAGACTTTTAAAAGGGTTTAGGCTGAGTAAAGTATTATCTGGTCGACGACTGCATGCGCTGCCGCGAAAACCAAAATATCTGACCATTTTGAAAACAAAATCCCGTGCACATGATGACCACAGCTGCGTCCGTAAGTAAAACAAAAGAGGATCCTTTTTAGGTCAACTATTAATATGCCCTGCAAGCAGGAATAGTCCTTACGGTGGTCAGATATAGATTTTGGCACATAGTACAGTAGTTCAGGTGTCATAGAGAGGCCTAACTTGTAAAATGCGCTTACTTGGAAAACTTCGTACAAAAATAACGAACTAGGTACTAAGTAAACATTTAAAATATTAAAAATAAAATCATATAACAATTATCTATTGGACACACGGAAACCTTCGTGCACGAGTCCAATGGATTCAGCACATGATGAAAAAATATCTGCTGTTTCATAGGAAAGTGCAAAACTTGATTTTTTTTTCACGATTTCAGGCTTGGTCCTGTAGTAAAAGTTGTTCATAATGATGAGTACAGTGACCCCTTTTAAGGATTAAAACGATCAAAATTTAACGGTGTATAACCCAGAACTTCAAGCTCAGCAGGTATTTCACACTGCTGGACAGAAGATTTGGAATTGTAAAGAAAAAGAGTAGTGTTACGTCTCAAGACGTTCCAAAAAGGTAGTTTTGTAAATGTTACACCATTACAGAGAGCCACCTTAACACTTAGCTGCCAGTACTTAGCGCAGTAATATTACGTGTTTGCGCAACGTGTCAAGTACTCTACTAAAACATATAGCTTTAGTCCCAGAGTCCCAGAGGACAAAGTGCTTTTATTTCTTACCGAGAAAATTTTAGGAAAAAGTTGTGGATATTTGTGGTGTTAATGAAAAACGACGCGTAGCAAAGGCTGTATGGAAGGTTTTAGGAAAGTTTTATTTTTATTTTATATTCATATTCTTCATTCAATAAAAATTGGTCTTTGGCAGCTCTGGACAAAGAGAGGTGGAAGGTGAGTTCCCTTTGGCCAGCAGTGGGACCGTAAAGGTTAATAGTAAATTCATATTCTTAGGTGGAGGGGCCCGTGGCTATATAAGTAATAACAGTCGCATGGATTGGTTGATCAGGTTAAGCTAAGCTTGCCGCGGTTGGTCTGTGGATGGGTGACCATCTTTACATAACGAGACCCCTCCGTGCCTCGGAAAGCACGTTCTAAGTCAAAGTCAAAGATTTATTTGCAGATAAATATGGTTATAAAAGTTCTTACAAAGGTAGAATACCTAATAGTAGCTTAACATATTCAATCATAACACAATGACATTCAAATTTTTTCTATGTATGTTTAAGTTGAAGGAATTCTTTAATACTATAGAAGGGATTCTCAACTAGCCACCTGTGTAAAGCCCTTCTGAAGCGGAACATTGGAAGTTCTTTAATTTGGTTAGGAATCTTGTCGTAAATCTGAATACACATAGGGTTGCAACTTCGTCTATATAGTTCCGTTTTCGTTCTAGGAATAATCAATCTATTAGGATATCTAGTTTTGAACAGATATTTATCTCCCGTTAAGCAGCCTTTGTTCTAATGTTGATCCCGGGTACTCAGAAGCCTGAAAGTCTGACAACCAGTCTTACCAGAGGGTATCGTATTACATAGTAACTGGGTTGTGGAGGTCAAATAGGCAGTCGCTCCATGTAAAATACTGGTATTCAGCTGCATCCGGTTAGACTGGAAGCCGACCCCAACATAGTTGGGAAAAGTCTAGGAAGATGATGAGGTGTTTATGTAATAATAATATAATAATAAAGAAGGATCACTTACCTTATAGACATTGCAGTTCCTAATACCCATAACGTACAAAAAACAATCGCTGAAAAAATAAGTAAATATGCTGACCTCAAAGAAAAATTAGTCACAAGAATCTGGAGACAAGAAAAAATATACATTATTCCTATTTTCTCTACGACAGGCGTTATCCCTAACCATCTTCTCCGTAGCCTGAAAGTAGTAGATTTAGAAGAATCCGACTATATGAACCTACAAAAAGCTGCCATCTTAAACACCTGTAGAATAGTTAGGAAGTTCAAGCAGTTAGAGGAAGAAAACACACCCTCATCTTATGTAAATACACGCCCCACGCTGCATTTACTTGACTTTGGCCCGTAAATGTAGCTTAGATCAGCCTTAGAGCTGAGAAAAAGAACACTCCCGATAATAATAGTAATATTTTTTTTTCATAAAAGGGAGATTGTAGTACACGAGGCATACATAAAGTTATTCATATAAGTTTGTACCATGTCAAACACAATCTGGTGGGTGCAGTTCAGCTTTCCTAGCTAGGTTATAGAATAATCTGTATTAAGGAATAGCAGTCCCTGTCCCTAACAAAAAGTTACAATAAACTAGTACAATTATACAGGGTTATTTTTCAAAGACTAGCCAAATTTAAGGATGTGGTACAGACCATCAAACTGAACAACTTTCTCCATGGGACCAACATCGTAATCGCGAATAAAAATTCAGCCGTCCCATACATTTAGGTCGAGTAGGTATTAAAGTTTTCTATGGGACAGTTAATAAAATTTTCGCGATTACGCTATTTGTCCCATGGAGAAAGTTGTTCAGTTTGATGGTCTGTACCACATCCTTGCGACTCTACTATAGCTGTCGTATTTTAGCATAGCGATATCGGTCATTGACTCACCTTTATTTAGTCATCATCATCTACAGCCCGACTTCACCCACTGCTGGGCATAAGACTCTCTTTTCTTGTACCAATTCCCACACTCTTGTGCCAGCCTCATCCAGGTTTTGCCCGCGATGGCTGGTCTTTGAAAAATAACCCTGTATATATTTTTTTAATACTAATAAATATGTTAGAGGGGCCCGTGGCTAAATAATAACAGCCGCACAAGTCGATCGGTCAGGTTAAGCTACGCTTGCCGCGGTTGGTCTGTGGACGGGTGCCCATCTTTGCATACCGAGACCCCTCCGTGCCTCGGAAAGCACGTTAAGCCGTTGGTCCCGGCTGTCATTCATGGATCTTTGACAGTCGTTACGGATAGTCAGAAGCCCGAAAGTCTGACAACCAATCCTACCAAGGGGTATCGTATTACCCAGTAACTGGGTTGTGGAGGTCAAATAGGCAGTCGCTCCATGTAAAATACTGGTATTCAGCTGCATCCGGTTAGACTGGAAGCCGACCCCAACATAGTTGGGAAAAGGCTAGGCAGATGATGACTAATAAATATATTGTTTATGTAATATGTACCTGATGACTTTTGATATTTTAAGATAAGCTATGAGATGAATGTTGTCAAAGGTTGTTCTGCTAACACTTGTAATATTGACTGAAGGTAATTTTATCTGTTGTTCTATACTAATATCATAAAAAGGTAAACTTTATGATTTACGGAACCTAGATAATGATCCGATTCCAAATATTATTTCACTAATGTCAAAATAAAAATATTCTTTTAAAACATAGCCTAGGCAAATAAGCTAAACTAAGTATATACTCTAGTAGGTGTACTAAATCTATGAACTTAGGACCCTGATTCCCAGACATACATACATATGATTATGTATGTATGTCTGGGAATCAGAGCCCTAAGTTCATGGTCATGGTCATAGAAAAGTCGAAAGCTAACTTAGCATAATCAGCCACGCCGTGCCGCCATGCTGGGACACAAGCCTCCTCTCTGTGCGAGGGAGTAGGCCGTAATCCACCACGCGGGCCCAGTGCGGGTTGATAGATGTCACATGTCTTCGAATGATTGATTCTAAGATGTTTCCTCACGAGGGTTTCATTAACCGTTTTGAGAGCAGTGGTGTTGAAATAATTTACACAAAGTAAGGCGCTTGTCTGGGTTCGAACCCACTCCCAGACGACAAAGGGCTATTCGTTAAAAAAAAAAAAAATAAGAAAAATTTGTGCATATTTGTTTAGTGAAAAATGACGCGCAGAAAAGGACTACTTAAGTAATGTTTTTAGGTTATAGAAAAGTCAAAAACTAACTTAGCGTAATCAGCCTATAATGTTCCAACTGCTGGGACACAGGCCTCGTCTTTGTGAGAGGGAGTGGGCCGTAATCAACCACGCGGGCCCAGTGGTAGCCCAGTGGCCAGTGGTAGCGGCCTCGACTTACAAGTTGTATGTCGTGGGTTTGAACTCAGGAAGGCGCTTTACTTTGTTTAATTTCACCACTACTCTCGAAACGCGGTTAAGGAAAACATCGTAAGGAAACCGGAATAAACCAGAAATTCCAAGACATTTTAAATTAAAACGGTTTAAAACCAATTACAGAAATTAAAGACACAGTTTGTACATAGTAGCATTGTACACAGAGTGTAGTGATAGTGACTGTGGTTGTAGAATCTATGGTTGTGGGGGTAACTGCTCTGTATTTACATGCGGAATCTTTGCCTACAGAACCATGGTTTTAGTTTTAATTTTTCTAACTTAGATTTAATCTTAATGTTTAGTCAAGCAAAAAGTCGTGCAAAATCCACGAGAACCTACTGCCGACAAATTGCTTTGCAGTTTGGCAGGTGTTATATAAATATAAAACTGTTACGTTATGGAATAAAAAAATAAAAAAAATACACATAAAAGTTAAAATTATCAAGTAAAAAGTTAACAGTACTGTCATAAATCCCTCTCACAGTACTTCTGACATGCCAACAAAAGCTTCGTCCATTCGTCCGCAAACAGATCGATCGATTATGGTATACAAAATTAAAAAAAAAACCTCACAGACACACCATGAGACACCCTCTAATTAACAACCACACCACTATACAGATTAGAACATCCTCGAAACTTTCCCGCCAGGTACAGTAAAGCCAGTTAGATATTCTAGACCGGCTGTGTATTCTAAAATTATCAGTTTTCAGATCTGGACGCACAGTCTAGCTTCTACCGCTGTGTCTAAAGGTACAGGCAAGGTGCGAAGTGTCTGTAGATTTAATTAAACATTTAAAACTAGCGACCCTACTTAGCACGATTTCTACGACTAGACAAAATATCGAGATATCTTTATATTATGTAAGTTTAATATAAATGTATTGTGCACATAATCTCGTTTTTATTTTTTGTGTGTATCAGTGGAAACTTGTTAATGAAATTCAATTTCATATTGTTTAAGAACACTGTATAAATTAGCTGTAATTTTCCTGAAAAGAATTAAAAATGCCTTCTAGAATAATTTCTCTAAAGGTGAAAGTGAAAACCGCATCAAAATCCGTTGTATAGTTTAGAAGAACAACACTGACACACACGGAAAGTAACTTTAGTTTATAAAGCGGATATTTTTTTATTGCTAAATGGGCTTGCTCACCTCGATCACGCCTCATGGAAAGCGATGGATGAGGTCTATGATGGAACGAGCGTGCCCAGAACATACCTGTTCAGTCTTGATGTATCATCTAACATCAAGAGTTATTAGTAAATAGATGTAGGTCCAGGGTGTTAATACGACACAATTAGCTATAGGCTCAATTTACGCACCGCTCAATTTCTGACCGCGGCACGGAGTGGAAGCGAGTTTTATACATAGCAAAATGAACCTTATGTCAATGGTTTAACGTACAAACTAGATACGAGCTTATTACTGACGGAATTCCCGCGAAAGCGCGATAATTCTCCAGAAGATGCGCGACCTGTGCGTATGTGTTTATCTAATTTGTGCGTTACATTTTTGACATAAAGTTCATTATGTTTTGTACAAAAAGAAATCGCTTCCGTTCTGTTGCACGGCAGTATAATTTGAGCCTTAGAAAGAGACTTATCACTTATGACCAGTGATAGGAACAGGTAGTGCCTATTTGCCTTAACTTCGAAGAACAGAGACAAGAAACGGAGACTTCCTTAGGACTAAATTTTTTCCGGGACATGTGTCCAGAAATTTGGGACAACACTTTTAATAATAATAATAATAATTCATTTATTTCAGATAATAATAATCCATACAATACATTAAATTATATTAAAATCAATTGGTACGTAGTCCACAGACACTGAAATAGAATTAAAATTAATTTAAGCAATACTAACATTACATTCAATTAAATAATTTACAGTAAAATCAAAATAAAAAATTGTGTTAGTATATATATATGACGTACACAATGTGTTAGTGAGTAAGTGAAAAATTTAGTCCTAAGGAAGTTTCTTGTCTCTGTTCTTCGAAGTTTAGGCAAATAGGCACTACCTATTCCTATCACTGCTTATCACACAATGATACCCACACAGTGATAGAATGGACACTGTACATAAAAAGTGGGACTGTTTCAAAAACTCGATGTGACTACCTCATTGGCCAAGTAGATTGCAAGCGCTACTGCTGGGCATAAGGTCCTGGGTTCAGCAAAGTGTTATTGGGTTTCCCCATCAGGAATTTCTCAGTAACAGCCCGAAGTCTTTATTTTGTGCGCAGTTGATGGCAATGGGCAAAAAATTGCGTCTATTATTACACCTCTGCTTAACCATCGAGTATTACAAGCGTGATGTTATGTCATTGTTATTGACAACAAGTTAATCACTTGTTTAAATAATTTTTCTGAACTTTTAAACTGCATTATTTCTAACAAACACTATGCCCTCGACTGTACAAGTACTAACTTAAAGTTTCGTATGTCAGTACAGTTTGCTTCAGTCGTCCACTTATGTATATCAGACTAGCGACCCGCCCCTGCATCGCACGGCTTCTACGACTTGACAAAAACATCGAGATTTCTTCATTATATTAGTTTACTAGCCCCGCGGTTTCATCCGCATAAGTTTCGATCCCGTGGGAATATCGGGACAGAAAGTATCCTATGTGTTAATCCTGGTTATAAACTATCTGTGTGCCAAATTTCATCCAAATCCGTTTAGAAGTTTTGGCGTGAAAGAGTAACAAACATTCATCCATCCATACAAACTTTCGTATTTATAATATTAGTAGGATAGGATTCTTAATGTATTATATCTACACATAAACTTCGGGGGTTATTTTATTTGTTTATAAAGGTACACCAACAGCTTCTGTATACAAAATATCAGATAGTAGTAGATAACAGTCATGGGCTTATACAGATGCCAATAACAAGTGAACCAACATTCTCAAATATAGTGATAACCATAAGTATAAAAATTAAGAAAGAAAAAAATTAAGTTCGAAATGTATAAAAATTAAGTGGTAACAAACTATGTATATACACAGAAATATATGTTACAGAGGTTGCAAGCAATACCTACATATCACAATGAATCCTTAGATTGTGGGTTGCGTGCTTTGGAACCCTAAAATTTGAGTTTTAAAGATATTTACGGACTCATGATATAAATGTCAATATCTGGGTTCGTGGCTATTCTTTAAATGATGGTGAAACCTCAAAAGCATCAAAATCCATTGCGTAATTTAGTAGAACAACACAGACAGACACGAAAACCGACTTTAATTTATATAATATGTATAGATAAATAGCGCGCTATGGAGCGAGCTATGCTCGGAGTCTCTTTGAAGGATAAAATCAGGAATGAAATTATCCGGAAGAGAACCGGAGTTACCGACATAGCGCGCAGAGTTAGTAAGCAAACCGAAGCGGCAGTGGGCTGGCCGTGTTTGTCGAAGGACCGATGGCCGGTGGAGCAGACGTGTCCTGGAGTGGGGACCGCGTATCGGCAAGCGTAGTGTGGGACGCCCCCCAGCTAGATGGACGGACGACCTAAAGAAGGTGGCTAGGGTAGACTGGTTGCGGCAGACAGGGTGTTGTGGCGCAGTTTGGGAGAGGATGTCCAGCAGTGGACTGCGATAGACTAGGTTGATTGATTAAAGTAAAAACGATCGTAACCACTCAGCTACCACTGCTCTCAAAACGGTGAACAAAAAAGAAAAAAAAAGTCTCGTGACGAAACCGGTATGTTCTAAAACCAATAATATATATTTTTGTAACAAAGTTCCTTATCGCGCGTTGCGAAAGGGGGGCTAGACGGAAAAAATTAAGACCAAAAGTTGTAACGACACTTTTTGCTATAGTTGTAAGCCGTGCGGCGTGCGCGTGTTTCTCTGTCTGTCTCTCTCTCTCTTATAGAAAGCAAGCCAGTTATTTTCGTTTCGTCTTTCTATTTCGCATTGAAGAGAAAAAAAAAAACAAATAATATAATAATATATATATAACTACTTTATTACAATTCCTTCACTAATTAATCGAAAGGAACTTCGTTCCATCCGGGTGTCCCTTGACACCTCTCAAGTTTTTTTTTAATCATTAATTTTGTCACTCACTAGTTAAGGCAAGGAACTTTCTCCGAAAATTGGTTTCCAGAACTAATTCCAACAACAACCATAATTGCAATATTTAAAAGGACATAACCGTCCCTATTGACCGATAATTTTATGACAAGGAAACCCTTTTAGAAAGGGTAGAGACACCGGTTAACTGCCCGACAAACAACTGTTTTATTATTTTATTCGTTCAACAATACGAACCGTTACAAGAAAGTTGGGAAAGGAGACAAAAGATAAATAAAAATTTCTTTCTGTAACAATTTGCTTATGAGTAATAAATAGTAATAAATGCAACCCTTACTTTGCTAACTGGCAAAAGATATCAATCCTTCGGTAAAAGATAAAGATACGGTAAATATTGACGGTATTTACCCTTTACCGTTTGACGAAATATTTCTAAAGAATGATTCGTCATCTTTTTTGCTCATAAAACTATGCAAGGAGGTTGGATGTTTGTAATTTTTATGAATAGGCGAGTACTTTCTTGTCCAAACAAGTTGCATATTCAGCAACGTTCCCACTGCTGGGACACAGGCCTCCTCTCGGTGAGAGGGAGGGGACTGTAATCCACCACGTGGACCCAGTGAGGCGGGTTAATTGCGTACCTAACACACGAACTGTAGCAATGGCTATTATTTTGACAGTTCAACAACATTCATTGCGTTATTCACGTTGTGAGCAGACAATTTTTTCGAACATCATCTGCCTGCCTAGCCTTTTCCCAACTATGTTGGGGTCGGCTTCCAGTCTAACCGGAACATATCCTACTAATATTATAAACGTGAAAATTTGAATGGATGCTTTCACGCAAAAAGTATTGAACAGATTTGGATTAAATTTTGCACACATACAGTTTATAACCAGGAATAACACATAGGATACTTTTCATCCCGATATTCCCACGGGATCGAAACGTATGCGGGTGAGACCGTGGGGCACTGCTAGTAATATTATAAACGTGAAAGTTTGTATGGATGGATGGATGTTTGTTACTCTTTCACACAAAAAGTCCTGAACAGATTTGGATAAAATTTGGCACACATATAGTTTATAACCAGGTATAACATATAGGATACCTTTCATCCCGATACTCCCACGGGATCGAAACTTATGCGGGTGAGACCGCGGGGCACTGCTAGTATAATATTATAAACGTGAAAGTTTGTATGGATGGATGGATGTTTGTCACTCTTTCACACAAAAAGTCCTGAACAGATTTGGATAAAATTTGGCACATATATAGTTTATAACCAGGAATAACACATAGGATACCTACTTTACATCCTGATATTCCCACGGGATCGAAACTTATACGGGTGAAACCGCAGGGCGCAGCTAGTGAAGCAATAATTTAGCTATATCCTTCGAAATGAGTCAGATTTTGATTGACAGTGTATTACGCAATTAGATGTCACATATCTTCGAATTTTTGGTCCCAAGACATGCTTTTTTTTATTGACAATGGGCTCACTCTTAACCTCAATCCAGCCCAGAGTCAGGAATGAGATCTACGGTGGAACGAGCTTGCCCAGAAGAAGCCTATTCACTCTCGCCCTGAAGAGATTCGGGTTGTATGAACTCGGGAATGCAGACGCAGGCAGACAATGCTGGTTTCCTTGCGAAGTTTTTCTTCACCATTTTTGAGAGCAATTGTAATGAAATATACTACACAAAGTAAAGCGCCTGTCTGGGTTCGAAGCTACGACCTACAACTCGTAAACCGCGGCCGCTACCACTGGGCCCTCACTGCTTTCATCTTCGTGCAGCGGAATACCTGTATTTAACACGGAGTGACTGCCTATCTGGGGCAAGGGCAAGTCTCGTAATTGAAAATCTCGGTGACGAACAAGTGTCACAAATTTGTCAAAATGTATGGAAATTTAGAGGTATTTTTGACAAATTGAGACAGATCAGACTGTGAACGTTCTTAAAATTACGAGAATTGAACTCACACCTATACTCAGAATTAAAATAATAACGCATTGATTATTAAATTTGGCGGCGTTACGTGTTAGTTCGGCGATTTTAACCACGCGCCAAAAGAACCTAGTAACGCTTTAAAAGAGAGGAGACGTTTGTAAAGCAGTCAGCAGACAAAAACATCGGTCCTTTCCGTCAATCTTCGTGAAACATCGTCACTTCACATAAGCTATTTTGTTAAAACGTCAAACGAGTAATATTTTGCGCGCATAATGCATGCGCAACACTAAACTGATTGTTCTGGCGCATGTCGCCCAGAGCGCATGCGTCATTTGAACCGACAACTGAAGAAACAACAAGGATTCAACCTTAATAAGTACATAATGATAAGTCTGACAATTGAATGTGATGTGCAGGAGAGTGTTCTGTCATTAGGGTATTGAAATTTCATCTTTGTGGCATGCGAATCAAGGTTGATATTAACGTGTGTTTAAAAGCAATTTCTTTAGAAAAGAGCTGTTGTTTCTAGAATTGAACTCAAATGACGTCTTCGTCTTTGATAGTTAGTTTTTTTTTTTTTTTTTTAAGAAAAATAATTAGTACTTATTTGTTTATTTAAAGGCAATCTTGAAAAATACCAGTTAATTTTAATGTGTGAAAGTTTTGGTTAACAGGGGATGCTACACAAATGTTCGGTTCGGCATGATTCGCCACAGCGCAGCGGGACAGTAAAATCAAATATTTAATGTAGAAGTACTGCTCTGAAAAAACCGCACGGCTTAGGTCGAGCCAGTCGGCTTAGGTCAGAGTATGATTAGGGACTGATCTTACCAAAGTCAGATATTTTTTATCCGTGAAATAAAATTGACGTCTGATAGTTCTAATATGGAAAAACTAGGAAAAAAAAAATATTCTCAGCATGAGACATACTCGTATCTAGATATAATAAATAAATAAAAGTTTGGTGAAGTTCGCCCTAAGTGAGGGTAGATACAGAAGTAAGTTTGCCGATCGGCACATCATCATCATCATCATCATTTCAGCCCAGAATCATCCACTGCTGGACATAAGCCTCCCCTTTCAAACTCAAACACAAACCATTTATTTCAACTAAACCAATTACAGGCACTTTTGAATTGTGAACCCACGGATCGACCGTGGCAAGTGTAGCTTAACCTGATCGATCGACCCGTGCGGCTGTTATTTTACGTCCCATGCAATAAGTAGTATATATCAACCGAGTACAAAATCAAATATTTTATTTAACATAAACCTACACGGGCACTTATGAAACGTCAGAAGGTGCACGGTTCCAATTGGTCGTTTCCTATGGAGAAGAGCTGGCAAGAAACCCCACAGTTAATCTTTTAAAAATAATTGGCGTTTACAATGTTTTCAAATTACTAAATTTTGAATTCCTGATTCTGTCTAACCACGTTTCAAAATAAGTTACGAAACCTTCTACAGAAAGGACAAAAAACAATGGTTACAAGCTCACATTGTTTAAAAAACTTTTAAAATATCTATGCAATATACAAATCCTGTTCTTTCATACTTTCACCAAGTCGCAACACTCTAACCCGTTACAACAAATAAAAGACGGATTTCAACAGCCCTCATAAAACCATAAAAAAACACCCTTTCTACAAAAAAAACCCCAGTTTTTTTTCTTAAGAATGATCCTCTTTTTAGCAAAAAAAAAAATAAGAAAAGAAAGTTTCTGAAAAGATACACGTAATCGTGTAACAATAACAAAAATATTGAAATGTCATTGCGCAGTTAAAGAGATTGCCCAATTTTTTTCTTTGTTCGCGTAAAAAGTGGTGTAGGGATGTGCTTAGCGTATATCGATACAAATGGATCATCTTTTATTACTACTAGCTACTGTGAGGGCCTAGGCGAGCCCTTCAAGGTACCGGAGAAATATTCAAACTACGGTTTATCTCGTAATGTTAAATAATTATTCCTATGTAAAAATACTAGCTGCGCCCCGCGGTTTCACCCGCATAAGATTCGATCCCGTGGGAATATCGGGATAAAAAATATCCTATAATTATGTTAATCCTGGTTATAAACCATCTGTGTGCCAAATTTCATCCAAACCCGTTCAGTAGTTTTTGCGTGAAGAAGTAACATCCATCCATCCATCCATTCATCCATCCATACAAACTTTCATGTTTGTAATATTATTACGTATTTTACATCTTAATCCATTTGCTTGTCAGTGTAATATCTTCTAAGTTAAAATTTTATGTTTCTCGTATTTTATACCAAACACTTTTTACAAACTCGCGGAGGTTGGATGTTAGCTCCAAATAGGCTATAGTCTACAGAACTATCGAACTGGTGAGACTGGCGGGTGGTACTGGCGAAATGTGGGTGTATTAAGGCACACCTCTGCATAACCCTTCGGGGAAAACAGGCTTGATGTTATGTTATGTGTGTAGGTACAGACGCCAGCAGGTCAAGCTACCCGAAACTGTCAAATTTTCCCAATCAACTTTGAACCTTAATGCTTTAGTGATAAAGTTGAAAATCTATTAAAGAAATTTGACAGATTGTAGTAGCTTGATGTGCTGGCGTCTGTACTACTTATGAGCCTTTTATTGCAAGGCACATGCCTGTTCTAATACAAAGAAGGAACGAGAATTTACCACCACGCTTACTCGGTGCAGGCTGGCTATTTCAGATCATTGTAAGTATATTTAATCAGCCTATAATGTTCCCACTGCTGGGACACAGGCCCCGTCTCTTCGAGAGAGAGTAGGCTGTTATCTACCACGGGGGCTCAGTGCGGGTTGGAAGAAGTTACATGTTTTGAAATTTTTGGTTCTAGAACATGCCAGTTTCTTCACGATGTTTTCCTTCATCGTTTTGAGAACAGTGGTGATAAAATTATATATACAAAGTAAAGTGTCTGCCTAGGTTTGAACGTTTGAACCTACGACCCAGACATCGTAAGGCGACCCGTTACCGCTGAGCCACTACTGCTCAAATCCTAGACTCGGCAGTTATTGTAGTTGCGACTAACGGAATAGTCAATCAAGTCGCACCCAAAATAATTTTACTCTCTTACCCCCAAAATCAAACGTATCGATACTTTTCCCCCATCCCTACGCCAAAGCCATTAGCGACGCGATATCCCTGTCAACTGACATAGATCAATCATCATCATCTTTTGTTATCCGAGCCATCGGGGAAGCGGGCAGCGAGCAACTTGCCCGGACGAACTAATATATTGCCAGAATGATTTTCAGATGTACGAAGATTATTGCTTCTTCGATTATTACCTTCGAGAATGGAAGAGGTTCTCAATTTGACATGTTGCGTTACTCTATCTATTTTTTTATTGTCCAATGAGCCTGCTCTTTACCTCGATCATGCCTGATGAAAAGCGATGGATGAGGTCTATGATGGAATGAGCGTGCCCAGAAGTTGCCTGTTACTTTGAAGACAGATGGGTGATGGGTTTAGTGTGGACACTGATGCTGGCATAAAGTTCCACACTTTGGCTGTGCGCATAATTAATGTGGACTGATCGAGATATCACCCAAGTCTGGATGGTACCCTGTAGCACAGTCACGACCACCAATATGTCAACACTTGGCAACTTTCAATTGCGATTTTTTCGTGAAATAACGAATGCAACGTTGAAATACGACACATTACATAAACCTTTGGATTCGAAAATGCTATGTTCGTAACAACATAAAATTTCATTAAAAAATAAAGGAGTAAATCGCTTTTGAATAAAGCCGAGTGTATACATACTTTTGCTCGTGACTGTACGTCTGGTAGTCCTGTAGTAAAATGGCGATGGTGGGATCAGGACGTGGAGCTTCTGCGCACACTCTCCGAAGTACAGTCTGTAGAATAGCGACAGGCAAGCAACATTACGTCGATGAGCTAGGCTGTTAAGCCTAGCACACCAACGCCTCGTCGCTATGGGCCTTTTTGCTCTGCGTTCGTCCGAGACAGTAATACTATTTTAACTATATTTTTCTCAGGTTAAAATTCCCTTGCAAGTATTCTTCCCATTGTGTTGGGATCGGCTTCCAGTCTAACTAACTGTTCCTACTGCTGGGACATAGGCCTTTTCCCGGTGAGAGGAAGTGGGCCGTAATCCACTACGCGGGCCCAATATGGGATGGTAGATGTCACAAATGTCTTCGATTTTTTTATTCCAGGACATGCCGGTTACCCCACGATGTTTTCCTTCACCGTTTTCAGAGCAGTGGCGATGAGATAATTTACGCTAAGTAAAGCACCTGTCTTGATTCGAACCTACGACCTACAGCTCATATACTGCATGTCTAAAAGCACAGGACCGGTCGATGTGGCAACGCTTGGGGAAGCGGCCTATATCCAGCAGCCGGACATCTGAAATTATGATTATGATAACTCCACTACTGTTTACATACAGAAAAGTATATTTTAACAGCCAAACTAAATAGTAATTTCATACTTTATTATTAGTTATATATAATCAGACTTTAGTTAAAGGATATAGATGACAATCAGTTTGATTTCACACAAAATATGGCACTGACTATACTATTGGCATTCTAGGTAATTATTATCTTCGTCATGCATTACTTATTCTAGGCCTAAAGTGTTCAATGCTTTGGTGACTAAATCTAGCATTCTATTGAAAGGCTCCAAAGTAATACAATGATCTAGTGTTCTCTTTCAATCAGAATATTTCTTCTCGCTAATTTTACCCGGAGTTCTTGGAGGGTTTATATCGCGAGTGCCAATTGGAGTTTTTTCGTCGCTTACAAACGAGTTTTGCGAAGAACTAGATTCCGTTAAAAATTCGTAAACTTTTCTGTTAAATTTTATATCTGATACCTTATTATCTATCGCTTCTTTTGTATCAGAACATTTTTGTTTCATTGCATCATCAAATTCATCGGCAAAATAAAACTGGTCCAGGTATGGAATCTTTTCCAAATCTGTGATGTCTGATGACAATGATTGTCCCGGGCTTGATTTAGACCGTTTTATGGGGCTCACAACATCAGAAAGACAGTCTTCTTCTCTTGGAATAAAATTACAAACTGGTAAAAGAATTTCACTTGTCTGTTTGGTTGGTAGTTCACACTTCGAGTACAATTCATAACTTGATATACCATCCAGTTTGGCAAACATCTTTGCTTCTTTTGCAAAAACTTCAGTGTTGGAATTAAACGTTGCCGTTTCGAACCATTCCTCTGTTTCAAATGCTTCTCCACTTGGTTCCTCTATTTCTACTGAGTCTAGTTCTTCGATCTTTAGTATATTGGCGTTTATAGCAAAGCTCTTATGGGCCACTGGAGGAATGAACTCATCACAGTAGTCTGATTCATCTGGTAGTTTTAAGACTACTAGATTCTTATTCTCAGATGCTTCTGACAGCATTTTTTTGAATTGGACAACGCGCCTTGCTCCCTTAGACGATACACTTTCTGGAGTTTCTGCTTTTGAGGTCTCATTACGTGGAATAATTTGAACTTGTTGCCTTGAAGTTGCCTGCACTTCTATATCTATTTTTTCACATTTAATCTCATCCTCCTTCTTGCTCTCATCTTCTTCCATCTCTGTTAGTCTGTCCTTCCCTGGGTCTGATTCATGTGGTATTTTTAAGACTACTAGATTCTTTTTCTCAGATGCTTTTGACAGCATTTTTTTAAATTGAACAACGCGTCGCACAACCTTAGACGAGACACTTTCTGAAGTTTCTGCTTTTGAGGTCTCATTAAGTGGAATAATTTGAACTTGTTGCCTTGAAGTTTCCTCCACTTCTATATCTAGTTTTGCACATTTAATCTCATCCACCTTCTTGCTCTCATCTTCTTCCTTCTCTGTTAGTTTTACTTTATGTTCAGTTTGTTGACCCAGAATGTTTTTTAGAGCGTCCGATGTCAATTTTGTGATACGGTAGGTGTTCTGTTTTTCTGATTTTTGGTCTTTTTCCGATATATGTTGAATATTTGATGCCATTTCTTGATTCTCTGAAGCTGCTGAGTTCATTTCAGGTGCTGTTTCTTGCATTTCATTGGATTGTTGACGTACTTTAAGGGAATTAGTTTCTTTTGGATGAATACTTTCTTCTTTCAGTTTCGTTTGTTGATTATCTGAAGCTGCTGAGTTCATTTCAGGTGCTGTTTCTTGCATTTCTTTGGATTGTTGACGTACATTACGGGAATTAGTTTCTTTTGGATTAATACTTTCTTCTTCTTTCGGTTCTTCATTATCACTTGGTGCTAAATTTTGATCCCTAATGAATACTTTTTGACTCAGTCTTAAAAATGGAGGTGCGACATCTTTCATTGCAGATTCTCGCCCTAGTTGACTAGGTAGAAGTTCATCATCATGTAACAAGAGTTTCTTTACTAAATTCATGTCTTTATCCACTAATTTTTGCTTAGATATCTTTGAAGGCAATAGCTCAGTTATTGGTTGAGTGTTTTCAACACTTTTTACTGAAGACTGTATTTTAGTATCTGAAAACTTAAATGGAATTTTCGCACTATATACAGCAACTAATCGATCTGTTTGCGGTGGCATTTTTACAGATTTTTGCTGCGTCATATCATTGTTTACCATAGAAGTTTCAGGAGCGTTATTTCGTACACCTGCTTTTCTCTTTCTACCGTTTTTTTCACGGAACTCAGCCACTGATTCTGCTACAATTTTTTTCAAAACTTTATCAATTGCTTTGTCAACTTTCTTTTCATTTAACACTTTCGATAAAATTTGTTCTTCCCTTACTTTCTTTTGTAAGGCTGCTGAAATTTCATCTGTTGCATTGATGAGCCGTGGTATGATTTTTGACCATTTGGTATATTCCCTGTAAATGTATTTAATTGATTAGTATTATTTATGTTCTTTTTATATATTGTTGCAAAGCCGATAAACTCACCCTTCACAGTTATTGGATAATATCTCTTAAATTTTAATAACAAATTAAAAATTATAAAAAATTAACTAAAATCTTTTAAATATATTTATATAACAGGTCTGAGGAATGTGGAAAATGTCGTGAGGAACGTACGGCTTAACGTTTTGCTTTCAGAGGCCCGGAGGGGTCTTGGTATGTAAAGGTGGTCCATCCACAGACCGCGGCAAACGTAGCTTAACCTGATTGATCGACCCGAGCGGCTGTTATTACTTAGCGACGAGCCCACGGGCAATATATCAATTAAATGAATATACTTCCGATTTAGAGGATTGTAGCGTGATGTTTAAATGCTATTTATTTGTGCTACGGGTAACTTCTGCAAGCGGTTGGTGAAGCTATGGTTTCCTAGAAGAACGCTGACCTCATAGCGTCCGCAATTTACCGGTGAATGACGTCACTGACACGTTGTGTATGACGTCTACAGACAGGATTGGTCCGCACTAGCTCAAGACTGAGAGGAATGGAAATGAGGAAGGAATGCCTTTCCCTGCGGTGGGACAAGATAGGCTAAAAATAAATCCTACTAATATTATAAACGCGAAAGTTTGTATGGATGGATGGATGGATGTTTGTTACTCTTTCACGCAAAAACGACTGAAGGGATTTGGATGAAATTTGGTACACATATAGTTTACAACCAGGAATAACACAAAGGATACTTTACATCCTGATATTCCCACGGATCGAAACTTATGCGGGTGAAACCGCAGGGCGCAGCTAGTGAAGCAATAATTTAGCTATTTCCTATTAACCCAGATGTTACTGAAACTATTTTTTCCAGGAAAGCCAGGAAAAGGTGGCCTTTTAAAAGACCCGTGGTAATATAGGGGTTGTATGCATGTCGTACATATGCGTTTTTAGGTATTTTAAAAGGCCTGTCACAGTATCTGAGTTAATAAAATAAAAATTATATAAATTAGTCTCAGGTAGCAATTTTGCTAAGAGCTGGTTTTTCAATCGACCGATAATTTTTATTCGTGGAATAAAATTGACATCTGACAGTTTTTGTGTGGCAGAACTGTCAATAATGCAAAACTATTCCTCCGATCAAGTTATCATTCTGGCGTTGCAAAAATCAGCTCTTATTAGTTAAAGAAATGAATGTTACCCACCCAAGGATTATAAATTATTTCCGCAACAATTGTTTTCAACATAACACAACAGTTAATTAAATATTTATCTCTGCACGATAACCATTTTGATTAAGACTCCAATTATCAACGGAAAGTGCCATACTGTGTCTTAAGCATACCGTCAGATACTACAATGATCGTAAAACCCTATACGCATGTTTTCTCGACTTGTCCAGGGCCTTTGATTTGGTGGCGTATGATCTCTTGTGGGAAAAACTTGTGAGTATCAACCTACCACCAGAACTTGTCACCATCCTTAAGTATTGGTATACGCACCAAGTCAACAGCGTCAGATGGTCAGGGGCAATGTCGGAGCCATATCGTTTACAATGTGGTGTAAGTCAGGGCGGACTGACCTCACCTTCGTTATTTAGCCTTTACATGGACGTGCTGATCGTCGCGCTGCGTCGTACGTCGGCTGTCATATAGACTACGTGGTTACGCAGACGATATGGTTCTGCTGAGCGCGTCGATTTGTCCGTGATAGCGACATGTGAGGATTACGCTATTACTTAAACATGGACTTGGTTATAATATTTAAAAAAAAGTCAGTACATCGTCTTTGACGCCGGTGGTGCTATATGCCCCGACTATGTAACACCTATATGTCTAAATACTGTACCCTTTTTTTTGGGTGGTAAATCATCAAGTGACCTCTCCCGCTTTGGGCTGAGCGGAAGGGAGTGTCAGACTTTTACTGACTAAAACCCACCCGTGTTCCTTCAGTCGCCTATGCCAGGGGCCACGGTATCTCTTTCGAAGAACCCGCGGCCCTGGCGGCAAATACTGTACCCTTAGATAGGGTAAATCAGTTTAAATACCTAGAACATATAGTCACAGCTGACCTCAGGTCATGCTGACTTGGAACGGGAGCGGAGGGCTTTATCTAAAAGAGCTGATATGCTGGCCCGCAGGTTCACACGTTGCTCGGATGGCGTGAAAATAATTATTTTCCGAGCATATTGCACATCCGGTTACCGCTGCCCTGGAACATAAAGGGCTAAGGAAGGAACACGGGTGGGTTTTAGTCAGTAAGAGTCTGACACTCCCTTCTGCTCCACCCAGAGCGGGAGGGGTCATTTGATGATTTCCCATCCTCAAACAAAAAAAAAAAAATGTACACCTGCTGCAGCCTGTGGGCTAATTACACGCAGAAAAGCTACAGCACCCTCCGCATTCAGTTTAACAACGCTTTCAGAGCGATTTTGGGTCTGCCTCGCTACTGCAGCGCTTCAGGTATGTTTGCAAGAGCGCACGTGGACTGCTTTCATGCGCCCATGCGGAAGCGCTGCGCGTCTCTTGTGCGCAGAGTGCGGGCCAGCTCCAGTATCGTTCTGAGTATGATAGCAAATAGATTGGGCTGTCCTTATGTGCGACTCTGCTGTGACAGACAAGTTACATAATAGTGTCGCTCGTAAGAGACTAATGTAGGTAATGTAGGTATAATTAATAATGATTGATTGAGTATCGCGTATCGCCAAGTACGCTTTTGAAGGTTCCTATTCAGAAACAGGCTAGAGGATACAAAATTGAAAGAGGTCAGGTACTCACGGGATACTGGGAGCCAGGAGATCACCTCACTGTATCACTAGCAGTCGTATTTCACGATATTTTGGTGGTTTTTCACCGCGCGCGCGGTTTGCTGCCGGCCGGTCTTACGTTTCGTTCGAACTCGTTTTTGCATCTTTATGCCGCCAGATGGCGGGAGCGAAGGGTTGTCTTTGGCCCGCGCACAGCGTTGGATGAGTACGCGTGGCGGCAAATTTAAAATAGGAAGGAAAGGGAAAGGACTGGGGAAAGCATCCCTAAGCCTGTTCATATCCCCCCATTTGAAATCACCCAGGGATTTCATAAGATAAGATAGATGAAGTTCGAGACTTACGGCCTATGCAGATTCATTTGTCATCATGCTGATAAGATGTTAAGTTTAAAGTTAAGCTGATAAGAACAAAATAAGTTTAAATGCAATACATAATTTGATATAATACTAAATACTTGAAAATGTTGATATGTTATAAGTGCGTTAAATTGTAAGTATAGAAATATGTGTAGATAAGTTAATTATTTTGTTCGATTGGAAGAGGACAAATTTTGACAGCAGGTCTTACAAGTAAGCCTTTCAATGTTTTGACTGTCACAACACGAGTAATGTCATCTTTACCCGGATGGAGCTGTACAACGCGTCCCAACCTCCATTCGTTAGCAGGTAAGGTAGGTTCATAAATGGTTACAAGATCGTTCAGTTTTGGGTGACGGTTGCCGTGCTTAAACCATTTCATTCGCTGTTGTAAGGTATGCAAATAGTCCCTTTGCCAAGTGCGCCAAAAGCTCTGTGATAGGCGCTGTAATAGCTGCCAACGAGTACGTAATGTCTCGTTTTCAGCATACCTCGGTTCAGGCAGAGATACTAAAGGTCGACCGATGAGGAAGTGACCAGCTGTAAGAGCGTCAACCTCGCCGGGATCGGAAGATATTTCCACTAAGGGTCTAGAGTTTAACATGGCTTCCACCTTCGTTAGGATGGTATAAAATTCTTCAAAGGTAAGAATCTGGGAACCGATAATACGTTTGAGATGATATTTTGTCGATTTTATACCGCTCTCGAAAATGCCTCCGAAGTGAGGACCGGAAGGAGGATTGAGCTTCCACTTGATTCCTCGAGAAGCGAGGTGACTGGAAATACTACCGCTTTCGCGGTTGAGCATTTCGCTAACTTCCGACAAGTAACGTCTGGCACCCACGAAGTTAGTACCACCATCTGTGACTATGGAGTGACAAAGTCCTCTCCGCGATACAAAACGATCTAAGGCCGCTATGAATGCTTCAGATGTGAGCTCAGTAACCAGCTCAAGATGAACGGCCTTGGTCGCGTGACAGACTATGAGGCAAAGATACGCTTTGTAAGTTTTAGCGTTACGACGTCTACTTTCCTTTATCATAAAAGGACCTCCAAAGTCGATGCCGATTGTTTGAAAACAATGACCCGGTTGTAGTCGGGAAGATGGAAGATCACCTTGTGAAGGTTGAAGTGGAATAGGTTTGACTTTAAAACAGGTCACGCATTTAGATAAACGCGATCTGATAAGATTTCTAACGCCGAGTATCCAAAATCGACGCATGATTAAAGATTGGAGTAGGCGAGGCCCACAATGAAGATAAGTTGTATGATAGTGGTCAATAAGAAGAGTACTCAATCGAGAAATCTTAGGTAAGAGGTATGGATGTCTGACGCGATCTGGTAATGACGCGTGCTTGAGACGTCCCCCCACTCGCAAGATTCCGCGAGTGTCAAGAAAAGGAGAGAGTTTAGATAAATGTTTGGGTAAAGGTTTCTTGGATGATATTAAAGATATGACATCATTAAAACTTTGATGTTGAACATATCTTGTTAAATGATCTAGAGATTGGACTAGTTCAGTGGCTGTCAGATAAGGGAATAAGTTACGCTCAGAACGTTTAGCTTTCGCGTTGTTGATGAAACGGTAGATCCATGCAACCACTCTTTCCACTCGGGAAAGAGAGGAGTGGCGTTCCATGATGGACTCAAGCAAGTCAGCTTCACGTGTCACACCAGTAAGACATGCGCGTGATGCGGGCTTAAGTTCTGGCACGGTATCTGACCCTTCAACTGCTGAGACAGGCCAGTTGCAGGGTTCATTGGACAGCCACTGAGGACCAGACCACCAGATTTGAGAAGAAGATAAAGATAAGCAAGACAAGCCACGACTACAGATGTCGGCTGGGTTGTCATGGGTGGACACGTGTCGCCATTCAGTTGGCACAGTACTGTCGTTAATGAGGACCACTCTGTGGGCAACGAAGGTCTTAAGCTTATGTGGTTCAGTGTTCAACCATGACAATACAGTCGAGCTGTCTGTGAACAAGATAGATTTATTCAAAATTATTTTTGAACTAAGCAAAGAATGAATGCGATTTATTACTTTGGACAGTAATACAGCACTGCAAAGCTCTAAGCGGTTGACAGTCAACACTTTTAGAGGTGCTACTTTGGACTTAGCAATTAAAAGATAAACTTGTACGTCGTGAGAGGTAACGACACGAAGATACACACAACATCCATAGGCTTTTGTGGATCCATCACAAAATCCGATGAGTTGAAATTCCTTAGAGTGAGAAGGTATAATTCTACGAGGGATTTCTATTGTTTTTAAGTTATGAAGATCCGCTATAAAACCCTGCCATTCTAGAGCTATGTCTCTGGGCACAGGTTCGTCCCATGAAAGATTCAGACGCCACAGATCTTGAAGGAGCAATTTGGCTTTTAAGATAAAAGGTGTGAGCCACCCAAGAGGATCGAAAATACGCGCGATGCTAGATAAGATGGAACGCTTGGTACATTCATTGTCCTCGATTGGGGACTGTGAGTAACTGAAATTGTCACTCACAGGATCATATTGGACTCCTAAGATTTTTAACGTTGGTTTATCACTTTCTTCAGAGAAAAGTTTAGGTGATTGACAATGATCTACAGGCAAAGTTCCAAGTAAGGATTGTGAATTGCTACTCCATTTTCGGAGCTCAAGTTGAGCACAACCTAATAAACTGATAAGTTGATCTTTTAGTTCTATGGCTTCGCGTACAGAGGGCGCGCCGGTCGTAATATCATCGACATATGTCTCATGAAGAAGAGCTTCAGCTGCGCGTGGATACGCGGCGCCATGATCGGCTGCTAATTGGTGGAGGGTGCGGATAGCCAGATAAGGCGAACTACTAACTCCGTAGGTGACAGTCGCAAGTTCGTACTCTTTAACTGGATCACTAGGAGATTCTCGCCATAGTATGTGTTGAAAGTTCCGATCCTCCGGTCTAATCAAGATTCCTCTATACATCTTTGAGATGTCACAAGTTAAAACTACTGTGTGTAATCTGAAACCGGTTATGATATCTACAATATCCACTTGAAGCTTAGGGCCAGTGAATACAATATTATTTAAAGATAGACCGTTAGTAGTTTTAGAACTGGCATCGAAAACTACTCTCAATTTAGTGGTCGTGCTCTCTGGGCGAACGACGCAACTGTGAGGGATAAGATAACGATTGAGAGTAGGTACCGCAGAGTTAGGTACGGGATACATATGTTTTAAATTCTCGTACTCGCGCATAAAATTAACATAATCGGATTTAAGTTCAGTCTGACGATTAAGTTTCTTTTCAAGATGAGTCAAACGCAATAAGGTACTATTGTAGGATTCACCCAAAGAACGATCGCCATCCTTTAAGAGGATAGGTACGACGTATCGTCCGTCAGGTTCGCGATAGGTTAAATCAGTGTAAATGCGTTCACAGGTATCATTCTCGGGTACGGTGATAACAGCGCGCGGTGGTTCCTCCACTTCCCAAAATTTTTGAATTTGCTCATCTAATTTAAATGTGGTGGCCACTAACGAGCACGCGGTGTTTAAAGGTGCAGAATTAGAGTTTACTGCCCCTGACAGAATCCACCCGAAAACGCTATGCAGAGCGGTAGGTAAACCGGGCCCCAGATTGATACGTCGACCGTCATAGATTTCGTGGAATAGCTCCGCCCCAATTAATAAATCGATTTTGGCGGGAACATCGTAGTCGCGATCGGCTAACACTAGATGGTTGCTACGTTCTCGAACGACTGATGGTACTTTAACGCTAGGTATTAGAGCAGTGATGTTATCTAATACGACTGGCTTGATATTAAAGTGTGGAGCATCACCATGTACAGGTCGTATAGTGCATTCCGTCAGCCCCCTTACTTGTGTGACTGAGTTTTGTCCTAGTCCGGCTATGCGAAGATTACATCGGCGGAGTTTTAACCCGAGTGTTCGCGCGCACGCAGCGGTTATAAAACAATCCTGCGCCCCACTGTCTACGAGTGCACGCACGGTACATTGAGTGCCGGCGGCGGTGTTGAACGCGCGCGCCTGACATGTTCCTAGTAAAACCATATCGCGGTTGGGAACGGCGGCGTGAGAATGAGCCGTAACGTTCACTCCAGTGGTTGCGCTGGCGCTGGATGACGCTGGGTCAACATGCAATAGGGTATGATGACGTGATCCACACACCGTACAAGACATTTTAGATACACAGTTTTCTATGACGTGATTTGTCCGTAAACAATTTGTACACATATTGTTTTTACCTTGTACTAACGCGAGTCTAGCACGAGAATCTAAGGATTGAAAGGTAGGGCACCGATAAATCGAGTGCGCATCACTGCAATGAGCACAAGCCACATTTGCAGGTGGGATAGATTTTGCGAGATAAGATGAGCGTTTGGATCCGCTGCTATTTTGCCTACTAGACGCGGGCGAAGGTTTTTTCCCTTCAAGGTTACGGGGGATAGGATTGTTATTGATATTAGATTTAGAAGATATATGACTAGTTTCTAAGATTTTAACATAATCTTGAAGAAACTTTAACAATTCACAAAAGGTAGGTATTTGTGAAATGTTTTTCTGAGATTCGAAACGATTACGCGTGTCCGAGTCCAGCGCTCGTGACGTTAAACAAAATAAGATAAAATCACCTAAATTTTCAATTTTTAAAGCTTGGAGTGCATGGTATGACTCATAAATTACGTTTGTTAAAGTTTGTAGATCTTGGAAGTTACCCGATTTTATTACTGGCTGGTTAAAGAATTTGTCTAGATATGTTAAAGCTATAATACGCTTGTTTTGATAACGCTCGATCAAGCTATTAAAAACTACTTCGTAATTATCGGCGGTCATCGGAACCCCTTTGATAATAGACAAAGCCGGGCCTTGTAAACAAGACGCTAAATAATGAAATTTTTCTATTTGCGAAATCGAATTATTATCGTGAATTAAAGTTTTGTAAATATCATAAAATGTTTGCCAGTTTTCTATCTTACTATCAAATTTAGGTAACTCAAGTTTAGGTAGCCGCACGTTACGTCCCGTTTGCATGGAGTCGGACTCACCCGCCCGCGCGGGCACCTGCGACGTCCCGTCGATGTTTCCGCTCTTATCAGCGATCTGCAAGTCAGCCGCTGCACTGATTACGGCATAGTACAAATCATCAAACGAACGCAAAGACTTTTGACACACTTGTGCATCAGGTTTCATGGCTAACTCCAAAGTTTGAATTTTACTACATAACTCAATAAATTCTTCGCGAATTGAATGTATTCGAGTATATCTCGCCTTGAACGACGATACCTTTGAACGATCTTGAATCATAGTTTTGGATAAGTCGTAAAGGATTTGAATATCACGATAAACATATTCGCGTTGAGATTGAAGAAGTCTAAGTTTACCCTCTTCCATTTTGTATTTTTATAAAAAGTAATGTAGGTATGAAAATACGACACTAAGTTGAGATTTATTAGGTGTAAATCAATACTTTTAGGTGAAATAGTTATTTAATAACGTTTGTAAATGTATAAATAACGTGAATAGATAAAGATAATAAGATTACAAACAATAATTTCCGTAAATTACGTGAATTATTGTGCTATAACCCGACTTAATTAAGATGACCTCTGAATCCGCATCGGTTACACTGCGAGTATGACCAACACAATTTTGTAGGATAATACTTTAAAAATGCGTAAATCTAGCAATTCTCAGAGTTTTCTATTGAAATTGAACCTGTGAATGCCTGAAAAAACTGTAATCTACAGGTATCCGGCTCGAAGGACCAAAAATATGATTGAGTATCGCGTATCGCCAAGTACGCTTTTGAAGGTTCCTATTCAGAAACAGGCTAGAGGATACAAAATTGAAAGAGGTCAGGTACTCACGGGATACTGGGAGCCAGGAGATCACCTCACTGTATCACTAGCAGTCGTATTTCACGATATTTTGGTGGTTTTTCACCGCGCGCGCGGTTTGCTGCCGGCCGGTCTTACGTTTCGTTCGAACTCGTTTTTGCATCTTTATGCCGCCAGATGGCGGGAGCGAAGGGTTGTCTTTGGCCCGCGCACAGCGTTGGATGAGTACGCGTGGCGGCAAATTTAAAATAGGAAGGAAAGGGAAAGGACTGGGGAAAGCATCCCTAAGCCTGTTCAATGATTGAATAGCAATTTTATTTTGTGTTATCTAACTTATGTGTTGATGTTGTATTTATATTGTATTTATTATTTGATTATTGATGTGATGTTTTGTATTTATTAATTTGTAGTCATTTTGAAAGTTTTAATTTAAAGAATCTAAAGATGTTTTCTAATATGGGTTATATGGTAGTTACCTGAAATAAATAAATTTTAATTTATTAAGGTTTTGCAAGCGGTTGATAATACAATTCCTATTAAACAAATTGGTCTCAGGTAGCAATGTTGCAAAATAGTTAAACAAATGACTGGCAGTCAACTAAGGATTATATTTTTTTTCCGGAACCATGTTGCATGTTTCGTCTTTGTCAATATTTCTTAGAAAACAGTTACACTTTCATTATGCTTTTATTTTTTTTGCAAGAACATTGTGTTTATGAATAGTGGTTAACATAAAGCAAAAGTGACAGTGAGACAGTTATTGTTTTTGTTTTAAATAACTTAGGGCTGATTTTTCAATCATCTGATAACTTTATTCGTTGAATAATTTTGAATCTTTGACAGTTCCTCCTTTCCAAATCTGTCAAGCGTCAATTTTATTCCTGGAATAAAAGTTATCTGGCGATGGAAAATTCAGCCCTTAAATGTTCAAGGACACTAAGAATTTTTTGAATGAGTTACCTTGACTGATTCAATGTTTAATCACGGAAATGCGCCTATTGTTTAGCTACATAGGTACGTCGTGTCATTGATACTTTATAGCTACCTACCAATGACTATATTACTCACTAGATTTTGCCCGCAAATTCGCAAAACCGAAGGCCAATTCTCGTAATTTAAAACATTCAAAATCTAGTCGCAGTGTCATCTCGGCGGCAAACAAATGTCAAAAACTTGTCAAAATGTAGGGAAATTTGAGGTATTTGTGACAGATTGAAACTGAGATCAGACTGTGAACGTTCTTAAAATTACGAGAATTGCCCCTCTGGTATCCGTTTGTATGAAACTGACAGGTGTCAGGACCGCATTCTCGTCGGCCGTACTACAATTTAATTTAGAGCTAAAAATATAGTTTTGATTAGCCAGTAGACCCCTTTTTGTTCCAAAAATCTTTGTAAATCACAGCTAACCATACGAATTCCCGCGCAAAAGCTAGTTAAAAATAAAAGTCTAGCATTTAACATAGACAGCGCCATAGACTAGGAAAACTGTGTAGACGCGAAACTCATATACTTTTTGGCATTGTAAAAAAAAATTGTTTGTCAAAGTACTGTCAAATAATGACAGTTGTGATTTGAATATACGGAATGTATACCCTTTCCAGTAGGTTAACCGTTTTTGACAGCTGTCTTAGAACGTACGTATTCCAGATTACGTAAAAGTCAACTTTAAAATGTGTAGTAAAATAAATAAATATAAACTGCCTTATCTTGTTGAATTATCTTATTTATGGCTTCCTACAGACATTATAATACCGTACGTGTATCAATTAATTTATTGTGTGTTGCTGCAATCACTAGTTCTATCTGTCGAAAAACGGTTTACCTAATATACAGGGTGTCATTAAGTACTCAATTTCATAGTATCAGCGCGCTATGGAGCGGCTCGGAGTTTCTTTGAAGGATAAAATCAGAAACGAAGGTATCCGGAAAAGAACCGGAGTTACCGACATAGCTTGCAGAGTTAGCAAACTGAAGTGACAGTGGGCTGGCCATGTTTGTCGAAGGACCGATGGTCGGTGAAGCAGACGAGTCCTGGAGTAGAGACCGCGTATCGGCAACCGTAGTGTCAGACGCCCCCGAGCTAGATGAACCGATGACCTTAAAAAGGTGGCTGGGACAAGCTAGTTGCGGAAGACGGAGGACAGGGTGCTGTGACGCAGCATGGGCTTATGTCCAACAGTGGACTAAATTTTATGAACAATTCATTCTTCTGACTTTACCTATGTACTTACGTACAGAATATATCCGTAAATTATATCCTATCCTACTAATATTATGACCGTGAGAGTTTGGATGGATGGACGGATGGATGTTTGTTACTCTTTCACGCAAAAACTACTGAACGGATTTGGATGAAATTTGGCACACAGATGGATTATAACCAGGATTAAAATATAGAATATTTTTATCTGGATATTCCCACGGGATCAAAACTTATGCAGGTGAAACCGCGGGGCGCAGCTAGTGACACATAAGAAAGAGAGTCGTCAAACAGTACCTAGTGCTATTCTGTAAAAATCTTAGGTGATGAGACCTCTTGACGTGAGCTGTCAATAGTGTCAATCCGTAGCATCAGCCGATCGATTCTGTAAAAATCTCACCGTGAAAGGTTAGGTAAAGTGAGCTTAGAGTGAGCTGTCAATAGTGTCCATCCCTAGCATTATAAGTTGGAATGACAGCTCACTCCACGCTCACTTCACCTACGTTTTCACGGTGAGATGGTTACAGAATCGCACTGCTGATGGGATGATAGCTCACTTCACCTAAGTTTTCCCGGTGAGGTTTTGACCCAATAGAGCAGGTATGTGTGTCAGAGTCGACGCTCTACAAAATCTAAATTTTTCTGAAATCGGCATACTATAGTTACTTCTGTGTACCTACTGTAAGTACCTTCAGTTGACCACATTTGAATGATAATACTTTGAGTAGCGGGGTTATTATGTAACACACTAAGTCCCAATAGCTTTCATTTTGACAGTTCAACAACATTCATTGCTTTATTTACGTTGTTGAGCAGACTAATTTTTCGAACATTTATGAAGCAATGGATAAACAATAGAATACTTTTTATTATGTACAGTCACGAGCAAAAGTATGTATACACTCGGTTTTATTCAAAAGCGATTTACTCCTTTATTTTTTAATAAAATTTTATGTTGTTACGAACATAGCATTTTCAAATCCATAGGTTTATGTAATGTGTCGTATTTTAACGTTGCATTCGTTATTTTACGAAAAAATCGCAATTGAAAGTTGCCATGTGGTGACATATTGGTGCTCGTGACTGTACACCATATAAATTACAGAAATAAATATAGAAATTTTACAAAGGGTGACACAGTGGGCAGTCTTATCGCTAAGAGCAATATCCTTCTAAAGGATTTAGACTGTGACTGAAAGGGTGATACGCAATTAGGGTGCAGGCCTAGAGTACACCCAAGGCGGTTTAGCATAGCAACAGTAGTCTGACGTTTCCCTAATATCTCTCAAAACAATAAACTATGTGTGATTTTTCTTTAAAAAGTGTGGGCATAAAGAATAAGGTTTATATTCGATAATGATTCAATACCTATACTAAGACTTTTAATTAGCTGCAGTGAAACGACAGCATATGTGTTACCACTTTTTAAAGAAATTTAAATAGTGATCTGACAAAAGAATCGATTCATTCAATTAACATTAAATTCAAAATCGATAAGTGTTCAATTGATTGATTTGGTCAGCTTATGTTTTTCAGGGTGTTACGAGCATCTGAAAGCAGGTTGATAAAACCATATTTACAAAATTAATAAACTATGAATATTACAACATAATATATAAACACAATTAAATAGGCTTTTCTCAAAGATTAGTTATCTGAACATTAGTCTATGTCTTAGGTACCAGCACCCTAATTGCGTAACACACAATCAATCGGAATCCGTTTCATTTTGACAGTTCAACAACATTCATTGCGTTATTTACGTGTTGGGCAGACAAATTTTTCGAACTTATGAAGCAATGGATTAGCAATTTGCTTCAAAATGATTCTGATTCCGATTGATTGTGTGTTACGCAATTAGGGTGCTGGATGCACTAAAAAAACTAATAAATTACGGCTGCCCACTTAATTGAGATTGTATAGTTTCAACGATTTCTGTACAAATTCACTATTGGAGCACAATTTTGATGCGAACTAGAAGGTACTATTAATAGGATAGTTATGATAGTTATAGGTAGGTATGAATGAAATTACAATGTATATTCTTATCCGATCAATACAAAGAATATCGTTCCAATCACATCACTAGTAGAGCTGATAGTGTGGCAACATAATTTAACGAAATGACAGTAAGAAGTGTCATTTTACTGCAGCTAATTAAAATTCAGAGTGTAGGCATTTAGCATGAATTCGCATCGGGACAGTCGCATCTGTACATTTTAGTCGATGGCATCGCTAATAGGTCTGTCTGTCTGATTGTCTATTTGCCCCTAAGTGATGGTAATAGGAACTATTTTAAAACGGTTACAATGATTTTTTAAAACGCTTTTAACTGGTGCAAAAGTTACGTTTTTTTGCCTTTTGAAAACGGTAGCACTTTAGTTCGTTTTGTCATGTAGGTTTCATTTTTGTGGTGGTTTTGAAATTCAGGTTTTTAAGAACTGTAGGTTTCTTATTCAAAAAGTGTTTTTTAGAGTTTCGTGCTAAAACATTACAACATTATTCGTGCGTTATATTATAAACCCACACTGGGCTCGCGTGGTGGATTAAGTATGGCCCGCTCCCTCTCGCAGACAGAGCAGGCCTGTGACCCAACAATGGGAACATTTCGACTGACTACGAGTTAAATATGGCATAACATCACGATATTCCCCGAGGTAGGCAGAGTTGAATAGTACAATAACCTTTCGCCACACAAGGTATAATTAAAATAACTGAAAACCTGAAAAGGGTTCACTATACTCATCAACCGCGAAAACAGTCACATTTAGTCGATTAAGGCCAACACAAATGAAAGGAGCAGATATTTTTTTTTTTTCACAATTTGGTTCTTATTGATGAGAAAAGGCTTGTGGCTAAGTAACAACAGCCGCACGGGTCGATCGATCAGGTTAAGCTACGCTTGCCGCGGTTGGTCCGTGTATGGGTGACCATCTTCACATACCTACCAAGACCCTCCATGCCTCGGAAAGCACGTCAAGCCGTTGGTCTTGGCTGTCATAAAATATTATAATAATTATAAAAATGATGAAGATATCGCCCGTTAAAGTTCCGCGTGACGTCACGACCGACACTCCCAAATTTTGACGCGCTTATTATCTTTGACATTTTTTGTTTGATTGACAAAAGAAAAAATACGTGTCCATTATTTTTCGATAATCTAACTGACGGACTAAATATAATTATTATTGTTTTACCCAGGCAACTACCCTATTGCACAATTCCAGACAAATTCAGACTTATACAGGATGAAATTGAATAGGTGAGACAAATTAAAACATCTAATTCAACGTGTTATAAAATAAAAAAAAGCATGTCATTAAGGAAGGATGCACATACGTGCGCGTAGGCAAGCGATTTTGTAACGTCGCGCATCGCGCGCCCTTTTTTTCGTAGGAACGGTCTAAATTAGGTACCTAAATACCGTTAGTTCAACGCGTTGCCAACTTGCTTCATGTTGTGAACTCGGCGATGATAGATTGCTTATCAGCAGTGATAGGAATAGGTAGTGCCTATTTGCCTAAACTTCGAAGAACAGAGACAAGAAACGGAGACTTCCTTAGGACTAAATTTTTTCCGGGATATCCGTCCCGAAATTCGGGACAACACTTTTAAATACATTAAAAAAATATGTTATTTGGAATAAGTAATTTGTCGATATTTACATTTAAAATTTATAACTCCATAATAATAACGTTATTATTATGGAGTTATAAATTATAAATGTTATGTCTAGTCGCAAACTTTAGGTAAATATAGACGAATTACTTATTCCAAATAACATATTTTTTTTAATGTATTTAAAAGTGTTGTCCCGAATTTCAGGACAGATGTCCCGGAAAAAATTTAGTCCTGAGGAAGTCTCCGTTTTTTGTCTCTGTTCTTCGAAGTTTAGGCAAATAGGCACTACCTATTCCTATCACTGGTTATCAGGCGCGCGCTAAAATTATTGATGCTTTAATATTCTTATTTGTTTCGATAATTTATTTTGAATTTTTGTTTTTTTTTTCTGGATGATGGATATCGGATCGGTTTGCATTCGTGTCAACTTCAAGACAATTTTTAGTTTGCACTATCTAAGACAATAATTACACGATATTTTTCAACAATTTTATTTAGATTTGGGAAATGCTAATTTATAATAATTATGTAGCAGTTACTGCACCTCTTATTTCGATTTGTCGCCTCTCCCCAACCTATTTAGTTTTACCTTGAAAAAAATCTGAACCCAGAGCTTTATTATAAAATTCTAAACCGTAAACCCGCATTTTATATTAAAACCAAATAAAAAATATGGGGTAATCAGTATAATATTAAAACGCATCGCCCTGAACCGCGCCCCTTCGCCGTTAGCCACGCCCCTTTCGGTTATTTACGGCTAACCAAGGTTATTTGTACCCGCACTCTATAATTTTATTCCTTCAGATATATTGAGCATCTTGGATCTACATAATTGTAGTTAAATATCCCAGAAATTGCTGAAACGATTAAGGGCAGACGCAACTACATTGTCTTTTCAGACTTAGTTTGTGCCCACACCAAGTCAAGACTATGTATGGACAATTAAAATTGGCAGTTAATTAGATTGGAGGGGCTTGTGGCTAAGTAATAACAGCCACACGGGTCGGTCGATCAGGTTTAGCTACGCTTGCCGCGGTTGATACCAAGACCCCTTCGTGTCTCGGAAAGCACGTTAAACCGTTGGTCCCGGCTGTCATTCGTGAATCTTTGACAGTCGTTGCGGGTCGCCAGAAACCCAAAAGTCTGACAACTTACCAAGGGGTTTCGTATTACCCAGTAACTGGGTTGTAGAGGTCAGATAGGCAGTCGCTCCATGTAAAATACTGGTATTCAGTTGCATCTGGTTAGACTGGAAGTCGACCCCAACATAGTTGGGAAAAGGCTCGGCAAATGATGATGAAGTGCAGTTAAATTAATCTAATTAAATAATCAGCAAGCGTAGTTTAGGATGTCCCGTGTTGTGGCGCAGTCTGTCCCTATGTCCAACAGTGGACTGCGATAGGCTGTGCACACAGCAAGTCAAAACTTTCTACAGGGTCAAATTTAATTAGCTAGCCAAACTCCACAGACGCTATGGGTATCGATAACTAAACACGATAAATTAAAATAATTTTGTGTTTGAAAACGGTGAAGGAAAACATCGCGAGGAAACCGGCATGTCCTAGGACTAAACATTCAAAGACATGCGACAACTACCAACCCGCACTGATCACGCGTAGTGGATTACGGCCCACTCTCTCTCACAGAGTGGAGGCCTGTATCCCAGCAGTGGGAACATTATAGGCTAAGACGAATTTGGGCTTAGTTGGCCTTTAAAAGACTTTAACAGTTTTCAAGAAAATCCTACTTCTTATTATAGTTTGACCAAAACTGCTGTACCGCGCCTTAGGAATGCGCGGCGAGGCGGGAGGAATGCGTGGCGAGGCGGAGGGCGGGACGCCGTGAGCGATGACGAATGAGCAGCCTGCACCGCCCCCCCCCCCCCCCCCCCCGTCTCGCCGCGCACATACCGAAGGCGCGGTACAGCGGTTTTGGTCAAACTATAATACGAGTATTATAAACGAAAAGTTTGTGAGGATGGATGAATAGATGGATGGATGTTTGTTACTCTTTCACGCAAAAACGACTAAACGTATATGGATGAAAATTGGCACACAGATCGTTTACAACCAGGATTAACACGTAGGATACCCACGTATATTCCCACGGGATCGAAACTTATGCGGGTGAAACCGCGGGGTGCAGCTAGTAACTACATATTAAATGTCTGACTTATTTTAAGCCATAACTGAACAGCGAATGACAAATTCTAAGCAAAAACCCATTTTAATTACCGACTTGACTAATAATACCGTATTTTCCCCGTAATCGGTATAAAATCGATATCGGGACCGATATAATATTCATAATCTAGTCGCCCAGATTGTCCAGGCAAAGGAATAGTTGGAAACAGGCTAATTTTAGTTATACGACACGATTCCGATACGATTGATAAAATATAATAATCAGCTTAATATAATGTTCGGACTGCTGGGTACAGGCCACCTCTCGGTGAGAAAGAGTGAGCCGTAATCCACGCGGGCCCAGTGCCGGTTGGTGGATGTCACATGTCTTCGATTTTTTGGTTCTAGGACATGCCGGTTTCATCGCGATGTTTTTCTTCGCCGTTTTTGAGTGCAGTGGTGACGAAATAACTCTTACCTAAAGGCGTATTCTCGTAATTTAAAACGTTCAAAATCTAATCGCAGTCTCATCGCGGCGACAAACAAATGTCAAAAACTTGTCAAAATGTAGGGAAACTATAGGAATTTTTGACAGATTGAGACTGATATCAGACTGTGAACGTTCTTAAAATTACGAGAATTGCTCCTCTGGTTTCGAACCCACGACTTACAAACTCGTAAGTCGGGGTCTTTGCCGCTAGGTCACAGTTCCTCTAATATATTAATATGTATATAAATTGGGATATTGGCAAGACAACGATGAAGAAATATGGTTACAGAATAAATGACAGTCGTCAATGTTAAAATTGAAATGGCGTATTGTCAGTTTCTTATGAGTAGTTATTTCATTGCAGGGTTGTCAATGTTCTAAGGTGAGAAAATAATTATAAGAAAATTAAATCTGTCAGTAAATTAGTAGGTACTTAATAGTCCTCACGTTTTGAACTTTTTTTTTTTTATTTGAGTAGAGATTACTTAGTTAGGAACTAAATGTTAACAAGCTGAGCGGTGGCCGCCACATAGCGTCCGCAATTCACCGGCGAATGACGTCATTGAATCGGTATTTATGAAAGTATTTTGGCGTGTTTTCCAAGAGACCGTTTTTAGACACGGTAAAGTCAGGTCTTCTAGGAAACCGTAGCCAGTGGCCACCGCCACCACGATGGCTTGATGCCTCTGCAATACCAGAGGCATCGCTGGTACGTTAACATTTCTGAGACAACACTGAAATGTCTCAAGTAGTTAGGTCATAGATGGATTGTCGAATCCGCTGTTTTTCAAAACAGCTCCGTTTTGTAAAACAGCTGAACGACTTTTTGCGTTTTTTCATAATTACTGAACTTTAACATGCAGAATTGCATGAACGAGTTGCAAACTCAAACTCAAACTCAAATCATTTAATTCAACTAAACCAATTACAGGTACTTTTGAATTGTCAAAGGGTCGGTCAGTCAGAAAGATGAAGCTAGTTGCCCATTCCAAAGCGTAGGTACCTATGGAGAAGAACGGGCAAGAAACTCCATGGACACTCTTTTAAATCATAAAATTGTTACAAAATATTTTATTACATCATTCGTGTTGAAATTAACCATGTGAGAACGATGTAGAAATACGTGCAAGTTAAAAGCGTCCGTTATAAAAAAACAAAAACAATTCAGAAATTAAAAATTAAAATAAGCCGAGGCAGCTAAGAGATGACCAGTCCCTGCTGGCGGCGCCCGTTCACGAACATGACGTATGGATCAGCACCATTCAGCTCAACCATTTTGGAGGGAACTTAATGATCCAACACACACGCCACCACCAGGGAGACATTTGAGTGAGCATGACATACTCACAGCTGCCAGGGCACATTCAAGTCAATGAAAGTCGTACCCAGTAAATGGTAGCTTTATAGAAAGTACATAGTACTCACACGTGTGCTATGCAATTATACAATTCTAAGCAATTGAGTTTATACAATGCAAAGATAGTTTTTCTTTTCCAATGTTCAGCAGCTCCAACATTGTTTCCGAATGCTAATTAGTTTATGCGCCTCTGTGGAGCAGGACCAGCATTGAGCCAAGCATTTTTGTCAACGATGTAATCTCCTAACTTATAGTATGCTTGGCTACATAGTGTGCGTTTAATACAAGATTTAAATTTCGTTTCATTCAGTTGGAGTATGTGGGGAGGAATTTTATTGTAACATTTTAAACAGTACCCCATGAAGGATGAGTCTACTTTAGCCAGTCTGAAACCTGTTTGAACTAATTGGTCCCTATTTCTAGTCCTATAGTTGTGTCTTTCACCTCTTTTATTGAAAAGATTTAAATTTTTTCTTACGTACATGATGTTTTCATAGATGTATTGACAAGGTACCGTCATGATGTTAATATCTTTAAACAGTTCCCTTAAAGAATCGCGCCTGCGGAGGCCATATATTGCTCTGATGGCTCTTTTCTGCAGAATAAAAATGGACTCGATATCTGCAGCCCGTCCCCATAGTAAAATACCGTAAGACATGATACTATGAAAGTAACTGAAATAGACTAGCCTCGCGGTATCTACATTAGTAAATTGACGGATTTTTCTTACAGCATAAGCTGCTGAACTTAGCCGTCCTGCAAGAGATGTTAAATGAGGACCCCATTGCAGCTTTGAGTCGAGCGTGATCCCCAAGAAAACAGTTTTATCGACGAATTCTAGTTTCTCTTTGTTCAATACTATGTCACAATCACTACTTTTAACATTTGGTAAAGCAAATCTTATGCATTTAGTTTTTTTCCCATTTAATACCAAATTATTAGCAGTGAACCAATTTTGTACCTGCAGTAGGGCGTTATTTACGTCGTCAAGATTTGATGCACGCCTATTTATCTTAAAAATTAAGGAAGTATCGTCAGCAAATAACACCATTTGTGGTTGGTTCTTTAATAAATGGGGTAGATCATTAATATATACTAAAAAGAGGAAAGGACCTAAAATCGAGCCTTGTGGAACACCCATTTTTACTTTTAAAGCAAGAGAATTGACACCATTTATTTGAACTTTTTGTTGTCTATCATATAAATAAGATTTTACTAATCTGAGCGCAAGTTGACCTAGTCCGTAATGCTCGAGTTTAAAAAGTAAGGTTTCGTGATTGACGCAATCAAATGCCTTGGAGAGGTCACAAAAGATTCCTATGGCATCTTGGGCCTCCTCCCACGCTGTAAAGATGTGCTTTAATAAGGTTACACCGGCGTCAGTCGTACAACGTCCTTTGGTGAAACCATATTGCTGATCATGTAAGATTTTGTTGGTGTTAAAATGATTAAGCATTTGATTGAGCATTACCTTTTCGTACACCTTGCTGAATACGGGCAACACGGATACTGGTCTATAATTGTTGGTGTCTTTGCTGTCCCCGGATTTAAAAAGCGGTATAACCTTACTGTACTTCATTAAATCCGGGAAGACTCCTTGATCTACATACAAATTAAATATCAAAGCTAAGTATGGCGCTATAGTTTCGATTATGGATGTACAAACTTTGATAGACATTCCCCATAAGTCTTCGGTCAATTTGATTTTGATTTGCCGAAAAGCTTTTATAACAATCATAGGGTTTATATGTTTAAATTGAAATTCAACCGAGCAGCCTGGAACGTTAGCTCTTAATAGATCAATTGAGACAACGGGTGAGGAATTTAAAACTTCCGTCGTTTTACATGGTATATTAGTAAAGAAATTCACAAATTCCTGAGCTACTTCTAAGTTAGAGCTTATGGCCCCACGTGAAGTCTCCAATGCGTAATCATTGTTTCGTATTTTATTCGCACTAGTTTCGTTGTGTATAACTTTCCAAACAGTTTTTATTTTGTTTTCCGCCGTTTTGATCTTGTTACTAATGAACAGGGCTTTAGCTATCTTGCAGGTATTTCTAAAAGTTTTGGAATACATAGCAACATACTTGTTGAAAGTTTCAGTGTTGATATAAGGCTTAAGGCCGTACAGCTCGAACAGTCTTTCCCTACTAATCCTAATACCTCTAGTTGCCCAATCACTAAATATAAAATTAGGGCAGATATTTTTTATTTTTAGTTGCATTTATCAATGTAGCAAGTCAACGATTAGAGGCTATGTAAAACACCTAAATTTTGTCGCTCATGGCTCTGTGTGCCATAACAATAATAATGGCGTCCGAATCAGGAATAAATAAAACGAGTAGGTAGGTAATACTCGTATGAGTGAAAATGACCCAAACTCGAAGGAAAATTGTGATTTTAAGGACAATTTTAATATGAAATTTTCAGACTTTTATGAAAATCAGTCTTAAAATTATTAAATAGCCAAGTAACTGCGACCAACTTGGAAGTAGTCGCCCCTCTCTACTTTCCTTCGGCTTGCACGCGGTTTGTCACAGTTCTAACCTTACCGAAACCATTTGGTCAGGGTGCCTTAGCTTAGTAACTGTGTCCGGTTCTTCATTAGAAGCCACACCAAACATTTATTGTGTAAGCCATTCTGCATTACATCTAAACGTGTGTAACAGTTTTGTTAACGTAACGCAATGAAAATCCAGCTATTTTACATAACGGTCCCGTTTTGTAAAACAGCTAGCGGTTATTTAAAACAGTGGATTTGACCTTCCATCTGCCACAGTTACACTCGCACCCGTACCCTTCAAAGTGGAACACAGCAACGCTGTTTTTGCAGAAAAAATATGATGGCAGTGCTTACTATGTTGTGCTGTTGTACAAAATAAAGTTTTATTTCTAATAAGCAATGTTTGGTACCAGCCCTAGAAAATCATAAATAATACAATATCTTAGGCGCACGCTATATTGAAAATGACATGTACTTTTTAATTACGACCAAGAAATAATACCTAAGTATGTAAGTTAAGTATTAAGTAGCAGTTTTATTGAGATTTATAATTATTTTAATTACCATTAATAATTAGCTGGAATAAATGTATGTACCTACATATATATTAAAAAATAAGCAAAATAATCATATATGGCATCAAAAAATTCGTCCACATCGCTGTCAACAGGAACAGTGCCGAAAAGGCTGGCACCAGTGCCACGTTAAACGATAAATGATTTATTTTCCGGAAGACACTTTTACACATGAATCATATCTAGATGAGGTCAGCGTTCCATATCAGATTACTCTGAGAAGAAAGGCCGAAGCAAACTCAGAGGTCACAGTCTCTTTTAAAGTCCAGACGTAATCTTGGTCAGATCATGTGAAGACCATGTAGGTCGATGTCTTTTGAGGAAAGAACCACACAGATTGAGTGGGCCGTGAAGCGATGTTGTATGGCGATGCTGATTCTTTGGCCAAGAAATAGGCCAGCCCTCTGGTCACGTGAAGAATCGAACAAACGCTCGGCGATATCTCGAAAAACCAAGTGGGCACTCGGACCCCATGGCCCTAGTGTTTCAACCACAAACGGCTAGAATATATAACTTCCAATCAGGTTGGAATATTACTGCTGGAGAGTTTGTTACGCCACTCCTTCCCAGCGAAAGCACTGGGAAGTGGTGAAGGGCGGGCGTTTTGGGGATTCTCTTATGTAATTTTGACATTCGAAAAGTGCTGATTCTCAGCCTAATTTGAATAAATGACTTTTCATTATATTTATTTTAATGTCTGTCTTGTTTTTGACCTACTTCTGTGAAATTAATAACAATTATTACTTTCTAATGACCCTGTTCGTTTGTGTATTTGACAGGGTAGGTCATTGGTTTTTGTGGTTGCAAGCGGTCCAGGTTCGATTTCCAACGGGGTAATTACGTAACACACTAACAGTAACAATGGCTTTAATTTTGACAGTTTAATAACATTCAATGCGTTATTTACATTGTTGAACGATGATGTTGACGTTTTTACTATTTATTTCTGCTTGAGTATAGTTTTAAATGTTTTTGTCGGTATTTTGGCGTGTGCTAGCTGACATTTGGCAAATAATTTAGTTAATGTTTTGTGTTTCGTAATGTTAATTACTTAATATTGTATAAAATCAAGTTCTTCTAACTGAACAGACAGTGCGCTGCTGGGGAGTCTGTTGCGCCACTTTTTGCCAGCTAAAGCACTAGGGATTGGTGAAGGGCGGGCGTTTTGGGGGATTGTCTTATGTAATTTTGACGTTTATAAAGTGCAATTTTCAACCTAGTTTGAATAAATGACTTTGGATTTTGATGACGGCTAATACATAGATATGTAGAGCAGTGGTTGCCAAGTGGTAGCGGCCGCGACTTACGAGTTGTAGGTCGTAAGTTCGAACTCAGACAGGTGGTTTACTTTATGTAAATTATATCGTCGCCACTGCTCTCAAAACGGCTAGGAAACCGGCATGTCCTAAAACCAAAAATTCGAAGACATTTGACATCTACCAGCCCGCACTGGGCGGCGTGGTGGATTACGGCCCATTCCCTCTCACAGAGAGGAGGCCTGTGTCCCAGCAGTGGGAACATTATAGGCTGATTATGATGATGAATAAATCTGGAAGAAAAAGATAAGCTGCACCGACTACAAAAAAAAATTACATAAGGACAGGACGGTGATGGAATTCCCTTTATGGAATGCAAGCAAGCCCGCGGGCAACAGCTGTATAAGTTAAATCGTTTCACAATAAACGCTGACCAATGACAAAGCTGACTTCAAATAGACCTTCCACGAACGTCTAAGTTACTAAAACTTTCAATGCAAAACTGTCATCGTTGGCCTCAACCAAGGAGTATGAAAAGTTGAACGATAATTATGTCAAAGATTGAAAAGCCGTCAAAAGAATGAATGAATGAATGAATGAATGAATGAATGAATGAATGAATGAATGATAGATTTATTAGCAAGAATATAGGTACGAGTAGCTAACATAAGTTCTTAAGATCTATAGGTTTCACTATATTCGGCATTTCTGCCGTGCAAATATTACTTCGATTTTACATCTTGGTTATACTTATCGCATGCAGTACACATTTAGTAATTATCAATAACATAAAAATACTAATAATAATTTCATAATTTAAATTTGGATTACAATGCAATTAATAAAATTAAATTAAATACAATTCTAGTCATTTAAAACAAAACTTTATATTAAAAATAGAGATCAATAATAATGATGTCATGTAAAAAAAAAATGAAAATGTTTCAACATTATGTAAGTAATGTAAATATGTAGATGTCATAATAATTATACTAACTAAGTTTTATATCTCAGGCTCATTTTCTTTAGTTGATAACTTGACCGACAGCATCCCTGGACGGGAGTCAACAGCCAACCTCCGGCCACCGTAGGCGCGGGCTTGCGGGCGGCGAGCAATGGGCAGCTCGCCGCCCGGTAAGGACCAGGCCCGGGTCGACGGCGCGTTGTGTTCCACGCGCGTCTCAATGAGATGTCAGCACGAACTGACGGGGTCCGCTAGGGCCGATGCCGCCATGGCTGCGGGTTGTTCGAAAGAGGCACAGGCAACTGAAGGAACACGGGTGGATTTTAGTCAGTAAAAGTCTGACACGCTCTTCCGCTCAGCCCAGAGCGGGAGAGGTCATTTGATGATTTCACACCCAAAAAAAAAAACGTTACACAGCATGCGGGGACTCCCTTCATGCTCTAACGATGTTATAAACGAATGAATGATGTAATGAACGAATGTCATAAGTCGGTACACCGTCTGCGGGGAAGCCCTTGTTCAGGTATTATGAGGATCATGCAGTATTTATAATATCTGAGGTTGCCTTTGAGAAAAGAACCACACATATTTGAGGAGACCAGTCCAATTTTAATGATTTGCGACGGTTTGGATACCATGACATTTTAACATGAGTCATTTCGGGTTCCGCACCATCGTCACCTAAGAGCAACTGCAAGTCCATAAATAACCGTGACCAATTAACATCAAGCAGACCTTCGGCTGATTTGCCACATTTGCCATTTCCATCACCTGCCTTTTCCCAAATACATAAGTTGGGATCGGCTTCCAGTCTAACCGGATGCAGCTGAATACCAGTATTTTACATGGAGCAACTTTTTTTTTACAAACGTTGCCCCACACTTGGAATTACTCTTGTATCGTGGGTGCGTTTACAAACATTTAAACTCACATACACAAACAGCCAGACCCGGAACAACTACCGTAGACAATACAAATATTTGTTCCGTACGGGAATCGAACCCGCGACACGCAGCGCGGCAGTCGATCGTTCAGCCACTGCACCAACCGTGTCGTCAAACTGCCTATCTGACCTCCACAACCCAGTTACTGGGTAATACGATACTCCTTGGTAAGACTGGTTGTCAGACTTTCGGGCTATTGACGACCCGTAACCACAGTCAAAGATCCACGAATGACAGACGTATCCATTTGTCTTCCTAAATCTACGTCTAAATCGAAGCTCGATAACCCAGCCAGGTAATTTTCTATGTAGTATGACGCAACTCGGAACTGCCTGGCTATTTTCTCTTTAATCATTCATAGGAATCAAATTAGGGCGGTTCCGAGCTCACAGTTCAGTTTTAAATTCACTTTAAGTGAAGTTCTATAAGCTTTGTCGTCAAAGTGGATAAGAATAGAATATAATATTTAAAAGGTCACTGGACAGTGATTACTGAAGTTGTTAACTATGGTAATCAGTAGCATTAGCAAGAATCTATACCCAGCACCCTAATTGCGTAACAGACAATTAATCGGAATCGGTTTCATTTTGACAGTTCAACAACATTCATTGCGTTATTTTGTACGCGTTGAGCAGACAAATTTTTCAAACTTATGAAGCAATGGATTAGCAATTTGCTTCAAAATGATTCAGATTACTATTGATTGTGTGTTACGCAATTAGGGTGCTGTCCATTAGGTAAACCGTTTTTTGACAGATGGAACTAGTGATTGCAGCAACACACAATACATTGATTGATACACGTACGGTATTATAATATAATGTCTGTGAGAGGCGATAAATAAGATAATTCAATAAGATAAGGCACATTTATATATTTATTTTATTAGGTACGCATTCAAAGTTAACTTTTACGTAATCTGGAATATGTACGTTCTAAGACAGTTGGATTGGAAAGGATCTAACGTAGGTACTACGAAGGTTCTTTAATTCATTATCAAAATAAGGATTACTATTGTGTTAAGAAAAATCAATTTCTACAAAGTCAAACCTTTCATTTCTTTTGACTTTTGTTACCAAGAGAAAAAGTTTAAAAAAAAGATTATTTTTTCCAACCATCATCTGCCTAGCCCTTTCCCTACTATGTTGGGGTCAGCTTCCAGTCTAACCGCATGCAGCTGAATACCAGTATATTACTTGAAGCGCCTGTCTATCTGACCTCCACAACCCAGTTACTGGCTAATACGATACCTCTTGGTAAGACTGGTTGTCAGACTTTCGGGCTACTGACGACCCGTAACGACTGTCAAAGATCCACGAATGACAGCCGGGACCAACGGCTTAACGTGCTTTCCGAGGCACGGAGGGGCTTGGTATGTGAAGATGGTCACCCATCCAGGGACCAACAGCAGCAAGTGTAGTTAACTTGATCGATCGACCCGTGCGGCTGTTATAACTTAGCCACAAGACCCTTTCTTTTTTCCTACCATGGAATCCAAATGATTCTCAAGGTCGAATTCATCTTCGTTTGACCCAACTCTGACCTGATTAAATTCTTCCATTCTGGGACAAAACACGAAAACATTACATTAGCATAGCAAAAAGATGTTTTCATTGAGGTTTATTCATCACAAAAAAACCGGTGTGAAGTGCGAGTGACTCGCGCACTTCGGGTTCTGTAGGTACACAACTATTTTTGGTACTTATTCGTGAATTGAAAAGATAGCTACACACTAGTATGAGATGTAAGCCTAAGCTTGTGTGAAGGATATTGCTAATCCATTGCTTCATAAGTTCGAAAAATGTGTCGGCTCAAGAACGTAAATAACGCAATGAATGTTGTTCAACTGTCAAAATGAAAGCTATGTATTGTTACTGTTAGTATATTACGCAATTACCCCGCTGATTCCCAAAATAGTTTGAATAAATGACTTTTGATTTTGATTACGGGTTTAAAGATACATCCCCGTAAGAATAGACACAGACTTTCACTACCGCCTGACATTAGGGACTGCCAAACTATTGCAGTTTTTAAAAGAAGAGTGAAAGAACAATATCTGTCCACTTCATCATAGTTGTGTATGTATATATTTTGAGTATGATATAATTATTATCATTCTAGTAATATTTATTTAAGAAGTATTTATGTATGTTTATTTGTATGTATGTTAGTATATTCTCGTAATTTTTGTTTAGTTTTTAAGTGAATTATTTTCTTGATTCTATGTATTATTTTTTGTCTCCTTTGCTCTATCACACGCTGTCTACATCTCTGTATCTATTGTCCTATCTCGTATGCTGGAAGAGATGTCTTATGAAATAAGCATCACCTCTGTACCTATTTGTTCTGTTCTATTTTTCATTGTCTGTTTATATATGTGTGTACATAAATGGTAAAATAAATTTAAAAAAAATAACTAGACAGGCGGCGTAGGCTTAGTAATGTGGTCGCATTGGCACCCCCTTTTTTGGGTGGGAAATCATCATATGAATTCTCCCGCTCTGTGCGGAGCGGGAGGACATGTCAGACTTTTACTGACTAAAACCCACCCGTGTTCCTTCAGTTGCCTGTGCCAGGGGCCACGGTATCTCTTTCGCATAACCCGCGACCCTGCCAGACATCGGCCCTAGCATACCCTGTCACTTTGTGCTGACATCTCTTTGAGGCGCCCCTTGGTTGCGGAACCCTAAAAAACGAACAAAATAATGATGGAGGACTTGTATAACAAAAATATTCGTTGGACTGTTCCTCTTAAGGGTCGGGACGTACTTAAATAATCTCCATTTGTATTCACAATAAGACATGAAATCATTTTTTCCTGTAACTGTGGTAGTTTGTATTCAAATATACCTATTTCACGATGTTTTGTAACAAATACAGGATTAGGTGAGGCGCAAGGCTACGATTTTTTGACAGGATATCTTTGAGTTTGAATAAATAGTGATATTTCTTTTAGAAGTATGTTTGTATGTTTATTTGTATCTATATTATTATAATTATTCACGTAATTTTTATTTAGTTTTTTAAGTGAATTGTTGTTGGTTGTATGTATTATTTTTTTGTCTCCTTAACTATTTCACACGCTGTCTACATCTCTGTATCTATTGTACTATCGCAGGTATGCTGGAAGAGATTTCTTGTGAAATAAGCATCACCTCTGTGCCTATTTTTTTCTGTTCTGTTTTTCTTGTCTGTTTATATATGTGTACATAAATGGTAAAATAAATAAATAGGTAAAGTCCGTGTAATTAATTGCTAAGCAAATTGACTACCGTCTTAAATTGTCCGTATATTGAAATGACAACTTACTGCCATTTTTTTACAGTATAATAACACTCATCTTTCGCCAGATTATGTTTAGTATATAGGTCAGGAATCATTTTTTGCCCTGATCCAATTATTTTTAATACAAATCATTCGTTTCCGGAAATAATTATAACAACTTGACATAAAAGGTAGTCAAATCCCGAAAGTCTGTAGCGGGGTCGTCCGAAAGGGTTACCGCTGCCCTGGAACAAAGGGCTAAGGAAGGAACACGGGTGGGTTTTAGTCAGTAAGAGTCTGACACTCCCTCCACTCCACCCAGAGCGGGAGGGGTCATTTGACGATTTCCCATCCTAAAAAAAAAAAAAAAAATCCCGAATGTCTGACAACCAGTCTTACCAAGGGGTATCGTGTTACCCAGTCACTGGGTTGTGGAGGTCAGAGGCAGTCCGCTCCGTGTGAAATACTGGTATTCAGCTGCATACGGTTAGACTGGAAGCCGACCCCAACATAGTTGGGGATTGGCATGCAGATGACGACTTAACAAAAAAACAGGGCAAGTGCGAATCGGACTCACACGAAGGGTTCTGTACCACCGTACAATTAATTTATTTTTATTATTTGTTTTTATAGCGGCAATAGAAATTGACGGCACGGTTGGCACAGTGGTTAAAAAGTGATTGACTGCTGCGCTGCGTGTCGCTGTATGACCTACAAATAGTTGTTCCGGGTCTGGCTGTTTGTGTATGTGAGTTTAAATGTTTGTAAACGCACCCACGATACAGGAGAAATTCCTAGAGTGGGGCAAAGTTGTTAAAAAAAAACCCTAAAAATTTCAACTGTTTACGTACCTATTAAGTTCATGAGATACAGCCCGCCGACAGACAGACAGACGGACGGACGGACAGCGGCGACTAAAGACAATCGTAATTCAAAAAACACTTTCAACCACTGATTGTCATACAAATATCTACGATTAAAAATCGCAACAGAAAGTCGCAAACTCGGCTGAAACTTATTGCGCCGCTCGGGGAACGAGTTTCATTACGATACCTTCATTCAGGAAATTGAGTTTAAGCAAACTTGCGTTAAATTTCACTCGAGTGCTATTCACTTGTTTTATTTAGTGTAGCTACGAGCTACGACTCTGCTGAGACCGTTTTCGATGTAGGGTGTAATTATATATGTAATAGGTGTAAGTGATTCATCATCTGCTAAGTCGTTTTAGAGTCAACATTCTTGTAGGTTGAAACAAATGCGTTAGGCTATATTCATAATCTGGCGAGCCTTTCCCCAACTATGTTAGGGTCGATTTCCAGTCAACCCGGATGCCGCTGAATACCAGTATTTTACATGAATTGACTACCTATCTGACCTCCATAACCCAGTTCCTGGGTAACACGATACGTCTTTTTTTTTTTGGGTGGGAAATCATCAAAGACCTCTCCCGCTCTGGGGCTGAGCGGAAGGGCGTGTCAGACTTTTGCTGACTAAAACCCACCCGTGTTCCTTCAGTTGCCTGTGCCAGGGGCCACGGTATCTCTTTCAAACAACCCGCAGCCCCGGCGGCATCGGCCCTAGCGGACCCCGTCAGTTCGAGCTGACATCTCTTTGAGGCTCGCGTGGAACACAACGCGCCGTCGACCCGGGCCTGGTCCTTACCGGGCGGCGAACTGCCCATTGCTCGCCGCCCGCAAGCCCGCGCCTACAGTGGCCGGGAGTCTGCTGTTGACTCCCGTCCAGGGAACACGATACCCCTAAGATTGGTTGTCAGAGTTTCGAACTTCTGACGACCCGTAACGACTGTCAAAGATCTGCAAATGACAGCCGGAACCAACGACTGAATGTGCTTTCTCTCTCGGCATGTAATGGATGGTCACCTATCTACGAGCCGACCTCGGAATCGTTGCTTAGCCTTAATGATTAACTCGTGCGGCTTCTATAATTTACCTACGAGCCCCTGTTGGGCATTGGGCGATATTATGGTTCAAAAATAGCCAAATACGGAGCAATTTAAGTACTCTTTAAACTCAATTTTTTTACCGACTTCAAAAAGAAAAAGGTACTAAATTGAGTAGCTTCCATTTATTCGAACTGGTCTCTTCACCTGACAGATTCTGTCATTCTACCTAGGCAGCATAAGTCAGCGTGTTTATGCTCTAGGTAGTACCGATGACCGCTGGAGCAGACGAGTCCTGCCGATCGATTCTGTAAAAATCTCACCGTGAAAACTTAGGTGGTAACGGCCGTGACTTACGAGTTGCAGGTCATAGGTTCGATCCCAGACAGGCGCTTTACTTTGTGAAAATTTTAACTCTCAAAACGGCGAAGGAAAACATCGTGTGGAAACCGGTATGTCTTAGAACCAACAATTCGAAGACATGCGACACCTACCAACCCGCACTGGGCCCGCGTGGTGGATTATGGCCCACTCACTGAGAGGAGAACTGTGTCCCAGCAGTGGGAACATTATAGGCTGCTTATGATGATGGGATAGTTGAAGGTTTTTTCGCGGTTACGATGTTGGTCCCATGGAGAAAGTTTGGAAGTTTGATGGTCTGTATCACACGCTAATATGACCACATCTTTCTGATACACGCTATATAGCACATAGTAGTTTGCGTCAACCTTATAATAATTAATATATCGGGTAATAGCCCTTTGTAATACTTGATCTTCAATAGTATCGTATAACTCAAACGTTCAACAGCATCAATATTAATGATATAGAACACAGAATCACGATCAAATGGAGTTGCATCTCTAGTAATCGGGTGCAGTCACGAACACCAATATGTCAACACTTGGCAATTTTCAATTGCGATTTTTTCGTGAAATAACGAATGCAAAGTTGAAATACAACACATTTCATAAACCTATGGGTTCGAAAATTCTATGTTCGTAACAACATAAAATTTCATTTAAAAATAAAGGAGTAAATCGCTTTTGAATAATGCCGAATGTATACATAGGAGTACTTTTGCTCGTGACTGTACATACTGCTCGGTGCATCGCAAGATACATCTGAAGATTTTGTGGAAAATCCGAAGGAAGTTTTCCGCTTGGAAAACATATAACCAGTGGTCGGAGTAGGTAGAGCTGTTTTTGCTACTTGCGACATGCGGACATAACATGGATATGCCAAATATTTCCCGGAATCCCGGGAATTCTCGGAATTAAAAAAAACATTGTTTAAGTAGTTTTTATAGGAGTAGGTAGAGTAATTTTTGTTATTTGCTACATGCGGACATAACATAGATATGCCAAGTATTTCCGAAAATCCCGGGAATTCTCGAAATTAAAAAAACAACTATTTAAGTAGTTTCTTTTGCCAGTGCTTAATTGGAACGTTATATTTAAATGGATAATCCACTTTTATTAGTTTACTATAGTAAATTGAAGACATGGAATATAAATAAAATGCGATGATCGAGTTAGATATACTCGTATAATTTAATTTAAAAACAGTTCACATAATAGTTACTGGTTGGTCAGTCTACAACGATATATAAATATATTTAACTAAAGTAGTAAGTAGCAAATAAATTACAAAAACCACTTACCCATATTAACTCACTTAAATCAATCGACAATTTCAAAATCCCGGGATTTCAGAGGCATATCCATGTTAACATCAATGTTTGCGGTCATTCACCCCAAACAGCTCTACCTACTCCAACCACTGCATATAACATAACATTATGCGCTTGCGCCTGTTCTCCCCAAAGAATTAGGCAGAGGTATACCTAATAGTGCACCCACATTTCGCCAGTTATGTTTAAATCTCATGTAATAGAGGGCGAGCCTATTGCCACCAACCGGGCACAAATACAGGCTGCTATTAAGAAATTACCAAATAACACTTTGGCCGACCCGTGAACCGAACCCAGGACCTCATGTGCAGCAGTAGCGCTGGCGACCACTAGACCAACGAGAGAAACACATGAAAATTCAAAAGAATTATTAGATTCCAAATCCTGCTAAGGAAGTAACAGTAGTTGAGGATCAACGTTTTGTTGGCAAAGAGTCAGTCGTTTTTATTTCATTTAAAACAGGAGGTTATGTTCAGACGCCAGCACATCAAGCTACTACAATCTGTCAAATTTCTTAAATGGATTTTCAACTTTATTGTAAAGCATTAAGGTTCAAGGTTGATTGGGAAAATTTGACAGTTTTGGGTAGCTTGACCTGCTGGCGTCTGTACTCGTAGTTGACAGTTTTTAAGCGTTAATTTTAACCAGCAGCCTAATTGCGTAACACTCTTAGAATGACAATGCCTTTCATTTTGACAATTTAACGATGGTCTTTGCGTTATTTACGCTGTCGAGCGGACAATTTTTTCAAACTTATTGTACCCAAGAGCCTTAAGTTTGACAAAACTGTCCGCTCGACAGTTTGAAAAAAAATATTCTGAAAAAGATGATCGATTGTTTGGAAAAAATGTGCAGCATTTTTTTTCAAACTTATTGTACCTAAGGCTCTTAGGTACAATAAGTTTGAAAAAAATGTCTGCTGCGTTCAATAGTTGTCAGTGTAATTATTCCGCAACAATGATGACATTGACAGCTCTCGAACGCGGTTTAGATGTGCTTAGCATTCAGTTTAATTGATTAAATCCGATCAAGTTTGTTACGGGGTGCTGGATCAATCATCTTACCCTGGACTTTGGGGTATTCATTAAATAGCAATACCTGTTAACATGCAAAATACTGGATCATAATCCCACAAAAGTCACAATACAACACGTAAACTAACGCTAGTGCCACAAATCTAACTACTGACGTTTGTTTGTTAACATTGTCGAGCTGACAAATTTTTCAAACATATGAAGGTTTATGAATTTACTTCAAAATATTTCGGATTGTTATTGTCAGTTTATTACCCAGTTGGAGTGCCCGGTTCAAACGTTCTTCCCTACACTAAGGTTATCCATTAGGTAAAGACCTACCTATTAACATGTAAAACACCGGTTTATTCGTATAATCCCACAAAAGTCACAATACAACACGTGAACTAGCAAGTGCCACAAAATATAACTGACGTTTGACATAAAAATGTAGGTTACAGAGTGTTTTCATAAACATTCTGCCGACCATAATTTTTAAATTTATAACTGAATAATGAAAACTCGCCAGCCTGTCCGTCAAATTGTAACAAAAATAGCATTTTCCTCCAGTTTGCGCGCAAAACAGTGTTATTTAGTTCTTTTTAAAACGCCAACTTTTCTGAACTACCTATGTTTAGTATAATAACACCTACCTATCTATGTAAGAAAAAAGAAAGAAAAATAGGTTTATTTGTCACAGAAACATGTGTACAAAAAGATAATTAAATCGAATAATAACAAAAAATAAAAACAAAATAGATCCCGAGCACAAAACAGAAATAGTCGATGACTGCATGTCATGACTATGACAAGGCATGATGGTATACTCTGGCCCACAGCACAACGCTGATTTTCACGCGTAGTTACCCGAAAAGGACGAGTACTTACTTACTTATTGAATAAAAAGATTTCATAGTTTTATTTAAAATGTATATTTATTTGCGATTATTATTTATTTAATAGCTGTGGCTTTACAAGGGTCAGATGCTGGGCCCTTAAAACTATAATAACTTGCTATACCACAAAAAAAAAAAATGTTTGTCTTAGTTTTCAGGCAAATATAGAATTACTTTTCTAATGTAATTATGCTAATATTTTTGATCTTCCGGAAAATAAATGGAATTTAACATTTTGTAAGTCATTGTTTTAAAGAAAATATAGAATTTCTTTTTATTAGGGCTATACTCGTATATTTCTAATATTCCGGACTTCTAAATTTCCTGGAATAATGTAAATAAAACCTAAACACCTTTTTCAGACAGCTAAAAAATCAACTAAACTATCTTCAGATTTATCCCGAAGACCGCTCGCCCTTTTAAGTTATGTTATCATTACTAATATATTTATTAATGATATCGATCTGTCTGTCTGTGACTATTTATAATCGTGCACCAGTTCTGAAGAGCAATGTTGAATGGAAGGTTACAGGTCGTGGAAGTCAGATAGGCAGTTGCTTCATGTGAAATACTGGAATTCAGCTGCACCCAGTTAGGCTGGAAGCCGGCCCCCTAACTTAGTTGAGTAAAGGCTAGGCAGATGATGAGACACAAAGAAAATTATTAACAAATAAAGAGGCTTGTGATCTATCATTGCGTATTTCAAAAAATTGCTACTCCCGCGCAAAAGTGCCAAAAATCCCCATTCCATTTTCATACACTATCCTAATTTCTTTTCAACAAACGCCATCTACCTTCTCACCGGGGAACCGATCCCGGACCAACCCCTCTCTAACAGATCGATGTTGTTATAAATAAACCGTCTAGCCGGGGTGGGGCTACCCCAAGGCACTGAGTAGGTAACCATACAGAAGGTGAACTCCTCACAGCGCGGCGAGCAAAAAAGCACGCTCGCATACAGCGAGTGCACTCGCGCCTGGCGTTCGTTCGGGATCAAATTCAATCGTTTTATTGCACTCTTGTGTTAACTGCATTCAAGAGCCAGTCACTTCTGAATTAAACCTACTACGAATTAATTAATCCTACTAATATTATAAACGTGAAAGTTTGTATGGATGGATGGATGAATGAATGAATGTTTGTTATTCTCTCACGCCAAAACTACTGAACGGATTTGGATGACATTTGGCACACAGATAGTTTATAACCAGGATTAACATATAGGATACTTTTTATCCCAATATTCCCACGGGATCGAAACTTATGCCGGTGAAACCGCGGGGCGCAGCTAGTTTTGATATAATTGTTTATTAAACAATGCATTTAATTCGTGTATTTTAAAACATTTTTGAAATAATATTATATTGTATGCCTTTCCATTAAAGATGTGCTAAGCTACGAAGCAATATGTATAATACGGTAGGTTTATCAACCAATAGGATCGTTTCATTTTTTTACTGTAGCTTAGTATAGCTCTGATGTAAAAAAATGCTCTCTAGGAAAACACTCCAGCTTACTTCACAAATAACGTTTCAGTGACGTCATTAGAAGGTTAATTCCGGACGTTATGTGACGGCCATACTATTCTCAGGAAACCTTTCGCGGTGACTCGTAAATTTTTTTTTTTTATGTATGAGGTTGTCGTCTGCTTAACCGGGTTCACCTGTGGATGCTTCAATAAATCAAGACTTCCAGTCAGGGCTTCAAGAACTTAAAAACTAAGCGACTACACGCTAAGGACATTCCCTGTGAGGTACGGCCCTCGGCTTAGGGCGTCGCTGGGAGAGGGCAGCAAGGGACAAGCTGGATCGGAATTAACTCGTGGCATGCTCGAAGCAATTTCTTTTATTTGTTTTTCCGCAGTCACTACCGCAAGACGGATGTCGTTTGAGCATATAGCTCGTGGTGACGGGGTTAATCCTCGTCCACAAATGCAATTATTGTTCGCGCACTGGATTTTCTACGCACTGTTTAACGCCGAGGGTTAAAAATCCAACAATGTGTTGTTATTTGACGCGCTTGTTGGATTCTCAAAGCTCGGCTCAACAACGACAGTTGAAAATCCAGTGTGCAATCGCCCGCACGTATGTACCCGCCAGTTATGATAAGCTCAAACAAATGACAGTCGCAAGTCGCTTGTACTTGCTGTACTACGTCAAGCATGTGTGTGTTTGTGCGTTTTCGTTCATTGTATGAAGCCAGCCTTCTGCACATATCTAGTCTGTGGCCAAGAGGTCGATGACCTCAATGCATGGCTCTTTGATTCCTGCTCTATACTTTATGGGGTGACTTTTGCTTTAGTATGGAGACCTGTCAAGTGTGAGTTGTGTTTGCGGTGATTTAATTTTTATGTGAAAATTCTATGTTACAGATTTGAACAGAATATTTTAAATATGTCAGTATTCGTCACATTTGTAGCCTAATTGAGTTTTTTTTTTTTTTGCTTTTCTGAATATATTTATTTTCACAGTTACATAATTATATAAGTTAATTTTAAAAAAAATTGCTGTTCCATAAATTTTCAGGCACTTTTCTATGAAGCAGCCGTTTTTTTGTTTTTTGATAACCGACCAAATATTAATTCGTCCGCGTCGTGGTCAACAAGAAACTAACGCATCGTTCATTGAATGTGAATCAACTTTGTGCGACTGGATTATCATTTTTTTTTAAATTCATCCATTGTATCACTCCTGATGGAAATCGATGGATGAGGTCTATGATAGAACGAGCGTACCTAGAAGATGCCTGCTCACTCTTGCTTTGAAGACGGGTTAAGGTGGAAAGGAACACAGACGCTGGCAGAGAGCTCCACACTTTGGCTGCGTGATCTCTTAATCTCTCATAACAATGGACTACCGTTCAGAAACAAGATAGATTGCAGGTCCCCAGCCACCCGCTAGCTAGCTAGCCAGCTAGCTTCTGCTGGTGAGTTCGTCCGCATGCAGAAATTTCTTGTTTTAAACAAAAATATTAAATACATATATCCTATGACCCACTCGGCAATACTGTGACTTCCCACTAATTTTCTGAATCGGCGAGGTTAGTGCGTAACACACTAACAGTCACAGTGACTATCATTTAAACAGTTCAAAAACAAAAAAAAAAACGCAATGTGCGTTATTTACGTTGTTAAGCAGACAAATTTCTCGAACATCATGGATTAGCAATATCCTTCAAAATGATTCAAATTGAGATTAATAGTTATGTTACGCAAAAGAGGGGCTTGTGGCTAAGTAATACCAGTCGCAGAGGTCGATCGATCAGATTAAGCGACGTTTGCCGCGGTTGGTCCGTGAATGGGTGACCATCTTTACATACCAAGACCCCTCCGTGCCAGAAAGCACGTTAAGCCGTCCCGGCTGTCATTCGTGGATCTTTGACAGTCGTTACGGGTCAGAAGCCCGAAAGTCTGACAACCAGTCTTACCAAGGGGTTTCGTATTACCCAATAACTTGTGGAGATCAGATAGGCAGTCGCTCCTTGTAAAATACTGGTACTCAGCTGCATCCGATTAGACTAGAAGCCAACCCAAACATAGTTGGGAAGAGCCGAGAGAGGCTGATGAGGCAGATGATGAGTGTGCTACGCAATTAGGGTGCTGGTCATACACGTACGCCAGTTCCGCGTACTACGCACGTGACCTTTCTGAAGAACATCACTAAAAAGGTCACTATTATGTTCTCCTAGTGCGTCTCCTCCCTCCATCTTTTGTTAATCGCCTTGCATTCATCCTCCCAACCAAACCAAACCATCTAGCTTTTCAAGTTTTGTCACTAAATCTCCTTTTTTGTGTTTGACACTAATTCGTAGGTATTTCAAAAGAAACCTTCAGGTTGCTTTCAGGTAACCAGTTTAAACTAACCGTAAAAACATTTTCAGGACAAATCTCCTTTCTTGAAAAACTCCTTTGAGTAAATTTTCTTTAATACCAGAATTTTTAACAAAATTTAGTTTTTTTTTTCCTTTTTAGAGTTCCGTACCCAAATTTTAAAGCTCCGCTATCCGTCCGTCTGTCGGTCTGTCACAGGGCTGTATCTTTGGCCCGTAATAGGTAGAACTTGAATTTTTCAGGGTGTGTACAATAACAATAAAATAAAAGTAAAATAAAGTTAGCATTGTCATTAAATAACTCGCATTGTCAGGAAGTTCCTCTCTCTGGAGCCCTGACCGCCGGTAGCTTGGACCCTGTTCCCGATACCGGTGGGCTACTATTTTTTATATTAATAATTTTTTTTTATCTTTTTGTTTATAAAAATATTTTAAAATGCGATTTGTAAGTATCTACGTTAAATAAAGAAAATAAAGTTAAATTAAAAAGGGGGCCCTCATACAAGAAACGTACGAAACTAAATACTGTACTTTCGTGTGCGAGTCCGACTCGCACTTGGCCGTTTCTTAACAGTAACTAAAGCCCAGCCAAGTGAAATAATTTAATTGAATTATTTCTCGAAAAAGATTTGCTAAATGTCCTTTGGAGTAGGGCAATTAAGGCATTTGTTAATTGGGACCTATTTTGAAAAAGTTGAATAGGCGGTAAAAATGGTAAGTGATTTTTAAAGCCTTTTTATTTTAAGTCATCATCTAGGTAGATGATGACTTAAAATAAAAAGGCTTTTTAAAGTTCTCATCATCTGCCTAGCCTTTTCCCAACTATGTTGGGGTTGGCTTTCAGTCTAACCGGATGCAGCTGAATACCAGTATTTTACATGGAGCGACTGCCTATTTGACCTCCACAACCCAGTTACTAGGTGCTACGATACCCCTTGGTAAGACTGGTTGGCAAACTTTCGGGCTTCTGAAGACCCGTAACGACTGTCAAAGATCCATGAATGACAGCCGGGACCAACGGCTTAACGTGCTTTCCGAGGCACGGAGGGGTCTTGGTATGTAAAAATGGTCACCCATCCGCGGACCAACCGCGGCAAGCGTAGCTTAACCTGATCGATCGACCCATGCGACTGTTATTACTTAGCCACAAACCCCATTAGATTCAAAAGAACCCATTATCCCTTATTAAAAAACAAGGTTTTTCTTTAGATCAGGTTTAAACACTACAGTCCACAGTCGCATCGCAGACCTCACCCAAAAAGCAGCCAAGGTCAAATGGGACTGGTCCGGACACATTTGCCGCATGTCGGATCCATTATGAGCTAAGACCACCACAGTACAGGTCCCTGGAAACGTCCACCGGCTTCGCGGAAGAACCAGGCGTAGATGGCGGAACAAACTTGACGCCCATAATGAGGGATTGAGCCATATTTGCTCAGGATTGAGTTGAGTGGAAAATAGAAAGGGAGGTATTTGCCGTGCAGTAGAATAATACGGGCTAATTGTCATTATTTATTAAAACACTGAGCTAGATATTGAATACCTTACGGTTAAGGGCAAAAGTAATCACCCAATGTTGTTTTACTGTTTTTTTTTTTAGCAATAAATTTTTTTAGTACTACTTGTGGATTATGTTTATTTAAATGAATTAGAATTATTTCCACCCGCATAAGTTTCGTAGGAAAATCGGGATAAAAAGTATCCTATGTGTCAATCCTGGTTATAAACTATCTGTGTGCCAAATTTCATCCAAATCCGTGTAGTAGTTTTTGCGTGAAAGAGTCACAAACATCCATCCATCTATACAAACTTTCGCGCTTATAATATTAGTAAGAAGTCGAGAAAATGATATATCGATCAAGGGGCCACTGTAAAATGGATGACCATACGGGCTCGTTTTATGGCAATTCCCTCACTTGTGTCAGAACTTCCGGCATTGTTCTCAGGTTCTTGCATTCCTATCGGATATTCTCTTTAAGGCTTTAAGAGGCTTGTTTACATAAACCCGGGACTTCAAGCAACCCCGCAAAAAAAGTCTGGAGCGGTCAAATCGGGCGATCTGGCCGGCCAATGCATATCGCCAAAGCGAGAGGATAGACGACGCCACACGACGATGACGCAATTATTCCACGTTCTTGAGGAATATAGCGATCCATGGCTTATTGACGTGTATTCTGCATCAAAACAGAATTGACATTTGCCGCCATTTGCAAAAGTTATAGCGCATTCCAATAGGGTGATTACTTTTGCCCCACCTTGCAGAAGGAGCGCAGTATTCTAGGCTTCAAAAAGACAGACCATATCCGCAACACCACACTGCATTCCAAAACACAGATCACTGACGTTGCTCGAAGAGCCGCTAAGCTGAAGTGGGACTGAGCTGGCCACGTCTGCCATATGCTCAATGAGCTGTGGGCCAAAATAACCACCACGTGGAGCTCTGACACAGCTAGAAGCGTCTCGGTAGACCCCATAGAAAATGGCGGGACGAGCTGGACAAAACAAACGACCAGTGGTCCCCTTTAGCCCTGGATCGAAAGAGCTGGACGTCATGGGAAGAGGCCTTTGTCCAGCAGTGGGATGATGCAGGCTTACAGTTAGTGTAGAAATGCAGTTCTTTATACAACAATGATAGCTTAGTTCAGTGCTTAGTTGTCATTTTAGTATTAAGAACTTTGCCTAAATCGAAATAAAGTTCGAAATACAAGCACGTAGTGGCTCAAAGGTTTAGGCTAAAACAAAAGTCAAACTTTGTTTTGTAAAGGATGATTTCTACCAAACGGCTCGCATGGCATCGGATCGGAACGGATTTAACAATCTTTAAACGTTATTAAATCGTTTACACAGTGTTTAAAGTCTACGTTACCAAGCCGCGCACAGCAGCTTGACCGCGGGCGTCTTCCGCGACACGCGAATTTGACTAGGCGCAGAAACGGATACGTTCGCAAGCGACAGTACGGAGCCGATCGCATGCATCGACATCCTGCCGGACGCGATCGGCTGTCGCCGCATCCATTCGTATCCTTTCCAATCCGATGCGATGCGAGCCGTTTGGTGGAAATCATCCTTAATAAAACGGATTACATTGTACAAAATAAACAGTGATACCAATTTGCAGGGGCTTCAACGCTAAAAAAAGTCCTTTTGGTTTATATTAAGCTGTTTTCATTTACGTTTGAAGTGGAATAATTAGGGGACATGGCGCTTTACAGGGAAACATAATTTTATTTTTTTGCCTGTTTCGTGAACGAATTTACTTCACCAAAACATAATAAATACTTTTGTAACATTTAGGGCTGATTTTTCCAACGCCAGACAATTTTCAAATTCAAATTCAAAATTCAAAATTATTTATTTTGGGACAACTGGGTCCATCGGTTAGTGTACAAAAACAAAAACTTAGAACTATTGTTAGTACTTACTTAAATAATAGAAAAAAGGACAACACTCACAAAAAAAAAAAACATCACAAATCACAAATGCCCCTGTGCTGAAACAACCCGCCTCGTCAAGATAACCAACAGGGAGATAAAAGATCCTCCCTAAAAGATCACCAGACAAACGAAATGCCTCAACACAGGCGCACGCACATTTTCAGCTATAGTTTAATTTTATCGAAGGAATAATTTTAAATTTTTGACAGTTCTTCCATACAGAAACTGTCAGACGTCAATTTTATTCCGTGAATAAAGATTATCTGTCGATTGAAAATTCAGCCCAAAAAGAAACAACTTTAGAGTCTGCTTCGTTGGTCTAGTGGTCGCAAGAGCTACTGCTGAGCATCATGTCCTGGGTTCGATTCCCGGGTCGGGCAATCTGGAATTACTCAGCAGCAGCCCGGTGTCTGGATCTCTGCCTGGTTGCTGGCAATAGGCTCGTCCCCTAATACATGGAGCTTAGACATAACTGGCGAAAAGTGGGTGTAATAGTAAACCTCTGCCGAACCCTTCGGGGATTACAAGCGACATATTTATGCTATGAACTTTAGAGTCATCGACTTACAATTTACACTTTATACCGCATTTTATTTTGTTTTTATTCGTAGATGATCACTGGCGTTTCAACCTTTCGTGGTCCACTTCTTGAAATTCCCAGAACTGTCTCCGTTCCGGATTGGGAAGATGTAACTCCAACCTAGTAAAGTGTCTTCATCATGGTCGACTCACTTTGAAACAAGCAACTTTCTGAGTAACTGACCGACTGTTTGACATTGCAAAATTATCCGTAAATGGTTTGAATGAAAGAAATAAAGTAAAACCAGGTTCATCTTCAGATCCAGGTTTTAAACATCGAGCAATTATTTATTTATTTATTTAAATTTTTCGCACAAAAAGGTACAGACGGCAGCACATCAAGCTACTACAATCTGTCAAATTTTGTTAATAGATTTTCAACTTTATCGCTAAAGTATTGAGGTTCAAGGTTGATTGGGAAAATTTGACAGTTTCGGGTAGCTTGACCAGCTGGCGTCTGTACAAAGGCAGACTAAATGCCTTAGGCATTCTCTACCTGGGCACGCCACAATTGCGGCGATAAGTCCCCTCTTTGAGGAGTGGCTAGAGAGGTGCCACGGCGCCCTCGCCTTCCGCCTGATGCAGGTCCTCACCGGACACGGTTGTTTCGGGAGGTTCCTGTTCAGGATAAAGCGGGAGGAAACGCCAGGGTGTCACCACTGTGTGGATTGCCCGGAGGACACGGTGGAGCATACGTTGGAGGTCTGCCCGGCTTGGGCAGAGCACCGCCGCGTCCTCGTGGCGGCGATCTGTCTCGTCCGGCCCTGGTCCAGGCCATGGTACGGAGCGAGAGTGTATGGGAGGCAGTCACCTCCTTCTGCGAAGCAGTAATGCTCGCAAAGGAGGAGGCGGAGCGCGTGAGGGAGAGGCAATCTCTGCGCCCTCACGCCCCTAGTCGCCGCAGGAGACACCTTGGACGGGAGTCAACAGCCGACTCCCGGCCACCGTGGGCGCGGGCTTGCGGGCGGCGAGCAATGGGCAGCTCGCCGCCCGGTAAGGACCAGGCCTGGGTCGACGGCGCGTTGTATTCCACGCGCGCCTCAAAGAGATTTCAGCACGAATTGACGGGGTCCGCTAGGGCCGATTCCTGCCAGGGCCGCGGGTTGTTCAAAAGAGGTACCGTGGCCCCTGGCACAGGTAACTGAAGAAACACGGGTGGGTTTTAGTCAGTAAAAGTCTGACACGCCTTTCCGCTGAGCCCAGAGCGGGAGAGGTCATTTGGTGATGTCTCACCCAAAAAAAAAAAGGCATTCTCTACCAGTCAACCAAGGGTGGTGAAGAGATTAGGTGGCAGGTGCTTTGGTTGAGAGGAACAAAGGTAAAAAAAACTCATAAATGTATAGTACATAGTTACACAGATACATTTAAATAGGTTATATACACATGCATACTATTACTATATTATATACTTATAATATATATGTATACCAAATCAAGGGAGAGAGGTGTTGAGATGACAACGCTATTTGTAAATTAAATTCGAACTTTAATCCGACAATGATAAAGCGAATTATAAAATTTACGTTAAAACTGAGTCTAAGGGCAATCATCTCATAACACATTATTCGACGAACAATTTTGAAATTTTGTCAATTATTTCATACAAAAACTCTCAAACTCTCTCTCTCTCTCTCTCTCAACTCTCGAATAAAAGTTATCTGGCGCTGGAGAAATCAGCCCTAACTTGTCAATTTGGCATGAAAAACTATAAAGTTCAAAATACAGTAACTGGCTCGAAGGTGGAGGCTGTAATAAGATAGTTTAAGTTTGATCTCCAGCTAGTCTATCTCACAAGTAATCGAAGTCGCCAACTTCAAAATCAAGATTCAAAATTGACATCAAACCCTACGAAACACATCGTACATCGTTTGGTTTGCGACCTAAATCGGGTCGTGTGGTTGCCTGGTTGCCGTCGCCGCTCGGTTGGCTGGTTGCTCCCGGTTATTCGGTTACAGTCACACTGATTAGTACCTGACGCTCAGCTTTTTGGGGTGTGGTGTAAAGTGAGGCGGGGAAATTATTGGCCAAAAATATGATTGTGTATTTTTCGCCTATTAACTTAAATAATCGGCTAAATATGTTAATGTTCCTCTGCTGACACAGGTCTCTTCTCTGTGGGCCGTAATCTACCACGCGGGCCCAGTGCGGGACGGGCACATTTGTCTTCGAATTTTGGATTCTAGGACATGCCGGTTTCCTCACGATATTGAGAGCAGTGGTGATGAAATTAAATACACAAAGTAAAGTGCTTACCAGGGTTAGAACTCATGACCTACAACTCTTAAGTCAGGGCTGGATACCACTGGGCTACTGCTCTCAAAACTTACAGCTCTTGTTAACTTACTGTTAATTCATTAACGCGTATAGAGTTTTAGAAAGTGAAAATCTGACAACCAGTCTTAACAAGGGGTATCGTATTACACAGTAACTGGCTTGTGGAGGTCAGATAGGCGCTCTATGTGAAATACTGGTATTCAGCTGCATCCGGTTAGACTGGAAACCGACCCCAACATAGTTTGGAAAAGGCTAGGCAGATGATGAGAACTTTAAAAAGTGGTTCTTATATGCATATAAACATGCATGACAAATATGTATGACTAGCAGCGCCCCGCGGTTTCACCCGCATAAGTTTCGATCCCGTGGGAATATCAGAATAAAGAGGATACTCTTTATTCTGATATTCCGATATATATGATAATCCTAGTTATAAGCTATCTGGATACACTATCTTAAGTCCCTCGCCCACGGCGACTTTTTGTAACAATGCAGTAGCGATGCTGTCGCGCGTTCGCATCGATACAGTCGCGAAGCGGTCGCTAGCTGTTTGTCCTCGCCCACATCACGATTCTCAGTCGCGATGCAAGGACGATACTGTCGTGCTTCTGTCGCGATACAAACGCGATTCAGCAACGGCACAAAAATGCCATAGTTGCAAGATGGACTCCGTTGAGGCAACATTAGTTGCCTATGACATACGTTGTCTTTGGTGTTGCTTTTACGTAAGCAGCCGAAGCGTGGACAGCCGAAGCGTTGGCAACGAAAGCGGTCGCGCGTTTGCATCGATACAGTCGCGATGCTGTAGCGCGTTAGTAGCGCTTTGGCATCGCTTCTGTAGCGCGTTAGTAGTGAAGCTGTCGCGCGTTTACGAAACGCGCGACAGCATCGCTACAAAAAGTCGCCGTAGGCGAGGGGCCTTACAGGAGTTTTTGCGTGACAGAGTAACAAACATCCATCCATCCATCCATACAAACTTTCGCATTTATAATATTAGTAAGAAGTAGGATAGGACGTTCTATAAAGCCGATTTTTTCTTGAAACTTAATGTGCTATACTTACAACTAGTTAAACTGATAACACATCTGTGGTCCCGATGATCCGTCGACGAGTGTTGACGGCTGTAGTGGCGTCTACCGCGTGCCGCTCATGTAAATTACTAAGTACTTACAATCGAAACCGAGACCCTACCTACTTTACGTTTGTTTTCGTGGCCTCCTAATGTAAACCCTAAGTTTTAGAAAAACTTCCCCGTAGTAGAGCGTTGTCTCTGTCACTCCAGGTGACAGTCTCTTTCTAAATCTCGATATGTCATATTAACAGGCGGAGGTAGTGTAAAATCGCTACCCTGTCCTACCTTGTTCCCGACATGTAGACATGTTCGCGTGAAATGACAGGGAGCGGCGATTTTCTCACAGAATTGATTAATTTATTAAGTTTCATATCATTACGGCGTCGTATTTGATCGGTACGTCGTAACTTGTAGCTTTTGAAGTGATTTGATACTAAATAGATATATTATATCGTGTTCCGGACGATATACATAAACTTCGACCAGATGTTCAGACCATGGAAATAAGCATTTTTCATTATGGACACATTCATGAACTCTGACGAGTATTTTGTATGGAAAATAAGAATTCATTAATGTGTCCATAATGAAAAATGCTTATTTCCATGGTCTGAACGACCACGACCAGATAGTCGAAGGTCTTATGTATATCGTCCGGAACACGGTGAATATGTCGCAGCCAACTAGTTAAATTACCCATTCAGTCAACCGCCTGGCTTTTGGAAGCAGTGCTCGCCTTGCTTCGCTCTCTCTCGCACGCGGCTGTTCACAGTTCTAACTTAACCTATTTGGCCGAGGTGCCCTGGCTTAGTTACTGCGACCAATTCGGCTCGCACATGATTGGTTACAGTTCCAACCTAAACTATAATTTATTGAATAACATTCAGGCCGTTAGTTGTACGGCCGCCGTTTAGTTAAATGGTTAGGCAGTTAACTAAAAGGCTAATTAAACCAGTTGGCTAGTCTAGATAGATAGATTAACAAATAACTTCCCGCTTAACCTATATTCTTTGGTGTGAAGTCCCTTTAAAATATCCACCACGACCATAATCCACCGCGATTCGTCCAGGATCTCGGACCAGTGCCAAAATTTGGTTTTTAGTGTACTGTTTATCAAATATTATGTGGAATAGTTAAGCTCATTTCGTTGCGCACCTATCAAAATTTGATGAGCAGTGGTGGCCTAGGGGTAATAACCACGACTGAGTGGTAGTGGCCTAGTGCCCGACTGAGCAGTGGTGGCCAAGTGCCCGACTGAGCAGTGGTGGCCAAGTGCCCGACTGAGCAGTGGTGGCCAAGTGCCCGACTGAGGAGTGGTAGCCAAGTGCCCGACTGAGCAGTGGTGGCCAAGTGCCCGACTGAGTAGTGGTGGACAAGTGCCCGACTGAGTAGTGGTGGCCAAGTGCCCGACTGAGCAGTGGTGGCCAAGTGCCCGACTGAGTAGTGGTGGACAAGTGCCCGACTGAGTAGTGGTGGACAAGTGCCCGACTGAGTAGTGGTGGCCAAGTGCCCGACTGAGCAGTGGTGGCCAAGTGCCCGACTGAGCAGTGGTGGCCAAGTGCCCGACTGAGTAGTGGTGGCCAAGTGCCCGACTGAGCAGTGGTGGCCAAGTGCCCGACTGAGTAGTGGTGGCCAAGTGCCCGACTGAGTAGTGGTGGCCAAGTGCCCGACTGAGCAGTGGTGGCCAAGTGCCTGACTGAGCAGTGGTGGCCAAGTGCCCGACTGAGCAGTGGTGGCCAAGTGCCCGACTGAGTAGTGGTGGCCAAGTGCCCGACTGAGTAGTGGTGGCCAAGTGCCCGACTGAGTAGTGGTGGCCAAGTGCCCGACTGAGTAGTGGTGGCCAAGTGCCCGACTGAGCAGTGGTGGCCAAGTGCCCGACTGAGTAGTGGTGGACAAGTGCCCGACTGAGTAGTGGTGGACAAGTGCCCGACTGAGTAGTGGTGGCCCAGTGGTGGCTTACGGTTGTAGGTCGTGGGCTCGAACTCAGGTGCTTTACATTATGTAAATAATTTCATCACCACTGCTCTCAAAACGGTAAAGGAAAACATCTTGAGGAAACCGGCATAGACCTCGAACCAAAAGATTCGAAGACATGCGACATCTACCAACCCGCACTGGGCCCGCGTGGTGTATTACGGCCCACTCCCTCTCACAGAGAGGAGGCCTGTGTCCCAGCAGTGGGAACATTATAGGCTGATAATGCTTATGCTTTTTCTAAAGTTACCTCTAATATTATAAAAAAACAGAAAAGGCTTTATTTTTGTATGTTTGTTACGCTTTCATGCTAAAACGGCTGAACGGTATGGATAAAATTTGGCACATGGGTTCACCAGGACCTGGATTAGGACATAAAATACGTTTTGTCCCGATAATTTTACGGAATCGAGACTTATGAGGGTAAAACTGCAGGGCACAACTAGTATCCTTACAAGTATTACCCTAATGCATAGCAAAAGATCTACTACTGAAACATACAGAGCTCAACTACTTATATAGGGCTTTGAAAGTCCATGGCATACCTACTGCCCGCCATTTTGTTTTTTTTTTTTTTTCGAATTTGCTTACGGGATTTGATCTTATCATGTTTTCTGTTTGCATTAATGTCAGCTATCGATTTATATACGGTTCATGCGTGGCCGGCATTTAAAAATTTGGTATTTTTACATGGGCTCCATATAAAAATCTTCAATCCTTACTAAACCATTTGTAAGAAAGCGACATTAACAGAAAAACAAAAACATCTGTTAATATTATTTATTACCTTGGAGAATTTTCCTTCCCTAATTAGGTATGGAAAGTAATTTAGTTTTTCCCTGTCAAGGGACATCAGAAATCTCATTAGTCCAAATCCGTCGTCTAATTACCTTGTGACAAGTAAATTAGTACTTAATATATTATACCTATATCATACTATACAGGTTGACTTCTAATTATACAATTGCTATACAGGCTGACTTGTCATTTGAAGTATTCCTTCCAGGACGTGATAGTGTGCAACAATTAAGCCAATAAAGCCTATGTGAAAATTCATGGAATTCGAGAAAACCCAATTTTTCATGTATTTAACGTATTCAAAACATCATTCTGAAGAGAACTAAACCATTTGAGTTAGTGTAGTATTTATATAGTGAATGAATAATAGTGCGGTGCTAATGGTGTTATACATGTAACACATGAACAAAGTGTTTTATCAATTAACAGACCATAAAAAAGTGCTACGAAACTGTGTAAAGGTGCATATTGACACTATTCTTAGTTATAACCTTATAACATAATCTATCTCGTAAAATATTAAGTTAGAGTTAAATTGCTTATTAGTCTGTTAGGCTAGATTGTAATCCATTACTAAGAACTTTAGTTATTAATTTACATTGCTATTTCTATCATTTTAACATTGCTATGGAGTTTGTTGGGCCACTTTTTCTTCCCAGCGATAGCACTAGGAAGTGGTGAAGGGCGGGCGTTTTTGGGGGACTGTCTTTTGTAATTTTGACGTTCGAAAAGTGCTGATTCTCAGCCTAATTTGAATAAATGACTTTTGTTTTTTTTTGCGTTTACAAACATTTAAACTCACATACACAAACAGCCAGACCCGGAACAACTACCTGTAGGTAATACAAATATTTGTTCCGTGCGGGACTCGAACCCGCGAGACGCAGCGCAGCAGTCGATCGCTCAGAATCGCTACTAACGCGCGTTAGTCGCATTTGCAACGCGCTATAGAAGCGATGCCAACGCGCTACAGCATCGCGACTGTATCGATGCAAACGCGCGACCGTGTCGGACGACATCGGGGAGAGAACGGAGGGAGGGAAGCGCGTGAGTGGAGAACCGAGCCACAGTGCAACTTGCATCGCGACAGTATCGCGTTTGCATCACGATTGAGAATCGTGGTGTGGGCGAGGGTAAAAAGCTAGCGACCGCATTGCGACTGTATCGATGCGAACGCGCGACAGCATCGCTACTGCATCGCTACAAAAAGACGCCGTGGGCATGGGGCCATACTGTACGTTTATTAAACACTGGCGTCTGCCTGTGAGTTCGTCCGCGTGAAATTTCTTGTTCCTCCCTCCTGCAACCCTCACTGGCTTATATCTCGGTTTCGCCTATCATTCACTGACCTTTTTTTCTTTCTGCTCGGCTCCCTAAGAGTTCTAGCGATGATGTTAAATAACCTACAGTCATCCTTAAGAATTGGGATATCAAATAGCAAAAAAATTAGTGTAATGTAAATATCGTCAATAATTCAATACCAGCTTCAGCTTCTAACCAGCTTCTATTTTTTTTTTATTAAAAAAAAGAAATAAAAAATATTTAAAAAAAAAATTCAAATGAAAAAAAAAATAATGTAAGATGGAATAAAATGTATATTGCAAAAAGATTTTCTTTAAGCGACTGGCCATTCCAGAAGGCCAATTCAATCTCATCTCAGCGATAATCAATGTCAAAATCTTGTCAAAAATGTATGTGCGAGTATATTGATTGTATTTTTGACAGATTGAGACTGAAATTAGATTGCGAACGTTCTTTAAAATACGAGAATTGCCCTTCTGTGATTAGCGTATTTGAACAAACAAACTCTTCAGCTTTAGCATTAGTATATAGTATGGTTTATCAACCGCTTATTAACCAATCTCTCATTAAAACCACACTCGACAAAACATGTCAACTTACATCTACCATCCATGTTGACGACTCAATGCGTCTCGCGTGCACCTACGTAATCCGTGGCAGACTGTAAGGTATACTATTACAACGTAACTCGACACGATCTGTGCATACTATCACGCTATGGAAGCTGGGCAATATTGTGGTGTAACGTGCTTGTTATTACGTCTGTATTCGACGAAGAGGTAGGCAGAGCTGTTTGGAACAGTAGGCCTTACGACTGTAGTAACAAAACCTATAGTACCTACAGACGCCAGCACATCAAGCTACCCGAAACTGTAAAATTTTCCCAATCAACCTTGAACCTAATGCTATACCGATAAAGTTAAAAATCTATTACAGAAATTTGACAGATTGTAGTAGCTTGATGTGCTGGCATCTGTACTTACACAGTTACTTTACCTATGACAGCTGCAACCCAACAGCCACCTTATTATAACAACAATAAAGATCACAGTGATTTTGACACACTTGACAGTTGCAGTTACCCAATGCAAACTTAAAATTGATCACAAAACACATTTTGCAAAAATTTAACCATTAGTACCATTTTTAACAATTGGTTGAGTTTAACTACAACGGGCCTAGGAATGGATCACAGCACTTGCAACCACTTAAACCTACGGCCATTTTATGTACCCAATCACACCCTAACACCTCCACATGCTCACTCTGACATTACTCACTCTTTTACAGACATATTAACACACATCCACACCTTATCAGTAAGCGCACCAATAAACTTACGCACTTGTAATGGTACCCTACTTATCTAGCAGTGACACACAAATGTCCTAAGATGTAAATATATCATGTAGCTGAATCCATATCCCCTGAGATACAGGCTCACGCCTAGTTCAGGGGGTTTGGTCAATACTCTGTGCATTTTTTATAAACCACCACAGAAAATTAGAAATATTATCATTCATGTACCTCTAGTGTAATTTTTGATGGTGAGAAATAAACTATTTTTATTTTTTATTTTTAAATAACTTTCGCAAAAAACAAATGGACGATTTTTAAACGCTGTAGGTTATTCAAAAATTAAAATAAGACACTGTATTTTTTGTAACAAGCCCTAAAAAAATAACGCAAAATAGCAAAATCTCAAATTCTTTCATACCTTCACGCTATCCACTTTATAAGCTAGACAGATATCGTGTTACTAAGCACGCGATTCGAAAATAGAACGGCCGCCATCTTTGATTTGTTGACATAATGAAAATTGACAGGTTACTGAGATGTGGTGGGACAGACTGACACGCCGGTTTGGGTAGTCAGCTGTGATGGTAACTTAATGTAAGGATTGTACTATTGGTACTCGAATAGTATTCACCTATCTTTACGTCACATTAAAAAAAAAAAGAAAATTTAAAAAATAAAATATAAAGTTCGTAACTTTGCGATTGCAACTTAGCCACACTGCTTGGCGGCAGGAATAGCTCAAGTAACAAAATGTGGTCCTGTAAGAATACTAGGAGCATGTATTTTTTAGTCCTCTAAACGTTTATAGAACCGCATTTGGTCGCAGTTTATAGGACTAATACATTTTTTATTCCATTATACTCGTTTTGTTAAAGTCCGGGAAAGTACAGGTCGATTTTATAATAATCTTAATAAGTGCTTTTACTGGTGGAATTGATCCAACAGTTGTCAGCGTAATGCCATTACATTAGAGCCGCGAATGTATGACAGTGAGGTTTCCTTCGGCATGTGTGTCCGTGAATAGCATGCATTTGTTTTACACGGAGGTGACATCGAGGTAGCGAGCTAAAGCGCGATCGCAAGGTATCGCAGTGAGGCATCTTCGGTATGTAATTACCGATAGGAAACGACTACTTAACCGTGCACCTAGCTTCTGACATTTCATAAGTGCCCGTGTAGGTTTTCCCAAGTGAAATAAAATATTTTGAATTTGAATTTGACGGTCGCTCGGCTCTTTTTTAAAAAAATATATAGTAAATATATAGTTAGCAAGCTGGTACATATCCAGACTCCTTATACGAGCAACATTCCCAAGGAAATACCCAATGACACTTCACCTATAGTTTGACCAAAACCGCTGTACCGCGCCTTCGGTATGTGCGCGGCGAGACGGAGGGGCAGTGCAAGCCGCTCATTCGTCATCGCTCACGGCGTCCCGCCCCCGCCTCGCCGCGCATTCCTCCCGCCTCGCCGCTCATTCCTAAGGCGCGGTACAGCAGTTTCGGTCAAACTATAGCCCAATGATGGAACCCAGACATATTTTTTCATCATTTATTGCCGGCAACGGTTGCTGGAAGTATTGAAGCAATCTATGTAGTGTAGTAAGCCGTTGCTCCATATAGCTTATTAACAAACATTGTCCTGCATTGTTAGATTTACATAATATCTTAATAATATACAGGAAGACGTAGCGTTGGATGGCCTCCCAAAAGGTGGACCGACGACCTTGTGAAGGCCGCAGGAACCCGTTGGATGCGAGAAGCACAGAACCGGTCGAAGTGGAGGTGCTTGGGGGAGGCGTATGTCCAGCTGTGGACGTCTTTCAGCTGAATGATGATGATAATGACACCTGCTGTTTGAAATTTAAAAGAGACCATGACCTCTGAGTTTGTTTCGGCATTTCTTCTCAGGGATCAGTCACCTAAGAAATGCCAGCGTCATCTAGTTTTAACGTATAGGTACTTGTGTTAGTGTCATAGAAGATCTACTTCATCATCATTATCGTCTCTCAGCCGAATGACATCCACTGCTGGACATACGCCTTCCCCAAGCACTGCAACCAGCTGATTCCTACAGCATTCGCCAGGTCGCCAGTCATTGTGGGAGGCCTTCCAACGTTACGTCTTCTGGTACGCGGTCGCCACTTCAGAATCTTTCAGCCCCTCGGCCATCAGTTCTGCGAGCAATGTGCTCTGCCCACTGCCACTTAAGTTTGGCTTCGGCTTATGTCGGTTACCTTGGTTCTCCTACGGATTTCTTGATTTATTATTCGATTACGTAGGGAAACTCCAAGCATAGCCCTCTCCATTGAAAGAAAGAAAGAAAGAAAGAAAAAAAGTTTATTTGAACACAGTTCGTGAAACACAAAATACAAAATTAATAAAAATAAATAATAATGTTTCAGACAACAATAGTGTGTGCCTCACGGCTGCGCCAAAAAGGTTCATTTCAGCCATTGCCCTTTGAGTGACCATTGTGAGCGATGTACTTATTAAATAATTTAATTTCATCATTTTATAGTAGGTATGTGGTGTTCTGCCGATCGATTCTGTAAAAATCTCACCGTGAAAAGTTAGGTGAAGTGAGCTTAGAGTGAGCTGTCAATAGTGTCAATCCCTAGCATTAGTTGGAATGACAGCTCACTCCACGCTCACTTCACACAACCTTTCACGATGAGATGGTTACAGAATCGCACTGCAGAGTGTCTGCCTATCCCAGTGAGAAAATGCGTAAGTTTATTTTGTATAAATTTTATAGTAAGTATGATAATTGAGATGGAATTTATTTCAAGCAACAATTTTATCGCTACACAATGTCATAGGAAATTGCTTGATGTTATCGTGACGTCATAAATTTTACCAATATTGCTCACGAACAATTAAGCAGGCTAGTTAAATAGCACTCCAATTGCAAAACACATTTTCAATCACAATCCGGAGGATTTTAAAAGAAATTGCTAATACATTGCTTCACATGTTTGAAAATATCGTCTGCTCAACAACGTAAATAACGCAATGAATGTTGTTGAACTGTACCACAATCACCTCGCAGCTCTTCTCTCTCTAATAACTTCGTGTAGGTATGACCTAAAGTTCTGCCTACACCATAAAGTAATACAGGGCGTGATACAGATCATATCAGCTACATTACATTGGCGCGTCAGAATAAATATTTAACTTTTTAATGGTTATACTAAATTGATATTTCATCGAAGTAACCCACACAATATTTAAGGAGAAGTCATTTCAACACAGGAGCGTTCACAACGCTAGCATTTTTAGCGAGTATTCGAAAGCGTCTGAAAAAGTGCCTGGAAGAGCTACTGGTCCATGAAAGAGCTTATAAAGGAAACCCTCCATTGTCACTCAAGCCAAGAATTATGGGTAAAGAAAAATACGCTTATTTACGGCAAACATGCCGCCTAAAAAGAACACAAACACAAAAAAATACCAAGTTGCGGGTAAACATGCGTCACAAAATGGCCATCGCTCAGCATGTATATAACGCATAGCTGCTAAGACCCTGTATGAGACATGACAGGGTGTGTGCATCCTTCCCATTTTGACCTATGGATCCCAGACTTGGTTTTTGACAAACATACAACAAAAGTCTTCAAGGTCAAGGTTTGTCAACGTGCAATGGAGCGCAGTATTCTAGCACCACACTGCGCTCCAAAACACAAGATTGACGGTCCTCAGAAGGCCGCAAAGCTGAAGTGGGACTGGGAATGCCCAATGAGATCGTATCCGTAGTTAAGAATATTCCTTACTCGGTAAGTACATATTTCATTGAAACACTCACATTGGCCTCTATCCCACCAGATGCCATAACCAGCCTATAATGTTCCCACTCTTGGGACACATGCCTCCTCTCAGTGAGAGGGAGTGGGCCGTAATCCACCACGCGGGTCCAGTGCGGGTTGGTAGATGTAACATGTCTTTGAATTTTTGGTTCGAGGTATGTGCCAGTTTCCTCACGATGTTTTTCTTCAACGTTTCGAGAGCAGTGGTGACGAAATAATTTACACAAAGTAAAGCCCCTGTCTGGGTTCGAATCTATGACCGTTCGTAAGTCGTTACCACTGGGTAACCACTGCTCAAATGTAAGCTATCATACCCAAAATATTAAATGTAGCTAAATGAATATACTTGAATCTGTTACCTTCCTCTCAAAATTGTTCATCAGAACAGGATTATAAATAATCACAGATAGACAAAACGATATTATGAAATACTAGCGGCGCCCCGCGGTTTCACCCGCATAAGTTTCGATCCCGTGGGAATATTGGGATAAAAAGTATCCTATATGTTAATCCTAGTTATAATCCATCTGTGTGCCAAATTGCATCCAAATTCGTTCAGTAGTTTTTGCGTGAAAGAGTAACAAACATCCATCCATCCATCCACACAAACTTTCACGTTTATAATATTAATATTATAGGATATTAATAGGTCGCGGCCGTTACCACTTCTCCTAGTGCTTGCCTAATAACTCATGCGCGCAAGACTTGGCGATAAACGTGGAACCTTCGCCTTAACAGCGTAGTGTGCAAAAAAGTCCGACCACGCCCTTAACAACCGCGATGCTATCAGCATATTGGATGTTGTACTCATCGTTAAGTAAGCCAATGAACCATCAATGATTATTAAAAACAAAACTATTAACTTCACGGTGTTTTAAATAACGAGATAAAACTATTAAGGGCTGATTTTTCCAACGCCAGATAATTTTATAAGAGGAATAATTTTGAATTTTTGACAGTTCTTCCGTACAAAAACTGCCAGACGTCAATTTTATTCCACGAATAAAAATTATCTGTCGATTGAAAGGGAATAAAGGACTAGATAGGTTAATGCTCAGTTCCTATAAACAAAAACGAATCATTTTGCTTACCAATGGTAGCATTTTTATTGCCAAACTGGGCATATAAATAGATTTGTAAGCTAATTTTATCTGTGATAGCTAAGTACTTCCATATCGGAGGGTCTACTATGCAATGCTATGAGGAGTTTACTTCATTATTGGTAAAGATACAAGTCTTACATTTTAATTACTTATACGTAAAATATAAAATATGTAAATTATATGTAAAATATAATTATCGTATTAATTAACGTAACCTCATTACTTGTCTATGCCTTGAGTGCCAGAGACACCCTGTGGCATTGCTGTGACAAGCAAAAGGTCGCACAAAAGCAGTATTTCACATGGAGCGACTGCCTATCTGACCTCCACAACCCAGTTACTGGGTAAATACGATACCCCTTGGTAAGACTTGTTATCAGACTGCCGGGCTTCTGACGACCCGTAATGACTGCCAAAGATCTACGAATGACAGTCGGGACCAACGGCCGGCTGTCATTCATAGCTATTATACTACATTCAGATTGCATAAAACACAACAAAGCATGACACACAATAATTACCGAAAAGTGAAACGGATTGCCCAAACAACATAATATCTAATAATAGGTGACAAACAGTCGAGCCGTGACTGGCTTTAGGCACATGATGGCTTGAAATGCGGCCGGCATTGCGCCACGGACGGACATACGAATCGTATTGTGACAATTCTATTATTTCTGATCACTTGTTGTACGAACTTGGGTCAATTTTTGTTATGTAATCAATTGAATAGGTGTTTTTTTTTAAGTGAATACTTCTTTAGCGGCGTTGTGCACTTTTTTGTGATGAGTAAAAAATGTTAAACTCGCGTCAGGACACGTGACCTGATCGAAAATTCGTAAGACGGAGGGAGAGTAGACCGCCTTCCAAAATATCAAAAATGCACGACGTTAATATTCAAGTTTTCACTTCGCCCGCACGCACTCCTGGCGTGCAACCCGTTTTTTTTTTTTGCCAAATAACGACTTCTTTTTCTTTCATTCTTTCAGTATTTATTTCTGAGTGTACGGAGAGTAAGGAGTTAGAATATATAAATAGATTTTATCTATACACCGTGTTCTTCACGTTATCCATAAACTTTGGCAAACGCAAACAAGTAACAAGTAACTTTCTAACAAAGCAAGTACTTAAAAAGGCTTCGTTACAAACATATTTGCAATTTCATTTAATGAAATTTAATTGAGCTATGCATTAAGAAATGGTCTTAATTTGGCCTATGATGCCGCTTAGTGCAATTAAAATGATGAATCTATCAAATGCTTCGGATAAAGAGGCATGCATATCAGGTGATCAAGCCCGGCAGTCAAGCCATCACCAATCAATGATATTCCACTACTTGTTGTTATCCGTACGGATGACATTTCAATTCCTTGCCGTTAACAAGACACGATTTGACGTGGTTTGCACGTGGTAAGATTTCGCGGGGAATAATAGAGAATTGGGGCCCTGAACGGAAAGAACCGGCTGGCACACGCGGTTCTTTTGACATCTGAATGACGACTTGACAGTGATGATATTGACAGCGTAAAAACTAGCGAGTCGCGGCGTCTACCAAAACGGCGCTAAACTGGGGTCCCCCTTGTTTCATAAAACAAAATTGACGAATTATCACTTCCCAAACAGTTTTCCCCTTATTTTCATTTGGCAAATTATTACTTAGCAAATAAACTCTTCACAAATAATTGTAACGCAAACCGAATGTTTGGCAAGTGAACGTTTTAACAATAAATAATTTATTCTATACGTTTATAAGAGTGTGTTTAATTTTAGTTTAGTTTCTGATATTCATGTGCGAGTCCCAGATAAAAAAGAAAGTGCTAAAGTGCTAGCGTTCTAAGTTCTCGTGGTGACCCTGTCGGTATCTGTGACCAATACTTATCGTTGTTGAGACAACAATCGCATTGCAGAGTTGATTATTGCATTCGGTTACTAGATGGTTAAGGCGAAGGCGGCAGCCGATCGATTCTGTAAAAATCTCACCGTGAAAAGTTAGGTGAAGTGAGCTTAGTATGAACTGTCAATAGTGTCAATCCCTAGCATTAGTTGGAATGACAGCTCATTCCACGCTCACTTCACCAGAGTTTTCACGGTGAGATGGTTACAGAATCGCACTGCAGGATTTAAATTAATCTTAAGACTATCATAGCCCACATTTTGATTCACATTTTCATAGGATAGATAAAAAGATTGGTTGGATAAAAAGTATGCTACGTTCACAGTTATTTTACCTTGACAGCAGCAACCTTGTTACTTATTTAATTTTCTAAACTCGTTGCTAAATTCCGATCTTACTCAATTAAGATTGCTATCGACACGCTAAGAAAAATAGAATTATTATCAGAGGGGAAACCTTGTAATTAGTCTGGGGGCCTAAAAAGGCCACTTTGGCAGAATCATAATAGGATAACAATATGAATCATAATTAAAAATCGTAAAATGGTCACAAACTGACAATTCATAATATGGTCTGTGTGCAATTCATATCACAATGAAATAACATTTAAACTGTAGAAATAAAAAATAAAAAACCAATTTTATTAATAAAAACTGTAATGAAAAATTTACCGATGAAATTACGGTTTATATTTTTTTCATGCGTCAATGTTTACACCAAATATGAAACGAAATTTTACGAAAATTAGAGGAATTGCTAATGATCTGCTGGGAATTAAGGAAATTATTAGCTTGCAGAGGTAAGTATTGCTTAAAGTGGCCTTTTTAGGCCCCCTGATCTCAGTCTCAATCTATCAAAATACTTCTGATTTGACTGCGACTAGATTTTGAGCGTTTTAAATTACGAGAATTGACCTTCATATTATAAACTTAAACATAATCAGCCTATAATGTTCCCACTGCTGGGACACGGGCCTTCTGTCTTCGAGAGGGAGTGGGCTGTAATCTACCATGCGGGCCCAGTGTGGGTTGGTATATATATATATATATATATCTTTGAATTTTTGGTTCTAAGACATGCCAGTTTCCTCGCGATGGTTTCCTTCACCGTTTTGAGAGCAGTGGTGATAAAATTATTTACACTAAGTAAAGCGCCTGCCTGGGTTCAAACCTGCAACCTACAACTCTTAAGTCGGGACCGTTACCACTAGGTCACCATCGCACGTGCTCTTCGCAATTTTATTAGGCAACGTTGACAGTTAAAGTCGACGTCGCCTTAACTGCGCTAGTTTAACATCACGACTTGACCGCTATAGCTTAGAACTAACAAAACATTGCGACATTTAACTCAACTCATTATGTTCTAGGATTCCTTACCAAAGATATTATTTAACTATCGTATTCCCGTGACTTCGTCAACGTGAGTAATTTCTTGCTTTAACATAAATTAAAACAAGAAATTTCATCATTTCATTTTAGACTAGCTTCTGCCAGCGGCTTCGCCCGCGTGGATGTCGGAAATTATCCCACGGGAACATGCTACCCTAAAAAAAAGTATGTCCTTCCCTAGGATGCCATCTATCTCTTTGCCAAATCAGAAGTTCAGTGGTTTACGTGTGAAAATGTAACATACAGTTTCAAGTTTAAATCCTCCCCTTAAAAACCGAATTACCCCTTTTTGCCCCGTCAGGGGTAAATTTTCGACTACTTTACATAATTATTATTAATTGTTTTCTGTCAAAACTATTAATACTGAGTTTCGAGTTAATTCGACCGCGCATTCAATTACTTCCACACAAACTTCAAGACCCCTAAAATATCCCCCTTTGAGGGGTAATTTTGAAAAACTTATAAACTTTATTACTTACTTAGGCGAGTATTCTTGCCAAGTTTCAAGTTTATTAACCTAATAAAGACGATTTTTCATATAAACTGTATCCCTGCTTATTAACCCCAAAGGGGTGCAATTAAAAAAAAATCGTTTGGGATGTACATATTTATAACTTGACTTAAAGATTATTCATACTAATTTTCGAGTTAATCAAGCCATGCAGTAAAATCCTCTCCTGTAAAATTGACTACCCCTTTTCAGCCCATCACTGGTAATTTTCGAAAAACACTGATACACATTATTCTTTACTTTCGATCGTAGGTACAAATAGTGAGTTTCGAGATAATCGGACCGCGCGCTAAAATTCTTCCATACAAACTTTGAAACACCCCAATCCCTTTTTACGGGGTAGTTTAGAAAAACATAAAATGGCAAACTTCATAATTTACTTAGATTAGTATTGGTGCCAAGTTTCAAGTTTATTAACTAAAGGAATAAAATTTTCCATGCAAACAAAATACCCCCATTTCACCCTCTTAGGGGTGGAATTTCGAAAAACCCTTTCTTAGTGGATACCTACTCTTCACTAAGAATACACCCTCCAAATTTCATGTCTCTAGGACCAGCGGTTTAGGCTGTGCGTTGATATATCAGTCAGTCAGTGAGTCAGGACTTTGAATTTCTGCCAGGGTAGCGGGATCGTCCGAAAAGGTTACCGCTGCCCTGGAACATAAAGGGCTAAGGAAGGAACACGGGTGGGTTTTAGTCAGTAAGAGTCTGACACTCCCTTCCGCTCCACCCAGAGCGGGAGGGGTCATTTGATGAGATCCCATCCTCAAAAAAAAAGGACTTTGAATTTAATATATATAGATTTTAAATCTAAAGCTACAGTCTTGAAACATATTCAAAAACCAATAAGGTAACATAGAACGTATTAATCAGTCAGTAATTAAGCTAGGTAGTAGCTAGCAAGTAGGTATTAGAATGATCGGCGTTGCCGATTAGTTGGCCGACTAATCGGCGATTTGAAGACCGATTAGTCGGCTAGTCGGTTAGGCTCGATCTCAGAATACCAGATTCTCAAAATACCAGGTTCTCAAAATACCAAATACCATATGTAGTCGGCCCATCTCTAATCTTAAGATAAAATATTACAGTATCATAGCCGTGTGCAGAACTCCACTGCGGGTGACATAACCTACGACAAACTTATTATTTGCGGTTGGTACAGTAATCGGGTCTAGGGATCGAACCGCAAAATTAAGTTTGTTTTTTATTGTGTATACTTTTCCGGGATAAAAAGTACCCAGTGTGGTGCCCAGGATATAAAAGAATAATTATACCAAGTTTCATCGTAATCGAACCGGTAGGCGTCGAGCGTGATTCAGTATTCACGCGCGATGGCTTATTATTAGCGTATTTCATGTATAACTTTGATGTTTCTATACCGATTTCTATGATTCTTTTTTATGGAATAGTTAATAATGTTAACTTTTTTAATTAGGGATGACTGAGAGTGTTATAAACGTAAGAGTAGACAAATATAATCAGAATGCTTCGAACTGCTAAGCTATCGGGAGTTACACGTGTTATTGTGAGTCAACCATAAAAGATAGACATATGCTGTCGTGGGATATTTTTTATATAATTTTAAGGAGAACATTTCCGTCATACATTATTTCTGTGTAGCTTTAACCATTAAGGTTGCACACGCGACAGAAGCTTAAAAAATGGAGTAACTTCTCCCGTTTTCCCAACATTTCCCTTCACTGCTCTGCTCCTATTGATAGTAGCGTGATGAAAAGTATACTATAACCTGCTCAGGAGTATGAAAAATAATTGTACCAAGTTTCGTTAAAATCCGTCGAGTAGTTTTTGTTTCTATAACGGTTATACAGACAGACAGACAGACAGACAGACAGACAGACAAAAATTTTACTGATTGCATTTTTGGCATCAGTATCGATCCCTAATCACCCCCTGATAGTTATTTTGGAAATATATTTCATGTACAGAATTGACCTCTCTACAGATTTATTATAAGTATAGATTAGTATAATATACTTTATGTATGTATTTATTGTATAATGTAAGGCACACCACAAACTACCTAAATTCGAATCGCGAAAGATTCGCCAAAAATGTAAACAAATATGAGTTTATGGAAAAATAACTTTAATTCCTACACAACAAAGTTCAGTTTACGCTACAATTCAAATGCTAGAAAGTAATATTAAAGAACTTAGACCTTATTGTAAATTTCTTCAAGGTAGACGCCGCACAATTTCAGAGGCCGAACAAATACGTCACCTTTTGGAGTATTTCAGTCCAACGCTCCGTGATTCTACGTCGGATCAGACGAAGATATTTGATAGTGGGTATAATTATACAGTTCGTCGGTAGGTGTCGTAGGAATGCCCTGTGACGTCACAGACAGTCTGCGTACTATATTGTGGACGCGCGCCAAAAGACGCCTAGGGCTGTCCGTTTTAATAGTGGCGAAAAAATATTCGTTAAAAGCGGATTTGGTGACAGTTATTCGTGGTCATACATCTTCTTCCTTTTCCTATTATAATATTGTAAATGCGAAAGTTTGTATGGATGGATGGTTGGATAGATGGATGTTTGTTACTCTTTCACGCAAAAACTACTGATCTAATTTGGATGTAATCTGGCACACAGATAGTTTATAACCAGGATTAACACATAGGATACTTTTTATTCCGATATTCACACGGGATCGAAACTTATGCGGGTGAAACCGCGGGGCACAGCTATATAATTCTTATGTACGTGTGTTTGTCACCTAATTCCGCCTAAACGGCTGGACCGATTTGGATGAAATTTTGTGTGTATATTTCTATGAGTGGTTGGGCCTGGATGGTTTGAAAACACAATTGGACCCGGTAGGTGGCGCTGCTTTTCCGGGCAGGATTACGTCTGCCGGGTCCGCTAGTTAAAATATAAATAACAATGTCCGTAAGAATTGAGGTGCCACATTTAGCTGTGCCCCATGGTTTCACCCGCACAAGTGTCGATCCCGTGGGAATATCGGAATAAAAAGTATCGTGTTAATTTTCCATTATCCTGGTTATAAACTATCTGTGTGCCAGATTACATCCAAATTAGATCAGTAGTCCAATTGTTATCTGCCCGTCGTCATGGATGAAGACTTCTGGCCGCAGGCTGTGGTGTTCCGTCGCTTCCGCGGACAAGTACCACAGAACAGTACAAGAACTACTTAGCTAGTGAAGTACTATTTTATAGTAAAATATGTATGTTTAGGTTGGTTGGTTGTTGGTTGGTTGTTTGATTGGTTGTATGGTTGGTTGGTTGGTGTATCTATGGGCCTGCGCCGCCTAAAATAAATAAATAAATATCGAGATAAAAAGTATTGTATGTGTTATTCTGATGTATAAGCTATATTACTGTAAAGTTTCATCACAATTCATTCCGTAGTTTTTCGTGAAAGAGTAACAAACATCCATCCATGCTCACAAACTTTCGCGTTTATAATATTATCATCATTATCATCATCTGCCTAGCCTTTTCCCAACTATGTTGGGGTCGGCTTCCAGTCTAACCGGATGCAGCTGAATACCAGTATTTTACATGGAGCGACTGCCTATCTGACCTCTACAACCCAGTTACTGGGTAATACGATACCCCTTGGTGAGACTGGTTGTCAGACTTTCGGGCTTCAGACTACCCGTAATGACTGTCAAAGATCCACGAAGGACAGCCGGGACCAACGGCTTAACGTGCTTTCCGAGGCACGGAGGGGTCTCGGTATGTAAAGATGGTCACCCATCCACAGACCAACCGCGGCAAGCGTAGCTTAACCTGACCGATCGACCTGTGCGGCTGTTATTATTTAGTTTTAGTTAAGTAAAGAATTAATTTAGTTACATTACAATTTTATTATTTTATTTAATATTTTAATTAAGTTTCATTACAATTTTATTATTTTATTTAATATTTTAATATTAGTTATAAGTAATATTATTCTGTAGGCAACCCTACACTACAAATGCGTAAGCTGCGCAGACGCAGAACAAAACGTCTCCATTACTTCGTCGTTTTATCTCCAACTAATTATCCGTACCCAATGCCAAACACTAAGACAATGCTAAATATTTAGTTTTATTTAGTCGCTTTTAGTCTATTTAGTTTTACATAACGTCTAGACTGCGAGAGACTGGCTAAACTTAGTTGCTCATCTGGACGCATTCCCTAGCCCAGTTTTAGACCACCCTGTGGAGCTTTTAGTGATTTAGCCGACATCAAAAAGGAGGAGGTTTCCAGTTCGTATTCGGTATGTTTGTTGTTATGTATGGTTGGGTTATATTATTACCTTTATTATTTATTAATTTTACCATTTACGTACACACATATTATTATATATAAACAGACAAGATAAAACAGAACAGAAAAAATAGGTTCAGAGGTTTAGATTTTTGTTTGTAGATCAACCATCATCATCATCTGCCTAGCCGTTGGGGTCGGCTTCCAGTCTAACTGGATGCAGCTGAATACCAGTATTTTAAGTGCCTATCTGACCTCCTCAACCCAGTTAGTGGGTAACACAATACCCCTTGGTAAGACTGATTGTTACTTCTGACGACCCGTAACGACTGTCAAAGACCCAACAATGACAGCCAAGACCAACGGTGTGACATGTACTCGTATGTACAGAAAAAAATATATAGGTAATTAAATCATACACCTGAAGGCGAGTAATTAAAAAACGTTAAAAATCTAGTCGCAGTCTCATCTCGGCGACAAACAAATGTCAAAAACTTCTCAAAATGTAGGGAAATTACAAGTATTTTTTGATAGACTGAGATCAGACTGTGAACGTTCTTAAAATTACGAGAATTGCCCCTCTGAACTCATGAACAGATTCAGATGTTCCTTTGCAGAGAACTCATTATTAATACTTAACAGACCAGAAAAATATTGTTTGTAACCTTTTTGATTTGACCAGTTTTCAAGCGAACAGTGTTGGTCTAGTGGTATCGGCCGCGACTTACCGAGTTGTAGGTCATGGGTTCGAAACCAGGCAGGCGCTTTAGTTTGTGTAAATAATTTCATGACCACTGCTCTCAAAACGGTGAAGGAAAACATCGTGAGGAAACCGGCATGTCCTAGAACCAAATATTCGAAGACGTGTGACATCTTCCAACCCGCACTGAGCCCACGTGGTAGATGACGGCCCACTAACATTACGGCCCACAAAACCAGTTTTCAAAAATACCGCATTGAAATTGGTGCATTTCCTTGCGAACTACTATGCCACAGATACAAACGACAGACGAACGACGGACAAAGATTATAATTCTGGAATGTTAAAGGGGTTATTCCATTTATCTTCCCCAGAAAAACCACCCTGAGGTGGATTCGCGAAAATGTGTGACCAAGAATCCACCCTAGGCCTATTTATTTTAGGGTAATTTTTTGAGGTGGATAAACGGAACAACCGTTTTATAATAGTGGATTAATAAAAAGGGTAAATTCGTCCTGTATCCTAATCCCGCCTAGCGGGATTCTTTTAGGAGCCTGGCCTGAACTTGTGTCAAACATCATCCTGCTGCTGCCCCTTATCCCGATTGATTTGTGGTCGGCGCAGGAACTCTTTGTCTTCCATACATCTATGTACAGACGCCAGCAGGTCAAGCTACCCGAAACTGTAAAATTTTCCCAATCAACCTTGAACCGTAATACTTTAGCGATAAGTTGAAAATATATTAAAGAAATTTGACAGATGCCAGCCTGTTACCATGAATTCAGTACATAATTCTGAACCTGCGCAGAAAATTTTCGCCGGTCATTAAAGAAAAATTTGCTTCATAAAATTTTTTCTCCCATACATTTTGACCGCGTAGGTATTGCACTTTTCTATGACACAGCTGATTTTTTTTGTTGATGAAATAAATATAGAATCTGCCTCATCGTATTGAATTATCTTATTTATGGCTTCTTACAGACAATAGATTATAATACCGTACGTGTATCAATCAATGTATTGTGTGTTGCTGCAATCACTAGTTCCATCTGTCAAAAAACGGTTTACCTAATGGACAGGGATAGGGGTCTTGTGCTGAATTCATGGTTTCAGTTTGCGCATCGATGTCTCTGCCACCCTGTATTTGGGCGTCAGAACTTTCAGGATCTGATACTATATTTGCGTTTGTTATAATAAATAAAATGATAGAATGCGGATAAACATGCAAGTATATTTCGTTTTTATTAAATCTAGATTTCCTAATTTGATGTATAAATCCATTACAGCTATTGACCTAATATTTTTCAGATTCAGATACAGTATAGACATTTCTAGCGCTTAGATACTTGAAGAGCTTACTTTGTGTACTAAGTCACATTGATCCTTTTCATTTACAAGATGAGTGTCAGTACTGCTCCCACAAGGCCGCTTATGAACCCTTTCAAGTTCTTCATCGTTGTAAATTGCCTCGAATGGGTTCGCATCATTCCTACCTTGTGGCATAGGTGATGTCGTGGCGTCCGTAAAACATTTGGGCGTTCCAAATGTAGGATACCAAATATTGCTTGCACTAGGCGAAAATGATTCTTCATTTCTAATTTGTTCAGCTAAAGCAGCAACAGCTGCCTTGCATTCAGCTAAGATAGCACATGATGTTGGTTCTGGCGTAATTTTAAACGAAACATATTGGGAGCCACAAGAATTCATGCCTTGTGTCTCTACCTCAGATTCTTTAGTCCCTGGACACGTTAAGCATTCTGGATTTTGCTGAAACGTAGCTTGCCTGATCTTGATTGATGATGCCGATGTCTGAGAAGATGCACGTGGACACGACCAGCTCGAGACTGAAGCGGTTCTTCTAATATGACAATCCATCAAATTAACTGATGGTAAAATCATGTTTCTTAGTGCATTTAGCCTGCTACCTCTAACAACTAAAACACTATCAATGCTAGCTCCTATTGTCTTTGATGATGTTCTTGTGCAATCTAACTGGCCAGCTTTTGCACGCTTTAAAGAATTGCTTGTGGTACTTGGAGAAGGGCTTGCAAACAAACATTTTGATTGGATAATGGAATTTTTACCTATCCGAATGGTGCCGCAATTAGGAATGCAGTAAGTACTTTTATTTTCTGAATGCTTTTCTACTTTATCTGGTAGATTTTGAAAGAATGAATGCGCGGATGCTGATTCAGATTTGAATGTGAGTTTTGTCTTCATGGGATCTGGTAATTCCTTACACAGATTTTCGTTAACAGATTCTACGATACAAGAACACGTGGTTGATCCTTTTAACGAGGATGCAGTGGATTTCGATGAATATGACATACTCATCAAAAGTCTTTTGGGAGAACCGACGCATGAAGACTGCTCATTACTCGGAAAGAGATACCTTATTGCAGTCATGTAAGACACAGTTGTGCTGAGATTTGACGATCCACAGGTACAAGTATCACTGGACTGACGGGTTGCAGAGGCGTTACAGGACACAGTCTCTGGGCACCCACAGAGCTTAAAGGATTCACTAGCCTTTGCGGCCCCACATGGCATCGAGGTGTCACTAGGCTTTGGGGTCCCACAGGGCTTAGAGGTTTCACTAGGCTTTGGGGTCCCACAGGGCTTAGCGGTATCACTGGGCGTTGAGGCCCCACAGATCTTACAGGGCTTATGGGTCTCACTTGACTTTGGGGCCCCACAGGGCTTAGAGATCTCACTATGTTTTGAGGCCCCACAGGGCTTAGAGGTCTCACTAGGCTTTGGGGTCCCACAGGGCTTAGCGGTTTCACTTGGCGTTGAGGCCCCACAGATCTTACAGAGCTTAGAGGTCTCACTTGGCTTTGGGGCCCCACAGGGCTTAGAGGTTTCACTAGGCTTTGGGGTCCCACAGGGCTTAGCGATTTCACTGGGCGTTGAGGCCCCACAGATCTTACAGAGCTTAGAGGTCTCACTTGGCTTTGGGGCCCCACAGGGCTTAGAGGTTTCACTAGGTTTTGTGCACCCACAGGGCTTAGAGATTTCACTAGGTTTTGAGGCCCCACAGGGCTTAGAAGTCTCACTAGCCTTTGGGGTCCCACAGGGCTTAGCGGTTTCACTGGGCATTGAGGCCCCACAGCTCTTACAGGGCTTATGAGTCTCACTTAGCTTTGGGGCCCCACAGGGCTTAGAGGTTTCACTAGGCTTTGGGGTCCCGCAGGGCTTAGCGATTTCACTGGGCGTTGAGCCCCCACAAATCTTACAGGGCTTAGAGGTTTCACTAGGCTTTGGGGTCCCACAGGGCTTAGCGGTTTCACTAGACTTTGCGCACCCACAGGGCTTAGAGGTCTCACTAGGTTTTGGGGTCCCACGGGGCTTAGAGGTTTCACTAGGCTTTGGGGTCCCACAGGGTTTAGCGATTTCACTGGGCGTTAAGGCCCCACAGATCTTACAGGGCTTAGAGGTCTTACTTGGCTTTGGGGACCCACAGGGCTTAGAGGTTTCACTAGATTTTGCGCACCCACAGGGCTTAGAGGTCTCAATAGGTTTTGAAGCCCCACAAGGCTTAGAGGTCTCACTAGGTTTTGAAGCCCCACAAGGCTTAGAGGTCTCACTAGGCTTTGGGGTCCCACAGGGCTTAGCGGTTTCACTAGGTTTTAAGGCCCCAGAGGGCTTAGAGGTCTCACTAGGCTTTGGGGTCCCACAGGGCTTAGCGGTTTCACTAGGTTTTGAGGCCCCACATGGCTTAAAGGTCTCACTAGGTTTTGGGGTTCCACAGGGCTTAGCGGTTTCACTGGGCGTTGAGGCCCCACAGGGCTTAAACATCTCACTAGACTTTGCGCACCCACAGGGCTTAGAGGTCTCACTAGGTTTTGGGGTCCCACAGGGCTTAGAGGTCTCACTTGGCTTTGGGGCCCCACGGGGCTTAAAGATCTCACTAGACTTTGCGCACCCACAGGGCTTAGAGGTCTCACTAGCTTTTGGGGTCCCACAGGGCTTAGAGGTCTCACTAGGGTTTGTGGTCCCACAGGGCTTAGAGGTCTCACTAGGTTTTGGGGTCCCACAGGGCTTAGAGGTCTCACTAGCTTTTGGGGTCCCACAGGGCTTAGAGGTCTCACTAGGGTTTGTGGTCCCACAGGGCTTAGAGGTCTCACTAGGTTTTGGGGTCCCACAGATATTAGCGGTTTCACTGGGCGTTGAGGCCCCACAGATCCCACCAGGCTTAGAAGTCTCACATGGGCACTCGGCTCCGCCGCCATCTTTCTCAGGACGAGGCTTTCGTATTTCAGTTTGTATTGTAATTATTTGTTTTGCCTCGCTTATGCTTCCATCTGGATTCCTCGTTCTCGTCACCCTGATTTTTTCTTCAAACCTCTTCTCGAATTCGCCTAATATCGTTTTGTTAACTGGTTCTAATTCAAAAACATCTGGCTGTGCTTCCGATCGTGCTGACGGCTTACTGCATATTGATGGTTTTTCCAATGGCTTACTGATTATTGACGCTATTTCCGATAGTTTACCGCATATGCATATTGACGGTTTTTCCGATGGCTTACTGCTTATTGACGCTTTTTCCGATGGCTTACTGCATATTGACGCTTTTTCCGATGACTTACTGCATATTGACGCTTTTTCCGATGGCTTACTGCTTATTGACGCATTTTCCGATGGCTTACTGCATATTGACGCTTTTTCCGATGGCCTACTGCATATTGACGATTTTTCCGATGGCTTACTGCATATTGACGCTTTTTCCGATGACTTACTGCTTATTGACGCTTTTTCCGATGGCTTACTGCATATTGACGCTTTTTCCGATGGCTCACTGCATATTGACGCTTTTTCCGATAGTTTACTACATATTGATGGTTGTTTGCTGGATACTGAGGGTTCACGGGAGACCACAATTGGTGGTGCAGAACACACTTTAGAACTACCACGCGGTGATGGAGCGAACGATAAGTCCTTGATTTTACCCTTGGCTTTCTCACAACACTTGATAAAACTTTCTATTCTTGGAGTTTGTTTTGCAGCCTCCAATTCCTTTGCTATTTGTGAGATTTCATTTAAGTGTTTCATGAGATGATCCAAACGTTCCGGAGTCAAAGTTGGTGAAGCTTTTGTGGCATCACCACATGGTGCGACTGTAGGTGGTGGCGGTACTTTTGTGGCACATGGGTCGACTTTAGGTGATGGCGGTACTTTTGTGGCACATGGGTCGACTTTAGTTGATGGCGGTACTTTTGTGGCACAACCACATGGTGGGACTGTAGGTGGTGGCGGAATAGATGGTGCGACTTCAGGTGGTGGTGGCGTACATGGTGCAACTTTAGGTGGCGGTGGTACTATTTTTTCTTCTTTACGTGCAGGTGTCATACAACATGACGATAAGTCCTTGATTTTACCCTTGGCTTCCTCACAACACTTGATAAAACTTTCTATTCTTGGAGTTTGTTTCGCAGCCTCCAATTCCTTTGCTATTTGTGAGATTTCATTTAAGTGTTTCATGAGATTATCCAAACGTTCCTGAGTTGAAGTTGGTGAAGCTTTTGTGGCACAAGTACATGGGTCGACTTTAGGTGGTGGTGGTACTTTTGTGGCACGTGGGTCGACTTTAGGTGGTGGTGGTGGTGGTACTTTTGTGGCACAATTACATGGTGCGACTTCAGGTGGTGGTGGCGTACATGGTGCGACTGCAGGTGGTGGCGGGATAGATGGTGCGACTTTAGGTGGTGGTGGCGTACATGGTGCGGCTTTTGGTGGCGGTGGTACAACTTTTTCTTCTTTAGGTGCGGGTGTCATACAACATGGGTCGACTGGTTTCTGTTCCTCTTCTGTGCACACGCCACATATAGGTTCTTCTGCAGCCTTTTTTTTTGGTTTTACGTTTTTATACTTCAATTGTTTGAATCGTTTTAATCTGAATGACTCTTCTCTCTCTTGTTCATCCAGCTCAGAAAGAATGTATCTCATTGTAATAATAATCCTTGGTATAACGCACCTCGTCAGTACATTCTGTTTCCTGCGAATTTCATAAAAACCTTTTGTTGATATTCTGCATTCTTTTATAAATCCGCTGAACTCACCCTTCATTGCTCATTTAAATTTCGTTTATCGTTTATTCAATGTAATACTGATATTATAAAACTAATATTTAAAAAAAAAACTTTTTTTTAATACCATTAAAATACGCCAATCGTATTATTAAAAATTAAGTGAAATGGTGAAAACATACATTGATTTTACGTGTCATAAATATTACACCGCTTTGCTGTGTTTCATTTCTACCAGGTAAAGAATATCTCTGATAGACCAGACAGGTTATTTTTTATTTTTTGCTTTAATAAAGACCTTTTCCTAAACCTCAATTAGATTTTTTCTCAAAATCGCGCTCACTCTATCTTAAAAGGAAATAGGAACTATTAAAGTAACTTTAATGGTCCCTATTTCCTGTCAGTATTTGTTTTTGTTACTTTGTATTTAACTATGTCATATCTTTCTGTTCAATTGTATATTCCATTTTATTATTTTTTCCAGTGTCGGATATCTTTTATCCGTGGAACAAAACTGACGTCTCACAGTTTTTTTTTTATAAAAAATCAGCCCTAATTAATATTAAGTAGGATAGAAAGTTTCAGAGTTGATCCCATAGTGAACTAGTTGATTTCATAGAGATTTTAAGTCACTCGAGAGTGCTGTCTTTAAATATTGTAAACTATAATTTTTAGACGCCATATGTGCCAAAATATTTTTTTATTTAAGTATTTCTAGTCAGGTTTCTTCCCAGGTGATTTTTCCTTACTTCCTTCCTGACACCCCAGGGAAAAAGAGATTAGAATTCTCTGAAAAGTAGGAAAAAATAATAATAATACAGGGTGGCAGGGACATTGACGCGCAAACTGTAACCATGGGTTCAGCACATGAGTTTAGACCCCATAGCGTCGAAAATTTTCGTCGGTTATTCAAAAAAAATATTGCTGTGAAAGTGCAATTACCTACCTACACGGTCAAAATGTATGGAACATTTTGACCGTGTAAGTATTGCACTTTCCTATGAAACAGCAGACATTTTTTTTGATAACCGACCGAAAATTTCTACGCTAAGGGGTCTAAAATCATGTGCTGAATTCATGGTTACAGTTGATGTCGTTGTCCCTGTCACTCGGTATAGTAGTAGTAGATACTATTTAATACTTTATACACATTTTATTTTTGTATTATGATGTAAATAGAGACTAGATTTATACATTCCTATTATATCGTGTCATTTATACCATGTTATAATTACGGCGACCAAGTATTAGTGTGAGGTTGATGAGGATAAAACTATACAGGGTGGCAGGGACATCCACGCGCAACCGCTTACCATGGATTCAGTACATGATTCTAGACTCCCCTGTGTTGAAATTATTCGTCGGCTTTTTCTTAATTTTTACGTTTTATTCTGCCATTTTTAAACTGTATACTGTATAAAATCATTATTTCTATCTAACCCAATAACCCGATTTTAATAAAAAAATAGTAAATTCACTTGTTTCACTTAAAACAGCAATGTAAATAAAACTCGTAAGAGGGCTACCTGATCAGCTGTTTTGCTAAAGTTCATTTGCGAGGTCAACACTGGCTTAGTACCTACGCTATTCGCTTTCAAATGCCGACAAACGGACCGCGGCGCGGCGGCGCGCGGCGGCGAGCGGTCTTGTAAGAAGCTATGCAGTATATCCCAACAAAGCTTGCGGTCTGTTATGATGACCGATGCCTATATTGTACTGATCTCATAATGAACAAATCTCAAAATCACCTTTTCTCAAAATGACTAATTTTCTAAACGTCTTTGTTTTTAAATGTCGGAAACTCTTATTGTCTGACTGAAAAAGTACACTCATGTCATGATATTAAATCATGAACAATGTTTAAAAAACTTACCTACCTATATTATAAATATGAAAGTTTGGATTTTATGTGGTAGGTAATTTAAAGGATATTTCGTAGGTACGTTCACGTTCGTCCGGCAGGCGGCGGCGGCGGCGCGGCGGGCGGCCGCGCCACAAACTTGTGTGTGTGTAGGTTAAGTAGCGCGTGCGCGCGCCATCCGCGGAGCGTTTTGATCGCGTTGTTTGAAAAATGTAAATTTTTTTAACCGGTCATTTCCGAGATGAATGACTTTCGTAATTTTATTTATGGCATCAGATGTAACCTTTTCACGACGTTTGCGGGTCGATGCCACCCTATATAGATAAAGTGTATTTTTATCGCTTAAATTGCATAATCAGCCTACAATGTCCCCCATTGCTGAGACACAGGTCTCTTCTCTGTGAGAAGTGCGGATTGTTATATATCACATGTCTTCGAATTATTGGTTCTAGGACATGCCGACTTTCTCACGATGTTTCCGTTCACCATTTTGAGAGCAGTGGTGATAAAACTAAATACACAAAGTAAAGTAGCACGGGCATCTTTCCAGATGCTTTAAAAAAATCTATAAGTAGCTAAACCATTGTGTATCTTAGGGAAATAAAGATAACATAGAAAATCACAGACCGATCTTGATTATAAGTGTTTTGTCCAAAATTTATGAAAAATTTATATACAAAGAATTAAGCAAATATTTGGAAAAAAATCTATTAGTGAACGAGCAAGAGAGAGCAGAGGTTTAGAGAATATCAAACTATTAATATGGCATTTTATGACTTTTTGTATAGAGTTATGCTAAATGTTGATAAGACCAACCCTGTTTGCACAAGATTCTGTGACATGACCCAAGCGTTCGATTACGTTAGGCATTCTCTTAGATAAAATGGAGGCATATGGTATTAGAGGCAACGTATTAAACTATTTAAATCATATTTAGACAACAGAAAGCAACTCACAGAAGTATCCTCAATAAATACAACAACTAAACGTGAAGAAATATTCCAATCACATGAACTTGTAAAATGAATTTAAATATGCAGTTCCTCAAGGCAGTGTGTTGGGCCCTCCACTATTCATATTGTATATAAATGACCTAAATAACCTATAACCTAAATCTGTTGATCAACCTGTAACCCTCCTTGCTGACAACAGTACCATAACAATTCAATACGATACTAAAGACATTATAAAAGTGACATTAATAATTCTCTTACATCAATAATAAAATGTTTGGATAATAATAATTTATTTAATAAAACTAATATTATGCATTTCAGTCAACGCTTACCAACTTTCTCTGATCTTAAGGTCCAATATAATGACAACATAATTAAAGAAGTCAACACTGCTAAATTCCTCGGTGTAACTATTGACAAAAAGTAAAATTGGAAAAAACACGTTGAAATTTGAAGCAAAAAAATTTGTAGTTCTTCGTATGCCCTTCACAAATTAGTTTCTGTGCTTAACACTAACGCATTGCTAACAGCTTATCACGGCCTAGTTTCATCACACCTAAGATATGGAATTATCCTTTGGGCCAATTCTACTGACAAGCATATACCTTTTAAAGCCCAAGAACGGTGTATTAGGACGATATTAAGTAGATGTGTACATATGGAAGCTTGTAATTAGCAAATGTCCCTACTTATACATGATGTTTAAGTTTTTTTATTAGTCTGTAAGCTTTCTTAAAATAAATAAAATAAAAATATTTAAATTAGATTCGACTAACAGTTGTAAACCGTATTTCATTAATTATAACATACTGACGTTACTAGTCTGTACATATTCGAAGTTGTCATGTTTTTAAAATGTAATCGGCAATTATTTCCACACATGGCAGACAAAGTCAGTCGCGTCAAACGCGATAACACTATGCTTTGCTCACATAGCTCCAAAACAGCATTAATGCGGAAAAGTGTATTTTGCAGGAAACTAAGTGCACACATATTAAAAAAGCGGCTAAAATTATATTTAGGTGGGAAAGCAATTTACAGTATTTTAGAATTTTTAAATGACAAGGTGTAATGTAACGAATTTAACAAATATTTAGTTACATTTTATAATTTTCATAATTTATAATTAGACTATAGGACGATTTAATTCATACAGCTTGTTTTTTAATAATATTAGTACATATTATCAATTCTTTTTAAATCGACTAAAATAATAAATTTAATTTTTAGTTTAGGTATGTGAAAATTTAATAATGTTTTTAGTTTTGTTTAAATACCTATGAATGACTTCTTACTTCAAAGCCACAATGACCGAACATGACGGATCTTTTTTGTTTATGAACAACCTGCATGCCTTGTATGTAAACTCATGTTTTTACTAATAAATAAATCAATCAATCAAAGTACCTGTCTGGATTCGCACTCACAACCTACATCTCGCTAAGTCGAGGCTGATTCCACTGAGCTTAAATGGACTTTTAAAATATGCGCACCAATTATTTTTCATCTCTTTTAGACAAGATCATACAGTTAAGTAGAAACCAGTAAAAAACAAACGACAGGAAGAATATTTTTTATTGATAATGAAAACACACAATAATTGATTGTTAAAAAAATATGACAGAAACGAAGCCCCGTATCTTCAACAATACTACCATCTATCTCCTTAAATCTTCTCCTTGTGGTCATTGTACTCGCTGTTTTACCATAAGAGCCCCCTCCTGGTCCTTCGCGATCTTTCATTCGTTTCATACTATATTTTTTACCAAGATATAGCTTTTACTTTTTGCTGCGAATAAATTGCAGTTGTTTGGATCAGAATTTATAATTTTTTCATGCGCTGCAGATTGACCAGATTTGCCTGAAAGTTTCAATGGCTGTTGTGCAGTACTTTGGGTGCTTATAGTTCCATTACATGCTAGTATATAATCTTGAGGCGATTTGTAGGAATGTTGCGATTACAGTATTTCAGCACTCTGAACGCATGAAGTTGTAGTAAATACTGCTGTTCGGAAGCTGTTTGGAAAGAACTGAACCTCTGGCGCTGCACGGATGTGTCGTAGAAGTAATGGTCTGGCTGCATATATTTATATTACAGGTTCAGTTGGTGGAGTTTTAGAAAGAGTATCGGGACAAATATTATCCCGCACGTAAGCGCTGCCGAGTCTTGCGGGTGTTAAGCTTAGCTATGATAATTTGGCAAGTTTTATAAAAAAATCCGATGCTCTCCGATATGAATACTGCATTTTTATATTTTGATATAAAATTTATATATAGTTCATATTATAGCGTGTATTTGTAGTTTTAGTAGGTACATTGTGCGGTTTTATTGTAAAATATGAAATTAAGGACTTTGAAGGATGATCCTCATCAATTGCTTCTTCAGTTTGAAAAATTCGTCTGCTCAACAGCTTAGATAACGCAATGAACGTGGCTGAACTGACCAAATGAAAGCTATTGCGTTCAACTGTCATTTTATTTGTTACGCAATTACCTTAATACTACTAATAATACCATTTCAAACGGGTAGCTGTCATTGGCTCCATGTTGCTCAGTAGTTTGTAGTCAGCTAAATTATGATAGAAATTAACTAAATAATTCTTGAAAGGACTGTTTCATGATCACATCGGTAAATCTGAATCATCGTCACTAGTCGTTGGACTGGCACAGAAGAACGGATCTTGCTCAACAGTCTCATTTGCATGGCTTCTTTCCAGAGAACTCAACGTATCAGCAGATACACTTGACCATAGAAACGGTAGGTATGGAGATGACAAGTCTACAGATCTGATTAAGGTTTCAGATTTGATATTCCTCACAGATTGTATAAACCCTTTCGTCACCGGTACTTTACATAAATTAATTCTCTTAGCACTTTTTCCTGAGGCACATGATCCACACGAGCTGGACTTTGACGACGGCTTCTGTGAGTCGTTATTACGTTGCCTTCTAGTTGATGCACATGATCCACATGAGCTGGTCCTTGACGGCGGCTTCTTTCCGTCGTGAAGACGTTGTTTAACAGTAAATGTCTCCGTTTCTTCAACAATGCTACCATCGATTTCCTTATATATTCTCACTGTTGTCATTGTACTCATTGTTTTTTGGCCCTTCTTCGGATCCTTCTTTTTCTTTTTTTCTTTTGGTATTACTATAACTTTTACTGGGCCTGTAGTTGGGCTTTTACTTCTTGCTGAACATATATTGCGACTTTCTGCAGATTTAGATTTTTTTGGAGGTGCAAGTTGTAAAGATCCAGAATGGCATGAATGTGTCGATGGCTGTTTATGGAAGCAAGTAGACGCAGTACATGGTGGTGATGATTCAAAATCTTGGGTTGATTTAGATTTGCAAGAATGTTGCGATTGCTGGCTGACAGCACTCTGACCGCCATACGTAGTTGTAGGGCCCTGTTTGGAAGAAACCGAAGCTCCGGCACAGCAAGAATTTACCGAAGGCACTCGGCTGCTTGTTTGTTTACACGGACAAGGTGGAGTTTTAGGCGGAGTTTTGGGACAAGTGCTTATGTCGCATACTGCTAGTGGGCCTGCCTTGTCAGAATCTTGAGTTGACTTCGATTTCCAAGAATGTTGCAATTGCTGGCTGACAGCACTCTGGCAGCTGCATGTTTTAGTGCTCTGTTCGGAAGGAAATGAAGCTCCGGCGGTGCAATAATTTACCGAAGGCGCATGGCTGCTTGTTTTTTCACATGGACAAGGTAGAGTTTTAGGCGGTGTTTTGGGACTAGTGCTTTTGCAACATTCTGCTGGTGGGCCTGCCTTGTTAGAATCTTGGGTTGAATCCGATTTGTAAGAATTTTGCGATTGCTGGTTGACAGCACTGTCGCCGCCGCGTGTAGTCGTAGTGCCCTGTTCGGAAGGAACTGAAACTCCGCAAGAATTTACCGAAGGCGCATGGCTGCTTGTTGTTTTACATGGACAACCAGGTGGTGGAGTTTTAGGCGGAGTTCTGGGACACGTGCTTTTGCCGCATCCCGCTAGTGGGCCTGCCTTGTAGCTGTCAAGCTTAGCTTTGGTAGTTTTACAGTTTTGATAAAATGTTTCAATGCTATTCGATATTGCCGCGCCATCTTTATATTTTGCTATAAAACTTATAATATCGTTTAGATTAAATAGCAGGTCGTCAATAACTTGTGGTTTTGGTTCATTGTGGGGTTCTATTTTTGTTTTTATTTCAACGCAACTTTTAATGAACTCCTCTACGCTTTCACTTACTAGTCCTTTATCTTTTGCTTCTTTGCTTAATACTATACTATAATCAATTTTGTTCAATAGTTTTTCTATACTGCCAACGGAAGGTGCTCCTCTGCATGATTTTAGTCTGTCGATTTTAGCCTTAAATTCTTTACAACATGACATAAAGCTGCTTACAGTAGTAGCCGAGAGATCTGTTTTTTGTACAATAGTTGTTATTTTTTCCAAATTCGTGACTTTCTCTTTCAAACGATCTAGTTTTGCTTTAACTATTTTCTGAGATTGGAACCTCTGTATTTTAGTTTTAACAGATTGACAACATTTTAAAAAATCTTCTGCACTTTTAGACAACAATCCCTCGCCTTGATAGTTGTTAGTCATACAAATAACTTGATCAACATGGTTTTCTAATTCTTGTATGCGATTTTTAGACATTGCCTCCAAGTCTATAGGCTTGGAGTCAGCTATCCGATCTCTGGGTTCCAATCGTCTGGGTTCTAAAATGTACCCTGGTATCTTCGTCTTTACCTTGCTTTTTGGCATCAAATTCATAGCAGCATCATAACCCTCAGGTTTGGGTATCGAAAAATCACCAGTTTGCACTTGTTTAGGTGCTTCTAACAGACATGAGCACGAGCTCACGGTTCTCCCAATGTTCCCACAATACGAACATACTCTATCTTTGATCGGGCCTTCACTAAGTTCAATAAGTTTTTTCATCTGATTTTTCAGATTTCCCAGGTCACATACAGTTAGCCCCTTTTCCTTTTCTGGTGGTATCGCTGCCAAAAATTTTCAATATATCAATTATGGACTTCTGATATCATTCATAGTTTTAGATACAATTACCTACTGAGTTACCACTTATTAAAAAATCTTATATTACCAAGGATAATGCTATCTTTGATAGTCTGAATAATATATTATATAACAAAAACCCTTATACAACATGTAACAAAAACCCTTGTTATTCCTTGTAGTGACGTAAACATAATATATGCATGTAGGGTTACAATTACTGAAAATTGATTTTTTGATCAACTTATTAGCCTACTCGCTAACAAATAATAAAAGCTCATACGAGTAACAAATAATAAAAAGGAAATCTATTAAAGTTTTAACAGCACTGAACCCCAGCCTTATTACAAAAAAAGGTTTAGCTTTTGATCCAGGTTTAAACCAGCGACCCATTTTTGAATTTCGAATTTGATTCCGACAAAATCAAAGTTCTAACTAAAAAAGCGAGTCTAAGTTGTCAATTTTGTATTTGGAACTTTACTTCCGATGGAATAAAGTTCGAAATACAAAAATGGTTAGATGGTTTTAACTTTAGACTAAAGTTAGACCCGATAACGTTTGGCAATTTTTTGCTCATTTATTATTTTCTTATGTATGATAATCGATTTTTATAACGCAGCTAACAGAAACAACAGGGTGGTTGTGGCATTATTGTATACAGAATGCACAGTCATTTAAGGCAACTGCGTTTCCACATTGATAGGGAGTTATAGTATAAGCTATACTGTTACTAACCAGTACCCCACAATAGGTACAAAGTAATCGTTTTCGAGAAAATGCAAATATAACAAACAAAAAATACCAATAATTGGACATAAGTACATTCGTTTTGATTAAGATAATGTGTTATCCAGCGGTTTTAATACACTAAACACTTGGAAGAAATTATTAAAGCATTTAGTAGCAAAATTAGAACATCGTCTTGTTCGTCACTCTGAACACCTGGAAGAGTTCTAAATTAGTTTGCGTCAAGTACATGTTCCATGTATCATGACCAAACTCTACTTTACCAGGGAGCGGTGCCTAAAATCATAGTTTTCACCGTGGCGTGATGGGAGAGTTTCTATAAGATATATAAAGAAACAAATATAATAAGGACATGCTTTAAAATGGAACTCATTTTGTATAAAAAATTACAAGGCATAATGATGTTCATGACGCACAGGAGTGAAGTATTTTGCGTTGTGTGCGGCGGCATAAATTGTCACGAAGAAGCACCTCATGCCGCACTATGCGATCGCGCCGCACGGTCTGTCTTGCGTAGTGGGTTATCGCGTCACGCATGCGTGCACGTTTTTATCGATATAAGAAATTAAAGCTTGGTGAAGATGAAACGGAAAGAGAGCACGAGGTCGGTCATCAACACGGTGGTCTAATCAAGTAAAAGAAGCTACGTCCTCAAGCAAATCTCAGAAGGTGGTGATTGCTACTTTGGACCGGAGTCGATGGAGACATATTGTCCGCTTAAGGGTCGTGTGACCACGAACGTCAGTAATGATATGAATTGAAGTAGAAGAAGATGAAAAGTGTAACCATCTAATCATTGTTCAGCGACGACCAAAATTTTAATTATTTGTGGAAAACACCAAAGTGACACGAAATTTTCATATTTAGGTTAGGATAATTTGGTTGACGGCACGGTTGGCGCAGTGGTTAAGCGGTTGACTGCTGCGCTGCGTGTCGCGGGTTCGATTCCCGCACGGAACAAATATTTGTATGACCTACATGTATTTGTTCCGAGTCTGGGTGTTTTTCTATCTATATAATATGTATGACTTACAAAACAAAATGTATATAAGTAGTTTATCAGCCATCTTGTTACCATAACACAAGCATTAGGTTGCTTAGCTTGGGACTAGATAGCGCTGTGTGAAATGTCCAGGGATATTATTATTATTATAATTATATTTTATTATTTATTTATTTAAGGACTTTGGAAGACTTACAGCTAATTAACTAATTCCGTTCCACGATTTTGTCCGCGTCAAATTTCTTGTTCACCCGACCCATCCCGTCGCATTGTATTGCCTACACTTTTAACTATATTTCGCTAAGCGTTCTCCTAAGGTTCCTGTTTAATGTTATATTATAGCCTTCCTCAAAAACTGGGCTACCAAACGCAAAAATAATTTTCAAATCAGACTAGAAGTACTATTTCAAAATATTTATTTTTACCGTAAATAAGTTAAATCAATGTAGTGCGGGATGATAAAATTATTATCATTTAAATTAGGACGTCACGTTGGTCCGTGTATTTCCAAAGATATATTTAAAATACTGAATGCTGTCTATGTGGAATAAACTGCAATATACTCGTATTTGCCAATTAAAAGAACTGTAAAAATATCCTATGGTGATGTGGGCAAATAATGTTCTTCTTGCGCATGAGAAACATGGCGATACCCAAAACTGACAGCCTAAGCTAAAGGGGCCGGTGTTTTGATCCGTAGTTAAACTCAACCAATTGTTAAAACTAGTAACTAATGGTAAAATTATTGCAAAATGTGTTTTTGATCAATTTTTAGTTTATCTAATGGTCACTAATGGTTATTTTTTTAAATCGGACCTAAGAGCAAAGTCCACGTCTGTGTTCCCTTCCACATTTAACCCGTCTGCCTTCAAAGCAAGAGTGAACAGGCAGGTTCTGGGCACGCTGGTTCCATAGAAAGAAAGAAAGAAAAAGTATTTATTGCGACTCGCACAGGAATAGATAAATCCATCATAGATCTCATCCATTGCTTTCTATCAGGCGTGATCGAGGAAAAGACCAGGGGCCCAATTCTATAACTTTGAGTTAAGTAACGCGCCATTGACACTATCGACACACTACAGACATTACATTGCCACTGTTGCAAATTTGGCATTCTGCAAAAACTTTCATGGCATTTCAGTGGTGTCTCAGTAGTGTGTCGATAAAATGTCGATAGTGTGGCAGTAGAATAGTTTTCTTGTCAAATACCTTACAGACTACCGTAACTTTGGCCATCACGATGACATTGACACATTATAGTGGACCAGACTACCAATTAGTACAATAGTCTTACTATGGCATTTCAATAGCACTACAGAGGCAAGTCAATGACCATAAATAATTTGTAGAATACCGAATGTCAAAAACTATTCTATTGAGACACTACTTACACACTATTGACAAGTTGGTTATTTTACAGAATTGGGCCCCAGGTGCATCTAGCAATAAAAAAAAATAAAAATCGTTGAGAGTTAGGGGCGGTATCAGTAACGGTATCGAACGCTGAGATTCATAGTTTTTATGCTTTTCTTGCCTGTCTGTGCGTTGTTCTTCAAAACTCCGCAACGGATTTTGATGCGGTTTTTACCATTATGTAGAAAATTTAATCCGGAAAGTTTACGCGTATGATACGTTAATGTTTAACTAGCGTTGATGTTTAAATAACTGTCGAACTTTTGTCAAGTTGTTTATCCCCTGGGTGAATAATCAACTATTAGGTATTGGTTTTAAGTAATGTTATTGCAGTACCTATGAGCCCCTTTCGGGTTTTTGTTAATACATTCTATAGATGTTCTGATTTTGCCATATACTTGTATTTAATGCTTACTTCCAACTGTTTTTTTTACTTCTCCTCGAAAACTTCTCATGACCTGGAGTTTTAGACCATAATCATAATGTCAGCCTTTTCCCAACTATGTTGGATTCGGTTTCCAGTCTAACCAAATGCTGCTATTACTTAGCCACGAGCCCCTCGAGTTTATACCATAATATGGGGTGCTAACTTGCAGTAAATACATAGGTCACACTATCACTCCTTATAAAGAATACTTAGCATTACAGTGTGCCTTATATAGCAAGTAAGAACTCACCCGTCTGTTCTATGGCACATGCGAGTTTTAGGAACCTATCACACAACCCAACCAATACAACAACACTAAAAAATAAAGTATTCTGCAAAAATCTCACCGTGAAAACTTAGATGAAGTGAGTTTAAAGTATCAGAGTCTGTCAGTATTGTCAATCCCAAGCACCAGGTGGAATGACCTCTCACTTGAAGCTCACTCAACCTTAGTTCTCGTTAGTCGTCGTTGAGATTTTTTCAGATTACATCGACTGATTCTAAAACTTCATATGCAATATTAACGGCCCTTATTTTACCTACATTTCTTTCAATTAACCTACATACAGATATCTAAAGAAAAGTATACGCTTCGGGAATCGTCGTCTATCATCTGAAATACGAAAGCTCGTTGGTGAGATGTAATATAGAGCTGATACAATCGTGGAATTTGTAAGTACTTGCCTTTTTGCATTACCATGATTACAAAATTAGAAATTAAACAATTGTTTTTTGGAGTTCCATAGACTCCAAAAAACTTATTATAAGTTTGGAGAGACAGATGATGATCTGCGACCAGAGTAGGTAGCCCGACAGATAGATATGTAACTTCATACATACAAACGCGCAATGAAAGGTGCACTTAAACATTTGTCTCTGTGAAGGGTTGCTTTGAGGCGCGACGCTTACGATTGTGATTCGAAAACACTAATATTACCGAAGCGCAAACTTTTTCTGGTTTACCTGTAATGTATTTAGATGTATCGATCCATGGCAGCAGATATTGCTTTAAACCTATCCTCGCAAAAGAAGTTATACACCTATCCTCCTAACCAACCTTAATTGGTTTTGGTATTTCGTCAGCAACTATCTCGGTACGCTTACTCTCTCACTCGGCTCGCGAGTGGGTTGTGGGCACAGCACGAACCAGGCCATACATAACTAACGAGGGGTTTCCTACTGAGCTTTTTTAATAGTTTATTCCTTAGTCCATTCTAGGAATTGAAGTACGTTCTGTTTGTAGAGGTATGAGGATCAGGGTGGAAAGTTCGTCATCTTCTAAAGAAAAGGGAGGATCCTCCGACCAGACGGGTGGTGTCTGGCTTCTGCCAATTCCTCAGATAATTCTGCTTGAGCGATGTAGGATTTGCGTGACGTCAGGTGTACTGTGTAGTTCCTATTTGGCATTATAGATGCCGCCTCAGACTCACTCGACCCACTAAGCTGACAGGTTTCAAAAATTTCACACCAGGCTTCACCAGCTATACACACACAATTGTATCTATCCATAATACCACATGCATCTTTAACCACCAAACCATAAACGATCAAATAAATTGAAAAAAACGTTGTCAAACTGTAGAGCGACTGTGAGCAAGTTTGATGGAAATCTGGATTGACGGCGTGGTTGACAAAATTGTGATGGTTAAAGAATTTATTTGTCAAATATATGTATCGTCGCCAACAAACCAAAGTCGCGACAAAGTAAGTAAGTCTATAAAGACTACAGGCAAGTTTGTGTAGCAGATTTTTAGTTTATAACATCGTTTGATGAAAGCGTTAACGAAAGTTTAAATGTAGAATTTGACAATCGTATAATTATTTAGTCGTTTACAGGAGGTAAGTTGGGGATTTTATATATTACTTTAAATTTTTTCGCCTACCGTTCCATCTGGATATTCGTAGTTCTCATTAACTCATTTCTATAAACTTTCCCTTGAATTAGCCTAAACTGTGTTTGACAACTGGTTCTAATTCCCTAGACTGTATAGCTGATTACACAGATTTGCTGCGTTTTGGCACAAGAGACTAACTGTCTGGTCTGACGGGTTAGGAGGATAGGATAACACCTTGATTTTACATTTGTTTGCATCGTGTTGCGATGCCAACCATAAACGCTAAGTGCAATAAGAAGGAAACCTACGTTTAGTTTCCAGTTTCTCTGCCAATCGCACAACTTCAATAATGTGGTTCATGAGAAGTTCCAAAGAATCTAATTTTGGAAGCTCTGGCACTGCTATTGGTTCTGGCGTTGGTTCTGTCATTGGTTCAGGTTTTGGCGCAGGTTTTGGTACAGGCTTTAGTTCAGGTTCAGGTTCAACTTTTGGTTTAGGTTTTGGTGGAGGTGTTGGTGCAGGCTTCGGTTCAACTTTTGGTTGAGGTATTGGTGGAGGTGTTGGTTCAGGCTTTGGTTCATCTTTTGGTTGCGGTTTGGGTTCAGGTTTAGGTTTATGTTCAGGTTCAGGTTCAGGTTCTGGCTCAGGTTGTTTGGGTTCATCTTCATCTTCACCTTTCTTTACTTTACGTACATTTTTATACTTCAGTTGTTTGAATCTTTTCAATCTGAATGACTCTTCTCTCTCTTGTTCATCCAGTTCGGACAGAATGTACCTCATTGTAATAATAATCCTTGGTATAACGCACCTCGTTAGTACATTCTGTTTCCTGAGAATACAAACCTCGTGTTTATATTCTGCATTTATCTTTTACAGATCCGCTGAACTCACCCTTTCTTAGATATATCTTAAATTACCTTAAAATTTTATGTTTATTGTATATTCAATATAATACTGCAACTTATTTTAAAAAATCTTCTATGCTTTTCAACTTAACAAATTAGCTGGGCAATATTTTTATATACCTTGGAGATTACGCCTAAATAAAATGTTTAAAAATAAACAAAATTGCAGATATATATTTGGGTTTGTAGCATATAAGGTATTATATAGTTAAGTATATTTTAAGTTACTTTGTCGCATTAGATTAAATATCTGCAATGTCAAAGGAAACATGTGATAAATAAATATGACATCGCTGAGCAGTATTTACTTTCTGCCAGTTAAAATATTTCTATATCTTACAGCTTTTATAGTTATTTTTCTAATAGATTGTATTCGATCGACTGAGTGCTACAAGATTTGGTGCCTGAATAATTAATATTTATTCATAGTTTTTAAGTCATTATTACTACTACTACACTGGCTTGCAAAACTAAGTACTACACTTTTAAAATTTTAATTTTTTTAAACTATGAGATTTAAAATAAAAATCGTTTTATAGCAAATTTTATCAGCTTTCTTTGAAACTAGTAAACTATATATATTAGTAACATTTTTAACTTAAAAAAATGATAAAACAATAAAAGTAGCCATTCTTGGCTTAGTGTCAAAAAACTCAATTAACTAATATGTTTTACATGTTATTTAATTTTTAATAACTGTATTGCCCCTTCGGGCTCTGACTACAGCTTCGAGCTGGTTTGACATACTGAACACGAGGTTTCGGAGCCGATGTTGGGAAATATTTTCCCATTCTTCAATCAGGGCCTATTTTAGTGCCCTGAGGGTGGTAGGTGGTGGTCTGCGGCTTCTGACTAGCCTCCCTAGCTCATCCCAGGGGTGCTCAATCGGGTTAAGATCAGGACTTCTTGATGGCCAAGCCATCACGCTGATACCAACCTCCTGAATATACTCTTGCATAACCTGAGCCGTGTGTGGCCGGGCATTATCATGCATTAGCATCGATCCATCACCCATATTTGCTAAATACGGCCCTGCATAATCGTTGAAAATCTCTTGGGCATATCTTTCCCCAGTCAGAGTGCCATTTTCTATGGCCACTAACTCTGTGCGACCTTCTGAAGATATGCCAGCCCATACATGTACACTGCCTCCACCGTACTGGACTCTTTATGAGAAGCAGTCATAAAGGTATCGCTCACCAGGCCGCCTGTAGACACTTCGCCTTCCATCAGAAGTGTAAAGTGAGAATCGAGACTCATCTGTGAACAAAATTCTTGACCACTCTTTTTCATCGTGGGATGAAGAAGATTGGTCAAGAATTTTATTCTCTCTTTCTAAATTCTTGCAGCACGACGCATACTGATGCCTAGTTCCAGAAAAGTCATGATCGTAGCACATTCTTCAGGCGGCAAAAAAGCGGCATGATAAATAAAATTTATGACCTGTTGTCTAACTTAGCTTTTGCAACAAGACTCATCGATCAAGAAAAATTTTGAAAACAAAAAGAGAAAAAATATTAATGGAAAAATTGTAATTCAAAAAGGATAACTTTTTTTTAAAGCTCTTTTCAGCTATTTCTTAAAAGAAGGTTCTCGACTATGAAGTTTTTATATACAAAATTAAACTCTTTTTTCGAGTCCTTTTTATTTCGATACTATATCTTGTGTACTTAAAAAGTTATACCAATTTTAGAAGTGTGATACTTAGTTTTGCAGGCCAGTGTATATAGATTGTGACTACTTGTAATCCGAAACAATGAATATAATATATTCTTTCTGTCAACAGGCTGGATTTTGAAGGAGGAAAATATTTGTGAAATTGTCACATATATTGTTTTGATAAAACAAGTTAACGGCTTTCGTTCCGATTATGGCCATGCACCAAAAGATCTTTGTACAACAGTAACTCAATGTAACAATTTTTTTTTGCCTGGAACCAAAAATTGAAATTGATGTGACATCTACTAACCCGCACGGGGCCCGCGTGGTGGTTTAAGGCGCAATCCCTTTCATCGATAGGAGGCCTGTATCCCAGCTATGGGAACATTATAGGCTGATTATGCTTAATGAAAGTACGGAAATAATATTTATTGAAAAACATTTATAATAATTATGAAAAATTTTAATTATAATGAACTTAAGATTTTGTAAAGACATTGGCAAAGCAAATGGAATGCAATGACAATGGCTGAGCCAAATCCTTCAAAGACTATTAATTAGGGTGCTTGAATCATAACGGGTAGTTGGACGGCCACAACCAAGATTGAATCAACTATGAATATGACGATGGTCTTCCGTATTCTTGGTAGCACAATTTTCTTGAGCACGTTTTCTCTTCTGAACAAAACATAATTTTTAATTGCTTGCCGTAAACCACCCTTTCTTCTAAGGACATTTTTTTTGACCGGTATACTATGGTTTATGAATAATAGTGCTGACAAAGGGAGAACACGAAATCAGCAAACGCAACTAGTAAGAATAACTATAGTACAGTATAACCCTTTGAGGAACGACTTGATAGCATCAAAACGGTTTTCTTTTCAAGGTTTTATCACAACTAGAGACCTCTGCGGTCGTTACTGAAACCACCCCTATTTGTTGTAACATAATATTATAACGTTTACTGATAACGCCCCTAATGTTTTGTGATTTTTTTTTTGTTTGTGACTTTTTCGAATGTGCCTTAATAAAACGTTTGGTTCATTTCACAGCAAGTAGAAAAAAAATGTAAGTCAAAATAATTTTTGACAAATTATGAATGAATATGAATTACAAAATAGTTTCCTTTTCTTCTGCTCATATTTTGTGTATAAGTATGGTATGAGCAAGAGAATAGTTATTTAGGCATCATCATCTGCCTGGCCTTTTCCCAACTATGTTGGGGTCGGCTTCTAGTCTAACCGGATGCAGCTGAATACCTGTATTATACAAGGAGCGACTGCTTATCTAACCTCCACAACTCAGTCACTGAGTAATACGATACCCCTTGACAAGACTGGTTGTCAGACTTTCAGGCTTCTGACGACCCGTAACGACTGTCAAAGATTTACGAATGACAGCCGGTACCAACAGCTTAACGTGCTTTCAGAGCCACAGAGGGGTCTTAGTATGCAAAGATGGTCACCCATCCACGGACCAAACGCGGCAAGCGTAGCTTAACCTGACCGATCGAACCAGGCGGCTGTTATTTCTTAGCCACAAGCCCCACTGAATAATGATTTAGTATCTAAGTGGAGGTTTTTTGTTAAAAACCCAACCACAGATGGTGTTATTTGCTGACGATACTTCCTTGATTTTTAAAATTAATAGACGTGCATCAAATCTTGACGACGTAAATAACGCCCTACTGCAGATCCAAAACTGGTTCACTGCTAATAATTTAGTATTAAATGGGAAAAAAACGAAGTGCATAAGATTTTCTTTACCAAATGTCAAAAGTAGTCATTGTGCGATAGAATTGAATCAAGAGAAACTAGAATTCGTCGATAAAACTGTTTTCCTGGGGATAACGCTTGACTCAAGGCTTCAATGGGGTCCTCATTTAACATCCCTTGCAGGACGACTAAGTTCAGCAGCGTATGCTGTGAGAAAAATCCGTCAATTTACTGATGTTGATACCGCGAGACTAGTCTATTTTAGTTACTTTCATAGTATTATGTCGTACGGTATTTTGCTATGGGGACGGGCTGCAGACATCGAGTCTATTTTTATTCTGCAGAAAAGAGCCATCAGAGCCATATATAGCCTCCGCAGGCGTGATTCTCTAAGGGAATTGTTTAAAGATATTAACATCATGACGGTACCTTGTCAATATATCTATGAAAACATTATGTACGTAAGGAAAAATCTACATCTTTTTAGTAAAAGAGGTGAAAGACACAATTATATCACTAGAAATAGGGAGCAATTAGTTCAACCAGGTTTCAGGCTGGCTAAAGTAGATTCATCTTTCATGGGGTACTGTTTAAAATGTTACAATAAAATACCTCCCCACATAATAGAACAGAATGAAACGAAATTTAAATCTTGTATAAAACGCACACTATGCAGCCAGGCATATTATAAATTGGGGGATTACATCGCTGATAAAAATGCTTGGCTAAACGCTGGTCCTGCTCCATAAGGACGCATAAATAAATTGATTAGCATTTGAAAATACTGTTGGAGCTGCTGAAGATTTTAAAATACTTTTTTTGCATTATATAAACTCAATCTCCTAGTATTGTATAATTGTATAGCACATGTGTGAGTACTATGTACATACTATAAAGCTACCATTTACTGGGTACGTCTTTCATTGACTTGAATGTGCCCTGGCAGCAGAGAGTATGTCATGCTCACTCAAATGTCTCGCTGACGGTGGCGCATGTGTTGGATCATTTGGCTCCCTTCAAAATGGTTGAGCTGAATGGTGCTAATCCATGCGTCATGTTCGTGAACGGGCGCCGTCAGTAGGGACTGGTCATCTTTTTGCTGCCATGGCTTATTTTAATTTAATTTAATATTTGAATTGTTCTTATTTTTATTTTCCTAAACTTTTCATTACGGACGCTTTTAACGTTCTGCATCGTTCTCACATGCATAATTTCTAACATGAATGATGTAACCAATACTTTGTAACCATATTATATTGATTTAAAAGAGTGTCCATGGAGTTTCTTGCCCGTTCTTCTCCATAGGTACCTACGCTTTGGAATGGGCAACTAGCTTCATTTTTCTGACTGACCGACCCCTTGACAATTCAAAAGTGCCTGTAATGGTTTAATTGAAATAAATATTTTGAGTTTGAGTTTGAGTTTGAGTTTTTTTTTTATATGGTTAAAATAGTATTAGGCTAGTAAATGGGTTTCATGCCATCATCTGCAAAAAAACGGCCTCACTCCTGAGCAGAATAAAAGGCAGTCGCAGTAGCATCCTGAGGGCTTTTTTTTTTTGCGGATGGGAAATCATCAAACCCCTCCCGCTCTGGGTGGAGCGGAAGGGAGTGTCAGACTTTTACTCACTAAAACCCACCCGTGTTCCTTCCTTAGCCCTTTATGTTCCAGGGCAGCGGTAACCCTTTCGGACGATCCCGCTACCCTGGTAGGCTTCGGCCCTATCGGGCCCCGTCACTCGTGCCGACATCTCTTTGAGGCGCACGTGGAACACATACGCGCCGTCCGGCACGGGCCTGGTCCTGATCGGGTGGTGAGTTACCCATTTGTATTTGTTATTTGTTCCGAGTCTGGGTGTTTTTCTATCTATAATATGTATGTATTTACAAAAAAAAAAAAAAATGTATATAAGTAGTTTATCAGCCATCTTGTTACCATAACACAAGCATTAGGTTGCTTAGCTTGGGACTAGATGGCGCTGTGTGAAATGTCCAGGGATATTATTATTATTATTATTATTATTACTAAAAACGGCCTCACTCCTAAGCAGAATAAGAGGCAGTCGCAATAGCATCCTGAGGGCTGTGGCGACTGATGCCTCCTCCGCCATAATAAGGCAATTTGTGCGAAGACTTGTTCCTTAGTTTCTGGTCCTCGCTTTCATTCGTCTTTAGTTTTAAGTTACTAACAATAGTATTTTAAAGCAAAACTGACAATTTATGGATCTCATAGTTGTCTGAAATAAAATGATTTATGTCGTTTATTTATCTTATTTTATTAAATTTTTAAACATTTTTTTTTAATATAAAATGAAGTTAAAAATATAAAAAAAATGTGATCCACCGATGTCGGGAGCAGGGTCCAAGCTACCGGTGGTTAGGGCTCCAGAGACAGAAACCTCCTCACAATGCGAGCCGTATCGAGGGAGTACTGCCTTTTGAATCAGGCCCTTAATCCAACCGCCTAACAAGAGCCTCGATAGATGTTGATCGAGACTTTCAGCCAGCAGGCCATTGGCTGATACGACAATCGGCACAATGAAAGCCGAGCTCACATTCCACATGTCAACAACCTCGTGTGCTAAGTCGAGATATTTAATACTGATTTATAATTATTATGATTATAAATAATAACAAATCATTACTCACTGTATGTACCTACTCGATAGATCGAACGGCTATGGCTTATTAATTAAGATATTTTGTTAAGTTTCTCATATTTAAATTAACTATGTATGTTCTTTTTGAGTTTTTTTTTTAAGACGAAGTTAGTTGGTTATTTGCAATCCATAGATAATCAAAAAGGTTCTAAAACATTATTTCGGTAATCTGGGATCCTACGTTAGAATAGCAAAAAGCTTCCCTGACTGCTTGATAACACTTGTTTTTTTTTTTAATGGAATTTCGTTGAGTAGCAGCCTGGAGTTTGGTTTTTTTGCCCGGGTTGGTGGCAATAGGCTCGCCCCCTATTCCATGGAACTTAAACATAACTGGCGAAATGTGGGTGTACTATTAGGTATACCTCTGCCCAACCCTCCAGTGAAATAAGGCGTGATGTTATGTTATAAAAGAACCTGAAGGTTTTAATGGTCGAGCCGTTTGGGGTTGAAACACTAGGGCCACGGGGTCCGAGTGCCCATTTGGTTTTTCGAAATATTGCCAAGCGATTAGTCGACTCTTCACGTGACCAGAGGGCTGGCCTGTTTCTTGACCAAAGAATTACCATCGCCATACAACGTGGCAATGCTGCCAGCCTTTTGGGCACTGTCCCTGTTGACAGCGATGCGGACGAATTTTTTGATGCCCTATGATTCTTTTGCTTATTTTGTCACATGGACATATGTATTATTATTTTAAATAATGTTATGTTGATTTTTATAGACCTAATATTTTTTCATTTTGATACTATTAACAGAATTCATACATTTTTTTTTTGTTAGCCTACGTTGTGTACCACTGCTGGGCAATTACCTCCCTTTTTTCCTTCCAAACCATGTCTGGCCTGGCCATATCTATACTTATAATAAATCTGTAGAAGTGAAAATTCTGTACATTGAAAATATCAAAAAAATAAATGGCAGGGGGTGTTACTAGACCGACACCGAACCCAAAAATGTGATTTAAAAAAATTTTGTCTGTCTGTCTGTCGGTCTGTCTGTCTGTCTGTCTGTCTGTCTGTTTGTTCAGGCATCACGCAAAAACTACCGGTTCGATTACGTTGAAACTTGGTATAATTATTCTTTAATATCCTGGGCACCACACTGGGTACTTTTTATCCCGGAAAAGTATATAAAATAAAAAACAAACTTAATTTTGCGGTTCGATCCCTAGACTCGATTACTGCACCAACCGCAAATAATAAGTTTGTCGTAGGTTAAGTCACCCGCAATGGAGTTCATTTTTATTCCTTTTAGTTTTTAGAGTTATTTAGGTTTACTTTTATATAAGTCGTAGGTAGGTATAGATTTTAATTTTAAAGTATAGGTAGTATATTTGATAGTGTACGTAGTGACCGTAGGTTATTTTATAATACTGTTAGGTAGGATTAGTCATTCGTATAGGATATTAAGTAGTTTTTAGGGATTTTGCTTATTTATTGAGTTTAGATTAGTTATCATCAGAAATAGGTTTATTTAGGTAGGTAGGTATTTAATTTGCTGTTATTGAGTTTTTTTTTTTTTTTAATTAGGTTGGCACTTAGGTAAAGGTATCATATAGGTACCCTCTTAATCACCACTAATGAGACACAATTGGTTTTCTATTGTAATTAGCCACAAAGGGCCCGCGAGATGGATGGCATTCTGGGGAAGCACATGGGTACATTTTATCCTGTTGGCACGTTCCCGTGGGATAATTTCCGACATCCACGCGGGTGAAGCCGCGGGCAGAAGCTAGTTATTAATATTATTTAAAATAAAAATCCGTCATCTCGTGAAAATTTTCCACGACGTCTGACGTCGGAATCTTCCTATCGGGAACAGAGATTAATTAAATAGATGTGAATAATTACCAATAAAGAGAAAAATGTAGTAAAAAATTTGGTAAAGATAAATTGAGGTTATTATTGCATTCTATTTTTTTCCTGTCTCAATAAAAGTAGAGTACCTATCAATAAAATTAAGTAAAAGGTTACCCGGGAGTTAATTTGGATCGCTTGGAGTTTTATAAATAATAGGTTTTTTGAACCTCGATGGATACTTAATTATTGGGAATACCGAAGTAGAAAATTAAGTAGAGGTCTGAGGCCTCATACGCACTAGCGGCTGGCCGCCCAGACGGTTCATTCGAGCGGCCAGCCACCTGACGCGGTTGGAATAGCGGCTGACCGCAATATTGAACCGCGTCAAGCAGTTGAACCACTCGCTCGAAGGCAGAGTAGGTACTGTCGGTCCGTAAACAAAATGGACGCCGTCGAAGTAACTTGTATTATCTATCAACGAAAACAACGAACGAAAAATAAAGAAATTATTATTATTATTGTCTTCGTTTTAAATCTCTATTCTTATATGCCGTTCCTTCACAATTACAAATAGCTTCTCGATTTTTTTTTTTTTAATTTTTCAATAAATTCTTTATCCACCTCCGTGTCGAACTCACGAACATGAACTTGCAAACTCGGCGGCTCGCCGTAAACTAAACCGCACATGAACCGCCTAGTGCGTATATACGTAGACAAGACGGAAGCTAGCCGTCAAGCGGAGGAATATTTCGACGCAATATTTTAGTTGTTTAATAGTTTTAGTTAGTATAGGATATTATATTTTTATTTTAATAATTTGTAGTTTATTTAGTATAAGAAGTTTGTGAATATTATCATGATTTTTCAGGGCGTACAATCATAAGCGGTTGCAGGTTAAAATGTAAAAGCGGCTAGCCGCGCGGTTAGCCGCCCCCGCGGTTAACTGCTTGTGCGTAAGAAGCCTAACAATTATTCGAGGTTATTTCATTAGATGTTGTTTCCTGAGTTTCCATAAAATTAAATACAGTACCGGGGAGTTAATATGGCGCATGGAACTGTATATAAGTAACTTAAAAGTAATTTTTCTGACTTTTCCCCAACTATATTGGGTTTGGCATCCAGTCTAACCAGATGCAGCTGAATACTATGTATTTTACATGAATCGACTGCCTATTTGACCTTCATAGCCCAGTTACTGGGTAATACATACCCCTTGGCAAGACTGGATGTCAGACTTTCGGGCTTCAGACGACCCAAAGTGTAAAAATCGATACGCCATATTAACGGCCAGGGGTACAAGTCTGCTGATTTACAAAAATTGCAACGGTCTCTCCTTTGCGAGTCTTGACATAATTGCGAGCACCTGCACCCTGATTGCGTAGCACACAATCAATCTCAATCTGAATAATTTTGAAGGATATTTCTAATCCATTGTTTCATATGTTCGAGAAATTTGTCTGCTCCACAACGTAAATGACGCAATGAATGTTGTTGAACTGTCAAAATGGAAGCCGTTGCTACTGACATTGTGTTGCGCAATTATCCTACAGGTACCGTATCGAAAAGTTTAGTAAAATATAATAGCGAAATAAGTTGAATGTTATAAAGTTAGGTATAATATTATTTTTAGATATTTAAGTACCTAAATATAGGTGCTGTCCAGTCCTTAGACCTAAGAGAAGCAAGGGTGAGTTCATCGGCAGCCTGACCCTAATTATAGGGCTATTAAGGGTTATTATACTAGACACAACTTCTAACTACATAGAATATAACTTTGTTCTAAGAAATTTAAAAGAAACAAATATTTTTGTAATTGTACATAATGTCGAACTTAAAAATGACATTAAGTTTGTTTTAAAACATAATTTTGAAACTGAGACAGTTTTGAATGAAACCGTTTCGGTATCTCAAAACAATATTATGTTTCTACTATTTTCTACAAATAAAAACTACGAAGAGAATTTAAATTAAGCAAAATAATTATTCGTTTCTCCAGGCCAAAACCATGTCGAAAGGGAGAGGATGCGTTTCTTACTTTGTTTTTCCAGGCAAGGGGTCATAACCTGGTCAAAAGGGGGAGGATATAACGCTAACCTCTTTCAAATCGCTCCCGCCACAATCTACGCGCTTCTGGCGGAAACGCCTCTCGTTCCCGCCCGCCAATGAGACCGAGTCGAAGCTTCTAGAACATTCCAGAAGCTTCCTTAAGAAAACATACGACGCGCGCCCCTTTTTGACAGAGTTGTGTTATGTCCGTCAACTGGGAGTTGCGCACCGAATATGAATATGTTTTACTGGTTCTGTATCTTCGCCTCAAACCCTATTGTTTATAAAATGTATCATAGTGTGTGTTAAAATCTTTTTAAGTTACTAGAATAGGTCGCACGATGGCAAAAAGTTTAAACATATTTGGCTCAAATTTCAACTGCGCCAATTCTGCTCACTGACGCAGTCATAAGGTCACTGACGCAGTCATAAGGTCACTGACGCAGTCATAAGGTCACTGACGCAGTCATAAGATCACTGACAGGTGTCAAAAAATGCATTCCCTCGACGGCCGGGCTGTAGTCTGTTTTTTCGAAGACTTCGGCACCATTTTATTAATTTTGAATAAAAGAAACAAAATTTATATTACATAAGGAAGTAAACAATTATTTTACTCAATTTATTAATTTTCTCTTCATACTATAAACAAGAAAATTTCAAGATTTATATCTTATTCGTTTAAAATGTTCTTGTTTCATTCTACTGCATCTCTTACCTGTATGCGCAAAGTTGAATAAGAATACTTATTTTACAACAAATAAAAAAAATTGTTATTTTTTTTCAGTTCTATTGCCTTAGGTAAGCGCAGGTTCACACGGGCGCTTTTTTCCCGCGGCGATGTTTTTTTTTGCGCATTGGATTTTCAATACTGCCTAACGCCGAGAGTTGAAAATCCAACAGTCCGCTTAGAATGCTGGGATGCGCTCTGTTGGATTTTCAATGCTCGGCTTGACACCGAGAGTTGAAAAATCCCGCCGCGATATTTTTATGTCCGTTCAAACGTGGGCTTACAGAAAAAGTATTGATAATAAATATAAACAAAATACCTAAAATTCTTATCTCACTTTGCGTTAAAAATATAAGCAAACAATACTGACTTAAATATTAATAATAGCATGATCCAAACTTTACATACATTTTGTTTTAAAAAATATTAGCAAGAATTTCGACCCGACCCTGTTTCGCAAGGGTGCAATTGATGATGATGACGTCAAAATATCGAAAGAACTTTGAAGATCCGTGCAATATATTATTTTTCAAAATGGCGGCCTATCATGAAACCTATATAAATCGATAGCTGACATTAATTCAAAGAGAAAATATACTGGGATCAAACCCCGTCAAACGTCACGTTTCCGAAATATTAACGTTCAAAGTTGATCATCATCATTCATATATTTTTAACTTGCTTACATCTTGTTGCGTAGATGTTTGAAATAAGCATAAATCCTTCAAAATGGCGCGACGTTAGGTATGCCAGGCTCCATATAAAAACCTTCAATCTCTTTTCCTGCTCTATGTAAGTTAATTAATAACAAATAACACACCTTCCACCCACCCTCCGGAAATAAATGATCTCTGCCCTTTAGGTAAACCGTTTTTTGACAGATGGAACTAGTGATTGCAGCAACACACAAAACATTGTTTGATACACGTACGGTATTATAATGTCTGTAAGAAGCCATAAATAAGATAAGGCAGTTTATATTACATTTATTTTATGACGCATTTTAAAGTTAACTTTTACGTAATCTGGAACATGTACGTTCTAAAACAGCTGTCAAAAAAAACCGGCCAAGTGCGAGTCGGACTCGCCCATGAAGGGTTCCGTTACGTTACGATTTATGACGTATTAAAAAAAAACTACTCACTAGATCTCGTTCAAACCAATTTTCGGTGGAAGTTTATATGGTAATGTACATCATATATTTTTTTTAGTTTTATCATTCTCTTATTTTAGAAGTTACAGGGGGGGGGGACACACATTTTACCACTTTGGAAGTGTCTCTCGCGCAAACTATTCAGTTTAGAAAAAAATGATATTAGAAACCTCAATATCATTTTTGAAGACCTATCCATAGATACCCCACACGTACGGGTTTGATGAAAAAAAAAATTTTGAGTTTCAGTTCTAAGTATGGGGACCCCCAAAATTTATTGTTTTTTTTCTATTTTTGTGTGAAAATCTTAATGCGGTTCACAGAATACATCTACTTACCAAGTTTCAACAGTATAGCTCTTATAGTTTCGGAAAAAAGCGGCTGTGACATACGGACGGACAGACAGACAGACAGACAGACAGACAGACAGACAGACAGACATGGCGAATCCATAAGGGTTCCGTTGCCATTTGGCTACGGAACCCTAAAAACGGTTAACCTAATGGATATATAATATAAATGATGCACACCAACACCCTATTGCATAACACACTATCGATTTTTATCTGAATCATTTTAAAGGATATTGCTAATCCATTGTTTCATATGTTCGAAGAATTTGTCTGCTCAACAACGTACCTAATTAACACAATGAATATTGTTGAACTGTCAAAATGAAAGCCATTGCTACTGTTAGTCAATACGCAATTACCCCGCTGAAATCGTGAAACAAAAAAAAATAGCTCTTACTGTTTTGTGAGTTATCATAAAAATTTATGAAGCAGTAGATTTTTTTTTTCGCTACTTATTTCTATTTTGGTCTCATAGTGAGCGCTGTACATAGTAGAGGTTGATAGGTTTTCAGTATTAGGCTACGTACTATCGCCAAAATCTACCTATATCTGACCACCGTAAGGACCATTTCTGCTTGCAGCGCATATTATTATAGTTGTCAAAAAATAAAAGGCCCGTTTTCACATTTGAGAAAGACCCTAGAATGAAACTGAAAGAAACAATAAAATAATAATTAATTACATAGTGTTTTAAAAAAATACATACATTTTTTTTTTGGCGCGTTAAATAATATGATGGAATATATTGCGAGTATTCTTTTTGCGCTTACTTTATAGTAGCATGCAATTTATTACGAAACGTCTCAAAAACAGTTACGTTCTGTCTTTTTTTTTAAACTAGTGTTGTAACCAATTGATTACTGAATTTCACCAGCTTCATTCGATTTTAATAGTAATTAAATATTTTGTAGTGATCTTTACTGAAAAGAGCTTGGCGCTCAAAGCCGTAAATAAAATTTTGAATTGGCGACACTGGTTTCTATAGAATGGCTTGTCTCTGACCAAGCGGCACGTGACTTAGCGTCCACGCACGCACAGCGCAGTCTTTCGTTCGCCATCTTGTGAAATTGACTGTGCACTCGTTTATGTTTGATATTTTTTTCTCGACTCTGCTTTGCTTTTGGACTATTTCTGTTTACTATCACGTTGAGACTCGATTTTGTTGTTTGTTGTTATATCTTACGAACAGTTTCAACATGTCGAAAAGAGGACGTACAACCATCAGCCAGTCACGCGAATTGGTTGTGAAGTTAACCGAATACTTCGAACACGAATCAGTTAATGGTAGACCTTTATTGCCCGTAACGCAAGTGCGAGATCGCGTCGCAGAAGCACTTGGAATCGGCAAAAAAACTATTCGAACCATCTTGAAGGAAAAGTATGGACCTTCGGCAGGGTTCCCACTATGCCGGACCGGTAGATCTGACGGAAACCGGACAACGGACAGAATGTTCACATTACATCGAATCCCAGAAGAAAATCGGACAGTCAAGTACTCACCTCAGTCGAATTTGGAACTGTGCACACACGTCTACTTTTATCAGAAAATGTGAGCCGAATGACGTGAGGGAAGCACGGGAGGGGTGAGCGGGGGACATAGATTCGGGACAAACTGGTTCACATTACTCCGGTCCGGGTGTTCGCAGTGACAAAACGCTCAGCCAAAATGCCGAGCTTGGTATTTTTGCCGGATCTGGCATAATGTGAACAGCTTCATATATATTCTTCTTCTTCTTCTTTCTTCTTCTTATTTATTGTTTTTTTCTTTATTTTGTTTTTATGTTCTTTTGTGCGTCATGTTTACCGCAAATAAACGTATTTTTCTTTCTTTTCTTTTCTTTCTTTAGCCATTAGCTCTTCCGGCAGTTTTACCGTGCCGGTAAATCATAGTGGGAACCCTGCCTTCTGGTACTAAAGAAAATGTACTACGTACGCCTAAAAAGAGGAAGAAAAGCAAGCCTGTAACAGGTATTGACACATTTGATGCAGACGCTATTCGAAACCACGTGTATGCTTATTACACAAGAAATGAATACCCAACTGTGAGTAAATAGCTGATATCACTACGAGAGTGTGGCCTGTTTAGTGGCAGTTCCACGTCTTTAATAACAATTATGAAGCAAATTGGATTCAAATACTAGAAAACCGACAAGAGGAACTAATTATGATGGAACGATAGATTTAATTTTCACAGAGTAACATTTTTGAGGACGATGAACAAAATCCCAAACTGGCATAATGTCATATTTATCGATGAGACTTGGCTGAACTCGAAGCATACCGTACTACAGTGGTGGACGGATGATACCAAGGCATCTTGTTCAAAAGTGCCAATGGGAAAAGGTGGACGCCTAATAATCTGCCATGCCGGATCAGCCGGGGGAGGTTTTGTGAATGATGCCTTACTCGCATTCGAGTCAAGTACAAAAGAATATCACGAATTAATGAACGCCAATAAATTCACAGAGTGGTTTACTAACTTGTTAACAAACCTCCCCGAACAGTGCATAATCATTATGGACAATGCATCTTACAATTCAGTTCAAATAGATAAAGCACCTACTCCATCAAACAAAAAGACTGATTTAGTGGCATGGCTACAAAGACAAGGCGTTGAAGCTGACATGAAATTGTTGAAAGCTGAATAATTGCTGGAACTGGTAAAAGAAAATAAACCTGCGAAACTAAAATATAAAATTGATGAATTGGCACTTCAGCATGGACACAAAGTGATAAGAACGCCGCCGTACCATTGTCAGTACAATGCTATTGAGTTGATAGTTCAAGTCAAAGGATACGCAGCTCGCCACAATACAAAGCGGCCATTCTCCACTAAGTAAATGATGACATTGGTGAAAGAAGCTTGTGCCAAAATTACTAAAGAAGACTGGGTAAAAGTGGTAGAAAAACTTGAAAAATAATAAAGGAAGATTTTGACAGAGACGTCAATATTGATAATAGAATTGAATATGAAATTATATTTACAGGTGACGATAGCTCAACTGACGGTTTTGGCTCATAATCCGAAGAAAATAATTGAATGAAGATTCAATCACTTTCGCTTTTTTTTTGTGATTGAGTGAATGGTAACTAAAAATATTAAATTAAAGACAAATTGACCTTTCGATCCATTGTATCATTTTAAAATACCTACAATATTATAGTTAGTAAGCTAAATTTTCTAATCAGAACTTTAATGCAATACATCAAATCTATCAAATACTCGTACAAACTTGAATCGATTTATCGTGAGTATTGAGTACCGAGTCGTATGGTTACTTCATTAGTTACGTCGCGACGACAAATGTCAAAACGGGCCTTTTTTTTTTGACAACTTTACTCGACCTAAAAAGGATCCTCTTTTGTTTTACTTACGGACGCAGCTGTGGTCATCATGTCCACGGGATTATGTTTTCAAAATGGTCAGATAAAGGTTTTGGCGATAATACGTACAGTCGCCAGCACATCACGCTACTACAATCTGTCAAATCTCTTTAATAGATTTTCAACTTTATCGCTAAAGCATTTGGTTCAAGGTTGATTGGGATAATTTGACAGTTTCGGGTAGCTTGATGTGCTGGCGTCTGTACTGACGGGTAGCTTGTTTAGCGCCTAGAGCCTATGACTGATCATCCGTCGATACACGCTAGGCAACTAGCGAAGGCGCCAAGCGCGCAGTGCGGCTGTTTGCGAAGATTCTAGAGCGTTCGTTTCAATTCGCTACTCGCAAGGTGACTCGCTAGGCTCTAGGTGCTAAGCAAGCCACGTGTCGGTGCGTACGTAGCCTTACACAAACCAACAACAACAAACAAACAATACAATACAATGCATGCAAATTTTCATAGCAACTTGTAGAAAATTGTAAAGAATTTGTATCAATTTTGTTGCTATACAATTTTTGACAGGCGCCTTCATGATGCTCTGTCTCTTTCTGTCGAATAGCGCTTCTTTTTGAAAGCCACCATTTTGAACTTTAAATCTTGTTTTTATTATGTATGATTTCTACCCAGGCGGCCAATTCGTTCAAACTCAGGTCGCAATCTCATTTCAGCGACAATTAATGTAAAAAACTTGTCCTTTTACAGTTATTTGACCCCTGATTTTGCATCACTATCCAAATGACAGTGATCTTTATTCTCATTCTAATAAGGTTGCTGTTGGATTGCTGTCACTGACATCATCATCATCATCTGCCTAGCCTTTTCCCAACTATGTTGGGGCGGCTTCCAGTCTAACCGGATGCAGCTGAATACCAGTATTTTACATGGAGCGACTGCCTATTTGACCTCCACAACCCAGTTACTGGGTAATACGATACCCCTTGCTAAGACTGGTTGTCAGACTTTCGGGCTTCTGACTATCCGTAACGACTGTCAAAGATCTACGAATGACAGCCGGGACCAACGGCTTAACGTGCTTTCCGAGGCACGGAGGGGTCTCGGTATGTAAATATGGTCACCCATCCACAGACCAACCGCGGCAAACGTGGCTTAACCTGACCGATCGACCTGTGCGGCTGTTATTATTTAGCCACGGGCCCCTCTCATTGCTGGCTCATTGGATTGCTGTCACTGACAAGTCTGTCAAAATCATTGTGATCTTTACTTTTGTTATAATAAGGTTGCTGTTAGGTTGCCGCTGTCAGAGGTAAAATAACTGTGAACAGACTGAACAACGCAAGTATTTTTGATAGATTGGGACTAAGAATCATATACGTTCTTAAAAATACGGGAATTGCCTCTAAGCGTCATTGCTGCTAATCTAACTACAGTCAATTAATGAGAACCCAACCCTACAAACCTTAAATCTTGGTCAAAATGTACGACCTATAAGGCTTCCGTCTTTCCCTTTTGAGACATGGAAACCTTTTTTTAATTTTGTTGGACGATGGCAATCCTCATGGACTTCCTCCATCATGGGGGTGACAGAGGTATGCTGGACTTTTACCGGCTAAAACCACCGCGGTGTTCTACCTCTGCCTATGGCCGGGGGTGCGGGATTCGCATAAGCATTTACCGCTCCCCCGACAGGCCTCGACCCGCTGTTCCTCAGCGGGTCCCACCTCCCCGTGCAGCCATTCCCACAATGGTCGCACCCACTCTCGAGTGGCGCGCTTGGAGCACTGCGGCGCCAACTCGGGCCTGTCTGGTGGGACGAAGGACGCCCCTAGTCCGCCGCCCGCAGGCCACCTCTCATGGAGGTCGCAGAGCGATTAAACAGTAGGTAAGTACTTCAATACCTACAGTACTGACGATTTTGATGAGGGGCCCGTGGCTAAATAATAACAGCCGCACAGGTCGATCGGTCAGGTTAAGCTACGCTTACCGCGGTTGGTCTGTGGTATCGTATTACCCAGTAACTGGGTTGTCGAGGTCAGATAGGCAGTCGCTCCATGTAAAATACTGGTATTCAGCTGCATCCGGTTAGACTGGAAGCCGACCCCAACATAGTTGGGAAAAGGCTAGGCAGATGATGATGGGTAAAGAAATTTCTAAAGTGGGTATCACCCACCCTTGCCCCCCCCCCCCTTGCTCCGCCCATGCTCAGCGTAGCACACCTAGGCTTACAGTAGCAATGGTTTTCATTTTGACAGTTCAACAACATTCTTTGCGTTATTTACGTTGTATGGATGGATGGATGAATGTTTGTTACTCTTTCACGCGAAAACTACTGAATGGATTTGGATGAAATTTGGCACACAGATGGTTTATAACCAGTATTAACATATGGGATACTCGTTATCCTGATATTCCCACGGGATCAAAAGTTATGTGGGTGAAACCGCGGGACGCAGCACGTAAGCAATATCCTTCAAAATCATTTAGATTGTGGTTGAAAAAGCTAAGGGCGCGCAAATTAGATGATACTTTATAAATGTTGTAGCAATGTAAATGCACATTGTTGCTTAACTATATTGAACAGGGGATCCTGTAAATTCTATTGTAATCTGCATGTCGCGACATATTCGCCAACATGTAAACAAATATGAGTTTATGGAAAAATAACTTTAATTCCTACAAAATAAAGTTCAGTTTACGCCTCAACTTCAAACATTTGTATAACTTTTTCAATAGTGCTAGTCACTCTGAAATGAACTTAATTAAAATAAAGTTGATATTTGTTTAACTTGAAATAACGTCAATTTGAAACCTAAATAAAATTTGAATATGATACCAATTTTCTCATCGATAATCGCAAGTTTAATAAAATGTAGGTATGTGGTTTGAATCATGCTATTTATTTTAAGAGACATAAAACAATACATTTTTGCTAACAGCAACTAAGAAATGAATGTGCAACAAAGACCTTAGTCGAGAAGAATGTACAGCTAAAATGACAGTTGTTCTTTGACAGTTGTCATTCTTTGACAGTTGTCATTCTTTGACAGTTGTCATTCTTTGACAGTTGTCATTCTTTGACAGTTGTCATTCTTTGACAGTTGTCATTCTTTGACAGTTGTCATTCCTTGACAGTTGTCATTCTTTTATTAGTTGCTGTAAAAATCATTTGACTACAGTCACTTACTTGGTGGCATTCTTATGGGCCGTGTCAATCTGTTCGAACGTGATTCGAAACTGACACAGCAAGACCATCATTCTGAGGAGCTCTAGCCACGCTTCCTTGGCCTCCTTGATGACCATTCCACCCTTACTCATCCCCAAATATTGGAAGGCATCACAACCCATCTGTGAACGAAAATACACTTGAATAAATTTGCTTAAAAATACCTCAATCTGCCTAGCCGTTTCTAGATTAGACTAGCTTCTGCCCGCGACTTCGTCCGCGTGAAGCAACTTTCTTAATTTTTTTTCCGTAAGAACTTTTTATAAAGTATTAGAAAACTTAAAAAAAAGATGAATGAAATCGGTAAAGTCATTCTCAAGTTATGGCGTGACCAAGGGAAATAGGGATTCATTTTTATATATATAGATAGCTCTTACTGGGGCTTGTGGCTAAGTAATAACAGCCGCACGGTTCGACCGATCAGGTTAAGCTACGCTTGCCGCGGTTGATGATCATCTTTATATACCAAGACCCGTCCGTGTCTCGGAAAGCACATGAAGCCGTTGGTCCTGTCTGTCATTCCTGGACCTTTGACAGTCGTTACGGGTCGTCAGAAGCCCGAAAGTCTGGTAACCAGTCTCACCAAGGTCGTATTACCCAGTAACTGGGTTGTGGAGGTCGTATAGGCAGTCGCTCCATGTAAAATACTGGTATTCAGCTGCATCTGGTTAGACTGGAAGCCGACCCCAACATAGTTGGGAAATAGATAGGCAGATGATGTTAACTCTACATAACTGGCGACGCGCCCTTGCTTGGCACGGTTTTTACGACTACTTACACTCTGTTCACTAGGTTAACCATTTTTTGACAGATGGCACTAGTGATTGTAGCAACGTAACATTTCGATTATTGACACTTTAATTTGTATTTAATTCTCAAAGGATTGGCACACAATCGCAGTAGACCGGGAAAAGTGGAAGGAGGGAGGGGACGGAGGGGACGGAGGGAGGGAGGGAGGCCTTTGACCTGGAGTGAGACAAAACAGGCTCATAATAATAATAACCCCACCGCCGTATCTCTACGTTGACGTCGTGGTGGAGCTTGCGCGCTCCGAACGCTAGGCTTGTGAAAGAAAGAAAGAAAAAACATTTATTTAGCACAGACCAAAAGACACACAATACACCAGATACATACATCAGATAACAACTAATAAAAAAACAAATAGAGAGAGAGAGAGAGAGAAAGAGAGAGAGAGAGATAGGGGGAGGGGGGAGGGTAGAGTTTACTTTATCGGAACAGGTCTAGAATGAGGAGCCAGACCAAGAAGATACAAAAACCCGCAGGGCAGCATGTGGCGACCAGTTGGATAGTAGCGAACTCACGGACCCTATCCCCGGGAGCAGTCTTGTTCCTCATCTCTGACTTGCCTTTATTGGCCGGCTGAAGTGAACACGGACGAGAAACAGAGCTCTCACCTCATTCTTGCCGTTACTGGCCGGCTTGAGTGGAGATTCGCAAGAGCAAACGTGCTCGAGGGAATGAAGTATTCCAGTAAGTGCTCGTAGGGATCTTGACCATCTTCTGAGCTCTGGGATTGTTCTGAAGGCCGTGGAATACCTCTCCACTCCTCATAAGTACCTCAGGACATATTGCCCCCTTGTTGCTACGTTACTATGCATGTGCTAGCGACAGTTTCCGGGGGCCCATTATTGAGTGTGCGAGTAACCCCCTGCCATTTTATCCGTGTATTTATAAACCAGTGGTCAGGCAGGGGCCATATTTCTTCCATAGTTCTCGGTTACCAGTCCACTATAGCCACCCAAACCCACAATCCAATGTACTTTGTTTCCATATCCTGCAATACTCCTACACCAACCAGGGATTGTACTTGGGTGCACTTGAATAGTGCAAGCAGGGATAATCGTCGGTTAGTGCCATCGGTCCGTGGTTGGTCATTAAAAACGTCATAACGGGCCTCTGCGAGTTGGCTTCGGCCCCTCGTACGCCTTCCAAACGTCCGGGACCCTAAGGTCCCGAGACATGTCAATGGTGTAAAAATAATAATAATTATTGTATGTAGTCAGCAACATGCTCTGAAAATACAACCTTATGGAATCGGAGGTGCCGTACTACAGGTATGTGCCCGACCCAGTTCTCGAAAATGGAAATATCACATTGTACTGGGATCGATCCATCATCACTGACAGGACTATTGTTGCCAATAAACCTGATATAGTGGTGGTGGATCGATCAGAGCGGCGCGCAATGATTGTTGACATAACCGTCCCGCATGATGAGAACCTCGTGAAAGCCGAGAATGATAAACAAATCAAGTATCTTGACTTGGCTCACGAGGTTGTCGACATTTGGGATGTGGACTCAGCGATCATTGTGCCGATAGTCGTGACAGCCAATGGCTTAATAGCCAAGAGCCTCGACCAACACCTGAGGAGGCTCTCGTTGGGCAGCTGGATCAAGGGCTCGATTCAGAAAGAGGTCCTTCTGGACACAGCTCGCATTGTCAGGGGGTTCCTCTCTCTGGAGCTCTGACCACCGGTAGCTTGGACCCTGTTCCCGATACCGGTGGGCTACTATTTTTTTATATTTTTAAATGTTTTTATACTTTTCATATTCTAATATTTAAAAATATAATTTATATGTATATTGAAATAAAGGGGATAATTGTATGTAGTATCGATTATCGATTTTTTGCTACAGAATAAAAATTGGTGCGGTTTCTAAGTCTCTGCTTATTATTAAATACAATATTTATTTGGTTGTAATTTAAGTAGATGCAAAGTCTTTGTATACTGGATTACCTATAATATAAAATTATTTTAGATTTATTCATTTGAAACAAATAAACTTAGAACAATAGCAGTCGAATACCAGTATTTTACATAGAGCGACTGCCTATCTATTCTCCACAACCCAGTTACTGGGCAACACGATACCCCTTGGTAAGACTGGTGGTCAGACTTTGGGCTTCTGACTACCTTGACTGGCTTACATAAAGAAGTGCGAGTCGGACGTGCACGCGAGGAGTTCCGTACCACAAGTCAAAAAACGCCAAAACACACGCGTTTCTTGTATGCGGGTTTCCCCAGCCCTTTGATTTTTAACTTTATTTTATATTTATAATTAAAAAAATAAACTTTTGAAACAATTAATTAAACCAAATCTCTATCCTTCTTTTTATTAAACGCGGATTAAAATCACAGTATTTTCTCTTCGTTTATTATTAACTAGCTGCGACCCGCAGTTTCACCCGAATAAGTCTCGATCCCGTGGGAATATCAGGATAAAAATACCTTATGTCTTAATACAGGTCATAATCTACTTATGTGCCAAATTTCATCCAAATCCGCTCAGCCGTTTTAGCGTAAAAGCGTAATAAACAAACACAAAAAAATCAAATCTTTTCTCTATAAAATATTAGTTTAGATTTAAAAAAGAACATTATTCCAGACTTAACGGCTGAGATTAATGAGGGGGTTGATATATTATTGATTTATTTTCATACAACTTTGCCTAGTTTTCTTTAAGTAAACAATTTTACTAACACCTGAATAAGTTTTGACCTTAATTTAGAACGAAATAAGTATCTGAATAAAAATGTATAAATTGGCAATGGATAGGGAAAAACATTTTAAAATTCTAAGAATAGTTTTTTGTCCACGTATTTATCAATTTATATGTAACTAATAAATATAAACTAAATTAAATAAATTATACAATATTTACTAGTCCAAAAGCGTTATCGCCCCCGGGTGGGCTCGAACCACCAACCTTTCGGTTAACAGCCGAACGCGCTAGCCATTGCGCCACGGAGGCTATTGTTATATGCTTGAAATTTCAAATTCCTTTGCATGAGTACACACGACGACATTATCAAGCTATACATTTCCAGTTTTAGCTGATCTCGCATTGTATTTTTCGTACAATGCGAAGTCAGCTTATATTGGAAATGTATAATTTGATATTTATCGTCTTGCGTAGGTGCCTAATAGTTCATACGTGGCTTTAGAAGTTTTCTGATTCAACCCAAATTTTACCCGACTGCGCGACTCCAAGCCAGGGTTTATATTTTTGGGAAGGTAATTTAAACAAAAGGGGGTGAAAATGGGAATATACGGGTCAAATTCAATCAGTTAACGAAACTCCACACACGTGATGTTATCGATATATCAGCACAATAAATGAAAAAAAAAAATTGTGAGTCATCGACCGCACGGTGTACTTGAAATATCAGTTTAAAAAATCTGTATTTTTTTTTGTGTAAACTACAGACGGGACGGTTTTCCTTATCTAAACAAGATAAAACACAAGAAAACAGATTTTCTCAACTCAAACTTCAAGTAACACCACTTTTATTTATTTTTTTTCTTTTAAGAGGACAGTACTAAATCCGCACAGACGAAGTCCTGGACGAATTGCTAGTACAGACACCAGCACATCAAGCTTCTACAATCTGTCAAATTTCTTTAATAGATTTTCAACTTTATCGCTAAAGCATTAGGTTCAAAGTTGATTGGGAAAATTTGACAATTTCGGGAAGCTTGATGTGCTGGCGTCTGTACATCATATAACTTACTTCTACAAGGTGCAGGTTTTTCACTTTCACGCCTGAAACACTTCTTACACTTGAGGTAACTGTTACACATGCCTGAAACAAAGAAACAAATAACATAACATCACGCCTGTAATATCCGAAGGGTTAGGCAGAGCTGTACCTTAGTTCACCCACATTTTGCTAGTTATGTTTAAGTCCCATATGTATTAGGGGGAGCACATTACCATCAACTGGGCAAAAAATGCAGACTACGAGCTGCTACTGAAAAATGCCTGGTGAAAAAAAAAAAAAAAATAACACTTTGCTCGACCTGGGAATCGAGCCCATGATCTCATACTCAACAGCGTTTGCGACCACTAGAGCAACGGGGTAGTGAATTTGATTCATATTTTTTAAAACAATCCAAGGGCAGGGTAGATGTGTTATAAATCGTATCCTGCACCCTAATTGTGTAGCTCACTAGCAATCTGAATCATTTTAAAGGATAGTGCTAATCCATTGGTTCATATGTACGAAAAATTTGTCTGCTCAACAACGTAAAAAACGCAATGAATGTTGTTGAACTGTCAAAATGGAAGCCATTGCTACTGTTAGTGCGTTACGTAATTACCCCGCTGGGGTATAATTTTATTATGCACAGTTTTTTTGTTTTAAATCAAATCGTCATAGCTTTTAGCTTCGTGCGCCCAATCCCATTCTAAAGGTAAGATTTGAGCGATCGGCGACAGGTGAATGCGACTGCTACACAAGACCAAGACACGTTATTCATTCCCTCTTTCTAGACACATCCGCTTTATAACAAATGAAAAACATTTGGAATGCGAGACAGAGACAGGCGACCACGACGAGCGACACGACCTTAAAGACGAGCGGCACGCGTCAATGGCAGACGCAAAAAATTGCAGCTAGTGTTGCTCAACTGTCGATTGACTCTCAATAGTAATTCAATACTATCGTAACCTCGAAAACTAGTAACAATATCGATAGGCTTATCGATAGTATTGAAATTGAAAATATTGCCGATAATATCAATCGACAGACTTAAGTAATACTTTTGATGAGTACCAATAGTACCTATCGATAGTTTTGAGTTGTGATACTATTGATACTATCGCTATCAAAGTGTGTTTTAACAACAATTACTGGCGAAACTATCGATAGTATTAGAACTATCGATATTTTTACCCCATTGATATTTAACGAAAATTCAATCAACACAATACTATTGAATTTTCCCAATAGTATCGCCAGTAATTGTTGTAAAACACAGTTTTATAGCGATGTATCGATAGTATCAACAGTATCACAACTCAAAACTATCGATACTATTGGTACTCATCAATAGTATTACTTAAGTCTGTCGATTGATACTATCGATAGTATCGACAGTATTTTAAATTTCAATACTATCGATAAGCCTTTCGATATAGTTACTAGTTTTCAAGGTTAACTATCAATAGACCAACTATCGATAGGCAACACTAACTGCAGTCGTCGACACGTCTACGACCGTCGACAACATGCCGCTCGTGCAGCACCGTACTCAAATATACAAGCGGCACGTTGCCGACGTCAGCCGTCGACGCCGCCGCTCGTGTGCTGCAAAAGACGCATCCCGATCCTATCATATCGGGTGCCGCACGTGGTTTCTGCCTGAAAATCTAAAATATTTCCTGAATTTTCTGACTAAATAAGTGTTTAATGTTAAGAAAAAATAAAAGCCTTCTGTGTTTCCAGTCTGGTCTTTGTCGCATTTGGAATAGGTGAACCGACAAGCGACACTGTCATGGTCTCCTGGGGCCGTATATGGAGTATTAATGCCATTATGATTCCATGCGAAAAAGGGATGGTGCTATGGGTCATGTATAGCTCCGTCTCTCTCTTACACTGGAATCATGATGGCATTATACACTGTGCATTAGGTAAACCGTTTTTTGACAGATGGAACTATATAGTGATTGCAGCAATACACAATAAATTGGACATAGTTTAGCAGAAAGGACTCAACCCACAAAAAGTAATTTTTGAGTTATCGAGGTTTTAAGTTTAGGTGTGTATTGTTGCAATGATATTGTAAATGGAATATTTTGAAATATTGTCACTTATGGGCAAATATACCAATATTTTTATGAGTCAAGTTATACTACTACATATAACTAACGCAATTTTCGAGTTATTGGGAAGAATGTGGGTTGAGTTCTTTCTACTTAAATACGTCGAATTGATTGATACACGTCATCATCATCTGCCTAGCCTTTTCCCAACTATGTTGGGGTCGGCTTCCAGTCTAACCGGATGCAGCTGAATACCAGTATTTTACATGGAGCGACTGCCTATCTGACCTCCACAACCCAGTTACTGGGTAATACGATACCCCTTGGTAAGACTGGTTGTCAGACTTTCGGGCTTCTGACTACCCGTAACGACTGTCAAAGATCCACGAATGACAGCCGGACCAAAGGCTTAACGTGCTTTCCGAGGCACGAAGGGGTCTCGGTATGTAAAGATGGTCACCCATCCACAGACCAACCGCAGCAAGCGTAGCTTAACCTGACCGATCGACCTGTGCGGCTGTTATAATGTCTGTAAGAAGCCATAAATAAGATAATTCAATAAGATAAGGCAGTTAACTACTCATTTTAAAGTTAACTAATCTGGAATAGTTCGTTCTAAGACAGCTATCAAAAAATGGTTAACCTAAAGGACCGGTATTCTTGTGTCGCGCGTAACAGTCGCCTGTCTTGGTCGCGAACCTCAAACCGTACCTTAGAGAGACGCGTGATGGGCGCCGCTGCATCATTCTCTGGCGATGCCAGCTAGAGTGTGGACGTCGCGGCAACCGTGAGAAGTACAGTAGCACGCCAAGATACAGCAGACAATAAATTACCAACACCAAAATATTGAGGGCTTCCTGAGAAAAGAAGAGGGCATTTTTCCATAGAAATTCTAATCTCCTCCATAAGAAACTATCTTTTCTCTTTTTTTAAATATTTTTTTTCTTTCTTTCTTTTTTGGAAGGGACAACTAGAATCAATTGCTATTTTCTTGTAAATAGTCAGCCTATAATGTTCCCACTGCTGGGACACAGGCCTCCTCTCTGTGAGATGGAATGGGCCGTAATCAGCCACGCGGGCCCAGTACAGGTTGGTAGATGTCACATGTCTTCGAATTTTTGGTTCTAGGACATGCCGCGGTTTCCTCACGATGTTTTCCTTCACCGTTTTGAGGCCAGTGGTGATGAAATAAATTACACAAAACCAAGCGACTGTATGGGTTCGAACCTACGACCTACAACTCATAAGTCGCGGCCATTGGCGTACCGATTTTTTCTAGGAGGGGCAGCCGTTCAGCTGAACTAACAACACAGTCATTTATTGAGAGATCATTAATGATGGGATTACTCATTACGAGGCGCGTAATGAGTAATCCCATAAAAACATGTCATGTAAAGTAGCTTGCCAAGACATAAATATCGATTTCACTGTTAAAAAGTTATACGATCGAATAAATATAGAGTCAAGCCTCCAACTTTATATAAAAAGCGATTAAACAGTAAGTAATTCTTCAATACTGTCGATTTTTCTAGGATGAGCAAAGAAGTTTATAGGGTAGGCATTGTCCCCCTTGCCCCCCTCCCCCCCCTACGCGCGGCCATTATCACTTGGCCACCACTGCTCTAAATGACGTTCAAAAGTGCCTCTATATGTCCTACTTAAAATATATTCTTTGACTTTGGCAATATGCTAGTCTCCCATAATACCAAATTGCGAAGATGTTTTATATTTCCGAAGACCAAATCGCGAGCTGAGTCTAGAGACATCTAATGTTGCCCAAGAATCCCCAATACGTAAAATGAAAGTGACAACTAAGATATATTTACCCCGTAAATGGGCTCTATCGGGCATAACAGTTTGTATGGAAATTTGTCATTTTTGCCGATGGTATTTCCCATAGTCTATACTTATAATAAATCTGTAGAAGTGAAAATTCTGTACATTGAAAATATCAAAAAAATAAATGGCAGGGGGTGTTACTAGACCGACACCGAACCCAAAAATGTGATTAAAAAAATTTTTGTCTGTCTGTCTGTCTGTCTGTCTGTCTGTCTGTCTATCTGTCTGTCTGTCTGTCTGTCTGTTTGTTCAGGCATCACGCAAAAACTACCGGTTCGATTACGATGAAACTTGGTATAATTATTCTTTAATATCCTGGGCACCACACTGGGTACTTTTTATCCCGGAAAAGTATATACAATAAAAAATAAACTTAATTTTGCGGTTCGATCCCTAGACCCGATTACTGTACCAACCGCAAATAATAAGTTTGTCGTAGGTTACGTCACCCGCAGTGGAGTTCACTAAGGTTAGCTCTAAATGTAGTGCTGAAGGTTGAATTTGGCTTGCACCGTTCGCAGCATACGCGTGGCGCGCGGCCGCCACGGATCGCTACCGTATATAAGGACATTTTTTGAACTTTGATTTGAACGGACGTGTTGAGTGGCGAGCGTTCGTTCTTATTTTAACTGCTACTTGCAATTCTAAACCGTGTTTTTCAGTGCGACCTTTTTATTCCTATTAGTTTTTAGAGTTATTTAGGTTTATTTTTTTAAGTCGTAGGTATAGATTTTAATTTTAAAGTATAGGTAGTATATTTGATAGTGTACGTAGTACGTGACCGTAGGTTATTTTATAATACTGTTAGGTAGGATTAGTCATTCGTATAGATATTAGTTTTTAGGGATTTTGCTTATTTATTGAGTTTAGTTATCATCAGAAATAAGTTTATTTAGGTAGGTAGGTATTTTATTTTCTGTTATTTTGAGTTTATTTTTTTTATTAGGTAGGTACTTAGGTAAGAATATCATATAGGTACCCTCTTAATCACCACTAATGAGACACAGTTGGTTTTCTATTGTAATTAGCCACAAAGGGCCCGCGAGATAGATGGCATTCTGGGGAAGCACATACATTTTATCCTGTTAGCACGTTCCCGTGGGATAATTTCCGACATCCACGCGGGCGAAGCCGCGGGCAGAAGCTAGTTGTAAATAAAGATCTAGATAAAATATGTCTAAAAATAAGCATGGCCACTACTAACCGCAGCACCCAATAACCTATTTTCAGTTAAAGATAAATCGCTACTGACAGAAGCCAGTATAATCATAACTACCATGACTAAGGCCCGGTTTTTTGATCCGTAGTTAATTAAACTCAAGCAATTGTTAAAAATAGTAAGTAATGGTTAAATTATTGCAAAATGTGATTTTTGATCAATTATTGTTAGTTTATCTAATGATATAATAATTGTAATGGTTAATGGCCAAATAATTAACTTATTAGTTAAAAAAAATAACCATTAGTGACCACTAGATACTCGTAAACTAACAATTGATCAAAAAACTCATTTGGCAAAAATTTAACCATTACCTACTTACTATTTTTAACAATAGGCTATTTTCCTAAAAAAAATCTAATTAGTCCGTCAGTTAGATTATCAAAAAATATTGAACCCGTATTTTTCCTTTTGTCAATTATATAAAAAATGATGAAGATATCGCCCGTTAAAGTTCCGCGTGACGTAACTTGCTTGCGACACTTTTGCAAGCAAGTGACGTCGCAACCCCCCACTCGCAAATTTTGACCCGCTTTATCTTTGTCATCTTTTGTTTAATTGACAAAAGAAAAAATACGTGTCCATTATTTTTCGTTAATCTAACTGACGGACATAATATAATACAAACAATAAAATATAATACATAAAATAAAATATAATTATTATTTTTTTACCCATGAGGCAACTACCCTATTGGTTGAGTTTAACTACGGGATCAAAAAACCGGCCCTGTATAATATTATAATCATACAGATCGCTACTGATGATTATTAGGGCGTTAAAACTAGACATAGATAAGTTTTCTACTTCCAGTACCTATGTTAAATCTGCGGGGTAATCGTGTAACACAGCATTAGTAGCAATAGCTTTCATTTTGACAGTTCAACAACATCCATTGCGTTATTTACATTGTTGAGCAGACAAATTTTTCGAACATATGAAGAAATGGATTCGCAATATCCTTCAAAATTATTCTGACTATAATTATTAATAATGTGCTAATTAGCGTGCTGGTGATAGAAAGGTAATTAGGTTCGGCCGTAAGATGCTCTGTGGCTACTGGCGAAATCTACTTTCAGATAAATTATTTTCTTCATGTACAGACGCCAGCACATCAAGCTACTACCATTTGTCAAATTTCTTTAATAGATTTTCAACTTTATTACTAAAGCATTAAGGTTCAAGGTTGATTGGGAAAATTTGACAGTTTCGGGTAGCTTGACCTGCTGGCGTCTGTACAATGTTTTAAATTAACTCTCCATAGGAGATGGGCAGCGTTACCTCATATATGCCCGATTATTGGGAATATTTCTCCAGGTTTAAGAATATTTGCTTCGACAAATGGAAAAAGTACTTCAATGAAATATCCAAAGAAAAAGGCATTTGGTATAAAGTTATTCAAAACGAGCCCCCTCGCGAACCCTGGTTTGATGATAAAAGTTTAACTAGAAGTTATGTTAAGTTAGCGCTAAGGCTTCGTTCTGGCCACTTTCCATCGGCAAAGTTTGCTTTCTTAATGCGAAAGGCTGCATCGCCCAATTGTGGGACATGCAATACAATTGAAGATGTGCAACATTTGCTGATGGAATGTGTTAAGAACAAAGTTGAAAGGGAATCATTGGCTAGGGAATTTAAACTAAACATGTGGGATGTTGGACTTATTCAAAATATTTTGGCATACCCTAAATCAGAGAGGACTAAACGTATAATTTGTGGATTAATGCAGAAGTCTAGGCAATAATTCCTTTTCCTGGTTCATAGGATATAGTGATGTAAATAAGTACAGAAATGGTTTTAGTTATGTTAAATAATTTTGTGTGTAAAATAAGTATAGGGTACAATGGGGTTGACGTATCCGTGTGGATAAAGACCCCTTATATATAAAGAATAAAAAAAAAAAAAAAACTCTCCATAGGCGCCGTGGCTTAGTTGGTTAAAGCGCCTGTCTAGTAAACAGGAGATCGTGAGTTCGAATCTCGCCGGGGCCTTGGTGGATTAAACCTATATTTTTTATAGTAAAAAAAATATGGCTATTAAGTAAATAGCTTATCTGGTGTTTGCTGAATAGACAAGCACTATGGGTTTTTGTGAGCATACATGTGGCAGGGATATCGACGCGCAAATTATAACCATGGATTCAGCACATGATTCCAGACCCCTAATCACCCCAAGCTCTGGAGCTCCATCTCGCATAGGGTCTTAGCCTTTATTTTATTTTATTTATTTATTGAGGATCTCCAACAAAGGATACACATATAGTACAATAGAAAATTACAATAGTTAAAAAGGTTCGTTACGTGTGCGTGCTCCTTCAATTACAGAAGACCACAGCATGCACATATAACTAGGTGTAAACACGATAAAAATAGAGAAATTCATTTATGAATACAAATTATAAAATTAGAAGGAAAAAAATAAAATGAACATAATTATCAAGATTAAGCATTAATATTACAAATGGTATAGGCAGGATAAAAATAAACATTGAGAAAAAAACATTGAATAAATTTGAGGAAAATAATAATTATTAAAGATTAAAATGTCAAGAATGAGCATTAATATTACAATTATTGTTTAGTTTAATAATAATAATTAATTCACATTTCAGAGAGAAGTAACATAGTTATAATATACTTAGTTTTATGTGTTTATGCTGAGTGATGGCTGTTTTGCGTTGATGTGACGCTTATTTTCCCCCAACTGTTGTTTTTTTTTTAAGTGAAACCTTCTTTAGCGGCGTTATGCACTTTTTTATGATGGGTAAAAAATGTTAAATTCGCGTCAGGACACGTGACCTGATCGAAAATTCGTAAGACGGAGTGAGAGTTTTTTGTGATGGGTAAAAAATGTTAAACTCGCGTCAGGACACGTGCCCTGATCTAAAATTCGTAAGACGGAGCTCGCGTCAGGACACGTGACCTGATCAAAAATTCGTAAGACGGAGGGAGAGTAGACCACTTTCCAAAATTTCAAAAATGCACAACATTAATATTCAAGTTTTCACTTCTGCCGGCACTCCCGGAGTGCAAACCGTTGATTTTTTTTGTGTTCTTTCTCTGCATCATGTTTGCCGCAAATATCTTCTAGAAATTTTTCGTAGGTTACCAAAAATATCTGCTGTTTAATAGAATAGTGACAGTGACAAACCTACACGGTCAAAATGTAGGGAACAGCGATTTAAAAAAAAATAACCGATGATAAATTTCAACGCACAGGGGTGCAGAATCGTGTACTGAATCCATGGTAACGTGGTTATAAAAAAAAGTATAATCCACCAAGGCCCCGGCGAGATTCGAACTCACGATCTCCTGTTTACTAGACAGGCGCTTTAACCAACTAAGCAGCGGCGCCTGTAGGTGCTTTTCTCTAATAACGCTCCGGTATCCTAGAAAAGCGGTGCCCGCCCACAGCGTCCGCAATTTACCGGGGAATGACGTCACTGAAACCGTCCGCAATGCACGGATGAATGACGTCACTGACACCGTCCGCAATTTAACGGGGAATGACGTCACTGAAACCGTCCGCCATTTACCGGGGAATGATGTCACTGAAACCGTCCGCAATGTACCGGTGAATGACGTCACTGAAACCGTCAGCAATGTACCGGTGAATGACGTCACTGAAACCGTCCGCAATTTACCGGTGAATGACGTCACTCAAACCGTCCGCAATTTACCGGTGAATGACGTCAGTGAACCGTTATCTATGAAAGTAAATTGGTAGTTGGTTGGTGTCAAAAACACTCTCTAGGAAAACATTCCTAAAGACCGTTTTAATAATAAAGCTGAATATTTTGTTTGTTTGAACGCGCTAATCTCTAGAACTATAGTTTGACCAAAACCGCTGTACCGCGCCTTCGGTATGTGCGCGGCGCGAGACGGGGGGGGGAGGGTAGTGCAGGCCACTCATTCGTCATCGCTCATGGCGTCCCGCCCCCCGCCTCGCCGCGCATTCCTAAGGCGCAGTACAGCAGTTTCGGTCAAACTATACCAGTCTGATTTAAAAAAATATTTTTGTATTTTATAGTCCAATTCTTGAGAAAGGCTATTTAACTAGGACCATAAGGAGCTGTACATAAAGAAAAAAAAGTCTGAAGGAACGCTAAGAGAAAACAAAGTAGCACGGGCAGGCGATACGGTGCGACGCGGTCGGGGGGATTAAGGGATTTGGAGATGCATGGCATACGTACTTTCGCGCCATTTTGAAAATGATCGCCACGCATGAGACCTGAACGCGTATTCTCGTAATTTAAAACGTTCAAAATCTAGTCGCGGTCTCATCTCGGCGACAAACAAATGTCAAAAATTTGTCAAAATGTAGGAAAGTTTGAAGTATTTTTGACAGATTGAGATTGAGATCAGACTGTGAACGTTCTTAAAATTACGAGAAAAGCCCCTCAGTTTGCATTCAAAATCAAAATCAAAAGTCATTTATTCAAATTAGGCTGAGAATCAGCACTTTCCGAACGTCAAAATTACAAAAGACAGTCCCCAAAACGCCCGCCCTTCACCACTTCCTAGTGCTTTCGCTGGGAAGAAGAAGTGGTGCAATAAACTCCCCAGCAGCACAGCTGTCTGTTAAGTTAGAAAATACTTGATTGTGTACAATACTAGGTATGTAAAGTAATTAACATTGCAACACAGAACATTAAATTAAATGTTTTGCCATTGATGTCAGCTATTGATTTATACATATAGAAAGAATGAAAATATATTTATTTAGCACATACTAAAAGATACACAATACACCAGAAGGCCAATTCTCGTAATTTAAAACGTTCAAAATCTAGTCGCAGTCTCATCTCGGCGACAAACAAAAGTCAAAAACTTGTCAAAATGTAGGGAAATTAGAGGTATTTCTGACAGATTGAGACTGAGATCAGACTGTGAACGTTCTTAAAACTACGAGGATTACCCTTCAGATAGCAACAAATAAAAATCAAATAGAAAGTGTAAAGTTCGATGTAAGAAATTAGCAGAAAAGTGTGCCTCACGACTGCACCAAAAAGGCCCAGTTCAGCAAAAATGCCAGACAACGAGTGCCTGACGCTGGTTTTCAACTGGACTTGATGTGTGAGGGTAACGGATGTAAATCAGCTTTACACAGCAACGTGACTTAGTATAGGTCTCATGAGTGACAGTAGGTATGCCAGGCTCCATATAAAATCTTCAATCCGAAGTCATGGGCAAAGGTTAGTACAAAAACGCAGACGAAATCGCAGGCATCAGTTAGTTAAAAATTGATCCTAAGTAGGTAGGTAAGTAAATTATCTATATGCGGTAGTAATTGGCTAATCACTATACCTAATTATCTTGTATTATGTCGATAATTTGATAGCGTTTAAGATAATACAGGGTGGCATCGACGCGCAAACTGTGACTAACTGACCAACTATGTATTCAATTTTGACAATTCAAAAGTAAATAGATTGAAGTCGGTAAATAGTTTAATTGAAATAAATGCTTTGAGTTTGAGAAGGTTGAACGTAGATCTCTATGGAGAAGAACGGGCAAAAAACTCAAAGGACACTCTTTTAAATCAAGATATTACAAAATGGCTGCATCATTCTTGTTAATCTAAATCTGAGCTGGTCAAAACTCGCTATGTGATCAAAATAACTCGTTGCGAGTGGAGTAATTTGGTCGTTCTCAATAGTTTAACCTAAAAAGTAACTATTTTTGTAACATCTTTTTTTCGGAAGTCTCTCTCTTGTATATCGGATAAATATCAAATATCCGATATTTTGATACTTATTATAAATATCGGATTTTCACAAACCATAAAATTACACCACGAAAACCAGTAAAGTTGTTTCAATAACAAAACTAAATTATTTTTATTTTTGCCGGACTCTATTTGTAGAGACTAAAAAAGTCAGAGTATGTACCAGAACTCTACTTACATCTTAACTTGTATAGGTCATGAATATAAATACATATAGTACATAATCTAATTTCGCGACATGTTCTCCAAAAATGTAAACAAATATGAGTTTAAGGAAAAATAACTTTAATTCACACACGATAAAGTTCAGTTTACGCTACAACTTCAACTTTTTCAATAGTGCTAGTCACTCTGAAATCAACTTAAATGCAATTAAAATTAAATTGATATTTGTTTAACTTGAAATACCATCAATTTGAAACATTTGGTATAGACTTTACCTTAGATACCTGCATACATAGAATCTGAAACCTGAATTTCATGTTGACACTCGCAGGCGCCGTGGCTTAGTTGGTTAAAGCGCCTGTCTAGTAAACAGGAGATCGTGAGTTCGAATCTCGCCGGGGCCTTGATGGTTTCTTTTTGTAACATTACAGATAATTTTACTGTGACAAAGATTTTTGTAACGTAAAACAAGAATATCTTTATTACATTCATACGTCAAATAGTTTAGTTTTTCGCCAATATACCTAATACACAATCGGGAGTGGGCCATAATCCACCACGCGGGCCCTGTGCGGGTTGGTAGATGTCACATGTCTTCGAATTTTTGGTTCTAAGACAGGTCGGTTTCCTCACGATGTTTTCCTTCACCGTTTAAAGAGCAGTGGTGATGACAAAATTTACACAAAGAAAAACGCCTATCCGGGTTCGAACCTACGACCTAGTAACCTACTCGTAAGTCGCGGCCGTAACCACTGGGCCACCATTGCTTTAATATTAATTAAAATATTTATGCCTAATATAATTTAGTAGGTATTTATGGTTTTTGTACCTAAAGGGTTCCAACGGGACCCTACTAATAAGCCTCCGCTGGCCACCCACCTGTCCGTATGTCTGTCAGCGGGCTGTATCTCATGAACCGTAAAAGGTAGACAGTTGAAATTTTCACAGTGTGTATTTGTATTGCCGCATTAACAATTCTACTAATATTATAAACGTGAAAGTTTGGATGGATGGATGGATGTTTGTTACTTTTTCACGCAAAAACTACTGAACGGATTTGGATGAAATTTGGCACACAGATAGTTTATAACCAGGATTAACATATAGGATACTTTTTATCCCGATATTCCCACGGGATCGAAACTTATGCGGGTGAAACCGTGGGGCACAGCTAGTAAATAATAAAAATAAAATTCAATTTAAAAAAAGGGGGTTTCCATACAAGAAACGGCGGCTTTTTTCGGCGTTACGTGTGGCACGAAACCCTTCGTGTGCGTGTCCGACTCACACTTAGCCGATTTTTATGTCTCCATAAGCCGTGTGTCCGACGGGGTTTCCCATCGGCAAATATGAGTAACTTCTCCACAAACGTTCATCCCCTATTTAACTCCTTTAGGGGATGGAGACGAGTATTCAAAAATCCTTCCTTAGCGCTCGTTTATGGAACTTTTATGCAAAATTTCACGCTTCTAGCTAGACTAGACAAAGTTGATTAAGCTGTGCGTTGTCTGTCAGTGAATTAATGTATAAAACTAAGATTTTTATTGGAGTCTTTGATAAAATAATTATAATCAGTAAATAAAACAACACTTCTCCAAGGGCTGATTTTTCCAACGCCAGATAATTTTATCAGAGGAATAATTTTTAATTTTTGACAGCTCTTCCATACAAAATCTGTCAGACGTCAATTTTATTCCACAAATAAAAATTATATGTCGATAGAAAGTTCAGCCCTTAAAAAAATTAAAATTATAACATTTACAAAGCATGAGCACGGTACGCGACAGCCCAGCCAACACAGATTAGCTGAATAAATTTTGCGTAAAAGCAATTCTTTTGACTTTAAGCTGGATAAAGTATTTGTATAACTTCTGTGTAAGCGCTTATACAGATGATATTCAAGCAATTTGGGCACAAAATATCTTGCTTCAATTTGGATAACATTTGATTAATAGCCACATAGCAGCTGAATAAATGTATAACACACTGAATATCTTCTGCATAAATTCTGATTTTTCTTTAGTCCAGAAATTATACATATTTTATGCAGTTGTTAATTTGTGAGTTCAGATATTCAAATGATATTCAAAATTCCGATCTCAGGACTAGTTTTACAAAGAAATTATGCAAGTAAAAAAAGTATAAATGTATTTTTCATTGTGACGAAATTATTTTGTGTTACTTAGTTCAAAAAATTGTAATGGTCGCTGATCACGTCTTCAAAAATTTGGTAAGTAAATTGTTTCATACATTTTAAGTAAGTTTAAGGTGAATTATATAAACGCATGGCACTTTACTGTGAATTATCAATATGATTATTATACATTTTTTGAGCGCCTTAAGATAAAGCTACAATTTAAAAGGTAAACAAATGTGAAATAATATTTAAATTAAATTATCTTTACTTTTTATCAAATTTCAGTCCCAGAAAATAATGAGAATCAAATTTTGTATAACTGCTAATGTTTCCTACTCACTAAACAAAGTGTTTCATAAGATAAATGTTGAGGATTTTTATAAAAAGAGGTTATGTGGAACGTTAGTTAATGGCGGACGGCCAATTTGAATAAAAGTGTCTATTTCAGTGATTATTTTGCTTATTTCTGCTTAATAGTTCACATACGCCTACATGTCCAGAAATTATTTGGTTTAAAGTACAATAATTATACATTTCTCAGAGAAAGGTCTTAAATTACATAATGCAGTATACTCTTATTCAGCTTTTTAGGGTTCTTTTTTATATAAAATAAATCCATGAATATTTGAGGTTGATTGGACCTATACTAATGTAGGTAGGACCCACTATTAGGTTTTTAAAGTTATCTACAGTACTACTATGAATGACGCATTGCGTAATATTTAGTTGTTTGACAATTTGACAATTGTTTATATTACCAACTAAAATATACATTTAGATACACAGCACTTTGTAGGTAGTCGCAACCAAAAGTATCGCGCTTCCTTTCCCACCACAACACTTCAAATGGGCGCTCGGCTAAACTCTGCTTACGATCGGTTTGCGCTTGGCCACGCTCGCTGCGTTGTTGCTCATTCGAAATTGTAACTTTAAATAGAGAGGTCCCCGTTATCGTAGCTTCCTTGTCGCGCTCGTGTAGTCAATAAGTAAGATACAAACGTAAACATCGAGATTTATTATATAAAGTTAGTATTTATAATAGTGTTGTTGTTGTTTGTAATAGTGTTGTAGTATTTTTGAAGTGTTATTTAAAAAGTATATATTTTTTTCAGAAACATGTTCAAAATTCGTTTCGACTCGCAAAAAAGGCCGGGTTGAATTATCAACAGTGCCCGCTTCTTGGGAGAATAATGGAAAGTTATACTGGCCAAAAAAAAAATGGCAATCATTTCAAAACTTTTGAAGAAGCTGAGGAAGAATTATCTCAAATGTTGAATAGAACTGATACCTACGGATTACGAACAACAACAAGATCCACGCGTTAATACATCTTCTCGTATTTCACTAAATAAATCTCCTAGTATTGTATAATTGTATAGCACATGAGTGAGTACTATGTACATACTATAAAGCTACCATTTACTGGGTACGTCTTTCATTGACTTGAAGGTGCCCTGGCAGCAGAGAGTATGTCATGCGCACTCAAATGTCTCGCTGATGGTGGCGCATGTGTTGGATCATTTGGCTCCCTTCAAAATGGTTGAGCTGAATGGTGCTAATCCATGCGTCATGTTCGTGAACGGGCGCCGTCAGTAGGGACTGGTCATCTCTTTGCTGTCATGGCTTATTTTAATTTAATTTAATATTTGAATTGTTCTTATTTTTATTTTTTTAAACTTTTCATTACGGACGCTTTTAACGTTCTGCATCGTTCTCACATGCATAATTTCTAACATGAATGATGTAACCCAATACTTTGTAACCATATTATATTGATTTAAAAGCGTGTCCATGGAGTTTCTTGCCCGTTCTTCTCCATAGGTACCTACGCTTTGGAATGGGCAACTAGCTTCATTTTTCTGACTGACCGACCTCTTGATAATTCAAAAGTGCCTGTAATGGTTTAATTGAAATAAATATTTTGAGTTTGAGTTTTTGAGTTTGAGTTTGAAAGATTTTAATTCGATAGTATGGTGATGCACAATCATCGTGTACAGAACCCTCTTCAACTGTATTGGTCGCACTTGACCCGGGCCTTTGTATCAGTTGTCAAACCCTTTTCTATTACTGCACAGATACTATTTTTTATCTTTACATACTCTCGTGAACACTTTCTTCTTATTCCTCCCGTTCTCTTTCTTTTTTCCATGAATCATTTACGCTTTTGTTATTATTTTTCTGAGGAGGCATATTGTTTATGCAGCATTTATCAGTTTTGTCATGAAATGGTGAAATATCTGGATATAAACATACGATATCTTCAACTAATCAGTTATTTGCTGCTTAAGATACCCACATTTGTAACTGATATCGTTTTAAGCTGAACATAAAGACAATTGTACGCTTATAGCGCTATAAGTTAGGTAAAACAAGGAGTTTATTTTCAATTATGCAGAAGTCAGCTGTGTAAAGAAGAAAAAATCCAAAATATTCAGCATCTGAATAAATTAGTACCATTTCGTACACTATGCAGCTCAAAGAAAATATTTCGTCTAATATTCAGCGTTTTGCTGTTTAACTGCTTTGCTTAACTATGTTATACAGGACAATGCAAAAACTTTAGCTACTGTGCAGATAATAGCTGTTTCAATTACTTTTATTTGAATATCGCTTGTTTAGCAGATTCTACTCTTGATTACTATTCAGCTTAAAAAAATACCGCGAACTTTATGCAGAATTTAGTAAGCTTACAACATTATTTTAATTTAAGAACTCTCTTATTCAAAATAAAGCCATAACATCAGCTGTAATACAAAAGTAATAAAGCTTGACACTGCTTATTGTGGTATATTTTCGCTACTATCTGGCTTATGTGTTGGCTGGGAGGGGATTCCCATAAAACTGAAAATTATAAACTATAGGGAAAACCATGATATTAACGTAACCTACAATAAACCCTTTGTAATAGATACGACCATCATCATCTCCCTACCCTTTTCTCAACTATGTTAGGGTTGGCTTCCATTCTAACCGGATGCAGCTGAGTATATACCTGCATTTTACATGAAGCGACTGCCTATCTGACCTCCACAACCCAGTTACTGGGTAATACGATACTCTAGGTAAGACTGGTTGTAAGATTACACGGCACTGTTTAATTACGGTTTAGCGTTTAAACCGCGCAGTAGAATAAATCGGCCAATTGCGAGTCGGACTCGCGCACGAAGGGTTCCGTACCATTATCTATAAAAATCACGAGTGTATGGGTGCCCCCCTTAAATATTAATTTTATTATTATTTATGATTTTAATTTATTTATTTTAATTTTATTCTGTGAATATTTCAAGCGTCTACCTATTGCCGTTATTAATATTGAGCAAAAAACGGCAAAAAAATCACGTTAGTTGTATGGAAGCCCTACTTAAATATTTATTTTATTCTGTTTTTAGTATTTCTTGTTATGGCGGCAACAGAAATAAATCGTCAGTGAAAATTTCAACTGTCTAGCTATCGGTTCATGAGATACAGCCTGGTGACAGACAGACGGGCAGTGGAGTCTTAGTAATAGGGTTCCTTTTTTACCCTTTGGGTACGGAGCCCTAAAAACGTATTTGTTAACAAGCTTCCATAGTGATCCATACAACACTGACGACCGTGTGTACAGACGGCAAATATAAGGTCCCGCAGACAAGCGCGACGCGACTCTAGTAGAACAATTCAATGAAAACTTCATTAAAATTGTTCTGCCAGAATCACGTCGCATCGCCGCGTCGCGCCTGTCTGCAGGAGCCTTAAACCGTAGTTTTTCGCGGCAAGAAAAACGGCCTTAAGCACAAGGGCCTTACACATTACTGTGTCGTGTTGCGTCGTGACTCGAGATACACTAACCAAACAAATCTGTTCAGCGCCCCAATCCTGTATTTATTCCCCGCGAAATCTCACCACGCAAACCACGTCAATATCGTGTCTTGTTAACGGCAAGGAATCGCAATATCAAACGTACGGACAACATGATTTTGACAGTTCAAACCACGCCGTTGTGTCATAGAGAATACGTTAATAGTAGATGTCGTGATTAACTAAGGAATTGACGTGGTTTCGAAGTAAGGAATCGTTAAGTGGTCATTGTGAATTAGGGCCCAGAACTACGTCAAACCACGACGAGTTTTGACTGGCTTAGGTATCAGAATGCGTCACGACACGACATGACACAGTAATATGAATCCCGCTGTACACTATGCCTCGTGATAAGAATAGTGTGTATTTGTTTGATACAATGAATGTAAACTCAGTATTATGTATTGTAAAGTCATATTTAACAATAAGTAACAACGCCTCCGTGGCGCAATGGCTAGCGCGTTCGGCTGTTAACCGAAAGGTTGGTGGTTCGAGCCCACCCGGGGGCGATTCTTTTAGCATCACCATCAATTATTGATAAGCATTTTGAAATATAGGTATTTATTGACGTGTCAGATAAAATATGTATAAAAGCAATTAGTTTTTGTGATAAAGATAATGTTATCACTATAAAGTGATAAACAATTACTTAGCTTGTATAAACTTTAATCAAATTAATTGACATGGCAAGCTGTGTTATCTAAACAGGGGAAATACCTACAACAATAATAAACATATTATACATGCCCCGGAATTTACGCACAACACCAAACATCCCAGTTAGAATATTATGTAACTAGCAGCGCCCCGCGGTTTCACCCGCATAAGTTTCGATCGCGTGGGAATATCGGGATAAAAAGTATCCTGTATGTTAATCCTGGTTATAAGCCATCTGTACGCCAAATTTCATCCAAATCGGTTCAGTAGTTTTTGCGTGAAAGAGTAACAAACATCCATCGATACAAACTTTCACGTTTATAATATTAGAAGGTTAGAATTGTCGTGAATTTTTATTATTATGTACAAACCAATGCGAAAGTAAGTTTGTTTGTTTGTTACGCTTTCACGCTAAACCGGCTGAACGGATTTGGATGAAATTTGGCACATGAGTCCTGGAGAAGGACATAGACTACTGTTCATCCTAGAACGCAGACGAAGTCGCGGGCAACTGCTAGTTTATTATATATATTTTAAAAAAATGTTATACTGAATGAAAAACAGTAGAAGTAGGGTAGGAGTAGGGTAGGAGTAGGGTAGGAGTAGTGTAGGAGTAGGGTTGGAGTAGGGTAGGGGTAGGGTAGGGGGTAGGACACCACGCGAACGAAGTAGCGCCGGGCAGCTAGAAATAATTTAAGTATATGGCAAAGCAACGTTTGCCGGGTCAGCTAGTATTATGTATAACTAATGTGTTACTAATGTCACATTAGTGAGTTATTGCCTATGAATTGAACCAGCGGGGTAATTACGTTACAGACTAACAGTAACAATCCAGATATAGTGGTGATAGATGATCAGAGAGAGCGTCGCTCAATCATCTATCTATGTATCTATACTAGTACCTAACAAAGCTGAGGAGTTTGTTTGTTTGTTTGATCGCGCTAAAATCTGAAACCACCAGTCGGATTTGAAAAAATATTTTTGCATTTAATAGCCCAATTCTTGAGGATTGAGGAAGGTTATATAACATCACGCTAGGACTTGCAAGGGGCCGAGCAAAAACAAAAGTAAGAAAGAACAATAGGCGAAAACGGAGTAAAAGTGATATAGCGGTCCCGCATGACGAGAACCTCATGAAAATTGATATAGATAAGCAGATTGCCAAATTTATTAACCAATAAAATGTTCTTCAGACGCCAGCAGGACAAGCTACCCGAAACTGTCAAATTTTCCCAATCAACCTTAATGCTTTAACGATAAAGTTGAAAATCTATTAAAAACATTTGACAGATTGTAGAAACTTGATGTGCTGGCGTCTGTACAAATATCAATTCCTAAAATCATTGTTACAATGGTAACTACCTATGTAAATTTCTTTTATTATAATGTCTTCATTTTAATAATTATTTATTTAACATACAATGATACACTGATTAATTACTATAGTATTTACAAGCTAACACTAAAATATATATACAATTATATACAAGTATATAATACGACAAAATGTAGAAAAAGCCAGGAGCTCATTGGGCATCAAAAAATACAATTTTTTTATTTTCAAGAAGTTTAGTGACAGAATTTTATTACAGTCACTCATGCTAAACTTCTCAAGAACTGTTTTATGTTAATTTTAATAGGTATTTTAACTTGCACATATATACACACTAGGTCGAGCCCGCTTTGTGGAGTCCTTGAGAGGCATAAACAATTCGAAATTTCAGGGTTGTTACTGTATTCTATAACGTTTAAACCTTTTAAATAGTTGTACCTATATGTATGTATCTATATATATAAAAATCAATGCCACTTTTCGTTGTAATTTTATAACTCAAGAACGACTGCACCAAATTGGATAATTCTTTTTTTTGTGTTCGTTATTGTCAAGGTTTGTTTACATAATTGGACCCGGTAGGTGGCGCTGCTTTTTCGGGTGGGATGACGTCTGCCGGGTCCGCTAGGTTCTATCAATCAATCAGCGTTTTACTTATAGAAGTAGGGTAGGAGTAGTGTAGGAGTAGGTTAGGAGTAAGGTAGGAGTAGTGTAGGAGTTGGTTAGGAGTAAGATAGGAGTAGTGTAGGAGTAGGTTAGGTTAGGAGTAGGGTAGGAGTAGGGTAGAAGTAGGTTAGGAGTAGGGTAGAAGTAGGGTAGGAGTAGGCTAGGAGTAGGCTAGGAGTAGGGTAGGAGTAGTGTAGGAGTAGGTTAGGAGTAGGGTAGAAGTAGGATAGGAGTAGTGTAGGAGTAGGTTAGGAGTAGGGTAGGAGTAGGGTAGGAGTAGGGTAGAAGTAGGGTAGGAGTAGGGTAGGAGTAGGGTAGGAGTAGTGTAGGAGTAGGGTTGGAGTAGGGTAGGGGTAGGGTAGGGGGTAGGACACCACGCGAACGAAGTAGCGCCGGGCAGCTAGAAATAATTTAAGTATATGGCAAAGCAACGTTTGCCGGGTCAGCTAGTATTATGTATAACTAATGTGTTACTAATGTCACATTAGTGAGTTATTGCCTATGAATTGAACCAGCGGGGTAATTACGTTACAGACTAACAGTAAGTAGTATCAAGTAGTAGTTCAAAAAAATGTTATATAAATTACAGATAAGGGCACACACAATGATCTAAGAGCGATATTTTAAAAAGGGAAGTAATTTTTTGAGCTGTTATTTAAATATTCGAGATGTTATTATGATCAGTTGAAAAACATATTGAGCAGTTATTTAATTTAATGGCGCTTGATTAATTATTGCGACAGTAAAACATGGACAGTAATAAAAAATCAATTAGTCGGTTATCTTATCGGAAACAGCTAGGTTACGTTAGGTTAGAACTGTGACCACACAACGCACGAGCCGAGCGAGCGAAGCGAGCGGTGCGGTGCAGCTGTGCCGCGGTAGCGGCCGGCGAGTGGCAGAAACATATTTTTGAATACAAAACCAAACATTTTAAATATATGCACACACGTAACCGCTCGTTCAATAATTTTTACCGCCCATTTAATTATTTTCCTACTCAATTATATATTCACTGATCCATTTCATTATTTTTTATCACTCATTTTTGTTTACTTTACTGCTTAGTTGTAACTGCTTAGCTAGTTATTAAATGTGCCATTTATAATTTTTAACTTACCAAAACCGCTATTTACAACTGCCTCTTTAAATCAGTGCCTTTTAAAAACAATCTTTGTATGGATTACAAATTAACCCATTCACATAGCAGCCATAGGTATTTCGTTTATTTTAATTAATAAATACACATTTTCGGTTTGTTTTGACTGTACAGCGGAAGTGTGACTGTAAAACCCCTCACTAGGTATTACGCGTGTATCGTGGATGCGTTTACAAACAGCCAGACCCGGATCAACTACATACATGTAGGCAATACAAATATTTTGTTCTGTGCGGGAATCGAACCCGCGACACACAGCGCAGCAGTCGAACGCTCAGCCACTGCGCCAACCGTGTCGTCAATTTTACACAGGGTGGCACAATGGGCGGTCTTATCGCTAAGAGCGAAATTCTAAAAGTAGATATCTGATAAAGTTGTAGGTACAGACGCCAGCACATTAAGCTACTACAATCTGTCAAATTTCTTTAATAGATTTTCAATTTTATAGCTAAAGCATTATGGTTCAAGGTTGATTGGGAAAATTTGACAGTTTCGGGTAGCTTGACCTGCTGGCGTCTGTACAAACAATATTATCAATCACAATCTTGAAGGATATTGCTAATCCATTGCTTCATATGTTTGAAAAATATGTTTCCTCAACGACATAAATAAGGCAATGAATGTTGTTGAACTGTCAAAACAAAACCCATTGTTACTGTTAGTCTGTAACGTAATTACCCCGCTGGTTCAATTCATAGGCAATAACTCACTAATGTGACATTAGTAACACATTAGTTATACATAATACTAGCTGACCCGGCAAACGTTGCTTTGCCATATACTTAAATTATTTCTAGCTGCCCGGCGCTACTTCGTTCGCGTGGTGTCCTACCCCCTACCCTACCCCTACCCTACTCCAACCCTACTCCTACACTACTCCTACCCTACTCCTACCCTACTCCTACCCTACTTCTACCCTACTCCTACCCTACTCCTACCCTACTCCTAACCTACTCCTACACTACTCCTATCCTACTTCTACCCTACTCCTAACCTACTCCTACACTACTCCTACCCTACTCCTAGCCTACTCCTAGCCTACTCCTACCCTACTTCTACCCTACTCCTAACCTACTTCTACCCTACTCCTACCCTACTCCTAACCTAACCTACTCCTACACTACTCCTATCTTACTCCTAACCAACTCCTACACTACTCCTACCTTACTCCTAACCTACTCCTACACTACTCCTACCCTACTTCTATAAGTAAAACGCTGATTGATTGATAGAACCTAGCGGACCCGGCAGACGTCATCCCACCCGAAAAAGCAGCGCCACCTACCGGGTCCAATTATGTAAACAAACCTTGACAATAACGAACACAAAAAAAAGAATTATCCAATTTGGTGCAGTCGTTCTTGAGTTATAAAATTACAACGAAAAGTGGCATTGATTTTTATATATATAGATACATACATATAGGTACAACTATTTAAAAGGTTTAAACGTTATAGAATACAGTAACAACCCTGAAATTTCGAATTGTTTATGCCTCTCAAGGACTCCACAAAGCGGGCTCGACCTAGTGTGTATATATGTGCAAGTTAAAATACCTATTAAAATTAACATAAAACAGTTCTTGAGAAGTTTAGCATGAGTGACTGTAATAAAATTCTGTCACTAAACTTCTTGAAAATAAAAAAATTGTATTTTTTGATGCCCAATGAGCTCCTGGCTTTTTCTACATTTTGTCGTATTATATACTTGTATATAATTGTATATATATTTTAGTGTTAGCTTGTAAATACTATAGTAATTAATCAGTGTATCATTGTATGTTAAATAAATAATTATTAAAATGAAGACATTATAATAAAAGAAATTTACATAGGTAGTTACCATTGTAACAATGATTTTAGGAATTGATATTTGTACAGACGCCAGCACATCAAGTTTCTACAATCTGTCAAATGTTTTTAATAGATTTTCAACTTTATCGTTAAAGCATTAAGGTTGATTGGGAAAATTTGACAGTTTCGGGTAGCTTGTCCTGCTGGCGTCTGAAGAACATTTTATTGGTTAATAAATTTGGCAATCTGCTTATCTATATCAATTTTCATGAGGTTCTCGTCATGCGGGACCGCTATATCACTTTTACTCCGTTTTCGCCTATTGTTCTTTCTTACTTTTGTTTTTGCTCGGCCCCTTGCAAGTCCTAGCGTGATGTTATATAACCTTCCTCAATCCTCAAGAATTGGGCTATTAAATGCAAAAATATTTTTTCAAATCCGACTGGTGGTTTCAGATTTTAGCGCGATCAAACAAACAAACAAACTCCTCAGCTTTGTTAGGTACTAGTATAGATACATAGATAGATGATTGAGCGACGCTCTCTCTGATCATCTATCACCACTATATCTGGCTTATTGGCAACAATAGTCCTGTCAGTGATGATAGATCGGACCGAACACAACGTGATAATATTGCCATTTCCGGGAACAGCACCCTAATTTCGTGTCTCCCAGACTGCGCCACAATACCCTATCCTCCGGGACAGGGTGTTATGGCGCAGCCTGGGAGAAGCATATGTCCAGCAGTGGACTGCGATAGGCTGAGTTGATTATCACTTAACACGACAAAATGCAATTTTTCCATTTAATTGGTAACGTGGTATTTGTTTAATAAGGAGGATAAAAATAAACACACTGGATACACTCCTAATGCTAAATAAATTAATAAACTTTGGTGAATAGTTCTTCCAAAAAAATCGCCCCCGGGTGGGCTCGAACCACCAACCTTTCGGTTAACAGCCGAACGCGCTAGCCATTGCGCCACGGAGGCTATGGTGATGTCATTGAAATATATACTTACATAATTATAGACTAGATAATATATATATATAGGACTGTCTTTTGTAATTTTGACGTTCGAAAATTGCTGATTCTCAGCCTAATTTAAATAAATAAATTTTGATTTTGAATACCTGTAACATCATCATAATAATTTCAGCCACTGATCTATATTATACAAGTACGCTGGACATCATACTATAGATGACAAAATTAAGACATTTGATTTCCGCCAATTTGGCGCCGAAAACAACGTGAGCGTCCGTGGAACTAATATTTTTGATAGCGAGTTTTACAAAATGCGCATACTCTCATGATAAAAATGTTGTAATTACCTCGTAGTAAACACAAAAAAGTCTGATACCACAATTTAGACCTAATCATCAGAGATGTACCAAAATATTTTAGTTCCTGAGACGCTCGAGGGCTTTGAATCGGCACAAAAAACAACTGTCATTTCGTACTCTTGTTTATTAGAGGTCAGTGATTTCACGCTGAAGACGTCTACTGCTGGGCCATAAGCCTCTCCCAAGCACCGCCACTCTACCGATTCTGTGTTTCCCTCATCTTCAGATGAACTTGCTGGACGTACAAAAAACCGCCCCCGGGTGGGCTCGAACCACCAACCTTTCGGTTAACAGCCGAACGCGCTAGCCATTGCGCCACGGAGGCTATGGAGATGTCACTGAAATACATACGCCATGTTTCCATTCAGCCACGGAAGCTTGTCAATACTGTTCGTGTATGGTTCTAAAAAGAATCGCCCCCGGGAGGGCTCGAACCACCAACCTTTCGGTTAACAGCCGAACGCGCTAGCCATTGCGCCACGGAGGCTATGACTCCAGACTTCATAATATACACTCATTTTTTTATCACCGAAACGGCTGGATCGATTTTGACGGGACTTTCACTATAGATAGCCGATGTTATAAGAAATAACTTAGGCAACACTTATTTAAAAAAAAAAGAATAGTAAAGAGACACATTATTGTTTTCCGACATCCACGCGAACGAAGTCACGGGCACAGCGGGTAGCGGGTGTGGGTAGTAAGTTTGCCGCAAATAAATGCATTTTCTTTCTTTCTTTCTTTCTAGTATTAAATAAACTAATGAACTTTCAATAGTTCTTCTTAAAAAGTATCGCCCCCGGGTGGGCTCGAACCACCAACCTTTCGGTTAACAGCCGAACGCGCTAGCCATTGCGCCACGGAGGCTATGAGGCTGGGGTTTATAATATAGAGTCATTTTTGAAGAGTGAAAATGATATATTATATTTTATATCTGGAAGTAGCATTATACAAATGCTTTAAAGGCGGATCCACACCTGCGCACGTGTAGCGCACGCGCACGAACCGTGCACAGTTCACGCCTCGAACGGCTATGGACGCATCACACACTGTGCGCGCGTCGTTTGTGCTTTATTAGATTTAAGTATGGACACGTTCAAGAATACTTCAGGAAACCACGGAAATGGGTACGTCGTGAATATTACAAGTTGCTCGCGAACAGCTCGCTAGCCTGTGACGAACATGTCCAAATGTGTCCATATTTGTTCCATGGGTGAGTATACACTAGAGCATTTTCTCGCGCATTTCCATGTAATGTAATGTTTATACGAATGGTACAATACAGGCAAAAACCCAGTTTCCAAAAGCATTTGCATGTAATGTAACGTTTCTGCGAATGCTCGACGCTGCGTTCTGTTACAAGTAAATGTTCTAGTCTATACTCACCTTAAGATGCACGCAAACCGCACTGTTCAGGCACGTGCGCTGGTGTAGATGCGCCGTTACATTTTAATAATTATTATTAATAATTTTTAACATATTATTAATAATATGTTAAAAACAATATTTAGAAACTATATAGATGAGGTCGATGTTTCCTATCCGACTACAAACTCAGAGGTCACGGTCTCTTTTAAAATCCAGACATAATATACGTTTTTTTTTTTGTTTTTCATACTTATTCTTACACTAGCTGTGCCCGCGACTTCGTTCGCGTGCATGTTGAAAAAACATTTTTTTTTTTATGTTTTTGCGCGGAACCCTAATTCTTTTTTCTAAAATAAAAAGACTCTCTAATTTACTCCCTATAATAACAGCTATCTGCCAGTAAAAAGCCGGAATAAACAGACAGACAGACAAAAATTTTAAAAATGTTTTTTTTTATATAAGTACCGTATTTCATATTCATTTACTAAAATTTTGAAAAACACAAAGACACTTCAATTCTATTTATTTGTATGTATGTAGTATGTATGTATGCAAGTATAGATTTGTTTTCACAGGTGGTTCAACTCAATACAATAATATCGTCACAATTTCCAGTCACACGAATTTTTGGTTCTAAGACGTACCGGTTTCCTCACGATGTTTTCCTTCACCATTTTGAGAGTAGTGGTGATGTACAGGGCTTCAAAGTTACAACTGACCACTCATAAGTCGGCAAAAATTACGGACTTCCGTACAGACGCCAGCACATCAAGCTATGTACCTACTACAATCTGTCAAATTTCTTTAATAGATTTTTAACTTTATCGCTAAAGCATTAAAGTTCAAGGTTGATTGGGAAAATTTAACAGTTTCAGGTAGTTTGATGTGCTGGCGTCTGTAAAAAAGTTTCATCCCCTTTTTAACCTCTTTACGGGATGAAATTTCAAAAACCCTTCCTTAATGCTCACCTGCGTTGTATAACAAACTCTTGTGCCAAAGTTCATGCTTTTAGATGGCTTAGGCCGTGCGTTGTCTGTCAGTGAATTATTGAATTTAAGATTTTTATACATACTAGCGGACCCGGCAGACGTGGTCCTGCCCGGAAAAGCAGCGCCATCTACCGGGTCCAATTGTGTTTTCAAACCATCCAGGAACCCATTGAAATATACACACAAAATTTCAACCAAATCGGTCCAGCCATAGTTGTGTTATGTTTGTGTTGTTGTGTGTTGTTGTTGTGTTGTGTGTGTTGTGTTGTTGTAGTTATTGTTGTGTGTTGTGTTGTTGTGTGTGTGTGGTAGTTGTTGTTGTTGTATCTTATGTCTTTTTTTATTACTATTATTTTTTTATTTGTAATTGTTTGGTTTGTGCAGAATAAAATATTTTTCCTTCTTTCTTTTCTTTAAGTAACAAACACACGTACAGAAGAATTATATTATATACTAGCTTCTACTCGACTTCGTCCGCGTGAAATTTCTTGTCCCCCGACCCACCCCACCGCATCGCATCGCCCGCCCGCGCTTCTTCGTTTTCCGACTTTTTTCTATATGCTCGGACCCTAAGAGATCTAGCGTAATGTTAAATACCCTATAGCCTTCCTAAAGAATTAGGCTATCAAATGTAAAAAGATTAGACGACAACCCTCTAGGTTGACCTGGGACGATGCTATTAAAAAAAAAAGTTCTTTGGGCTACCACACCAACACCCATCTGGTCGGAGGATCCTCCTTTTTCTATGGAACATGAGTGAACTTTACACCCTGTTCCTCATAATATCATACCTCTGTAGCCCTATGATTTGTTCCCTTTGTTTTTTATATTAGCTGCGCCCCGCGGTTTCACCCGCATAAGTTTCGATCTTGTGGGAATATCGGGATAAAAAGTATCATATATGTTAATTCTGGTTATAAACCATCTGTGTGCCAAATTTCATCCAAATTCGTTCAGCAGTTTTTGCGTGATAAGAACAACAAACATGGCGAAAGAGTAACAAACATCCATACATCCATCCATACAAACTTTCACGTTTATAAAATTAGTAGGATAGGATGTAATTATGCAAGTGTATATTACTAATATTATTTTAAGTAACTACGTAATATTTTGTTTAAAAATAAACAAAATAATGTGAAAAGAAAAATTTAAACATGAAACCGCAAGAGTTGACTGGAGACTTCACTCGGATAACGTAAGCGCGCGGTTAACTGGGTTTCTACTATCCGCAAGTCCGTCAACGAAGAAACGGGCTCGCCCGAAAGTAGTTGATCCGTCAAAACAAGTGACAAAATTAACAATCTGGACGGGCAAAAACACATCGGAATAAGGAACAACTGTCAAATTATTTTACCGTTCATTCTTAGTTCGGGCCACGAACTCATCTCATTAGATTAGTCCGTATTACCAACGGGTTTATGTATTATTCCTTATGGATTTAAAAAGAAAGAAAGAAAAAGTATTTATTGCGACTCGTAAAGGATCATAAACTAAACTAAACACAGTTAAAAGTAAAAATAAAACAAATAATATTTAAAAAAGTAACAAAAAGAAAAATGAAACAAAGTTAGAAGAGAACAAACGGAGGAGCCTTTTGGCCTCGTATAGGACGAAGCCAAAAGGCTCCTCTCTCATCTCAGCATGATGCTTCGACATTTAAAAAATAAATGTATGAATAAATGTCATTGACATTAAAATGTCAAAAAAAAAAATTAAATGTCATTGTCATGTTGTTGACATTTAAAGGCCCGTAATTTCGGCCGAAACTACGGAATTACCGCTAAGATAGTAGACCCCCTGACGCGTCGATGGCGAGAGCGGTAGATAGTGCGGGGGTCGGGAGTCAAGTTGAATCTTGCGGGTTGTACGTAGATTCAACAGACGTTTATGACGATCGCGATGTAATCATTTTTATAGGACTTTAGGTAGTTCAAAATAATGTTAAAACCAGTGCTTACTTGATTAGGAGGGCTCTCCAGGACCATTACGTTCATGCCAGGGACGAAGTACCTAGCGCGAGCCAGCAGAATGAACGCGGTCTTTATGTGCACTCCATAGCCCGTCATGATTCTGTAAAATAAAGAAAAGGTTTGAATTACCTTTATAATAATAATAATAATAACACCAAAGTCAACAAGTCATTATTTGTCATCTCTTCAATTTTAATCAATATATAATTTTTTAGAAGCTGTTTTCATATTTATATATCCGTGAAAGTGTATTATAACCAGACCATTCCATATAAAATATCAATTCAAATAAATATAATGAACAATATCAACATAAAATTGAACCAAAAACTGCCGAACCGGAGGTGACATCTGTCATGTCGCCTCCGATAAAAAGTGAAAATGACAAAAATATATGAAAATGTTGACAAGATCAGCAGCTCGCCGTGCACAACCACCACCTCCGGACTCTTCGCTCAGCTCCGCCTCGCCGCCACCGGTACCCAGCCCCACTGTTAGCGCAGTGACGACACCGGCCGCGGTAGTTGCGTCGAGCTCGAGCGATGAGTATTTCTCCCCGCCCACGACGCCACCACCTGCTCGTCGACGGGGAGGACGCCGGCCGCCGAACGGCTTAGGACCTCGAGGCCCACCGGCCTCTGATAGGGTCCCAGCTCCCGGCGGAAGTGTGCAGCGCATGAGATGGACACAATCCATCAATGAAAATGTCATGCGCTCATACTATGGGGCTACAGAGGGGGGAAACAATCTGACCGCGTACCGTGTTCGGATGCTCTCTCTTTTTCAGGTGCTTGAGCCAGCTGTCAACGTGTCGGCACAACGACTATCGGATCAGGTGCGGGTCATCCAGCGTAATCACATGCTAGATGACACTGTACTTGATCGCCTGCGAAATGAAATGCAGAGTAGCCATGTCATCGCCCCCCAGTCGCAGACTGCTGTAGTATTACCGCAGTCCAACATAAGTCATGCTGACGAGGGAAGTAATGACAGGGCTACAAACGTAAGTACCCAGTGCAATGAGGAATTGAGGAGTGCTTTGGAAGGTGCAATTCAGGAATATCGGTTCATGTCGCCTGAACTTAGGCCACGCTTACCTCGTTTGCCCATGCATAACAAAAATAGGGCGCTGGTGGCGGTCCTGGATTCGCAGTTGTCAAGCTATTTTGATACCTGCGAAGACCTCATCGATACTCATTCGATTCTGTATTGCGCGGCTGTAGCGGCATGTCGTGTAGCTCACGTCAAATTTGCCACTGACTCTAGAGCTACGCGACCGAAGCCAGCCGTACCAGCTTGGCAGTGCAGGATTGAACGCCGTATTGGTGGGGCCAGGGCGCTCATCGGCAAACTAATCTGCTTCAGGGAGGGCAATACTCGCCCTAGAGTGATGCGCTTTGTGAGACGGGCGTTCTCAGGGACTAATATCAGTCCTCAAGAATATATGTCTTGTGTCACAGAGCGCATCGACTTTCTGAAGCAGAAAGTGTATGCATGGGCGAACCGTATTCGTCGGTATAAGCGGCGAGTAGACCGATACACTCAGAATCGTACCTTCCAGAGCGATGAAAGGTGGGTTTATAGGGGTTGGGAGCGACCGGACCAAGGTGTGGCTGACACGTGCCTGCCGGATGATGATGCCATGTGTTCCTTTTGGCGTAATATCTGGTCGGCGCCTGTCAGTCACACCGAAGGTGATTGGACTCGAGAAGTCGAGCGAGCCTGTGATCCGATACCAGACATGGAGGCTATTACCATCTGCCCCCAAGATGTAGCTCGTGCAGTCCGTCCGTTACCTAACTGGAAATCTCCAGGGCCGGATGGGCTGCACAACTTTTGGATTAAATGGTTTTCAAGGTCACACGCTCGCTTGGCATCTCAGTTCCAGACTGCTTTGGAGTCTGGTTCGCTACCCCAATTCCTAACGACAGGAGTTACCCACCTGCTCCATAAATCAGGTAGCACCGCGGAACCCAAAAATTATAGGCCGATCACGTGTTTACCGACGGTCTATAAAGTTCTTACATCCATTTTGAGAGCTAAAATTAACAAACACATAGACAACAACTCCATTATGTCTGCCTCTCAAAATGGATGTAAGAATGGGTCCCGCGGTACTAAGGAGCTACTCCTCATTGATATGGCCATTAGCCAACAGGTTCGTCGTTCCCGAAAGGATCTGTCGACATGTTGGATAGATTATAAGAAGGCCTATGACTCAGTGCCACATACATGGCTCATGAGGGTTCTGGATTTGTATAAAGTAGATGCAACTCTTCGGACCTTCCTGAGGTCGTGTATGGGGCAATGGAGGACGGTCCTTCGCTATCCAGGATGTCGAAATATTCAGAGGAATAGCGAACCGATAAGGATCGAGCGAGGCATATTTCAGGGCGATAGTTTGAGCCCGCTTTGGTTCTGCTTAGCCTTGAATCCTCTAAGCACACTGCTGGAGGATTCAGGTCTAGGCTATCGGCTGAGGAGAGGTGGCCAGGTTATATCTCACCTCCTCTACATGGATGACCTTAAACTCTTTGCCCCCAACAATTTGCAACTAATGGAGCTACTGAAAATTACTGAAACTTTCAGTAGCGCCATCAGGATGGAATTTGGTGTGGACAAATGTGCGGTCATGCATGTAAAGCGAGGAGAGATTGTGGAATCCGTGGGAACCCAGCTCTCGGATTTCGCAAACCTTAGAGCCCTCTCCGCATCCGAAACCTATAAGTATTTGGGTATGTCGGAAGCGTTAGGCATCAATGTAACTGACATGAAGCAATCGCTGAAGGAGCGCTTCTTTGGCCGCCTGAAAAAAGTACTTAATAGTCTTCTATCAGGCGGAAACAAGGTGCGTGCCTTCAACAGTTGGGTCATGCCGGTTTTGATGTACTCTTTCGGCATACTCAAATGGACTCAATCCGAACTAGACGCCCTGGATAGGAGGGTCCGGACGCTGCTGACTGCAAATCGAATGCATCACCCACGGTCATCGGTAATGAGGCTGTATATCCCGCGAAAGTGTGGAGGTCGAGGCTTTTTAAACGCTAAAACCCTCCACAATCGCGAGATATGCAGTCTCAGGGAATATTTCCTAGAAACCGACGTGGGGATGCATCGAAATGTAGTCGCGGTGGACAAGGGCCTCACCCCACTCTCCTTGGCTAAAGAGAACTGGTGCAAGCCAGTAGTGCTTGACACCAATAATCGCATGGAAGTATGGCAGAGTAAGGAGCTTCACGGACGCTTTTACCGGGCCCTACATGGACCCGATGTAGATCTACCAGCGTCCGTAGCCTGGCTGCGTTTCGGTGACCTCTTTGGAGAAACCGAAGGTTTTGTCTGTGCAATTATGGACGAAGTTATGATGACGAACAATTACCGGAGATTTATTGTGAAAGACGGCACGGTTGACATCTGTCGGGCATGCCACCGGCCGGGAGAATCAATCAGGCATATTATCTCCGGGTGTTCTCGTCTAGCTAACGGAGAGTACTTGCATAGACACAACCTTGTAGCCAGGATAATCCATCAGCAACTTGCTCTGAAATACAGCCTTGTCGAATCTGAGGTGCCGTACTACAGGTATGTGCCCGACCCAGTTCTCGAAAATGGAAATATCACATTGTACTGGGATCGATCCATCATCACTGACAGGACTATTGTTGCCAATAAGCCTGATATAGTGTTGGTGGATCGATCAGAGCGGCGCGCAATGATTGTTGACATAACCGTCCCGCATGATGAGAACCTCGTGAAAGCCGAGAAAGATAAACAAATCAAGTATCTTGACTTGGCTCGCGAGGTTGTCGACATGTGGGATGTGGACTCAGCAATCATTGTGCCGATAGTCGTGACAGCCAATGGCTTAATAGCCAAAAGCCTCGACCAACACCTGAGGAGGCTCTCGTTAGGCAGCTGGATCAAGGGCTTGATTCAGAAAGCGGTACTTCTGGACACGGCTCGCATTGTCAGGAAGTTCCTCTCTCTGGAGCTCTGACCACCGGTAGCTTGGACCCTGTTCCCGATACCGGTGGGCTACTACTTTTTATATTTTTAAATGTTTTTTTATCCTTTTGTTTATAAAAATATTTAAAAATGTATTTTGTAAGTATTTAAATGAAATAAAGGAGATAATAATAATAATATCCCTGGACATTTCACACAGCGCCATCTAGTCCCAAGCTAAGCAACCTAATGCTTGTGTTATGGTAACAAGATGGCTGATAAACTACTTATATACATTTTTTTTTTTTTGTAAATACATACATATTATAGATAGAAAAACACCCAGACTCGGAACAAATACATGTAGGTCATACAAATATTTGTTCCGTGCGGGAATCGAACCCGCGACACGCAGCGCAGCAGTCAATCGCTTAACCACTGCGCCAACCGTGCCGTCAAACTTATACAGCTGTGCTGCTGGGGAGTTTGTTGCGCCACTTCTTCTCAGTGAAAGCACTAGGAAGTGGTGAAGGGTGGGCCTTTAGGGGGACTGTCTTATGTAATTTTGACGTTTGAAAGTGAACGTTGCCCACGTTTAAAAAAAAAACAATAAATAAAAAAGAAAATAAAAAAAATAAAAATTACGTAACACACACACACAATCAGAATCATTTTGAAGGATATTGCTAATCCATTGCTCCATATGTGTAAAAGAGTGTCCGTGGAGTTTCTTGCCCATTCTTCTCCATAGAAACCTACTACGCTTTGGAATGGACAGCTAGCTTCTGCAGTCTGACTGACCCACTGACAATGCAAAAGTACATAGTATTTTTTTTAATGTTTTTTCATTAGCGTTATTTCCTTTTTTTTTTTCATTATGGTCCCACTTCTGGGGAAAGGAAAACTTGGGGTTAAATGGAATTGGGCTGTACACATCTGCCTCATGTCAGACGATGAATGACCCAGTAGGTCCCGCTCTTATTGGCAAACGACATCGCGGCAGACCCAGACGGAGATGGCGGGATGAGCTGGACTCCTTTAATAAAGATTGGTCTTTGGCAGCTCTGAATAGAGAGAGGTAGAAAAAGAGAAGGGAGGTCTTTGCACGGCAATATGATATTAATGGCTAAAAAAAAACGACGATCGTTCAGATTTTGGCCACGCGGCAAAATAACACTTGCCGATACGACGTCTCCACTCCAGGCTAGTAACTCCGAAGTAGTATCGGCCGAATGTTCGGCCGTTTCCTGCTACGAAGTTACTATTGGGTTCGGTCGGTTCCGATCCTACACTCCTACACTCTTTCGAATATTGACTATGGTCCCGACCCAACTGAGCCGATCCGATTTTTTTTCGCATTTTTCAATAATATTCGGTTCGGCCATGTGTCGGTCCGATCCGAATATTCGCACTTTGCACTTCGGAGTAGACCCCAGGACACATCAGCTCCACCAGCCATCGGCCCTTCGACAAATATGGCCAGCCCACTGCCACTTCAGCTTGCTAACCACGTTCGGACGGACCGAAAAGTATCGCGGCAGGATTTTTTCGCACACTGGATCTTGAACGTACTGCTAAGCGCCGAGAGTTGAAAATCCAACAGTGTGTTTTTCTTGACGCACCGGAATGTTCTCTATTGCATTGTCAACGATCGGTTCAAGACCGAGAGTTGAAAATCCTGTGCGCGATATTTTTACGCCCCTGCGAACGTAGACTAGTCTATTTATTTATTTAAACTTTTCGCACAAAAAGGTACAAAGGCGGCCTTAATGCCTAAAGCATTCTCTACCAGTCAACCAAGTGAGGTGATGAGATTAGATGGCAGGTGCTTTGGTTGAGAGGAATTATCTTTTTTTTTTTGTTAGCCTATTTGGGTACCCCTGGTGGGCAAAGGTCTTCCCTTTTTTCTTCCTAACCTCCCTGTCTTGAGCGGTCTCTGACCACGTTGGCCCTGCAAATGATATTAGAGAGAAATAATATTTAAAAAAAAAAAACTATTAAAACTAGGTACACAAATACATAAATAGGTCTATGGTATGGTGTGGTGGTATGTGGTATCTATAATAATAATAATAATATCCTTGGACATTTCACACAGCGCCATCTAGTCCCAAGCTAAGCAACCTAATGCGTGTGTTATGGTAACAAGATGACTGATAAACTACTTATATACATTTTTTTTTTTTTTTTGTAAATACATACATATTATAGATAGAAAAACACCCAGACTCGGAACAAATCTATGTCGGTAATCGTATCTTAGGTTAGGACTTACTTTGCCATCTCCATCGAGAGTCTCCGGAGCTCTTTGCCAGTAGCCAGGGCGGTCCATTTCATCAGCTTTTTACCCAATTGTGCGAGATGGAGTCTGTTTCTCATCTGCTGTAGGGCCACCAGAGAGGGCATGACGGGATACCTGGTGGCACCCAGCGACGCTTCTTCTTCCTCATCTGGGGAAAAAAACCGCGATGAAATCATTTCATCGGTTTTAGAAGGATGCCGCGGACAGACCTGCCTTTATTGGCTTTCATATTGGTCGTTCAAATCATACTTAGCTGATGAGCTCATTGTGAAAAAAAAAATACCAGCAGAGTGCGTGCGCGCACAGTAAAGGATTTCGTAGTTGTAAGTGAACGTGGGTGATAACACCTCTCGTGGGCATTTGAGACTTTCAGCGGGGAAGTAGAAGACCCAGAGAAAATTATATATCCTATCTTACGACTATATGTTTATTACTACTCATTTAAGGGCTGATTTCTCAATCGACTGATAACTTTTGTTCGTGGAATAGAAGAACTCTCAAAAATTCAAAATTATTCCCCGATAAAGTTAACTGGCGTTGGAAAAATTAGCCCTTAATCGGGGCAATAGTTGTTTCAGATTCGCAGATTCGCGTAAGTAAAAACATTGGGGGCTCTAGAAAAAAATATACTCGCAAGGTAGGCATCTTATTTCTATAAGGTTGAGAACCTATGGTCTAAAATCTTTGTTTCCATATCCTGCAATAGCTCTGCACCGCCCCGGGGGTTCGTTTGGTGCATTTGGTGTATAGGCGCATACAGGGATAATCGTCGGTTGCTGCTTCATTTCATTCAAAACGTCTAACGGGCCTCTGTGAGTAAGCTTCGGCCCCTCGAACGCCTTCCAAAGATCTGGGGACCTTAGGTTCCTGGGACATGAGTTGCCTTGCGTAAGCTGGAAGTCTCTAACTGGACCCAGATTGGCCGAAAGGAAATCCTGTTCAGGTGCTATTCCACAAATGATGGGACACTAAATAACGTGTCTTGCGTGTTCTGTCAGCTGCACAGGAACTGCTGGACGCCAAACAAGTAGCCGAGTTCTGGGCAGAGTCCATTTAGATTGCCTTCAACACGCTAAGAAGAATGCCTGAATGTCTTACCTGCTAATTTCTTACATCGGTCTTTATACTTTCTATTTGTTTTTTTATTAGTTGCTCTCTGATGTATGTATCTGGTGTATTGTGTGTCTTTTTAATTTGTGCTGAATAAATGTTTTTTATTTCTTTCTTTCTAATGTCAGAGGTATAAAAATACTTACCACCCATGTTTCCTTACTATGTTTGGCTTCGGTATCAACTTCTTTCTAATATCGATGTCCTTTGCTAATATTGATGTGCTTGAAAATAAAACATTATTCTTACGACTATTTCATTTTTGGGCATACACAGACGGACGGGCATTAAGTGCAAATGTGCAACTCCATATTTTTACTCTACTTCATTGTGATTTGGAAAATTGAAAACTTTGAAAAATGCAATTTTTTTATTTAGGCTGACATTGTGACTTGTGACAGATTTTTGATATTTATGTCATATTATAAATTATGAAAATATTCTTCGTCACTTTATGACGTTAACAGAAATTAAAGATTTTTTTTAAGAAGAATTTATTCAGTTTGTTTTAGGCTCACTCTTAGGGCACGACCACACAAACACTATCAGTAGCAATGGCTTTAATTTTGACAGTTCAACATCATGCATTGCGTTATTTACGTTGTTGAGCAGACAAATTTTTCGAGCATATGAAGCATTGGATTAGTAATATCCTTTAAAATGATTCAGATTGTAGTAGATAGAATTAATTGAATTTTATTTTTTCCTAGTTTTATGTAATTAACAGTGATAGGAATAGGTAGTGCCTATTTGCCTAAACTTCGAAGAAAAGAGACAAGAAACGGAGACTTCCTTAGGACTAAATTTTTCCGGGACATCTGTCCCGAAATTCGGGACAACACTTTTAAATACATTAAAAAAATATGTTATTTGGAATAAGTAATTCGTCTATATTTACCTAAAGTTTGCGACTAGACATAACATTTATAATTTATAACTCCATAATAATAACTTATCCTCTATGGGCTCTAAAGGAAAAATAAAACACATTGAATATTGTTGTAAGTTATAACAATATTCCATGTGTTTTTTTTCGGGACAGATATCCCGGAAAAAATTTAGTCCTAAGGAAGTCTCCATTTCTTGTCTCTGTTCTTCGAAATTTAGGCAAATAGACACTACCTATTCCTATCACTGGTAATTAGGGATAATCAACGCCCGTAACGAAGTTAATCATTTTTTGTATAAAAAAAAATATAGCTAAGTATTCCATATCTTTAATATCTGTTTTCCTGGGGATCACGCTCGACTCAAGGCTGCAATGGGGTCCTCATTTAACATCTCTTGCAGGACGGCTAAGTTCAGCAGCATATGCTGTCAGAACAATCCGTCAATTTACTAATGTAGATACCGCGAGGCTAGTCTATTTCAGTTACTTTCATAGTATCATGTCTTACGGTATTTTACTATGGGGACGGGCTGCAAATATCGAGTCTATTTTTATTCTGCAGAAAAGAGCCATCAGAGCAATATATGGCCTCCGCAGGCGCGATTTTCTAAGGGAACTGTTTAAAGATATTAATATCACGACGGTACCTTGTCAATATATCTATGAAAACATCATTTCCTGGAGATCTATCATACAGGTCCCGAACCCACTATAGACTCCAGCTCTCACAAAGGTTATAAATTTGATTTAACATAATATGACATGAACCAAAGTTTGTACCTTTTTGAGAGATATAAATCATTATTTTATTTATTTATTTATGTACGTAAGGAAAAATTTAAATCTTTTCAGTAAAAGAGGTGACAGACACACCTATAGAACTAGAAATAGGGACCAATTAGTTCAACCAGGTTTCAGGCTGTCTAAAGTAGACTCGTCCTTCATGGAGTACTGTTTAAAATGTTATAATAAAATACCTCCCCAAATACTCCAACTCAATGACACGAAATTCAAATCTTACATAAAACGCACACTATGCAGCCAAGCATATTTATAAGTTGGGGGATTACATCGCTGTCCAAAATGCTTGGCTAAACGCTAGTCCTGCTCCACAGCATGCATAAATAAATTGATTAGCATTTGAAAAAACTTCACACACGCCTACCCTACCTACATACTGTTGGAGCTGCTGAAGATTTTAACCGTATAGTTCGGTAGCGCCCCCGAATGGACCCGAACACACGAACCTCCGCTGGCTCAGTAACGGGTCCCATTGGACCTTGAAATGACGACATACGACACCCCTAATGATAATGTAAATATTGATTATGCTACCCATCAAATCTTATGAATGTGCGTTAATTAAGAGAGGTGGATAAAAAACTCATATGTTATAGCCATTCAATCTTCCATATTTAGCGCGCAAGTTTATTAATTTACCTTTATTAAATTCCAGTCTGTAAATGCGATAATCGCCATTTTGATGACAGTGGTGGTCGATGCTAACAAACATAAAAATTGGGGATTTCGAAAATCCAAACTCCACCACAGGGGCAATGAATAATACATGATTTAATTATTTGACGAATTCATCCATTGTTCATGTTAAATAAGTAGTGATAATGTAGTTTTTTGATATCTAAAGTCGAAGTTTCGCGCCAATCGTGCGTGTTTACATTTTTACTTTTCACAAAAGTCACACACACACATGTAGATAAGATGTAAAACGTGAAAAATATTATTACAAATATTATAAAAAACACGAAAATGCCCAAATCCTAACGTAATATTGAAACACAGGTCCAATAACACGTATTATTCATTACCACTACTTAATTTGTGTTCAAAATCGCCAACCATTGTTGTTTTTTTTATCGTAATGATGTGCGAAAGCGATTATGCCAAACGATTTTTTTTTTAATTTCGATTGACCCGAGTAATTAATATGACGAATGTCAGAAATCGATTCTCAGAAATTGAAATAAAATTATTTTAAGCATTAAATACAACAAACATTATTTATAATAATGATTTATGCTTTCCTAATGTAATTTTAATCGTTTTTTGGACATTATATTGAAACTGAGTCAATAACAGAGGACCTATGACCATAGTCATTTATTCAATTTCGCGCCGAATTGTTTCTATATTTGAATTTATATTCGGAATCCGCTTGCTATTCAAAATTATTTTTATTTATTGTGCAATTATTAATTTTTGATACTTTCTAATAGTTTGCTACAGAATGCCCAGTATACATTTTTAGATAGGCTTAGCAAAAGTTTGGGAAAAGATGATAGATTAATTAAGTATTCCGCAAACACTTTACATTTCATTATGTTTTGTTAGCTGTATGAGCTTGGTAGTTTTTATTTATATTAGTTTACTTGAGTAATAGAAATTGTTTACTTTTTGTGGTAGTTTCCCAACAAAATTAAAAAAAAAAAAACTGGCCAAGTGTATGTCGGACCATGCACAGCGAAAGGTCCCGTACTTGGGATGAATATTTACGCATGCACAGCGCATATCATTAATTTGATCGATTGCAGAAATAAGTTTGTATTTCATAAAAGTTCTCGAAAAAACTGTAAAAAACCAAGTTAATTCTGCGGTTTTAAACGAAAATGTCCCATATCTCAAAAACGATTGACTTTAAAAGTTAAGTCAATTAGAAACATCTTTATAATTTTAATTATAAGTTCCAACAATACCCCCCACACGCTTGTGTGCATGGATTTTTTCAACCCTCGGGTACATGCATGGGGAATGCTACCTCTAAGTATGTTTATCGTAATTTTACTACACCATTTTGCGTGCATAGAATACGAATACGATATAGTGTTATTAACACTCGTTAACGTCTACGAGTAAAATGGTTAATGGCATTGACATCCGAACGCACGTACAGACTGACATGACGAAATTATGGGTTCCGTAAAAGTATTTTCTGATCATTTAAATTACAAATCAGACAATTACAGTGCCTACTTCGTCTCACAACGCGTGTCCACGAAAACGCCCGCGTTAACCCTGTAAGAAAGGCTTGCCGGTGCAAATTGGTCAAAATCTAGATTTTACGGTTAGTAGGTTTGTACAGACGGCAGAGAGGCAGACCGACCGGCACATAGACAGACGGCCACATAACTTTTGTTTTAGTTACTAAGCAAATATATTTAAAACCCCACAACAAGCCCTTTCATTTGATATGTCACACAGAGGTACAGCAAAGATTTTTTTTTTTTTCTAGTTTGCCCCCCAAGAGTGACCCCATTTTCAAAATAAATTTATTTACGTTACACGTCCGTCTTTGGGTCACAGAAATTCATATGTGTACCAAATTTCAATGTAATCGGTTCAGTAGATTCGAAGCAAATAAGAAAAGACAAGACCCACAGACACAAGTGATCCTGCAAGGGTTCCGTTTTTTCATTTGGAAATACGGAACCATAAAAAATTACACACCTAACCACACCGTACGTGTAGGTACGGTAATTAAAATGATTAATTTCAAAAATAAATTAATTCATGAAAAATATACCAAAGAGGATATATATAGTTTCTACACCTTTTTTATTTTTTTTTGCAAATTCCGATTATCGATTAGGCTTTATGCAATTTTTGAATCGAAATAAGAAAACTGGACGGATGGTCAGCACTAAGAAGTGTCATGTCGAAACACAATTTTTTGTAATTTTTATCAAGACTTGATTGCGTTTTATAAGTAGTATATGTAAGAAAAATGGTAAAAGTAAGAACGCGGAGAGAATGATAATATCTTTATTTTTCCCTTTTGCATATTTTCAGCAAGAGAATAGGTTGTTTATGTACATATTTCCAGCGAGTTTAAGGTGCCTACCTTTTGGATAGGTGTAGTAATACCTATTTTATACAACTTTCGTAGTAGACTAACGAAGTTTGACCGACCTCAACAAATAATTAAAGATATTTGCCACAAATATATTGTATAAAATAAGCGCGGAAACATATTTTTCTTAATAAATTTGAATGCTGAAAGTTGATGTAATTTACTGAATTTCATGACGTAATTCGCAACATTCCGTCGAGTCAGCTGATATGTCATATGTCAAAATCTAGTCGAGCAGAGTGGTTAAAATACTATTTTTGCATTACATAAATTCAATCTTCTAGTATTGTATAATTGCATAGCAGATATGTGAGTACTATGTACATACTATAAGTTACCATTTACTGTGTACTTACGTCTTTCGTAGACTTGAATAAAAAAAAATTGAAATTTTTTTTACAAAAAAAAACAACCGACTTCCAAAAACGACACTACAAAGTGAAAAATAACTTTAATTTCGGAAGTCGGTGTCGTTGGGTTCGCATTTTTGTTGTTTGCCACCGACTTCCGAAATAAAAGTTATTTTTCACTTTGTAGTGTCGTTTTTGGAAGTCGGTTGTTTTTTTTGCAATTTTTTTTTTATTTTTCACATTTAAGTTGTAATTTTTACCAGTAATTTTGGTTTAAAGACCAAACTACTGAACCGTTTTTGATGAAATTTCTATGGGACCACTTCAAAAGCACCTCCTTTCGAATAAAAAAATAATTTTGAAAATCGGTTCACAATTGGCGGAGTAATCGCAAAACAAACACACAAAAAAAAACATACCGTCGAATTGAGAACCTCTTCCTTTTTTGAAGTCGGTTAAAAATAGCGCTCAATCTAATTACAATAAGATTATGTGCGCTATAAGCATATTTTAATATGAATCTGCCTTGGCGGCTGAGAGTATGTCATGCTCACTCTAATGTCTCGCTGATGGTGGCGCATATTAGCAATTAGCTCCCTTCAAAATGGTTGAGCTGAATGGTGCTAATCTATGCGTTATGTTCGTGAACGGGAACCGTCAGTAGGGGCTGGTCAACTCTTTGCTGCCATGGCTTATTTTAATTTAATTTAATATTTGAATTGTTTTCTTTTTAAATCTTTTCATTACGGACGCTTTTAACGTTCTGCATCGTTCTCACATGCATAATTTTTAAGATTAATGATGTAATCAATACTTTGTAACCACATTATTATGATTTAAAAGTGTCCATGTCCATGGAGTTTCTTGCCCATTCTTCTCCATAGATACCTACTACGCTTTGGAATGGGCAACTAGCTTCATCTTTCTGAATGACCGACCCCTTGACAATTCAAAAGTGCCTGTAATTTGGTTTACTTGAAATAAATACATTGAGTTTGAGTTTGAAATTGATGTTATTTCAAGTTAAACAAATAACAACTTTAATGGTAGGTAATTAAATGGATTTTAGAGTGACTAGCACTCTTGAAAAATTTATAAAAATGTTTGAAGTTGTAGCGTAAACTGAACTTTATTAAGTCGAAGTTAAAGTTATTATTCCTTAGGCTTACATTTGTTTACATTTTTGGCAAATAAGTCGCGATTGCAGATTAGGTAATTTGCTTTTAATTTTTTCGACATCGAAAGAGCGTCCGATCTAGTTTTCTTCATGTAGTAGAAAGAAACTACATGCTCGTGAAGAAAAATAACTAAAATATAAATATCGCCCCCGGGTGGGCTCGAACCACCAACCTTTCGGTTAACAGCCGAACGCGCTAGCCATTGCACCACAGAGGCTATGGAGATGTCACTGAAATACATACGTCCTGTTTCCATTCAGCCACGGAAGCTTGTCAATACTGTTCGTGTATGGATCTAAAAAGAATCGCCCCCGGGTGGGCTCGAACCACCAACCTTTCGGTTAACAGCCGAACGCGCTAGCCATTGCGCCACGGAGGCTATCGGAAAACAGTTGAATATTAGGTTTAAGGCCCAGTGGTAACGGCCGCGACTTACGAGTTGTATGTCGTGGATTCGAATCCCGACAGGCGCTTTTTTTTTTTTGTAAGTTTATAATTATGACGTCTGCCAACCCGCACTGGGCCCACGTGGTTGATTACGGCCCGCTCCCTCTCTAAGAAGAGAAGAAGCTAACCTAACCTTTTCCCAACTATGTTGGGGTCGGCTTCCAGTCTAACCGGATGCAGCTGAATACCAGTATTTTACATGAAGCGACTGCCTAGCTGAGCTTCACAACCCAGTTACTGGGTAATTATTACTGGTGCTCTTGCCCCTCTTGGTAAGACTGAATGAAAGAAAATGTGTATAATTTAGCAAAGATCATCATCATCAGCCTATAATGTTCCCACTGCTGGGACACAGGCCTCCTCTCTGCGTGAGGGAGTGGGCCGTAATCTACCACGCGGGCCCAGTGCGGGTTGGTAGATGTCACATGTCTTAAGAGTTTTTGGTTCTAAGACATGCCGGTTTCCTCACGATGTTTTCCTTCACCGTTTTTGAGAGCAGTGGTGATGATATTATTTACACAAAGTAAAACGAATGCCTGGGTTTGAACCACGGATATCGATCGGATCAGTACCCTAATTGCGTAACACACGATCAATCGGAAGCAATGTATTACCCAGTGTCGCCATCTACTGGCACTAAAACTACCTACAAAACCTAGTCTTGAACTGAGAGGAAAACTTAATACCTATATCCCTTGAGCCTGGGGATTTAGCTAAAATTACTAATCACTTAGTTCCTGACAAATAACGTCTTGTTCACACTGAAACACTTTTAGTCGCATGTAAGTTGAAGTGTTCTCAAATTCAAATTCATTTATTGCGAATATAGGTATAGAGAATACAGATGTTATCGAATAATTTCGAGCCGCTATATTCAGCCTTTCAGCATGCAATATTTTTGTTAATTAATTTTAAAGTCACATTATAATTTAATTATTACATACATGCATAGATAAAATGTCAAAGTCCAAAAAAATCATTATGTCATACAATAAATGTCATTTAAATAATTCGACTATTCATTTAAATAATTATTATTAAAAATTAAAAAGAGAGATGTCAAGCACTACCATGTCGGGGCCGCCCTAAAGCGGCTCTTGCCCAACCTGAGGGGGCCAAACGCCTCCTGCCGGAGGCTTTACGCGGGGGTCGTGCGGTCCATGGCCCTATATGGGGCCCCGGTATGGGCGCGTTCACTGCGGCTGCGAGCCGCACACTACCTGAACGCGCCCCAAAAGGTGGTAGCCATAAGGCTAATCCGGGGCTACCGCACGATCTCGGGCGAGGCAGCAAGCCTCCTTGCCGGACTGCCGCCATGGGATCTGGAGGCGATAGTGCTCGCGCGCCTGTATGATTGGCGCGCGGAGGCACTACGCCGGGGGGAAACTCCGCATCCGCGGCAAACCGCGGCGGAGCGGACGAACCTCCGGCGCGATCTCATGGCGGCATGGAAGGAGCGACTATCGCAACCCAGCGCAGGGCACGCCACGATAGCGGCGGTAAGACCCCTCTTTGAGGAGTGGCTAGAGAGACGTCACGGCGTTCTCACCTACCGCCTGACGCAGGTCCTCTCCGGACACGGATGTTTCGGGAGGTTCCTGCACATAATCAGGCGGGAGGAGACGCCCGGGTGTCACCACTGTCAGGATCGCCCAGAGGACACGGTGGAGCACACGGTGGAGGTCTGCCCTGCTTGGGCAGAGCACCGCCGTGCCCTCGTAGAGGCGATCGGCAGCGGCGGCGACCTCTCGCGTCCGGCCCTGGTTCAAGCCATGGTCCGGGGCGAGAGGGAGTGGGAGGCAGTCACCTCCTTCTGCGAAGCAGTCATGCTAGCGAAGGAGGTGGCGGGGTGGGCGAGAGAACGCGCCTTGCGCACCTCACGCCTCAGCCGCCGCGGGAGACGCTCCGGGCGTCGGGAGCCGCGTGACGACTCCCGGCCACCGTAGGCGCGGGCCTGCGGGCGGTGAGTAATGGGTAACTCACCGTCCGATCAGGACCAGGCCCGTGCCGGACGGCGTGTTGTGTTCCACGCGCGCCTCAAAGAGATGTCAGCATGAGTGACGGGGCCCCATAGGGCCGTAGCCTGCCAGGGTAGCGGGATTGTCCGAAAGGGTTACCGCTGCCCTGGAACATAAAGGGCTAAGGAAGGAACACGGGTGGGTTTTAGTCAGGGACCGAAAGGTTAATCCGTATGGGGGTTTTAACCGGGTTAATTTTTAGGATTAGGTTAAAAAACCCATAATAAAGGTTAACCCGTATGATAGGGTTAATCAGCCTATAAGAACCGGTTTCGACGTAAGGTGCATTTTAATACATAAAAGATCTATAAGAAAGGGACAGAGATAAGTACCACGCGGTCTTTGATCGTGTACCGACATGACTCTCATAGTCACCGCGCAGGATGCATTGAACTTTGAGCCCTATTAATGTTGCATAATACTGTTTTTATTATTGACTAATGTTCGACGCTAAAATATTAAAAATAAATATTTTCGATTCTAGCGCATTTCACCGACCGTAGCTGAACTGCGAGTGTGTGTAGTACTTATCGTCGTTTGTCGTTGTTTTGATCTCTTAATTAACACAATAAGTAACAATATTACCAATCAGTTTTTATTTTTATACCTACGTGAACTTATTGATGAAGTATGCCTAAAACTAAGAAGGATGTTATTCATCGATATTTTACATTCGACGAGGAAACAAATTATAGCAAATGTAATTTATGCAGTGGTAAAATAAAGGTAAGTGGGTACTTTCTTTGCTTTGTAAGGAGAATATCGACTATCAAAATAAGTAGGTACATTACGTACCTTTATAAAAATTATGAATTTTATTGCTGGCCTAATTATGTACAACTTTTCATTGCTTGTGCTACGCGGTTGCAATCTAGCGTTTCATCCAAGTGACTGTTTGAATGTTTGGTTGTAAACATGAATGTTTAGATGTAAACATCGCGCCAAATACGTTCGGTGGTTGGGAAAACGCGGCTCCTAACCAAGGGTGTTGAAGGTCATTTGGTTTAAGTACATCCAAACATCAATCATGTTGTAATCCATGTTAGAAGGCTAGTTTACAGCCGTGTGGCCAGTGCTTTAGTTTATATTTAAAAAGCATGATTTACGGTGCATGAAAGTACCTATCTTTTTTTTGGCAGTCTTATTTCGGCCATACACGTGTAACATGTTGTCAAATCGGTATGAAACCACAACAAAATATTTGATGAAACAGATTTGAATGTGTGTGGGAGTGGATCAGGGCCCGTATTCCCGTAATTTAAAACGTTCAAAATCTAGTCGCAGTCTTATCTCAGCGACAAACAAATGTCAAAAACTTGTCAAAATGTAGGGAAATTTGACGTATTTTTGACAGATTGAGACTGACATCAGACTGTGAACGTTCTTAAAATTACGAGAATTACCCCGCTGTTTGACAAACATGTTTGTCATACCAATTCGTTCCCATTCAAGGTCAAATCTGTTTGATCAGTGACCGACAAGGCGACAACATGTTTGACCGTGTATGGCCGGCATTAGGCACAGTGGCCCTCGCCCATAGCTTAGATGTAGCGCTCGGTGGCTCTGTTGCTTAGCTCACTCGAGTTGCGCATTTTTGAGCGTTTGGAAATAAATAATATTTAAAAAAAAAAATTGTTTATTTAGGTACATATTTATAAATATGTACCTAAACAACCAAATAAATTTCGTAAAATAAATATTAATCTCGTAAATTTTTTTAACAATTACGGTCTGTTAAAAATATAAATTATTTTCAGATCATTTGTAATGGTATACAATTTTATTCAATTACTCTATGGTGCGTCCAGATCTGTAGGCTTACTCATCAAAATAATTTCAATTTTTTATCTCAAACCAAGCGTAATCCGATCACAATCCTGATTTATTATTTTATTTAAATTTTATGAACAGTACTAGTACATAGGTGGACTTAATTCAACAAGGCGATATCACTTAGTTTCTCAAAATGATCATGCAATTTTAAACCAATTTTGTGGCTAGCATCGAATTCAAGAGTAGGTACGAAATGTGACCATTCCAATGTCGACCGATCGGAATTGAACTCAAGAGTAAGCCTGCTGGTGAATGCGCTGCTCGCGAGTTGTTCACGCGCCTCTCGCGTGCTACTCCTACATCTCGCATACGATTCTTTCGTACAAAACCCCTGCGCCACGCGCGCTTCGTACGAACTTAAAATGCACGTGGTCGCTCGCGAGCAGCGCATTCACAAGATCTGGACGCACCATAGAGTAATTGCATCGCCGTGTCCTCGTGAGGGCGATCGGCGACCATCTGTCGCGCCGGTTCTAAATATTGTCCTGTCCGATACAGAAGCTGAAAAGGCTCAAAAGTTCCTGCTGGAAACTTTGCAGCAAATTTATAAAGTAAAACACCTAATCGAGTCTACTACAGAAAGTCTTGAAATTAACGATGAACCTATCGCTAGTTGCAGTACTACGCCAAGTGCCAATGAGTCATTTGCAGAAAAGATACTTCGTGCTACAGCATTGCAAAGAGGTTTAGAACATCAGCATGGTAGCAGAACAATTGATACTGCTTTAAAAGAAATTAGGAAAATTCCAAGGCTACCCAGTACAGAAAACATTCTCCAATATTGGAATAATAAATCGACCTCAGAATTATCGGAGCTAGCGCTATGCGTACTGGCAGCCCCAGCAACACAAGTCTCTGTCGAGAGAACTTTCTCTGCAGTGAAATTTATTTTATCACCCCTGAGATCAAACTTGAGTCAAAGTACTCTAGAAGACATTATGGTAATTAGATGTAATCAGGATTTGTTTGATTAGTCACTCACATTTTTTTTTTAAGATTTCGTCGTTCTATCACATTTCAACTTTGTATTAATTTGCTGGACCTACCAACACCTCCCGCACACTGTTCTCATAGTTAGTAATAGTAAGCAAGCAGACTTCCAAAACATTGTCATCACAACTACAGTAAAATTCACGTAAGATGGCGGCCCTAAAGTTAGCCGCTAGCAAATTTAGCGCTTGTGTACTCGTAAAATAAGAATTGGTTTAAAAAAATGCCGTTAAATGTTGATATTGCTGTTAAAAACTGTTATTGACTTTTATTTTCAGGGACGCCATCTTACGTGAATTTTACTGTACCTAGCTAGCATTCGCAGCATTTCTGTGTACTCGACAGTAGAATACGTCAGCATAGACTTTCAATTTAAATATTTTTATTTCTTATGAAAATCTCATGAACTAAAATATGATACAGTTTTTAAAACTCACAGAAAAAACGGATTTAACGGAGAGTTTGCCAGTGTTTAACAAATAACCCTGTATATTGCACCCTTAATGCAAAAACCAACTATCTGCAATTATTACCAAATTAAGTTGAATATAGCTATTGATTCGTCTCGTCAAGACGAATCAATAGATAAAAAAAACTAGTTATTAGCTACGAAACTTATTTATAAAGATAGCTTCAGCAAAAATTAAAGAAGTACTTACAAATTTGATCGAATATAATGATATAATTTAATGTTAAAACATTTTTGATGCATTTAGTTAGTTTTTGCAATAAGAGTAGGTACGATATAATATATTTTTCTTAGGCCGTGTTTCTAGAGAGGCGGTGCGTCGCGCAAAACGCCGCATGCCCTGCCTGTCCGTAAACACGGCCTTAGAGTTTTAAGGACCATAAAAGAGTATTGTTATACTCCTAATAGTGAATTATAATAATAATCGGTAGCCATTGGTACTGCTCTCTTTCGAATTAGTGAAAGAGAGCAGTAGGTATTAAACTACGTCTGATCCAAGGTCAGGTTTAAACAAAAAATCTATAAACACTTGACAAAATCTCGCTACTTCTTTGCTTTTTTACTATTCATAAACTAGAGCAACAGTTGCTGAATTATAGAATACACATCAAATTATCTTTTTTTTTTCTTTACAAAAACAAGTTGATTTTTTATTTTACATATAATTGTTTTTGTTCAGTTAAACGAAGACTGATTATGTAGTCATATGAATAAAACATAGCTTGGTTGATTAAATGGTGGTTTTATTTTCATAGTTTTCACAAATTTTAAGAAATTTGCTACTAAACTTAACAATATTCTTCTAGTTCTTCTAGTCTCCTTTTTTGCAATTGTCCATCAATAAGTGCAATATTTTATGCATACATTCTTGACGTCTACTTTTTTCGATTTTACATAAAGTTTTCGCTACAAGAGATGAAAACATATAACATTCGTGAATGTCATCTTCAGTGTTGACGATTCTTAAATCGTTTGTTTTAATATTGCTAGTCGGATCCTCCACATCCGATAAATCAGGAGTAGACGCTTCGGGATCTATTATAGGAGCTACCGAGAGTTTAGGTAAATTCTGCGAGTCTTCTGAATATCCCGTTTCGTTACTTGAGCTGTCTTCCGATTCGGGTATGGTTATGTTGCCTGCAGTTATTACAACAGAAAATTAATGTCATAATAACTACATAAATAAATAATGGTACATGTCTAAATTTATTCGGAGCCTTTGCAATTATGTACATTCATGCTCACTCTTCCTTCTCATGATGAATCCTCACTCTCTCTCTCTCATTGTACAGTATAAGTCGTTGTCGTGTGCAAACGCTCCCCAGGTCCTACGTCCAGTTGTCAGTGCAGTATAAATTAAAATTACCTAGACATCAATATAATAATCTAAAAAAAAATATATTTAAAAACCCTTATAACTGTAGCGTGCAAGCTTCTAATCTGAATATTGGAAACAAAATATACCAATAAATATTGTAAAATAAATAAAAAACCTTACCTGTTCTGCCGTCTATCTACAAACTAAAAAAAGATACCTACTTACCTGCCTACATTTATGAATTTGCTTTTGTCATTGAATTTTTAATATTCACCATATAATATACTTACCTACCAAACATTCATTCCACTGTGCGTGGTTACGCCACCGGATCGTCATCGGTAGCCGCAGCCTAGCCGATTTGATTTATTTTATGCATAAAGCCCGCCATACACGGTCAAACATGTTGTCCAATCGGTTTGAAACTACAAGTTTGATCAAACAGATTTGAACGTGTGTGGGAGTGGATCTGTTTGACAAACATGTTTGTCATACCAATTTGTTCCCATTCAAGGTCAAATCTGTTTTATCAAACTTGTAGTTTCAAACCGATTGGACGACATGTTTGACCGTGTATGGCCAGCATAAGACATATTAACAATAAATTTTACCTTCAATAGATGACTTTCCTTGACAAAACCAATAGTCTGTCTTTAAACTGTTACGATATACCTACATATTTTACGATGAACATTGGTTGTTAGAATACCTAATTACCTACTCACCTCTAGGATTTTTTTCACGTTTGTCCATTTCAAATACAGATTGAGAACTAAACGAATTATCTGGTCCATATAAACTCGTATTGCAACAGTTTTCTTCCATATTTGTAACTTGTTTTTGTTTTGTCAGCTTTATATTTTGAATAAGCGCAAATATCATCAAACGAACGACAAGCGACAACTAACCCGAGCCGCCCGCCGCGACACACACACGCGCGCGATTACAGCCGCGTGTGACGTAAATTACCGCGAGATTTTACAACTTACAGGTTGTCTCTGTCATTCAGATTAATCAGCAATATTTTATAGATTAACCTTAATAGTATACGGGTTAACCTGGATATGGGTTAATCAAACAAAGGGGTTAAACGTCTAACCGGTTAACCTTTTAATCCGATTAATGGGTCCCTGGTTTTAGTCAGTAAGAGTCTGACACTCCCTCCTGCTCCACCCAGAGCGGGAGGAGTCATTTGATGATTTCCCATCCTCAAAAAAAAAAAAAAAAAGCACTACCATGTCTATAATTTGTCGTTTAGATACTCACTTATACTATAATATGCCTTATCAATGAGAAACTGCTTTAAAATGAATTTAAACTTTTCAGTATTTGTGCAGTTTAATACTTTTTTAGGCAGATGATTGTAAATGCGAGGAGCCATACAAAAAACACTTTTACTGAACTGTGCAGTTTTGCTCCTCGATGGACAACACACTTTTTTACACACTTTTTTTTGTTGTTCTGAAGGCCAATTCCCGTAAAAACGTTCAAAATCTAGTCGCAACCTCATCTCAGCGACAATCAATGTCAAAAACTTGTGAGATCAGCAAGCTTACCACCAGCTTTTATAGTAGGGCAGAAGTAGAACTACACTGCTTTTTTGTACAGACGCCAGCAGGTCAAGCTACCCGAAACTGTCAAATTTTCTCAATCAACCTTGAACCTTAATACTTTAGCGATAAAGTTGAAAATCTATTAAAGAAATTTGACAGATTGTAGTAGCTTGATGTGCCGCGTCTGTACTTAGTCATAGAACAAAAAAGCAGTGCAGTTCAACTTCTGCCCTGTTATAAGAGCTGGTGGTAAGCCCCCAGACTGTTAACGTTCATAAAATTATGAGAATTGCTCCTCTGTTAGGCACTTTTAAGCTCTGGCCACATCGGGACCGGGACTCGGAATGCGACTGCGCAATCTTTTTTTAATGAATAAGAAATATCGCCTTAGTAATTTGACATAAACGACGACAGCGAATTCTCTTTAGTTTGGTCGGATCTCATTGTAGCTAACAGAAAGAAGAATTTAAGTCAACGAGACCGAAATGGATGGTCTAAACCTATTATCGTTGAATTCTAAATCGAAGGAAAATAGCCACGAGCCCTTCAACTCAACTACATACACACATACTACTACACTTCATCATTTCTTTTTCTTCTTCATTTTCACTTCATTTCTTCATACTACTATACTTCATTTGGGTCGAGTAGGTATTCAGGGTGCTGATGGAAAGAAAAGAAACAAGATACATCAGATAGCAACAAATAAAAATCAAATAGAAAGTGTAAAGTCCGATGTAAGAAAATACATTGGGTTGCCCCGATGCTGCAACGCATCAGGGATGTTTGCTGAAGCTCACGTGGACGGTTTCTACACGGTGATTTGGAAACGGTGAGCATCCTTGGTCCGTAGGGTGCGGGGAAGCGACAATAGCATCCTATCTATGATAGCTAGCAGGCTTGATTCTGAGTTTGTGAACCACTGCTGCAAGGTTTCGGCTTGGCCTGTCACCTTGCAACAATGATGTCACAATCTGTTTCTGTTATTGGTTTTGTTTTTAAGTGTATTACTAACATAGTTTGTGAGTACATTGTTACTAACACATACTATGACGAGTCTTGTTGCTCGAATTAAATGATTAAATACATAAACTGAAGTTTTGTATGGGACAGTTGATTTTTTTAGGCGATTATGATGGTGGTCCCATGCAGAAAGTTGTTCAGTTTGATGGCTAGTCTCCACTCTTAAATATGACCACACAATAGGGTAGTTGCCTGGGTAAAAAAATGATTATTATATTTAGTTCGTCAGTTAGATTATCGAAAAATAATGAACACGTATTTTTTCTTTTGTCAATCAAACATAAAATGACAAAGATAAAGCGCGTCAAAATTTGGGAGTAGGGGGTCGTGACGTCATGCCTTGCTAAAAAGTGTAGCAAAGCAAGTGCGTCACGCGCAACTTTAACGGGCGATATCTTCATCATTTTTTATATAATTGACAAAACAAAAAATACGGGTCCAATATTTTTTGATAATCTAACTGACGGACTAATTAGATTTTTTTAGGCATCTAGCCTATTTGCAGTCTTATAGCCATTTCATACAACTGAGACAAAAAACAAAAAAAAAATGACAGTTGTAATTTGAATAAACGGACAATTTAAGTAAGTAGTCACTTTGCTTACATAATCTTTGTAAATTAGGTTTTGTTGTTTCTATCTGATACATGCTGTACCCACATGTCTCAGTCTGAGCAAGATCTTTAGACACTTTAAGCGCACTCTCTAAGGATTACAGCGCGGCAGGGTAGTAATTGCCTAAAATTGCCTTTTTAATACACTTACCGTAACACCACCTTGGCAAGGCAAGGCTAAATAATGAATGAACTTGGCTAGAGTTTTAGGATGAGTTCTTCTTAAAGACTTTGTCTCTGGGGTGGGCAAGCATATTCAGCTGAGTGTTCCCACTGCTGGGACACAAGCCTTCTCAACGAATCAAGGATATAGTCTATCACGCGGGCCCAGTACGGGTTGGTAGATAACACAAGTCTTCAAAATTTTGGTTCTCACGATGTTTTCCTTCACCGTTTTGATATCAGTGGTGATGAAATTATTATCACATAGTAAAGCGCCTGTCTTTGTTCGAGTCCACGACCTTTAAATCGTAAGTCGCGTTTCCACTGTGCTTGCACTGCTCTTAAGATATTGACGACGAAATGTAAAAAAAAAAACAACCGACTTCCAAAAACGACACTACAAAGTGAAAAATAACTTTAATTTCGGAAGTCGGTGTCGTCGGGTTCGCATTTTCGTTGTTTGCCACCACCGACTTCCGAAATTAAAGTTATTTTTCACTTTGTAGTGTCGTTTTTGGAAGTCGGTTGTTTTTTTTTTGCAAAAAAGTTTTTATTTTTCACTTTTTAGTTGTAATTTTTACCAGTAATTTTGGTTTAAAAACCAAACTACTAAACCGGTTTTGATGAAATTTCTATGGGACCACTTCAGAAGTATCTCCTTTCGAAAAAAATAATAATTTTGAAAATCGGTCCACAATTGGCGGAGTAATCGCGTAACAAACATACCCCTGTACGAGTCGCAATAAATACTTTTTCTTTCTTTTTTTTTCAAAAAAAAAAAACATACCGTCGAATTGAGAACCTCCTCCTTTTTTGAAGTCGGTTACAATATAACTTAAATGGATGTTGCTTCAAGGCCCCGGCGAGATTCGAACTCACGATCTCCTGTTTACTAGACAGGCATGCTACTTCGTTAATACGTTGTACAGTCAACCGCACATGTGTAACACTATCAAAATTGCTTAGGATAGTTGTAATTTCGATTCAATAATCTTTCAAATCTACGTTATATACTAGGGCCTCAGATAATAGAAGATAGATGACCATAGAATTTCTTTTCCGTCCTATGTACCCCAACAAAGTGCATACACCTACCTCGATCCCTTTATGTGCAACTCGGGGCAACGCATCCACCATTGAACTATTGGTGTATGAGGCCCATGGGGTGTGTTCTATGGTAAAAGCTATGTATGTTCATTATACAAATTATGGAGTCGCACAGTTCTCGAGTGGCGCGCTTGTCACCATATCTAGAGGTGTGAATGATTGTGAATGAGTTACGATATTTTATGGAGTTGGTATTTAATCTATTGCAATTTATTTAAACAATTTTTAATGGGCTGTGCTGGGGCGGCTGCTGCAGGTGCATAAAACCTCAAACAGCGCAAATACTCTTTGGAACTTATATGTTCGAACCGTTTGAAGAACTGTCGAAAATTCAAAATTATTTCCCGTATAAAATTATCAAAAGGCCAATTCTCGTAATGTAAAACGTTCAAAATCTAGTCGCAGTCTCATCTCGGCGACAAACAAATGTCAAAAACTTGTCAAAATGTAGGGAAATTAGAAGTATTTTTTGACAGATTGAGACTGAGATCAGACTGTGAACGTTCTTAAAATTACGAGAATTGCCCCTCTGGTGTTGAAAAAATCAGCCCTAAATTGGTTAAAAAAACACTTTGACACGTCAAAAATAACTTGATGATTTAAAACTAAAGTTCTCAGAAAATAAAAGGTCCGTTTTGACATTGACAGTTCTAGTAGTTAATAAAGATCAAATTCGCAAAACACGTATTCGTTTGTGTGAAACTGACAGGTGTCAAGAACGCATTCTCAAATATCAAAACGGGCCTTTTATCTTTTGACAACTTTAGATGAGTTCGGTATTGCCTTACTCTGAGAAGAAAGACCGAAGCAAACTCAGAGGTCACAGTTTCTTTTAGGCCAGAGTCAGGTTCTTCTTCGTGTCGCTGGCTGACTGTATTCCAGCCGATCGATTCTGTATAAATCTCACCGTGAAAAGTTAGGTGAAGTGAGCTTAGAGTGAGCTGTCAATAGTGTCAATCCCTAGTATTAGTTGGAATGACAGCTCACTCCACGCTCACTTCACCTGAGTTTTCACGGTGAGATGGTTACAGAATCGCACTGCAGAACTTGTTGGCTCAAAACATCGCCACTTCCACGGCGTCGTCGGTGGCAGCGCAGAGGTTACTTTGACTGCATGTTTTGGGACACAGAGGGCAGGGTAGGAGGTGACTGCCAGGGTAGCGGGATTGTCCGAAAGGGTTACCGCTGCCCTGGAACATAAAGGGCTAAGGAAGGAACACGGGTGGGTTTTAGTCAGTAAGAGTCTGACACTCCCTCCTGCTCCACCCAGAGCGGGAGGAGTCATTTGATGATTTCCCATCCTCAAAAAAAAAAAAAAAAGGGTAGGGGGTGAAGCATGGTTTACGACATAGCTCCACAACCACACCCTACTGCAGTTCCGTCGAGGTAGCCCCACTTTACCAGGTTGGAGTAACATCTTCTCACCTGTGTCCGAAGACGGTTCAGGTTTAACTTGCTTACCAAGGTACAGATTACCTAAGCTGTTTTGACATCCAACTAATAGTAGAAAGTTTGTATGGATGGATGGATGGATGTTTGTTACTCTTTCACGCAAAAACTAATTCACAGATTTAGATGAAATTTGTCACACAGACAGTTTATAACCAGGATTAACACATAGGATACTTTTTATCCCGATATTCCCACGGGATGGAAACTTATGCGGGTGAAACTGCGGGGCGCAGCTAGTACTTAATTTTTTTTTTTTTTTTTTGACGTTTAACGCCTGATCTATGCGCTTTCTTAACATTTTATTGCGGACATTCTGGAAAGGAATTATTGATTCATTCATCACTCTAGTTCTTTCTATAATTTATAATAATCATTAATTCTTATAGTAGGTACTTAATTAATTTGAATTTAAATTGATAATAATATTTGTACGCCTACACTCTGTCCAATAGGTTAACCGTTTTTTGACAGCTACCTTAGAACGTAAGTACATAATATTCCAGATTACGTAAAAGTTAATTTTAAAATGCTTAATAAAATAAATATATAAACTGCATATTCTTATTGAATTATCTTATTTATGACTTCTTACAAACATTATAATACCGTACGTGTATCAGTTTTGACAAAAAAAATATATATAATTCGCTCACTAGTTCGATCTGTCAAACCCCACTAGGTTAACCGTTTTTTGACACAAAACATACAGAACCAATGTTTTATGTCAAAAAACCTATGTAAATGTTGTAATATCTCACACACTGTGTAAGTTTACCTATGTTTACAAATAAAGATTCTGATTCTGATTTATTATTACGTAAAATGCAAAATCAATCCATTAATCAATCCATCATTTCATATCATGTGTGGTATCTATGTAGGTTATAAAGTGCAAGAAACTATTTTACGCAAACTAAATAATTACGTATAAGACTTTTTGTTATTTTGTTCTCTAAGGTAAATAGTATTTAAGTAAACTAGGTATAAAATAACTAATTAATAAATTTTTGTCATTATATCAAGACTTCTAATGTTAAATATTATTAAGAAATTTAGTGTCCTACAATTACTATAAAGTATGCTCATGCCGCCTGTGATACAGGTTTATCCTAGTACAGGCATCTAACTTTATTATACCTTTGTAAGTTATTTCTAAGACTTTATGTAAATATTTTACCAATTTAATACTGAATAAAATATTATTATATATTATTATATATTATATATTAGTAATTCCGTGTACGCACATACCTCATCGGATTGAAAAGCGAAGGAGGTGTGAAAGAGGGTTGCAGGCTCTTTGTCAGGTTATAATAGCCATTGTACGGCTGTGTCACGCGTTCCATAACCCACCCAGCTTACAAAGACCCCTCATCACCCCTTAACAACCCCCCGCGGTAGAACAAAACTGGGGTCGCAAAGGGGGAAGGGGTCAAAGGAAAATGGTTACGATATTCCGTATTATAAGTGAGTTTATTATTTTTAAAGTAAGGAATCTCTTTCTATTTTAAGAGGGGGGTTTAAGTGTCGAGAAATTCTTTAATGAATCTCTGTGAATATGTTCGTGTTTTTTTTTTTATCTGTGTACTTACTCATGTTTAATTTGTTTATCGTGTAGGACTTATCTTGGCTAACTCGGTGTCAAAAAAAAAACGTATGCTACTGTCTACTGATATAACACTTGAACTATGAAATTAATGCGTTTCTAACACCTCTGAAAGTTTAAATTTTTTTTCTTGAATTGAATGAACTTTCAGATTTGTTTACTTCGTTATTGAATTATTTATGTACGAGTATAAATATGTTACGGCTACACCTAGTTTTAGCCGGCTACAACTAGATGCAGCCGGCCACATGCGGTTAAACTTAGATGTATCCTAATTAGCTTCGGTTAGAACTAGGTTTAGCCTACAATAGACAAGAGTGTCAACATTTTTTATGACTGAGTACTAGTTTTTTGACTATGTGTAACTTATGACTTTTTTTTTTACTATTATTATTTTTTAGTTGTAATTGTGCGTTTTGTTTGTGCAGAAAAAAATATTTTTCTTTCTTTTCTTTCTACATCATAGCGGCTAGAACTAGGTGCAGCCGCACACCGGTGGTTAAACTTAGGTGTATCCTATTTATCATCGGCTAGAACTAGGTTTTCAATTCAGCCGAACGATTCTGTAAAAATCTCACCGTGAAAAGTTAGGTGAAGTGAGCTGTCAATAGTGTCAATCCCTAGCATTAGTTGTACTGAGAGCTCACTCCACGCTCACTTCACCTTAGTTTTCACGGTGAGATGGTTACAGAATCACACTGCAGTTAAGCATTTTGGTTTTGTTTAGAGATTCTTATGTTGCGCTTCTTCTTGACTTGATTCAGAAAGCGGTACTTCTGGACACGGCTCGCATTGTCAGGAGGTTCCTCTCTTTGGAGCCCTGACCACCGGTAGCTTGGACCCTGTCCCCAAAACCGGTGGGCTACTATTTTTTATATTTTTAAATATTTTTACACTTTTATATTTTAAAATATAATTTATATGTGTTTACATTGAAATAAAAAATATATACACACATTTATATTAAAAAATAGAGGAAATAGAATTATAGGACATTAAAAAATTCGTCCAGCGCTGCAAACAGTGCTGAAAAGGCAGGCAGCATTGTCACATTGTATGGCGATGCTGATTATTTTGTCAAAAAATCACTGCTGAAGAGTTAACCAACCGCTTGGCGATGTCTCGAAAAACCATGTGGGCACCAGACCCTAGTGTTTCAACCCCAAACGGCTCCAATATAAAATATTAAATTAACAAAATTCTTAAACAAATATTATAAACTAAACTTATGAACTAAAGTAAGAATTTAGGCAATTATTCAATCTGAGAAAATGGTGTTACGGATTTTGTATTTCGCCTAAATATTCATTAATCCTGTGCATTAATCGTATAATATGCTTTCTGTATTATTAACCTATGGAGTGTTTTTTTTAAAGTGAATAAGTCTTTTGAAGCTGTTATAGATTACCGGTGGCTTACACAAAGTTCAATGAGAAAGATTAAATTCTTTAACTGGAGTCAGACTAGTCAGAGGCCAAACTGTGGTTAATGAGAAGATAACGTTATCACTTAATTATTTTTAGTGATGCATCGAATAAAATACGCGCATCACACGTACCGCAAGTAACATTCATAAAAGTATTTCTTGTCGCGCACATGTGTTGAAAATGGCCGCCATGAAGATATATTTTATTTTGTTTTTATTTTTTGTTTTCACTTCCGCGCGGCCGCGGCCGTTGGGTTTGGCAGAAGAATTTCCAAATTCTGATCTCGTGGATCCCAGTGATTGTAAGTTTGTAATTTTGAATACAGGAGTGTATATGAGGTACAGACGCCAGCAGGTCAAGCTGCCCGAAACTGTCAAATTTTCCCAATCAACCTTGAACCTTAATGCTTTAGTGATAAAGTTGAAAATCTATTAAAGAAATTTGACAGATTGTTGTAGCTTGATGTGCTGGCGTCTGTACCTGTACTCAGGTATCTGGATAGGTCATATCAATACCCGGGTTGAGTGGCAATTATCTCGTAATGATTACTTAGTAGACGTAAAATTACTTATTTTACATGAAATATTTCCTACAACTTATATTAAACTTACAGGGCCATTATATATTATTTTTTTAGTTTTTAGAGGTTTTTGTTTGAGTTGGGGTTTTTTAAATTTTAAATTTAACTTTTATTTCTTACTTTTTAAACTTTATAATATTATATTACTAGTAGACATGCTACGATCGACACGTGACTCGCCGAAATCTGTGCAGCTGTACGTACAGACGCCAGCAGGTCAAGCTACCCGAAACTGTCAAATTTTCCCAATCAACCTTGAACCTTAATGCTTTAGCGATAAAGTTGAAAATCTATTAAAGAAATTTGACAGATTGTAGTAGCTTGATGTGCTGGCGTCTGTACCACAGTGAAGCTAGTTACCTACTCGTGGTCGTTGGCGTTCATTCCATACTAACGTATTTCTCTGTTTTCTCTCTGGTTAATGATAGGTACTTGTCTAAATATTTTGGCTTAATTATATATTTTTTTTAATGTATATTATTACACAAAAAACCAAACCATAGGCACATAACAGTGGACGATATAAAACTGTTTATCTATTCTACTATTTTTTTTTTTATACTTTAGACATTTTTATTTGGACTCGCTAAGACACATCTCATCATCATAATGAGTTCACACTTGATCGGTTGACTAGCAGTTATTCAAGAGTTACATTATGTAGCGTCCTGCCAGTCGATTCTGTAAAAATCTCACCGTGAAAACTCAAGTGAAGTGAGCTTGATGTGAGTTGTCAGTAGTGTCAATCCCTAGCATTATTTGGAATGACAGCTCACTCCACGCTCACTTCACCTAAGTTTTCACGGTGAGATGGTTACAGAATCGCACTGCAGAACTCGGCGAGATTTATATCAGATATGTACAGTGTCGACCAAAAGTCCATAGGCAATCTCACTAAGCAATAGCTTGACGTTTATCTTACATCCTTCTAGTTTCAAAAAAATAAACACATTGTTGTCAACAAGTGATTGCAGTTCATGCAACACCACACTTGCACTTGCACTTGTTGACGACAATGTGTTTGTCTGCACGCATAGGTCATCTTGACTCATATTTAATACTAGCTTCTGCCAGCGGCTTCGCCCGCGTGGATGTCGGAAATTATCCCACGGGAACGTGCTACCCTAATAAAAAGTATGTCCTTCCCTAGGATGCCATCTATCTCTTTGCCAAATCAGAAGTTCAGTGGTTTACGTGTAAAAATGTAACATACAGTTTCAAGTTTAAATCCTCCCCTTAAAAACCGAATTACCCCTTTTTGCCCCGTCAGGGGTCAATTTCCGACCACTTTACATCATCATCATCATCATCTGCCTAGCCTTTTCCCAACTATGTTGGGGTCGGCTTCCAGTCTAACCGGATGCAGCTGAATTTTCGACTACTTTACATAATTATTATTAATTATTTTCTGTCAAAACTATTAATACTGAGTTTCGTGTTAATTGGACTGCGCATTCAATTACTTCCACACTAACTTCAAGACCCCTATATCCCCCTTTGCGGGGTAGTTTTGAAAAACTTATGATAATAAACTTTATTACTTACTTAGGCGAGTATTCTTGCCAAGTTTCAAGTTTATTAACCTAATAAAGACGATTTTTCATATAAACTGTATCCCTGCTTTTTAACCCCACAGGAGTGGAATTAAAAAAAAATCGTTTGGGATGTATTTATAACTTGACTTAACGATTATTTATACTAATTTTCGAGCTAATCAAGCCATGCAGTAAAATCCTCCCCTGTAAATTGACTACCCCTTTTCAGCCCGTCATTGGTAATTTTCGAAAAACACTGATACACTTTATTCTTTACTTTCGATCGTAGGTATAAATAGTGAGTTTCGAGATAATCGGACCGCGCGCTAAAATTCTTCCATACAAACTTTGAAACACCCCAATCCCTTTTTAGTTTAGAAAAACATAAAATGACAATCTTCATAATTTACTTAGATTAGTATTGGTGCCAAGTTTCAAGTTTATTAACTCAAGGAATAAGATTTTCCATGCAAACAATATACCCCCATTTCACCCTCTTAGGGGTGGAATTTCGAAAACCCTTTCTTAGTGGATACCTACTCTTCACTAAGAACACACCCTCCAAATTTCATGTCTCTAGGACCAGCGCTTTAGGCTGTGCGTTCATATTATATCAGTCAGTCAGTGAGTCAGGACTTTGAATTTCTGCCAGGGTAGCGGGATCGTCCGAAAGGGTTACCGCTGCCCTGGAACATAAATGGCTAAGGAAGGAACACGGGTGGGTTTTAGTCAGTAAGAGTCTGACACTCCCTTCCGCTCCACCCAGAGCGGGAGGGGTTATTTGATGATTTCCCATCCTCAAAAAAAAAGGACTGAATTTAATATATATATATAGATATAGATTTTAAATCTAAAGTTACAATCTTGAAACATATTCAAAAACCAATAAGGTAACATAGAACGCATTAATCAGTCAGTAATTAAGCTAGGTAGTAGCTAGCAAGTAGGTTCTCGTATTAGAATGATCGGCATTGCCGATTAGTCGGCTAGTTGATTAGTCGGCTAGTCGGTTAGTCGGCAAATACTATATGTAGTCGGCCCATCTCTAATCTTAAGATAAAATATTACAGTATCTTAGCCGTGTGCAGAACTCCACTACGGGTGACATAACCTACGACAAACTTATTATTTGCGGTTGGTACAGTAATCGGGTCTAGGGATCGAACCGCAAAATTAAGATTGTATTTTATTGTGTGTACTTTTCCGGGATGAAAAGTACCCAGTGTGGTGCCCAGGATATTAAAGAATAATAATACCAAGTTTCATCGTAATCGCACCGGTAGGCATCGAGCGTGATTCAGTATTCACGCGCGATGGCTTATTATTAGTGTATTTCATGTATAACTTTGGTGTTTCTATACCGATTTCTATGATTCTTTTTTATAGAATAGTTAATTATGTTAACTTTTTTTAATTAGGGATGACTGAGAGTGTTATAAACGTAAGAGTAGACAAATATAATCAGAATGCTTCGAACTGCTAAGCTATCGGGAGTTACACGTGTTATTGTGAGTAAACCATAAAAGATAGACATATGCTGTCGTGGGATATTTTTTATATAATTTTAAGGAGAACATTTCCGTCATACATGACTTCTGTGTAGCTTTAACCATTAAGGTTGCACACGCGACGAAAGCTTAAAAAATGGAGTAACTTCTCCCGTTTTCCCAACATTTCTCTTCACTGCTCTGCTCCTATTGATAGTAGCGTGATGAAAAGTATACTATAACCAGCTCAGGAGTATGAAAAATAATTGTACCAAGTTTCGTTAAAATCCGTCGAGTAGTTTTTGTTTCTATAACGGTTATACAGACAGACAGACAGACAGACAAAAATTTTACTGATTGCATTTTTGGCATCAGTATCGATCCTAATCACCCCCTGATAGTTATTTTGGAAATATATTTCATGTACAGAATTGACCTCTCTACAGATTTATTATAAGTATATAGATGACTCATATTTAATATGAGTCAAGATGACCTAGCGGTTAAGCGCGTGCAGATAGATGTGTGAATCAGTAAGCCGTGTCTTTAAATCTCACACAGTACATTGACATTTTGTAAGTTTTTACTCGATTGGAAGTAAGTAATGGAACAAAAATATAATTATTCTTTAACTTGTTCGCTTTGTTCACACATTTCATAAAGTTAGAAAGGTAAAACTGAACGAACCACACACATACATACGTGCATACGTACGTGTTTGCATACATACGTGTCGAATTGATAGCCTCCTTCTTTTTTGAAGTCGGTAAAAGCGTCTATGGAACATTCGGACGGACGAAATTGTAAGGGTTGTTTCTGCCATAAAAAGAACCCTAAAAAGCTGCATGACTTTCATTCTGTCATTACAGGGCCATTCGTGGGTTCCACCAGCAAACCGATGTCAGATGGGAGCTACAAGCAGACTGTACAAGGATTTCGTGGTTTGTATATTGTCTTTATTTAATACAGTGTAATGAATGACGATGAATGGTCCAATATTAGCAAAACGGATGTCCAAAAGCAAAAGATCCAATTAGTTTATTCGATCCATGAGTCATCATAACAGTTATTTGGGATTTTTATTGATACCTAACAGGTACCCATTTTATTAACATATACAAAATGTACATAATGATATGTTATAGTTGAAATTTTAAGTTAAATATAATATATGTCACCGTAAGATTGGGAACACCGTTTAGTTTATGATCTATCTCGCGAAATTGTAAGTTGTCGACAAATTGTGAACTGTAACTGTCACTGCTTACAATAGAACGTGTTCATTTTCGATAGTTTATAATCTATCCATGTCAAACCGTCCGATTGTGAACCAAATCAAATCAAATCTCTTTATTGCATTCATGTGTACATTTAGTTCTTACAATATAAGTAAGGTCCAACATGAAACCCGTTCAGGGCACGGCAAAACATAATAACAACAATAACATAACCGCACCGTCGTATCTCTAAGTTGACGTCGTGGTGGGTCTTGCGTTTATTTTGCCGAAGCAGGTCTATGGTGAGGAGCCAGACCAAGAGAGATACAGAAACTTGCGAGGCAGCATGTGGCGAGCTGTTGGGCAGTAGTTTACATATCTCGGGACCCTAGGGTCCCGGTCCTTTGGAAGGCGTACGAGGGGCCGAAGCCAACTCGCAGAGGCCCCTTAGCAAATTTTAATGAAATGCAGCACGAACCGACGATTATACCTGTAAGCACTATGCAAGTGCACCCAAGGACAATCCCCGGTTGGTGTAGGACTATTGCAAGATATGGAAAAATAAAAAGTTGGACTATGGGTTTGGGGGGCTAAAGTCGACTGGTTACCAAGACCTATGAAACAACTATAGCCAGGGCAGGGGGTGACTTGCACACTCAATAATGGACCCCCGGAAACTGTCGCTAGCAAATAGTGACGTAGCAACAAGGGGGCAACATGTTCTGAGGTGCTTATGAGGAGTGGAGAGGTATTCCACGGCTTTCAGAACAATCCCAGAGCCCGGAAGATGGTCAAGATCCCTACGAGCGCTTACTGGAATACTTCCTTCCCCCGAGCACGTTTGCTCTTGCGAGTCTCCACTCAAGCCGGCCAGTAAAGGCAAAAATGAGGTGGGAGCTCTGTTCCTCGTCATTGTTCACTCCAGCCGGTCAATAAAGGCAAGCCAGAGGTGAGGAACAAGATGTCTCCCGGGAGATAGGGTCTTTGGGGTCGCCACTGCCCAACAGCTCGCCACATGCTGCCCTGCGGGTTTCTGTATCTCTCTTGGTTTGGCTCCTCACCCTAGATCTGTTTGGGCAGAGTAAACTCTTCCGGCACAGGCCTAGAGTTCGGAGCGCGCAAGCCCCACCACGACGTCAACGTAGAGATACGGTGGGGATTATTATTATTTATTTTTGTGTTAAATATTCCCTTAATTTTCTGTTAAATTGATTGAAAATGGATTCTTCTTTTATTTGTTCCGGTAATTTGTTGAAAATTTTAGCTGCCATGTAATATGGGCTATGATAAAGCATGTTGATCCGAGAGGGCGGAAGATGTAATCTATTTTTATGTTTATGTTCTGAATATCTTTTGTTTTTGGAAAAATGCTATTTTTAAATACAAAATTATGCAAAGGTCATGTTTTTATACTCGTAGAAGGTAAAGTTAGGAGTTTTAGGGCTGATTTTTCCGAGACAAGATAACTTTATCCGAGGAATAATTTTGAATTTTTGACAGTTATTTCATACAAAAACTATTTAAAGTCAATTTTATTCCTGCTTTTTGGTGCATTTTTGTTTAAACGTTGCCCCACACTAAGAATTTCTCCTATAGTGTGGGTGCGTTTACAGACATTTAAACTCACATACACAAACAGCCAGACCCGGAACAATACTTGTAGGCCATACAAATATTTGTTCCGTGCGGAAATCAAACCCGCGACACGCAGCGCAGCAGTCAATCACTTAACCAATGCGCCAACCATGCCGTCAAAATTATAAAACTTCTCTTGCATTAACGGTGTTTCCCCATACTTAGCATCAGCCATCCCTGACTGGTCTGTTGAATTGCCTCATATTATCAGTCCGTATCTTAGAATTGGTTCAACATGTAAGAAAGAAAGAAAAGTATTTATTGCGACTTGTACAGGAAGATCATAAAACTAAACTAAAAGAAAAACAAATTATGTAAAAAAAACCGGCCAAGTGTGAGTCGGATTCGCCCATGAAGGGTTCCGTTACGTTACGATTTATGACGTATTAAAAAAAAACTACTCACTAGATCTCGTTCAAACCAATTTTCGGTGGAAGTTTATATGGTAATGTACATCATATATTTTTTTTAGTTTTATCATTCTCTTATTTTAGAAGTTACAGGGGGGGGGACACACATTTTACCACTTTGGAAGTGTCTCTCGCGCAAACTATTCAGTTTAGAAAAAAATGATATTAGAAACCTCAATATCATTTTTGAAGACCTATCCATAGATACCCCACACGTATGGGTTTGATGAAAAAAAAATTTTGAGTTTCAGTTCTAAGTATGGGGACCCCCAAAATTTATTGTTTTTTTTCTATTTTTGTGTGAAAATCTTAATGCGGTTCACAGAATACATCTACTGACCAAGTTTCAACAGTATAGCTCTTATAGTTTCGGAAAAAAGCGGCTGTGACATACGGACGAACAGACAGACAGACAGACAGACAGACATGACGAATCCATAAGGGTTCCGTTGCCATTTGGCTACGGAACCCTAAAAACGAACAAAAAGAAAAATGAAACATAAAGTCCTGTACACACGGCTACACATCAAGCTATGCAAAACCAGTATTGGCTGACCGTTCATTGTGAGAAAATATCATACAAAGTGAGGCCAAGACAAGCTGGTTTTGGATAGCTTGACGTGTAGCCGTGTGTACGAAGCCAAAAAGCTCCTATCACAGCATGGTGCTACGATATTTAAAAAAATAAATATCGCAGCGCTGGTATTCTGACAGGGCCCGCTGGGATGTCACATGTCCACTTTATACTGGTTTTTTACCACTGACATGCATGCGGCTTACTGTACTGTGTGCTTAGCATGGCGCAGCGCAGAATGATTTTTGCACTCAAAATAAAATGCTGCCTCTCGTGCCTACTATTAACTAATGGCTGTCTTTTTTTTCAGTTGTAAAACCCCCGCCTGGTGTTAGCTACATGTTTTCTCGTATAAAATTAATGGTTATATATCAGCAATGTACACCAAACGGCTGTCAGGATGTAGAAACATCAGACGATATTTCGAGAAGACATCGTCGCTTTATGTAAAACAAGGAAATCCCTACCCTGTCTACTGTGACCCACACTTCCAATATACAGGGTGTTAAAGAAATTGCGTGCCATAGCTTCAGGGTGAGTTCCGTATCGATACTTGACCCCGTAAAAAATAAAAACCTTTAAAAAAAGTTTTAAAAAAAAACGAAAATTATCATAAGATGAACGTAGTAGGTATAATTATAATGACAGTAACTCTAGGAAATTATTAATTAGCATTCAAACAAAATAAAAACTTATTTTAACCAATTTTTTAATCAATTCTAAACGATTTCTAGGTATTTTAAGTTCGTAGGTAGTAATTTATGTTGATCTTGCAATTTTTTTTTTAATGTTTTGTTTTTTTTTTTTCCTGGGTTCCTTTATCGATACGGAACCTACCCCTAAGCTATGGCACGCAATTTCTTTAACACCCTGTATATATCTCGCAGTAAGATGGTTATTTATATAGATAGGTTTTTTTATATTTTATCTGTCCTTTTAATAGATTCTTCTATATTTTGTAAATGTGAGGACTTTGTAGGCCTTGTAGACTTTAGATTTGTAGACCATTTTTTATTTTATCAAGTACCTGGTACTTGTTGACAGGCCAAGGCTGTCCTCCCATACCTACTGTAATTAAAAACATTGTAAAAGCCAATTATTTTCAAAAGAGTAACCGTGGAGTTTCTTGCCGGCTCTTCTCCATAGGAAATGACCAATTGGAACCGTGCGCCTAGCTTCTGACGTTTCATATGTGCCCATGTTGGTTTATGTGAAATAAAATATTTTGATTTTTGATTTTGATGGTTAAGGCCGTGATATAGTTAAATCCCTAGGGATATAGCAGTAAACTATGTATCGTTATATAGTTATATAAAAGCGGTTCATAACTATCTTACTAGACTAATCTAGTAAAATAATATATATATATATAAGTTTAAATAAGTTTATAGTCAATAATATATATTTATATTTTTTTCGATTAATTTTTTTTATTGTTTACTTATTTTTTTTATTACTTATTGCGACATATTATGCACCTAACGAAGATATCAAAATACACACCTAAATGTAAGAAGTACTGAGTACCTAGTAATAATAAAAAGGACGGATGTTTAGCAATAGCTTTTTTTTTTTTTGAGGATGGGAAATCATCAAATGACCCCTCCCGCTCTGGGTGGAGCAGAAGGGAGTGTCAGACTCTTACTGACTAAAACCCACCCGTGTTCCTTCCTTAGCCCTTTATGTTCCAGGGCAGCGGTAACCCTTTCGGACAATCCCGCTACCCTGGCAGGCTTCGGCCCTATGGGGCCCCGTCACTCATGCTGACATCTCTTTGAGGCGCGCGTGGAACACAACACGCCGTCCGGCACGGGCCTGGTCCTGATCGGACATGTTTAGCAATAGCTTTATGTAATTATTTAAAACCACATGGAATTTATACAAAACAGCTTCTTATCTAGGATCTCCCTGCAGGATATAACCTTCCGTGGTCCACTTTGAAGTCCCTGAACCGTCTCCAGACAGAAGTGAGAAGATGTAAGTCAATGTACCTTTATCGGAGGAATAATTTTGAATTTTTGATAGTTCTTCCATACAAAAACTGCCAGTTTGTTAAAATTGACGTTAATTTTATTCCACGAATAAAAGTTATCTGGTAATGGAAAAATGAGCTCTTAGAAAAAAAAAAAATTGTTTGAAAGGAGATACTTCTGAAATTTTTTGTTCGAAAGGAGATACTTCTGAAATTTTTTGTTCGAAAGGAGATACTTCTGAAGTGGTCCCATAGAAATTTCATCAAAAACGGTTCAGTAGTTTGGTTTTTAAACCAAAATTACTGGTATAAATTACAACTTAAAAGTGAAAAATAAAAACTTTTTGCAATAAAAAAAAACAACCGACTTCCAAAATGACACTACAAAGTGAAAAATAACTTTAATTTCGGAAGTCGGTGGCAAACAACGAAAATGCGAACCCAACGACACCGACTTCCGAAATTAAAGTTATTTTTCACTTTGTAGTGTCGTTTTGAAAGTCGGTTGTTTTTTTTTTTTTGCAGAAAAGTTTTTATTGTGTGTATGTTTGTAATGAATAAACTCAAAAACGATTGTGCCGATTTCAAAAATTCTTTCACCATTGGAAAGCTACTTTCATCCTGAAACACATAGGCTATATTTATTTTAAAAATATAATAAAAATCTTATGTCCACCCGTGCGAAGCCGAGACGGGCCGCTAGTTCGCTTATACGCGAGTTTGCGATATGAACATAATCTAGACAGGCTCTTTAGTTTATTACAAAAAACCTCCTAACGTTCTCGTAATGTCTCGTAACGTGGCTGTCAGCGCCAAAATTGCGAAAATCAAATCAAAATATGCGGCATAAACTGAACATATACGCCCGTATCTTTTGATTGCGTTGACTGAATTCGGCGAAGAAGGTTTGATTTTTTCACAGCTTCAAGGGATTGCAGTCTTAAGTATTTGATATTAATTTCAACTTGATAACTCCACGAGTTCCTGAGGAAAAGGGGCTTTGGCAGACCGACAGACAGACGGACAACGAAGTGATCTTATAAGGGTTCCGTTTTTTCCTTTTGAGGTACGGAACCCTAAAAATGAATAATGTAACACAACATCACGCCTCGTAATCCCCGAAGGGTTAGGCAGAGGTGCTCATGTGTTACACCCACATTTTACCAGAAGGGCAATTTTAGTAATTTTATGAACGTTCACAGTCAGAAAATGCATTAAACGTAAGAAAAAAAATTCGCGGGCTACCTTGACGCTTTCACTTAAAGAAAATGCTGTAGCAATATAGCTAAATTTCAATCGCGACATATTCGCCAAACATGTAAAAAAATATGAGGTTTTTTTTACTTTAATTCCTACACAATAAAGTTCAGTTTACGCTACAAGTTCAAACATTTTTATAACTCTTTCAATAGTGCTAGTCGTTCTGAAATCAACTTAATAGCCATTAAAATAAAGCTGATATTTGTTTAACTTGAAATAACAATTTGAAACAAATAAAATTTGTATATAGTAACTAATATATAAAGCAATGAAGGTAGTTTAATAAGGAATTTAACAAAGAGGCTTTTGAGACAACATTCCTTATCGATTTCAAAGATATTTTGTGTACCTACGGTCACCAAAGAAGATAAGTAACCGGGGTCGTCGGATATAGTTGAAGTTTTATAAGAAACCGATGGATGCTTTCGAATAAAATTTAATTTAATGAATAGGAAAAGAACAGTTCATTTATCAAATTAAATTTCATTCAGTTCATTTATCAAATAAATTGTTATCTGGTTATTGTTAGCTTTTGTATAACTTTACAGTAGGTTTGTGAGTTTTTTTTGTTTTAAAGCAATAACTTTGTTTGTGGTTTACCGTTGCATAAGTTTAAGATTTGTGTCTAAGTCAACAGCTCACTAACTCCTATAATACAAGCTTGACTCAGTTTAGGATTTAGAGATTTTCCATAATCCTATGTTACAGTGTACAGACGCCAGCACATCAAGCTACTATAATCTGTCAATTTTTTTAATAGACTTTCAACTTTATTGCTTAAGCATTAAGGTTCAAGGTTGATTGAGAAAATTTGACAGTTTCGGGTAGCTTGATCTGCTGGCGTCTGTACAACCTTTATACTAAGTTTTAACTTTTCTAGATTAAGAAATTGTTGTACCTACGTTGTACTAAACCAAAAATTGTGTGCCAAATTTCATCCAAAGCCGTTCATTAGTTTTTGCGTGAAAGAGTAACAAACTTCCATCCACCCATCCATCTATACAAGTTTTCACTTTAATAATATCAGTAGGATGCGAAAGTTTGTATGTTTGGTTATTTGTCACTCAATCACTCAAATACGGCTGAACGGATTTGGATGATACTTTCAGTTCCGGTAACTACGTTCCCGTGGAATATTTTCCTACATCCACACAAGCAAAACCACAGGCAAAACCTAGTAAGTACATAAAAACATTCTATTTTATAAAACAGTATCAAAATACAAATTCTGCAGCCATTAAACCACCCTCAGTCACCACATAATTATATCCAAGACTACTTTTCTAATATTTTGCACTAGCTCACCCCTCTCCCCTATTTTCTAGGCATGTGCCAACCCTAGTAGAAAGTAATTCAAAAGTACATAGTGTATGCTTAGCGAGGGGACATCCCTATGTGGCGGAGGCTTTGATGTAAATGAATAGAAATATGTCAAGAGATATGCGTGAGCCCATCTTAGTATGCGTATCTTGTGGGTAGATAGATAGATAGATAGATAATACGTTTATTCAGTGCAACAAAAGACACAATACATAATAAAGAAAAAACATCAAAAAAAGGTGAAACGTAAAAAAAACAAAGATAAAAAAAAAAAAAAATTGACCCATAGACACCTTGGACAAGTAAATCTATAACGGTCGATCACTCTGGGCGGTGTGTGTCTCATGGTTGCACCAAATGGGAGTCCAGCTCAGCATGTGTGTGGGTAGATTCAAGTCTGTCTTTTAACACTTTTTTTGCTTTCCGTAAATGTAATCTATACTAATAATAAAGCTAAAGACCTTGTTTGTTTGACCGCGCTATTCTCTGGAACTACCATTTTATTTTAAATAAACAGATAAGAAAAAAAAACAGAACAGAACAATAGGTATGTACAAAGGCGATGCTTATTTAATGTCACTGAGTGTGTATGATTATATAAGTCTTGTATATCTATAATATGTATGTATTTACAAAAAAAAAATGTATTTAAGTAGTTTATCAGCCATCTTGTTACCATAACACAAGCATTAGGTTGCTTAGCTTGGGACTAGATGGCGCTGTGTGAATTGTCCAGGGATATTATTATTATTATTATTATAAGTTAAGACCAGGCACTCTAAAATAATTTCCACGCAAGCTCCGCCCCATGCGCCCCGCCACTCCGCGCTTCAATTCCCGCGAGCGAGCCGAAGGTCGCCGCGTCGACGCAAAATTCTAACTTTACGTATTTTGATTTTAGAATAACGAACATAGATGGAATAGAAACACCTTTATATTATTATATATATTTTATTTTATGAAATATAATAGTTTATTTAATACTAACTACTACATTACTCAAAACACGGTCAAATTAAATTAGCTAGAGAAACTCCGCAGTCTAAAATCGACAAATTAAAAAGATTGGAATTGATGATTGTTTGTTTTTTGGAGTCAATGACCGCTGGTTTCGTCGTCGTTTTTAGATATCAATATCCATCACGTCTGTTAAACAACACAAAACAAAATGTTTTTTAAACTGGTACAAAAACAACATTTCCAATAATAAAAGTAACGAGGTAAGAATAAGGCTCATATTTGATACAGAAGTATTCGTTGCCAGCTCGAGATGCTTAAAGTCAAAAACAGCTTATCGGAATAGTTCAGATATCTACTTACTTTTACATTTATGGCTGAAACTTCATTTCTTTTCAACTGGAAGACGTATTATTGATATACGATTTTTTATGATAAGTTGCAAGTGGTTGCTGATCATAAATCTCTTTTTTAACTGGGGATTAAACTCGATTCAATTGGTTTCTGAACACCAAAATTTGACTTTTTTCTCGGCTAAATTTGCAGTGCATGATGTGTAATAAGAAATTCAAAAGAGGCATCGGAACAGAACATCAATAAAGACGCTGTAGCTGGAATACAAGCAAGTGGTGGTAGTCATGCTCAGTTGAAACAATTTAGTAAAAAAAAAGTATTGATGCATTTGTCATAAAAGTGGAAATGCTATAAAAGACCATATACGAGGGTGACACTGCAAATTCTTAGAAAATAAAAAACTGAACAAACTAGCAAGTTATTAGTGTTATTATATCTTTTCAAAATAGTGTCCATTTACATCAATACATCGCTGCATCCGATGGAACCACTGAGAAAAGCAATTTGCCCACTCGTCCGTAGGGGTCTCTTCGACGGCATTTTGAAATGCAGCCACTGCTTCCTCGGCGTCCATAAAACGTTTTCCTCGAAGTTTTTCTTTTATTTTCGGAAATAATTATGAGGTATCCACCGGGCACAAAGCTTTCTGGCCGCTAAATGTTCATGGATGATGTTGTGCACTTGACTCATACCGATGCCTAAGCTTGTCCGAATCTGCTGATAAGTCACTCTTTTGTCAGTCTCTATCATACGCCGCACAAAACTGATGTTATCTTCAGTCGTCACCGTAAAAGGCCGTCCCTCACGCAGATCATCGGTGAGATTAGTGCGACCACGTTTAAACGCATTAAACAAGTTGTAAACAGTGTCGCGAGATGGCATTTCATCGTAAAAGGCCAATCGAAGTCAATCATAACTTTCTTGTTGACTTAAATGACATTGAAAGTCGTAAAAAATCATTGTACGAAATTTTTCTTGCGTTAAATTCATGCTGACGTGACGCAGACAATTTTCAATTTGCCGCCAAATCGTAAACAAATGACAAATGAATAAAATTCTGTCTGTAAATTGTATGTAAGTCCAATGCATCCTCTAAATATTTCTTTGTAAACAGATTTTATACATTTTTAGGTCCATTTCTATACAATAAATTAAATAGGAAAAAAAGTATTTATAAATTAAATAATTGCGACTGTAAAAAGGTTATTCTGCAATTTTTACTTAGCATATCATACAGTGAGACAGAGGATTTACTCGTTGTCTGTAAATAAAACATGTTAGTCTTTTAAGGTAATATTAATTTTTAATTAGTCTTCTCAGTTGTTAATTTTTTTGCACCTTTCTAGCCTGAAACAGGTTCCACCTAGTTCAGGCAAATGAGCAACTGTGTCCTCTATATTTTTTTTAAGATAAGTTATAGTAAATCTGCAGCATGTTTATAAATAAACGTTATTATTATTATATAAAATACATACACAATAATATTGGCAGAGTTCCATTTTCAAAATTTGAACTTATTTTTTTATTATATCCTTTACAAGTGGCCGGTTCTAAAAACTTTCAGTGTCGCCCTCGTATGTTACAAAAATTACGACGTCCCATCTACAGGCATGGAAGCAACAATCATAGCAGAAGGTTTATAAAAATCGATTGAAATGCACAACATTATTTATGGACGATTTATAGCAGATGGCGATAGCAGTACCTACACAAAAATTATTGAGTCACGGCCCTACGCAAACATTACAGTCGAAAAGATTAACTGTAGAAATCATATTTTGCGTCGATTTTGTAATAACATGCAGAAACTCATGACCGACACACGTTACACTATAAAAGACAGAAAGCTTTTTTGTAAAATAAAAATTTTATCAGCTCGCAAATACATCTGTGACGCCATCAGAATTAACAAGCCAGACAAAAACTGCAACAACTTGCATCATGATTTCGCAGGAACAGAAACTAAATTATGCAACTGAGAAGGCGTCTCCAATAAGTTTCCTTGTTCCGGATGACATTCAAATTCGGGAAATTTGCCTTAATTTTTTTTTCCTAAGAGAGTATATACTTATTAGTCATTATTCGGATAAAACATCTTCAACAATTTATATATAAGCATAAACAACATAATTGTTATACTACTTATAATATTGTTATATAGGTACTTAATACAATCAAATCGCCTCCATAGCTTCCTATGTTCTCACAATCTCCAACACAACTGTAACAATCTGGCCTTGAACCCACGCGCTAGGTTGTAGTTGCATGCAATAATAATTATTAGCAGTAGTTATGATATAGGGCGGCTGCAATCAAATCAAATTTATCTGATCATCATAGAGATATCTATATTTAAATTTTATTTGTTTCAAATTGACGTTATTTCAAGTTAAAGGAATATCAACTTTATTGTAATAGCAATTAAGTTCATTTCAGAGTGACTAGCACTATTGAAAAAGTTATAAAAATGTGTGAAGTTGTAGCGTAAACTAAACTTTATTGTGTAGAAATTAAAATTATTTTTCCATAAACTCATATTTGTTTACATTTTTGGCGAAGTTCAGACAGCGGAAAAATCTTCGCGGAATTTACTGGCTCCATTGAAAATAGGACCGTATTACCATAGCCAATAAAATTGTATGAATGTCGATCGACTGTCATACAATTTTATACTTTAGATTAGACGTTTCGTCAAAATAATATATACGTATTTAAAAAAAAATACTGCTTTGCTTCTCATGATTCTTGCAATATTTTTTAAGCTTTCGTCTTTCTTTCTCTTCTGTTCATGACGTCTTTTATTGTGTTTGTTTCCCATTGTATAGGTAGCGTTTTAATGTGAATTTTATTAAAATAACTTCCAAGTAAAATACGTATTGAACGCGCGCGCGAGTGATACACCCTCTCACGATGGCGCACAGCGCGGCACTGACGAACTGGCTGGCCGTTAGGCGGGTTAGGCCGCTAACGCATCAGTAATAAAGTTGAATACCGCGTGCACTCCTTGATCGCGTTGGAGCTCGAAACTAAATGTCGTAAGTCTCAATTCTTATTTCGTTTATAACTAAAGTAATAATTGATCTAGAGAAAAAATGTCTTATGGGTCGATAGTAAAGTATATTTTCTTACTGTGAACATTTATTTTAGACATAAAGGCTGAGCCATCTTGAAAAAAAATGCAATAATCCTTAAAAAACACATGATTTTCGAATAAATAATGAATCGGGCGAAAATGTTACAATTACGTTTCTGTCTTATACATGCAAAGATAAAAGATCCATTATATCAATTAATAAAGTTCAATTTTGATTGCATGTGTGACTGTCCCAGAATGTTAGTTCAAATTTACATGAAATTTAGGGAGCCTCCTCTTAATGAATCTGTGAAACTTGAAATAAAATAATAGGTAAATATTATTTTATAAGAAATCTCGTCCAGCATACCTGCGATAGGAATTGATTTCAGAGATGCTGAGAGAGATTACAGAGATATAAAAAACGTGTCAAAGAGTAAAGGAGACAAAAAAAAAACATAAAATCATAAACAATTAACTTAATAAAATTAAACAAATATAACTACTAACTATACGGATTTGAAAAAATCTTTTAGGATTTTATAGCCGAATTCTTGAGCAAGGCTATAGGCCATTTAACTTCGCGCTAGTACTTTCAGGAACCGAACAAAAGAAATACAGGGTCAAAATAAATAAACTAGCGAAACTCTGCTGAATTTATAATAAAAATGATTTGATGTTTTTTTCGGAGTCAACGACCGCTGGTAGTTTTGGTTACTTGTGTTGAGAAAATCTGTTTTGTTTTACCGTGTTAACATATCGAAACCCATCACGTCTGTGAAGTTTACACAAAAAATAAGTGATATTTCAAGTGACTACACTTTTTGTAGGGTCGACGGCCCCACGAAAAAAAACATCAAATTAATAAATTTTTTGTTTGTGCGAATTTCGAGAAGAACTTCTGCTACTATTACTTTGAGCTAGGTAACGACAGTGTTATCTTGGTAAGGTGTAATATAATACTCCTGGGTTCGATTCCCAGGTCGAGCAAAGTATCATTGGGATTTTCCATTGGTAACAGCCCGGAGTTTGGAAGTTAGCGGTGTGATGTCTCCGTGCCTCGGAAAGTACGTTAAAAACCGTTGGTCCTGCGCTTGATCTCCTTCCAGTCGTGTCGGATTGCCTCCCATCGGAGTATGAGAATGAGTTTCTTTCTTTCTTCACTATCATCGGTGTGACTGATTGTATTGTTATCTTATGTGTCAATGATAAATAAATGATAAATGATTTTATTTTGTAAGTAGGTTTGTACAAACACGTCAATCATATTTTAAAACTAGATGAGGTCGGCGTTTCCTATCTGACTAGTCTGAGAAGAAAGGCCGAAACAAACTCAGAGGTCACAGTCTCTTTTAAAGTCCAGACATAATCTTGGTCAGATCATGTGAAGACTCTCGTCTGAGATGGTTTTTGAGGAAAGAACCAAACAGTTTGAGAGGACCTGTCCAGTCAGTGCACGCATTTGTCAGAAATCGTGCAGCTCAACACAACACTTAAGTAGCTCGACGATTCGACGAACAATACCAAAGAAAGGACATTTGGGTACGCCACATTAATTACTCAAACTGCCAGACCATGACAAAAACTAACAGAACAGAGAGAAAAATAAAAAATAAAATCACCCACATAGTCTTCACATTCACAAAATTGTCGTGGAAATACTTTAATATTTTAATATAACCCCTTATAAAAGACTTTTTCAAATGAAAATATCCCCACCGCTGGGAAATAAGCCTCCTATCAGTGAGAGGGACTGGGCTGTAATCTATCTGTATCCACACGGGCCCAGTGCGGGTTGGTAGATGTCACATGTCAACGAATTTTTTGTTCTAGGACATGCCGGTTTCCTCAATATGTTTTCCTTCGCCGGTCTGAGAGCAGTGGTGATGAAATAATTTACACAAAGTAAAGCGCCTGTCTGGGTTCGAACCTACGACCTTACAACTCGTAAGTCGCGGCCGTTAACACGGAGCCACCACTGCTTCAACAAGAATAGGAGAAAAACGTATCATTATACTTTTTTTTGTCCTAAACACAAGTATTCCTGAAAGCACGGTATGAATGTATTACAATACCCTGGAATGCCGGTTATGAATAATGCATGAACTCCTTGCTCCGTACTTATCTTGCGTTGACGACTTGACGAGAAACTTGGATGACAAACAACGATGAAAATGCCATGTTTTTCTTCCTTGTTGAAAGTGATATTCAGCTTATGGCTACTTTATCTGTACCCAAAGCTGTTTTAGTAGGAAGATCGTAGGTTCGAACCCCAGCAAGCACTTTACTTTGTGTTTATCACAACAACTGCTCTCAAAACGTGAGAAAACCAGCATTTCCTACAACAAAAAAACTTGAGAGGTGTCAAGGGACACCCGGATGGAACGAAGTTGTTATTATTTTTTATTATTTAAAAAAAACCTGTATACACTCAACAAAAATAATCGTCGCGACACCACACTGTTCAATGCGAAATAGAAAGACGAAACGAAAATAACTGGCTTGCTTTCTATAAGAGAGAGAGAGAGACAGACAGAGAAACACGCGCACGCCGCACGGCTTACAACTATAGCAAAAAGTGTCGTTCCAACTTTTGGTCTTAATTTTTTCCGTCTACCCCCCTTTCGCAACGCGCGGTAAGGAACTTCGTTCCAAAAATCGAAGACTTGTGTCATCCTCCAACCAACACTGGGCCCGCATGTTGGATAACTTACGACCCACTCTCTCTCACAGAGAGGAGACCTGTGTCCCAGCAGTGAGATCATTATAGGCTGATTACCAGTGATAGGAATAGGTAGTGCCTATTTGCCTAAACTTCGAAGAACAGAGACAAGAAACGGAGACTTCCTTAGGACTAAATTTTTTCCGGGACATCTATCCCGAAATTCGGGACAAAGCTTTTAAATACATTAAAAAAATATGTTATTTGGAATAAGTAATTCGTCTATATTTATCTAAAGTTTGCGACTAGACATAAAATTTATAATTTATAACTCCATAATAATAACTTATCCTCTATGGGCTCTAAAGGAAAAATACAACACATAGAATATTGTTGTAAGTTACAACAATATTCTGTGTTCTTTTCGGGACAGGTGTCCCGGAAAAAATTTAGTCCTAAGGAAGTCTCCGTTTCTTGTCTCTGTTCTTCGAAGTTTAGGCAAATAGGCACTACCTATTCCTATCACTGCTGATTACCCACTTGTCCGGTTGTTTGGATAGGTTTGTTTCGACCGCTGTCACACCTGTTGGTAAGCGATGATGTGGTCAATAATGGTGCATGTTTAACATAATCAGGCTATAATATTCCCACTGCTGGGACACAGGCCTGCTCTCTTCGAGAGGGAGTGGGCCGTAATCTGCCACGCGGGTCCAGTGCGGGTTGGTAGATGTCACATGTCTTCGAATTTTTGGCTCTAGGACATGCCGGTTCCCTCGCGATGTTTTCCTTCACCGTTTTGAGAACAGTGGTGATGAAATTATTTATAAAAAGGCCACCACTGCTTACTTTCTTGTTGTATAATATTTTAAAATAACACATCACAGGCGCCATGGCTTAGTTGGTTAAAGCGCCTGTCTAGTTAACAGAAGATTTTGTAATTAAGAGAATTTAAAAAATATATCTTTTCACTAGGTACGAGATTTTCCCTGTTAATAGACTCCTGCAGTGCCAAAGGATTTGCTGAAAGATTTTAAACCTGCGAGGTAATTGCATACCTAACATACTTACAATGGCATACATTTTGACTGGCAGTTGTAACTGCCTTATGGTGCATGCTTTCCCACAAGCCATCTTGTCATGTGAAGCTCCCAGACACCTACTGTAAAACGAATTAAAACTATCTGTTTTCTTTTTCAAAAATGTGTTTGTTTACCACCACCATTAATTCTTCAAAAAGCTTATGTAAAAATTGTCAAATCGCTCGCCATTTTGAGCCACAGCTTAGCCAGTAACTGGGACACGATGAGGCTCGGAGTGTTCACATTATGCGAGCAAGCGCACAGCTAAACACCTATTACTCGCACACGCAGCCACTACAGAGGACATAGACCTCGCTATGTGCAGCTAGACTTGGAAAGAAATAGACCAGTCGATCTATTCGGTAAAATCACTCACCTGTAATAAACAAGTAGGTACGCTGGACTTCATAATAGCGACGACAAATGAAGACATTTGATTTTCGCCATTTTGGCGCTGACAGTAACGTGTGCGTCCGTAGAACTAATATTTTTGATGGCGAGTTTTAAAGATGTGCATACTCTCATGACAAAAATGTTCTAAATATCTCGTAGTATACACAAAAACGTCTTATTCCACGATTTAGACCTTTAGGTTTAAATAACGATTTATCGTTACAGACGTACCAAAACAAAACGACGGCCATTTGCAATAATGTGTCAATTTAGTTCCTGAGACGCTCGAGCTGAATCGGCACAAAAAACAACTGTCATTTCGTATAGTATATTTAGTCCAGCGTACTTGTATACAGGGTGGCAGGGACATAGACGCGCAAACTGTAACCATGGATTCAGCACATGAGTTTAGACCCCATAGCGTCGAAATTTTTGGTCGGTTATTAAAAAAATAATATTGCTGTTCCATACATTTTGACCGCGTAGGTATTGCACTTTTCTATGAAACAGAAGATTTTTTTTTTTTGATAACCGACGAAAAATTTCGACTCTATGGGGTCTAAACTCATGTGCTGAAGCCATGGTTACAGTTTGCGCGTCGATGTACCTGCCACCCTGTATATGTATAGGTCAGTGTCCTTAAAGCAATAAAATGTCATATTCTGTTCCCGAAAACAAATTACTTTTCAACGAACATTCTTAGGGGTCCATTCGATAGCATAATTGAACGAGAATTGAGAGTGACGCGTTTAGGCACATTTAGTTAGATGATAGATATAATGTGTCTCACACTCAAACTCTCATATTCTTTATTTTTTAAGAACAGAATAAGTAGTTTTTTTTTTTTTAATGTATGTTCAGGCATAACTCCGTCATAGGTATATGAACGGATTTGCAAAATTATTTTTTTGGTCGAAAGAGGTTTATTTCGGAATGGTCCCATTTAAATTTGTAAAGGTCTGATGATGAGTTTCAGGAGACAGACAACGGAACTCTTCAATAAGTGTCAGCAAATCAACCGCGATTGCTGCTATCGCATATATGTATGCATTAGTTACGCAATCACACAAGATAACATCAGGCGTGTACCCTCTAAAGGGGTACGCAGATGTGTTCAGTATAACACTGTACATCCTCATTTCTGTCAAAGTTGTTATTGGAGTACCTGTAATCTTGCAAGTATTTAATTATGAATTTGTGTGGAGTAGGTAGGTACAACTAAAAAGTGAAAAATAAAAACTTTTTTACAAAAAAAAATCAACCGACTTCCATAAAAAACACTACAAACTGAAAAATAACTTTAATTTCGGAAGTCGGGGTAAAAAACCAAAATGCGGAACGAATGACACCGACTTCCAAAATTAAAATTATTTTTCAATTTGCAGTGTTTTTTTTTTTGGATTTCCAAAAAAATGTTTTAATTTAAACATTAATAAAATACCAACTTTTAATTGAATTTAACATCCTGAACATGTTTTAACTACAAACTTGTTATAAATTCAATTTCAAATAGCAGCCAAGGGGCTGTAGACTTTCATTGTAATAGTAAAAAATGCTCAAGGGGTCATTTCCCACAAGAAAACAGTATTTTTTATCGTTCTGTAGCCAAAGGGTAAAAACGGGACCCTATTACTAAGACTTCGCTGTCTGTCCGTCTGTCTGTCACCAGGCTGTATCTTAAGAACCGCGATAGCTAGACAGTTGAAATTTTCACAAATTATGTATTTCTGTTGCCGCTATAACAAAAAATACTAAAAACAAAATAAAATAAATATTTAAGGGGGGCTCCCATGCAACAAACGCGATATTTTTGCCCTTTTTTGCTCGATATCAATAATGACAACAGGTAGGCACTTGAAATATTCACAAAATACTCAGTTGTATTTTTACTTTAATAATAAATAACAAAATTAAAATAAAATAAATATTTAAGGGGGGCTCCCATACAACAAACAGACGTGATTTTTATAGATAATGGTACGGAGCCCTTCGTGCGCGAGTCCGACTCGCACTTGGCCGGTTTTTTTCTGGCTGGTTTTTTCACTTTCATTTTTTTGGTACGAAATAAATGATGTTCTTTCCGAAACAATTTTTTTTCATTTTCCAATTTACATCTATCATTTCAGGGAAACCTATTGCAATAGTGTACAGAAATCTAGACCCTTATCCGAACTTATTATTAACTCATTATTATGATTAAATTTTGCACTTAGCTTATTACAAACAATGCATTCTCTGTGAACGCACCAGAGAACAACATATGTAGTAGTGGTAGTTGATGAGTTTCACTTCTACAACGTGTATGGTGCAGGAAAGGCGTTTTTTTTTTTTTGAGCCGCCTCTGAATCTTTCATAACCCTATCCACCTCTTTGATCGTGCTAGGGCTGGGGAAAGCATACACTTTTATAGTTAAATTAGACCACATCGTCGCATTAATGTGATTTTCCGTTGGCATTCGTATACGCACTACATGCACGTACTAAGTTTTGGAGAAGAATTTTATTTATTTTCATCTTTCAGATTAGATCCGCCATGATTCAAATTCAAATATATTTAGGTATTTGTACAGATAGGTGTAATGTAGTGGTACAGACGCCAGCACATCAAGCTACTACAATCTGTCAAATTTCTTTAATTGAATTTCAACTTTATTGCTAAAGCATTAAGATTCAAAGTTGATTGGGAAAATTTGACAGTTTCGGGTAGCTTGACCTGCTGGCGACTGTACATGATGGTATAAAATAAAAAAATATATCGTGTCAGTATGTACAAATATTGCTTACACGGTAGGTAATGGTTGTAAAGGTAGGCCTAATTTTTTTTTTTTTTTTTTTAACAGCTTAAACTATCATTACAAGGTTTACCCTAATACGACAGTTAAGAACTTAAACTAATAACCAAAGCTTACAATAACCAAATTAGAAAAATTAAAACTAAAAACATTATTAAATTGTTACACCATTAAAAACACAAAACATAGTTTAACATAATTACTTACATCACATAGTATAGACATAAACACAAACATACTTTACTTACATTAGGAAAATAATGATACTAAAAGAACTAAAAAAAATAAAAAGTAGATGGAAAATAGAACTGTCTTTTGTGCTTAAATTAAGTAAGTATATGTAATTATAAAAATTTGAATCACCGTGGTTTCATTCAGCAGTGCGATTCTGTAACCATCTCACCGTGAAAACTTAGGTGAAGTGAGCGTGGAGTGAGCTGTCATTCCAACTAATGCTAGGGATTGACACTATTGACAGCTCACTCTAAACTCACTTCACCCAACTTTTCACGGTGAGATTTTTACAAAGTCGATCGGCTGTTCTAGTTGACCCGCACCCTAATTGCGTAACAGATTATCAATCTCAACCTGAATCATTTTGAAGGACATTGCTAATCCATTGCTTCATATGTTAGAAAAATGTGTCTGCTCAACAACGTAAATAACGCAATGAATGTTGTTGAACTGTCAAAGCGAAACCTGTGAACTTCGCACCGGTTCAGAATCAATCAATTGGAAAATGTATAAGAAAATCTCATAACAAGAAAAACTCTTCATAATATTTTTTACTTGATTTTTTTCCCACGTTTAATAGTTATTCTGCTGCAATTCGGGGTGGAGACAAATCCAACAAATCAACGATCATAAAAATCGGTCCAGCCGTTCTTGAGTTACGAATTGTGTAACTAACCAGACTTTGTTTTATTTAATTTACACTTCTTATAAATGATATGTAATTGTTTATTCTGTATAAAGAAAATCGGATTTACTTTAACAAGTCATATTAAAAAAAAATAAGCTAGATGGAGTTGAAATTACCTATCTGACTAGCTCTAAGAAGAAATGGTATGAGCTTGTAATTATTTGGAAATGCAGTCATTATGCAGAAGAAAAAAAGCGGCCAAATGCGAGTCGGACTTGCACACGAAGGGTTCCGTAACACCGTCCAATAATTTAACACGATTAAAAAATTTTGTACAAAACTTACCCCCTTCATTTTTTTTTTAAATTTTTTTATTACATAAGGACCACGACAGCTTTGACAAGAGTGCTACGAAGAAGTACAGACACACTCTCTGAAAATTTCAAGTGTCTACCCATTGCAAAAGAAAGATACAGAAAGAAAGAAAGATACAGTCTACCCTGTGACAGACGGACGGACACACAGCGGAACCTTAGTAATACTTTGGCATCCTTTGCGTACGGAACCCTACAACTGAAGGTGTGAGAAAATGTAATGAAAAAACGTATTTCTGAATCAAATACAAAACCTACTTATTATTATATTACACCATCGCCATTTTTAATACATCGGTGACATTTACGCAATATCTTGTTAGCGGGTAAAAAGCGCGCGAATTTATGTTTTCTTTTTCGAGTGTCATTTCAAATGTTCAACGCTTGTTTCTGGTTCGATGAAAGCTCCATTGACAACTAGTTATTTTTTATTTTGTTTTAAAGTAGGTAATGCATAAAGGAACAAGCACTTTTAGATGGGAAACTGCACCACAATTGCGTAACACACTTTCTATAATAATCCATTGCTTCATATGTTTGAAAAATTCGTCTGCTCGACAACGTAAATAACGCAATGATTATCGTCGAATTGTCAAAATGAAAGGCATTGTTATTGTGTGTGTATGTGGTGTTAAGCAATTAAAAAAAAACTAACATGATAAGAATATTTGGTCCCAAATAATTAACATTTTTTTTTATTTAACTTTGGCTTCTAAATAATAAAACTAATGTCCAATTTATTTTGGTACACGGCTAACTACGTGACTTAATTGAAAATATATTGAATTTGAAAAGCAATATACATTTGCTTTTACTGACAGCGCCGCCCTGAAGTTTCAAGAAATACGGGTTTCTATAAACTATTGAATCAACTTGTAATTTGTGTGTTTTTACAGCTGCTTTAAAATTATTGTCTTTTTACATATTAAACGTACTGTGAAATTAATTAAACAATGTCCATAGCTATCATGACGTATATGTCGCAGATGGATTGTAGAATCCGCTGTTTTACAAAACAGCTCCGTTATGTATAACAACTGAACAACGTTGAGTGTTTTTCCATACTCACTGAACTTGAACACGCAGAATTGCGTAAACGTTTTGTATTTATCAATTTAGCCGTTTTGCAAAACAGCGTGAAGTGAAACGTCAAATTGTAGATTTTAGTTCTAGGTCGCTAACATATCGGAGTTGTTTTGTAAAACAGCGGATTCCACAATCCATCTGCGACATATACACAGCTGTTCTTGATAATGAATGACTTACGCATAACCTATCAAAGAATCAGTGGTCTTGAGCAGGGCTGGATTAAAAACTTTTAATGCCTACCTACCAAGCATGCAAGCTGAAGTAGCAATGGGCCGGCCATATTAACCGTAGAACTGATCACCGTTGGCGTAGGCGTGTTCTTGAGTGGAGAACGCGAATTAGCAAACGTAGGATAGGATTCCCTCGTGCTAGATGGAGCGACAATCTTTTCAGGGTGGCTGGTAGCAGCTAGATGAGAATCGAATTGAATGGCGTGCAATTGAAGAGGACCATGTGCAGCAGTGGACTACTGTAGGCCGATGAGGTAGGTATTTATATTAGAATTTAGGATGCCTTAATACAGGTCCAGTTGAAAACCAGCGTCAAGCACTAGTTGTCTGGGCCTTTTTGGCCCAGCCGTTAGGCACATTTTCCTGCTAATTTCTTACATCGGACTTTACACGTTTAATTTGATCTTTTCAAACTCATACTATTTATTTCAACTTAACCAATTACAGGCACTTTTGAATTGCCAAGGGTCGGTCAATCAAAAAGATGAAGCTAGTTGCCCATTCCAAAGCGTAGTAGGTACCTATGGAGAAGAACGGGCAAGAAACTCCATTTTTTTGTTTGTTTTTATCTGATGTATACGTATCTGGTGTATAGTGTCTTTTAGTTTGTGCTAAATAAATGTATTTTCTTTCTTTTAATACATACCTGTAATTCAAACAATTTTTCTTCTATATAAATGGCAAGAAATAATTTAACTTATTGTAGTTAGAAAAGTATTGTTGTATCTTGAACATATTTTGGAACACTGTCGTTTATTCAAAATGAAACTATTTTACATTCTTGTTATTTTATTTGTAGGAGTTGTCTACGCTGACTTAGGTAAGTTTCAATAGACTTTAAGAGAAGGGAAAAGCCAAGGAAAGAATGGTAAATGGTAACTGTCCATTAGGTAAACTATTTTTGACAGATGGAACTAGTGATTGCAGCAACACACAATACATTGATTGATACACGTATGGTGTTGTAATGTCTGTAAGAAGCCATAAATAAGATAATTCAATAAGATAAGGCAGTTTAAATATTTATTTTATTACGCATTTTAAAGTTAACTTTTACGTAATCTAGAATATGTAGGTTCTAAGACAGCTGTCAAAAAACGGCTAGCCTAATGGATGGGTATACAGGGTGGCCGTGACATCCATGATTTCAGTAAATTATTCTAAACACCCTAGAAATTGTTCATTAGTTATCAAAAAAAATCTGCTGTTTCATAGAAAAGTGTAATAAGTAAGTCCTAAAATTTATCGTAAAGTATTTTTTTTTTTTAATAACCGACATGGGAACAAACGAATAAATATCCGTATTCAATCTGGGTGTTTCAAAATCATGTACTGAATCCATGGTAACTGGTTGTGCGTTGAAGTCCGTGTCACCTTGCAAAGTGTATTTGGAAAGATATGGCAATAGCTGTACATACAAGGACCTTTTAGCGCGTGGCCAAAATCAAAAGTATCGCCGCCATTTTGTTTTTTTTTAAATATATTTTACAAATCAATAGGCAGTCGCTCCATGTAAAATACTGGTATTCAGCTGCATCCGGTTAGACTGGAAGCCGACCCCAACATAGTTGGGAAAAGGCTAGGCAGATGATGATGATGATATTTTACAAATCAATAGTAGGAACTAAATAAAAATGAGTCCTAACAAATTTTTAAATGCGTAAGTAAATAATATTTAGCAGTAAATTGACTAACGGGCTGTTATGTGCTGTCATAAAAAAAAAACTGTTGTTTCATAGACAAGTGCAATATCTACGCGTTCAAAATGTATGGATAACTACTTTTTTTAGAGGTTAGAATCATGTGCTGAATTGACACTTACAGATTGCGCATCGTAGGAAGTGGGAAAGTAAGATGGGACGAAGACTTGCGGCACATAACTCAATTAAATGAGGAGAAGGACGATGATGATGTAGTAGGAATTTTTTTATTGACTATGGGCTCACTCTTGACCTCAATCCAGCCCAGAGGCAGGGATGAGATCTACGGTGGAACGAGCTTGCCCAGAAGAAGCCTATTCATTCATTCATTTAATGATGTTTTCTGTTTCAGATCCTATATGTTCGCAACCGCGAGTGACCGGACCTTGTCGTGCTGCCATTACTAAGTACGTATTCTCTGTATTTTCCTTTTATTTTTCATTAAATTATTATAGTACATACTAATTCCATGCATTTTTCAGATATTTCTACAACTCTACTTCTGGCGCTTGTGAAAATTTTATCTATGGTGGATGCGGTGCAAATGAGAACAATTTTGACACTTTCTGTGAGTGTCGCAAAGCATGCCGTGCTTAAATTATTATAACGACAAATTCGAGAACTTTATTATAATCTCTTATTTATAAATTATTGGTCGCATACAAGGTCAAATTAAATTAAACTGACAATTCTTTATAGACATGAAGCATTACTTTAAAAACTCACAATTATTATTTCAATTACAACAGCCGCACGGGTCGACCGTCAAGGGTAAGCAACGCTTGCCGGGGCCAGTTCGTGGATGGGTGACCATTCAATCCATTACGAAATCCGTCCGTGACTCGGAAGGTCCCGGCTGTCATTCGTAGACATTTGACAGTCGTTGCGGGTAGTCAGAAGCCCGAAAGTCTGACAACCAGTCTGGGCAAGGGGCGTGTTACCCAGTTACTGGATTGTGGAGGTCAGATAGGCTCCATGTAAAACACTGGTATTCAGCTACATTCGGTTAGATTGGACGCCGACCCCAACATAGTTGGGAAAAGGCTAGGCAGATTCACTTATTATTAACTCAAGGTTCAATTAAGCTACCAGCGGCCATTTCGTTCAGCTGTAGTCAGACTGGAAATTATGAGCTTTTTATAGTTTTGTCATCTTTGGACATCGACGCCATCTTGTCTGTGAAGTTTCGCTACTGAATTTAATTTGACCTTGTATAGTAACTACTGTTCGGTTTTATTGTATTGTTGAATACACTTTATTTTTCAATTTGTTTTGTTTTAATTGTCCTGCTGCACCTTTATTTCTTAACAAGCTTCAGCCCGCGACTTCATCCGCGTGAAATACCTTATTCCCCGACCCACCCCATTGCATCGCATCGCCTGCCCATGCTATTACTTCGTTTTCGCCTAGCATTCTTTTAGCTTGACTTTTTCTGCTCGGCTCCTAAGCGTGGCTTTGGCTCTTACCGTGATGTTAGGTTACCCTAAAGCCTTCCTCAAGAATTGAGCTATCAATTGCATAAATAATATTTCAAATCCGACTGGTAGTTCTAAAGATTAGCGCGTTCAAACAAACAAACAAACTCTTCAGCTTTATTATTAGTGTATAGGTATATTTATTAGTAGAGATATATCTGTAGATAAAGAAAAAAAGAAAAATATTTTATTCTGCACAAACAAAACGCACAATTACAAATAAAAAATAATAACAATATAAAAAAGAATACAAGATACACACAGTCAAAAGACTCGTACTCAAGCATAAAAATGTGGACCCTTTTGTCTATTGCTTAATGACAGATAATAAAATTCACAAGTAGCTTATATCTGACAAAGTAATAAACTGTTCAGAGCAGTTGTGGCACAGTGGTAATGGCCTTACGTGTTTATTTTTTTTAAGGATATTGCTAATCCATTGCTTCATATGTTCGAAAAATGTGTCTGCTCAACAATGTAAATAACGCAATGAATGTTATTTAACTGTCAAAATAAAGCCTATTGGTAGACTGATAGTAATAATAATAATAAGAGAGAGAAGAGAAGAAAATATATAGGAAATGATGTACCTACCTAATTTGAATTTTTTTTTGATACACACGGCAACATATCAAGCTATACATTTCCAGTTTTAGCTGACCTCGCATTGTATAGGGTTTTCCTACAATCAGAAGTCAGTTAATACTGGTTTGTATAGCTTCATGTGTAGAGGTATTTTTTATTTAACCTTCAATCAACTCAGCCTATCGCAGTCCACTGCTGGACATAGGCCTCTCCCAGGCTGCACCACAACACCCTGTCCTCCGCCTTTCGCATCTAGTCTGTACCAGCCACCTTTTTGAGGTCGTCGGTCCATCTAGCTGGGGGGCGTCCCACTACGCTTGCCGATACGCGGTCTCCACTCCAGGACTCGTCTGCTCCACCGGCCATGTTTAACCTTGGCTTCTAAATAATAAAATTATTGCCAAATCAAATTGGTACACTTCGGAACACAATTCGGAACATTATTGAAAATGTATTAAAGAAAAGTATTGACATTTTCTTTGGTTTCAAGAAGGAGTTTTCGACTACGAGTATTGAATCAACTTGTAATTTGTATGTTTTACTGCTGTTTTATGATTATGTCATTTTGCATAATAAACGTACTGTGAAATTATTTAAATATTTTCCATAGTTATCGTGTATGCACAGCCGTTCATGATAAAATGAAATTACTGTCGCATAATGTGGTCTTGAGCAGGGCCGGATTAAAAAATTAAAGGACATACACAGGAAATACAAATAGTAAAAAAGGATAATTTGAAAATAACAAAGATACTTTAAAAACAAACAGAAAAATAAATAAACCAAAAAAAGACCTACTAATAGACTAAAAGCCTCCTATCTCAGCATAATGCTACGGTATTTAAAAAATAAATACCGCAGCACTGGTATCCTGATAGGGCCCACCACGGACACACCAACAGACATCAATCTATAAATCCCACTATGAGCGATGCCAAACGGGTGTTGTCAATGCGTTGCGTCGGATGATTTTGACAGTTCAACAGCATTCATTGCGTTATTTACGTTGTTGAGCAAACAAATTTTTCGAACATATGAAGCATGGATTAGCAATATCCTTCAAAATTATTCAGATTGATGATGTGATTGTGACGTAATTAGGATGCTAGACACACACGCACGCCGGTTGCGACTACCACGCACCTGATATTTCTGAAGAACATCACCAATAAGGTGACTATACAATGTAATGTATGTATGTATGTATGTAGGGTGTTTACATTAATAAAAAAAAAATGCTAAAAATGAAGGCAGCCTTAATACATCCCTGTTATTCAAACGATTTTCTTTAATATAAATAGCAAGAAAATATTTTAAGTTATTGTAGTTTGTATATTAGGTACTATTAAGTATAAATACTGTTGTATCTTTAAAATTTTTTTGGAAAACTACGTTAATTCAAAATGAAACTATTTTTCTTTCTTGTAGTTTTAACTGTGGGAGTTGTTTACGGTGATTTAAGTAAGTTTCAATATACTATAAAAGAAGGGAAATGCCAAAGAATGGATGGATAAATGTGTGAAAAAAAATTGAGCTTCTGACAACCCGTAACGGCTGTTAGCCACAAGCCCCTCTAGATAATTATCGATGTATTCTGTTTTTAACCCCCGACGCAAAAACGACGGGGTGTTATAAGTTTGACGTGTCTGTGTGTGTGTGGGGGGGGGGTGTGTGTGTGTCTGTATGTCTGTCTGTGACATCGTAGCTCCCGAACGGATGAACCGATTTTAATTTTGTTTTTTTTGTTTGAAAGGTGAATTTGTCGGGAGTGTTGACAACCCGTAACGGCTGTTAGCCACAAGCCCCTCTAGATAATTATCGATGTTTTCTGTTTTTAGATCCTTTGTGCCTGCAATCGTCTGACGCGGGAGTGTGTTTTGGTTACTTCACTAGGTACGTTTATGTACAGACGCCAGCATATCAAGCGACCCGAAACTGTCAATTTTTCCCAATCAATATTGAACCATATATGCTTGAGCGATAAAGTTGAAAATCTACTAAAGAAGTTTGACAGATTGCAGTAGCTTGATGTGCTGGCGTCTGTACTATTTCATTTTTCTCAGTCTTTATTTTTTTTAAATCATATCTAATTTCAGCTAGGGGTCCAACTTTTTGACGAATACAACCGCGAAGGGTAATTACGTAACCCACTAACTGTAGCAATAGCTTTAATTTTGACAGTTCAACAACATTCATTGTGTTATTTACGTTGTTGAGCCGACAAATTTTTTGAACATATGAAGCAATCCATTAGCAATATCCTTGGAAATGATTCAGACTGTAATTGACAGTATGTTACTCGATTAGGGTACTGGGTGTAAACAGGCTTATTTTTACTAGTATGCATAAAGCATCGTTTTTTTTTTTACTAAAAACATACACTGATTATGGTACACATTGTATAGTACATAGCATACTAATTCCATGCTTTTTTCAGATATTTCTACAACTTGACATCTGGCAGTTGTGAAAGTTTTGTCTATGGCGGATGTGGCGGAAATGAAAACAATTTTGAGACTTCTTGTCAGTGTCGCAGAACATGCCGTGCTTAAATTATTATAAACATCAATTTGTGAATATTCATTTAACCGAATTCATGGCTCACATTAAAACGAGTGAAAATTTGAAAATCTTTTTTTAAACTCATATTACATACGAGCTGCACCCGCGGTTTCACCCGCATAAGTTTAGATCCCGTGAAAATATCGGGATAAAATTATCCTATGTGTTAATCCTGGTTATAAACTGTTAATATGGTTTCGAAAACGTAAAGTAAACGACTGCATCGATTTGGATGAGATTTGTCTCATCCAAATCAATGCAGTCGTTTTTGCGTGAAAAAGTAACAAACATCCATCCATCCATACAAACTTTCGCGTTCATAATATTAGTAGGTTTTTTTGTAACTGCACTTCGAGCGGCGGTTTTAGGCATAGACTAGAATGTTTTTTAATTTTTTTCTTATATCACCATCATTAGACATGGAACCATTTTGTCTGTGAAATTTCATCTCTGAATTTAATTTGAAAAATTCAGTTTTCTATTTTTAATAAAACTGATTATTTATTATTTTAACAGAATTATAAAAACTTGTAATAACCGCCGTACTATTTAATGTGATAACCTTATCACCACTCTGTATACATTGAAATGATTATATGTATACAATATATTACGCAAATAACTAGATACTAAATTAAATGACTAACTAACTACTTACAAATAAATACAAAAAATAAAAAGACACTAAAACTTAGGCGTCGAAGCACTCGTCCGCATCGCTGTCATCCGGAAAAACCGTTCGTGCCCAGAAGACTGACAGGATTGCTACCGCTTATTTCCAATTGAACATTTAACCCCAAATTTATTAGTACACACTTCCCATATCTATAACAAAAAAAAATACATCAAAACCCATTAACCATAAACAAAAAAACATAGAACTAAGTAAAACACAGATAAACAAAAAAATAAATAAGTAAAGCTAACTCCACACAAACGGAGAATAGACAAGAAAAAAGCTGCAACATTTTCATATTGTGCGCCGCTTGGCAAAGGCAACTACATACGTTCTGCCTCTCATCATAAACCATGTAAAAATAATATGAAAAAAGAGCGGGATACAGTGCTCTATGTATAAAGACTGAAGGGAAACTGAAGGAAAAAATGCTCTTATGCGATACTGAATTGCGTAAAAGCGCTACAAGACCGCGTTCAGTGAGTAAAGGTAAGCATTTTGTGTGTACTTATACGTTTATTTATTTATTTTTCATTCATTTATTTTTGTACATGCGTTCCTTTGCGAAGCATAAGTGGTGTTATATGAGTGATAGGCTGAGAAATGATGTGATAAGGTAACCGTGCGTTATAAAAGAAGATGTAGTGACATAAATTGAAAAAGTGTGATTAGATGGTTTGGTCGTGTTGAGAGGATGAGTGAAAGGAGACTAACAAAAAGTATTTACAAGGCACATGGGAGTGAAAAGGGACTCCCTAGTAGGACATAGTGACCTTAGTTCATAAGTTTAGTTTATAATATTTGTTAAAGAATTTTGTTAATTTAATATTTTATTTAATATTTCTTGTGTAATTTTGTTTTATAATTCTAAACTATTTTCTTTGTTTATGTTTTGTGTAAAGTTTCTTTGTTTATATTTTGCTAAAGATTTAAAACTGTTATTTAGCAGTATTTTTATAATTATATAGGCCTTACTGTACAGCCATTACCTAATGCGTGAACAATATTTGTACGCCTTGCAAGGCAACACATAGTGACACAACATGTTTATTTTATTTTATACCATCATGTACCACAACATTACACCTATGTGTACAAATAAATGAATTTGAATTTGAATTTATTGGTGATATTCTTGAAAGAAGAGAAGAAGGAAGATGAGAAGTCAGGTGTGTCGTACTCCCAACTGCGTGTATGGCCACAGGGGCAATTCTCGTAACTTTAAGAACGTTCACAATCTGACCTGTCTCAATCTGTCAAAAATACCTCATATACCTAAAATACCTAGTTTTTGACATTAATTGTCGCTGAGATGAGATTGCAACTAGATTTTCAACATATTTAGTTACAGGAATTGCCCTTCTGATCTCAGTCTCAATCTGTCAATAACACCTCTGTTGAGTCTCTGTCTCCGTCTCTGAGTTTGTTACGCCACTTCTTCCCAGCGATGGTACTAGGAAGTCGTGAAGAGCGGACGTTTTTGGGGGACTGTCTTTTGTAATTTTGACGTTCGTAAAGTGCTGATTCTCAGCCTAATTTGAATAAATGACTTTTGATTTGATTTGAAACCTCTAATTCCCCTACATTTTTGACAAGTTTTTGAAATTTTTTTGTCACTAAGATGAGACTGTGACTAGATTTTGAACGTTTTAAATTACGAAAGTTATTATTGGCCTTTTGATGTATGAACGTGAACAAAGTAAGAAGAGTATGCAAGGATCGTAGTAGGTGACGTTTTGTAAATTCATCCTACCCCCATGGGAAGTAGGCATGAATTTATGTACGTATGTTTTTTTTTCCGCTTCTGCTTTATGTATGGACTAGCTGCGCCCCGCGGTTTCACCCGCATAAGTTTCGACCCCGTAGGAATATCGGGATAAAAAGTATCCTATATGTTAATCTTGGTTATAAACCATCTGTGTGCCAAATTTCATCCAAATCTATTTAGTAAATTTTGCGTGAAAGAGTAACAAATATCCATCCATCCGTCCATATAAACTTTTACGTTTATAATATTATACTAGCTGCGCCCCGCGGTTTCGCATAAGTTTCGATCCCGTGGGAATAGCGGGATAAAAATGATCCTATGTGTTAATCCAGGTTATAAACTATCTGTGTGCAAAATTTCATCAAAATACGTTTAGTCGTTTTTGCGTGAAAGAGTAACAAACATCCATCCATCCATCCATCCATACAAACTTTCGCATTTATAATATCTACAAAATGAAAAATAACTTCCGCATTTTCATTTTTTGAAGTCGGTTGTTTTTTTTTCACTTTTTAGTTGCACCCGACCCCACACAAATTCATATTTACTTGCAAAATTAGAGGTACTAATAACAACTTTGACAGAAATGAGGGTGTACCGTGGTATACTGAACACATCTGCGTACCCCTTTAGAGGGTACAGGCAGGGATGTTATGTACAGGGATGTTATGTTGTGTGATTGCGTAAACAATGCATACATATGCGATAGCAGCATTCGCGGTTGATTTGCTGACACTTATTGAAGAGTTCCGTTGTCTGTCTCCGAAACTCATCATCTTTACGAAATTTATATGGGACCATTTCGGAATAAACCTGTTTTGAACAAAAAATAATTTTGCAAATCCGTCTATAAATGACGGAGTTATGCTCGAACATACATAAAAAAAAATATTCTATACATACCTATAAACATCCGAATTGAGAAACTCCTCCTTGTTTTGAAGTCGATTAAAATACACACATAAAATGTCAATTGATTTTCATTTTGACAGTTGAGCCATAGTTATTGCGTTATTTACGTTTTTTGAGCAGATTTTTCAAACGTATGAAGCAATGGATTAAGAATTTCCTTCAAAACCTTTGGATTGTGATTGAAAGTACAGACGCCAGCAGGTCAAGCTACCTGAAACTGTCAAATTTTCCCAATCAACCGTGAACCTTAATGCTTTAGCGATAAAGCTGAAAATCTATTAAAGAGATTTGACAGATTGTAGTAGCTTGGTGTGGTGGCGTCTGTACCTATTTATATTACGGAATTAGGGTGAATGTCAATAGCAATTTAATAAAGTTATCTCCCCATTAAAATAGGTACTTTGGTATTGGTAGTGGTACATACTTATTGAAACCAAATGGCCACAAACACTTTCACTGGTCAAGCGCCAAACAAAACAAAAATATTAATAAACAAAAAATAAACTTAAAAAAAAAAACAGCATTTTTTTAATTGAAACTACGAGCAGAACATTTTATTAACAAAATAGTTTTTATGTGAACACGCCCGAACGCAACCCCATTTAGTCCATAGACAATGGACAATTTATTTTTTTCTATAGCACGCACTGGCCACTAGTTGGGTCACATTTAATAGCGCGACATAGAATAAAATTCGAAATTGGAATTGATTCTTATTAATGGGAAAATGGTGGCGTGACTTTGACAGAATAAGTGAATGATTATTTAATTTGTTTTCGTGACCTTTAACCCTTTTAGTTTTAATTGAACATTAAATAACAAAGTTTAAACAAACTAATAGTCTAACTACCTAAACTATAAAACAGATGTCAACTGTTTCAAAGGTCAAGTTTTTAGAGTTATTGGTACGCGGATAGATCATTCCAAATGCAGGTGTCAAATTCTTAATCAAGATTGGGGTTGACAATGACAAACACTACCTAAACTGGATGTGGTGGCCACTTGCACTTCATCATCTGCCGAGCCTTTTCACAACTATGTTGGGGTCGGCTTCCAGTCTAACCGGATGCAGCTGAATACCAGTATTTTACATGGAGCGACTGCCTATCTGACCTCCACAACTCAGTTACTGGGTAATACGATACCCCTTTGGTTGTCAGACTTTCGGGCTTCTGACTACCCGTAACGACTGTCAAAGATCCATGAATGACAGCCGGGACCAACGGCACTTGCAGAAGCAATAACATTGAACTTGCCTGTGAACTGAGCGCAAAATCTGAGTGTCACTGATTAAATTCACACTAATTATGATACACGTGTCGTATTATAACACTCACTTTTACATCCTGTGCGTATCAGAAGAAGCGACAACTCATCCCAGTCTTCGCTTCTTCTGATTTTGACTTTTTTTTATGTAATATGGGGACCCCTCAAGTATTAAAATAATACTGATACAACAATGAATTTGTTATGATTTATAACGAGTTCTTTCAAAAAGAGTTTTGAACCAACGTATTGCCCAAAGTCGCCATTCAATACCGAATTTAAAAAGGAAAACTGTTTCTGGGAATTGAAACACCAATCATATGCGCGTTAAGTGAAAACCTCCGAGCTAACTAAACGAAAACAAACATTACTTAAAATATTTTTGTGTAGGTATCGTCACTCGTCGAAATACTCATTATAAAATGTTTTTGTAAAAATACAAATCGCTGTTAAATTACCTTTGTCGAATTTTAACTTGAATGTCTTTGACTGGGGAGGTACCTAGTGGGTTATTCCGTTTATCCACCTAAAAAATCGTAACATCGATAGCACCAAAACTTAAATTTCATACTACCACATCACTAAACCTTAAACAATTTCGAGCGGCCATTGTTGTTTACATTCTGGCAAATTTTAAAACGCCGGACCTTACTAATGTAACAGTACAAGAGCCCACAACCAAAACTATTGTATCATGGTCGGTAGCTCGGTCAAAACAATGTAAAATATTTGTAACGAACTCATAACTGCTATAAATATTTGAGTTTTTAGTCTGAAAATAAGTTCCGTCGTTTCTACCCCTATAATCTTTGATGCCGGACGACAAACAATCGTGCAATATAGACTTATTATTAATTGAAGCCACGAGAGGAGGGTCGCGTGCTTTAGTAGTCCAGCTGCTTGCCTAGACCAGGGGTCAGACGTTGAGGGCCTTGTGGGTTGTCAGATTACAAAAAAAAAAAAAAAACATCAAAACTTACAGTACTTAATTTCTTTTTTTATCTGTTTTTTTTTCATAGTTGTAAGTAGTTACGCATAGTTTGACAAATAATTTAGTACCTATCTATGAGACGTTTATCCAATGTACTTATATATTTTTATCCTCTTTAATAAAATACTAGCTTCAACCGGTTTCACCCGCATAAGTCTCGATCCCGTGGAAATATCGAGATAAAACAAAAATATTGAGTAAATAAATTTTATTATTAAAACGTCAAAATCATAGTTATGTCTGGTCATCCATGTGTCAAATTTCATGTAAATCCGTTCAACCGTTTGCGCGTGAAAGGGTAACATATTTGTTTTGTAATATAATTTAAATAACATAAAAGCACTTATAAAGCATTCAAAATACTCCTTCATGTCCAAGAATATAATAATGGTTTAAATTTTGATAGATCTGGTTCGATTAAAGAGAAACAAGTTTATGTTTTGCATTTCCTTGTCCCACACGTGTCAGCGGGCCCATGTCACATTTTTTTACTGTCATTTTCATTCAAAATGTTGTCAACACGTAGGCGAAAAGATAATAAACGACAAATAATAATTTACCTCCCTGTGCGTAATATTTGCATTCCTTGATTTGGACAATAAGTTATTATATTTACTAAATACGTCACCGGTGACAAAGATCTAACAAAACCTACCTAAGTCACGTTAAAATAAGGTAAACGTCCCAGAAAACGTCCGGCGACATCGAGGCAGGCCCAGAAGAAGATGGCGGGACGAGCTATATGCCTACAGACAGGATTGCTCCACACTAGCTCAAAACAGAGAGGAGTGGAAAGGAGAAACGGAGGCTTTTGTCAAGTGGGACTACATAGGCTAAAAAAAATAACATTAAAAAAAGCATTTTTTAAATTGCGGCGAGTGCTGGCAACACCACGTCATGCCCCCTCCTACTTTGAATAGTAAGTGCTTCTCTAAAAATTCTATGGTCATTATTTTCTAAGTATGATTTCTAATCTGTGGCTAGGTCCTCTAGGTTTATGGTTCTAATGGGAACTGGACCTAACGGACACACTCATAGGTTCATTATTTTTATGATATTGATGTAGATAGGAGAGTGAATACGGGAAGTACAGAGAATGGGGCTAGATTTACGATTGTGACTAACGAGTCGATGACCATAAACTACAAAAAATAGAATTGATTGTAGTCAATTTTTTTTAACATATGAAGCAATGGATTTGCAATGATAGTGTGTTACTCAGTTAGGGTGCTGAGTGTAAAAAAAATATAAAGTCAAAGTCAAATCATTTATTTCAAAAAGACACATAAAAAGCTCCTTTGAACGTCAAAATTTACAAAAAAAAATTGAATTGATTTTAGTCGCCCCTTCCAAAAGGTACTTTCGTATGGAGAAGAATGGGCAAGGAACTCCACCGTTACTCTTTTAAAATGTTTTACAATATTTTGTATACATTATTTATATATCTATAATTATATGTGAAGACGATGACTTAGAATTAAATAAGTATACCATAATAGGTAAAAATAAAGCAAAGACAGGTAAATTAATTAAGTGATTATTAAATAGTGCTCACATACATATTTACAGATATTGTAAAAGTAGATGATGTTCCTAAAATTTTAACAAGTGTGTGAGTTAAAGTCATCATCTGCCTAGCCTTTTCCCAACTATGTTGGGGTTGGCTTCCAGTCTAACCGAATGCAGTTTAATACAAGTATTTTACATGGAGGTAAGGCCAAAGGGTATCGTATTACCCAGTAACTGGGTTATGGAGTTCAGATAGGCAGTCGCTCCATGTAATATACTGGTATTCAGCTGCATCCGGTTAGACTGGAAGCTGACCCCAACATACATCTATTTGGAAAAAGCTTGACCAAGTGAATGGCAGAGATTCGTGGGTGATGTCTGATTTAATGTCATGACATTGACATTGTCAAACGAAGTACCTACACTCTAAAACGTACATTGGCCCTGATTCCCTTGTTCACAAACTAAAGTAAATTTAAGTTCTGTGCATCTTTTTCTTTCTATTTCATTAGGAAAAGGACAGAAGATAAAATATTAGTTTACCTGTCAAATATACAGATTAGACGTGATTATAAACATGGCTGCTAAAAATACGTCAATTTACGTCAGGCGCTGACTAGTTTAACAGGACTGAACTTAAATTTAGTTTAGTTTGTGAACAAGGGAAACGGCGCCAATGTCCCTCGAAAATATCTAGATAAATAAATAAAATTGAAGTGTCTGTTTGTAATGTCAAAATAACAGCTTTTTACTAAATGCATATCAAAGTACGTATACAGGTAAGGTAGTATTTTTGTCTGTCTGTCTGTTTATTCGGCTAATCTCCGAAACGGCTGAACCGATTTTGACGGGACTTTCACTTGCAGACACCTGATGTTATAAGAAGTAGGCTTAGGCTACTTTTATTTTAGAAAAGAACTAGGGTTCCGCGCAAAAAAATTAAAACCCATGAAACCCACTTGGTTTTCCGACATGACCAGAACAAAGTCGCGGGCACAGCTAGTATAAAATAAATGAAAACATTTTAGTTGTAACATACATTGTATTTTTACGCGGTCATATCGGCCATTTTGTACACGTCACTGGTACCGAGCGGTAATTAATTTGTGGGAACCTACAAAAGTGGAAGTGCTAAAAAGTGTGGTACAAGTGAAAAGATAAAAGCGATTTTGCTTTGACAATGTTTGGGTATATTAAAATAGCCTCTAAGATACTAAAATAGATACAATTATTTACTCTGTGATTCGCCCTCTTGTATATTCATCATTTCAGCCCAGATTCACCCACTGCTGGTTATAAGCTTCCCCTTTCTTCTGCCATACTTCCCAGTTCTGTGCGTCTCTCATCCAGTTATTTCCTGCGACTTTGACGATATCATCAACCCAGCTCGCTTTTGGACGGCCCTAGTTTCTTTGGCCTTGCCTTGGCCAGCATTAGGTCACAGCTTTACTCCAGTTTCCTCTTGAAGATTAAAAAATGTAAACTCTATGCACAGATTGGTTTTAATTTCGTAGGCAAGCTTCACCCAATAGCCGTCTGAGATGTCGATCAGTTAATATTTGGATCGCTATTGAACATTAAAATCCTTGCACAGTTATTTTACATCTGACAGTAGCAATTCAACAGCAGCCCTGTTGTAACGAGAATACAGGGGGCCTAAAAAGGCCACTTTGGCAGAAATCGGCAGAATCATAATAGGATAACAATATGAATCATATTAAAAATCGTAAAATGGTCACAAACAGACAATTCATAATATGATCTGTGTGCAATTCATATCACAATAAAATAACATTTAAACTGTAGAATAAAAAATAAAAAACCAATTTGATTAATAAAAACTGTAATGAAAAATTTACCGATAAAATTACGGTTTTTATTTTTTTCATGTGGCAAAGTTTACACTAAATATGAAATGAAATTTTACAAAAAATAGAGGAATTTCTAATGATCTGCTGGGAATTCAGGAAATGAATAGCTTTTAGAGTATTGCTTAAAGTGGCCTTTTTAGGCCCCCAGATCACTGCGATTTTGACAGGTTTGTCAGTGCCAGCAACCCAACTGCAAGATTATTATAATGAGAATAATATTAATCTTCTTTTTTTAACTACTCTATTGGACAGAGATGCAAAATCACAGGTTGTTTTTCCTGTTTCTGTGCCCTAACAGGGTCCATAAGTATTTTTGTAACATCTTTTATACACTATGGAACGCAATAAATTAATAATTAGTGATTATTAAATTCAAAATTAAAATTGTATTATTTCGGGTAACTAGGCCCATAGAAGACAATTTACAAAATATTTCACACTTATAATATAATAGAATAAAATAATAATAAAATAAATTCATAATAGATTATGGAGTAAAATAACTATGAAAGTTTAGATGAATGTTCGATGTCCATGCCAATAAATACACAGAAGAGTCCTGGAGTGGAGTCCGCGTACCGGCAAGCGTTGAAAGAATGTAAAGAAAGTGGTTAGGACAGACAGGATGAGGGAAGCGGAGGACAGGGTATAGTGGCGCAGCCTTGAAGAAGCCTTGTCCAACAGTGGACTAAGATGGCTTAGTTGATTGATTGAAATACACCAGCATGCATACCTACCTTACTCTTCAAACCAGAATACAGGGATAGAAAGGTAGATTTTTTCATTTTCATTTCATTTCGTTTATTTGCATACCATAATGTGAATTAAGTTGTTGAAATAGGCTTAAAGCTAAGATACAGCCGGTCGATTCTGTAAAAATCTCACCGTGAAAACTCAAGTGAAGTGAGCGTCAGTAGTATCAATCCCTAGCATTATTTGGAATGACAGCTCACTCCACGCTCACTTCACTTAAGTTTTCGCGGTGAGATAGTTACAGAATCGCACTGCAGTTATGGATCCTGTAAGGGCACAGCAATATAAGTAAGGATAAATAATTAAAAGTAAAAACTTTAAATTAAATTAAATAAGTAATAGCATTTAGAACATTAATAATTCCTAATTAAATTAAATGTATTTAGATTATAATAATTATACAATACCAGAGTTTAGATTAGAATCGAATTAAAATTGATTTAGTTATTTATTTATTTTCTACGCGTGAATGTAATCCCAATTAAATATATAAATTTTATTGCTATTCCAGTCACAGTTTATCATTCATGTATTCATTTATAATTATAGTACCTTTTGTTTATTAGAAATAGCTTTAATTTATTACTAAACATATTATATTTATTTATATTCTTAAGATGCTCCGGTATAATATATTTTTATTGACATTACATATGTACTTGATAAATGCATTTTGAGTCGTGATGTTGGATAGATATATAGAAGCACGGCAGACGGTGGTACTACTTCCCCGGCTGCTTCACAAAGAGGCACATAACTACTACTCCTATATCACTTTTCTCTCATAACTTGTACCACACATAAATCGCGAATCAAGTGTCGATATATTAACCGTCGATATGGCCGACCTAAATGGCGCGCAAAAAAAAACCCTCGTTTTTTTTTAATATGCCACCGAATCTACCGCATAGTGCCAACTTTGAAAATGGAACTCCATTAATTTGAGTATTGGGAGTTAAATATGGGAAAGGAGGATTTAATGGAAGCTGTTTTTAGGGAAAAGTTTATTTCTCTAATTGCCTAGGCTAGTGCTCGTAGCTAAATAATTAAATGATTTAAGGTTTAGCTATGTACGCTTGCCGCGGTCGGTTCGTGGATGGGTGACCATCCCTTACACGTTGAGACCCCTCCGTCTCGGACAGCACTTTAATTTGACAGTCGTTGCGGATAGCCAGAAGCCCAAAATCTTACCATGGAATATTGTGTTACCCAGTATCTGGGTTGTGGAGGTTACATAGGCTGTCGCTCCATGCAAAATACTGGTGTTCATCTGCATCCAGTTAGACAGAAAGTCCAGGACAATATAGTTGGGAAAAATCTAGGCAGATTATTTTCCCGCCTTGGTCTAGTGGCCGCATATGCGACTGCTGATCATGGGGTTCTAGGTTTGATCAAAGGGCGTTATAGAAAAGAATAGAATATTCATTTATTTGCTCAGAATATGTACAGACGCCAGCACATCAAGCTACTACAATCTGTCAAATTTCTTTAATAGATTTTCAACTTTAATGCTAAAGCATTAAGGTTCAAGGTTGATTGGGAAAATTTGACAGCTTTGGGTAGCTTGACCTGCTGTCGTCTGTACAATAAGGTGATAACAATAATATGAAAGAATCCTTGTAAAGACGCCAGCAGGTCAAGCTACCCGAAACTGTCAAATTTTCCCAATCAACCTTAAACCATAATACTTTAGCGATAAAGTTGAAAAGTAGCTTAACCTGCTGGCGTCTGTACATTCTATCGGACAAAGTATTATTGGGTTTTTCAGAAATTTCTCATTCGCTGTAAAGAGTCTTTGTGAGAAATTGGCGCCCCATATTTGTCATTGATAAACTTTTTGAAATTTCTCCTAAAAAAATTCTCACTATACAAACGCTACTAATGAGCATAGAGTAAGATTTTGATTCCCGGGTCGGGTAAAGTATGAGGAACAGGGTGTAAAGTTCACCCATCCTCCATAAAAAGGGAGGATCCTCCGACCAGATGGGTGTTGTGTCTGGCGGGCAATTGCCCAACGACTGATGTTGGGAAGTTTGTATGTATGCTAATTGCGCGGTAAACTCTGCTTGCGAGATGCAGGATTTGCGTGACGTCAGTATGACGCGTTGTTCGCATGTGGCACAACGCCACATGCGAACAACGTGTCATACTGAAGTGACGAGATACCGCTACAGTGTTATTGGGTTTATCCATTAGGAATTTCTCAGACGGGATGCTCTGAGAAATTCCTAATGGATAATTCTGGATTTCTGCCTGGTTGATGGCATTAGGCTGGGCCCGTATTACATGGGACTTAACTGACGAAATGTGGATGTACTGTAAGTACACCCCTGCCTAACCCTTGGTAGATTACATGCATGATGTTATGTTACGTCATATTTTCTCACGCATTGTGTTCTCTTATGTTTTCTTTTGAAAATATAGTATTTTTCTACCGTAATTCATTTCTATTGCACTTTCTAGTAACAAAAAATTTCTATTCGCGCCAATCATTTCATTTCAATTTCGAACATGTCAAAAATCATTGAACCTTCCGTTTTTATTCGCAGCAATTTTTAATAAAAATAAAATTTAATAAAAAAATATTCAGTCGAATGATTTTCAACGGGTTCTATTATCCCACAACGTCACTAGGCAAGACAATAGTACGAGTTATTAATAGTGCGTCATAGACAAAAGAGTTCTCTATGGTTGAACGCCTTTACGATATGGGGGCTAAATAATGGGGTGTCGGTTTGAAGTTTTTAATATTGTGAAATATCAAACGGGAATGGGAAAGTACCATCTCGTTAATATGCGGGATCAAAGACTGTTGTGCAGTCAGGCAACTTGATTGTTAAGCAAATTGAATAAATTTCGTTTTTTAAACCCAGATACTAATTTGACAGGTGTAATGTCAAAGAAGATAGTTTTTTTGGGCCAACTGTATTGTAACATCTATTAATCGTATTATACTTAAAAAAAACGTAACCGATTTATCATTTTAAAATGGTCGATTTTTTTTTTCAATAAAATCTAACTGGAATCACGAAATCTTAATAAAAAGAAAATGTTTTGATAATGCACTCAATTGATTCAATTCCAGATATGGCCGCCAATGTCATAAATAAATGTATTCAAATGTTTTTAAAATATATAACTTACAGTTCGATGTGGTAACCGAATCGGTTTCATTACTTAAAAAAGCCATTGACGCTGCAGCAGGTCTTCCTGTGTTTAATCCCATTTTTAAGTTTACTTACTCTCGCGTAAAGTAGTTTAAGAGGGTGCACACAGGTCCACTAGCGCCACTCCCTTAAAAAAATATTATCTCGTGACTGAGAAGGAATTATGAAAATCTGTTCAATCAGCGACCTCGGTAAATGTGTCTAGAATTTTCTAATACCTTTTATAAAATTTAATATTGAGACACGAAGCAACAAAATTCGATCTAAAGAAAAGCGGCCACATTCCTATATGTCGTATTTAGTTGCTTTGTGTCTCAATATGAAACTTAATAAAAGGTATTAGAAAATTCTAGACACACTTACCGAGGTCGCTGATTAAGCAGATTTTCATAATTCCTTCTCAGTCACGAGATAATATTTTTTTAAAGGAGTGGCGCTAGTGGACCGTTGTACACGCTCTTAAGAATCAACTTGAAACGGATTTTTTGTTGCTTCTAGTGATGTTACTCAGTTATTAACATTCCGGCACTCGATTATCTCAATTATGTAATTCACTAAGTTCCCAGCAGCTTTGTACGTTTGAAAAGCACATAAAAAGCACTTCAAGAAAAGAATGATAGCAAGATACAGCAACCATTAAATAACCTTTTAACCTTTTTAATTTTATTGACATAATATTTTTATTTTTTTTCTCTTGACATTTTTATCGGTAGGTATATTGAATTTAATTTAATTTAATTTTTATATAACTACATATCAGTGGCTTTTGGATTTTGAATTGTTTAACTACGAAGATTGTTTTAAAAGGATGATGGGACAAAATGGGCGTAAGTCCAACAGAATTGAAATATATCTCAAATTAAAGCTCTCAATTAGTACTATATATCATACTATGGCAAAAAGTACCAAAGTCGCCGGAGAACAGAGATAGACTCAATTGAAAAAATTGCATTTTTCTGTATAATACCGAGGATTTGACTGCATCTGTCACGTTTAAAAACAAAAGATCGTGTTATATGGCACACACGCAGGTAACAATGTATGCTCGAATTCACTCCCACTACTCCGCGCGTAAGCCGCCTCACGCGGGGTTCAGGGGGCTTACTACCAGCAGCAGAGCAGAAGTTGAACTGCACCGCTGTTTTGTTCTATGATTAGGTACATAAAACCAGTGCAGATCAACTTCTGCCCTGCTATAAGAGCTGGTGGTAAGCCCCGAGTTCAGTCGGTGTTTACTGGTTACCGTAGTAAGACTTAATAACAATTTGTGTACGTATTTTTATAATGTACCTATAACTAAGTTTGATTGATTGATTAATTTTAAGTTGGTTTATTATTTTAAGTTTATCTTATAAGTGGAATAAATGGATTTTAAGTTTGTTCTTTATTATTATTTTATCTTATATATGGCCTTCCCCTTGTTGTGGATTGTCTATGTCGGGAACATGCTTCGACACACGTGAGTACCTGATCACTCATTTTGTATTGTACCTACAGAATGCATTAATTTACATATTTGCAGTCGTGTTTGCGATACACTTCACGATGCCTGATGTTTCCTAAAAAATAAGCTTTATCCTATAATCCTATTATTTAACGTTTTTTAAGGTGGAGTTTGATAACGTGCATTCAGTATGCCACAGATGTTGGCAGCGAGCTATCAACGCTATCAGAAGAGATGAAGAAATACCGCCTCAGGAAGAAGAACAGCCCCAAGAACGACAATCAATACATTCCCAAGAATACATGATAGCTCCAAATAGGGCAGATCGCTGCATCTTTAATAACTGTCACAATCTGACCCGTTGCAGGATTCCTCGAACAGTTATAATACACATGTTATGTCAACACCATTTGTATATCCCTGGAGAAGCAAGAGCGTGTCGGGAACATTTGGAAAGTAATGAATGGGATGAATTAATTGATCATTGCAATGTGTCGCACGAGTTTAATGGAGTCCAGTTTACGGATGTCTGTAATATTTTTCAAGATGCCGTCAGTCGCCGCACTAGATTTAATTTTGATACAATGTCGCAATTAGACGAAAACGATTTGTATTTTTGGGTGGGTTTTAATTATCAACAGTTCAATACAATTTTGAATCAAACACCATCTATAAGTGAGCGAAGTAATCGTCCCCGGACTGTCCTTGGTATATATCTGTGTAAACTAAGAACCGGCGAAACTAATGAAAGATTAGCGACGTTATTTGGTATGTGTCGTCGCACACTGGAAAGGAAATTGACGATAGCACGGGAATGCTTACGGGCAGATTTTGTCAGCAGGCATCTCGGATTTAACCACATTACAAGAAATCAAGTTCTTGAGAGAAATCTTATGATACTAAAGGGGATTTTTTGTGATGAAAATAACACCAAGACAATAATCATCTGCGATGGTACATATATTTTTATAGAAAAAAGCAGTAACTTTCTGTTTCAAAGAAAGACCTACAGCTTACACAAATTCGAGAACCTTCTGAAACCTTTTATGATTGTCTGTAGTGACGGTTACATCATTGATGTCGTCGGCCCATATCCCGCGACAATGTCAGACGCAGCTATTATGCAAGGACTCCTCAATGATGAGGAAAGCGCCTGGCATTGGTTTTTTCACCAAAATGATGTGATTATACTAGACAGAGGATTTAGAGACAGCGTTGGATGTCTAGAAGAACATGGATATGAAGTGCATATACCCCCAACTAAAGACAGGAATGAAACACAATTGACAACCGAACAGGCAAATAAGTCTCGTTTAATAACTGTTTGTCGATGGGTAGTCGAGACTATGAACGGCAAAATAAAGCAATGCTTCAAGCTTCTACGTCAAACATACATAAATCGCGCCCTGCCTCACATGTTTGGTGATTATAAAATCGCTGCAAGTCTTCTGAATGCTTTTCATCCCGTTTATGGAGATAATAGGCATGCAGTGGATATTTTGAATCAAATCAATCTGAATATGAACACCCCTAATGGACTGTATGAATATGTCGAAATGAAAAACCTGAACCGCCAAAGGAGAAACTTCATTCGATTGGATGGCAATCTCCCGTTCCTAGAAGATTTTCCGCGCCTCACTGAGGACGACATAATCTTACAGGCTCTGGGCACTTATCAGCAGAAACTAGCCAAGTCATACGTCGCAGAACACCTAAACAATAGTACATACAATATTGAAATCAGCAGAGACGATGTGCTGGACGATCTCTCTGAATGCAATATATTAGTTAACAATGTGTGGTTGCTGCGAGCACGGATTCAGTCAAGGCACGTCAGAGCACGCACTTATTTTGCATACATTTTGATTGACAGAGACCAGGTTGGCAGAAATTCAATAATCCATTGTTACTGTACTTGCCTGACAGGAAGAAGGACCATTGGTACCTGTGCTCATATAGTTTCGATAATATGGTACCTTGGTTTGGGGCGACATGAGCCATTTATCGCCCCCGCGCGTCATTTGTTAGATGTCATATGCTGAAATAGACTTTATTTTGATTTAATTGTATTTTTTTTATATTTTATACACATGCTTTTCAATAAAAAACCGTTCAAATAACATTTTTATTATTTATGTTCAACTGTTAAACATTACGTATCGAAAAACGATACTTAATTATTAAAAGTTTCATGTTTTATTTTATTTTGTTAAAACAATATTTTCAAGTAAACCCGGTGGATATGGCTAGGTTCATTTACATAATTACGATTCTGGCATTGGGTCCCAACAACTGGAACTAGTTGCAGTTCTGTTGGTCTTACGCCCAGGTTTCATACAAATTTGCCCATCATTCTTTGTCACACATCATTAGGATGTATACATAATATGTATTTGTTATTTCTTATCTTTAAATTGTGTTTATTGTTGTTTTAGATTTAAATGTAATATATTTCGACACAATGTAAAAATTGTTAATGAAATAAATAAATAATAATAATAATTTTATTTCTGTCTCTGGAGCCCTAACCACCGGTAGCTTGGACCCTGCTCCCGACACCGGTGGATCACTATTTTATATTTTTAAATGTTTTTTTTATACTAATATTTAAAAATATAATAAAATAAGAAAACTAAATAAATAAACAACATAATAATAATATAAAATATTTTTACTCTTATTAAAACTCTGTGACTCTGTACATCATAGTATTATGACGGTTTATTACTCGAAATATATCTATTCTCTGGTTTTTTACCTACCTTTTTATTTAATTATAGAATAAAGAATTAGTTATTATTAATAGTGGCAGTGTTGATGATATTTTTCTAATCGCGAGTACTCGAGTGGCGCCTCGAGAGAAAATGGAATCTTGTCTTTATTTTATTTACTCGATTTTCGAGTTAAATAAAATCAAGCCGCATCACTATCTGACACTGTCAGAAAGACGAGTGTCAAGTGACAACAACACTTCATTCATTTAATTTTTCCCGTTTCTTTCGAATTACATTAAACTATTGATGTTTCTATTTCCTTGTGTGTAATTGAAGGATTATAATGAATATGGATTTTTTAAGATGGCATATAATCTAGATCAATTTACCGTGTTAGCCAAATAGGTCATTGACAAAATACGCAACACCACAAACTAATACGCTCCAAGGCAGGTATCGCGATGTTGCCGGCAAGTCTGCGAGGTTGAAGTGGGACTGGGGGGGTCACACTTATAGGATATAGATGGGCCAAAGTCGTCACACAGTCGTGGGTGCCTGAAGACGGGCGTCGTCACCGAGGCAGGCTTAAGTATCGCTGGCGTGACGATTTGGACTCGTTCCTAACCGATTGGACGGTGAAGGCACAGGACAAGGAAAGGTGGAAAAATATGGAGAAGGCCGTTGCCCAGCAGTGGGACAGAATAAGATAACGGAAAAAAGAATCCGTTATCCTGTACTGTCAATATTATAAACGCGACTGTTTGTATGGATGGATGGATGTTTGTTACTCTTTCACGCAAACACTACTGAACGGATTTGGATGAAATTTGGCACACAGATGGTTTATAACCAGGATTAACACATAAGATACTTTTTATCCCGATATTCCCACGGGATCGAAACTTATGCGGGTAAAACCACGGGGCGCAGTTAGTATTAACATATTTAGGAAAAACTATTATTTTTCCGTCTGGGGTAATTTAGGAACAGTCACATGTGTAGCTATTCCATACAGCACCCTAAGTTCGTAACACACAACCAATCTCAATCTGAGTCATTTTGAAGGATACTGCTAATCCATTGCTTCATATGTTCGAATACTGTGTCTGCTCAACAACGTAAATAACGCAATGAATGTTGTTGAACTGTCAAAATGAAACCCATTTCTACTGATAATGTGTTACGCAATTTATTTTTTATCTGTTTTTTTAATTAACGTCGCCCCACACTAGGAATTACTCCTGTATCGTAGGTACGTTTACACAACATTTAAACTCACATAGACAAACAGCCAGACCCGAAACAACTACCTGTACGCAATACAAATATTTGTTCCGTGCGGGAATCGAACCCGCGACACGCTGCACAGCAGTCGATCGCTCAGCCATTACGCCAACCGTGTCGTCAAATTACACTGCAGTTTTCACTAAATAGGTTACTACACCACTACACAGTCTAATACAAACCTTCAGTCCATTTTACGACTTGTTCTTGATAGATAGAGTTAATAAACCGTAGGCTCTTCTCTTTTACAACCAAATCAGTAAAAAAAGGAAATAAAAAGGCCGTGAAACCAACTAAAAAACAATAAAAACAGACCTGAGACTCCACAAAAAAATAATTTATTTTTTTTGTCACCATTTCCTAACCTTTTACGAGGTATATTTTATTTCGCGCCATTTTTTACGTCAGAATAAACGAATTGCCCCCGAAAGTGAATAAGGTTTTCATTAGACAAGATATTTTTTTCTAATGTCCTCAAAATGCGTCGCCAAGATCTTATCTCGTCCTTTCATAAGGCTCTCCATAGACATTAAAAAATATATAAAGAGTTCTTAGGAAAAAAGTTGAAGATTTTCCATTTGAGAGGCAGGAGGGATGAATATTTTGTTTTATGGCGGATGCGGCACGGTTTTTTGTTTTGAGATTATTCAATCTTCTTTAGGATGTAGGTACCTAGATGACGTTCTAAAATTTAGAACGTCATCTGTCATTTTTATAAAACTCCCCGTCGTTTTTCGCTATGCATTCTTTCTGACTTTGACTCTTTTGTTCCTAGCGTGATGTTAATAATAGAAATAGCCTTCCTCAAGAATTAGGCTATCAAAACCAAAAATATTCTTTCAAATCCAACTATTAGTTCCAGAGATTAACGCGTTTAAACTAAAAAACAAACAAACTCTTCAGATTTACTACCAGCCGATCGATTCTGTAAAAATCTCATCGTGAAAAGTTAGGTGAAGTGAGCTTAGAGTGAGCTGTCAATAGTGTCAATCCCTAGCATTAGTTGGAATGACAGCTCACTCCACGCTCACTTCACCTAACTTTTCATGGAAAATTTAATTTATTTTTAATTCCAGCGAAATAAAAACCAGGTCTTCACTTGTACACGTTTAATTTAGTAAAATAAAAAATATTGTAAACAAAAACTTAATGAAGGACACAGCACGATTCTTAATATTTCAAAAGATTAAGTAAGTTATTACTTAATCTGAGGCGACGTCACTGGTGTTAGAGCCCTATAAATGTCACTATTACGCGTCGGTCACGATACGTTTGCAAACGTTCCTATAACTTCCGCAATAAATAAATATTTGGTAATCCTAAATGGGTAACAACGCACCAAGTCAATCTGTTATCACGTAGCGAGGCAACAATTTATATGACTGTTTTAAATAAAATAAGACAATATTAAGCACTAGAAATAACCTAACCTAATAACCTATTTATGTATTAGTGTACCTAGTTTTAAGTTTTTTTTTTTTATCACTGTCCCTCTCAATCAAAGCACCTGCAATCTAATCTCTTCACCACCCTTGGTTGACTGGTAGAGAATGCCTAAGGCATTAAGTCCGCCTTTGTACCTTTTTGTGCGAAAAGTTTAAATAAATAAATAAATAATAAATAATAAAAAAAACTACTAAACCACCAGCGTAGGGTTCGATTCCCAACACGAAGCTTGCAGCCGTCTGGTCCCAGGCTAGCGGTGGGGGCGAATTCGAGATTCGCCTACAGTCTTCGGGCCCTAATTCACTATGACTACTCAATGATTCCTTACCTCGAAACCATGTCAATTCTAAGGAATTGAACCGGAATTGAAACTGGCTGGTAGCAGCTGGATGAGAGTTGCCGAAAATCGAGTTGAATGGCGTGCAATAGGAAAGGCCTATGTCCAGCAATTTTTTTATTTTTTATTTTTATTTATTTGTAGTTAATTAAAACGGTACAACACCAATTACATTAATTAACATAGAGGACAATAGTTAAGTTGACAATAATATAACTTAAAACTAACATGGAATAGTAGACTCGCTTGCATACATTCTCTCACAGAACATCAGACATATACGCATAATTTGAATCCATTCATCCGCAAACACATCACATTCAGGGTTGGCAGTCAGAAGGGCATTCAGCACCTTTAGAGTACGACAGATTGGGGATTCAGCTCTGGCTACAGTTTTCGCTGGGAGTAGCGCAAACAGATTGTGCCGGCGGCTCTGACGGTGTTCGATGTATTTGTCGGGCACAAATAGTCGGCAGAAAAGACCATGGAGCTCTGGACAGTCGATACGTCCCCGTAAGATCTTACAGGCTACAGTGAGTTGATCAAGGCCTCTTCTCACCTCCAGCGAGTTAAAGCCCAACGTTCCTAAAAGATAGTTGGTAGGGTACATGTAGGGAAAGAAATGGTATACCCTTTGGAATAGGCATCTGAGGAAAGTTTTCTGTACCTTTTCCAGCATTAGTGTTTGGGTCGCGTTATAGGGGTGCCAGATGCAGGCCCTAGACTCGAGTTTGCTTCGAACAAGAGCGGTGTACAAAAGCCTAACATCATTTGGATTGCAATGCAATGGACTGCTATAGGCTGATGATTATGATGACACGTTACCCTGTCCGCTATGGGCAGTTTTTTTAATGTAAAATAATACCAAATTCGAAACAATCGTTTCTTTCTTACTTCTCAGCCCCAAAACTTCGAAGCACCGTAAATAATGTAGGTATTATTGCATATTTCTCGAATATAAACTCGTCCACCGTCCGCCATCTTGGTTCTCTCAATGAGGCAATACAGCTGAAGTGTTGCCCACTTAGAAAAATGTTGCCAAGTTAAATTAATACTTCACGCTACGCACTGAAGAGGTTAGGCTGGTCATTTTGTATTCCGATATGGAAAATATGTCATGAAATATTTTTAGGTTATCGAGAAGGTATTTTTTAGAGAAATCTTTTTTGAGAGGAATGTGTTAAGTTGGGTCTAAGTGAGGGCTTGTTTCGATATTTTTTAGGGCAAATTCACACTTCGAAAATGCTGATAAAAAATGTTTTCTCTTCGAACGAATATTGTGAAAAGCATAAGGCGACGCTGATTGACGTAGACGTTAAGGATTCTAGAAAATATATAGATATAAAAATGTTGTCTAGAGCACACAAAAAGGACATTTTTTCCTTCATTTTTGTAGAAATGGTTTTGACCTGCTAGAAATTATAAATGTAGCGTAAATTCACATCCTTGAAAACATTTATTTTTTATAATAATTCGTTGCAGTTTTTTTTAAGCTATCCTATATCAGTAGGATAGCTTACGCGAAAGTTTGTATGGATGGATGGATGGATGTTACTCTTTCACGCAAAAACTACTAAACAAATTTGGATGAAATTTGGCACACAGATAGTTTATAACGAGGATTAACACATAGGAGATTTTTTATCCCGATATTCCTACGGGATCGTAACTTATGCGGGTGAAACCGCGGGGTGCATATAGTTTTAAATAATTCTATACCCAGACTGATTACACCTGCAGTATTGTCTGTCCTTTCTCTCTAAATCTATCCAAAGGTTGTCTTTAGAAGATCGTTTTTAGCGACAAGACCGCCCATTGTGTCACCCCTTGTAAAATTTCTACATTTATATCTGTAACATTTACGGTGTGTACACACGGCTACACGTCAAGCTATACAAAACCAGTTTGTCTTGGCCTCACTTTGTATGATATTTTCTCACAATGAACGGTCAGCCAATACTGGTTATGCATAGCTTGATGTGTAGCCGTGTGTACACCATGTGTAGTCGGATATAGTTGAAGTTTAGTAAGAAACCGATGGATTTATTCGAATGAAATTTCGTTTGACAAATGAACTGTTTGTTTTCTATTAATTAAATAAAACTTTATTTATTTATTTTATTATTTATGTACACACGGTAAAATACATAATGATATGACATAATTATAATATGAGTACAAAGGTATTGCTTATTTCTTAAGAAATTTCTTCCAGCAAACCTTCGAAAGGAGAAGTAAAAAAAGAAATGTAGACAATAGTGTGTGAGAACAAGAAGAGAAAAAATATGAATGTGTGAAGTCTAAAACAAAAATATTAAATTTATCCGAATACATCAATCCGTTTTTTACTAAACTTCAAGTATATTTTGGTGACCGTTTTCTATTCTTTTCTAAGTCAAATACAATAGAAAAAATATACCCTAAAAACATCACTAAATATTATCTAAAACACCCTTCTAATTTTAAACTTTTAATAAATCATTTAAAAAAAGAAACTCACTCGAATTCCCTTCAGCACCTCTAAATAAAAAAAAAAAACTTACGAACCAAAGAGTCTTTGACACATTAGATCAATGCTAATGTGTGTCGACCTCGTCAAGTACAAGTCGTGATGGTAAACTAATGACGTAGGTAATGAAATGAGCTCATAGCACTTGTGATTGTTGCGAATCTATAGATGTCTATAGAGTGACGTAGGACGTATTCATAGTGCTGTTTGGGCTTGTCATCTTGGGACGCTTGTAGGATTTTTACGCCTTTTTACTTGGAGGCATTAGGGAATTCATAGATGCCGTCCGGTGAAGGACGAGGACTTATGTTGGACTCGTCACTAGACGACCATTTTTACCATAAACAGACGAGTTTCTGGATATAAGTATACGGGATGGCCCATGAAAAGATGTCCAGAGAAAAAAATTAGAAGTCCGGGCTTCCCGAAACACCCCATGTATGTTTAGCGATTATTTATAGTAGCTAGGCGGTTTTCAATATTTTTTTGGGAAATTCTCACTTGACCTCAAACTCTTTTGGTTTTCTCTTTCTGCAACGCATTTTAAAAAAAAAAAAAAAACTTTTTTCTGGTACACTTCTAACCATCACCCAACCGATTTTACGGGTATGCATAGTTACTAACGTTGCTGCATAATTTGCACATCGAGAAAACATATTTTTTGTAAATCGTTTTTTTGCGCGTCGTCTCCGTTACTTCATACATAACATAATCAGCCTACAATGTTCCCACTACCGACACAGGCCTCCTCTCTGTGAGAGGGAGTGGGCCGTAATCCACCACGCGGGCCCAGTGCGAGTTAGTAGAGACTTTAAACCTCCATACATACCTGTGTGGAACTCTCTTTCTAAAACACGATGACGACTATTATATTCACGCCCAAGTAGGTACTTCCGATCGATTCTGTAAAAATTTCACCGTGAAAAATTAGGTGAAGTGAGCTTAGAGTGAGCTGTCAATAGTGTCAATCCCTAGCATTAGTTGGTATGACAGCTCACTCCACGCTCACTTCATCTAAGTTTTCATGGTGAGATGGTTACAGAATCGCACTGCTGTATTCAGTTTCATTACCAAAATTTACACAGCGTAATTTACTTGCTAACATCACTAAGCTCGTTTCCAAATAAACAACTGAGGGTACGGTCAATCACACGTCTCTGTAGTAACCCGAACTACGAAAACGCTCTTCACCATCATTCTCCCGCCCCTTTCCCAATTTATTTGGGGTCGACGCAACTAGACTTTTTCTTCTATACTTCTCTATTAGTCGTCATCTTCGTCGAGGAGTCCTAGACTGGAGACCACGTATCGGCAAGAGTAGTGTGGCACAACCCCAGCTAGATGGACGGCCTTAAGAAGGTGGCTGGGACGGACTGGATGCGGAAGGCGAAGGACAGGGTGTTGTGGTGCAGCCTGGGAGAGGCCTATGTCCAGCAGTGGACTGCGATAGGCTGAAATGATTGATTATTGAGTCGTTATCTCGGTATTCACTCTCATTCTAGCCAAAATCATCCTTCACACAGTCCATCCATCGTTCTTTAGGCCTTTACCGCTACGAAATAAAGGCGCTGTCAAGGTCCAAACTTTTACCATGGATGTCTGGCTGACTGTACACTCACTTAACTTCGTATGACCATTTCATTAGGTGTAATAACAATAAAATGCTGTTGACTATACCGTAGCCCAAATGTGTTAACGTAAACACACTTTTACTGTCTATCTAGTAGGTATTACTTGGCACACTGCCAATGCATCCTATTTGACTGCTTAGTTAGACTGTGGCCAAAATAAGTATCGTTGTGTCAGCACCCTAATTGCGTAACACACTTTCAATAAAAATCTGAAGATCAATTTGAAGGTTACTGCTAAGAGGAGGTGGTGAGCGCTCTGTTCCCTTCACGGGGGGAGCATACTCTCCCGCCTATGGCTCCGCCACTGGCGGTGCCCGAAGCGGACCACGCGGAAGGCGACGACGACACCCCTGAAGTGACCGGGGTAGATCTGAGAGCGGCGGTTGGCAGGCTGAAGGCCAAAAACACCGCCCCAGGACCCGACGGCTTGCCGGGTAAAGCCTGGGTCCTGGCCTCGACGGCTCTCGGGCCTCGACTGGAGGCGCTCTTAAGCGCATGCATGGAGAGAGGCCAGTTTCCGCTCCGTTGGAAGACGGGGAAACTGGTCCTCATTCAGAAGCCGGGGCGCCCTGCGGACTCTCCGTCCGCATACCGGCCCATAGTGCTGCTCGACGAGGTCGGCAAGCTCTTTGAGAGAGTAATTGCGGGCCGCCTCGTCGGGCACCTGGTGAGGACTGGGCCGGATCTTGCGGATTGCCAGTTTGGCTTCCGCAAGGGGCGCTCTACGGTGGACGCCATCATGCGCGTGAGAGCCCTCACGACGGGGGACGCGGTGTCCCGGGGTGGGGTGGTCGTGGCGGTGTCACTCGACATCGCCAACGCGTTCAACACCCTGCCCTGGAGCTGCATTGGGGAGGCACTCCGGTATCACCGGGTGCCGACCTACCTCCGTCGAGTAGTCGGGGCGTATTTGACGGACAGAGCCGTCATCTACCCCGGTCGCGACGGGAACTGGAACCGGCGAGAGATGACGTGCGGTGTCCCACAGGGATCGGTTCTGGGGCCGCTTCTGTGGGACATCGGTTACGACTGGGTGCTGCGGGCCGACCTCCCTGAAGGCGTCAGCGTAGTTTGCTACGCTGACGACACGCTGGTCCTGGCGCAGGGGAGGTCGCATCAGGCGGCGGCTGACGCGATGACACGCGGGGTTGCGATAGTCGTGGAAAGGATCCGGCGGTTGGGTCTCGAGGTGGCATTGCACAAGTCCGAGGCCATGTCCTTTCATGGGCCTCGGTACGGGCCACCTCCAGGATCCCAACTAGTGGTAGGAGGGGTTCACATCGGCGTCGAGACCACGATGAGGTACCTGGGTCTCGTCCTCGACAGCCGATGGAACTTCGTCGAACACTTCCGACGTTTGGCCCCCAAACTGGAATGGGCCGGGGCCGCCCTAAAGCGGCTCTTGCCCAACCTGAGGGGGCCAAACGCTTCCTGCCGGAGGCTTTACGCGGGGGTCGTGCGGTCCATGGCCCTATATGGGGCCCCGATATGGGCGCGTTCACTGCGGCTGCGAGCCGCACACTACCTGAACGCGCCCCAAAAGGTGGTAGCCATAAGGCTAATCCGGGGCTACCGCACGATCTCGGGCGAGGCAGCAAGCCTCCTTGCCGGACTGCCGCCATGGGATCTGGAGGCGATAGTGCTCGCGCGCCTGTATGATTGGCGCGCGGAGGCACTACGCCGGGGGGAAACTCCGCATCCGCGGCAAACCGCGGCGGAGCGGACGAACCTCCGGCGCGATCTCATGGCGGCATGGAAGGAGCGACTATCGCAACCCAGCGCAGGGCACGCCACGATAGCGGCGGTAAGACCCCTCTTTGAGGAGTGGCTAGAGAGACGTCACGGCGTTCTCACCTACCGCCTGACGCAGGTCCTCTCCGGACACGGATGTTTCGGGAGGTTCCTGCACATAATCAGGCGGGAGGAGACGCCCGGGTGTCACCACTGTCAGGATCGCCCAGAGGACACGGTGGAGCACACGGTGGAGGTCTGCCCTGCTTGGGCAGAGCAACGCCGTGCCCTCGTAGAGGCGATCGGCAGCGGCGGCGACCTCTCGCGTCCGGCCCTGGTTCAAGCCATGGTCCGGGGCGAGAGGGAGTGGGAGGCAGTCACCTCCTTCTGCGAAGCAGTCATGCTAGCGAAGGAGGTGGCGGGGTGGGCGAGAGAACGCGCCTTGCGCACCTCACGCCTCAGCCGCCGCGGGAGACGCTCCGGGCGTCGGGAGCCGCGTGACGACTCCCGGCCACCGTAGGCGCGGGCCTGCGGGCGGTGAGTAATGGGTAACTCACCGTCCGATCAGGACCAGGCCCGTGCCGGACGGCGTGTATGTGTTCCACGCGCGCCTCAAAGAGATGTCAGCATGAGTGACGGGGCCCGATAGGGCCGAAGCCTGCCAGGGTAGCGGGATTGTCCGAAAGGGTTACCGCTGCCCTGGAACATAAAGGGCTAAGGAAGGAACACGGGTGGGTTTTAGTCAGTGTAAGAGTCTGACACTCCCTTCTGCTCCACCCAGAGCGGGAGGGGTCATTTGATGATTTCCCAACCTCATTTTGTCTGCTCAACAACATAAATAACGCAATGAACGTTGTTGAACTGTCTTAATGAAAGCTATTGCATATGTTAGTGTGTTACGCAATTACCGCGCTGGTTCACAGTTTTCTGGCAGCGAGTTATAAGAATTTCTGGGTTATTAATTTGTCCTAAGGTAAGGTAAAAGCCTCTTCTAATACAGAGATAGCAATATTGTTAGGTTTCAGACCTAGGTATCCTATCTATATTTTTTATTTATCAAAGAACCATATATTTGCCTGACATAGTCGGTAACTGGAAGCAGTGGCGTGTAGTGGTTTTCAGAATAGGTAGGCAGGAATTTCATTTCGTCGTATTAACTTGAACGAGTAAAGATCAATGACAATGCGCGAATAGTACGGGAGCCAAGTAAGCCGTCTGGCGACTGCCTACTGCCGCGCGTGTTTGTGTGAAGATTTTGTTTTTTGTTAGGCATGATAATTTAGTGAGTTTCTTTATTGTGGGGCACACACACTAATATTTAATTGACAGGATCAAGGAGATTTATCGAGGTAGGCACTGCTTATATGCCTTTATGCAATGTACACTACTGACTGGAAGCCTTACCATTTTTTAGGGTTCCGTAGCCAAATGGCAACGGAACCCTTATGGATTCGTCATGTCTGTCTGTCTGTCTGTCTGTCTGTCTGTCTGTCTGTCTGTCCGTCCGTATGTCACAGCCGCTTTTTTCCGAAACTATAAGAGCTATACTGTTGAAACTTGGTAAGTAGATGTATTCTGTGAACCGCATTAAGATTTTCACACAAAAATAGAAAAAAAACAATAAATTTTGGGGGTCCCCATACTTAGAACTGAAACTCAAAATTTTTTTTTTCATCAAACCCATACGTGTGGGGTATCTATGGATAGGTCTTCAAAAATGATATTGAGGTTTCTAACATCATTTTTTTCTAAACTGAATAGTTTGCGCGAGAGACACTTCCAAAGTGGTAAAATGTGTGTCCCCCCCCCCCCCCCCCTGTAACTTCTAAAATAAGAGAATGATAAAACTAAAAAAAATATATGATGTACATTACCATATAAACTTCCACCGAAAATTGGTTTGAACGAGATCTAGTGAGTAGTTTTTTTTTAATACGTCATAAATCGTAACGTAACGGAACCCTTCATGGGCGAGTCCGACTCGCACTTGGCCGGTTTTTTTTCTTACTTACCATTTAACAAGGTAGTTGAGTTGCACCACACATAGTAAAAAACGCATGTCACTTTTTTCATCTAAGACACTCACACACAGCACGACCTATTAGTCGTGCTGTGTATGTGTGCTGTGAAAAAAAAAAATAACTAGTGCGCAAACTGTTACCATGAATTCAGCATATGATTGTAAAAAGAAATCGGTCGGTTATCAAAAAAATATTTGCTGTTTTATAGAAAAGTGTACCTATGACAAATTTCTACCCTCCGGGGTCTAGTATCATTTATTTATCACAAACACAACATATGCTGAATTCATGTTTACAGGTTGCGCAATGGTAAAAAAAAACCTGTTTATGTGGTATCTATAATGTGACATTTATTCGGCTGACTATGAATACGGTTGACTGCGTGTATTTCTATATTACAGTGGTACAGCAGCACGCTCTTTGACGAACCCACAGTTCGATAAAATGTAACACAGGGCTGTCACGTACGCCGTGTTTTAATTATTTTTTCTATCGATAGGCATATGAATCCGTCAAAAAACATGGTAAAAAATAACAAATTCTCTTTTTAGTGTTTCGATAGCAATACATATAAATGGGCCCAGCCCAGAATTCAGCTACTTGTTTGGCGCCATCACCAGCGTCCAACAGTTCCTGTAACGTGAAGCTGACAGGTCACGCATGACACGATATTAAGTGTGTCATCGTTTGTGGAATAGCATCACATTTACACTCCACGGCGGAGACGTCTATGTATCTCCACCTGAACAGGTTTTCCTTGCTTCGGCCAACCTGGGTTTGGAGTCTGTTTAGAGTCTTCCAGGTTATCCAAGATAATATCCAGGTGGGAGGACTTCAGAGGGTGGAAAAATAACAAAGAACAGCCATAACAGTAAAAAAACATGACATTTGTATCTGTAAACTGAGGGGAGATTGCCTTTTTAAAGAATGTTCGCTTTTTAATCTCAGTCAAAATCTTTCAAAAATATCTCTAATTTCCATACGTTGTTGACAAGGTTTTGACATTGATCATCTCAGAGATGAGATAGCGACTAGATTTTATTGTAATTACGAGAATTGGCCTACAGACCGTTTGTAGTGCTCTACAGGTGCTTTCTTCTCCCAATTGTTATAAGGTAATGAAATTATTTTATACCGTCATGCGTTAGGGAAATGTATTAGAAGATTGACAGATTGTGTTTTATCGTTTTATAGACTCATCATCTGCCTAGCCGTTTGCCAGCTATATTGAGGTCGGCTTCCAGTCTAACCGGATGCTGCTAAATATCAGTATTTTACAAGAAGCGACTGCCTATCTGACCTCTTCAACCCAGTTACTGGGTAATACGATATCCCTTGGTAAGACTGGTTGACTTTCGGGCTTCTGACTACCCGTAACGACTGTCAAAGGTTCAGGAATGACAGCTGAGATCAACGGCTTAACGTGCTTTCCGAGGAATGAAGGGGTTTCGAAATCATACGACTGATAATTAACATTTGGAATAATTAAAGTTGTAGTATTTAAGTTAGTACTCAATTTGCTAAACAATCCGTTACCCTGATTGTACATTAAATATCTGACAGTAGTTTTACAGACGCCAGCACATCAAGCTACTACAATCTGTCAAATTTATTTAATAGGTTTTCAACTTTACCGCTAAAGCTTCGGCTATCGGAAAATTTGACAGTTTCTGCTGGCATCTGTACAACAAAAAAGCAGAGCTAATACTTGTATATTTTTCTTGTACTTGTAATTTTATGTGACATGTGAAATCTACCAACCCCCACTGGGCCTACGTGGTGGATACGTCCACTCCCTCTCACCGAGAGGAGGCCTATGTCCCAGCAGTGGGAATATTATAAACTGATTATGCTTATGTAATTTTATGTGAAACATAAAAAAATATACCTAACACTTTTTTTGCCAGTAATATAAAAGTGTCGTCACATCAACGCACAAAATATTATACCTGTCTAAACCTTCTTTGACAGCCCTACACATAGATCCCCTCCCACTAGGGTTGTGCAACAATAGCGCCGTGGGGTTGTAATTAAAAAAAAGCGCGTAACGTGCTGGCGTGAATTTTCACGCGTACCACTCAATGGGTTGTCTATGTGTGTGTATTTATAATATTGCGCGCGTATGCGTGTGAATTAGGAACGCATGTTCGCGATTTGAAATAATTTTTTTTTTTGTTTTTCTTCCTTTTCTTTTTTTATTATTGTCTTTGGACCGAATGATTTTGAAATAATTGTTTCATAGTGGTTTTTTTTTTATTTGGTTCTATCCAACAACCTAATTTTGTAAAATAGTATACTAAATAAAACTTAATTACCTTATTATTAAAGAAAATTAAAGTAAATTAAGGCCATATTAACCATTAACTAAAATAAAATCGCAAACACAAAAATTTCCCCCGTCGCATGTGTGTACCGAGCCTAAAATCATGAGATATGTTATAAAACGCGTCAGTAAGTAATTAAAACACTAGCTCCTGTGTAATCAGGCCTTATTTATTAAAATATATACGACTATCGTGTCACATGGGGTGAAGAGATTTACTTATGTACAGGTGGCAGATGTTTGGGACATTGAGTCTTAGAAAACTTGTTAGAAAACCCTTTAAAAAGAAAAAAATAACCTTGAAATTATGACCCTACGTAAGTACGTATGAATTTTTTTGATTAAATGCTGTCCCGTCTGGGGACCGCTCTGATTATTAGCCTAACGTTCTGTTAAAGTTTAAAATAGTAGCGGTCCCCCGACAGGACAATATTTAATCAAAAAATTTCATACGTACTTACGTAGGGTCATAATTTCAAGGTTATTTTTTTCTTTTTAAAGGGTTTCACGTAGTCGGGGGTTTTTTAAATTTTTAATTTAATTTTTTATTTCATGCTTTTTGTAGGGACTCCTTATTATTTCTTTTCTTTTATTTTCTTGCGTTTTAAGATTCAGGTAGTTTGGTATTTAATCAGGTTTTTTGTAATTCGCCATTTTGTGGTGGTGGCCATCTTGGATTTGAAATTTGTCATAGTAAAGTATTCTGCTAGTCAAGCCCTTTCATTTGATACCCATATTGAGGGAGTTGTGAAAAAAAATAATGCTTTTTGCCATTTTGTGGTGGCGGTCATCTTGGATTTGAAATTTATCATAGTGTATAGTATTCTACTAGTCAAGCCCTTTCATTTGATACCCATATTGAGGGAGTTGTGAAAAAATACGTAATCCGCCATTTTGTAGCGGCGGCCATCTTGGACCGATTTTCATCAAACATAGCTAAGAACACTCCCGACAAATTTACCTTTCAAACAAAAAAAACAAAATTAAAATCGGTTCATCCGTTTGGGAGCTACGATGCCACAGACAGACATACACACACACACACACACCCCCACACACACACACACACCCCTGTTTGTACAGACACCCTTACGAGGACCTTGTTAGTCCTAGAACGTACCGAGGACCCTCCAAAAAACTGGTTTAAACACCTCGTTGGCTTTTTAGAATAAGATAGAAAGAGACAGGTGAATAAATCTATAGTGATGAGCTTATTGGGATAATGCTATCTCAACATTTTTCTGTATGAATTTCGGCTATCATACTGAGGACCTGAAATACACAGCAAAATTTGACCAGCGATGCACATACGAGGACTTTGTGTAAGCCAACCGAGGACCTCTTACGTAAGCCCTGCGACGTCCTTCCGAGGACGTATTTTTACACAAAATTTCTTATAGCTTGTACAAAGTGCGGACGTTGTGTTAGACTTTATATCACTAAACCGAGGACAGTTTTTCGCGTAGAATTTGTACAAACCGAGGACCTGGAAAATCTACCTACCTACAATATTTTACGTGTAAGATAATAATTATATCAATGTAAGTAAAATGTTCCGACTTATTTCTTACACACTTTTTCTAAAATGAAGTACCAAGCGAGGACGAGTCGATGTTTTTACGTTTGCCGTTGATGTGGACCGCGAATAAGAAGGGTGTAATCACTGTGGAGGAAAGGTAATTTAATTTTATATAAACAACTTTAAAATGAGTTTATTATTATAGTATCAGATGTTGCAGCCAGGGTCGTCTCTTCATGACGGTACTCCTTAGCACTTGATAGCATCGTCTTCAAAATTGGCATACGCATTAGGTTTATCTAGTAACACTAAAATGATTACCAGTTTGTGCTGATAGCCAGGGTTGTTTCTTCATAAGGGAGGTCCTCAATAATTGATAGCATCATCTTCAAATTTGGCATACGCATTATGTTTATCTAGTAATATCAAAACAATTACCAGTTTGTGCTGATGCTGCAGCCAGGGTCATTTCTTCATGAGAGAACTCCTCAACAGTTGATAGCATCGTCTTGAAATTTAGCATACGCGTTAGGTTTAAGTCGTAAAACTAAAATAATTACCAGTTTGTGCTGATGCTGCAGCCAGGGTCGTTTCTTTATGGGGGAATTCCTCAATAGTTGGTAGCATCGTCTTCAAATTTAGCTTACGAAAAAAAAGTAAAACTAGAATTCAGGTTTAAAATGAGTAGATAAATCAGAATTCAGAAACTTCAGTTTCATTATATTCAATACAATATCAAGTTATTATTTAGTTTCTTTCAGATAAGCCGGGATAAAGAAGAGAAAACTGACGTCTAAATTCTAGATCACAAAGATGCTGGTATTGATTATAGGCTTCTTCTGCAGTATGTGCTAAGTACCTAGGCCTGCTTAGATTATACAACATTATGATTTGCACCATAAAATATTGTATTGGCATGAGCTGAATACGTGTGCTCTTCATAAAGAACCTAATAGAGTAAGATTCCAGGGCCACCAACGTCACGTATTTTCTGACGAACGAAATGTTGACGATTGAGTAGTGTTAGTATGTACAGTCAGCAAAGGAGATAAGTAACCAGGGTCGTCGGATATAGTTGAAGTTTAGTAAGAAACCGATGGATGTTTTCGAATAAAATTTAATTTAATTAAAAGAAAACAAACAGTTTATTTATCAAGTTAAATTTCATTCGAAATCATCCATCGGTTTCTTACAAAACTTCAACTATATCCGACGACCCTGGTTACTTATCTCCTTTGCTGACTGTACATACTAAGAACGCATGCCTGCTAGCTTGCTGAGACGGTCAATTCTCAGGTATCAGGTAATCAAGGTAAATAAAAACATTACTTACCTCACGTAAATTCTTTAAGCTGATTTTCACGTATATTTTAGGCAATATCCTTAAAAATAAGTCGCCAATACTCCCAGACACTTTCCATCGGCCGTATTGCTTTCTAGACGCTTTAAAGCTCCCAAAATAATTAGGTACTTAACTTCACGTAAATTCTGATGCTCCATTTTTATATATGTCCACCAGACAACTATTATAAAACCCTTTACAAGAAGACAGACCGATCCAAAGGGCCAATCATCCCCTAAACTCAATTTTAATGCCTCTGTGGGTAGGAGCGCGAGGGCATATCAATTTCAATGACAATGATAATGAAGATTACAGGCACTACTCAGAAATGTTGAGAGATTAATATTTTTCTACTTTGTTTTTTTATGATTAAATCCCAATAAACAAATAATTTAAAAAAAAAATTGAAGTTAATTCGAATTTATCAAAACAGCTTGCAGAATAAAATTCTAGAATTATTGTGGTCATGTCGAGCATTTTTAACAAGTTAATCTTTAATTATTTACCTGTTTTTTTAAATTTTTCGCTGATTTTTAAAAAATATTAATAATTAATGTATATGAGTAAACTGTAAGAGCGTGTAAGAGAGAGAGAAGTCAATATATCCTAATACATGTCTCACTCAGTCTCATGCGCGTGGATAATGCCAACGCGCTCCTACCCACAGAGGTATTAAAATTGAGTTTAGGGGATGATTGGCCCTTGGATCGGTCTGTCTTCTTGTAAAAGGTTTTAAAATAGTTGTCTGGTGGACATATATAAAAATGGAGCATCAGAATGTACGTGAAGTTAAGTACCTAATTATTTTGGGAGCTTTAAAGCGTCTGCAAAGCAATACGGCCGACGGAAAGTGTCTGGGAGTATTGGCGACTTATTTTTAAGGATATTGCCTAAAATATACGTGATAATCAGCTTGGAGAATTTACGTGAGGTAAGTAATGTTTTTTGTACCTTGATTACCTGATACCTGAGAATTAGTCGTCTCAGCAAGCTAGCAGGTAGGCATGCGATCTTAGTACATACTAACACTACTCAATCATCCACATTTCGTTCGTCAGAAAATACGTGATGTCTGGTGGCCCTGGGATCTTACTCTATTAGGTTCTTTACGAAGAGCACACGTATTCAGCTCATGCCAATACAATATTGTATGGTGCAAATCATAATGTTGCATAATCTAAGCAGGCCTAGGTACTTAGTACACATTGCAGAAGAAGCCTGATTATTCCTCGTGCACCTATTAGCTACTAACGATTTGTTTAAGGATTCAGTCTACCTTCGCTTTTCTCCTTCATAATTTTATTTAAATGATAGCACATAATTCGTCTTCTACACACGAGGAAAACTGTTAAAACGAGGACTAGAATACACACTGTTCGGAAAATCTAGCAAACCGAGGTCTTAATACACATTGTCTGGAAAAGCTACCTAACCGAGGTCTTTTGTGTTAAAGTTAACACATAGGTCCTCGGATAATACAACAAACGTGAAATAATAGTAAAGAGCCTGTGTATGAGGCGAGAGTGGCACCATCTGGTGGATACACAATATTTGTGTAAGATTATGAATTTTCTTGATCAAACCGAGGTTCAGACAACTTTTTCGTAATAAGTATATAGAAAGACTCAAAATCGCTTGCAGAATACGAATCTTTGGTCAAGTCAAACCGAGGACCCTCGAAAAGGTCCTCGCTTTGAAAAGGTCCTCGGTCGTGCCTTGTGTATTCATACGCACGTCCTCGGATGGTACTTAAAACAAACACACACAGACACGTCAAACTTATAACACCCCGTCGTTTTTGCGTCGGGGGTTAAAAATAAAGTACAAGAGAAATTTAGTATTACATAACCTCGCCTCAAGATACAAACATTACTTTAAACTAATTTAAAGCCATTTGATTGGTTAAAACTTTTGTTGGTACTCAATTTAACGTCCACCGCATTATATAAAAAAAACTGTGGATACACAACAATCCAAATTTTTAATAAAATACCAAAATCTATTCGTGAACGCGTTTGAGACATATATTAAAGAAATGGCTTATTGAAAAATATTTTTATGATAATAACGAATTCATGACATGTAAATAATAATATTTTTATTTTTATCTTTTTTTTTTTTTGGAGGTTATGGATCAAATTTTGTATTTAAGAAATGACTTATTGTTTTTATAATATTGCTAAATTAATAAATGACATGTGAATAATAATAATGACATTTTAAATTGTATCAATTGTAAATGAATCAATTCTGCATACCGATTATACGGTGAGACATGCTGAACTTCTACAATGTATAATGTAACGTAACACCCTGTAACCATGTTTCTGGCAAAATAAATTTATTCTATTCTATTCTATTTTATTATTCTATTCTATTTTATTCTATTCTATTTGCTGTTTGCTTAGGGCCGGTTTTTTAATCCGTAGTTAAACTCTCTAATTTTTTTTTTAAATAATACTTAATTGTTTGACCATTAGCAATGATATTGGCCCTGATTCCCTTGTTCACAAATTAAACTAAATTTAAGTTCTGTGCATCTTTTTCTTTCTATTTCATTAAGAAAAGGACAGAAGATAAAATATTAGTTTACTCCTGTCAAATTAAGATACTCCATAGACACATTAGACGTGATTAAAAACATGGCTGCTAAAAATACGTCAATTTACGTCAGGCGCTGGCTAGTTTGACAGGATTAAACTAATATTTATCTTCTGTCCTTTTCTAAATTAAATAGAAAGAAAAAGATGAATTGAACTTAAATTTAGTTTAGTTTGTAAACAAGGGAATCGGCGCCATTATATCATTAGATAAACTAAAAATTTATCAAAAATCACATTTTGCAAAAATTTAACCATTAGTTACTATTTTTACAATTTTTTGAGTTAACTACTGATCAAAAACGGCCCATAATGTGGGAGACAGAGATAGTTATATTTTTAACCGACTTCAAAAAAAGGAGGAGGCTCTCAATTGACGACACGGTTGGCGCACTGGTTAAGCGATTGACTGCTGCGCTGCGTGTCGCGGGTTCGATTCCCGCACGGAACAAATATTTGTATGACCTACAAGTAGTTGTTCCGGGTCTGGCTGTTTGTGTATGTGAGTTTAAATGTTTGTAAACGCACCCACGATACAGGAGAAATTCCTAGTGTGGGGCAACGTTTTTATAAAAAAAAAAAAAAAAATTCGGTTGTATTTTTATTTTCATGTTTGTTACCTCAGAACTCCGTCATTTATACACCGATATGAAAAAAACATCGTTTGTTTGAAGGGTGTACGTATAGGGTGGTCCCATGTAAATTTGATGAAGTTCTGATGAGTGGTTTTTGAGTTAGCTTCAATAATACATACTTTTTCCACTTTATGTATGTTGATGATGCTATAATAACTTCCTGTTACTTTTACTTAGCAAGTGAGGTAAGTATACGAATTTGTGTGGAGGTGCCACAACTAAAAAGTGTAAATTAACTTTAATTTCGGAAGTCGGTGGAAAAAACGAAAATACAAAACCGACTTCCGAAATTAAAGTAATTTTTCACTTTGTAACTAGTGTTTTTTGTTTCTTCCCTCTCATGTAACCATGTGACCCGCACTTGGCTGTAATAAAAACTACGGAACCCTACACTGTGCGTGGCCCGACACGCACTTGACCGGTTTTCATTTGGTGAAAGAAGCCAATCGGATGCGTCTAACAGGCTGGCAACATTACCACGTTCGATGGCAATGCTGATTCTTTGGGAGTAGAATAGGCCAGCCTTCGCTCATTAAAGTTGTCAAAAAATAATAGGCCCGTTTTGACATTTGAGAATGCGTTCTTGACACCTGTCAGCTTCATACAAAACAATACGTGAGTTGCGAATTTGATCTTTATTAACTAGAACTGTCAGTGTCAAAACGGGCCTTTTATTTTTTGACAACTGGGTAGAGTTGTCAAAAAATAAAAGGCCCGCCCCACACCAATTGGTATACCGATACTTGCTAGTGAGTTCACAACGGGCCCTATCAGAATACCAGCGCTGCCACATTTATTTTTTAGATTTCGAAGCATCATGCTGAGATAGAAGCCTTTTGGCCTCGTATAGGACTTTCGCTTTAATTTTTCCTTTTGTTACTTTTCTTAAAATAATTTGGTTAATTTTTTTATTTTTGACTGTGTTTAAAATCTAAGCCTAATTTAATTTTACGTCAGTAAGTTATGCCAGAAAGCCTTTTATACCGTTAAGGATTATATCTAGGACAAAAAGGCTTGTTATGAGAAAAAAAAAAACATTCATTATGTTGTTGTTGTTGTTTTTTTTTATATACACTTTGGCATTAATGAATTTTTAATATACAATGACATTTGCTTACTTTGTAATGTATTCTATTATTTTAATTATTGTGAATGTAAAGACTATGTGGCTCATTTTATTTATTTAGTTTTTTAAATTTTTTCTGTCTGTTAGTTTAAAAAAAATTATATAAAAAAAACACATTTTGATTTTGATAATAGATATAGACAATTCCAACATGAAGAGCAGATGCAGGGCAGGTGGAGTGGTTCCGCACTACATAGCACCACGCCATGCGTGCCATAGTACTTATGTACAATGCTAACTAAGCAAAACTCGTAGCCAAGTTCTGGGCTGACAAACCAAGCCAAACCAATTCGATTGCCATGGACCAATTATCGATATCGATGTGACGACATGTCAGTCGTCCGCCGGCGAGATGGGCAAACGACATTGTTGCCGTCGCGGGCAAACCCTGGATGGGGCTGGCACAGGAGCGAGGGGATTGGCACAAGAAAAGAAAGCTAATGCGTAGCAGTGGGTGTAGTCGGGCGGGATGATAAAGATGATAAGTCATCGATACGCTAAAAAATTAAAAGAAAAAAAAAACATTTTAAAAACAAGCTTTTATTAGGGTAGGGCGGGGCTAATAGTCCCAATTTTCACTCTAAGACCCATATGTCTTAAAATCGAGTACTTACTGACAACAAAAAATGTTGTATGAAACCTTACACAATTCAGCTTAACGCTCAAATAGTCGGAAGTCTGAATATTTATTTCATTTCCGAAAACATTAGCAACAAATGCAAAATGGAATTCTGTACTTTTTACCCCGCTCACGGGGTAAAAAGTCCCAGGTTTGGGGTAAGAAGTCCATACATCCTAATGGCTAGCTAATTAGTATTTGTGATCAATTATTAGGTTAAATCAAAATGCATTATTTTAAAATAAATATCTAATAACATTTCTGTTTATTAAAATATCAATATAATCAACAAATCTTAATATTTTAGTATAATCAACATGAAATGGACACAGGTAGAACGGCTATAGGGGAAAATACTGCTTTAGATGTTGAAGATTGAGGATATTGCTCTCGGTTGTTGTATCGTTTGTGCTGGCTGATTGTGCTGCTCTTCAATCGTGCAATAAACCTTTTAAGACAATTCCTGCAGGTATTGTAATCTTTCGCTGCTTGACATAGTATTTTTTTCATCCTTATTGACCTTACCTACAGCCAATTTCATAATATGTAGTGGTGTAGTCCCTCTATCTGTCCTTCTTTTATAATTACGCATCCTTTAAAAGAAAAAAAATACACCATTTATTAAACATATCACTTCAATAAAACATATGGGGTAAAAAGTTCTCTAGCGGGACAAGAAGTCCCATTGGTGTACTTCTTGCCCCATACCTATGTTCAGTGATTTGCAAGGTTATAAAATAAAAACGGTTAACAACAACAACATTTTATTACCATGCATTACTTACGGGTATATTAAGACTGCAATATGAACTTACCTTAATCTTTTCTTTACAGTCAATGTAGATCTATGAAAGAAACGAGAACCAACACTTTTTTTAGTTTTAGGCGCGAAAAAATTTCGATAGCTATATTAATCGCATGTGCGCTCCGCGACGACTGACGGCTCGCGGCTTCGTCGTCGCCCCTCACCCCGCTTCAGGTCACCTAGACCGTCTGTTTCTAGCGCGGATAGATACTGTGATATGTATGTTGGGACTTCTTACCCACCGGACTTCTAGCCCCGCCCTACCCTACTTCTTAATAAAAAGGAACAAAAAAGTTAAAAATAATTTAAACCTGATAAGAAATAAATAAAAGCGTGTTGGGGTTGTGTCGTTTAATTACCACCAATTGATGGAGCCGGAAGATGGCCATAGAAACCCTTCTATGGCCATCTTCCAGCTCTATCACTGATGATGGAGCTGGAAGATGGCCATAGGGATGGGGCTATAGATGGTAACTAGGGTCTGAACCCTGATTACCATCTAACACCAAAGTTCTCGTCAAGGCGGATCAAACGAGTCCAATACTCGATGGGGTTGTGTCGTTTAACTACCGAGTTCCTATGGACACCTTCAAGTTCCATCATCAGATCAGCTCCATGTCATAATAATTTTGCATTGTCATCCGATTTACACATGCATGTAAAATTTCAGCTCAATCGGTTGAAGATATCTGCTTCAAAATTGAGTTGCAAGAGTCCACCCGAACATACATACATACATACATCGCAAGTTAAATAAAAGCTTGTAAAAAGATACTCTTATATTTTTTAAGGCATAAAATATTGATTCAGATTAACAGTAATAGTAAAATAATGATATGCTAAATGATTTTATAGCGCAAGTGTCCTCGTTTACTAGTTCCGACACAGCACCCTAATGGTGTAACACACTATCAACCACAACCTGAATCATTTTGAAGGATATTGTTAATATACTGCTTCACAAGTTAATTATTTAGCACCAAAAACTAATTTGCTTCCTCTTGAAAGAGCTCAGAGAGCAATTTTGAAGGTAGCAATCCAATCTTACCTTCCAATCCAATTCCATCTTACCTTCTTTTTTCCCACAGATCTGCTATATAAATCCTGCAATGTACTAACTGTTCGCCAGCTTTTCATTATACACCTTAGTGTTAAAACAGCACACCATGCTTGCCTACAATGCCGACAACACTAACAAGACGCGGAATGATCTAGTATGCATGTCTAATGGAGCCTCAAAACATGTCTTTGTAGAAAGATTTTTAACATTCTTAGGTCCATTCCTGTACAATAGATTAAATAGAAAACTAATTATCTATAAACTAAATTACTATAGCTGTAAACAAATTATATTTACTTATTTACTAACCATCGGTTATGCACAGACAGAAGATCTACTTATTGTCTGCAAATAAAACTACTAACATGCTATTTTACTTATATTATAATTACCTAAGTTTTTAATTTAGTTTTTACGTCATATTTATTGTTAATTTATTTCATTAAGTATTTAAGCACTTTCTAGCCTGAAGCACAGGTTCAACCTAGTTCAGGCAAATTATGAACTATGCGCTATTTTTAAATTGTAGGTATAAAATGTAAATGTATTCCCTTTTTATAAATAAACGATTATTATTATTATTTATTTAGGTAACCAACAGCGATACATAAAAATATTTTACAAAATTTGCGTGTTACAGTTTTTATAGCCAATTATAGGTTTCCCTGTGTAACTGGGATATACGAGTATGTATAAAACATGCGAACGGACTAATGCCAGATAATTCCAATTAAAAATTACATAAGGTTAGTACACAAACGAAAACACGAAACGAAACGCACACATGCATTCATGTGTACGAAATGTACACATAAACGTAATAAAGAGTTTGAGTTTAATTTAGATCACAATTTAAAAAAAGTTAAAACAAATAATGTTGGATGTTGATAGCAGAAGATAGAAGAAGAAGAGAGGCATTCCACTTAGAGCACTGATTTCAACAACACTTCCGCGAACCGCACTTGAGCACTTTCACTAACCGCACTGAAACAAAATTTCAAGATCGGTTGCTTGTCACTTGTCTCTATAGTTTTCAATATTTGTTTCTTGAATGTCGATTTGTTACAGTTATATAAATCAACTTCTGAGAATTCCGAGTTATAAATTCGAGCAATGCAAGTCAGTACATAGTGCTTGGCATAGTTCGATAAATTTGTCTGCTCAACAACGTATATAACGCAATGAATGTTGTTGAACTGTCTAAATGAAAGCCATTTCTACTGATAGTGTGTCACGTATTTACTCCGCTGGTTCACTTACCATTAACCTAAACCACTATTTTCAACCTCCTACGCTTCGATGTTCTATCCAACGCTAGCAACCCAACAAGCTTTGCAAATAAAAATAAAATAATGACTTCCACCTAATGTAATGAAAGAAAACTTACATATGTAAATATGTACTTTCTAATCACATGACGCGTATGTACAGCTTAGTACATACAGCTAGGTTTAAAGTACCTAGACGCCTGTGCGGGCCGCACGCACTTTTCAAGACTAGCTACCGTTTCCATTGCTTCAGTGAAAATGACGGATATCATGACACCCAGTCCAAGTTTAATAGTAACGTATTTTTAAGTCCTACTTCCAGGTTTGTATGGATGGATGGATGGATGTATGTTTGTTACTCTTTCACGCAAAAATTTCTGAACGGGTTTGGATGAAATTTGGCACACAGATGGTTTATAACCAGGATTAACATATAGGATACTTTTTATCTCGATATTCCTCGGGATCGAAACTTATGCAGGTGAAACCGCGGGGCGCAGCTAGTAAAAAATATTTTTTTATTGCTAAATGGGCCTGCTCTTGACCTCGATCACGCCTGATGGGAAGCGATGGATGAGGTCTATGATGGAACGAAGTGCCCAGAAGATGCCTGTTCACTCTTGCTTTGAAGGCAGACGGGTAAAATGTGGGAGGGGAAAACAGATGGCCGGCAGGGCAAGGGCGACTCAAAATTACTTAAGTATACTTACATTAGTTTAAGAACTTACCTTATTAAGGTTAAATAAAAAAGGTTTATTATTTTTTGCTTTTCAGTTTTTTCGGCGGTTCAATTTTTTGTTAAGTAATTCTTTTTTAATTGGTCCGGGAAGTACTTTGGCCATCACTTTACTTATTTCTGCTTCAAAGCAGCATTGCTGTGTTCCACAATTAACCAGTAATGTTTCCACTGCTAAGACAGGCCTTCTCTCTTTGTGAGAGGGAGTGGGCTTGAATCCACCACGGGGGCCCAGACCATGATTTCGAAATAATTAGTTGGTTAGTTGGTAAGTCTTCAAGATGCTTTCCCTCGTCGATTTGAAGGCAGTGGTAGTAAAATAAACTAAGCGCCGGTTTGAGAACTTTGAAGGTTGTGGATGCTGGTATAATTATAGGCACATGAGACATTTCTGACTTGTCTCTAGGATTGCAATCCAGAAACAGCGGTGACCCTCATAAAGACCCTTCATTGCCATCCAATATGTAAAAAACCGGCCAAGTGCGAGTCGGACTCGCCCATGAAGGGTTCCGTTACGTTACGATTTATGACGTATTAAAAAAAAACTACTCACTAGATCTCGTTCAAACCAATTTTCGGTGGAAGTTTATATGGTAATGTACATCATATATTTTTTTTAGTTTTATCATTCTCTTATTTTAGAAGTTACAGGGGGGGGGACACACATTTTACCACTTTGGAAGTGTCTCTCGCGCAAACTATTCAGTTTAGAAAAAAATGATATTAGAAACCTCAATATCATTTTTGAAGACCTATCCATAGATACCCCACACGTATGGGTTTGATGAAAAAAAAAATTTTGAGTTTCAGTTCTAAGTATGGGGACCCCCAAAATTTATTGTTTTTTTTCTATTTTTGTGTGAAAATCTTAATGCGGTTCACAGAATACATCTACTTACCAAGTTTCAACAGTATAGCTCTTATAGTTTCGGAAAAAAGCGGCTGTGACATACGGACGGACAGACAGACAGACAGACAGACAGACAGACAGACAGACAGACATGGCGAATCCATAAGGGTTCCGTTGCCATTTGGCTACGGAACCCTAAAAAAATGCCATCGCAAATCAATGGAAACCAACCCCAGTCATTCTTAACGAGCCTAGCTCCCCTCTTGCACACACACGCATCACTCACGCACTTTTGCACACACATATACCTACACATACCCATATTTACAAACACACACATACAGCCACTCTTGAGGGTCGACGTATGTTGATATTTCAGAGCGTTGACTTGCCTAGACCGACCCAGTTAGGGGTTTTTATAAAATTCAGTGATGGGTGAGAAATTGTGTAGCTTGAGTTCTTTAGGACCCTATAGGTTGAGATTACTGATTAGAAATCGTAGGAGAAAAAGTAATATATGTGTATCTGTACCTACTATAATTACACATACAACCTACTATTGTATAGAAGAAGAAGCAAGTTCTTCTAATTGAACAGACAGCTGTGTTTACTAGTTTGTTACGCCAATTCTCCTTCCCAGCGAAAGCACTAGGAAGTGGTGAAGGATTTGCGTTTTGGGGGACCGTCTTATGTCATTTTGACGTTCAAAGAGTTCTGATTCTGAGCCTAATTTGAATAAATGACTTTTGATTTTGACCTCTGCTTAACACTTCGGGGAATACAGGCGTCATGTCCGTCTGTATGTCTACCTGTGTTCTATTAAACAAACATCATCTGCCTCGCCTTTTCCCGACTATTTTGGTGACAGCTTTAAGTCTAACCGGATGCAACTGATTAGCAGAATTTTACATGGAGCGACTGCCTATCTTACTTCCAAAACCCCGACTTACGAGTTATGGTTGTGGGTTCGAACCCTTAGGCAGGCACTTTACTTTGTGTAAATAATTTCAGCACCATTGCTCTCAAAACGGTGACGGAAAACATCGTGAGGAAACCGGCACGCCCTAGAATTAAACATTTACACACCTACAACGTCCTCCAAAAGGTGGAAGCTATTATGTCCAACTACTCGTTTCCACACCATGCATAAACCGTTTCTTTGCGAAAGAAGTGGACCCTCAATCGATATGTAATCGTGCACTCAAATAGAAGTTCCGGTAAAAGATGAACACTGAAAAATATGTTAGAGCAACCTGTACATGTATACAGAATGTTTCCGGCGTACTGCCGGTGGGTGTCTATCAGACCGAACTGCCGATCGATTCTGTAAAAATCTCACCGTGAAAAGTTAGGTGAAGTGAGCTTAAAGTGAGCTGTCAGTAGTGTCAATCCCTAGTATTAGTTGGAATGACAGCTCACTCCACGCTCACTTCACCTAAGTTTTCACGGTGAGATGGTTACAGAATCACACTGCTGTATCGTTTATTCACACGACACGTCCCAGATGTCAACAACCTCGTGCTAAGTCAAGATACTTGTTTTTTTTCTCTCTTTAATACTGTTATTACTCTGATTTTTTTTTTCCTCTGTTTCACAAGATCCAAGTTGCAACAAACCGGCCCAGCCTTTTCCCAACTGTAATAGGGCCGTCTACCAGTCTAACCGGGTGCAGCTGAACACCATTAGTTTACTTGGAGCGAATGCCTATCTCACCTCCGAACCAAAACCCAGTTACTGGGTAACACGATACCCCTTGGTAAGACTGGTTGTCAGACGGTGGTTGTCACCCGTAACGACTGTCAAAGATTTACGAATGAAAACCGGGTCCAACGCAACGGCTTAACGTGCTTTCCGAGTCACGGAGGGGTCTCGATATGTAACCGATGGTCACCATCCACAAACCGACCGCGGCAAGTGTAGCTTCACTTTCGATCGACCCCAGCATCCAAGACGCAACAATTATTTTTTAAATATTAAATTTGTATTGTTACAACATGTCGTGGTGCTACGCTACGATGTAACAGTTCCCCAATATAAAGGCATGCACTCACTCCAGGAAGCGCACACGACTGCGCTACAAATGCAATTCAAGCTGTCCCTCACACGGCTACCAGTGTTGGGTGTTGACAGATTAAACGTCATTTTCAAACATTACAATACTAGCTGCGCCCCGCGTTTTCACCCGCAAAAGTTTCGATCCCGTGGGAATATCGGGATAAAAAGTATCCTATATGTTAATCCTGGTTATAAACCATCTGTGTGCCAAATTTCATCCAAATACGTTCAGTAGTTTTTGCGCGAAAGAGTAACAAACATCCATCCATCCAGCTATACAAACTTTCACGTTTATAATATTACTAGCTGCGCCCCGCGGTTTCACCCGCATAAGTTTCGATCCCGTGGGAATATCGGGATAAAAAGTATTCTATATGTTAATCCTGGTTATAAACCATCTGTGTGTGAAATGTCATCCAAATCCGTTCAGTATTTTTTGCGTGAAAGAGTAACAAACATTCAACCATCCATCCATCCAGGTTTCACGTTAATTATAAGTAGGAAGGATTACTATATAATATTAAGTAGGAAGGATTACTAGGATTCTGCGTTGTTCAGACAGAGGCGGTGGTGGACTATTTCTTCTTCTTCGTGATGATTCTAAGTAGCCTGTATTGTTCCATTACAGGTCAAAGGCCTTCCTCTCCAGAGCGGGAAGAGTCATTTAATAATTTTCCATCCTGAAAAAAAAAAAAGGCCTTCCTTTCCCTTTTCCACACAATTCTGTCTTTTGCTAGAACGCCAGTCCTTTCGGTAGGAGTCAAGCTCATCCTGCCATCTTCGTCTCGTCCTGCCGCGCTGGCGTCATCGTGCGTTTAGAATAGAATATTTTTTTTATTTATTGTAACCAAGACTCAACAAGATTGTTAGTAAAACTTTCGATTGTGTTAGTAAGCACTGACACTAAACAAAAACAAGGAAAACAATACAAGAAATAACGGTTGGACACCGTTGCGACATTTTGGAACGAAGTTCCTTATCACAAGTTTCTTATTACGTATCACACATATTTATAATCTGCACACTTGGCAAATGAGAGCTAGAACAAAAAAAGTGGAACACTTTGACCGTCACGACACTTGCTGGGATGTGTGTATGTGTGTTTACTAGCTTATGTCTACGTGTTCTTGGTTGAGACTGAGATCAGACTGTGAAGGTTCTTAAAATTACAAGAATTGCCCTCCAGGTTGCGCGTCGATGTCCCTGTTTACCAAAAGGTAACAGAGTACCCCTAAGTACGTCAGTCTCAGTCTGATCGTCATATTATTACTATTTCAGCGAATGTCGACTACAGGTGCACACTACCTTTATTAAAAACCCAGGAAAAGAGAAAGATGTACTGTGGGGCGTATATGCCAATGTAAGTTTTTGAACATTCATCCTACACATCCTACATCTAACAGAAGAATTCAGCTGGGCTGGGCAGCGTTTGGGAAGCTTCGTCGAGTCTTCTCGTCGCGTTCCACAGAGCCTAAAGTCTAAGGTCTTCAATCAGTGCGTCCTGCCAGTTATGGCTTACGGAGCCGAGGGCGCCCCCCTGTACGGACCTCGGTTTAGGGCGTCGCTGGGATTCGAGCAGCGTCGACGCAGCTTCGCGAGGTCCTGGTGGCGGAATGGCTGGACAGACTCTCACGCCTTACCGTCGGCCTCATCACCATCGAGGCGATCCGCCCGGTTCTGGCAGACTGGCTCGGGAGAAGGCACGGCTCCCTGACGTTTCGGGCGACGCAGGTGCTCTGGGGGCATGGTTGCTTCGGGATGTACCTGTGTCGCACGAACAAGGAGCCCGTTCCCGCGACCCGCAGCGTACGTGTGAGATGTTTTTAGTCAGTAAGAGTCTGACAGACTCCGCCGCCCAATCCAGGGCGGCGGACATCCAGTAGGATTTTCCACCACGGAAAAAAAAGGGCGTCGCTGGGAGAGGGCAGAATTTAAAGCTACAGGCTCAGCAACGCCCGTGGCCCCTGGCCCAGGCAACTGAAGGAACACGGGTGGTTTTTAGTCTAGACATGAAGAGTGAGAGAAGTTATTTGATGATTTCCAAAACAACAAAAAAAAACAAAAGGCTCAGAGTCAGAGAGGCTGGCTTTTAAGACCCTAGTTCATTTTCCTTTTCTTTTCAGATTTGGTTATGAGTCCTCAATAAACGAATGTGTGCGATTCATCTATGGTGGCTGTGGAGGTGACAAAAACAGATTTCATAACAAACTTCTCTGCGAAAAAGCTTGCAAGATCGGGTACAAGTAGTAAACAAATTCTCCAAATAAAAAACCGGTCAAGAACGAGTTGGACTCGCGCACCGAGGGTTCCGTACCATTCTGATGATTTCTGAAAGTGTGCTATTTAAAGACACCGTATTAGTAACATTTTATTGTAAACGTTTAGCTTTGTGCAATCAGTGCGATTCTGTAACCATCTCACCGTGAAAACTCAGGTGAAGTGAGCGTGGAGTGAGCTGTCATCCCAACTAATGCTAGGGATTGACACTATTGACAGCTCACTCTAAGCTCACTTCACCTAACTTTTCACGGTGGATTTTTACAGAAACGAACGGCTGCTGACATTTTTAAAATTCTGTTTTATTATAACGTTAAAGAAAATCCTTATTTCAATTAAGAAACCTACCTTCTCACCCATCCTATTTGGATCCACGGCCTTAATAAAAGGTTGAACGACTTTATATTTATTTTTATGCAAGTGGTTTTGAGAGAGAGGCGGAAAGAGACAGAGGGTTTATCGGAGGACCCTCCCTTTTCTATAGAGGATGAGTATACTTGTCACCCTGTTCCTCAAGCGTCTATAAAGATATCTGGCGTTGTAAAAATCAGCTCTAGCCAGATAAGTAAAAAGAATTACCGCCAACATAACCGAAAACCGTAATCACAGCACATAAAAAAAGAAAATTAAATATAGGTTTCATTTTGCACGAGTCTTTGCGCGGACTTGCAATGGGTAAGAAATATCTTGATAGCACAAGGTAAGTTTAACCATCCATAGACACATGAAACGGTTTAGTTTTGTCTCTGGGATATTTGGATAAATAATGCCTTAAGAAACAGAAAAACAATTAAAACAAAAATTTGCATAGAAGTGTAATAATAAACAAAATTACAGAACACTGGTGATTTATACGAATTTGATATTAATAATAATAATCAATGTATTTCAGACTAGGTCCATAAACAACACACATTACAATTTTATACTAAAAAAAAGCAAAATAACATACATTGTGAAAACACAAACCTACACAATACACCAAAACAACTTATTTTAAATGTTGGAATGACGCACGATGAGTGGTCATCCATTGTTTAATAATACAGCCCTGCTCAATACCAGCTGATATCAAAGGTAATCAACGAGAACATTGCTGCTGTCTACACTCGATAGCAATGGAAATTAATTAGGACAAATATAAAAGGCAACAATCTTATAGCATTTGTAAATAAAATCGTAATTTTTCTTGAAAAGTATGCCAGGGTGGCGCTGTCAGCAAGAAAATTGTCATTGGATTTTTCAGTTCAAAAACGAAGAATAATTAAAATTAATACAAAGATTTCGATTAAACGCAGAATTTCCAAATATGTAAGATTGATAGCATTTTTAGGTAGAACAGAAAAGGAAAAAGGAAATTATAAAACGGTAAAAATAATCCCAATCCCAGTCCAGTCCAAGTCCAGTCCAAGTCCAGTTCAAGTCCAGTCCAAGTCCAGTCCAAGTCCAGTCCAAGTCCAGTCCAAGTCCCGTCCAAGTCCAGTCCAAGTCCAGTCCAAGTCAAGTCAGTCCAAGTCCAGTCCAAGTCCTGTCAATGTCCAGTCTATGTCCAGTCCAAGTCCAGTCCATGTCCAGTCCAAGTCCAGTCCAAGACCAGTCCAAGTCCAGTCCAAGTCCAGTCCAAGTCCAGTCCAAGTCCAGTCCAAGTCCAGTCCAAGTCCAGTCCAAGTCCAGTCCAAGTCCAGTCCAAGTCCAGTCCAAGTCCAGTCCAAGTCCAGTCCAAGTCCAGTCCAAGTCCAGTCCAAGTCCAGTCCAAGTCCAGTCCAAGTCCAGTCCAAGTCCAGTCCAAGTCCAGTCCAAGTCCAGTCCAAGTCCAGTCCAAGTCCAGTCCAAGTCCAGTCCAAGTCCAGTCCAAGTCCAGTCCAAGTCCAAGTCCAGTCCAAGTCCAGTACAAGTCCAGTCCAAGTCCAGTCCAAGTCCAGTCCAAGTGCAGTCCAAGTCCAGTCCAAGTCCAGTCCACGTCCAGTCCAAGTCCAGTCCAAGTCCAGTCCAAGTCCAGTCCAAGTCCCGTCCAAGTCCAGTCCAAGTCCAGTCCAAGTCCAGTCCAGTTGTCCAGTTCTATTCTACCTTTTACATTTTGAGGCACGTCAGTGTGGATGACACTAACTACTTCACGGACCGACTGGACAAATTAAATGTCTGCAAGCTATTAATTTGAAACACGCATCATCTATAGTCCATTTACAATAGCATTAGAAAAAAGAGGCTCGTAGAAGCAGGAATGCAAAACATTTTATTTCAAAGTTATGATAAAACAATTATTCTAATTTTCTTGCGTTTTTTGCAATTTGCAGGTCAGTGTGTAAGGTTGTATCTTAATAAAAATAATATGATGCGCAACAATAAGAAATATGTAGGCAATAATACAATTTTAACCTTAAAAATCATCAAATTAGAATTGCTCCGAATTCGTCTGATTTCGCGGGCTACTGCAGCGCATCCACCTTAATTAAAATAAAATTCGGTAGAATTATAGTGAAACGAATAACGTTCCAAGTATTGTTCATCCCTGCTTCTTTTAGGTTTTTAGCATTGACACTGTAATTTTAAATTGGAGTTATATAATATAAATAAATTAAAGCCACATAATTTCATAAGATAAATAGTTAAAATGGTTACAATTAAGTGTGACAGCTGCTGTAAAAATAGATCATAATAAATTCGGCGTCTATCATAATGTAACAATGTTTATTGTATTTTTGTTACAAAGTGTGCATTAAAAATAACCTTTTTTAACTTCTTTCTAATGCTATTGTAAATGGACTATAAGAATATGACCGTAAACTACGACAACATAAGTCGGTACCGGTCGTTGACCACTACCTACTCATCATAATTATGTCCGTAAGCGATACGTACTAATCTGAACTTGCCCTTTATTATTTTGAACAAGCGTAGTGATCAATGCTCGTTCTTTTTTTTGTATGAAAAGGGGCCTTTGTCGTACAGAGGGACAATAATTGCAGGCAGATATTTTTGTTTAGCATTTCCCCTTATATTGATATGTATCATTTAAATTATAATGCCAACCCCATCAACGAATTCAAAACGCACAGTGACATTACTACAAAAAAATGATTTCCGTGATGATGTATAGTCCCGTGAAAAGTGTAGGGCTGCCACCTGTCATAGAGCATAGAAAAGAAAGATTCTTTCGTAGACGGTAGCCTTCCCGTAGTTCGTTGGCGGCTACGGCGTAGTTTGGTGCTAGATAAGTATTATTCTATATTATATCCTTGGCCATTTGATGAATGAGAGTGGCCAAGAAATGGACTAAGTATCTTGCATTGGGAAAGGCGTACATTCAGTAGTGGGCTGCTATGTGCTGCTACGTGACAGTCTCTTTCTAAAAATTATGACGCAGGTAAGCATAGTAGTAGTAGAGCAGCGGGGTAAATAGACGATTGACTGGTGAATGATCAATCAATCAATTAACTCAGCTTATCGCAGTCCACTGCTGGACATAGGCCTCTCCCAGGCTGTGCCACAACTCCCTGTCCTGCGCCTTCCACCTCCAGTCTGACCTAGCCACCTTCTGTAGGTTATCTGTTCATCTAGCTGGGCATCTAGCTGGTGGTGTCTACTTGGACTGGACTCGGACTGGACTTGGACTGGACTTGGACTAGACTTGGACTGGACTTGGACTGGACTTGGACTGGACTTGGACTGGACTTGTACTGGATTTGGACTGGACTTGGACTGGACATGGACTGGACTTGGACTGGACTTGGACTGGACGTGGACTGGACTTGGACTGAACTGGACTTGGACTGGACTTGGACTGGACTTGGACTGGACTTGGACTGGACTTGGACTGAACTTGGACTGGACTTGGACTGGACTTGGACTGGACTTGGACTGGTCGTGGACTGGACTTGTACTGTACTTGGACTGGACTTGGACTGGACTTGGACTGGACTTGGACTGGACTTGGACTGGACTTGGGCTGGACTTGGACTGGACTTGGACTGGACTTGCACTGGACTTGGACTGGAGCATAAAAAAGAAAGATTCTTTCGTAGACGGTAGCCTTGCCGTAGTTCGTTGGCGGCTACGGCGTAGTTTGGTGCTAGATTAGTATTATTTTATATTATATCCTTGGCCATTTGATGAATGAGAGTGGCCAAGATATGAGCTCAGTATCATGCATTGGGAAAGGCCTATATTCAGTAGTGGGCTGCTATGTTCTTCTAATAACGCCCTTTTTTGTGATAAAAAGATATCAGGATAATGAGAATACAGTTATACGCAGCCGTTAAAATGGCAAATCTAATTTTAGACGAAGGTTAGCTTTGTAGAGCGGCATCTCGGTCACTCATAAATACGTAAGTTTCAAAATAAAATCGTAATTTCAAATTGACTTTACAGTGTGAAACCAGTATTTCTTGAAAAGTATGCCAGAGTGGCGCTGTCAGCAAGAAAATTGTCATTGGATTGTCAATTACAATACATTTTTTTCAGTTCAAAAACGAAGGTTAATTAAAATATAATATAGTACCTATAATAAAAAGATTTCGATTAAACGCAGAATTATGAAATATCTAAGACTGATAGCATTTTTAGGTAGAACAGAAAAGGAAACAGGAATAATTATAAAACGGTAAAAATAATCCCAGTCCAGGTCCTGTTCAGGACCTGTCCAGTGCCAGTCCAAGTCCAGTCCAAGTCCAGTCCAAGTCCAGTCCAAGTCCCGTCCAAGTCCAGTCCAAGTCCTGTCCAGGTCCTGTCCAAGTCCAGTCGTAGTCCAGTCCAATTCCAGGCCAAGTCCAGTCCAAGTCCAGTCCAAGTCCAGTCCAAGTCGAGCGACTTCAAAATAAGTAATTATTAATCATTCACCAGCTAGATGCCCAGCTAGATAGACAGATAACCTACAAAAGGTGGCTGGGTCACTGGAGGTGGCAGGCGGAGGACAGGGTGTTGTGGCACAGCCTGGGAGAGGCCTATGTCCAGCAGTGGACTGCGATAGGCTGAGTTGAATGACTGATTGATTATTCACCAGTCAATCGTCTATTTACCCCGCTGTTACTACTACTATGCTTACCTGCGTCGTAATTTTTAGAAAGAGACTGTCACGTAGCAGCACGTAGCAGCCCACTACTGAATGTACGCCTTTCCCAATGCAAGCATGATGCATTTGTGAATAATAAATAAATAAGATACTGAGCCCATTTCTTGGCCACTCTCATTCATCAAATGGCCAAGGATATAATATAAAATAATACTTATCTAGCACCAAACTACGCCGTGTCAGCCATCGAACTACGAGTACTATGACAGGTGGCAGCCATTCACTTTTCACGGGACGGTATTGAAAACAGCGCGATCTATAAATTGAGTGGACTTGGACTGGACTTGGACTGGACCTGGACTGGACTTGAACTGGACTTGGACTGGACTTGGACTGGCCATGGACTGGACTTGGAATGGACTTGGTACGGACTTGGACTGGCCTGGGACTGGACTTGGACTGGACTTAGACAGGACTTGGACTGGACTTGGACTGGACTTGGACTGGACCTGGACTGGACTTGGACTGGACCTGGTCTGGACCTGGACTGGACTTGGACTGGACCTGTACTGGACTTGGACTGGACTTGGACTGGACTTGGACTGGACTTGGACTGGACTTGGACTGGACTTGGACTGGACTTGGACTGGACTTGGACTGGACTTGGACTGGACATGGACTGGACTTGGACTTGTCTTGGACTGGAGTCGGACTGGACCTGGACTGGACTTGGACTGGACTTGGACTGGACTTGGACTGGACTTAGACTGGTACTGGACTGGACTTGGACTGGACTTCTTACGGACTTGGACTGGCCATGGACTGGACTTGGACTGGACTTGGACTGGACTTGGAATGGACTTGGACTGGATTTGGACTGGTCCTGGACTTGGACTGGACTTGGACTGGACCTGGACTTGGACTGGACTTGGACTGGACTTGGACAGGACTTGGACTGGCCATGGACTGGACTTGGACTTGTACTTGGACTGGACTTGGACTGGACTTGGACTGTCTTGGACTGGACTTGGACTGGACCTAGACTCGTACTGGACTGGACTTGGACTGGACTTGGTACGGACTTGGACTGGCCTTCGACTGGACTTAGACAGGGCTTGGACTGGACTTGACTGGACATGGACTGGACCTGGACTGGACTTGGACTGGACTTGGACTGGACTTGGACTGGACTTGGACTGGACTTGGACTGGTCTAGGTCTGGACTTGGACTGGACCTGGACTTGGACTGGACTTGGACCTGGACTTTGACTGGACTTGGACTGGCCATGGACTGGACTTGGACTGGACTTGGACTGGACATTGACTAGACTTGGACTGGACTTGGACTGGACTTGGACTGGACTTGGACTGGACTTAGACTGGACATGGACTGGACTTGGGCTGGACTTGGACTGGACTTGGACTGGACTTGGACTGGACTTGGACTGGACTTGGACTGGACTTGGACTGGACTTGGACTGGACTTGGACTGGACTTGGTACGGACTTGGACTGGCCTTGGACTGAACATGGACTGGACTTGGACTGGACTTGGACTGGTGTTGGACTGGACCTGGGCTGGACATGGACTGGACGTGGACTGGACTTGGACTGCACTTGGACTGGACTTGGACTGGACTTGGACTGGACTTGGACTAGACTTTGACTGGACTTGGACTGGACTTGGACTGGACTTGTACTGGACTTGGACTGGCCCTGGACAGGACTTGGACTGGCCCTGGACAGGACCTGGACTGGACTTGGACTGGACCTGAACTTGGACTGGACTTGGACTGTATAAAAAAATAAGTCCAGGCGGGAGCGACTGGGCTTATTTTTACCCTTTTATAATTTCCTTTTTCCGGTCGTTGACCACTACCAAGTAATCATATTATGTCCGATACGTACTAGTCTGAACTTGCCAATTATTATTTTGAACAAGCGTGGTGATCAATACTCGTTCTTTTGTTTGTATGAAGAGAGGCCTTGGTCCTACAGAGGTACAATAATTGCAGGCAGATATTTTTGTTCAGCATTTCCCCTTACATTGATATATATATAATTTAAATCAACGAATACAAAACGCACAGTGACATCTATCGACAGTATGTAAAATTACTACCAAACAATAACAGTCCTCTTGCTTGCATTGCTCGTGCATGATTTCCGTGATGATGTATAGATGGCGCTGTTTTCAATACCGTTCCGTGAAAAGTGAAGGGCGGCTACCTGTCATAGAGCATAGAAAAGAAAGATTCTTTCGTAGACCGTAGCCTTCCCGTAGTTCGTTGGCTGCTACGGCATAGTTTGGTGCTAGATAAGTATTATTTAATATTATATCCTTGGCCATTGCTTGCTTATTCTGTGAGCTATGTCGACAATTTTGGCTCTGCCGGATCACCGCGTTGCGGATTCGATCCCTCAGAGAGACTCCAAGCATAGCCCGTTCATATCTCCCAGGCTGCGCCACAACACCCTGTCCTCCGCCTTCCGCATCCAGTCTGTCCCAGCCACCTTCTGTTGGTCATCTGTCCATATAGCTGGGCATCTAGCTGGTGAATGATTAATGATTAATTATTTCAAAGTGACGTCTCTGAACACCAAGGTAACACCCATTAATCAAACAAAATATTCCAATTAAAAACCACTTATATATTTTTTTGATAAGTTAGCGTCAGAATACCACAAAATTATTCCTACAAGGTCTGCAGTACTCCTAATTATGACAAGTTTTACGACACTCCTGCGCACTCAAGAAATTGTTCTTATTACCACCGCATCCGCCATAGATGAATTGTTCACATTTGCCACTACTACAGTTGTATGCATATCTGAAAAATAAAATATAACATCACTTATGTATAGATAACAGGTCCCTAGTCCTACCTAGATAAAATAGTATAGGTGCCCGCCATCATCATCAGCATTAGCCTACAGCGTTCCTTTGATAGACATAAGGATGATTTCCACTCGAATCGGAACGGACTTTAAACGATATTAAATCGTGTACACAGTTTTTAAAGTCTATATTACCAAGCCGCGCACAGCAGCTTGTCCGCGGGCGTCTCCCGCGACACGCAATCGCAGCCGAAAGTATGCTGCGACGCGCAATCGGCTCCGTTCGCCTGTCGTCGTATCCAATCGAATCGTATAACAATTAGAACACGTTAACGCGGTAGGAATGAAACCATTTGACTAGGCGCAGAAACGGATACGTTCGCAAGCGACGGTACGGAGCCGATCGTATGCGTCGACTTGTAACAGACAACGAAGCAGTCGAACAACGCAGCAGAAGGCTTTACCGTAGTCAAGTTAAAATACATACCGAGGGAAATAAGCCAAACACAATCCTTGTACGATGGGTTGCAAGCAAACAGGATCTGAAAAACAAAACAACATTTCAATTTGTGCAGTTTACGTCATGGGTATTTTGGTATTTTATTCATGGGTTTTGAGGGTGCTCAAAACTGAAAATTAGGTCAAAATAAATATCCAGAAAAGCGTGCTTAGAACCAAATACCAGGCCCGTACCATGACCGTCTGATGGTCAGGGGAACTTGACAGCAATAGTTGCACCGCATGAGGTTCAAAATCTCTTGACACTTCACATGACATTGTATGTTTTGTGGTGTTAAATGTATTTTTCGTTATGTATTTTCTGGTGCACAGTAAAGTATATAAGAAAAAAAAAAGAAAATGACACCTCACTTTAACAGTGTTAACACCCCAGATAAAAGTTATCGCAGTCCACTGCTGGACATAGTGTTCTCCTAGGCTACGTCACAACACCCTGTCCTCCGCCTTCCGCATCCAGTCTGTCCCAGCCACTTTCCTAAGATCGTCAGTCCATCTAGCTGGGAGGCGTCCCACCCTACGCTTGGCGATCTCCACTCCAGGAATCGTGTGCTCCACTAGCTATCGATCCTTCGACAAATATGGCCAGCCCACTGCCACTTCAGCTTGCTTACTCTGTAAGCTATGTCGGTAACTCCTGCAGTGCGATTCTGTAACCATCTCACCGTGAAAACTTAAGTGAAGTGAGCGTGGAGTGAGCTGTCATTCCAACTAATACTAGGGATTAACACTATTGACAGCTCACTCTAAGCTCACTTCACCTAACTTTTCACAGTGAGATTTTTACAAAATCGATCGGCAGTTCTTTTCCGGATTACTTCTTTTTTGACGTTATCCTTCAAAGAAACTCCGAGCAGAGCCCGCCCGCAAAGAAGTTATACGACTGATAAATAAATAGAAAAACTTACCTATATTATCTACGTGTTTTGCGTATACAACCGCCATGAATGAAATTATGAGAAAATAAAATAGTTTCATATTGAATAACCGTAATTATCTTCAAGACGGGTTCAGACACCACAATTAGGTACTACCTTGAAGTATGTAGGTATACTTGCAAACTAGAACAGACAATATTTTCCTCGTATATATATTAAATAATCATTTGAATGTCAGGGCTGTATTAAGGCTGTTTTAATTCTAAGTTAAAGAGCTCTTTTTTAATATGGCTATTTAATTGGAACCAACTAAAGGGCTCGTTCACACGTATCCAACACACCAAAGAACAGCGACAAAATGTGTGTCCACTAGGTTAACCGTTTTTTGACAGAGCGAACTATTGAGCACTTATATATTTTTTGTCAAAACTAATAGACGTACGGTATTATAATGTCTGTAAGAAGTCATAAATAAGATAATTCAATAAGATTTGGCAGTTTATATAATATTTATTTTGTTACGCATTTCAAAGATAACTTTTACGTAATCTGGAATAGTACCGTTCTAAGGCAGCTGTCAAAAAACGGTTAACCTGCTGGACAGAGTATAACAGTGGTTACGTGTGGATGGTGTCGCTGCAACTTCTTGCAGTTGCGATGCCATAACGTTGCGGCTAGTGTTTGCAGATAGACAGGTCATTGTGTTTGCGATGTGGACGGCCGCTTGGGCCGCTAGCCCGCTAAATTCTCTTTTTTACGTTTATTGATATTGGAAGGTGTTACCATGGGGCAGCGTGTTACCGGTAACTGGGTTGTGGAGGTCAGATAGGTAGTCGCTCTACATAAAATACTGGTTTTCAGCTGCATTCGGTTATAATACTGGAAGCCGACCTCAACATAGTTGTGAAATGGCTAGGCAGATGATGCTCTACTTGTCCGCCAAAGAACACTACTGTGTTTTGGTTTCAAGGGTTTGTTAAGATCCCTTTTAGAATTAAGACTTAGACCTTCAGCTACGGTTTCCTAGAAGAGCATAGCATAGTATAATCAGCCAGTAACTTCCCACTCTGGACACAAGCTTCCTCTCTGAGAGGGCCACGCACACGTCCACCAAGTGGACCCAGTGCGGCTTGGTAGATGTCACGTGTCTTTGAGTTTTTTGTTCTAGAACATCTTGGTTTCCTCACAATATTTTCCTTTACCATTTTGAGAGCAGTGGTGACGAAATAAATTACACAAAGTAAAGCGCCTGCTTGCTGCACGACCTCTACAACTCGTTCGTCAGGGCCGTTAACCCTGGGTCACCACTGCTCTCCAGAAGAACGGTTCCGACATATTAAAACAGCCGTCATTAAAATGTCGTTGATGTCATTTTGTCCAGTATTTGTCATAAAGGTGTCAAAAACTCTCTGTACATCGACACGTGTCTTGCAACAACGACTGTGGAGAAAACAAAGGAATGAAGTTGTTTAGAGCATGCCAAGAGTAGTGCTCAAATACACGAGCGGCACGTTGCCAACGGCAGAGGCCACTGCAGCTGTCGACACTCGTCGACGGCAGCCGGCGACGAGTCTACAGCTGCCACCGCCAAGTGTATAAGAGCACTCACCGAGACTCAACTTGCGGATGGACGGAAACAGAAGACGCGCGACAAGTCGCATCGCCCGGAGTCATGAACGGGGACCGTAAACCTAAGTTTCTATTCTAATACAGCCCTGCTCAATACCAGCTGATATCAATGGTAAACAACGAGGATATTGCAGCTGTTTACCTTGATAGCTATGGAAATTAATTAGGTACCTACATATATAAAAGACAACAATCTTACAACTGTTATCACAAGTTGACTATAGAGTATTTATTGAAACTTCAGTGTGGCGCTGTTAGTCTGGGAAAGTGTGTAGATTGTCAAATTTAGTAAAAAAAATTATCTGTCGTATGTACCACTGTAAATTGAACCAAACACGAAGAACACTGGGTCACTGGTATTTACTTTTTAATTAATAAGTAAATGAAAAGAATTTGATTAAGGTGGATGCTCCAAGGTAGCCCGCGAAATTCAAATTTTCTTACGTTTTTTGAAATTTGCTGGTCAGTACTAAGTTGTACGTTGATTAAAATATGATTCGCGGCCGTAACAAATATGTATTTACAGAATTGTAATCATTAGAATCAGTAAAACAACTTGTTAAGCTATCATAATCCTAAAATGTCAAGATTTCATGAAATAGTCACTCAGTAGGACTAGGTAAGTACTTGATATTTTTTACAATTAGAAAAAAAAATATTATGAGAGTATGCGCATTTTGTAAAACTCGCTATCAAAAATATTAGTTCCACGGACGCTCACGTTGCTATCAGCGCCAAAATGGCGAAAATCAAATGTCTTCATTTTGTCATCGTTAGTATGAAGTCCAGCGTACTTGTTTAATAAAGTCAGTGTAATAACGTATTGAAAAATAAAACTGCATTTAGAAATCATTCAATTTAATTAAGTAAATCTTAACAAGCCGCTTGGCAGTCCTCTAAGGTAGCAAAACGGTTATCGTTACCCATGCAACCTCCATAGACGAAACCCACACATCTTTCAGCTGCACTGTCGAATGTAAACCTGAAAAAAAACAGCTAGAAGTTAGTAGGTATAATTTAAAATCTAATCTGTGACCCTGCCCCTGCTTCGCACTGTTTTTTCTGAACATCGACATCTCTTTATTTAAGTTTATTTGTATATATTAAGTTCCTACTTTTTTTTTGGGTGGGAACTCATCAAATAACTTCTCCAGCTCTGCAGAAAGCCGGACGGTGTGTCAGACTTTTACTGACTAAAACCCACCCGTGTTCCTTCAGTTGCCTGTGCCAGGGGTCACGGTAACTCTTTCGAACAACCCGCGACCCTGGCATATATAAACCAACTAGCTGCGCCCCGCGGTTTCACCCGCATAAATTTCGATCCCGTGGGAATATTGGGATAAAAAGTATCCTATGTGATAATCCTGGTTATAACCTACCTGTGTGCCAAATTTCATCCAAATCCGTTCAGTAGTTTTTGCGTGAAAGAATAACAAACATCCATCCATCCATACAAACTTTAACGTTTATAATATTAGTAGGATACTGTCCCACTGCCAGATAATTGTTTCCCCGACGCTTCGCGATTTATCTTTGCCTGCTGCCTGATTGACTGACTGGCTGAAAAGGCTGGCGTGACGAACTAAACTCTTGTCTAGTTCGTCACGCCAGCGTTTCTTAGGCCTGCCTCGGTAACGACACCCGTCCTCAGGTACCCGCTGTGTAGTTTAGAAGAACAAGGCGGTCTCACAAACAGATACGAAAAGCTACACACTACAACACCCCACGCGACGGGGCGCGAAAAACATCCAAATTTCCCATATTTATTGAATTTGTATGTCAAAAATCACGCGCAGGGGCGCGTTATCTGGGCCCCGTTGCGTGGCGCGCTGCAGTGTGAGATCCGCCATACAGTAGCGACTTATATACCTATATAGATAATACATACATCGGGTTGTGTCCATAGCATATCCCTGCATCTGTAGGAAGTAGGCATCTAGGTTCTGAAAGCAAGTGGTATATTTTATTAAACTGTCGTGATCAATCGATCTGCCTAGCCTTTTCCCATCTATGTTGGGGTCGGCTTCCAGTCTAACCGGATGCAGCTGAATACCAGTATTTTATAAAATCAAAAGTCATTTATGCAAATTAGGCTGCGAATCAGCACTTTTCGAACGTCAACATTACAAAAGACAGTCCCCCAAAAGCGCTCGCCCTTCACTATCGGACCTCTTCAACCCAGTGCGGCTAGGCAGATGATGGTAGAGTATTTTACAACATTCGTATACTCAATATCCACCCCATTTTTTTTTTTGGGTGGGAAATCATCAAATTACCTCTCCCGCTCTGGGCTGAGCGGAAGGGCGTGTCAGACTTTTACTGACTAAAACCCACCCGTGTTCCTTCAGTTGCCTGTGCTAGGGGCCACGGTATCTCTTTCGAACAACCCGCGGCCCTGGTGGCATCGGCCCTAGCGGACCCATCTACCCCATTAATTTGCAATTAAACAGAATTTGTGTAACATTATTTGCCAAATAACCAAAACTTCAGCGTATTCTGAAAGGTGAAAACGACTTTCACTGATTTACATCTCCCTTTCCTGTATCAAATACAAGTCAAGAGAATATTTACAGAATTAAAATAATAATATGTAATGTATAAGTCGCAGCCAACTGGTTTAATTAGCCGTTTAGTTAACCGCCTAGCCTTTTAACTAAACGGCGGCCGTTCAACTAACGGCCTGAATGATACTCAATAAATTATAGTTTAGGTTAAAACTGTAACCAATCACGTGCGAGCCGAATTTTTCGCAGTAACTAAGCCAGCCCCAGCAGTCTCGACATTCATAGCGATCGCTTTACGACCGAATTCGGTCGCAAAGTTCTGTCACTCCATACATTTCACCTGTCAATTCGGGACTTTACGACCGAATTCGGTCGCAAAGTCCTGTCACTATACATTTCACTTGTCAATTCGGGACTTTGCGACCGAATTCGGTCGTAAAGCGATCGCTATGAATGTCGAGACTGCTGGGGCTGGGCACCCCGACCAAATGGGTTAGGTTAGAACTGTGATCAACCGCGTGTGAACCGTGAGAGCGAAGCGAGGTGAGCACTACTTCCAAAAGCCAGGCGGTTGACTAGATGGCTAATTTAACCAGTTCGCTGCGACGTATATAAAACAAAACAAGGGTAAAGAATCATTGCATGCAGCTGAGATGAGAATGCTAAGAGGGATGTGTGGTGTTACATGAATGGATTGAATAAGAAATGAGTATATAAGATGAAGTCTGAAAGTGGCCGGTAACTGAAAAGTTGTGTGGAAATCGGTTGTCATGTGATACGGAGGAATGAGGAAAATGTCGTGAGGAGAGTTTTGAGTATGTATGTCGATGGCTATAAGAGTAGGGGAAGACCAAAGAAGCGATGGATGGACTGTGTGAATGATGATATGGTTAGAAAGGGGGTGACTACCGAGATGACGACTAATAGAGATGTATGGAAGAAAAAGCCGCGCCGACCCCTAATAAGTTGGGGTAGGAGAATGATGATGGTAAAGAATCAAAGTCAAAGTCAAATCATTTACCTATTTCAAATAGGCACATAAAAGGCACTTTTGGATGTCAAAAATAAAATTAAAATAAAATTGATTCTAGTCGCCCCTTCCAAAAGGTAGTTTTCGTATGGAGAAGAATGGGCAAGAAACTCCACCGTTACTCTTTTAAAATGTTTTACAATATTTTGCATACATTAATTAGGTATAGTGAAGACCATGCACCTAAAAATAAAATTACCATACCACAATAGGTAAAAGAAATAAAATGGATTAATGAAACCATGAAATATAAATTAACTATGTAATAGATGTGATGATCAAGGGTCATCAAAAAGTTCTTCCACATCGCTCTCAGAGAAAAGTGCCCAAAAGTCTGACAGCATTTGTCACGTTGAAATACAATAAATACAAGTTAAAATGGTTTTAAAACTTACCCCTAGCTTCACACAGGGCCAAAGCCACAAACACTAAGACAAGAAAATAAAATAATTTCATTGTAATTATGTAAAGTTGACTCGTTCACGTCAAAATAAAGTCTGCGCTGATTATATTGACATTAATAAATATGTACTCCTCCATAATAATATATTCGGCAATTGGTTTTAAAGCAGGGACGTATTCAGTTAGGCTTAGATAAATTTGGCATGAAAAAAAAATCATTTCTATTTTGCGCTACTAAAAACATTATTGAACACTATTATAATAATTGCGCCTCCAATTCCCAATTCTTTTGAAGTCCTAAAAATACTAAATGGTCAAGTAAATGCGACCAGCTTCGATTTAGTGCTCGCCGGCCGATAATGCGGCACCGCTCGCTTCGCTCACTCGGCTCGCACGCCTTTCGTTACAGTACTAACCTAACCTAATCCATTTCGTCGGGCGAGTGCCATCAATCGGACACGAATCCTGATGAAAAAACTCAATAACACTTTGGCCGACTTGGAAATCGAACCCAGGACTTCATGCTCAGTAACAGCGCTTGCAACCACTAAACCAATGACGCAGTCCGAATTAATGATGTTCGTTGGTAAGCGTATCACCTACGAACAGCTGCACCGATTTCGGTATATTTTTAACCGACTTGAAAAAAGGAGGAGGTTCTCAATTCGACTGTATTTTTTTATGTTTGTTACCTCAGAACTCCGTTATTTATAAGCCGATTTGCAAAATTCTTTTTTTATTTCTAAGGATATACTTTCAGATTGGTCCTATATAAATTTCATCAAAAACGGTTCAGTAGTTGGGTTTTTAAACCAAAATTACTGGTAAAAATTACAACTTATAAAAGTGAAAAATAAAAACTTTTTTTCAAAAAAAACCAACCGACTTCCAAAAACGACACTACAAAGTGAAAAATAACTTTAATTTCGGAAGTCGGTGGCAAACAACGAAAATGCGAACCCAACGACACCGACTTCCGAAATTAAAGTTATTTTTCACTTCGTAGTCTTTTTTTTTTGGAAGTCGATTGTCTTTTTTTTTTTGCAAAAAAATGTTTTGTTTTAAAATGTTCGTAATAGTCCGAATATGGTTTTTGGGGAAAAAAAAAATAGAGAAGTTCGCCAGAACATTGGAAAAATAGGAATTACCGAAACTCCTCTTTTTATTCGTATTTTGTATGAAAGAAACCGTCTGCGGCCCGAACAACCGACCGCAGGTCCAGGAGCTCGTTAAATTAAAACTTGATCAACGTAGTCGTATCCAACTACGAGTACTTAGTTCAAAATCAGCCTTTAAACCGTTGCCCCATACTAGGAATTTCTCCTGTATCGTGGGTGCGTTTACAAACATTTAAACTCACATACACAAACAGCCAGGATACGGACCTCCTACCCATTTTTTTTTTTGTTTGAATTTTATATACCTTACTTAACCTGGATGGGAGTGGGCTGTAACCCACCACGCGGGCGCAGTCATGCGCAGTGGTAGATGTCACATGTCTTTGATTTTGTTTTCTCTAGGACATACCGGTTTCCTCACGATGTTTTCCTTCACCATTTTGAGAATGGCGATGAAACAACACAAAGTGAAGCGCACGTCTGGGTTCGAACCTACGACCTACAACTCGTAAGTCGCTACTGCTCTCTACTACTTAGTTGAGGCTCATATTTTATATAATTTGATCAGATACGGCCCGTAGCTAATATCGCTGAGGTCAACACGTATCAGCCAACATGACCTCAGATTCGATAATGTAACGCGTTTGACCTTTTACTGAGAAATATTTACGTTTCACGTCTATCCCGGTAAACAATTATAGGCCCCTCCTATCTTGAGGCTATCAAACATGGACAGGTCTAGCTTCAGATCCGTCTGCATATTAGCCTACTACGTTCCCACTGTTGGGCACAGAACTCCTCTTTGTGAGACGGAGTGAGCCGTAAGGGTGTATAGATTATAGATTACTAAAAGCATAAAACTAGTGCTTGAAATATTATCATGAATTCATGCAAGCCTAGTACTTTTTGTTAGAATATCGCTCAGAAAGTCGGGTCATATTACAATCATGATTCCAAAGACACGTAGCGCCATCTAGCGTCCTAAAGCAATTGTGATCGTTGAATTTTTTTTTATTCCTCGGGAAAAGTATATTTTTTGTGGATGAAAGGTATGTGTCCTTTTCTATACCCCTGACAACGCATGCAAAATTTCATGATGATCGGTTCAGTGGATTGGCGTGTAAAGGTAACAAACAAACTTAAGGTAATAATATTAGATTAAGGTAATAATAGAAACAAAAGGTAATAATATTAGTAGGATTATAAGTGTAATTTTTTTACAAGGGGTGATACAGTGGGCGGTGTCATCTTTAAAGACAACTTTGGATGGATTTAGAGAGTCAGGAGAGACAATTGGAGGAATTGGGCCCCTGGAGCCCAATTCTGTAAAATAACCAACTTGTCAATAGTGTGTAAGTAGTGTCTCAATAGAATAGTTTTTGACATTCGGTATTCTACAAATTATTTATGGTCATTGACTTGCCACTGTAGTGCTATTGAAATGCCATAGTAAGACTATTGTAATAATTGGTAGTCTGAACCATTATAATGTGTCAATGTCATCGTGATGGCCAAAGTTACGGTAGTCTGTAAGGTATTTGACAGTTGTGTCTATCGTGTTTGAATAGTGTTTTGGCCATCGAATCGCGATTGTGAAGCCATCGAACAACGACACCCTTTTCCCTATTGATTTGCAGGTAGTCTGTGGTGTACTATTTACATAATACAATAAATACATACTCGTACATACACAAGACATATCTATATACAATAATAATCATAAAACAAGTGCAAAGAATATAATAAATAACGTTCAAACGTAGAACGTACGCGATTGACTGCTGCGCTGCGTGTCGCGGGTTCGGTTCCCGCACGGAACAAATATTTTGTATGACCTACAAGTAGTTGTTCCGGGTCCGGCTGTTTGTGTATGTGAGTTTAAATGTTTGTAAGCGTTTACAAACATTTAAACTTACCTAGTTGTAAATACTGCCTAACTGGGGTTGGTCTCATGGTTGCAAGGGCGACTGCTGAGCGTGGGGTCCGGGACTCGATTCCCGGGTCGGACAATGGTTTTTTTTTTTTTAAAAGGAAAAACTTACCCACGATACAGGAGAAATTACTTGCGTGGGGCAACGTTTTTTTGTATTTCTAACTGACTCGGGTATCGAGCCCCGGACCCCACGCTCCGCAGTCGCCCTTGCAACCACGAGACCAACCCCAGTTAGGCAGTATTTACAACTAGGTGGTAATTGGCAAAGAGTTTATATTAATTTACCAAGCTTGAAAGCCATGTAGGTATAATTAGGAATTTAAATTATTAAATATTTCCTATTTCTGTTGTTAATTATCGTTTCGAGGCGACACACCGTAAAGTCTGTAACATGAAAAATCTTTTTAATTTTCTCTTATTCATTCTAATCAGTGTATTGGAAATTCAAGTCGTTTATGGTAAATACATCAATAATTCTAACATATAAAATAAAGAAACACCGTTTATCATAGGATAAATGATATTTCGTTATCTAAATTGGTTCAAAAACCAGTTTTAAGGATGATTTCCACCAAACGGCTCGTATCGCATCGGATCGGAACGGATTTTGCAATCTTTAAACGATATTAAATCGTGTACGCAGTATTTAAAGCCTATATTACCAAGCCGCGCACAGCAGTTTGGTCGCGGGCATCTTCCGCGACACGCGACCGTAGCCGAAAGTATGTATGCTGCGACGCGCGATCGGCTCCGTTATTCGTCAACACGGTAGGAATGAAACTATATACCTATATTACTAGGCGCAGAAACGGATACGTTCGCAAGTGACGGTACGGTGCCGATCGTATGCATCGGCATCCTGCCGGACGCGATCGGCTGTCGCCGCATCCGTTCGTATCCTTTCCGATATGATGCGCGATGCGCACGCATCGTATACGCCAAAATGGTACGCTCGGCTGACACGTCTAAAAAATAAATTATGTTTTTAAAATTAGATGAGTTTGGTTTTTCCCATAGAAATGTTATTTCGTATATCTATGGTGTTTCCTAACCAACAACTCTGAGAATGCAAATGGATTAACTGGCCAAATGTGGGTGTTACAGGCGTTACAGGCGTGATGTTATGTTAAGAGTAAAGCTATCATCATCTGCCCAACTATGTTGGGGTCAGCTTCCAGTCTAACCGGATGCAGCTGAATACCGGTATTTTACATGGATCGACTGCCTATCTGACCTCCACAACCCAGTTACTGAGTAATAAAATACCCCTTGGTAATAATGGTTGTCAGATTGTCGGGCTTCTGACGACCCGTGATGACTGTCAAAGATCAACAAATGACAGCCGGGACCAACGGCTTAACGTGCTTTCCGAGATACGGAGGGGTATTGGTATGTAAAGATGGTCACCCAGCCACGGACCAACCGCGGCAAGCATAGCTTAACCTGATCGATCAACCCGTGTGGTTGTTATCACTTAGCCAGTATCAGTTGTTGCCACAAGCTCCTCGTTATGTGTAAAACTACTATTGTATAATTACTTTTCCCGGTAAAAATGTGTCGAAATATTTTCAGGAGAAAAATCGCCCAATTGCTTGGTGCCATATCAGGAAGAAACTGGAGTTGCTTGTCTAGCTTATATTCCAAGGTACCTGACCGTTACTTCCATAGCATAATTAGCCTATAATATTCCCACTGCTGGGACACAGGCCTCCTCTCAGTGAGAGGGGCTGTAATCCACTACACGGCCCCAGTGCGGGTTTTTAGATGTCACATGTCTTCGAAATTTTGGTTCTAGGACATGCCAGTTTCCTCACGATGTTTTCCTTCACCGTTTTGAGAGCAGTGGTGATGAAATAATTTACACAAAGTAAAGTGCCTGCTTGCTGTCGAACCCCCGACTTACAACTCGTAAGTCGCAGTATTTCCACTGGTTCTCCACTGCTCTTCGTGACCATGACCGTTACTTCCATAGTTATTGGTCATTTGTCCATCTTAGCAACTCAAACCCATATTTCAATAATCATTTTTGTTACTAAATCCTGCAAGTCCTTTTTTTTTTGTCGCTGAGAAATGCATTACGCATCCCCGCTCGGAACGACGAGACTCCTGTCGGAATGACACCGACAGTATACTCACTAAAACTCAGCGGTGCACCCACATCGCCGTGATGGGAGGGCCATGGGAAACCGGCATAGCCTTTACGTCCACAACCCTCCTGGCGCACGCCCGATTGAAAAATCAGCCCTAAAAAAATGTTTTTTTTTTTCTAGCTACTACTATGATATAGAGATGGATAAATGCATTTTCTTCATTTACGGAGGATGTGGCGGTAATGATAACAACTTTGTGAGTAAAGAAAAATGTGAGCGGGAATGTGAAGTTCAAATGAACGTTCAGATTGGTAAGTCAAAGGCCAACCTCCACCGCCACCGTCAACTGCACTTCAACGAGAAACTAAATTGTTCTTAGATAACATACACACATAATCAGCTAAATCAGCCTATAACATTCCCACTGCTGGGACACAGGCCTCCTCTTAGTGAGAGGGAGTGGGCTGTACTGTAACCCACTGAGCGGGACATGCCGGTTTCCTCACGATGTTTTCCTTCACCGTTTTGAGAGCAGTGGTGATGAAATAATTTACACAATGTAAAGCGCCTGTCCGGATGCGAACCTACGACCTACAACTCGTAAGTCGCGGCCGTTACCACTGGGCCGCCACTGATCAATTGTTCTTATACAGGTTCAAATTAAATTAGCTAGCGAAATTCTGCTTCAATCACTAGATTATTAGCAGTGAACCAATTTTGGATCTGCAGTAGGGCGTTATTTACGTCGTCATAAATCATGACGATGATGCCCGTCTCCTAATTCTAAAACTTAAGGAAGTATCATTAGCACGCATCACATTGTTTGTGGTTGGGTTTTAAAAAAATAGGGTAGATCATTAATATATACTATAAAGAGGAAAGGACGTAATATAGAACCTTGTGGTACACCATTTTTACTTATAAACCGAGTGAATTGACAACATTTATTTGAACTTGCTGTTGTCTATCGTTTAAATAAGATTTTACTCAACTGAGCGCATGTTTTTCAAGACCGTAATGCTCAAGTTTTAAGAGTAAGGTTTCGTGGTTGACGCTATCAAATGTCTTGAAGAGGTCACAAAAAAATCCTATGGCGTCTTAGGCCTCTTCCCACGCCGTAAATATGTGTATTAATAAGGTGACACCGGTGTCAGTCGTTCCTTGGTGAAACCATACTGTTGATCGTGTAATTTATTGGTGTTAATATTATTAAGCATTTGGTTCGGCATTACCTTTTCACGCACCGTTGTCAAATTGGAAGACATTGCAATTGTTAATGTATTACCCAATTACCTACATGGCACATTTTTCAGCTTTATTTCCACGATGGCAACACGATGCGATGGCTCTGATATTCACGATGTCCATATAGGCAGCTGACCACTTAACATCAGAAGGCCAATTTTCGTAATTGAAATCGTACAAAATCTACTCGAAATGTCATCTCAGCGACAATCAATGTGAAAAACTTGTCAAAAATGTAGGGAAATTACAGGTATTTTTGACAGATTGAGACTGATTGAGATCTGATTGTGAACGTTCTTTAAGTCAAGAGAATTGCCCCTCAGGAGGCCGCCGAGTTGTTTGCCATTCAATAATTAAAAAAAAAATGTAAATGTCAAAATATTGTTTTACAGGACCACCTCCGTGTTTAGTGCCATATGAAAAACCAATACAAAATTGCCTCGCTTATATACCACGGTTTGTACAACACTTAAAAAACCTCCTGGTGCGCGGCCAAAATCGGAACTAACGCGGCCATCTTGTTTTGCCAATTTCAAAAAAGCACTTCCTTTCTCCTTAAACATCATCGTTATAATAATAATAATAATCATTTATTTATCCAGATCATACAATCCAATTTGTTAGTAGTAACACGCACATCTTAAACACTAGTGTTAGTACTTGAGTATATTTGGCACATTATGGAAATAACTACTAATAATGTCAAAACAACCAATAATAATGTATATATGTGTTATATTTTCTTTGCTCCTGTTTCAAGCTTATTATTACATGTGTATATTTATTTAGATTAGTATAATATACTGTATCTATGTATTATGTAAATGGTACACCACAGACTACCTACAGTAATAATAATAATAATAATAATATCCCTGGACATTTCACACAGCGCCATCTAGTCCCAAGCTAAGCAACCTAATGCTTGTGTTATGGTAACAAGATGGCTGATAAACTACTTATATACATTTTTTTTTTGTAAATACATACATATTATAGATAGAAAAACACCCAGACTCGGAACAAATACATGTAGGTCATACAAATATTTTTTCCGTGCGGGGATCGAACCCGCGACACGCAGCGCAGCAGTCAATCGCTTAACCACTGCGCCAACCGTGCCGTCGACAGTATTTGCCTCTCCTTCCTCTTTTTAATCCATCCAAATGTTGTCTTTAAAAGATCGCTCTTAGCGATAAGACCGCCCATTGTGTCACCCTTTGTAAAATTTCTATATTTATGTATGTAATTTATATGGTGTACATAATAAAGAGTATTCTATTCTATTTCTGTGACAATTTCACAAATGTTTACCCAAATGGATGCCAATGTGGATGTTGGCACACAAAGTATATAACCTACATCTACACACATTATGGCTCTTACTTTAAAACGGGCTTCCACACATGAAACTTCCACTAAAACTATTTTAAAAGATCGAGTTACAGAAATAAACATCATTTCATTTTTTTTTTTATATAGATATTACTATGACATGGCGGCAAATAAATGCGTTTTATTCGTTTACGACGGCTGCGGCGGCAACGACAATCATTTTTACAGTCAAGACGAATGTGAACACGTTTGCGTGAAAGCACCAAAGATACGCAAGTCTTTAAAACGTAGGTACCTATAAAATACATAACATAACTTGCCATCTACCTAGCTTTTCCCAACAATTTTAGGGTCGGCTTCTAGTCTAACCGGGTGAATACCAGTATTGTACAGACGCCAGCACATCAAGCTACTACAATCTGTCAAATTTCTTTAATAGATTTTCAACTTTATCGGTAAAGCATTAAGGTTCAAGGTTGATTGGGAAATTTTGACAGTTTCGGGTAGCTTGACCTGCTGGCGTCTGTACATGAAGCGACTGCCTCTCTGGCCTCCACAACCCAGTTACAGAGTAATGCAATACCCCCATTACCCAGTAACTGGAGGACTGGTTGTTCTTTCGGACTTCCGACGATACGACTGTCAAAGATCCACGAATGACAGCGAGATCAACGGCTTAACGTGCTTTTCGAGGCACAGAGGAGTCTTGATATGTAATGATGGTCATGGTGGATCCACAGGGCAAGCATAGCGTAACCTGCGGGGTAATTGCACAGGTAACGCACTAACAGTAGGAATGGCTTTCATTTTGACAGTTCAACAACATTCATTACGTTATTTACGTTGTTAAGCTGACAAATTTTTCGAACATATGAAGCAATGGATTAGCAATATCCTTCAAAATGATTCAGATTCTGATTGATAGTGTGTTACGCAATTAGGGTGCTGATCAATCCACCCGTGCGACTGTTATTACTTAGCCACAAGCCCCTGTAGTCCCCGAAGGGAAAGCCAGAGGTGCACCTACGTAAATCTATAACTAAAACCAATGCAAACAGAAAACATAAACCCCGTAAAGCATCACATTTACGAGATATTAAGGATCGCCACCATAAATTGAAAAAAAAAAAACAAAATGGCGGACCGGTAGGTATTCTTCGGACCTTCAAAGCCCCCTAACTTATTGTTTATTAAACCATAACTAATTACAGGCACGCATTTGACACAGCAACAGATGAAGGCTTTAAGTTCATGGGATTCCAAGAAATTGGCGGCACTTCGAAACCATAGATGACTGTGAAGAGCAGAAGAAAGTAAGGTATAAATAATAAATAAAAAACATTCCTGAGTATAAGTAGTTTTTTTTATTTGCCCTTATTCTTTCTTCGTGACGCTGGCACGACTGTATTTTAAATCTTGTTTTCCCAAAACTTTGCCACATACACGGCGTTGTCGGTGGCAGCGCAGAAGTCACTTTGACTGCGTGTTTTGGGACACAGACGGGAGGATGGGAAGTGGAGCATCGTTTGTGACATAGCTCCACAATAACACCCTACTGCCGTTCCGATAAGGTAGCCCCACTTTACCAGGTCGGACTTACATGTTCCCACTTCTGTCCGGAGACGGTTCAGAGATTTCCGAGTGGACCACGGAAGGTAACAGCCTGCAGGGCGATACTCCTCTGGTGGTAGATAGTAAATAGAAATTGTGAACAGTTAGGGCCTTCAAACTAAATATGTATTTCCTTAATTGGTCTACTTACAAACCTTGTTTGGCTAATTCTCCGCCTTACACTCTGTATAAATTAATTTTCCTGTTTTTTAAATTACATTTTAAACAACTTTAAAAAGGGGTTTAACGATTTTTATATGGAGCCTGGCACACCTACTGTCGCGCCATTTTGAAAATGATGATTGAGTCACGTGATGAACTTTGAACATGAATATCTCGGAATCGTGACACTTTACTCCTGCAGTAGGATTGCAGGCTGGATAGCACGACACGGCAGCATTAATGATATCATCCGTCATGCTCTTGTCACCAGGGTGCCAACTGTTTAAGAACCCAACGGCCTGCCACGCGACGATGGGAAGAGACCAGACGGAAGTGAGACCAGCCTGTCCCATCTTGCTGCCCTCTCCCCAGCGACGCCCTAAGCCGAGGTTCTTACCCCACAGGGGGTGCCCTTAGGGTGTAGTCGAGTCGCTTAGTTTTATAAGATTAATGCCCCTGGCTGGAGGCTTTGAGTTTACTTAAGGCAACCACAGGATAGTCCGGTTAAGTAGTCACGACCTCTCAAGGTCAACTACGAGACGCCATTTATTAAAAAAAAAAATGGCAGAGTCCGTTCTTGTTCGAGACATCAACCAGAACGGAGCTCCGGCCTACATGTAAAAATTTAGTTATTTTATTGCTGTTTTTGATTACTATTTTTAAATGTTTGTTGTTTTACTGTTGTTATTAATGTTGGCTAGAATAATGATCATAGACCATTATTTACATAAATAGTTCGGTGTTTTGGGTAGTTGTTGTTATAATTATAGCCAGTATAGATAATAATTATAAGATGTTTAGTACAAATTGATGAATAAACTATTGTAAGTTCTTTAATGTCTTATGTGACTTGATATCCTTTGCTATTTCCTTTCATTCCTAAACACTTAATATAAGAAGCAATTAATTGGCCAGTAGGATCGTTTTGACTTTCTTATTTTCTAAAAATGATACAATAGGTTTTTTTTAATGGCTTTTAAGAGTTAGCTTATACTTTATATTACATGCATACCATATAACACTCCCTAAACGTTTTAAAATTATTTCCGTTGCCTCCGCAGCCGCTGTAGATGAATCGCACACAATCATGTACTACTGGCTCGTAACCCCATCTGGAAATACACCCAGAATTAAGTAAAGTTTTGGTTTCCCATGAAAGCGGTTCCGTCACAGGTCCAGTCGATCGATTCTGTAAAAATCTCACCGTGAAAAGTTGGGTGAAGTGAGCTTAGAGTGAGCTGTCAATAATAGCAATCCCTAGCATTAGTTGTAATGACATCTCACTCCACGCTCACTTTACTGTTTTCTTTTTTCTTTTCTTTCATTACAAAATTAGATTTTCAAAATGGCCGCATTTGGCATTAAGGTGTAAAAAAACTCTGTGTTCGGTGACCGTTCACCGCTTTCTTAGGAAACCAAAGCTTTAGGCTGCTTTTCCACCAGAGACGTTGCTATATGGATGCGTTTAATATCCACCAATCATATTCATTGGGTTTCCACATAGCATAGCACTGATGGAAACGGGTTAAACTAAGCTATGTTTTTTATACGGACGGATGCGTGACATGCCAAGTATGGGAGCTATGTGTGCGCCTGCGCGAGTGGTGTAGCTATGGCAGAGTACTCCCCGTGCCTTCCCTACTATGGATGCATCGCATAGCTCGACGCAACGGTCGCATGGTTTCGTAGCTTACATCTCTGGTGAAATAGCAGCCTAAGGTTGCTTTTCCACCAGAGATGTGCTATGCTACGTTGCTATGGATGCGTTTGTTATCCACCAATCATATTCATTGGTCCACATAACATAGCACTGGTGGAAACGGATTCAACTAAGCTATGTTTTTATATGAAAGGATGCGTGCCATGGATGGGAGCTATGGATGCACGACTGGTGTAGCTATGTGCAGAGCAGAGTACTCCGCGTGCTTTCCCTACTATCGATGCATCGCATTGCTCGAGTTGAGCATCTCCCTCGCACAACTACCTCGCGGCGGCGCATCTTCATAGCACATCTTTCTTGCTCAGCTACACAGCTTGGAAACGGTCACACAGTTTCGTAGCTTAGCTTTCACAACCTCACAGCATAGCTGCATAGCACATCTCTGGTGGAAAAGCAGCCTTAACAATACGGTTTCCTAGCAGACCGGTGGACGTCACATAGTGTCCGCAATTTAACGGCGAATAATTTGATTTAAAACAGTGTCCGTAGAGTTTCTTGCCCATTCTTCTCCATAGATACCTACTGCGCTTGGAAATGGACATCTAGCTTCATCTTTCTGACTGACCGACCTCTTGACAATTCGAAAGTGCCTGTGATTGGTTTATTTGAAATAAATGGTTTGAGTTTGAGGATAAGCAAACCAACACACGCGTGCATAGTTTACCCGTGGTCTGCTGTGGAGCGGCGCGCGTTGTCGGCGCCTTTAAAGATATCACACGATGCATTAATGTTCAAAAACATACCTATATAAATACCCCGAACAATTAAAACTTGACTTTTCATTGGGGTTTTTTAAAACTGGTTCATAGCATCTTGTGTCAATAACATGACCATGATCGTCATCAGCTGAAATAATAATATGTATTTATTTTTTATATTTTTAAATGTTTTTATACTTTATACATTCTAATATTTAAAAATATAATTTATATTGAAATACTGGAGATAATATGTACAATAATCGGACCGACTCACCAAGGGGAACAGTATTTTTATCTCAGGAAGCGACGCGCGCTTTACTTGTGTTAACCAAATGTACAAACACGCTGCAAATGCGTGCGTGAAGACGTATAGCGTGAGCATATATCATACAAACACACACTTCCGACTTCCCCATTGTCTCAGACGGTACCGAGAGCTCCTACCCTTACACACACATACACAGCGTGCTTGTATACTTGTTAACCACAAGTAAAGCGCGCGTCTATTTGTGAGATAAAAATACTATATCATGTGATCCCTTGGTAAACGATTTACTGTAACCGGATGGAGGTCGGACAGGCCGTCGTTCCGTGTAAAATCCTGGTACTCAGTTGCAATCCGGTCCGGTTAAAAACTGGAAGCTGAACCCAACATTTATTTGGGAATGGCAAGGCAGGTGATGATCACAGCATAAACTAAAGTATATATCGGGACTTTGCGACCGAATTCGGTCGTAAAGCGATCGCTACGAATGTCGAGACTGCAGCCCCTGGGCGGGCAGTCAGACTTTTACTGACTAAAGCCCACGAGTGTTCCTTCAGCTGCCTGTGCCAGGGGCCACTGGATCACAGGCTGATTGATGATTATTTCAGTATTGCACACTTGTTCTCTCTGTCAATTTAGTCAGCGCCTGACGTAAATTGACGTATTTTTAGTAGCCATGTTTTTAATCACGTCTACACTGTCTATGGAATATCTTAATTTGACAGGACTAAACTAATACTTATCTTCTGACCTTTTCTTAATGGCTTGGAAAGAAAAGATGCAATTGACATAGAGGAGATGTCCGCTTTTTATATGGACGTTGGTTTTTTATTCCGAGAAAAATCTAACAGGAACCAAACTACACCCAAATAAAAGCTACAAAAATATGGAACTTGGAACCACTGAAAGAATATTTTTAGCCTTAACCTCCCCATTTAAAAAGAAAAATATAAATTATTTAATGTTTTTTTTTAATATTTATATTTGTTGATGGCAGCCCAAATCAAACCTCCCACATGCTTTGACGATGTATTAAGTGGTTATATTCTCTATGGTCTTAAGCCTCCTAAACACGGTCCATCTGTACTTCCCGCCAAGGCCATGAACGATGCACGACGAAAAACAACGTGAATAGGTTCAACGGATTTGCACGACCAATATTGCAGTATTATTGTAATTTATAGTTTAGTTTGTGAATAAGGGAATCGGCACCATTGTAGACTATTGTCAACTGAAGAATGGAAACATTCCTTCTCTTCATCGCTATGCTTAGGACGGTAGAAATCTTTCTACAATCTGTCATTTTGTCTAATTTTCCATCAACAAAAACTGATTCTCTGGTAGTCATGCTACACGTCATCATCTACCTAGCCTTTTCCCAACTATGCTGGGGTCGGCTTCCAGTCTAACCGGATGCCGCTGGATACCAGTATTTTACATGGAGCGACTGCCTATCTAACCTCCACAACCCAGTTACTGCGTAACACCATACCCCTTGGTAAGACTGGTTGTCAGACTTTCGAGCTACTGACGACCCGTAACGAGTCAGAGATCCAAGAATGATGGCCGGGACCAACGGTTTAACGTGCTTTTCGAGGCAAGGAGGAATCTTGGTATATGAAGATGGTCACCCATCCACAGATCACGCGGCAAGCGTAGCTTAACCTGATCAATCGACCCGTGCGGCTGTTATTACTTAGCCATAAGCCCCTCCGCGTGAAGTAATTATTTTTAGAGGCACTTACAACATAAAACATGACTAAAGATTATAATCACACCAAATATAGAAAGCAAATTAATTACAGTTTTCATGGTAGGTACACAGTTTTCTCAACAATTAGCAATGGATCACAAAATATCTTGTTGGCTTACACATGGTAAGTTTAACTATCCAATACTTAAGACGCTGTTCCACTGCTGCGGTAATCTACGCGTGTGTACCTAGATAATCTGCGTTTGCGATCTACCTGCTACAAATATGAGTCTTTTGAAAAATAACTTTAATATACACTACACAATAAAGTTCAGTTCACGCTACAACTTCAAATATTTTTATTACTTTTTCAATAGTGCTAGTCACTCTCAAATCAACTGAATTACTACTAAAATAAAGTTGATATTAGTTTAACTTGAAATAACATCAATAGGAAACATACATTTGAGTAGACCTTAGCTTCGCTATGTAAAAAACTTTTTTACAAAAAACAGACATCCGACTTCCGAAAAAAAACACTACAAAGTGAAAAATTACTTCAATTTCGGAAGTCGGTTGTTTTTTTTGTAATAATGTTTTTATTTTCACGTTTTCACTGTACCTACCCCATATAAATTAATATATATCACTACTTGCTATGTAAATATCAGTGTCAGGAAGTAATTAAAACATCATCAATATAAACTAAGTGGAAAAAATTGTATTATTGAAGCTAGCTCATAAACTACCCAAGCAAAGTTAATAAAATTTATATGGCACCACCACAGAAACATACCATACCATAAAAAAAAAATTGAAATCGGTTTACAATTGCCGGAGATATCGCGTAACATACATACATAAAACAAAACATACAGTCGAATTGAGAACCTCCTTCTAATCTACTGTCAGTACACATTTATTTTACCTCCGAGTTTGCATCACTGTCCAAAGCACAGTAATATCTATTCTCATTCTAATAAGGTTGCTGTTGAGTTGCTGCCACTGACAAGTCTGTCAAAATTATTCTTGTTACAATAAGGTTGCTGTTAGGTTACTGCTGTCTCAAAGCAACTGTGAACGGACTATACTGCGACGCGACGCGAAACGAAGTAGTAGCACGGGCGGCCGATGCAATGCGACGCGATGCAATAATAAAGTCCTCCAGAACGAATTTAAGCCATGGCGACCAATCTTAGCGGAAACCAGCCTTCGGCGCGGGTGATACTTGTGGCTGTGCACAAGTGTGTGCGCAGCCACAAGTGCACTCTCAATCAATCAATCAATCATTATTTATTTGTGAACACAGGTATTACAATAAGGTCATTTTGGTCGACCTCCTACCAATAAAATTGGTGTACAAATATTAGTTTTTTCAGTAGTAAGTCTAAATCTATACTATATGTACAAAGTCACGTTCGAGTAAATAATGTCAATTTTTTTTTTTATTATTACTCTCTCTTTTCTCACTGTCATCGCCTGATCGGACGGCAATCCGACACAGGACCAACGGCTTAACATGTTTTCCAAGGCACGGGGGTATCACACCGCCAACTTTCAAACTCCGGGTTGTTACTAAGAAATTCCCAATGGAAAAACTCAGTAATACTTTGCCCTACCCGGGAATCGAACCCAGGACCTCACGCTTAGTCGCGCTTACAGCCACGAGACCAACGGTGCAGTGCACGCCCTACGCAGCAGTGGAATTGCACCTTTATGAAATACCTTCATGCCTATTTAACTTAATTGCAAATACAAGTACATTATTGGCAACATTAATCTCCTAATTGGTTTTTTTACCATGAAATCAATGATGCGGCAATAATTAATTTCGATGTAAATATTACTTATATTAATCAGTCATAAAAATATAGATTTAATTAAAATGAAGTTATTCATTTTAATTTCAAAATGAAATACACAATAGTGCTTTTGGCTATGGTTTTTTGTACAGGTTTTTGTGAAGAAGAATATTATAACGAAAATTATTCAAAAGGTATTTTCTGTCTCCTTTACTCTTTCACACACTGTCTACATCTCTGTATCTATTGTCCTATCGCAGGTGTGCTGGAAGAGATTTCTTATGAAATAAGCATCACCTCTGTATCTACATATTTTCTGTTCAGTTTTTTTTTTCTTGTCTTTTCATATATGTGTGTACATAAATGGTTAAATAAATAAAAATAAGGTATATGTTTTATTTTTTACATTTTGTGTGTATTTTTGAGTAAAAAGTGTGACTGTCTAATTGCCGATGCCGCAAGCACGATTGTCGTATCGGAAGAGGGCTCGATTCCCAGTTCGGGCAATTTACGTCAGAAATGACTCAAAAGAATATTGCCGGAAGTGTTAGGATGTTTGTATAATGCTGCCATGATGACTGTCCAAATCCAGGAAAAGAAAATCAGCCCTATCCAACTGCTCAGAGGTGTGAGACAGGGGATGTGATATCCCCCGAAACTGTTCACCGATGCGTTGGACGTCTTTAAGACGTTGGACTGGGCTGTACAGAGTATCAGCTTGAATGGCGAGTACATAACAAACCTTTGCTTTGCCGATGACATCGTCATAATGGCAGAGACGCTGGGACAGTTAGACCAGATGCTTCACAGCCTAAATGGATCTCTCGGTGTGTTTGCCTCGGCAAGAATTTGGCCAACACGAAAGTCATGTACAATTCACACATCTTGCGACACATCGAAGGGTCGCTTCTCGAAGTTGTGAAGGAATATGTCCTTTTTTTTTTGTCGCTGGGTAATGCTTTATGCATCCCCGCGGATCCAAGGTCGCTCAGCGCGCTATGGAGCAGGCTAAGCTCTGAATGTTTTGAAGGATAAAATCAGAAGTGAAGTTATCAAGCTGCAATCATGGCAGCTAAAGTGGCAGTGGGCTGGCCATGTTTGTCGAAGAACCGATAGCCGTTGGAGCAGACGAGTCTTGGACTGGAGACTGCGTATCGGCAAGCGTAGTGTGGGACGCCCGCCAGCTAGATGGATCGACGATCTTCAAAACGCTGGGACAGACTGGATGCGAAAGGCGGAGATCATACATAGTGTTGTGGTGCAGCCTGGGAGAGACCTGTCTGGCAGTGCACTGCGATAGGCTGAGTTGATATAGCCCGTGGCCGGTCAGGATTTGTGTCCGAAAGATGATAATAGGCTCCCCCATACTACATAGGACAAGTAGGGGGCAGTAGTGGGTTGTAGACTTGTGGCATTATGTTGAGTGATGGCAGTTTTGCGTGGATTTGACGCATATTTTCCTCCAAGTTGTTGTTTTTTGTGTTTGTGTTCTTTATCTGCGTCATGTTTACCGCACATAAACGGATTTTCTTTCTTTTCTTTCTTGGTGTAGTATTCGCCTCCATCTTACCTTTCGGTTTCTGTTTTCAGAAGTTTTAAATATGGATTGCGTTCTCCCGATTTCGTTTGGACACTGCTCTGTGAGTCTCACCAGGTAAGCATTTCCCTATTTAAATAATAGTTTGCTTATTGCTACAGAGAACCAAAATTTTCGACATAGCTCACAGAATAAGCAAGCTGAAGTAGCAATGGGCCGGACATATTAGCCGTAGAACCGATGACCGTTGGGGAAGACGTGTTCTTGAGTGGAGACCGCGAATCGGTAAACGTAAGGTGGGACGCCCTCAGGCTAGGTGGAGCGACGATCTTCGCAGGATGGCTGGTAGCAGCTGGATGAGAGTTACCGAAAATCGAGTTGAATGGCGTGCAATAGGAGCGGCCTATGTCCAGCAGTGGACTGCTATAGGCTGATGATGATGATGATGATTGCTCGTGGCTGAATAATACAAAAGTCCAAGCCCTAAAGTCTGACAACCAAGCCTTACGTCTTACCAAGGGACATCGTGTTACCCAGGCAGTCCCTTCAAGTAAAATGCTCACTGCTCTCAAAAACGGTGAAGGAAAACATCGTGAGGAAACCGGCATGTCCTAACCAGAATTCGAAGACATTGGGCATCTACCAAACCGCACTGCTCTCAAAACAGTGAAGGAAAACATCGTGAGGAAACCGGCATGTCATAGAACGAAAAAATTGAAGACATGTGACATCTATCAACCCGCTCTGGATTAAGGCCCACTCCTTGTCACAGAGAGGAGGCCTGTGTGACCTGTGCCCCAGCAGTGGGAATATTCTAGGCTGAATATATATGTACCTATTGTGTACATTTTCTATTTTCTCGTGAGTTTAATTCTCTTTGTACAGTCAGCGTCATAGTAAAGGTACCACTCCAATACTTAAAGATTATCGCCCGAGCGACGGCGGGCGCGCCACGTGACTCTGGCCCCGAGCAGCTCCCTCCCCCGCCGCCGCACCCATATCTGCCCGAGCATCCACCGATCCCATTCAAATATAATTTGCATGTTTTTAATAATATGGTATTTTTTCGGCTTCTGGCCGAACCGTATATCAAGAATAACTTACAAAAAGACACTTACTTACGGTTGAGGATACGAACCCGCATCATCAGACGCCAGCCGATCATTTAGACCGTGCCTTATACCACTAGGCTATTGGCTCAGTTAACAACTTCAACGAAAATTCGAATAGCATTACTTCTTTTATATCGAACAAGGTTGATAACGGTCTAATCTTCGAGATATTAAGGTTTAAATTTCAACTTGCACGTAACTCCTCAATTAACTAAAAGATAAGGTTGAAATTAGCATGGATATCTTGTTTGGTTGAATAGAATGTGCTTGATTCCGATTGTTGCACTACCGTCATTTTACTTCAGAAACTTAACTGCTGTATGAACTGCGATTTAAGGTTGAATTTAGAATACTTCTTCGCCTTATTAACTAAACTGTGATTGAGGGTATAAATACTTTACAAGTCGTTTCGTTTTCGTGCCGATCCGCTTGTGTGTAATATCTTCGTCGTAATATTATCCGATTTATTAAGTTTTAGAACAGTTGATTTTATTAACCGATAGTATGGATCGATTAACAACTTTTTTGATTGTTTTGAATTGTTGTTCTCTGGGAACAGGAACAAAGCATAAAGAAAATAGCACGAGATATGGGCATAACGGTAAGATTTATTGCACTATTACTTACAAATTGATTTTTTTAATGTATTTCTAATATTATCATTTTCATTACAGAGAAAAACAGTTCGTAGATCGATATAAAGGTATCAAGCGATGGGTGATGTGAAATGTGATCGCCAAAGCCCTTGCCCAATTGCTTACACTAATGAATCGGAGTGACACCGTAACATTGTGGAAGTTGACTCTGTGGAATCCTTCAAAACTTCGCGTTCAAGTGCTGAAACTTTTGGAGTGTCGCTTAGCACTATTCGGCGACATCTACAATATGATTTCGGGCATGAAAAGTCGACTTCAAGAAGTGATAGACAGTGACGGTCATCCTCTCCGTTATTAATAGGAATTTTACTCAGCAGATTCATTGTGTAACTTATCTGATAAAATTTCATTGGAACATTAGCAAGTGTTAATAATTCCCAATATCAATTGTGGGATCATTAGTAGTTAATCAAACATAAACAACCTTTATTATTATCAATCCAGTTACTCCTGTTTACAAGTAGTCTTTATAATGTGTTAACGATGCACCATCTGACCTCACATATTTTTCTAATGTTGTGTTAAAAGTGTTATCAGAAAATGTGATAAAAGAGAAAGATATATATTGCTATACTGTATAGTTTAGCATGTTGGTTCTTCCTCTGTAATTAACTGACACGAATGACAACATTTCTTTTTTTTTTAACAAGGGTTTTTGTCCTATAGCATCATACACTAAACACACACACACACACAAAAACACACATAAACTTATATTATTATATTATATATATTATACAGAGTATAAAAAATTTATGTTTTCACAACTTTAAATAAATAAATATTGTAGTTATGTTTCTAGAAATATCTATAAACGAACCGTTATCTAATGTTAAACGTTCTAAACCTCACCCAGGGTATCTATTTTGTGTTTAGTTAATATTCTAAGTAAATAACCCCAATTTAACACAGATAGAAAACTATATAGTCAACAAGGAAGTGGATTCCATGAAGTCCTAGAAATGTAATTAGAGAAATAAATGAATATTGTTTATGCAACATGCCTAGCTTTTCTTATAAACCTCATACCAAATTTAACATTTGATTTCTTAAATAATAATTAACGAAAATCACATAATCACCTAATAAAAAATAATAAAACAACCAAAAAAATAAAGAACTTAAAAAAAAGGAAAAAAAGAATCCTCATTCGCGGATTTGAACTCGTGACCACCGCATTGCTAAGCCGCAGTCTTATCCACTAGACCAACGCGCCATTTACGATACATGACAAAAAACATAAGCGTTTTAATGTCATTAACAAAGGGGGTACCTTTACTCTGAAGCCGACTGTACTATAGGCACATAAAAGGCACTCTTGAACGTCAAAAATAAAATTAAAATAAAATTGATTCTAGTCGCCCCTTCCAAAAGGTAGTTTTCGTATGGAGAAGAATGGGCAAGAAACTCCACCGTTACTCTTTTAAAATGTTTTACAATATTTTGCATAACATATAAATTAACCATGTGATAGAGTACAGTAGGCGTTAGGCCTTAAGCTGGCCAAGTTTAGTAGTACGGAGTTGCAATAAAAAACAATACAGGGTCAAATTAAATTAGCTAGCGAAATTCCGCAGACGTGATGAGAATCGATATCTAAACATGAATTTATTATTGTATCTTAATTTATGCTGCATCGCCTGTACTCGGAGCTGAATCGGATATACCAGTCGTTTTCACCACTATATTTTAGTCATTATTTTCTTTGCGTCTTGTTTTACCGCATCATCAGCCCACAGCAGTCCACTGCTGGACATAGGGGAGCAATAGGAGAGCCTATTGCACGCCATTCAAAATGATATTCGGAAAAACCAGCCATCCTGCGAAGTTCATCGCACCACCTAGCCTGAGGGGGTCCCAAATTACGTTTACCGATTCGTGGTCTCCACTCAAGAACACGTCTACTCCAACGGCCATCGGTTCTACGGCTAATATGGCCGGCCCATTGCCAGTTCACCTTATTTTACCGCAAAAGAAACGTATTTTTTGTCTTTTTTTTTTTCTTTTTATTATTATTTTGGCTTACAGGTATGCCTTTATGCCTGAAGTTAACGCATGCGTCCAATTCACTTACGGTGGCTGCGGGGGGAATAACAACAACTTCAGAACGCATGAAGATTGTAAAATCATGTGTCCCGGCCTGGCATCCGATAAATATAGCGATGAAGATGAAGAGGAAATAATATCTTATAGAATATTCAATAAACGTGCTTTCTAATTTTATTATCAGATGTTTTCGTGGATGGGTGACCATCTTTACTCACCGAGGCCCCTCCGTGCAAAAAAGTCAGGACATTCTATTCCTTTTTCGCATTTCTTTTTCAGAAATCATTTTGGTACCAATTTTATTTTTATTTATTTTTTTCTAAAAAAAAAATGCTTTTTCGTCAAAAACTTCGGACGAATGAAAAACCCGAACGAAGTCAAGACGCGCGGGCAAAAACCGGTAACCCCCAGACGGATTGTGAACCTGCCTGCGTGTAAGCATATACATATGTATTTTAGCTGATACCTGATTATTTCTAACGACCGGACGTGCAAGGCCACACTATTATAATATTTATATAATATACCTATAGATACAATTATATATATGTATAATTATATATAAAGATACTAGCGACCCACCCCGGCTTGGCGCGGTATTTACGACTTGACAAAACATCGAGATTTCTTTATGACATATTGACGTTTCATACAAGAAATTTCACTCGGACAATGTCGCGGGACTTCGTCCGAGTGAAATTTCTTAGATAGATAGATAGATAGATAATACGTTTATTCAGTGCAAAAAACATCAAAAAAAGGTGAAACGTAAAAAAAACCAAAGATTAAAAAGCTAAATTGACCCATAGACACCTTGTACAAGTAAATCTATAACGGTCGATCACTCTGGGCGGTGTGTGTCTCATGGTTGCACCAAATGCTCTTATTCTCCCAAACCCCGGCGCATCACAACGCCTGCCAGCGCTATTACTTTATTTTCGGTTAGCGTTCTGTCTGACTATTTTTTCTTTTGTTTGGCTCCTAAGGGTCATAGCGTGACGGCGCGTTGTGTTCCACGCGCGCCTCAAAGAGATATATATGTCAGCACGAACTGACGGGGTCCGCTAGGGCCGATGCCTGACAGGGCCGCGGTTGTTCGAAAGAGATACCGTGGCCCCTGGCACAGGCAACTGAAGGAACACGGGTGGGTTTTAGTCAGTAAAAGTCTGACACGCCCTCCCGCTCCGCCCACAGCGGGAGAAGTCATATGATGACTTCCCACCCAAAAAAAAGGGTCATAGCGTAATTTAAAATAGCCTACTATAGCCTTCCTCAAGAATTGGTCAATCAAATCCAAACAGAATTTTACAATACGACTGGAACAGGTAGTTCCGGAGATTAGCGCGTTCAAACAAACAAACTCTTCAGCTTTATTATTAGTGTATAGATAATCATAAATATAAATATTATAGATATTATAGAAGCGAACTGACGAGAATCAGTCTGCTTCTTGTTCTATCACAAGTCAGTGCTCAAAAACTTGTAAGACTTACATAAATATGAAGTTTTTATATCATTTTATGTTGGTTGTGATTGGATTTTTCTGCAATGTTGATGGTAAATATATTTTTTACTATAACACAACTAACTACAGTGCAACTTTAATATATCATACCTCAATATAACGAATTCTTCGATTTAACGAATTCTTCGAATCCCCTTGAGTTGTCCATGAGAGTCATGTAAAATATACCTTTACATTGCGAAGATTTTTTGCGAACAACCTCTTTATAACGAATTTTCAACTACCAAAAAAAAGTGTAAACCTCTAATTAACGAATTTTGTCAACCCAAAACCTTTATATAACGTTCCCAATAGTATGGTGATTCAGTCGCGACAGGTTTCGACACGTTTTTACCTCTTTATAACAAATTTTAGACCAACTTATCCACAATATTATAAACCTCAGTATAACGAATTACTTGTTAAAACGAATATTTACTTGTTCCCTTCCGATTTTTTATATCGAGGTTGCACTTTACACTGGCTAACTAACTATACTAATAAATACAAAAACAAAAGGACACTAATGCTGCTTTTCCATCAGAGAGATGTGCTATGCTACGTTGCTATGGATGCGATTGATATCCACCAATCATATTCATTAGTCCACAAATAGTACTAGTGGAAACGGGTTCAACGAACACGAATACGAACTTGTTCTATGTTTTTTATACGGAAGGATGAGTGCCATGGATGGAAGCTATGGATGCGCGAGTGGTGTAGCTATGTGCAGAGCAGAGTAATCCCCGCTCCTTCGATTTTACATCGATCAGCTCGAGCAGCGCATCTTCCTCGCAACCTCGCACAGCTACCTCACGGCAGCATATCTTACTCGCTCCGCTACACAGCTTAGCATTAGTGGAAACGGTCGTAATTACGTAGCTAAGCTTTCACATCCTCGAAGCATAGCTGTATAGCACATGTCTGGTAGAGAAGCAACCTTAGGCGTCGAAGTACTCGTCCGCATCGCTGTCATCCGGACACGTGCCCAGGGCCCCAAGTCTGCTATATTTATAAATTCCTCATTCCAACACGATCCCATTCCCATCCCATTGTCATTTTGCTTAAAGTTCGTAATCTGCTAAATTCTTAATGGCGATCATTGGTCGGTCAATGGTCTCGTAATAGAATTGTGGCATAATGACATTGTCGTATTGCCATTATTATAAAACCCGTTAGTAGAAATGATTTTCGAAAAACTACCACTACTTTATTTATGCCAGATTTCATTTATATATATTTTTACATATTATTTATTAGTGTTTTATACAAGTCAAGTGTTTTATGTAAGTCAGTCATTCATTTATCATTATGTACGAGATTACCATTCTATGCCATTTCTTTCAATGAAGTGTCAGTGGTTGACCACTGGAAAGTCATAATGACGCCATTATGTTAGTAGATTACCAAACTTGTCAAAATCAACAATTATGAAATCAATGATAGACCATTCTGACACTATTGTAATAGCAGACTTGGGGCCCAGAAGACTGGCAGCATTGCCACGTTGAATGGCAATGGTAATTCTTTGGTCACGGCGGTGAAAATTAAAGGGATTTCTGTGCCATATGCTTTTACTCCGTTGACCTTTTATTCCCAGTTTTTGTCCATACGGTAAAATAGTCAACCGGTATACAGGTCAAATTAGATTAGCTAACGAAACTCTGCAGACGTGATTGGTATCGAATTATCGATATCTAAACATGACAAAACAAAAAAGAAAATAATATTATGTTTATTTTTGTGGGGTCGTCGACCGCTGTTACGGTATTTACTTGAAACATCAGTTTCAGTTTTTGGTTGCATAAACTTCACAGACGTCATTGGTATCGATTTGTAAAAGCGATAATACACATTTTCTCAACTACTTCAAGTTACAACACTACCAGCGGTCGTTGACCCCTAAGTACCTGCCAGGGTAGCAGGTTGTTCGAAAGAGTTACCGTGGCCCCTGGCACAGGCAACTGAAGGAACACGGGTGGGTTTTAGTCAGTAAAAGTGACACGCCCTCGGAGCTCCACCCAGAGCGGGAGAAGTTATGTATTTGACCAAAAAAAAACCCTAAGAAAAAACATCAAATCTTTTTCATTTTGGTTTTATCACGTTTAGATATTGATACACATGACGTCTGCGGAGTTTCGCTAGCGAATTTAATTTGACCCTGTACATTTTACATACATTACAAAAAAACGTCAATTTATTTATTGTTCATTTTTTCAGGTGCCACAGACAATAAGTGTTTGCTTTCAATAGATAAGGGACCGTGTCTGGCGTATTTCCCCATGTAAGTTCTGCGACATTTTATAGGTAAACTGCGTTTGCGATTTATTTGCCAAAAATGTAAACAAATATAAGTTTATGGAAAACTAACTTTAATACGAGTACCTACACAATAAAGTTCAGTTTACGCTACAACTTCAAGTAACTTTAGTAACTTTTTGTAACTTTAGGGTGCTGGCCTAGCTAAATAATAATAATATGGTATGTTTCAATTAAAGCTTTTTGACAGTCCCGTTGATCTCGTGGACGCAAGCGCGACTGCTGTGCGTGAATCCTAGGTTCGATTAGTACAATTTTCTAAGTAACGAAGTATTTTCTAACTGAACAGACAGCTGTGCTGCTGGAGAGTTTGTTGCGCCACTTCTTCCAAGCGAAAGCACTAGGAAGTGGTTAAGGAAGCCGTTTTGGGGGAATGTCTTTTGTAATTTTGACGTTCGAAAAGTGCTGATTCTCAGCCTCACTTGGATAAATGACTTTTGAATTTGATTCTCGGATCGGGCAAAGTTTTATTGGTATTTTTCCATAGGGAATTTCTTAGTAACAGCCCGGAGTTTGGAAGTTGGCGGTGTGGTACCCCCGTGCCTCGGAAAGCTCGTTAAGCCGTTGGTCCTGCGCCTGATCTCTCCCCGGTCGTGTTGGATTGCCTACCTACTACTAATTATTATTATTATTATTAATTATGTAGTTACCTGATAAAGCTAATTAGGCACAGAAATTGGCGCTATCAAAATTGGAGCTGCATAATTCGAAATGAGCTTGTGACGACTTGTAACGACTGTCAGTAATCTACGAATGACAGTCGGGAACATTGGCTTAACGTGCTTTCCGAGGCACGGAGGGACCGTGGCAAGCGTAGCTGATCGATCGAACCGTGCGGCTGTAGCCGGAAACACCTACCCTAACCGCCCAACGTTTAATGGAGCTTTTTTTTCTAGGTACACCTATGATGCCTCTAAGCGCAAGTGTGTGGAGTTTATCTACGGAGGCTGCGAGGGGAATGATAACAAATTTAACACCATGGGAGAGTGCGCAGATGAATGCATATGGAAATCCTCACGCGAATAGTTATGTAGCGGCATCTACAACACCACATGCGAACTACGCGTCACACTGACGTCACGCAAAATCCTGCATCGCACAAGCAGAGTTTACCACACAACTAGCATATAGAGGATCACATAAAATTCGCTAGTGAAACTTCGTAGACGTCATGGATATCGATATCTAAATACGTCAAAATGAGAAAAATAAAAAATTGATGGTTTTCTTTGGGGTCACCGACTGTTGGTTGTGTTGTTACTTGAAGTATGGTTTAGATATAAAATAAATAAATAAATTGTTTATTACCACAAATTTCAAGTACAGACGCCAGCAGGTCAAGCTACCCGAAACTGTCAAATTTTCCCAATCAACCTTGAACCTACTGTTTTAGCAATAAAGTTGAAAATCTATTAAAGAAATTTGACAGATTGTAGTAGGTTGATGTGCTGGCGTCTGTACATTGCACTGTATACAGATTAAAGATCTTAATTTAGCATTAGGTAGATAAGTACAATACGTCCAACCCTGTCCCCTAAACTAGGCTAGGCCTATATCTTAGGGGGCAGAAGAATATTGATACCATTTACGATAAAATGTTCGTGTATTGTATTGCGATTTATTTTAATGTGTTCGTCCTTGTCAAACTTGCTGTACCTAGTGAATGATGTGGTCGCCTATAATTGGAAGCGCTCACCTGTATTTATCCTTGTTCATGTTTACATGCATGTTACTATGAAGCCTGTCTGTTGGCGATCCAATAAATAAATAAATACCTATCACGTCTGCGAAGTTTACACAAAAATTCCTTCTTGAAACCGAACACTGGGGTTAAGGTCGGTCGAGCTCAAGATGAATCTAGGAATCTGGCAATAGAGGAAATATTCACTTACATCGAAAATAGCGATGACTGTCAGTTCACTTTGAACGAATTGAGAAATGTTTGCGAAACTGCGAACCACATTAAAAAAACGCGCTAAGTACACTACCTCAAAGGTGGCGTGAAAACGTGTACATATTATGACGAATACAACTCTTTCAAATTTTTGTCAACTTTTTAAACAACATATCTCAAAAACAGTGGCTCTTAGTATAAAAAAGTATTTAGACAGTTTTTATAGATAATTATCTGGTCTACAATTTTTTTTGGACTAATTTTATGATAAAACTTACCTTTTTGCTGAAAATCTCGAAAAACCCGTTTTTGTGACTTTTGACCCCAAGTAAATTTTTTTCCAGGTGTCGGATCGATGAGGAATTTTCACATTTCACTTATAATAGTGTTTTGAACAATCCTACCAATTTTCAGCCGAGTGTGAATTTTTGTAACCTCACCCCTATTTTTTGGTCTAATTTGACCGGACTGTCTTCTACCGAACGATTTTAAGGCTCTGCTGATATAAATAGAAAAAAAAATAATCTTAGTTTAAAAAAAAAACCTATAATAAATCATTTTTTTAATGCATTTTTAAAACATCCGCCCCATCTCACTGATCCCGTATAATATAATATAACAAACCACAAATCTAGAACAAGGATTTTTATTTTAAATAGTGTCATTTGTTACCAAAATGAATGAGCTATTGTTTATTTTCCTCAATTAGTGGTTTATTTTCTTTATCCCCATTCAACAATTAAAGCATCCATATTTTCCTTAATTTAATCCGTCACTCACTTTTTTAGTCATTATAATTGGGCTATTAAATGACAATTATGTCATAAATTAATAACGGCTTACGCGGTGACCTCAAGATTCAATATAAAATGGATTACTACCTCGTATACTTTACTAAAACTCATAAGGAAGTTTTTTGATACAAAACATGGTAAAGTGCACCTCGAATCAGACTAAATAATTTTAATTGGCTGCTTTGTCATCTCCGATTCCAGGGCGTAGGTACCTAACCCACCTATAGCCACCCGTTGCCGAGTATACAATATTTCGAAGTATTCGCTATTTACAAAACTAGCCAAAATGATAATTAGGAAAATGCATGTATTTTTTTTTAGTTAAAAGACATTAAAATCCGAGAAAAGTATTAAAAACCAAATTTTATTTTTTGAGAAGATTAAACACCAACAATTTTCTACTGCAGTTAAAACGTCCGTGACTGACGCGGCCATGATGTGACGTCATTATTCTCGATATTGCGTTGTTTATATCTCTTATGTCATAATCGGCTATGACACCATTGAGCCCGACGTTTGTAAGTCATCATCATCAGTCCACTGCTGAACATAAGCATCTCCAATCTTCGGCTACTCACATCCAGATGCTACCAGAAACCCTGCGAAGATCGTTGCTCCATCAAGCCTAAAGGCGTTTTACCACTTTGCCGCGTCGCAGTCTCCATTCAAGAACATGTCTACCCCAACTGTCATTGGTTCTACGGCTAAGTTAGCTCGGCCCAATGCCACTTCAGCTTGCTTATTCTATCAGTACTATAAGGACTCTGCGCTCTTATATTACTGGGTCGAATAATGAAAGGCGTATTTAGATTAATTTTGTAATTATTCCTACAATAATGAATGCTTACTCATTTTGCATCATAACACGCGCTGTCAGCTGATACTCCATTACATCTCATTATACATGCATGCCATCATCCTTTAAAATACTAGCGGTGGGAAGCCATGCAGGCTTGTACTCCATTTACTTATTACTCCGTGAAAAATAGTGATAATGTATCAGTAACCTTGTGACAATTTCATTGAGATAACTGCTTAAAACAATTGGTATTGATAGAAGTCTAGACTTTACTATCAACTAGTCGCCTTTGAAGAACTATAAATTATTTTCAAGTTGTAGACAAATATTAATTAAAGTTGGTGAAATTCTTCGAAACGAAATTCGTCCTGCACTATAAACGATTAAAATAAGACTGCTAAACACCATAATTGAATTTTGTAAAATTTTTTTTACTGTACAGACGCCAACTCATCAAGCTACTACAATCTGTCAAATTTCTTTAGTAGATTTTCAACTTTATCGCTAAAGTATAAGGTTCAAAGTTGATTGGGAAAATTTGACAGTTTCGGGTAGCTTGACCTGCTGCGTCTGTACGTAACTTAATTTTGTTTAATGTCTAAGGTGAAAACAATGTCAACTATTTGGTGTTTCTGTGCCTTTCTAACACTCATCAATTTGGCGAATACACAGCAAATAAATGGTACGTATGTACATTATAATAACAGTTAACTAAACCACAATTTCAGTTTCATTACGGTACGGCGGCGGCGCGGCGCATAAACTGCGACATAGAAAAAACGTGTCCATCAACAAGCTTCCATAGTCATCCATACAACTCTGACGACCATAGACTGTGTCTACACACGTGTAATAAACCGTAGTTTTTCACGGTAAGAATAACGCCTGTGTACAAAGCTCAAACACTAACCCAAATAAGCATCATCATCTGCCTACCTTTTCCCAACTATGTTGGGGTCGGCTTCCAGTCTAACCGGATGCAGCTGAATACCAGTATTTTACATGGAGCGACTGCCTATCTGACCTCCACAACCCAGTTACTGGGTAATACGATACCCCTTGGTAAGACTGGTTGTCAGACTTTCGGGCTTCTGACTACCCGTAACGACTGTCAAAGACCACGAATGACAGCCGGGACCAACGGCTTAACGTGCTTTCCGAGACACGGAGGGGTCTCGGTATGTAAAGATGGTCACCCATCCACAGACCAACCGCGGCAAGCGTAGCTTAACCTGACCGATCGACCTGTGCGGCTGTTATTATTTAGCCACGGGCCCCTCACTAACCCACTAACCCAAATAAGCAAGGATATGTAAGGATGAACAAAGCCCCTTTTTGAAATGAATCCGCAAGATTCTAAAACTCTGTAAACTGAGGAGGGGCTCGTGGCTAAGTAATAACAGCCGCATAGGTCGATCAAAGCTTAAACTCGGGTCTACTTCCGGTCTAACTGGATGCAGCTGAATACCAGTATTTTACTTGGAACAACCGCCTATTAGGGCATCGTATTACTGGGTAATTCGATACCCTAATTGCGTATAACACTATCAATCACAACCTGAATCATTTTAAAGGATATTGCTAATCCATTGCTTCATAATGTTCGAAAAAATTATCTGCTCAACAACGTAAATAACGCAATGGATGTTGTTGAACTGTCAAAATGACAACCATTCCTACTGTTAGTTTGTTATGCTATTACTCCGCAGCTCCTAATGTGCCTAAAGGATGATTTTTCAATCTTTAAACGATATTAAAACGTGTACACAGTATTTAAAGTCTATATTACGAAGACGCGCACAGCAACTTGACCGCTGGCGTCTTCCGCGACACGCCATCGTAGCTGGAAGTATGCTCCGACGCACGATCGGCTCCGTTCGCCTGTCGTCGTATCCGATCGAATCTTGTCGGCATTAGAACACGTCAACACGGTATGAATGAAACTAGACTGGGCGCAGAAACGGATACGTTCGCAAACGACGGTATGGAGCCGATCGTATGCGTCGACATCCTGTTGGACGCGATCGGCTGTAGCCCCATCCGTTCGTATCTTTTCCGATCCGATGCGAGCGGTTTGGTGGAAATCATCCTTCACATTCTGCCATCACACGTAACGCTATTCAATCATGAGTCTATTTTCAGACGCTACCTGTCAATTACCTATCGATCCTGGCAACTGTGGTGTGCTGTCTGTTCTATCCACTCCTACTCTTAGGTAAGTTAAGTATCTGTAAGGGCCATCGCACACTAGAGACACGACAGTTTTTAGACAATCTTGTTTCACATAGACAAGTCAGCTTTAAGACTAAAGAGAAACAGTTGTGTCTATCACACGGCGCATACCAAGACGAAACTGTTTTCGTCTGTAAACACGATGGGACGCGTTTACGCTCTGAACGCTCGGATCATCAGGAAAGGTACATCGCTAACATTGCTAGACGGTTTTGTCGTTGACGTGCGCGCTCGCATACACTTCAAAGGGAAGCCGACAGTCGTTAGTCAGACTTGTCGCCGTGCAGTTGTTGTATGCATTAGACAGCTTTGACTATGAGACGTTTTGTTTCAAATGTGCGCGTTTAGTACTTTTTATTATATCATACTTAGTCTGTCTTGAGACTGTCGTGACTATAGTCTGCTCTCAGCTTAACATATTGGCGCTGATTCTCTTGTTCACAAACTAGACTAAATTTAAGTTCAGTGCATCGTTTTCTTTCCGTTGCATTAAGAAAAGGACAGAAGATAAATATTAGTAGTTTAGTCCTGTCAAATTAGTCAGCGTTTGATGAAAATTATCGTAGTTTTAGCAGCCGTGTTTTTAATCACGTCTAAACTGTCTATGGAGTATCTTAATTTGACTGAACTAAACTAATATTTATTTTCTGTCCTTTTCTTAACGAAATAGAAAGAGAAAGATGCACTGAACTTAAAAATTTAGTTTGTGAACAAAGGAATTGGCGCCATTGTTTACCCTCACTAAAAACACCTCGGTGGTCACCATGGAAGGGGCAGTTACCTCTCAAAAGACCAATCCGTAGCCCCCTCTGTGCAACGCCTAATTTTGTTTACCCTGGAACCACTTTAACAATATGACCAACCCTGAAATCGTGAAATCATTAGTCGATCTAAGAACACGAATTATGGAACAGCAGATTTTTTAGCTTCATGTTTGGTCCCATTGTAGTGTAGTAAGAAAACGCAAAACTTGGCGACATATTTTTCGCTCAGTCCAACCACTCTTTTTTTTTTTTTGTTTGTTTGATTAATCTATTCTATACTATTCCACTGTTGGGCAAAGGCTACCCCCAAATCCTTCCAGGAACTCTCTTCCCGCGCCACCTCAAACCAGCCCTTGCGGTACACGCCCAGGTCATCTCGCCATCTCGTCCGTCTTCGAGCACCCATTGTGTGGAGATTTTTGCCCAGCGGTCATCGTGCACACTACTCAAGTATGTCCTTTTTGTTCATGTTCAGGTACGCCTACGACAGAGCTAGCGCCCGATGTATCCAGTTCACGTACTCCGGCTGCGGCGGCAACACGAACAGGTTCGCCAGCTACAACCAATGTCTGACGGGTGCGTCTCATAACGTATAAACTCATTTGGTCTAATTTCATTTTATTATCGTTCATAAGATATAATCAACGTGAGATATACCAACTGTTGATATAATTTCTTTACATATAACATTTATTTATTCTAAAACTTAATTAGTATAACGTTGTTTGATATAACGTTTATGTAATCGAAAATCATTTGGTCTAACGTTTATTATGTATATTGTTTATTTAATCGAAAATCATTAGGTCTAACGTTTAATATGTATATTGTTTATTTAATCGAAAATCATTAGGTCTAACGTTTAATATAACCCCAAGGTCTAACATGTCTCGATTTTGTAAAAAGGCAATGAGAACTTAGGATGCAAGAGCGAGCGAAGCGAGCTCGGGAATTGGGGCACCCCGACTCGGACAGGTTAGGTTCGAAGGGGATAACGGGGGCTCAAGTGAGCGAGCGGAGCGAGCGAACGAGCCCCCGTCATCCCCTTCGTGTTAGGTTCCTTTAAACCCTGCAGACAGAAATAGGGGCCCCGCGAAGCGGGGCTCCGTCGACCACGCCTTATTAAAATAAGGCTAAGGCGGGAGCGAAGCGGAACGGAGCTCCCGCCTTAGCCTTCGTGGTTATTTTTTTTTAAACCACACAGAAATAGAAGCCCCGCGAAGCGGGGCTCCGTCGACCTATCTTAGCACAGGTGGTAAGCAGTTGCTAGTTATGTTTAATATCTACTTAGGTTACTATTACCTATAACTACGACAGAACTTACAATATAATATATATATTAGACCAAATAATATATTAGACCAAATAATATATTAGACCAAATAAGTTTTATATCTTTTGAGTGGTATGTCAAATGATTTTATATTTAATGTATGTTATGTCAAACGGTGTTATATTTAATGTATGTTATGCTTATAAAAATTAGGTCTTTTAAAATTATATCAATCGTTCATTATATCAACTAATCGTTATATTAAATAAAATTATAGGTTCCGTTGTTATATGTTGTTAATATTAGAGATTTTGTTGTTATATCATCTATTACTTACCCATGTCTGACTACTTGCTTCTCATCTCAACAGGTGTCTCTTAACGACTTCGTTAATTTACTTGGATATGTATTGACTGGTCAGAGCAATATAAATCTTTTAGCTGGGTAATATTTTGTTTTTATTTACTAATCCCAGCGGGGCATTCATTGCGTTATCTACGTTGTTGAGCGGACATTTTTCTTTTTGAATACCGGATTCAATGAGTTAGGAATATCCTTCATAATGATTCAGATTGTGATTGATATTGTGTTACGCAATTATGATACAGGTAACACGGGCGCATTTTTCCCGCAGCGATTTTTTTCGCGCACTGGATTTTTAACGCACTGCTCAGCGCCGAGAGATGAAAATCTAAGTGTGTTTTTTTGAAGTGAAAACTTCTTTAGCGGCGTTATGCACTTTTTTTTTTGTTGGGTAAAAAATGTTAAACTCGCGTCAGGACACGTGACCTGATCGAAAATTCGTAAGACGGAGCTCGCGTCAGGACACGTGACCTGATCGAAACTTCGTAAGACGGAGGGAGAGTTTTTTGTGGTGGGTAAAAAATGTTAACCTCACGTCAGGACACGTGACCTGATCGGAAATTCGTAAGACGGAGCTCGCGTCAGGACACGTGACCTGATCGAAAATTCGTAAGACGGAGGGAGAGTAGACCGCATTCCAAAATATCAAAAATGCACAACGTTAAGAGCGCACCTAAAGCCAGTAAAATTTTAGAATAGAAAAAAAACAAACGTAGTATGCGCCAAAACTATTATCTATATCTATACTTATACACTCGAGAGCAATGAATCCGGGTCACTTAAAGAATGTTAAAAATCTCGGAAACTAAACATGATAGGTTAATGCAATAAATTGTATTTAATAGACAATGTAATACTCCTTAAATGAAAGTAAAAAAAATATGAGTCACCATACATTTTATTAACACAAAATTACATAAAGAAAAAAACTGCTGATCTCTCCTTAAAACAAAAATAGGAAACATGAAATTTTTGAACTTTATTACGATTTTCTTGAATTTTAATACTTCGTATTGCCTCCTCGTGCTTCCATTACTGCGTTTACGCGGTTTGGCATGCTGTACACCAAGTTCCTTATACGATTTTGGGGAATATTCTCCCATTCCTCTGTGAGAGCAATTTTGAGCTCACGAAGCGTGATTGGGGGAGGGTTTCGTTGTTTTACGCATCTGCCTAGCTCGTCCCAAGCATGCTCGATTGGGTTGATATCCGGGCTGCGCGCTGGCCACTCCATACGAGTAATGTTCATCTCTTGAAGGTAGTCATTCACAATCCTACCTGTATGAGGTCGGGCATTGTCATGCATAAATATAGCATCCTCACCTAAATTGACCATAAATGGACCAACGTGATCATTGAGGATTTCTTTCACATATCTTACGCTAGTTAAAGAGCCGTTTTCTATGATCACCAGCTCTGTGCGACTTTCAGAAGAAATTCCGGCCCACACAAGTACAGACCCACCACCGTAGGCTACTTTTTCTTCGATACATGCTTGCTTGAATCTTTCCCCTGGTCTTCGATACATTCTGTGTCTTCCATCGTGCTTGTAGAGCATAAATTTTGATTCGTCGGAGAACATAACTTTTGACCAATCTTCAATACTCCAATTTACGTGGCTCTGGGCATATCTTAGTCTTGACATACGATGCCCACGCTCCAGTTTAGGGCCGTTTACAGGTCTAAGGGGTTTTAAGTTAGATTCAGCAAGCCGACGTCTTACTGTCCATGTACTTGGGTTACTTCCTCCGAGGCGTCGAAACTGATTTGTGAGTTCAGTTCCTGTGAGAAAGCGATTTCGAAGCATGGTGTTCACCAAGTATCGGTCTTCTCGTGCTGTGGTACACCTGGTTCTGCCCGTTCCTGGTCTGCGTAGGTTAGAACCAGTTTCTTCGTAACGTCGGAGAACTCTTTGTACTGTTGACAGCGACACACCGACAGTCCTGGCTGTATCGCGCTGACTCCGGCCGGTTTCCAGCATTGTAAGTATTCTGGTGCATTCTTCAGGCGTAAGCGACATAATTTCAGCTTGAATAATGAATATAGAGCACTATCAACATGGTTTATGTACCCACATAAATGACAGATTACAAACAAAAGCAAAACCAAATGCTGTAATTTCGTAGTTCCATCTTCGAAAGTGGCCCTTTTTCAAATTTGATTTTTTTATGATAAAACTTTACAATAACTAAGAAGTTTTAATACCTTCATTTAAGGAGTATTACATTGTCTATTAAATACAATTTATTGCATTAACCTAGCATTTTTAGTTTCCGAGATTTTTAGGATTCTTCAAGTGACCCGGATTCATTGCTCTCGAGTGTAATAAATCTGTAAAGTGAAAATTCTGTACATTGAAAATATCAAAAAAATAAATGGCAGGGGGTGTTACTAGACCGACACCGAACCCAAAAATGTGATTACAAAAATTTTTGTCTGTCTGTCTGTCGGTCTGTCTGTCTGTCTGTCTGTCTGTCTGTCTGTCTGTTTGTTCAGGCATCACGCAAAAACTACCGGTTCGATTACGATGAAACTTGGTATAATTATTCTTTAATATCCTGGGCACCACACTGGGTACTTTTTATCCCGGAAAAGTATATACAATAAAAAACAAACTTAATTTTGCGGTTCGATCCCTGGACCGATTACTGTACCAAACGCAAATAATAAGTTTGTCGTAGGTTACGTCACCCGCAGTATTATCTGTGCGACCTTTTTATTCCTTTTAGTTTTTAGAGTTATTTAGGTTTAATTTTATAAGTCGTAGGTATAGATTTTAATTTTATAGTATAGGTAGTATATTTGTTAGTGTACACACGGCTACACATCAAGCTATGCAAAACCAGTATTGGCTGACCGTTTATTGTGAGAAAATATCATACAAAGTGAGGCCAAGACAAACTGGTTTTGTATAGCTTGACGTGTAGCCGTATGTACGTAGTGACCGTAGGTTATTTTATAATACTGTTAGGTAGGATTAGTCATCCGTATAGATATTAGTTTTTAGGGATTTTGCTTATTTATTGAGTTTAGATTAGTTATCATCAGAAATAGGTTTATTTAGGTAGGTTATTTTTTTTTTAATTAGGTAGGTACTTAGGTAAAGATATCATATAGGTACCCTCTTAATCACCAATAATGAGACACAATTGGTTTTCTATTGTAATTAGCCACAAAGGGCCCGCGAGATGGATGGCATCCTGGGGAAGCACATACATTTTAGCCTGTTAGCACGTTCCCGTGGCATAATTTCCGACATCCACGCGGGCGAAGCCGCGGGCAGAAGCTAGTATCATAATAAATCCAAAACTAAAAGGAATTACATAAAATGCCTATGCACAGCCTTTACTCTTGTATAAATATAATTAATTATCAAATTTTTGTCGCAATAGGCATTGCCGTATTGAGTACAAATCGGAAAAATATGAGAATTAGAGGTTACTCCGTAATTTTTTTCTATCGAGGAAATGTTATTATTTTTCATGTTTTTGATCAAAGTGAACCCTCGGAAATATCATGTAGTTATTCATACATTTGTATTTTAAGATTTGGTCCGGAATTTTTCATGTAAAATCAAATATAATATTGGTAATTTTGCTTTATACGCGCTCTTAATATTCAAGTTTTCACTTCTGCTGGCACTCACGGAGTGCAACCCGTTTTTTTTTTGACGCGCTTGGATACACTGTTGGATTCTCAAAGCTCGGTTCAACACCGGGAGTTGAAAATCCAGGGCGCGGTAAAATCCCGCCGCGATATTTTTTCGTCCATGCGAACGTGGGCACCAGCACCTCTCCCACCGCGACTACTTATCAACGATTTTTTCGCTCAAGAAACGTACAAAAAATTGAAGGTTCCGTGTAAGTATAAGAGATGCATATATTAATAGTTGTTAGCTGAATATTACCGCTGGCGAGTACTCGTTTGTCGCAGCGACAAGACCTATCAAAGAGATTACTCGCTCAGTGACACTCGCTTGACGGGCAGACCACTCGCCGAGAGACCCACGCTCGGTATATAGGCATATAATAATAATAATAAACATTTATTTGTCCAGATCATACAATCCAATTTGTTAGTAGTAACATGCACATCTTAAACACTAGTGTTAGTAGTTATATAGGTACCTAGTATTTTTATCTCACGAAGCACCGCGCGCTTTACTTGTGGATACCAAGTGTACAAACACGTTGTGAATGTGTTTGTAACCGTTGGAGCTCTCGGTACCGTCCGAGACGAAGTCGGAAGTGTGTGTGTGTTATGTGCTGACGCTGCTCGTCTTCACGCACACATTCGCAGCGTGTTTGTACTCTTGGTTACCACAAATAAAGCGCGTGTCGTTTTGTGACATAAAAATACTGTACTAGCGAGTAATCGCTTACTGTCGTCGCGTACTCGCCGCTCGGTGGTCGCCAACTGGTTTTAAGTTGCTAGTTAGTTAAATGGGGTGTCTTGAACCTTCACATCTTAGATGGATCCCACACTACAACGCGACACGTGACGGGGTGCAGATATCGCGCCCCCGGCCTCCGCGCGTGATTTTTTACATACAAACTCAATAAAAACGCGTTTCCGCGGGGAATTTCGCTCCGTTTCCAGCTCCCCGTCGCGTGACGCGTTGTAGTATGTGATCGGCAACCCTAAAAACCTCAAAAAAAAAAAAAAAAAACCAAAAATTCAAAGACATGCTGACCCGCACTGGGCCCGCGTGGTGGATTACGGCCCACTCCCTCTCACAGAGAGGAAGCCTGTGTCCCAGCAGTGGGAACGTTATTGGCTGATGATGGGCGACCGGATGTCACGTGGTGATTTCCGGGCGGATATGAATGAACTAACGCGTTTACGAGTAATCGTGGTAACCAAACATAAGTAGTAAAGCAAACAATGGAAATGTAAACAATGTATACAGGGGGCGTGTAATGTGTTTTGAACGTGAAACGGTTTTCACGTGACCACATCTCACTGCCTCGTTGGTTTAGTGGTCCTTGCGACCGGTACTGCTGAGGATGACGTCCTGGTCTCGATTCCGGGTCGGGTTAAACGGTTATTAGGTTGTGTTTTAGATTTCGTCACGCTTAACACCTATTCTATTCTATTTCTCAATTATTTTTATTGGTTTTATAAAAAAAAAAAGATGTGTAACTTATACCTAATTAGCACAACGTAACAATTGTTAATAAATCGAGGAAGAGCGAGGTTTATCCCATCACAAGTAGGTATCTTCGGATTACTTGCTGGGAAGCCCCGGTAAATTAATTGTATAGATTTAAGATAATAAACACATTTTTTTTCTCTCTATGGCAATGATGCCACAGGTCGATCGGTCAGGTTAAGCTACGCTTGCCGCGGTTGGTCTGTGGATGGGTGACCATCTTTACATACCGAGACCTCTCCTTGCCTCGGAAAGCACGTTAAGCCGTTGGTCCCGGCTGTCATTCGTGGATCTCTGACAGTCGTTACGGGTAGTCAGAAGCCCGAAAGTCTGACAACCAGTCTTACCAAGGGGTATCGTATTACCCAGTAACTGGGTTGTGGAGGTCAGATAGGCAGTCGCTCCATGTAAAATACTGGTATTCAGCTGCATCCGGTTAGACAGGAAGCCGACCCCAACATAGTTGGGAAAAAGGCTAGGCAGATGATGGCAATGATGCCAATGCTGTCAATTCTGCCAATGATAAAAAAAACCTAAATGCTATTCTAGTTGGTTGAAGAATAAGCATCATTAAGACGACACAGTCGAGTATGTTAACGTTTTTGACAGATAAACAAATCTGATGACGTTTTAGACAGCAAATTTTTCAGATGACGTTTTTGACAGCAACAGATTTGACATTTACTTGAAACGTTTTCGAATTAAGGTCTATCAACACATATCAGGGCTGTGTCCGGGACGTGACAGGGCCGTGGCACACACAAGACAGACACTGAGGCTCCGTCGCCGTCCCGGACACGGACGTCTGTGAAAGAGTTCATATAAAATGTACACACCAATATTTTTTTGAGCCCCTGACGGTGCACGGTCCGTCCACGTCCCAGACACGGCCCTGATATGTGTGGATTACCTTTATGATTTTAACAGGTATTTAAATACATTTTAGAAACATTTTACTAGCCTGCTGTATATTGAAAGGAAATTGAGTACGCCATAGAAACAATGAAAACAAATGAAACGCTACCCACCATGACTAAACACGTGCGGTTCGTGGCTGAGAACCTAATTTAATTGGATTACTTTAAAAAAAATGTCGAAATGAATAGTTATTATAACTAATTGAAAACATAGCCAGTTACTTAATCAATTAATTATTTAGTTAAGAGAATACAGTGTTGCTTGTTTCCTTGTTTGTGCAGTTATGAAAACAAACTACGGACAATGATGATTTATTTTAGCAATTACTATTGCTTAGTAATATTATTAATTGTTAGAATAATCACATGCCAAACAAATGACTACAACACTACTGATATAGAGATTGACGTTTCCGATGGTAAGTAGAATTTATCATCTACTAACTGTGGCCCGCGCCTTCTTCTGCTATCCAGAATGAAAAGTAGCCTGTCCTTCTCCAGGTCATGGTCTACCCAAGTGCCAAATTTCATCCAAATCCGTTCAACCGTTTTAGCGTGATAGCGTAACAAACAAACATACTTACTTTCGCATTTATAATATTAGTTTAATAATTATAATTATTTAAATAACATACACTGATTAATTACTATTTTTACAAGCTAACACTTAAATATATATACAATTACATAAAAGTACTATATAATACGAAAAAATATAGAAAAAGGCAGCTCATTGGGCATCAAACAAGTCGTCCGCATCACTGTCAATGGGGTAAGTGCCAAAAAGGCTGGTAGCATTACCACGTTGGATGGCAATGCTGATTCTTTGGGCTAAAAATAGGCCAGCCTTCTGGTCGCGTGAAGAGTCAACCAACCGCTTGGCGATGTCCAAATTTAGTTAGGATTTCTATACTGATAATAAAGCTGAAGTGTTTGTTTGTTTGAACGCGCTAATCTCGGGAACTACCAGTCGGATTTGAAAATTTCTTTTACGTTTGATAGTCCAATTCTTAAGGCAGGGTATAAGTTATTTAACATCGGGCTGGGACGATTAGGAGCCGAACACAAAGAAAAAAGTCAGCAAGAATCATCTGCCTAGCCTTTTCCCAACTATGTTGGGGTCGGCTTCCAGTCTAACCGGATACAGCTGAATACCAGTATTATACATGGAGCGACTGCCTATCTGACCTCCACAACCCAGTGACTGGGTAATACGCTACCCCTTGGTAAGACTGGTTGTCAGACTTTCGGGCTACTGACGACCCGTAACGACTGTCAAAGATCCACGAATGACAGCTGGGACCAACGGCTTTCCGAGGCACGGAGGAGTCTTGGTTTTGTGAAAATGGTCACCCATCCACGGACCAACCGCGGCAAGCGCAGCTTAACCTGATCGATCGACCCGTGCGGCTGTTATTACTTAGCCACAAGCCCTCAGAAAAGTCAGAATGAATGCTAAGCAGAAATGTCGACGGCAGCCGAAGAAGTTTCGCCAGCGATTTATGTAGGCACGGTAGATATCGGGAATTACCAGCATATCTGTAGTGTCGCTAGCCAATTCAATTTGAATAAGTATACTTTACCTACCCATCAACCAGTTTCAAGGTTTATTCATCGTTTATATGATCATCATCATCATCTCCTCGGCCAAATATGTTAAGGTCGGATTCCAGTCTAACCAGATGTAGTTAGAAGTACCAGTATTTTACATGGCTCGACTGCCTATCTGACTGTAAGACTGATTTTCAGACTTTCGGGCTATTTGACATCGTTGACATGATATAAGTTAGTTAGTTTTTTTAGATTTCTCTGGATCAGCTGATGATGTTTCTGGATCAGATTTAAAATTCGATCCAGACGTCTGTGAGCTGCCAATCGACGAGGGGGACTGCAGGAACGAAAGCCTGGGCACCGATGAGGACAGTGACAGTGACAACTCAATCAACGAGCTCTACCATCTCAACGACCTCAACGAACTTATCGACCTCAACGAACTCAACCAAAGTAACGAACACGACAATCTCAGTGAAAGTAACGAAAGTAACTCATTCTAGTAAGTTAAAAAACTATCACATTACATAACAGCACGCAAGTAGGTGTTACCTGTAAAATTTGCAATAAAAACTTTTTTACAAAAAAAAAAAAAACAACCGACTGCCAAAGAATAGAATAGAATACTCTTTATTCTCAATCCACCTTGAACCTTAATGCTTTAGTGATAAAGTTGAAAATCTATTAAATAAATTAAAAATAGCTATCTAATCAGTGTATGTTAAATAAATTATTATTAAAATGAAAAAACAAAAAATTGACAGATTGATGTGCTGGCGTATGTCTCCAAAAATATAAATAACAGGTCAAAAAAAAATTTGCATTTTACAACGGGTGAGACAATGGGCGGTCTTATCGCTATGAGCGATCTTTTATATAATAATAATAATATCCCTGGACATTTCACACAGCGCCATCTAGTCCCAAGCTAAGCAACCTAATGCTTGTGTTATGGTAACAAGATGGCTGATAAACTACTTATATACATTTTTTTTTTGTAAATACATACATAATTATAGATAGAAAAACACCCAGACTCGGAACAAATACATGTAGGTCATACAAATATTTGTTCCGTGCGGGAATCGAACCCTTTAAGACAACCTTTGGATGGATTAAAAAGGGAAAGGAGAAGACGCTACAAAGTGAAAAATAACTTTAATTTCGGAAGTCGGTATTTTTGGGTTCGCATTTTCGTTGTTTGACACCGACTTCCGAAATTAAAGTAATTTTTCACTTTGTAGTTAGTGTCTTCTTTGGAAGTCGGTTGTTTTTTGTTGTAAAAAACTTTCTATTTTTCACTTTTAAGTTGTACTTACCCCACACAAATTATATAACACTACTTGCTATGTAAATATCAGTGACAGAAAGTTATTATAACATCATCAATATAAACTAAGTGGAAAAAATACGTATTTTTGAAGCTAACTCAAAAACTACCTAAGCAAAGTTTATAAAATTTATATGAGGCAACCCCAGAGATATATGTATACCCTATACATTAAAAAAATATTTTAGAAATCGATCGACAACTGCCGGAAATATCGCGTAAAATACATACATCTTTAACTATATATTTTTATTCATTTAATAAAAAAAAATTGTAAAAAATTAAGTATAAATTGATAAAATCAATGTAAAAAAATAACCAATTTTACCTTTACCAATTTTATAATTTTTAATTAGCATTTCATACATTTTTATTTCACTTTAATGCACCTACCTCCTACCGACCTCATCCAATTTTTAAAATATAATTGACGTGTAAAAGTGTTTGTACAGTCAACAGCAAAAGTATATGATCAAAATCAGAAATTCAATACTAATGAACGGAGTTCGCGTCAGAACTGGGTGGCGTCGAAGTGATTCAAAAGTATGTGATTGTAAATTGTACCAAACATTTACTACTAATACAGCTGCCATATAGCTGCGAACTCCGTTCATTAGTATTGAATTTCTGATTTTGATCATCTACTTTTGCTGTTGACTGTACAATCCTACTTAAGGCTGAGTTTTCCATCGCCAGATAACTTTTATTCGAGGAATAAAATTGACGTTTGACAGTTTATGTACAAAACAAATGTCAAAATTTCAAAATTATTTCTCGAATAAAATTATCAGATAATTGAAAAATCAGCCCTTACAGAAATAAAATCGCTTATCATTTACTTATTTCAGTTTTGGCTACAACAAAAATACGAAAAAATGCGAACAATTTAACTACGACGGCTGTGGAGGCAATGCAAATAGATTTGACACTGTTAACGACTGCAGGAAGACCTGCTTCACGCCACTCAAGAATTTCCTAGCTAAAGTCACTGACCTCTTGGTGTCCAGAGTCACAAACGGTACTTTGGAATTGCCCGCCACGTGATTTGTGTCATCGTCTGCCTTGCCTGCGGTTGCCAGTCCAACGGGATGCAGCTGAATACCAGTATTTTATATGGAGCGACTGCCTATCTGACCTCCACAATCCAGTCACTGGGTAACACGAGTAAGACTGGTTGTCAGACTTTCGGGCTTCCGACTATCCATATAAAAGATCTACGGATGACAGCCAGAAAATCAAAATTAGGCTGAGAATCAGCACTATTCGAACGTCAAAATTACAGACAATCCCCTAAAACGCCCGCCCCTCACCACTTCCTAGTGCTTTCGCTGGGAAGAAAGAGCGCAACAAACTGCCCAGCAGCACAGCTGTCTGTTCAGTTAGAAAATACTTGATTCTGTCTGGATTCGGTCAAATCGGCCTTAAAATTGTTTACAAACATGTTTACCGATTATAAAACTTAGAATAGTCCTTCAGTGGGCCAGCCATGTTTATCTAAGGACCGATAGCGGTTGTAGCAGACGAGGCATCGAATGGAGACCGCGTGTCGACAAGCGTTAAGCTACGGTTTCCTAGAACAGCGGTGGCCACCACATAACGGCCTCAGTGACTGACTGTCATGAACATGATGGCACATGTTTGATTTTACGGTGTCAAAAACGCTCCCTATGAAAACACACCATCTTTCTTTTATAAATACCGTCTCAGTGACGTCATTCACCGGTAAATTGCAGTGTGGCGACATCTACATCGCCACATGTAAACTACGTATCGTACTGACGTCACGCAAAAAATTCTGCATCGCGCAAGCAGTTTACCGCGTAAGTGGCGTTGTGGACAACATCCCGACATCAATCGTAGGATATTGTGCACACCACACACAACACCCGTCTGGGGGCTTACCACCAGCTCTTATAGCAGGGCAGAAGTTGAACTGCAATGTTTTTTGTACAGACGCCAGCACATCAAGCTACTACAATCTGTCAAATTTATTTAATAGATTTTCAACTTTATCGCTAAAACATTAAGGTTCAAGGTTGATTGGGAAAATTTGACAGTTTCGGGTAGCTTGACCTGCTGGCGTCTGTACTAAGTCATAGAACAAAAAAGCAGTGCAGTTCAACTTCTGCCCTGCTATAAGAGCTGGTAATAAGCCCCCTGGTGGAAGGATCCTCCCTTTTCTATAGAGAATGAATGAATTTTGCACCCTGTTCCTGATACCTCTATAGCAGATGCTACATGTCTGCCACCGCTCTTTTAGAAAACCGTAGCTTTAGCGTGCTATGTGAGACGCGCAGCCGAAGCTAAATGGATCGATTTAAAAGGCAATTGGACATTGTAGATTGATTTAATTTGTATACTAATTCAATAAGTCCTAAACATAATCAGCCTATTATATTCCAACTGCTGGGACACTGGCCTCTTCTCTGTGAGAGGGAGTGGGCCATCCACCACCCGGACCTGTGCGGGTTGATAGATAACACATGTCTTCGAAGTTTTGGTTCTAGGACGTGCCGGTTTCCTCACTATATTTTCCTTCATTATATTCTAAGGCCGCGTCCTAACGACCAAAAGCTATTGCCGCGCGAGTGCGGTTATATATGAACGCATCGATCGCGTATTCGCGATGCAATCGCATTCGGTTAGGACGTGGGGTTAGGTAATTTTAATAAAATTATTCTAGCCACGTAAATATTTGAATCTGAATTTGAAAAATAATTTAGAGACAATAAATTATTGAAAATGTAATTTATTTACCTGTGGTTGTTTTTAATAAAAATAAAGTAAGTTTTATATCACTTGTCGTTTCATTACAATACTGTTATTCTTCTTTATCTAAGGGCTGATTTTCCCAACAAAAGATAATTTTATCTGAGGAATAATTTTGAATTTTTGACACTTCTTTCATACAAAAACTGTCAGACGCTTCGATCAATAATAGTACGTAAGACGTCAATTTTATTCCACGAATAAAAATTATCTGGCGTTGAAAAAGTCTGCCCTAAGGAGTTCAATAAATTATTAGTCTTTAACCGGTCTTGTTCTGGAAATAAAGTTTCTTGATTTTCCTGGCTCCCATAAAACGGCTGGCGGAAACTGTGGTGAAAAAAAAACATTTTAAAGTTTTCACGCAACTGACACAACACTTAGAATAGACAGTCCGCTTCTATGAATAACCACTCACAGTTATTTTTCCTCTGATTTTACATCCCTGTCAAAATCACAGTGCTTGATCTTTGTTGAAAATGATCTTTATTGACTGTAAAGTCGAGATCGTCTTATTCTGTAAAAATCTCACTTTGAAAATAGATAATTTAATTTTCTAATTAGTTTTATTAATTTACTGTATATATATATTTTTTTTTTACTATAATTTTGTATTGATTAAATACAAATATTAATATGATAATTTTGTATTTGAATTGATTAAATTTTGACTATAATTTAATTTTCCTAATTTATATAAAGCTTCAATATTTTTGTTTGTAATTTATATAGTGAAAGAGATAAGTATGCAGGGTCGTCGGATTCAGTTGAAGTTTAGTAAGAAACTGATAGATGTTTTCGAATGAAATTTAGTTTAATAAATGAACTGTTTGTTTTCTGATAATTAAATAAAATTTTATCCGAAAACATCAATCCGTTTCTTACTAAACTATATTCGACCACCCTGCATACTTATCTCTTTTGTTGACTGTACTTACATAATAAAGAGTACCTATTCTATTCTATAACTCCAATTAAATATTATAAACTATATTTTGTTCGCCGAATATGGCAAAACATGTTGAACCAACAATATTAAACTCGTTTCCATCTACGTGTGCATATCTATGTATCATGTTACACAGATTTATACAAATAAATGCATATATCTTTAAGAATCACCTCTAGAAACATTTTATGGAAAACCGGAAGAACTCGTGCCCCGACACATTTTTTCCACAAAAAAAAAACACGAAAAGCTTATAAAAAAAAAAAAACAACATAACTTACCCATGTTAGTAACTAAAATATAAAAGAACACTGTTAAAAACAGTAACATAATCAAGGTCTTCATTTTTGTATCAAGAAACACGTTTGTTCAGCGGTTTTCAATATGCTTGACACATTCGTCATAAAGCGCGAAATTATAATAAATACGAGGAAAATCCAACGTGCATTATACTAGCGTAGGTAATTTACCTTATTCTTATAAGTACTTACCTAAGTAAATGATTTTATTTTGTAAGTAGGTTTCTACAAACACTTTTACACGTAAATAACACACTTCAATTTTACATATACCTATAAGGTGCTGCTACACTGCGATCGATCGATGAAAAGGACCGCTGAACAGTCGATTTCATCGATCGGTGCAGTATCTTTTCAGATTTCAAACAAACCAACATGGGTACTTATGAAACGTCAGAAGCTAGATGCACGCTTCCAATTGGTCGTTTCCTGTGGAGACGAGCCAGCAAGACACTCCATGGCAAATTTAAATCGATACCTACAATAAAATAGTAACGAAGTCAAAACTGTACAGACGCCAGCAGGTCAAGCTACACGAAACTGTCAATTAATGTTCCCAATCAACCTGGAACCTTAATACTTTAGCGATAAAGTTGAAAATCTATTAAAGAAATTTGACAGATTGTCGTAGCTTGATGTGCTGGCGTCTATACTTTAAGTATTTTTGTAAAAACAAAAGTAATTGCTCCTCGCCTGGGGGCGGCTTATGTCCACTTGTCCAGTAGTGGTCGTCTTTCGGCTGAAATGATGATAATCGTCCTTATCCATTAATGGTAGGTTGTCCATCGAACGACCTCTGTTCAACCATCGATCGATAACGAATATGTTTTAATAAATATCGACTGATCGACCGCAGTCAGTGTGGACGCACCTTATGGCAGATATGTATCATGGAGTTACGCCAGTAATATTTTTATCACTTCACTGGCTCTCTACAGTCACTACCACACCAAGGCTATCGTGCAGACCCTACTTTACATTGTCTGTTTCCCACCATTTCTCTTGACTTCTACTCTCTCTCTCTCTACTTCTACTAGAATCAGTACCTAATACAACTTGTTAAGTTAGCATAATCCTAAAATGTCAAGGTTTCATGAAATAGTCATTCAGTAGGATTACTTGATCTTAGAGAGTTGTGTTGATGACTTTAATGATTATAATTCTGTAAATACATATTTGTTACGGCCGCGAATCATATTTTAACCAACGTAAAACTTAGTACTGACCAGCAAATTGCAAAAAACGTAAGAAAATTTGAATTTCGCGGGCTATCTTGGAACATCCACCTTAAGAACATTTACAGTCCGATCCATCTCAATCTGTCAAAAATACCTATACTTTCCCTACATTTTTATCAAGTTTTTTACATAGATTGTCGCTGAGATGATATTGTGACTAGATTTTGAAAGTTTTTAATTATGGGAATTGGCCTTCTGATCATATTTTTTTATTTTAAATCATCACTAAGATGTATGATGATCTTTTGGAAAATATTTTACGTACTTTTGGTTATACACGTTGCGTTGAAAGACCCCTGTAGTTTGGGGCCCTGTATAATTGATACGGCTGATACGGCGGTAGCCCTTACATTATCCGGTTTTATACCTCTGGTTTTTTCATTCACGTCCTATGATGATGACGTTTTTTGTTATCACTATATATTTTGCATCACGCCTGTAGAAGCAAGTTTATTTAAAATAAATGTTTTTTTGCATCTCCAGCAATAAAGCAAGACTGTTGGCACCTCTTTGGACTTCAGATGCATTACAAGAAAACCAAGTTTCCGAACGAAGAAGCTAACGGTTTGCTGGTAGCAACACTGTTCACGTTCTGTCAGGTAGACATTAGTTTTGAAAACGTCAATCAATTCTTCATTTTAGTTTGGGAAAAAAGCGTGTATTTCCTAAATTAAGTTGAATTCATTTGTATCACATCTCCACTACCACTTCTAAATGTAAGTATTTTTTATGTTATGTCCTTTCAAAGCGTTAGTACATAAATAAAAATGTGGAATGTAGATTTTCGTAGTTCTGCATAATAGGGCGTTGAGGTTAGTACAAATAATAAAATGTATGCCAACGCCGCGTTAAATTAAAAAAACGAAAGAATTGTTTCTTTTCCTTTCACAAAATAATAAAAGTTAGCTTGAAAAGATCAGTTTTTTTCTTTGATCTTTTGTTAAACTACATCTTTCATACGAGCGTTCCGAACATTTCATTGCAAAATGTTTTTCCTCCACAAAGTCATAGAATTACAGCAATGTAGATTTTACCATTTCTAGTGACATGATCAAATCAAATGTTTTTTTAGGATTACATAGAATATAGGTATTTTGTGAAAAACAAATATGATTTGAACATACATCACATAAATGGGGGTTTTTCGGAAAGCCCTTGTTGAGAGGCTACCTGTACTAAGGCCATTACTCTTGCAAAATAAGGGCGCGTTCACATTTAACATCCGTTAAAACGTGTATGTTATTAGCGTATGTAGTTATATGAGCGAGTTCACACATAATACAGGATTCCGAATCCAGTAGAAAATACCAATCCGATAAAATAAGCAGCAATCCGTTTTACAGGTCTGTTTAAACGTATGTGCTATTAGCGTATGTAGTTGTATGAGCCAGTTCACACATAATACAGCATTTCGGATCCATTATACTGATCCGATCTCTTAAAATCAGTCCTGTGTGAATACTATCTCCAGTAGCGACGGATCCGTTAAAAAGGATCCTGTAAAAACGTACGTATATGTGAACGCGCCCTAAGAGTCATAAATGATTATGCAAATAAGGATGCCCAATGAATGCCAGTTGTTTGTTGATAATTACCTACTGCAAAAACGCAGGTAAACTGTTGATTAGTTCATTCGCCAAGTAGTGATAATACACTCACCACAGTTACGCACAACACTAACACTGCTCCGTAAGGGGCATAAGTCAGAGCAAGAGGTCTGATTCAAAGGATTTCTATATCTAGCTTTGTTTGTAATGCTCGAAGTATAATAAATAGTTTTGGTCCACTGTAAACAGGCCATCCTGTATATTTTTTACAGCAATTGTAATAATTGTTGTAGAATCCGCTTAATATGATCCCAGATTCAGTATTTTGAAATAACAAACTTGACTTTGTGACCACTGAAAAATAGAATGAATAAAAATTGTTACATTGTCAACAGCACATCAGTAGTAAAACGTGAAGGCCAATTCCTGTAGTAAAAACTTTCAAAATGAAGTCCCATTTTTTTTTACAGATTGAGACTGTAATTAGAATGTGACCGTTCTAGAAAAATATGGTTATTGCCTATCTGAACTATGGAAAAAGATACATGAATACTCTTTATTATGTACTGTACACTATAAAAATAAGAGATAAAAATGTAGAAATTTTACAATGGGTGACACAATACTGCATAGAAAATTTCCAATACCGGGATCCTGGTATTATACTATTTTTTTCCAAAATGTTTTTTTTTTTTTACTATATGACTAATAAGTTTTGCTACAAAGCAATAAAATGCCTTTATTTTAATATAAAATCACTTTTTTTATTGTAAGTATACTATTGTATAGGCCAGTCACAATAGCGTAAAACCAATTTTGCAGCTTCAAAAGACCAGTTCTAAATGTGTGGTGCTCGAAAAACCTAACTTCTAAAAGGTGTACCTATGGAAAAGTCACCCAATACATTTTTTAAGTATACAAAACTGCGCAAAATCTAGGCGTGGGAGCATTCCGCCGGTCACCCTACCTTCCTTCTTTCAGAAATCTTAGAATAGTACTATTGTTCTATGTACCTATTGCCTTCTAAACCAAGGTTCAAAAACAAAGATTACAATGTTTTTAATACCATTAGTTACCTGTGCAGTTAGTAATAAAATGTAACGGTCTAAATAAACCACAAGATAGTTAAAATACGCAGGTTTTAAAACATACCCAGATAAAAAATATATTGTGCAATAACACGAAATTGTGTCAGTGTAGTTACTGCTGAAAATTAAATAAAATCACCAATACCGGAATTCCTGTATTGGATATTTCAATACCGGTATTGAAAAATGACAAAAATTGACTGGGATCCCAGTATTAGAGGCCCTAGTGCTGCCCACTACTCCTATAAAATTTGTTACCATGACTACAGGGAAGAGCTGTTTACCGTTAAAATGCATATAACATAATTGTCACGGAACTATAAGCACTCATTCAGAGCGATGGATTACAAGCATTGTCCTTCGTTTAAAGCTGGGTGCTATATTAAATTGATTTTCACTCCGCTGTTCTATTTAATATTTAAAAACTATTTTGTGAAAATTAAACATGTTTATTATCAATCAAATCAGTCTAACACAGTCTGTTCATCGTCATAGGCTTGACTCAACTTGTACTTTTTCTTTCTTTTCTTTACGAGCATGCTCAGTTCACTGCGTTCTGTATCTTATAACACACCACAAACAATTCTGACTCAAGCTAATTTCATTAAATAACGAGCGGCTGCCCATGACATCAAACTCAAAGCATTTATTTCAAATAAACCAATTACAGGCACTTATGAATTGTCAAGGGGTCCAGTCAGTCAGAAAGATGAAGCTAGTTGCCTATTCCAAAGCGTAGTAGGAACCTATGGAGAAGAATGAGCAAGAAAATCCACGGACACTCTTTTAATGCCATTGTCTGCAAATCAGAATGAAAAGTAGCTTAAAAACTTCTCCAGCTTCCAGGCTACATATTTGTCAAATTTCATAGCAATCTGTTCAGCCATTTTGCGTGATTGAGTAACAAATACATAAATTTTCACATTTATTAGTAAGATTAGCTGTCAAACTGCTTTCAATCCTGGCACCGGACTGGTACTGAGAAATAATTTCTTCTGGGGGATGACCACTAACAATCTTGTTGTCTTTATAACTTGAATTAAAAAATATATATATTTTATTCTAATGAGCTATGCTCAGGAGTTAAACTTGCTGTTGCTAAAAAACTTGGCTGTCTTCTGTTTAAAAAATTAAGAATTATAATCATTAGAATCAGTAATACAACTTGTTAAGTTAGCATAATCCTAAAATGTCAAGATTTCATGAAACAGTCATTCAGTAGGATTACTTGATCTTAGAGAGTTGTGTTGATGACTTTAATGATTATAATTCTGTAAATACATATTTGTTACGGCCGCTAATCGTATTTTAATCAACGTACAATTTAGTAGGTACTGACCAGCAAATTGCAAAAAACGTAAGAAAATTTGAATTTCGCGGGCTACCTTGGAGCATCCACCTTAACAGAAAGATATTCAATTTTAATTGAAGAAAAGAAGATTGCATTCAAATACATTTTAATTAACTTTTTACTTTTGAAATGTGATTTAGAATTAGGAGCCACGAGACGACTCCTCGAGAGAATTGCGTGGATATTATCGTGCCATGCACGCTGCCTGCTATGCTCACGTGCTCTTCGTATTTTTGTCTAAGGGTTTTCCGTTAGACAAAAAAAAAAACATGTTTTAAGAACACAAACATGTCTCAGGTACAAAAAATCCGACCCTTTTTTTGCCTGACACATGCTTGCTAACGAAAAATCCATTGAAGCTCTCGCCAATCGAGTAACGCACAATACGAATGATAAAGAAAGGATATGGTTAACGAATGCTATCCCTTTCATTCCTAACGTTGAAACCTCCAGAAAACTAGAGGAGATTATTTAAGGTGGATGCTCCAACGTAGCCCGCGAAATTCAAATTTTCTTACGTTTTTTGCAATTTGCTGGTCAGTACTAAGTTGCACGTTGATTAAAATATGATTCGCGGCCGTAACAAATATGTATTTACAGAATTATAATCATTAGAATCAGTAATACAACTTGATAGGTTAGCATAATCCTAAAATGTCAAGATTTCATGAAATAGTCATTCAGTAGGATTACTTGATCTTAGAGAGTTGTGTTGATGACTTTAATGATTGTAATTCTATAAATACATATTAGTTACGGCCGCGAATCATATTTTAATAAATGTACAACTTAGTACTGACTAGCAAAAAACGTAAGAAAATTTAAATTTCGCGGGCTACCTTGGAGCATCCGCCTTAATAGGATCTCGTCAATCGTGGGTCGTATGTCTTACATTTCTATTCTGTCTGTGTTATCCTCCGTCAGAAATTTGGGGGTACGCAAAAACTACGGAACACCACTGGCCACGATCCTTACATTCTCCTTTTGTCTCATTTACGTTCATACATCTGGCCATACACAACACATACGCTGATTACCAGCACTATGCACGTGACGTTTCTGAAGAACCTCGCTAATAAGGTCACTGTCAAATTAAGAATAATATTTAGAGCCCTACTATACCACATCAGTATATTTAAATATACTAACATGTGAGTCAGTTTTGAAATCGTGTATTGTTAATTGGTCAATATTAGCCGTGACATCCATTGTAGGTCATGTGAGAAAAACTTCTTTACGTAATCCTTTTTTATAATATTATGTAGCTAAATATCTACTATCTACATACCTACTGGGGAATTTTAGGCCAATAACATTTTGAAGCCTGTGGTGGATAATCTTCAGTTCAATGTTGGTCTTCACTGAAAGAAAATTAATTGTATATCTATTTTTAAACCCATGGGTTGATGTGGGGTGTCATAATAAAATGTACCCTAATATCAATTTATGTTTGCTTAAAATGAAACCAGATTTTTAATATTATTTTATTTGTGATATTTACAGATGTCAGGCCGTGAAGGTGGTAAGAAGAAGCCGCTGAAGGCGCCCAAGAAAGACTCCAAGGACCTAGACGAGGATGACTTAGCTCATAAGCAGAAGCTAAAGGAACAACAGAAGGCGTTACAGGTCTGTACTTTTTTCTTTTAACAAAACCTACTTTTGTAAGCTATTAAACAGACCAGTAACACATACCAGTCATAATTTTGTTCCCATAATTATTTTTTTTTTTTTAGGGAATTTCACAGCTCATGATAAATCAATGTGATCATTGATTTATGATCACATTGATTTATCATGAGCAAAAACATGTCAGCTGCATGATCTTATGACCTATCGAGAATGTCACCACTTATTTATAACCTTTGCCAAATAATTTCGTGTAACAGGGTATTCTTTTATTTTTCAGGAGGCGAAAGCAAAGGCCTCACAAAAAGGTCCTTTGGCAACTGGAGGTATCAAGAAATCGGGAAAAAAGTGACACAATAACTTTATAATAATTTAATTATAGGCTATAAATTCTAATGTAAGAATGATTAAAAGATCTTTGTTGTTTTTATTTAATGAATACAGCTGGTTCTTTACTACTATCATGTAATTATCGTTACTGGACATCGTCATACTGCCATAATAATATGGCTCATATAAACTTTTCTAACATACATACCAAACTGTAACATGCATTTTTATAAATTAAAAAGCATTTGATAACTAGATTTTAGGTTTTATTTATTAGGCTGTATGAATAGGAATGAATGAATATTACCTTTGCCTGCATGCTCATTTCCCGCCTTTTCAAAATTGACAATTTGACATTGTTTTCTGTAGTTGTTTACCTACCTAATTTTGGGAGAGTTTAATATTTTTTACTAAAGACTGGATACTTTTTTGGACAAAGTGAGTATCTATCTAATTAATATAATGTTATGCAGGGATCTGTGTATCCAGAATAGCAATCACGATTGAATACTTACCTAATTTCTGAATCAATGTGTCGATAGCATTGTACTGCAATATTATTATTAGAACAGTGATATGTTTGTACTCAGTTCAGTAAGGACCTACCTATCCTACGCAGCAAAATATGGCACATGAACAGAAAAAGTTGGTCTTTATTAGTGCTCACCTTGTAACCAGTGTCGACGGCTGCCGTTGGCAACGTGCCGCTCGTGTATTTGAGTACCTACTCAAACTCAAATACACAGGTGGCATGTTGTCGACAGCCTAGAGCAGCCGTCGAGGGTGTTTAGCCGTCACATAAAGTGCCCTATTGACCAAGTTAAATGCGAGCTTTTTTGAAGATTTGTCCAGCCAGCCTGAGTCACATGTCGAATGTGCGTGTCAACGCGTCGCGTCGCGTCACTGCCGTTGGCAACGTGCCGCTCGTGTACCTATATGAGCACTTAGGTGCCGCGGTTTCTGTTACCTACTGTTGCCTATGCGTCTTTATAAAACCCAATGTGCCATATTAACGCCCGGGTAGGTACTACACATTGTAGGTATGTGCGATACTATATTTACAATTTTGGTGAAACCTGAATTTATCGTCGGAAAAATTTTAGTAGGTAAGTATGTACAGACGCCAGCAGGTCAACCTACCCGAAACTGTCAGATTTTTCCAATCAACCTTGAACCTAATGCTTTAGCAATAGAGTCGGAAATCTATTAAAGAAATCTGACAGATTGTAGTAGCTTGATGTGCTGGCGTCTCTACTAGGTACCCACTTGCGAGGACCTTAGCATCCTTGACTGACTGCCTATTTCCATTGACGTACTATTGACTAGGCACCTACCTAGGTACTACTAGGTACTAAAAGTCTTAGGTAGGTATGCCCTTAGCCATAGGTACCTATATAATGTGCATATACATATTATTATATACTTAAATAAACTCTTGATATTCCAGCTTACGATGAACTTGTTTCGAATTTTCGAATTATTTCTACAAACTGAAAACAAAACGCAAGAGAATAATAATACGAGTCGAACCAGAGAAACATCTATTGATAATGATCAATGTCATTCAAAAATAAATGATAATTCAAATAAACCTGATACTGAATCTAATGTTACGATAAATAATATTGAAGATAGTACTACAAACGATTCCTCTGTTGTTAGTATTGAAGAATTCGGTGTTACTAAGATTCTTCATAATTTAGAAAATGTTGCTCATTCTGATAATACTTACAAAGAACATAAAGAAAATGAAATACGTTTAAATGATGATGCTGTACCTGAAGATGATAGAATTCTTAATAATGCTACTGATGTTAGTTTTATATCTAACGTTATAGAAGATGAACATAACACAAACCAAAGTAATAATGACCTCACACAAATTCAAGGTACTCACAAAGCTGTAGTTTCAAATGACGCTACTTATAAAACTCAAACCGATGCATTCAACAATGTTATAGATGATGAAACTATTGAAAACCTTAAAGAATTTGAAGAAGCGTTAAATAATATAGACAAAACTGTTTTAGCTGATGATTCTGGGACAGAGTTGACCAATTTAGACGATTTTATGGAAATATTTGATGAACTGAACGCTGTGAGTGAAGATTTGGTTTCTATAAACGGTTCTGTTAAAAGTGTTTTTGAGAATAATGAAATTGCAGCTTATTGTAAAGAAAATGAAATAAAAAATCCTAATAAAAATGAAACAAATTCGAATATAAATGAGAATATCGATATCATTTCAATAAATTCGTCAACTGATGATGAGAAAAGTCAAACAGAAGAAATTAAAAACAGAATTTCAATGCATGCTATTTCTGATGAACTAGATTCTGATGATGGCTACAACTCATCAGATTTTGAATTAATATCAGAGACAGAGGCAAACATGGCTGGATTTGTAATTAATTGCGGTCATAAACATTGCCAGAATATATCTGAAGCTAGTTCTGAATCATTAGTTTGTTCTTCTGGACAACATTTCGATGATAAGGGCGGAAAAGAAGCGGCTGATCCAGGAGAAGGCCCTAGTAGACCAAGAAATGAATTTGAAGACAGGAGTTACAGAAATGATCATCATATTCCTATAGGAGACGATTATTTGGGGTTGTTTCAAGGGATTTACAACCCACTGCTGCCTTTGTCAGAGATATATTTCTTGGAAAATAAGTCAGTTAGAGCTTCGGTGATGAATAGCCAGTATGATGGGATTGGGTTCGATAAACAGTTGGCGTTGAGGAGACATCAGCCGGATAGCTCTGAAGATGAATGTGAGTTGGGTAAAAATAATGAAAAAACCTTACTTTTGGCAACATTTTTTGCAAACATCGAATCCGACCGTTTTTACAAACCGCACACAAGGTCGATTCGATCAATCGAGGAGATTCGATTCCCAGCTATGCTAGGGCCTACTTTGTCATGTCACCGAAAGGTTCAAACTGAGATTTGGTGCGCCAATCAATGATATCAATCGATCGCTTTTTATTCTTGCTTTATTATTTTTGTATATCCTGTGTCGGGCTCGTGCCTAAATAATAACAGCCGCATAGGTCGATCGATCAGGTTAAGCTACGCTTGCCGCGGTTGGTCTGTGGATGGGTGACCATCTTTACATACCGAGACCCCTACGAGGATCGGAAAGCACATTAAGCTATTGGTCCCGACTGTCATACATGGATCTGTGACAGTCGTATCGGGTAGTCAGAAGCCCGAAAGTGTAGTCTTACCAAGAGGTATCGTACTATTGTAGAACCCAGTTGGGTGCTGGAGGTCAGATAGGCAGTCGCTCCATGTAAAATACTGGTATTCAGTTGCATCCGATTAGACTGGAAGCCGACCCCAAAATAGCTGGGAAAAGGCTAGGCAGATGATGATGATGATGTGTAATATTTGTATGTTACTGTGTTAGGACACAGGCATGCCCCTTATCACTTGGTATATACAGGATAATTTTTTATTCAGTGCGTAAATTTTCACAGGGTATTCTACCCATGAATATGAACAACTTTCACTATGGGACCATCTCTGAAATCACAAAAAAAAATCAGCTGTTTCTTATAAAAGTTCAATACCTATTCGACCAAAATGTATGAATCTGCTGATTTTTTTTTCGTGATTTCAGAGATGGACCCATAGTGAATGTTGTTCATATTCATGGGTAGAACACCCTGTAAAAATTTACGCACTGAATAAAAAATAATCCTGTATAACACCCTTTATACACCGTTAAATTTTGATCGTTTTAATCCTTAAAAGGGGTCATTGTACTCATAATTATGAACAACTTTTACTACGGGACCAACCCTGAAATCGTGAAAAAAAAATCAGTTGAACCATACATTATGTCGAGGCGAACATAAATCTCTGGAACAACTGATTTTTTTTTCACGACGCACGCAATTAGGGTGCTCTTAGGACTTACCGCATTCGGGTAAAAATAATGAAAAAACCTTCCTTTTGGCAACATTTTTTGCAAACATCGAATCCGACCTTTTTTGCAAACCGCACACAAGGTCAATCCTTGTATGCGGTTTGCAAAAAAGGTCGGATTCGATTCCCGGCTATGCTAGGGCCTGATTTCAGGGTTGGTCCCATAGTAAAAGTTGTTCATAATGATGAGTACAATGACCCGTTTTAAGGATTAAAACGATCAAAATTTAACGGTGTATAACGTGTACACAAATAAAATTTCATTTGTTTTATTTTTTGTTTGATGGAACCAATCACCAATCTTCTGCGAAATTGTTTCTTGTGAATTTCCTAAAATGTGTTATTTTTCAGTCGAAGATGAAGCAAAGGAATCTGCCAAAAAGATTCTCAACATGTATCCTGGAGAGAACAGAAAGAGAAGGCGACGATATTTATAGACCTTTTTTATGTTTGATAAGTAAATTGTAGGTTTATATAATTTCGTGTTTTATTGGATTCTGCAACTTACCTTGTCCTTTACCCAACTGTAGTTTGAGGCGAATAATCGAACATCACTAGGTAAGGTACCTTTTCTTCGGAAAAAGATATACCAAACCTTGCCCTATTGTCCAGTCAGACAGCTGTGCTGCCGGGGAGTATGTTGCGCCACTTTTTCCCAGCGAAAGCACTAGAAAGTGGTGAAGGACGGGCGTTTTGGGGGACCGTCTTATGTAATTTTGACGTTCGAAAAGTGCTGTTTCTCAGCCTAATTTGAATAAATTCTGATTTTTTTCTGTTATTTCCTATTTGTTAGAAAATTCAGGTACCTACTTATCTAAAGGGTTATGACGTATGTCAATGGGACATCCCCTTGAGATAACCCAGCGGTCTTTCTCTGCTATGGCACGTGTCCCACCGCCAACGAGGAAGCGATTAGCTATGGACTATTTTTCTCGATCAATATAATAAGCCGGCTGTCATTCGAGATCTTTGAATAGAAAGAAAAAGATGCACTGAACATAAATTAGTTTGTGAACAAGGGAATCGGCGCAGGACTCAAATAGGAAGTTTTCAGCTTTTACCAAATAAAACCAAAGATTCATATAAGTAGGTATGTTTATTGTAAATATTTACAATGTAAATTAAAACTAACATTTATCTCTGTTATAAGTCTAATACAATAAAAAATGTACTTTAACCATAAAGATTGTTTCGAACAGATGAAGTTGACAAAAGTAAACTTTTTGAAAGACTTCCATATACCTACATGCTTTTAAACGTTCCCAATCTGTGCTGAAATACTATTTATCATATACAATTTTCTGAAAAACCAAACTATGTCCTATTTCTACTTTTAATCACCCAGTAAACATGATATTTCTTGCAAAAGCTATGCACAACCTAGTTACATAATGAACTATATAGAAATACCTAATTTTCTCAAAAAGGAACTAATTTTATAACAAATGAATGTTGCGAGTTCCATACAGCGGAGAAATTGCATAACTCACTAATACCAATGCCATTAATTTAGAAGTTCTACAATATTCATTGCGTTATTAGCGTTGTCAGCTGGTGATTTTTTAAAACATAAGAAGCAATGGATTACCAATTTTCTTCAAATCCTTTCGGATTTTGATTGAAAGTACAACGCACGGCATGGTTAATTTTTCAAAAGAGACGATATTATTATTGCGCAAAACTAAGCAATAGAATTAGCAAATAAAGGTCCATATTCTGATATTTACTTCGAAAAAGGCGGCAGATTCATAATAAATGTCATTATAATTTTAGAAAGGGATATACGTTATCATTCATTGAATTTGAGCAATGCCATAAAATCGTATAGTTTTGCCAAGATATTATACATTACATTAGCTGTTTATAACAATTTTGATATGAATCAATTTGTTGATGAAGTCTTAATATATTCATAATCGAAAGAAAATTCATTTTAAATATTATAAGCGGTATCGCGAAAGATGGAAGGAGTGGGGGGAGGCCTTTGCCCAGCAGTGGGACTGCGTAGGCTAGTAAAAAAAAAAAACAAAAAGTCTGTTCTGGACTTACCCTAGACACAATATGGAAGTTGGGAACGAAAAAACTCCTATAAAAAAGAAATTGCATACATAACTTATGTAAGAATCATAAATTATATGTTTTAAAGATTCACTTTAGAAACTTTAACGGTGTCTTCATACATGTCATACTAATCTATGATTATCTCAATTATTTCATAGAAACTGGTTTACGTTAAATTTTTTGACATAAAAACTAGCGGATTCACCGCTTTCTCATTGTGGATGCATTTTTATATTGTATTTGACAAAAATTGTTAGAATCAAAATTACTTTTAAACAATTTTAATTTGTAAATTTTTGACCATCTAAATACAACATCTGAAAGGTCAATTCATTTTAACATATCTAATGTCATCTATCTAACATAATATAATCGCGACATATTCACCACAAATTTAAACAAATATGAGTTCATGGAAAAATAACTTTAATTCCTACGCAATAAAGTTCAGCACCCTAAGTGTGTAACACACAATCAATAGTAGTCTGAATCATTTTGAAGCAAATTGCTAATCCATTGCTTCATAAGTTCGAAAAATGTGTCTGCTCAACACGTAAATAACGCAATGAATGTTGTTGAACTGTCAAAATGAAACCGATTCCGATTAATTGTGTGTTACGCAATTAGGATGCAGTTTACACTACAACTTCAAACATTTTTATAACTTTTTCAATAGTGCTAGTCACTCTGAAATCAACTTAATTACCATTAAAATAAAGTTGATATTTGTTTAACTTGAAACAACGTCAATTTGAAACATAAATAAAATTTGATTTTAGTGTCATTTTTGTCATATCTAATATTAACTTATGTTGATCAACACAACAACTGCAACCATGACATTTGACAGAAGTTTTACTGATGTAAAGGACAGACAAATCCTGCTCAGCAGAGTGATTCTGAAACCATCTCACCGTGAAAACTAAGGTGAAGTGAGCGTGGAGTGAGCTGTCATTCCAACTAATGCTAGGGATTGACACCGTTGACAACTCACTCTAAGCTCACTTCACCTAACTTTTCACGGTGAGATTTTTACAGAATCGATCGGCTGGACGCAGGACTTGCCTCCGCGCGTCGTTTGTTTTAATGATTAAGAACTCCGGCGACTATTCACGCCAGTTTCAACACCAGCATACATGTTCATTGACGCAATCTGCGCGAGCGGACTTCGTCCGGCATCCCGTGCAGGGTTCATCTCGTTTAGCCAGATCATAAGACATGATTATCAGAAACGGTAATGGTAAGTAAACTTCTGACAAGTCTACAGAAAGTTGCAAGAATTTAAAAACTTATAATTTGATAAAATTTTATAGATATGTTAGAATATGATGAAAGTAAGGAAACACTAAATAATTTGCAAAATTACCCTCACAAACAACAACCATTTTACAAAGCCCCTGAATGCAGTTAGCATTGTTGAAAAGATATGAACAGTATTTGAAATAAATGATTTTGAAAATAACTCTATAATTGTACAGTACCAGGCAGAAAATATAACGTAATAAATATATGTTATATTGATAGACTGTCAAATTGTCATGTGTGACAGTCTTTTTGTAACGCTCAATGTGTCATACTAACTCTGGGTACTATACATGCATAGTTTTTAAAGGCTCTTTTCATATTTTAAGCCAAGCCATTACTGCCCGATTTTCATCAATCTCCCAAAGCAGATATTATTAAATATAAAATAACATAACGCCAATATTCCCCGAAGGGTATGCAGAGGAATGCACCCACATTTCGCCAATTATGTTTCAAGTAATATTTATTAAAAATATATTATTTTTCTAATACAACATAAAAATGCACCCACAGTACATAACAATACCGCGCCGTGCGGCGTTCGTATAAAAATAAAATCCAATGTTGCTTTATAAAACAAGATTGTTTAAAATTTTGACTTTCGCTTAGCAGGTGACCTTGGCGGCGGGGGTTCAGTCTTCTTGCTCTGTAAATAATTATAATTTTGTGAATACAAAATTATTTAAACATATAAAGGTAGCATTTTGGTGCTCTGCGACCGACGGCAGGTGACAGCAAGGACAAATTTAGGGATTAAACACTTTGTTTTTGTATGGAGTGCGTACCTACGCATCCGTAAAGCTGAACGGACGCGTACGCATTCCATACAAAATCGTTGTTTTCTATGGACAAAAGTTGAATAGAGCTGAATAACTGTGGTTACCATGGATTCCATACGGGTTTAATTTGATTAAGCAACTTTTCTTTATATATTTACTATAATATTGAGACTTTGGGACTAACCACAGTTATTCAGCTCTGTTAAACTTTTTTCCATAGAAAACAACGATTTTGTATGGAATGCGTACGCGTCCGTTCATCTTTTTCGTTACGATGTTTCTTACGTCATATTTTTATTAGTGCAACTTTGGTCGCAATGACGTTGCTGCAGTGTGGCTGTCTTCTGTCGTTTGCTAAAGGGCACCCAACTACTACTACTTAATTATATCCACAGAGATTTGAGTCAGGGCCTTCCAGGTTCCGGGCTGTACATGTATGAACGTATGGCACGTCCCTGATGAGGTCTACTGGCAGCCGGTGTCTGATTTGAGAATTTAAAGTTGAGGACTTGCCAAACACTACTTATGGTGTAGCAGTGGTGGTGGTGGTGTAGAATCAGTAATACAACTTGTTAAGTTAGCATAATCTTAAAATGTCAAGATTTCATGAAATAGTCATTCAGTAGGATTATTGGATCTTAGAGAGTTGTTTTGATGACTTTAATGATTATAATTCTGTAAATACATATTTGTTACGGCCGCGAATCATATTTTAATTAACGTACAACTTAGTACTGACCAGCAAATTGCAAAAAACGTAAGAAAATTTGAATTTCGCGGGCTACCTTGGAGCATCCACCTTAAGTAATGCCAAAGTAGAGTTTGACATGTTTTCAGCTTCAAATTCTCAATTTAGAAGTAATGCCTGAGCCCGAATGGCCCAGACCCTGATATGTTTATGCACATTAACATTTTAATTCGAGCAAATACTGCACATGTATGTATAACTCGAACACTGGTTAACAGCGGGAAAATTTAAAGTAAGTTTTATCATATTGGGTATTGTTCATCATTCTTAAATAGTAATTCTTAAAGAAACGCAAATAATTTTATCCGAGGAATAATTTTTATTTTCTGACTGTTCTTCCATACAAAATCTGCCAAATGTCAATTAAATTCTACGAATAAAAATTACTTGTCGATTGAAAAATTTGCCCTTAGTAAAGTAATAGTAGTAGTAGTAAGAGCCTTAGTGTTGTAAGCATCAAAAATATAGGGACAAACAGATTGTTCAAAATATCAAAAACGAAATCTAATTAAAAATCTTAAATTCACTGACAGACAACGCACAGCTTAGGCTGTGCGTTGTCTGTCAGTGAATTCAAGATTTTTTCAATATAAAACAACGATTTTGTATGGAACGCGTACGCATCCGACAAAAGTTGAACAGAGCTGAATAAGTGTGGTTAGTCCCTAAACCGCTGGGTGCAAGCATGACATTTTGCACAAAAGTTCCTTACATAACGATAGTGAATGATGAATTTTCAAAAAACCTACCTTAGTAGGATTTATGAAAATTCATCTCTCATCGGGCGCACAGCTCTCTCGATATATTTTTCCTTGTCAAAATGGCCGTGGCGTTGTCGCGTACTGTGCTCATTCAGTTTAATTTTCTTAGGCCTGATTTTTCCAACGCCAGATAATTTTTATCTGTGGAATAATTTTAAATTTTTGACAGTTCTTCCATAAAAAAAAAAACTGTCAGGCGTTAATTTCATTCCAAAAAAAAAATTATCTGTCTATTCAAAAATCAGCCCTTAATTGTTCCTTATTATTTGAAACAGTCTTTTATTTTGACGCTGGCTGTATAATAAGGGTGAACTTCACTAGTGACACTGAACGTGATTAGTACTTTTAAACCGCGTTCAAGAACTTTAATTGTCATCATTGTTTTGGAAACGTTGACACTGACAGTTCTTGAACGCAGTTTAGGTTTGCTGATCGCGTTAAGTTTAATTGGTGGAATTCGCCCTAAGTTGTTAAAATCCCTGCATGTCACTATCAAACCCCATTGGCGAATATTGTCTAAAATACGTTAGTAGCTACTTTTGTGTTACATTACAAATGATACATATAAAATGTTAGCGATTATTTTAGCTATAAACTACCAAACCAATAGCCCCACATTCAGGTTACACAAAAGTTGCATTGTCGCAGCAACATTGCATGCAATATATTATGTAAACACATGTTTCCAGTAACACAAAAACCATGTTGCTGCAACAATGTTGGGCGATTTTTGTTTGCCTCTCATGTATCTCCGAGGGTGTAGGCCGCAGTGTATGGCCAATTTCCTGTTTTCTTTTACACCATTTGCTTATTGTTGAAACGTCCCGATTTAATATAATATGGCTTTGTTTCTAACGAAGAATCACTGGCTCCTAAGACACAGGCACTCTGACTCCTAAACTAGGTGTCGGCTAGTTTAGGAGTCAGAGAACTAAAACTATCGTGACCTAGTTATAAGCCTTATATTCTCTTAGTCTTTGGATACTGTAATGTGATGGCTTTTGGTGAAATAAAGAATTTATTTATTTATTTTAATTGCCCACATTTCGACACTTATTAATCCCGAATGGTAGGGGGCGAGTCTAGCCATTTAGGTAGCTCTCACGGATCTTAGAATCCATAATCTTTATGCACAATATTATCTTAAAGACAACTTTTTAAATGCCTAAAATAACACAGTTTTATACCTAATTCGATTTGTATTTCATTTTAAGCCTAATTGTATTAGAGTTCTACCCATTTGTTATTAGGATTTTTAAGATCGTTATAATACAAAATTTTAAATATTTTAATATTTTAAGATATAAGGTACTAACAATACTATGGGCAAAATAATGCCTGAATTAAAAAGATTTTATTTTATTTTATTTTTTTTATTTATATAAATCTGTGCTATTTTCAAAGTACTAATTTAGTCTTTTTTAAAGGCCACATTTATCCGAGATCGAATCATCCTATCCACATATATAATCAGCCTATATACCTACTGTCAGGACTTGAATCATTTATGTGAGATAGGCTCTTAAATTATGATAATTTTGTATGTAAAACAGTGCGTATATTGCCTAACATGTATATTAATTAAAAATATAAATACATAATAATATTTATTGCTTGTTATTTTAGAAATATTTTTATAGTCACATAAGTATTTTTGTTAGCATTTTTGTGTTCTAAAGATTTGGTTGGTTTTCTAAGAAAGCGGTGAACGGTCACATAATAATGGCTGTCCAACTACAGAGCATTCTTTGACATCTTTATGACAAATACTGGTGAAAATGGCAAGGTAAATATAGTTGCCTGGAAGAGATCGCAGAAAGCGATAAGGCCGGCCATTGTATGTTTTGTATTAAGGATGATTTCCACCAAACGGCGCGCATCTTTTACAATCTTTAAACGATATTAAATCGCCGGCTCCGTTCGCCTGTCGTCGATCGAATCAAATTAAAAAATTAGAACACGTCAACGCGGTAGGAATGAGACTATTTGACTAGGCGCAGAAGCGGATACGTTCGCAAGCGACTGTACGGAGCCGATCGTATGCGTCGACACACTTCGGGCGCGATGGGCTGTCGCCGCATCCTGATCGGCTATTCGTATCCTTTCCGATCCGATGCGATGCGAGCCGTTTGGTGGAAATCATCCTCTAATAATCGTATTTTTTTGTTATGTATTTCTGGGGTACAATAAAGCATATATTACGATGGCCACCGCTCTCCTAGAAAACCGTAGGCTTTATCATGCTAAACTATCCGAATGATATAGATATTATTCTTCTATAGACAAGCTACTAAAATGAAGCTGTAACTCCTAATCCCAAAGCAGCATGTAAGAAATGTTAAGAAAAAAAATAATTAGCAAAACTAAATTCGCGAATGCATTACTTCAAAAATTGGGTACTTGACTACTTCGTAAATACTTCGTGCATAGAGAAAATCTATTAAAAAAAATATCTGACCCTTTCCGCGATAGAATTGTTTTGTCTATAGTAACACCATCATATTACATGGATTCGTCTCCTTCTAATCTGTAAAAATGAAATTCTTTTTTTAACTTTTTTGCTGTACATTTTTTCCATGCTTTTTTTGACTAAATAGAATGTTTTATTTTTTAACAAGGATCTTTGTGATAGCTATGTCAACCGTGAGAAAAAAAAAACCCTTCCTTTCGGCTTCGCCGTAGTCGGGTAATAAGGATAGGTTAGAAAATTTAATATCTTTAATTTTAAAAGCATACCTAAACCTCAATTTAGGTTAAAAAATATACCCTTTTATGCAATTTTAATAAACTTGAAATACTTTAGGTGGATTTGTCGCAAAGCTGTCAAATTGATCCCAGTTAAAAAAATCATTCTGTATACTAGTTTAAGCAATTTCGAAATCTATATTTTTACTATCACTACCAAGATTAGCGTATTTTATGCATGCATGCAAAAGAATTATGACTTTGACTTTAACTTTGAGGATTGACTTTCACTATAAGGATTTGAGCAACCATATTGAGACGTGAAAATGAAAGATTATATTTTAAGAAAGTTGTAACTCTGATAGATCAAGTTACTGAGATAAGAACACACCTACACTACACCAAAGGCAGCACAACGCGTTATAGAGAAGGAAAAATATCTACCTACTGTAAACTTAGTATTTTTAGCTCATGATATTCGATTAGACAGATTCGCCGAAATTACATGGCGTTGAGTTTCGTACAATATTCATCAGTCATTAATATAATAGTCATATTCCGTCATATCAATGAAAAACGTCTGCTCTTTACTTATACTCCATTCGGAATAAGATTAGACACTCTTTTCACTTCTATTCCGTAGGCATAAGGATGGCATTAAAAGCAAAAAAGTGATAACAATACCAACTATTTACTGCAGTTGCCATTTGTCATGCCACCAACGCAATATAAGCCAAAATCGGTTGAACGGACTGTAAAAAAGGTTTATTTAAATATCTAATCTTATTCCGAATGGAGTATAGTAGACAATTTCATACACTAATCTACATGGTCTCACATGGACTGACCAAGATTATGTCTGACTTTAAAACAGACTGACCCCTTTCTTCTCAGAGATAGGAAATGTCGACTTTATCTAGCGTATTTTTTTTTTTAATATGTTGTCTAAAATTGATTCCCATATTCTATTTACAGAATAAATAATTTAATTTCAGTACTTTTTCTATTCATCCTAAAGTTACACATTACATCACGCCTTTTGTAAATATTGACGTTCAAAAGTACTTTTTATGTGCATAGGCACATAAAACGTACTTTTGAACGTCAATAAATGATTTGTCCGAGTTGAAATAAATGATTTGACTGAGTTGAAATAAATGATTTGACTTTGACTGTCTCCCCCGTGGGTTTAGGCCACTGGCGTACGGTTACTACGCATAGTACATCCGCATTTCGCTAGTTAAGCTTCCTAAATAGTAGCTGTTGTGTTATTATCCTAAAATTGTCTAGCAGAAATCGATGATTACGAAAATACCGCCCATTGTATCACCCTTCATTTGTTTTTCCTTTATAAGGTGTGCAATATAGGAGTATTCTATTTCCTAAATAAAAATAGTCAAGTACCCAATATTAAAAGTAACCAATTTAAATAGTACTTACCGGAAATGTACATATTTTACTACTAAAAAGGATAAACTGCTCTTACTGATCACCCAATACTCACCAAACATTAGGTTGGATTATGTTACAATTTGATTATGGTGAGCATTACCCAGTCTTACCGAGGGTGGTGTAGACAGTCACTCCGTGTAAAATACTGCTATTCAGCAGCCTGGCCGGTTAGACTGGAAGCCGACCCAATATAGTTAGGAAAAGGCTGGACAGATGATTAAGCTTTTTTGTAATAAAATAGGTACATTTCTGGTAAATGTTTGTACAGCATCCATATTAAAACAGCTGACAAGAACTAACCTCTCTTGATCGCTTCGCTCTCGGCTCTCCGATATCTTCCTTTTCTTTAACTTTCTCCACCTTCTCCGCTTCATTTTCCACAACTTTCTCTTCTTCATCCTTCTCAACTTCTCCATTCTCTTCTTTCTCAGCTTCTTTGTCTTCTGGCGGACTTTCCGTCTCTTTTTCCGGCTCTGGGGATTTTTCTGGCGTTTTTTCTCGGTTTTCGTCTACTTGTTCTGGCACTTCCTCGTCTGGTTTTGTAGCTTCTGAGTCTTCTATCATCGCTTCTGGTGGGGTATCTTCTGTAGTTTCTTTCTCTTTCTCTTCTTGTTGTAGTTTCCTAGAGGATTGCCGTTTGACTGGTGGTTTTGATGTGCTGTTCGCTTCTTTCTTTTCTTTCTTTGATTTTGCTGTGGATAGGTTTTTGACTTTAGCTAAATGTTTGATACTGGGGAATGAAGGTATATACTGTTTTAGGAACGTTTTTAATAGGAAACTGAAATAGCACAACCATAGTTACCCTATAAATTACCACGCGGGCCCAGTGCGGATTGGTAGATGTCACATGTCTTCGAATTTTTTGGTTCTAGGACATGCAGTGGTGACGAAATTACTAACACAAAATAAAGCGCCTGCTTGGGTTTGAACCCACGAACTCGTCTGTCGGGGCCTTCGCCAAGAGTTGCCCTCAAAATTGGAAACTGAAAGTTTCTATGAGATTTTTATATGAATTATTGAAATTTCGACAGGACAATATCCTGTCAGGTCAGCTAGTTGTAAATAATAATATTTAAAAATATATAACCTGGCGTAGATTTCTTCTTGGTTTTTTCCGTTGTATCTTCTCCTTCCGGTTGTGTCAGTTCGAGCTGCTCTGCTTCATTTGCAGCGTCGACAGCCTCCTTCATATCATGGGAAGAGGGAACTGACATCTCTGAAACATGAAACTTATTATAATATAAAATAACATCCACGCTTGTATTCCCCGAAGGGGTCGACAGAGGAGTATAAACATAACACCTACTCAATGAAATAGTCCAAATCACATAATATTAACAAACGTCATTAAGGGGTTTGGCAGTAGTGTAAAATACATGCTTATCCTGCGAGTTATGTTTCAAGTCTTATGTAATACGAGACGAGCCAATTGCTAACCACTAGGTACAAATCCAGACTCCAAGCTGCTTCTGAGAAAGTTCTTGTGGAAAACCAATAACCCTGCCCAACCCAAGCAAGTGTTAAACCCCCTTGGTTTATAACAGTTGTGCTTGCTTTAGACTGAGAGTCTAGACTCTAGATAGTCTAAACTTTAAATCTAAACGTATCTAGATTCTAAACGTTGAAAAAGTTTTTACTAGCTACTTTTTTTTTAATTTTATGAAAGTAATTAGGTTCATATTTGTTTAAATGATAAGTGATGATTCTAAATGATTTAACATTTGCAATCATCTTCTGCGAGGATTTATAGTAATTTGGCTGCCATTTACCACACTGGATCGATAGATTCTCATCCTAATTTGAATAAACGACTTTTAATTTTATTTGGACAGTACTCACCAAGTGGCTCATGTATCATCTCTAATAGCTCATCGGCGCTTATCATAGATGTAGCTTTCTTGAACTTGAGCACTCTATTCGTGAAGAACTCCCAGAATGATAGCCCTTCTAGGTGAGTGAACAGGTCCTGGAACAAACCACCATAATTAGTAAGTAATCAGTATCATAATTATTCTAGACTTTACTCGTGGCTAATTGCAAGACGCACAGGTCGATCGATCAGGGTTAAGCATCGCTTTCCGCTAGTTGCTCCAATAACCAGCCTTGTCAAAAGGTATTGTGCAGATAGGCCATCTCTCCATATAAAATACTGGTGTTCACCTGCATCTGGTTAGATTGGAAGCCTTCTCCAACTTTTTTCAATGAGTGTGGACAACGACTAAAACGCACACAACTTTTCTTCGATTATTACATACGCCATTGCTTCGTCGACGTTCATAAATATGTATTAATACACACACGCCGGTTGCGAATAAGTATTACCCTCGTCATTAAAGAAATGAAATGAAAATGACGGCGATAATCATGCCCTCTCACTTGCACATTCAAGACAAGAATAATGTGCGAGTAGAGAAGAGCATGATAAGCGTCTTTTTTGTCCGCCATTTTCGACTTTGTTCGATTTTTGTCACTACATCTTCTTTTGGCCCGTTGTATATCCTGATTGTCATTCGTGGATCTGTACACAGTCGTTACGGGTCGTCAGAAGCCCGAAAGTCTGACAACTAGTCTTACCAAGGGGTTTCGTATTACCCAGTAACTGGGTTGTGGAGGTCAGATAGGCAGTCGCTCCATGTAAAATACTGGTACTCAGCTGCATCCGGTTAGACTAGAAGCCGACACCAACATAGTTGGAAAAACGCTAGGCAGATGATGTATAACTATCTCAGTTTTAGTAAAAATGCTAATTATACCTTCATCTTCTTGTAAACACAGTCGGCTTGTTTCCTGATGCGGTGCGCCTGCTTAGTGAACACGAGCGCTTCGCTCTCCGTGAGCTCCCAAGAGGGCGTGTTGCCGACGTAGGCGCGCATACGTTTGATAGTTTCCAAACATGTCGGGTGTTTTAGCAACATTAATGGTTTTATATCTAAACCTGTAAGGAATTATATTTTTACTAGATTAACTCTGACGCTTCGCTAAGGCAATTTTATCTAAATAAAAACTATACAGGTGGCAGGGACATCGCAAACTGAAACCATGAATTCAACACATGATTCTAGACTAGGGTAGTTTTAATTTTATGAAAAAATTTCAACGCTGCGGTTTATTGAATCATGTACGGAATCCAGGGTAACAGGTTGCCCGTCGATATCCCTGCCACCTTGTAGACGATAACATTCTGCATTCCTTTTCCACCAATCGCTAGACGATTATCACAAGGATCAAACCTCTATAATAAACGTTGAAGGAAGTTTGTCTGTAAAGTGTGGTCGTATTAGAAAAAAGAAAGAGAAAATACGTTTATTTCCGGTAAGATATGAGACGCAAAGAAAAAACACGAAAAAAGTCGGGGGAAATATGCGCCACATCCACTCAAAACGGTTATTGCTCAGCATAATGCTGTGACCCTATGCGAAACAGAGCCACAGCGCTGGGGCCTACTCCGAAGTGCAAAGTGCGAATGTTTGAATCGGACCGACACATGGCCGAACCGAATATTATTGAAAATTGCGAAAAAAGTTCGGATCGGCTCAGTTGGGTCGGGACCATAGTCAATATTCGAAAGAGTGTAGGAGTGTAGTATCGGAAGCGACCGAACCAAATAGTAACTTCGTAGCAGGAAACGGCCGAACATTCGGCCGATATTACTTCGCACTTCGGAGTAGACCCCTTGGTTTTCAGTTACAGCCGACGTTGACGTGATGACGTCAACCGTGTCTATTCGTCTTTTGTTTTTATGTGTGTTGTGTATAATTAATTACGAAGCACTTACCCATTAAATCGTCCAAAAGTTTCAGACACATATCGGTATCTGCCTTTTCGAGGGACAAGCACGTTTTAATTTTAGCATCTAGTTCTATCAACTTCATTTCAGTCTTCAGAAATTGTACGCGGGACTTTTTCTCTTCTGTAAATGAAAAAAAAAAAACATATTTGAGACAAATGTATGCGACTGCGGGTTGCCCAGTTGGTCGCAAGCGCTACTCCTTGGTTCAATTCCTGGGTCGGGCAGTGTTATTGCGTTTTTCCATTAGGAATTTCTTAGTAACAGCCCGGAGTTTGGTAGTTGGCGGAATTCTTAGTTACGGCCCGAATCCCCCGCCCGATCTCTCTCCGGTCGTGTCGGATTGCCGTCCCATCGGACTATGAGAGTGAGGGAAGAGGGAGTGCACCCGTGTCTGCACACACACTTGTGTACTATAATATCTCCCGCGCCAAAGGCTAGTCGTGGTTAAGATTGGGCGCCATGGCCGAAATACTGTCTGGATTTTTCCAACGCCAGATAATTTTATCCGAGGAATAATTTTGAATTTTTGACAATTCTTCCGATACAAAATCTGTCAGACGTCAATTTTATTCCACAAATAAAAATGATCTCTCGATTGAGAAATCAGCCCTAAGAGGTAGGAATCAGAGATGTCAGCATAATTGACGGGACCCGATAGGGCCGAAGCCTGCCGGGGTAGCGGGATCGTCCGAAAGGGTTACCGCTGCCCTGGAACATAAAGGGCTAAGGAAGGAACACGGGTGGGTTTTACTCAGTAAGCTTCCGCTCCACCCAGAGCGGGAGGGATAATTTGATGATTTTCCATCCACAAAAAAAAAAAGAAAGAGGTAGGAATCATACGATCTGCCGACGACATATTCACCACGTATGCACACTGGATGCCAACAAACATTTGTGAGGAAATTCCCTAAGCTATGGGTAAATTCATCAAAGAAAAATTCTTTGAAGCAATCTTCCTAACTGAGTTGTGACAGAATGGAACTTGCTTCCGGAAAATGTTGTGACGGCTCCCACACTGAACCGCTTCAAGAAAACGACAGATTAAATATCTTCAAACTTCACATATTTATCTTATTTAAGTACCTATGCATACACACGTCACGTTGCAGTTTAAAACTGATTTACATCCGTCACCTCACACATCAGGTTCAGTTGAAAACCAGCGTCAGGCACTATTGTCTGGCATTTTTGCTGAACTGAGCTTTTTGGTGCAGCCGTGAGGCACACTTATCTGCTAATTTCTTACATCGGTCTTTATACTTTCTATTTGTTTTTTTATTAATTGCTATCTGATGTATGTATCTGGTGTATTGTGTCTTTTAGTCTATGCTAAATAAATGTTTTGTCTTTCTTTCTTAAACTATTTGAAACACACGCATCAGCTAATTAGATGCCAATGTGTCTTACCAAATAATAATAAAGTATTATGATTCGTCATGTCTTTTTCTTCCATACATCTCTATTAGTCGTTTTTTAATCATATCATCTTTCACACAGTCCACCCACCGTTTCTTTGTTCATCCCCTACTCTTATAGCCATCCACATTTACTCAACTATGCTCACGGCATTTTCCTCTTTCCTACGCATGACATGCCCATACATTGACAACCGATTTCAGCACAGCTTTTCAGTCACTGGTGCCACTTTCAAACTTCCTGTTATATGCACATTTCTTATTCTATCCATTCTGCATTCGTGTCAAACTCAAACTCAAATCATTTATTTCAATTAAACCATTTACAGGCACTTTTGAATTGTCAAAATTAAATAAATAGTCGGTCAGTTAGTCAGAAAGTTGAAGAAGAAAGTGTAACACCACACATCCCTCCTAGTATTCTCATCTCAGCTGCATGCACATGTATAACTAAATTTACTTTCATTTATCCCTTGTGTGGCCCAACATTCTGCAGTACGATTCTGTAACCATCTCACCGTGAAAACTTAGGTGAAATGAGCGTGGAGTGAGCTGTCATTCCAACTAATGCTAGGGATTGACACTATTGACAGCTCACTCTAAGCTCACTTCACCTAACTTTTCACGATGAGATTTTTACAGAATCGATCGGCTGATCTGAATTTGACTAGGCGGACGTGTTGTTCTTGTCCTTATATTATATTTGAGTTGTTTTATTAATGCTAGTGATTTTATTATTAATGTAACTAAGTTGTATTAAGAACTATAACATCAGTCTTTGAAGTTCATACCAATAGTACTCCGTCGGAGTCCGTCGAACATCAGCGTCCATGGAAACTTTAGCATTTTTACGAGGCATATAACCTCTAAAATAAAGTCCTTTGTCCGAGGCTTTCTTGCGATTCCCGTTTGAGATTCGTAAAATGTATTTAATTCCGTATAACAAATGCCTGATAAGGCACTTATTTCTTGCGATTAGCAATTGATTTCACTTATAAACACTTGCAATACTTGACGCCATTTTAGTTGTATTGATTTTTATTGTTGTATCAGTGCCACAGGTGGCTGAAAACTGAAATAGATTCTTTAATTTGCCGCGGAATTTTGTATACGGAAGAAGTCGGATCGCCAATTGGGCTTCATGGAATTTTACACAATGCCTGCATTGTACATTTTGCCCATTCAGCATTTCACATAACAGCGACCGTTTGTAAACGGTCAACGCCGTTTGCATAATGCCAAATCATTAAATATACAGACGCCATTTAAAACACCTATATTTTGCCAGTTATGTTATAAACTCCATGTTTAGGGCGCACCCTAGCCAATAAGCATATCGGAAGGGTCATGAGTACGGGATGTCAATTGACAACGAAATACAAGTGTGAAGTTGGCGCGCTTCGACACATTCTAGCCTGAAGTTCGTGCGAGTCGACGAGAGCGCTACAGCAGTTATGCGGTGTTCTTTTTGCCTCGGACATGACATCGTACGGACAACAAGCCCTTTGGGCGCATTATAGTGCCTAGAAACTGTCCATCGTTTCGTTTTATTTAATTTTGTCTGTGTCACTTTAAGACTTTTTCTTCTCGCCCGCAACACGTCTCAGTAAAACGTTCTTTTTTTTTTTGCTAAATGGCCCTGCTCTTGACGTCGATCACGCCTGATGAAAAGCATGGATGAGGTCTATGATGGAACGAGCGTGCCCAGAAGATGCCTGTTCACTCTTACTTTGAAGGCAGACGGACTAAACGTGGGAGGGAAAACAGATGCCGAGAGTTCCACACTTTGGCTGTGCGCAAAATAAATGTGGAGGATGTTCTACGGTGAAAATTCCAGCTCCAATTGGCCTCCTAGCCCGACAAGCGTATATCCAGACTCCAGGACAGAGAAATTCCTTACGGAAAAATCTACAAAAACTGGGGTTTCCATGCTCAGGAACACGTGGTTGCGACCGCTAAGCTTAAGAGGCAGTCGGTATCGATATTAATATTTTGATATAAAAGTTTGTAGATTCAGTATGTGGCCATTATTATGGCACAGAAAGATTCAGAACAAAGTTCTTCTTTGTAGAGTATCGTGTGTCTTTCAATGTCTTTCATAGAACACTGAATCGCCTAGAGACGGCAGTACTAATAAAATTCGAAGTTTCGAAACTAGGTTGAGGACAAGATTTCTGTCATCGACCGCCTTTTAGGGACTAACCACACTTATTCAGCTCTGTTCAGCTGTTGTCCATAGAAAACAACGATTTTGTATGGAATGCGTACGCATCCGTAAAGAAATTTACGGATGCGTACGCTGCTGATGCTGAACAGAGCTGAATAAGTGTGATTTAGTTCCTAAGCCGTAAGTTTCTTGACGTCGTTTGTGTCGTTATGCGAGTAAATGCTTAAACACACGAACGACACGCGTCGACGACAAAGGCAACTGCATCCGCCGACAAGCATTGACGGTAGCCGTCGACAGCCGTCAACGCCCGCCGTCGACCACGTGTCCCTCGTGTATTTGAGTACGGTGTTCAAATACACGAGCGGCATTTTGTCAACGGCAGCCGCCGACGCGTCGACGTGTGCAGTTACCTTTATCGTGGACGCGTGTCGCTCGTGTATATGCAGTCTAAGCGGCCGCTGAGACGTCTCCGAGCTCTGTATGCTTCTGAAGCTTGATGCGTCATATTAACGCCTCGGGCACATACATACCAGTTTCTCTTTCCTTGTCGAGAGTCGCTTTCTCTTCGTCTGTGAGGTTAAGGTCTGTCACCAGCTGCGCTAGAATCGACTGCGATGTTATGTGGCCTTTTTCTGTTAACAAAAAACATTATCTTTATGACAGTTTCAACTTTATATATCACCACTGCCAACAGTTATTGGCACCGATTCCCTTGTTCACAAACTAAACTAAATTTAAGTTCAGTACATCTTTTTCTTTCCATTTCATTGAGAAAAGGACAGAAGATAAATATTAGTTTAGTCCTGTCAAATTAGTCAGCGCCTGACGTAAATTGACGTATTTTTAGTAGTCATGTTTTTAATCACGTCTAAACTGTCTATGGAGTACATTAATTTGACAGGACTAAACAAATATTTATCTTCTGTCCTTTTCTTAATGAAATAGAAAGAAAAAGATGCACTGAATTTAAATTTAGTTTAGTTTGTGAACAAGGGAATTGGTGCCATTGTTTGAATAACATTACCACTCCTCATTAACACCTCAGGACATGTTGTCAATTTTTTGGTTTCCTCGTGATGTTTTCCTTCACCGTTTTGAGAGCAGTGGTGATGAAATAATTTACAAAAGAGCGCCTGGGATGCGAACTTGCGACCTATAATTCGTAAGTTCCAGCCATTTCCACTGGACCAACACTACTTTTACATCCCTGTCGCCTAGCGTACTAACACAAAAATAACTTACCCAGCTGCATTTTAAGCGTGATAGCATTCAAAGCAGCCTGCTTATCCCACTGTAGCCTTGTAGATTCGTTTCTGAAGCTGTTAGGTCTTGACTGGAACAGCTTGATTCCGATATACTGTCCCGAAGGCAGGTAAGCTATTAGAATGTTTTCTTTCTCTGCATCTTCTGCAAAAAGAGATGGTTACGGTTATGTGATGGGAAAATAAATAATATAGTTAAAAAGAAATGAAAATAAATACATACATTGAATTTACAATTTTCTCAGCTCATAGAAAGAGACTGTCACACGACAGAGACAATGCTATACGAAGCAGATTTTTTTTTCACTTCATGTGTCATATCAATGATCATAGTTATTTGGATAACAATTTACCTCAATGTGTTAAGTAAATATGTAACATCATGCCTGTATTTCCCAAAAGAGTAAGCAGAGGTACCCAGTCTACCTACATTTCGCCAGGTATGTCTAAGTCCCGTGTAAATAGGGGGCGAGACTATTGCCCTTAAACCGTCACAAATCTATACCCCAGGCTGCTACTGAGAATTAGCTAGTAAAAAACTGCTTTACTAAAGTCTATTCAAACTAATGTTTCAAATTGATGTTATTTCAGGTTAAACAAATATCAACTTTATTTTAATGGTAATTAAGTTGATTTCAGGGTGACTAGCACTATTGAAAATGTTATAAAAATGTTTGAAATTGTAGCGTTAACTGAACTTCATTGTTTAGGAATTAAAGTTATTTTTCCATAAATTCATATTTGTTTACATTTATGGCAAATAAATCGCGAATGCAGTTTACATACTTTGTCTGACTTTGATCGATCGAAAGCTACAAGCTACAAAATGAAAATACAAAAGCAACCATACAATTTTTATTTCTACAATTTTACTTGGACAACTTTTTTTTCAATATACTGTTCTCTTTAGGATACATATTTATAATATTTAAACAAGTCTCTTTTTCTTCATCAGTTTGTTCATCAACTAATCCAAAATCTTTCATAAAATCGGAATATTTTGTATTAAAACCTATATCACCAAACTCAGTACTCATAGCTACAGGCTTGACTATCCCACAGGAATTATTTTTAAATAAATCGCAAAACTCATTTCCTTCTGGTATTCTATGTCCGCCATTTTCAAAACTATTGCAGTCTAAGTTTTTATAGATCTTACTCAAAGAGGTTACAGAGCAAAAGGATTGATTTTGTGAAAGGTTTTTTATGCTTTCCTGATCAGAATGTAACTCTAGAGAAAGATTTTCAGTAGGAATTGTATGTTCATCATCCAATATGTTTAAAGAACTTGAAATTATGCTGCCAAGTATGTTTGATTTCATTCTCTTTGGTAGTGAAACTCTTTTGTTAATGGCTTTACTTTTTTCTGTATCTGTGTGTAATATTCCTTGTGAGTGTGGCAATACTTCCGTATTTGATATATTTTCTAATATATTAACATTTTCAATTCCTGGCTGTGTATCGAATAAGTCCATTCTGCCTATGTTTATAGAATCATTTAAGGTAGTTAGTAAAATAGGATAAGAATCAATATTATTAATATTTTGAGTAATTTGCGACATATTATTGTCAAATCCCATATTCATAGTATCCATATTTTGCACGAACTGTGATGTAAAGTTTAAGCTGTCAGAATCTTGGCTCCGATTAGGCTTGGCTTGGTTGGTTAATTTGGTCTTGGGTGTTGCTTGCAAATGTTGGTCCAAACTTTCTTGGATTTTACCAGTAATATTAGACTTATTTGAATTTTGCTCATTATTTGAAGTCTTTTTAACTGGTGGGACGAATTTCTTAGCTTTTACAGCTGGTTTTTTAACATCTTTCTTCAAATTCTTCGGTTTACCGAATGTGGGTATTATTCTGGCTTGGGAAACACTCTGTTCTATTTTTTCTTTGTTTGAGTTCGAATCTAAAAATATTTATAAAACATGAAGATAAGGTAAAAAAGAACACGACCGCGTCGAATACATATTACTTTTTTTTAAGTCGTTTCATACAAATATTTTTGCATTATGTGTCGTCATATAGAATGCATTTTAGATAACTTGTCCTACTAATATTATAAACGTGAAAGTTTGGATGGATGGATGGATGTTTGCTACTCTTTCACGCAAAAACTATTGAACGGATTTGGATGAAATTTGGCACACAGATGGTTTGTGACCAGGATTAACATATAGGATACTTTTTATCCATATTCCCACGGGATCGGAACTTATGCGGGTGAAACCGCGGGGCGCAGCTAGTATTATCTAAAGTGGAATTTAAACAACTATTCGAATGCATAACCTCCTATTTCTTCTGAAGTCGGTAAAAAAAATGCATAACGGCAAACAACTTTCATTTATCTAATATCTGCTGCTAGTAGTAATTACTAATTAGGTATGACATCTTGTCTTATAACACCTAGCTAAAAATTACGCTCAAAAGTTAAGGTCAAAATAATGTATCTAAACTTGATCGGCGATTACGATTTATTTACGAAAATTAAAGACAAATAAGGGAATAATCGTTACTTATCTTAACAGATGCAACACTAAAAGCGGGTTGCATCAAAACAAAAGAGTTTAAGAATTCGTTTATCTTGAAGTTTCTCAAAGTCAAAATTATAGTGTAGGTATTAAATATTACCTATTCATTTACATAATTATAGGAATTATAATGTGAAAACAAGTTGAAATTTGCTGCCACACGATCTTATTATTCGTAAAAATTACCTTCACGCATTTTAGCGTCCTCTGATCCGATATTAGTCTCATAACTGTTCAAACAATCTTCCGTAGCGAAATTATCGTCATATTGACTAAAAATGTCATCTTTGAAACTAAATTGACTATTTTCGTTACTTGTATCGTCCATTCTTGAAGTAATTTTAATAAAAACAAAATAAGCACTTAATTTTTGCAAAAATAATTTGTAACTTTGGCGGTAAAATAAAAAATTTGAAATTGGAATTCTTATTGGAGGACTGGAAGTTACTTTTTTTTTGCAAAGGTCAGCACGTGTTCAGCCAAAGTTAAATAAGGATTTATTTAATCTGATGCCATTTTAACGTAGGCATAGATTTCTGGGTTTGAATACGGATATACTAAAATTGGTGGCACTATGACTATTAATGTTACTAGTTCGATCAAATATAAATGGAATAATAATATGCTTTAATGTCTTTTATTTTACTTAAAAATAATTGGTTCTTTTTGTCGTTCGTTAAATATATTTGTAGAACAAATCTTAAATGTTCATTGCTTCTAACTTTTCATCGGGTACCTATCTTTGATGAGTTCATTGACCTCTTCGACTATTGCTGTCCTACTTATCTTGGGTATCGGTATCGGTCGTTCCTGAAAACGATACTTATATTTATTCAATGCGCCCTTCATCGATGGTTCGAGCATGGACAAATATATTTAACTAAATTCTGCAAGCGACTTCTTCCGCGTGAAATTTCTTGTTCTACCGACCAACTCCGTCGCATCGCATCGCCTGCCCGAGCTATTACTTCGTTTTCGCTTAGGGTTCTTTCAGACTTTATTCTTTTTGCGCGGCTCCTAAGGGCCATGGCGTGATGTTACATAGCCTATAGCCTTCCTCAAGAATTAGAATATCAAATGCAATAAGAATTTCAAAGATTAGCGCGTTCAAGCAAACAACATCTTCAGCTTTATTATCAGTACTAGCTGCGCCCCGCGGTTTCACCCGCATAAGTTTCCATCCCGTGGGAATATCGGGATAAAAAGTATCCTATGTGTTAATCCTGGTTATAAACTATCTGTGTGCCAAATTTCATCCAAATCCGTTAGTAGCTTTTGCGTGAAAGAGTAACAAACATCCATCCATCCATACAAACTTTAAGTAGGGTAGTATGTAGATATAGATTTCGATTACATAAGTATTAGTTCACATTGATGCCATTAGTCTATATTTGTGCAACGTGGGTCAAAAGTCTAATTAAAAAAAAACGATCTAGTCGGCCGGCAAAAAACAATTTATATTTACGTTTTTAATATAATACGGTGTAGAAGCCCGAAAGTCTGACAACCAGTCTTACCAAGGTGTATCGTGTTCCCCAGTAATTGGGTTGTGGAGGTCAGATAGGCGGTCGCTCCATGTAAAATACTTATTCAGCTGCATCTGGTTAGACTAGAAGCCGACCCCAACATAGTTGGGAAATGGCTAGGCAGATGATGATGATTCACGTTTTTAATAGTTTACGAAAAAAACTAATATTAGTTAATTTTTATAGGTAATTTGGTATTGTTGCGCGCCACAATTAATGCCTGGTACATGGTGACATAAGTTACCACTAGCGCCATCCAGTATCGAGTAGCAGAACTAATAGAGTCAAGATCCTTTTAGAAATTTCGATGCTAGAACTTTCTAGAACTATCGACATCTCAGTCGGGGTCGGTATGTACTCCAACCTTCTAGATGTTTCCACAATAGAAGGTCCTAGAACTATCTGCGGCACTATATAAGGCATGAGCCACGACCGAGGAGAGCTAGATAAGCGATACAAGCGAATACATCGAAAGCGATCTTCAAGTGCGACTTAAGTGCAATTGTGTTTTATAATTAGTGAGTTTGAGTTGTTATTAGTGTTGTTCAATTAAAGTTTAATTTTTGGTAATTTATATCGGCAGTTTTAATTGTCACGAACCCCAAAGCTCGTAACAGTATCAACTTATACTAATGGGTTAAGAAGTATGTTCCTGGATTTGATTCCCGGGTCTGGCAGTGTTATTGGATTTATCCGTAACGAAATTATCAGAAACAGCCGAAAGTAGGAATTTGTGTCCGGTATATGCCAATTGCCAATAGGCTCGCCCCCTATGACATAGGTTTTATAAAAACCTGGCGAAATAAAAGTATAGTATACACATTTGCCTACCCTTTTGTGGAATACGGCTTGATGTTTATGTAAAATATTAGGATTCTTACCTGGTTTAAACGGCTCTTTCAGATCTTCAAGTTCAGACTGTAAAAAATAAATACAAATGTCAATAGTATTATTTTCCTGATCGACATGACATTCAGTCACAGCAGCCAATCTGAACGGAGACTGGCAAAGGAAGAAGATATTATATACCTAGATATAGTACACTGACACAGATTCCTTCTTTTTGTTGCGTAGTCCGATGGGACGACAACACAACACGAAAGGGGAGACATGAGGGCAATGGAGATCCATCAGCCGATTCTGTAAAAATCTTACTGAGAAAACTTAGGTGAAGTGAGCTGTCAACAGTGTCAACCCCTAGCAACAGATGGAACAGGTGTGTGTTCTTTTACTGCGTCTTAGCAAATAAACGTATTTTCTATCTTTCTTTCTAATATGTGCGTGGACACAAGTAGCGTTAGCACATAACAAACACTCGTAGACGCACATACACTTCCGACTTCCTTTATCTCAGACGGTACCGAGAGCGATAATAAATAAAGGATAAAGTAAGAAATGAGTATATAAGGGGAAGTTTGAAAGCGGCGCCAGTGACAGAAAAGTTGAAAGGAAATCGTTTGGCTTGGTATGGGCATGTGATGAGAAGGGACGAAACGCATGTGACTAAAAGAGTGATGAATATACATGTTGATGGATGGAGAGGGAGAGGAAGGCCGAAGAAAAGATGGATGGATTGTGTGAGGAATGATATGACAGAGAAGGGAGTGAGTGATAGCGTGACGGTTGACAGGGGAGAATGGAAGACGAAAACGTGTTGCGCCGACCCCAAGTGACATGGGATAAGGGCAGGAAGATGATGATGGTATCGAGAGCGCTTACACACATTCAGAGCGCGTGGCTTCGTGAGATAAAGGTACTATAAGATGTACTTACCTGTGTAACAGCATTGAAGTGTTTAATATTCTTTTCAGCAACCTTCTCCTTGGGGTCAACCTTATCCTTGTCTTTGTCAGAAATGGGCGAGCCGCCACGTCGCTTCTTCGGCGCAGGCGACGGTAGTGTTGTGTTCTCTTCTGTTTGTTCGTCCATATACCTGCGGGTGTGACGTTTTTTTTTTAACCGACTTCTAAAAAAGGAGGAGGTTCTCAATTCGGATGCTTGTATTTTTTTTTTTTTTTTGTTTGTTCGCGCATAACTCCTTCGCTAGCCAACCGATTTGAAAAATTCTTTTTTTGTTGGAATGGGTATACTTCCCAAATGGTCCCATAGAAATTTCATCAAAAACGGTTGAGTAGTTTGGTTTTTAAACCAAAATTACTGGTAAAAATTACAACTTAAAAGTGAAAAATAAAAACTTTTTTGCAAGAAAAAATCAACCGACTTCCAAAAACGACACTACAAAGTGATAAATAACTTTAATTTTGGAAGTCGGTTGATTTTTTTTGCAAAAAAGTTTTTATTTATATTATGATGCAATACTGGCATTAGTTAATAATTTTGAAGAGGGGCTCATGGGTAAATGATAACAGTCGCACGTGTCGACCAAAGGTTAAGCTACGCTTGCCGCAGCCTTTTCCCAACTATGTTGAGGTCGGCTTCCAATCTAACCGGATGCAGCTGAACACCAGTATTTTACATGGAGCGACTGCCTATCTGACCTCCACAACCCAGTTACTGGGTAATACAATACCCCTTGGTAAGACTGGTTGTCAGACTTTCGGGCTTCTGACGACCCGTAACGGCTGTCACGAATGACAGCCGGGACCAACGGTCTAACGTGCTTTCCGAGGCACGGAGGTGTCTCGGTATGTAACGATGGTCACCCATCCACAGATCAATCGTGGCAAGCGTAGCTTAACCTGCGACTTGTGCGACTGTTATTATTTAGCCACGGAGCCCTAGTGTACAATAAAGTATATGAATATAAATAAATAAATAATTTCCCTGACTGTACTTTTATGTATTTGTACGTCACAATCGCTACCACAGTTTAGAACTCAAAAACTGCACTACGGCACGAGACGTTATTTTATCTATGGATTTAATTTAGACATATTGATAACTTTACAAAATGTCTGTACTCCAAATCCAATGTTAATATAAAACTAAAATAAAAAAATAAAATAAAATATAAATGCAAGTACGAGTAAACTTACGCGCCTGGACAATCTTCGTGTTTCCAAGTAGTACGTACTACGCGTCTTGTATCTGTCGCTCAAAAGTTTTAAAAACTTATCCGGAAGTAGGGTATAGAGTTGTACATAATCCAATATTTATTAAAATGTTGGTACCAGCAATGAGTTCCTGAATCTCTAATGTCAGACGTAGCAGCCATTATCAGATTCCAACTTTACACCCTGTACATTTCGTTTTTTTTTTGTCCCATCTATATATATAAAAATGAATCCTTATTTCCCTTGGTCTTAACTTGAGAACAACTTTACCGATTTCGTCCATCTTTTTTTTAAGATTTCTAATACTTTGTAGAAGGTTCTTACGGAAAAAAATATAAGAAAGTTGCTTCACGCGGACGAAGTCGCGGGCAAAAGCTAGTTAAAAAATAAAATTGAATATGTACTCTATAAGATGCTGTTGGGGTTGCCTCGCTTTTGCAGTGCATTAGGTATGTTTGCCCTTACGGACTGCTTTAGGGCCATAGTACGTAAAAGAGTGGCCTCCCTGATGCGCCGCGTGCGAGGCAGTACCAACAGCCTTCTGAATACCATATTGGGCCTTCCCAATACGGTATTTAGAAGCGAGCGGTTGTGAGGCACTGGAATACTCGGGAGTCATGCGCGCCTCAAAGAGATGTCAGCACAAATTGACGGAGTCTGCTAGGGCCGATGCCTGCCAGGGCCGCGGGTTGTTCGAAGGTTTTAGTCAGTAAGTCTGACACGCCCTTTCGCTCAGCTCAGAGCGGGAGAGTTATGCTGACTTCATGGTTACAGTTTGCGCGTCGAAGTCGCTTCCACCCAATACGAATAGATTAAATAGATTGATAGTCTGGGTGTTTTTGTATGTGACTTTAAATGTTTGTAAACGCACCCACGATACAGGAGTAATTCCTATTGTGGGGAAACGTTTAAAAAAAAAAAGCATAATACCTCTTCGGCCGTATCTTCCGTCCGCTTCTGCTGACAATCTCCTCCTCCTTCTTCCCTGCCTCGTCATCATCTTCTCTAGCGGGCTCGTCCTTCTTGCCTTTGCCTCGAGGAGTCTTCGGCTCCTTCACTGGTTTGACTGGAGTCTCCTTAGCTTTCACGTCGTTCTTAGTCTTTTTGGTTTGTTTTTGCTGTAAAATAGTTCACTGAGTATTTCTTTCGTGCCATTTTATTTTTGACAATCTAAAAAGTTGCGTAAAATAGTAAAATATGAGAAATTGGAGTGTTTTACCCAGAAATTTTATTCTTTTTATTTTATTTCTTGAAATTCAAACTCAAAGCATTTATTTCAATTAAACGATTTAAAGGCACTTTTGAGTTGTCAAAATTATTATTATTTTTTTTTTCTTTTAAATCAAGATATTACAAAATCCTGGGTAAATTATTCTTGTTGCTTCTATATGTGAGAACAATGTTAAAAACAAATGAATGAATTGAATGTACAAGAGATTTCTGTATTATGGCAAATTCAGTTTTAAGAGACTGGCCACAAAGATATGTGACAGACACGGCGCCCAAAAAAAACCAGAGGTGCAATTCTCGTAATTTTAAGAACGTTCACAGTCTGATCTAACTCTCAATCTGTCAAAAATCCCTCTAATTTCCTTACATTTTGACATTTGCTTGTCGCCAAGATGAGACTGCGACTAGATTTTGCACGTTTTAAATTACGAGAATTGGCCTTCTGATCTCTGTTTAAATCTGACAAAAATACCTCGAATTTCCCTAAATTTTTGACATTTATTCTCACTGAAATGAGATTGCGACTAGATTTTGAACGTTTTTATTACAGGAATTAGCCTTCTGAATTTTTTCTATAACTCGACGCGCCATATTAACTGTCAGGTACTAAGTAATATTAACATGTATTGCGATCAACATACCTTCCCTTCATCAATGACCAGGTTTCCAGTGTCATCTGAATCTTCGACTGCGGTGTCATTCTGAGTAGCGTTGAGGGTAGTCTGCAATTAAAACAAATAAGAATATGAGCGCGGTTGAATATTTTCTAACTGAACAGACAGCTGTGCTGCTGGGGAGTTTGTTGCGCCAGTTCTCTTCCCAGAGTACTGGGAAGTGGTCAAGGGCGGGCGTTTTGGGGGACTGTAATTTTGACGTTCGAAAAGTGCAGCCTAATTTGAATAAATGACTTTTGATTGATCGATTGATTGGTTGTGATTCTGGGACATGAGATTGTTCACCTTTGCTTCTGTGATGACAATGAACTGGACTTAAAAGAGATCTTGATCAGGGTTTGAAATAACCAGTGTTTTAGGAAAACCGGTATCATTGGCTTGGTGTGATACCGATACCAGTGTAGTACCCGTACTATTGGTACCGGTAGGTAATTATTAGGTAGAGTACCGGTACCAGTCTGAAGCTGATCCCCAGGTAGCAAGAACCGGTAGACTTATCTGACCTCGTATGATGCAGACTGGCTATAATTTATGCGCGGGTGACATTCGAACGTTCAAGCTAGTGTCATATATTTTTAATTAGGGTTATGGTTTAGAATAGAGAGTTGTAATTTAGACAGAAATGTTCTTACAATATAATATAAATCTTCTCTCTCTTCTTTTTAATTTCTAATATAAATCTTTTTTTTCCTATGTGGGTAGGCTTGACATACGTAACTAATTACGTACGTAATTTTAGCTCTCATATTTAATATTTATTTAAAAATAGTTAATAGTTTCTTTTTTACTTTATTTATGTGCTAATTAACCAATAAACCCACCTTCGCTTAGTATTTCCTTTCACTTTACAATTCCACATCCATATCAAGTGAAATACTCCATCAAGCCATGGACAGCAAGCTTGTGTACAGTATGGAAGAACTGGAGAAGATGTTTAGCTCTCGCATGCGCGAGTACGAAGATAAGCTGCTGAGAGCTACAGCTGGAACTGACCCTGCACACTCGGACCTTGCTGCACTTTCCCTCGACTTCTCCGAGTTTAAATCCTTCGTTTGCAAAACGTTTGCTCACTTCAAAACTCAGATAGAACTCCTATCTTTGAGTCTGGACAGACATGAGACTGCGATGCGAAGAAAGGTCCTGCTATTTCACGGTATTCCTGAGAAGCCTAATGAAAAGCTGTGTGATGTGATTCTCCTTATATTGTCAAAACAACTATCGATCGATGACATTAAATTGGATCACTTGGATGTATGCCACAGACTAGGAGCTCCCCAGGGCAAAACAAGACCTGTGTTGGTGCGATTTAATGACATGGAGTATCGTCGGTTAGTGTGGGACAGTAAAACTACACTCAAGGGCAGTGGCATCACTATTTCGGAGTTCCTGACCAAGTCACGACACCAGGTTTTTATTGCGGCCCGTAAACATTTTAGCATCAATAGCTGCTGGTCTGCAGAGGGCAAGGTGATTGTCTTAACGCCTGACAAGGCACACCGGAAGATAGCATCCATGGGTGAGCTAGACAGTTTAATCGCGTTATTCCCCGCTCCGGCTAGTGCTGCCGCAACCAATGATCCCGTGCTGGCCGCGTCTACCTCGCCTGCAGTGGCTTCTCCATCGACTGTTACCGCAACCCCCAAAAAAAAGGTTGTGAGGAAGGCTCGTCGCTGAGTTGGCTGTTTTAGACGTCCCCTTGCATGCTTTTCGTTCACCGTTTTGTAACAGATTTGTGTTATGTCGGTACACTTTAAATTTACATTTTCCTTTTGCGAATCTACCCAAAGCATTTACTTTTAGTTAATTTTTTCTCACGTTTAGCTCGCCGGTAGACGTTTTTATTTTTATTCTTAGTGACGTCTGTCAAGTGTCAGTCAGTCCTGTGAAACTCCGAACAAATTATTTTTGTAGGGAATTTGTAACCTTCTTTAGCCAACATTCAGAAACACACGTCAGAGTACTCAGGATAACCAACATTATGTTATGAAAGTCAACAAAAGTCAACTAACTAAACAAACATGTCTGCCGTCGCATCATGTTCGTTTTGTGATTTTTCTGTTTGTTTTTTCATTTTTCTGTAGGATTTCGGAATATAACATAGCAGAATAATTTCTGTGATTGTATATACAACGTTGAGACGAGTACCTGTTCCTCTGTATCATCCTCACATAGTTTTAACGAGATATACACTTTTAGTGATAGTGACTCTTGCGAGATAATTGACTCATATTGTTATTTTAATATTTATCTAGACAGTGACTATTAAGTTTGTGAATCAACATGGGTAAGGGTCACAGAAGATGTAAAATTTGCGGTATCAAGGAGGCCTGGTGTACTGAAAATAAGTTGCTTTTTTCCAAGTTCCCTCTGGATCCAACCTGGTGAGTACCGATACCTATTGCTAATGTGATCTTATGCCCAAATAGCACTACCTAATTGTAAATTAATAGCATCATTCAAATTCTGTAATATGATCCTCGAGCCATCAATCAAGATGAGCTGAAACTCTAATGAAGAAATGGTTTAAAATTTTTGTGCTTACAGTAATACTTATTGTACAAGTTGTATTGCTGAGCATGAGGGGAGGGCAAACTATTATAGAGTTTTCCCAACAGAAAATTCTTAGTAGCAGCCCGGAGTATGGATTTGTGCCCCGTTGATAGCAATAGAATCGCCCTCTATTATATGGGACTTTAATGGTATACTTAACTGGCGAAATGTGGGTGTACTATAGGTACACCTCTGCCCAACCCTTCGGGGAAACAAGGCGTGATGTTTTGTTATGTAATACTTGTCTTACATTGTAATCTAATTTAGTCTAAGTGGTTATCATTCCACTTAAAATTGCAACTCAAAAATTGAAATTCGCAAAAATTAATGCAACTGATATGCTATATAACTTAGTTTTTAAGTTGGACTAATACCTACATAAATGAAGTAGTTTCATTATAATCCATTAAGCTTTTCGCATGTGATGATGTTACAAAGAAATAGACACACAGGTAGAAAGAAATTCTTAAATTGATTTTTTTTATTTGATAGAAAGAAATTCTCAAATTGTTTGAGTTAATTTGTTCACTATTGCTCTTTTCAAATAGAAAATATCCCTGCATTTTATATGCGGGGAAATGTTTACAAGTCTCATCAAATAATTTGCTTATATTTCATTATCTTTACAGATTTAACACCAAGAGAACAGCAGTTGATGGAGCAATTAAAAAGAACTAAATGCAGCCTCAAGACATCCCTGCATCTTACCAACTTATTCTGGTTAATGCGCTGGCATTGCCTTCTGACCAACGGAAGAGCCAGCCGGTCGAACATTGCTTTTTTTAGTTTATTTTTGTGCTCTTCACATAATTATTATAAAAGAAGTATCACAGTTGGCGATAAATATTGTGGTTGTTAATTGGCAAATATTTGAAGAATGCAGACATGGCAAAATTTCATTTTCAAATATTTTAGAGGCTGCCTCAACAAACATACACAGGTTTTTTGTGGGATATGTTAGAGATAGTTTCTCTGGCCACCATTCTCATAATTTTATGTAATTAAACATAGGGTCATCGCCGGGATCCTCAACCTTCAAGCATTTTTCACAAATAGCACATTTATAAGTTTTTTAAATGATTGAAGCTATGGGGTTGCTGCTCCATTTCTGTTAAATTTGTTTCCATAGCCTTAAACTGACATATGAACATACATTATTATCAATGATAAATAAAGTGCATCATCCTCCTACCCTTACCCCAATATAAAATAGATGATAAATAAAGATAGGATTCTATAGGAGATTGAATATACAAAAACCAGCAAAAGTTTTTTTTTTCTTAAGTTTCTTATTTATCATCTATTTTCCTCACTGATACCCAAGTAAATGGACACATATTACCAATGTTGCTTGATAATTTATATAAATTAATAAATGCTGAAATCATATAAACCTGTTTTATTTCAAAATAAATTAGTTTTGGAGCCTGATTATTATCTGCATTATAATGCATTTTGTCGATATCGATATATAATGCATTTTATCGATATCGATAAGTTTATTGGTACGTTGCGCATCCCTATTTATAACAGTTCTACCCTTCAAGGTCATGATTGTCACTGTCAAAGTTGTCAATGCTACCTATAGTTTTCATGTTGGTAGCTATGTTTTTTTGCATAAGGTTGGCTAAAGAAGGTTAACAATTCTCTCAAACCGAATGTTCTAAGTTCCGTCTCTTAAAAGGTTACATGCTCTGTGGTGTCAGTGTCATTTATTTTTTTTTTTTCCTGTATGTTGACGTTACGTTTGCGTTTCGTTACACTTTGCGTTTGTTATGATTTGTTTGCGAATGTTGTGGCTGACGATATTTTTTATTGATTTTATCCATTCTTATTTTTTTTTTTTTTTTTATGTTAACATAATTCATGCCTTAAGTATATATATTTTTTTTTTATGTTAACAAATGTATGCCTTAAGTATATTTTTTTTTCTCTCTTTTTACGTACCTATAAGTATGTTGTGTTAAAATCTCTTCCAACACCAGCGAATCGATAGGTGTTTTATTGGTTGAGCGTTTTAAATTATTTTTGTTATTTTATTTGCATGCACATTAGTAGTTTTACTATTGTTAGTATTTTGATTGTTTTGCTTTTCTTTATTTTTTATATATTATTATAATAGATATATTATTATTTTATTTTATTGCCAGCTATGGTCGATGTCGACCTTAATGATGATTTTTTCTCTTGTTCGTCCTCTTCAAGCAGTTTCCTTAGTGCGGCGAGTGGTTCTTCCTCTCCTCTTACTCTCAGCGACCAGATTTCCTCTTTGATGTCCCACCTCCCCTACAATCTCAAAATAGCCCACATTAATTCCCAGAGTATTCCTGCCCATTACTCAGATCTTCTGGCTTCCTTTAACAGTGCACATATTGATGCTTTGCTCATCTCTGAGACCTTCCTCAAACCCTCTCTCTTATCTGTTAATTATACCCTTCCTGGCTTTGTCCTTATCCGTAATGATAGAATTGGGAAGGGTGGTGGTGGTGTTGCCATTTACTTGCGTACTGATATTCCCTACAAGATTATCAGCACATCACCATCTTCGTACTCGGGGTCAGCGGAGCATCTATTTCTTGAAATTTCCTTGCATCACGCTAAAATGCTTCTCGGGGTAGTTTACAGCCCTAACCTCAGTATCGATTACTTTGACTCTTTTGATTCGCTCTTAGATGATTTCTGTCCCTCTTATGACCACGTAGTCTTGATGGGCGATTTTAATACTTGTCTTCTTAAAAACGATAGTCGTACTCACAAACTTCAATCTCTCTTATCCTCCTATAACCTTAGTATTCTGCCTCATCATTTTCCTAATTGCACCCCTTCTCTGTTGGACCTGATGATTGTCTCTAACTCCAATAATGTATCTGTCCACGGACAGCTCACTGCTTGTTTTTCCTATCACGACCTCATCTTTATGTCCTACAGGATTCGCCCTCCCAAGCGTAAGCCGCAATATATGTTCCTTCGGAACTACAAGGGCATAAGCCAGGAGGCATTGCTGCGTGATGCTGGTGGTATCGACTGGACGGACGTCTTGGAGAGCACATGTATCAACGATATGGTTCATATCTTTAACAGAACTTTACTCAGCTTATTTGACCGGCATGCCCCCATCCGTCGAGTCAAGGTAAAATATGTTCCGGCTCCTTGGCTCCTGCCATTAAGGATGCGATGGCAAGTAGGGACAGAGCCAAAAGAAGGTTGAAACGCAGTCCTTCTGAGCGCAACTTGAATGCGTATAAGGTGCTGCGAAATCGCTGCAGGCGTATGTGTAGAGATGCAAAGAGACGCTACTTCCATAATTCTCTTGAAAATCGTAACTCGTCTGATGTCTGGAAGTTTCTTAAAACTGTCGGCATTGGCAAGTCTCCAGTGTTTTCCAGTAATGACGTTGACGTGTGTGCTCTTAACAAACATTTCTCTCATCCCCCTGTCACTTTTGATCCGCACGTCAGATCAGCTACGTTAAATAAACTTTCTGGTCTGCCATTGCCGCAGTGTTCTTTTTTTGAGTTAAATCAAGTGAGTGAAAGTGAGGTCAAAAAATCTATTTGTGCTATCTCCTCCACTGCAGTTGGTAATGATAATATCTGTTCAAGAATGATTTCTCCTATCCTCCCTACACTACTTCCTGTCTTGACCCACATTTTTAATTTCTCTCTGTTCTCTTGTACTGTTCCTGAGGTCTGGAAGCAGGCTCATATCATCCCCTTACCCAAAATTCCTAAGCCGGTCTCACCCACTGATTTCCGTCCCATTTCTATCCTCCCATTTCTCTCTAAAGTTCTTGAGCATATTGTTCATCAACAACTCTCTGCCTTTCTATCTGCGAATGACCTCCTTAGTCCTTTTCAGTCTGGTTTTCGACCTGGTCATAGCACAGTAACGGCTCTTTTGAAGGTTACTGATGACATCCGTTGGGCTATGGACCACAAATCTCTTACTTTACTTGTACTTCTCGACTTTAGCAGTGCCTTTAACTCTGTCGATTTCGACATCCTTCTAGGGATCCTTAAATCTTTAAATTTCTCCTCTTCCTCTATTGGTTGGTTTAACTCTTATCTTAATGGCCGCTCACAGCGGGTTCGTCTTGACGAGTCATCTTCTGATTGGTGCTCTCTTACCGCAGGTGTGCCTCAGGGTGGCGTTCTCTCTCCTCTTCTCTTTTCTATTTTTATTAACTCTGTCACCAGAGTCATCTCTTCTTACTTCCATCTCTATGCTGACGACCTGCAGCTTTACAATAATTTCCTAAGGGAAGATGCGGAAGCTGCTGTTTCAGCCATGAACAGTGACCTGGATTTGATTAGTGAGTGGTCGCGGTCTTTTGGACTGCAAATCAACCCTAGGAAATCCCAGGCCATAATTATCGGCGGCAGGTATATGCGGAATAGGCTCAATGTAGCGTCGCTGACTCCACTCTGTCTGAATGGAGTTCAGATTGAATACGCTCAAACGGTTAAAAACCTGGGAGTGACCATGGACTCCTACCTGTCGTGGTCTGCTCATGTTGCTCAAGTCAGTCGCAAAGTGCACTTTACTTTCCATTCCTTGAAATGTCTTCAGGGCCTCTTGCCCCTGAACACCAAAATTTCTCTTGCTCAAACCCTCATTCAACCCATTATTGATTACGCCGATGCCTGTTACTTGGATGCCACGGAGGAGCTTTTAAATAAACTTGAGCGTTTGCAAAATATTTGTATTCGTTTTATTTTTAACCTTAAAAAGTTTGATCATGTCTCCAACTTTCGCAAGATACTCAAGTGGCTCCCCATTCGACTTCGCAGGAACTCTCGGATATTATGTCTGCTATTCAATCTCCTTCACAATCCCAAAACACCATCCTATCTGCGGGAGCGTTTTTCCTACGCCCGTCCTTCAGATGCACCTTGTAGGTCGCATCTTAAAAACCTTCTTAAGTCCCCTCCCCATTCCACCGACTTCTACTCCTACTCCTTCACAGTGCACGCGGTGCGATTGTGGAATTCACTACCGCCTGTCATTAGGGACTGCCAAACTATTGCAGTTTTCAAAAGAAGAGTGAAAGAACACTATCTGTCCACTTCATCATAGTTGTGTATGTATTTATTTTATTTTAGAAGTATTTATGTATGTTTATTTGTATGTATATATTCTCGTAATATTTGTTTAGTCTTTAAGTGAATTGTTTGTTTTTGATTCTATGTATTATTGTTTGTCTCCTTTGCTCTATCACACGCTGTCTACATCTCTGTATTTATTGTCCTATCTCAGGTATGCTGGAAGAGATTTCTTATGAAATAAGCATCACCTCTGTACCTATTTTTTCTGTTCTGTCTTTCAATGTCTGTTTATATATGTGTGTACATAAATGGTTAAATAAATAAATAAATAAAAGGAGTCTATAGTTGTTTGATTTGTCCCGTTACCTCAGAGAGCTCTTTTAGCTCTCTATAGTACTGGGCCCCAAGTCTGTTATTACAATAGTGTCAGAATGGTCTATCATTGATTTCATAATTGTTGATTTTGACAAGTTTGGTAATCTACTAACATAATGGCGTCATTATGACTTTCCAGTGGTCAACTACTGACACTCCATTGAAAGAAATGGCATAGAATGGTAATCTCGCACATAATGATAAATGAATGACTGACTTACATAAAACACTTGACTTGTATAAAACACTAATAAATAATATGTAAAAATATATATAAATGAAATCTGGCATAAATAAAGTAGTAGTAGTTTTTCGAAAATCATTTCTACTAACGGGTTTTATAATAATGACAATACGACAATGTCATTATGACACAATTCTATTACGAGACCGTTGACCGACAATCATCGTCATTAAGAATTTAGCAGATTACGAACTTTAAGCAAACTGACAATGGGATGGGAATGGGATCGTTTTGGAATGACGAATTTATAAAACTAGCAGACTTGGGGCCCTGGTAAGGAACCTCTACCATTGGTACTGATTTCAAGCCTCGAACTTGACCCCTGAGTTTGTTTCGCCATTTCTTCTCAAGGGTAGTCAGTTAGGTAATGTCGACTGCATAAAGCTTATTTTTTTTTTAAATTGTTTCGATAGTCTATCTAAAACTATTTGCACAATAAATAATTTAATTTTCATTTTGCAGATTTCTGAAGCCTATAATGTTCCCACCGCTGGGACACAGGCGTCCTCGCGGTGATAGATTAAGCGTAATCCACGGTTGGTAGATGTCACACGTCTTCGAATTTTATTACCTAGGTGATTCGTGGGTTGTTTGCTATCAAAACGTTTAGAAATACTCACATCATCAGCCATAGTCTCATCAGCAACCGTAGTATCAACACCGGTGTCATCCATTGTATCATTTGTTGTTGAATCATTGGCGGAGTCGTTGGTTGAAGATTCAGCTGGTGGTACCTGTTAAGGGGCAAAATTTTATTAATATTTCTTTATAACACAACTTACAACAGCTAAATGTGTGATAAACCATGATGCAACACATTGCAAAAATCTTTTTGTCAAATGCCCTATTTACTGTCACCGTTTTTAGAAGCTTCTAAAAAGTGTAAAGTGGGAATAAATTTGATCTTACCTCAACAGAAACCCCTATCACTTGCTCCAGCGGCACTTTGTTCGCGAAGTCATGTTCAATCTGCTTCACACCATCGTTAAAGTCTCGTCTCTTCACAGTTTTAGTCAGAAACTTGTCTTTATTGTCCGCATAGTCAAATATCATGTTCGGGGAGAGGTTTGCGCTGGAAATAAAAAGCAATTGATTTAAAAAAAATATGACTACAGTCCATTCCAAAAGTATCTGATGAACGTGTAAACAAACCTCGTTTAGGTGGAATTCTTACACACAAGGTATTTAGGTACACATTCATCTGTATTTAGAAGGTTTCAATTTTAAATCTTACAAGTTTTTCACACAATTATGGTTGAATAACATTACTAAATTGGAATTGAAAAATAATCTATGAATTCTGAGGAAGTATTACCTCTTTAAACTAAATGAAAAGCATCTTTTAGGTGATTTAAAACTTTGTGTAGACCTGTGACCTTGACCAAGCTAGTCTGAACCATGGATTATGGCTAACTCTTTTTTAGCACACAGAGTCCAAACAGTGGGAACATAAAGGTTGATGCTATGTATAACTTTTTAAAAAAAAAAAAAAGTCTTTGTAATAGAATTAGTTTACAAAAATGCATCCTGTTCCATTGAAACAGGGACTTGAATGTGATTAGACATTTTAATTGATAAATTGTATGTTTTCAATTGAATCATTATGATAAGAAGAATTGTTACAGAATTATTTCCGTTAACATGAGAGAAGTAAATAAAACTATAAACATAATTATAAAAAAAAAATCAAGATTTTGAATTTTGCACTGGACTGTAAATTAAAAAAAAACACAAATTTTTAATTTCACAGCTAACAAATAGCGAAATTGAAATTTTCTAATGTAAACATAATTAACACAACTCAAAAGAAATTGTGTTCATATATTTTTTTTTTTGCAAATATAATAATTATGGAAATGTGTTTTTTTGAACTTTTTATTTCAGTAAGGGCTGATATTTTCAACGCCAGGTAACTTTTTCCGAGGAATAATTTTGAATTTTTGAGTTCTTTGTACAAATTCTGTCAAATGTAAATTTTATTCCACGAAAAAATTATCTGTCGATTGAAAAACCAGCCCTAAGTAACGCCATTATCACGTACTATGGTACGTAAACAAACCCTAATTAAAGCATCAAAAATATTTTAGTACACTTACGTTTCTCCCGTGCCATAGAAATATACGAAATACTTCTTTCCATTCAACTTTTGCACCTGAAATTAAAGAATAACGTTATAAATGTATCTAACTATGAAACAGTATGATATTTTATGTGTTTGTAGGTGAATTTATACACCAACTGGCTGCGCCCCTCTGTCACCCTTATAAATTTCGATCCTTTGGGAATATCTGGATAAAAAGTATCCTATGTGTTAATCCTGGTTATAAACTGTGTACCAAATTTCATCCAAAACTGGTCCAGCCATTTGAGCGTGAAGAAACAAACATACACACAGACTCACACACTCACAAACTATTGCCTTTATAATATTAGTGTGATGCCTACCGCTGCAAGGTATACAGGCATGATATGATGGACGGACGCATATCAACCATTACGTATTGTTTTTTTCTTTATTTTGTTTTTATGTTCTTTTTTGCGTCATGTTTACCGCAAATAAACGTCTTTTCTTTCTTCTTCTTCTTTCATATAATGTTTGTACAAGTAGCACCCCACGGTTTCACCCGCATAGTGTTGATCCTTTGACAATATCACGATAAAAATTGTCCTATGTGTTACTCTGGCGTATAACCTACATTATATTACTGTAGTTTCGTTAAAATTTGTTCAGTAGTTTTTGCGTAAAAGAATAACAAACATCCATCCATCCTCACAAACTTTTGTGTTTATAATATTCGTAAGAGTAGGCTATTGTTTTTTTTTTTTTATGGATGCAGCATTTAATCGTATGTTTCCTCAAGACTTAAATGTTTTAGCAAATAACTGTATTTCATCAGAGTAGGTGAAGTATCATTATTTACCTCTGAAAAACAAATATAATTAAATTACTTTAACAATATCACATGATTTCACTATTTGTATAAAAATTATTATAAATGAAAAGTGGTAGTAGTTTTTTTGTAAATACAATAATATTATGTGAATTAAATTGCCATACAGAATTGCCTATCTCAGACTTCACATCATTTATTTGGCTTGGTACAAACAGGAACCAGAAAAATTTACAGTTAAGAATGCCTATCTGTCAATTTTTCACATCATCACATCATGAAATGTTTGTTGATGTCAATATTTTTACATTCATTATTAAAACTACAACAAAATAAAGCTTTGAGAAACTACAACAATACATAACACGCTTGGATATTCTATCTAAGTCCAAATCCTTGCAAAATATAGCAAAATGGTTTGGTTCTATGTATTTGTAAGTGTCATTCACCCATAAATAATGGTGACAAAATTTTGTTTAAAATTCTTTTTTTTGTTAGAATTCATGAATAATTCTGATATGTAAGCACGGAAAATATGATTTGAACGCAAAAATTGCTCCATATTAAGAAAAGAGTCGATAAAATCGCTAAAGCAATGTTAAAAATGTTATCAGTAAATTATTGATCTGTTGCTGTGTCAATATCAAACATGTAAATTATGTGGATAACATAGTGTCTATTTGCTTTCTGAGACCTTGGGGCAGTGCGAAGGCGTCGGGACCGCGATACAACATGTCTTCCCGCGCTTCCACCCAATTAGAACACAAAGGGTACAGCTTTTTCATTTTAACACACAATGGCAACAGAATCGCTTATATTTCACACTCACCCTAGCTGGCCATGCTGGATATCCTTTTACTTTGGCGAAGATGAAGTCGCCAGCTTTATATTCCTTTACTTTTTTGCCCATTTTCAACGAACGCCGCTGCAATACCTAATGTATTCTTGAAATTTCCAACTGCTCACTGCCTTTTCACAGAAACTGGAACCGAAACGTTATTGCACCGGTTATTTTTACTTGTTTATCAACGCGTTTGTGATGAATAATCTGTAATTATTGAGCTTATTCATATGGACGCCAAGATAAGTAATAACCTATAAAAAAATTCTTACCGCGGCAACGAATTGACGGTAAAGAAATAAACATGGCGTTTGCAGAGTTACCATGTAAAAATATTCGTAAATCTACTATTATGCCGAAGCTCCACAGCCTAATACATTGCGATGATATTCTATTCATGTCTGAAAATTCTGTCTTCATTGTGCTTGTCCATGGCATGGCTATATCGATATTCGTATTATTTTATCACTAATACAGCATACCCAATAAAATAATGGACGAAGTGGTAGAATAATAATTATGGCACATCCACTTTAGAAAATGCCAAAGACACTTGCGATTAATATTGTGATAATATTCTAATAGAAGAAGAAAGAAAGAAAATGCATTTATATGCAAAAGGCAAACTTGACGCATAAAAAAATAACAAGTTGGGGGTAAACATGCGTCAAATTTATGCAAAACGGCCATCGCTCAACATAATGCTAAGAGGGTCTTAGCATTATGCTGAGCGATGGCCGTTTCCGTATACGAGACAGAGCCCCAGCGCTGGTTTTCAACGGCAGCCGGCGTGATGACGACAACCAGTGCAACATGCAATTAGACATAAATAAATAAAAACAACAATCAAAACATGACATAAAATAAAATAGACCTACCATTAAAAAAAAGATGGTGAAACATGAACGCCGGGTGTTAGTAATCTCGCACAGATTACTAACACCCGGCGTTCATGTTTCACCATGCGCAGCTGTCACAATGCTACAGATTTGACGTTTTGACTTATTGAACGTATTATTTAGCAATATCCTGGCTCATTGTTAAATAATGTTATGATAGAATTATAAAATATGTATCGGCGAAGATAAGTCTGTCTCTCGTCAACATCAGGCATATTTTAATTAAGCTGTGGGCATACTATAGGTAGTGTTGGTTATAGCGCAATAGAAAAACGGTTTGCAATTCAAATCAGGTTATAATTTACGAACAAGTTAGTCACACTAGCGAATCACACACTGTAGGTACACAACTCAACGATACGGAACGCGAGACACTAAGCACATATTGTTCATACGATGTCCAATCTTTCGATGTTTCTGAGAGCTCTGCTCACACTCATTTTATATATATTAGTCTATAGCTCACACCGCTCTTGTAGCTGTAGCTCTCGTACCCCTCCACGAACTCAGGCTAGACTCTGTCTAGCGCCACGAGAAGGTGCTAGAAGCTTTTCGCGTTCCGAATAGTCAAACGAATGACTCTGACATTATGTATTATTAATGATTTAGTTTATTATAGTTCATGGATTTATAGCAACATAGTTAAATTTTTTACTTTGTTCTGTAGCCCTCTCATTTTGAGCTGCCCGATGCCTCGTACACATTCTTCTTTAAATGTACACTTGGTTTCGGTCTTTGCTGGTCGTGGCGTAACTTCGAATAGAATTTTTATTGTTGCTGCAGGTGGTTAACAAATAAAGTTGATGAAAATTAATAAAATTGTCTCTACAACATACCTGTGGGGGTGTACAATCATCTCAGCCTATCATAGTCCACTGCTGGACATAGGCCTTTCCTAGGCTGCGCGCCTCAACACCCTGTCCTCCGCCTTTCGCATCCAATCTGTCCCAGCCACTTTCTGGTTAATGTAGCCGGGGGGCGTTCCACGCTACACTTGCAGATGGTGGTGTTCTCCATTCCAGGAGTTTTATGCTCCACCGACCATCAGTCATTCGACAAACATGCCAGTTCTTTAGTTCAGTTCAGTTCATAAGTTTGCTTACTCTGCAAATAAATTAAAGCAAAATAAATTCAAAGATTATTCTAATATGGATAAAATTAACAGAAAACTTAACAATAGCTATTCTAAGTTAAACAGGGAAGGGAAAGGTAGAAATATAAAACAAGTATATGAAAAGGAATAAAATAGGTACGGTCACCAAAGGAGTTAAGTAACCAGGGTCGTCGGATATAGTTGAAGCTGTACAGGTAGATTTAGTAGAAAAAAAAAATAGTTTAAAGTCCGGAGTCTATTCTAGAGAGTTTTCAAAATTTTGATTAATTGAATAATAACATTTCTATAATAGTAAATTTCAAAGACGCGTCACGTTTAGGCACATTTTGTAACATGAAAGAGTGACCAGTGATACGCGGAGCCGAAGAAAGATATAACTATCTCTGTCTCTACTAAATCTCCCTTATTCTTTACGGGGTTTCACTTCCATCACGTTTACGGTGCGGTACGCGCAAGTTTTTTGAAATATAGGATAAGACTGTCGACGTTTCTCTTTATTGGACTGGTATGCCTATTATAAATATGTAGTCCTTGCAGATGTTTAGCATGATACCTTCAAAGAATTTTCTCCTACTGTAAATATTTGATTAAATATTGTTTTTTTTTACTAAAACAATTGTTTTGTACGTTTCTAATTTCGATGAACATTTTATTCAATGCAAAATATTTTAAAACACAAACAATATCCTCAATAATGTGCCGATAACAATTCCATCCACCCACTTAACTCTATTTGTCTATACGCAAAAATATTAATATTTTAATTGGCAACCCAGTTACTATGAGTGGTCGTGTCAGACGGATGCTTCGGGCGAGCATTTTCGCGTAAACTAATTGATTTCTTCTAATTAAATTATAGTGAATCATTGTGTAAGCGATGCAAGTGTGATGTGAGCCATGCGAATTAATATTGTGCAAATATACAACCGAGAGACTTCAAAATAGGGGATGTAACAGAAAATAAAAATGGCTTCAGGAGATACTGATCATATCGAAGTGATGGACACTTCGGCTTCTAAAAAGCCTGATAGCGCGACTGGACCTTCGGGCGCTGACGAAGATGGTAGTGCATTGCTAAATCTAATAATACTACAACGCATTCCATTGTTGTAATCCCTTTGTAACAAGATAATAACGTTGTCAACTGGGACGATTTTCACAATACTCATCGGCCCATTTTTCTTCTTTTCAGATCGAGACAAGAGTTCAATCGCTGAGAAAAATGTACCGTACGATGTAAGTGATCGTTTTATTTGTTATTATTTTGACTATTTCATTCATAACTGCGTGAAAAGTTGGAAATATTGTGGAGAAAGTGTTGCAGAGATTGGGTAAATGAATTGTGTGTAATTAGCATTCAAGATTCATTAACAATTACGCGGTGAGAAACTGCTAAGTAACACTATTGTGCGTACAATATAATCTTCGCAACACATACAAACACAGATTGTACATTTACGCCTATCCATAGCTAAAAAAATACGAAAACAGCATCCAATTTTTTCTAGAACACTACCCTGGTGAAATTCCCATAAAAAAATGTCAAGCAGTTTTTAGTTTGTGTCTGTATAAAGTTTTTGATTGTAATGTAATCAATATAATAAAGATAAGTTGTGTTACATCATTGCCAGATTTAATTTAATCTTTACAACCACAAACAATCACAAATATTTTTAGTGAATTGTTTATACATTCAAGGCCTATTAATTGGACATTTATTCAGGGCCTTTCTCCCAATTTACTGGACTTCCGAACTCATTATAGCGAATATTCTACTTATTTCTACTTGACACAGCCCTATGCTGGATTTAAGCATGTCCAACTAAGGCAGTCATAAAAAATATATGAGCATTGTCCATGTCCAACTTGTCCATGATTAAGATGTACACATGAACTGTAGCTAAAACAAAAAAAAAAAGAAGTCTTCCTGCCAATTCAATAATTTCCAAACCAAAAAAAGAATGCCTTAGCAACCAGTACTTGAAACCCATTGTTATCAACAATAGTGCTTACTATGAATGCTAACAAAAAGTTGTATATATATTTTTTTTATCATATTCTCTTTTTTTACTAGATTCTTTTGTCAACAGCTTAACTATATACTACCTGATTCTAACAGGTTTATTGTTATTATTTTTGAGTAAATTGCTGTTGTTTGAAATGGACTTGAACTATTAATTTTGGTTCTCAAAACAACAGTATTATTACTAAAAGCTTCCTCAAATAAACAAATTTAATAATTAAAATCAGAAAAGTTCAAACATTTATGTAAATACTTGAACTATCGTAAAAGCTTGCATTCTAAAATTATGCAATTATTTTCCTCATGATAAATACTGTCACTTAATAACAATTATAATTATTTAATATTTTGTTTTCCTATTGTGATGCAGGTGCATGTATTTATTAGTACTTAATTACTTAAAATTAATGACCGAAATAAGGAAACAAATGAACTAAATCGTTATCATCAAAGGATGCTTAGCTTAGTCTTTTTTGAAGTCATTATAGAATCAGGTTCTTCTACTTTATCAGACAGCTGTGCTGTTGGGGAGTTTGTTGCGCCACTTCTTCCCAGCTAAAGAAGTGGAGTGGTGAAGGGCGGGATTTTGCAGGACTGTCTTATGTAATTTTGCCGTTCAAAAAGTGTTGACTATCAGCCTTATTTGAATAAATGACTTAAAATTTTGGTTACCTATCCATTTATTATGGGAGACGTTTGAGGAAAATGTTTCTTCTTTTTGTATCAGCTGAATAACTGTATCCGATTAATTATTATAAATGTCAAGGTTTGGTCAAAAAAACAGGATAATTAGAGGTATTTTTGACAGATTGAAACTGAGATCAGACTGAATGTTCTTAAAATTACAAGGATTGCCCCTCAGAATTCGTACAATTCTGGATTTACACGTAGATGTAGAATATACTTTTTATCTGGCACAATATATGTAAAATATGTTGTTTACCGCATGTCATCTGAGTCATGCGCCAAATCTCAAAGATAGCGAGACGAACTTGACACCTACAGACAGGATTGGTCTACACTAGGACAAGACAGAGAGGAGTGGAAAGGAGAAAGGTAGACCTTTGCCGTACAGTGGGACAACATAGGGCTGAATATATATATATATATATATATATATATATATATATAAATAGTATAAAAATGTAGCAGTTTCCCTAGATGCTAAACAAAATCCCCGCAAAGGGCAAATATCTTAGTAGCAGCCTGGGGTCTGGTTTTATATGTTAAATGTCGCATAAGTTTCGATCCCGTTGGAATATTGGGATAAAAAGTATCCTACATGTTAATCCTGTTTGTAAACCGTCTGTGTGCCAAACATCAAATTCCATTCTGTAGTTTTTGCGTGAAAGAGTAACAAACATCCATCCATCCGTACAAACTTTCACGTTTATAATATTAGTAGGGTAGATTTTCCTGGTCACCTATTGCGTAGGAATTTATAACAGGAGAAATATGTGTGCAGAATTTCTCAGCCAACCCCTTTATGGGATACAGGATGGTGTGACATTAGGTATGTCATGATTAATTGATGAAAAAACCATAGATTAAAAAACTCAGTCTTTCTCTTTCATTGTGATCTATGTAGGTACTTGTTTATTTTTATTACATAAAGTTTTATGGTAATTAATGTTAGTGATAACATTTTGTTATCTAGGTACGTGAGTAATTATGAGTTTTAAATGGGATTAAATAAGTAATAATATACTAGTGACTAGTAGTGACCTATTTAAAAAAAAAAACAATTAAGTAGGTATGACACTATTAAATGTAGTCTATGCTGTTTTACGGGAAAAATACTTTCTTAAAAAATGTAATAGTTTTAATAGTTTTTGAAGGGAAAACTTCTTTAGCGGCGTTGTGCACTTTTGTTGTGATGGGTAAAAAATGACAAAATCGCGTCAGGACACGTGACCTGATCGAAAATTCGTAAGACGGAGGGAGAGTAGACCGCATTCCAAAATATCAAAATAAAAATGCACAACGTTAATATTCAAGTTCTCACTTCTGCCGGCACTCCCGGAGTGCAACCCGTTTTTTTTTTTTAATCATTGTTCCTCAACCGAAGCACCTGCTATCTAATCTCTTCACCACCCTTGGTCGACTGGTAGAGAATGCCTAAGGCATTAAAATTTAAATGATAAATGATTTTATTTTGTAAGTAGGTTTGTACAAACACTTTTACACGTCAATCATATTTTAAAATCAGATGAGGTCGGCGTTTCTCATCTGACTAGTCTGAGAAGAAAGGCCGAAACAAACTCAGAGGTCACAGTCTCTTTTAACGTCCAGACATAATCTTGGTCAGATCATATTTTATGAAGACCATGTAGATCGATGCCTAAGATGGTCTTTTGAGGAAAGAATCACACAGATTGAGAGAGGACCTGTCCTGTCAGTGCACGCATTTGTCAGAAGTCGTGCAGCTCAACAACAACAAAACTTAAGGAGCTCAAAGGTTCGACAAACAATACCAAAGAAAGGACATTTCGGTAGGCCACATAAATTAATGTCATTAAGTCCGCCTTTGTACCTTTTTGTGCGAAAAATTTAAATGTATAAATACTACTAAAACCTTGCCAAAAAACACATTCCTTATAGGGGATGACATGGGACCGTAACTGCTGAAGTATGAGTGTTTAATACACTTCTGCCCAACCTTTCGGGGGAATACAAGTTTGATGTTATGTGAACATAATATGACACGTCTATGGTCCTCTATGCGCTACGTCGACGTGGCGTCAACCAATGCTTAACACGACGGCACCCGAAGTCCCTATCTCATTGATTCAATTAGTAATTGATAATGTCTTAGAAAAGAATTATCAGTCTTTTTTTTAAGTTAAAGGTTTAGCACAATGTTATCGCTGGTCAATGACCCACACTGATAAGACAACTCTTTATCAGTCCCGTGGGAAAAAATTGGGGCTAGATATCACAACTAACAAAACATCACGCCTATTCAAGGTAGGGTACGGCAGAGGTGCCCAATGACTTATCATCATTCTCCTGCCGTTAGCCCAATTTATTTTTGGTCGGCGTGCAACATGTCGTTTTCATTCATACTTTTCTCTTAATCATTATAATTAGCCTATATTGTTCCCACTGCTGGGACACAGGCCTTTTTTTTTGCTGGGAAATCATCAAATGACCTCTCCCGCTCTAGGCTGGGCTGAGCGGAAGGGCGTGTCAGACTTTTACTGCCTAAAACCCACCCGTGTTCCTTCAGTTGCCTGTGCCAGGGGCCACGGTATCTTGAACAACCCGTGGCCCTGGCAGGCATCGGCCCTAGCGGATCCCGTCATTTCGTGCTGACATCTCTTTGAGGCGCGCGTGGAACACAACGCGCCGTCGACCCGGCCCTGGTCCTTGCCGGGCGGCGAGCTGCCCATTGCTCGCCGCCCGCAAGCCCGCGCCTACGGTGGCCGGGAGTCGGCTGTTGATTCCCGCCCAGGGGGCTTACCGCCAGCTCTTAACAGGGCAGAAGTTGAACTGCACTGCTTTTTTGTACTAAGTCAAAAAAGCAGTGCAGTTCGTCTCCTGCGGCCACTAGGGGCGTGAAGGCGCAGAGATTGCCTCTCCCTCACGCGCTCCGCTTCCTCCTTTGCGAGCATTACTGCTTCGCAGAAGGAGGTGACGGCCTCCCATGCACTCTCGTTCCGTACCATGCACTCTCGCTTGTACAATGGCCTGGACCAGGGCCGGACGCGAGAGATCGCCGCCGCCGATCGCCGCCACGAGGACGTGGCGGTGCTCCACCCAAGCCGGGCAGACCTCCACCGTATGCTCCACCGTGTCCTCCGGGCGATCTACACAGTGGTGATACCCTGGCGTTTCCTCCCGCCTTATTTTGAACAGGAACCTCCCGAAACAACCGTGTCCGGTGAGGACCTGCGTCAGGCGAAAGGAGAGGGCGCCGTGGTGCCTTTCTAGCCACTCCTCAAAGAGGGGACTTGTCGCCGCAATTGTGGCGTGCCCACTGGGACACAGGCCTCCTCTCTTCGAGAGGGAGTGGGCTATAATCTACCACGCGGGCCCAGTGCGGATTGGTAGATGTCACGTCTTTGAAAAAATGTTGGTTCTAGGAAGTGCCGGTTTCCTCACGATGTTTTCCTTCACCGTTCATACTTCTCTATCAGTCGTCATCTCGGTAGTCACTCCCTTTCTAGCCATGTTTCATACGATCCATCCATCGTTTCTTTGTGTGTGTGTGTCCCCTACTCTTATAGAGGTGCTCAATGATTGTGAAAAAAATAATTATTAACAAAATTACTGGCTGACGAATTTCCAGTTTGTATTTTGATACTTTCACTTCACAACTTTTAATGTCATACTGCCTACGGCAAAAAATTGAGTGATTTTTCTTGTGTTGATAAAACAATTAAAAGCTAAAAAAAACCTTGAAAAGCTTCATTTTGAAGACATTTTTAGGGTTCTCTATAAGGAATACAGAACCATAAATAAAATCAGTCATGTGTTTGTCAGTCTATTTTTTATTTTCAGACGTTTTCTCAAGAACATTGTTACGTAGAAATGAGGTCAAAGGTTCGTCCCCTAAAAAAAAGCCCAAGATATTACTGGCGTTATGTATACAAACACTTCTGCTTACTCCTCCTGGGGTACAGGCGTTATATTACGTTTATCACGCAAAATCTGCTATCGTATAATCAGACAGGCCAAGGCGTCTGCACAACCTAAGAAATCAGTATTCAGCCTTTATAAATATTGTCTATGGGGAAAAAGTATTACAAAGCTGGCATACAGCCAGTGCTGAATAAAGAGTCGTTTCCAATGAAACTGCGCGAATATATCTTCATGGTTTTATGGCTGTGCGCAGACTTAGTCAAAACAATTTTGTCTGTCGTTGTCAAAAGAGCAGCCTAAGGGCCTGCGCCGACTGGCGGTACGGGAAGGCAAGGGATTTTTCTGAAATGAATAGGAATATACCTTATATTATATGTATACCAATAAAATTTCAATTTCAATGATGATGCCTAAGGACGTCGCGGCATGCCTAAGGATACCGCGGCGTCGTTGCCGTTGAAATTTCAATTTTATTGTCATATTATTAAGTTATATTTCTATTCGTGACATAAAAATACCTTACCATGTCGTGCCGCCGGTGGGCGCAAGCCCTAGGGCTCTTTGTACACGGCACGGCGTATAAACCGCCCCGTAGAAAATACGTGTCTGTCAACAAGCTTCCGTAGTGATCCATACAGCGCTGACGACCGTGCCTACACACACGGCGAATAAACCGTAGCTTTTGACGGCAAGAAAAACGAGTTCAAATGACCTTATTGTGTAACACACTCTGAATACGATTACCAGCCACAGTCAAGCGCACATATTATGACACCTGAAGGCATTTTTTTCGATGAGTGTCGATAAGCTTTAGTCTAATTCACAACATGCGATCACACGAACTTCACGTCTTTTAACGTCGAGGACTCGAGGTACTAAGGCAGTACGTTGGAAACGACAGAACGCCAATTCATTTTAGCCGACAGACGTTCACTCCTGGACATATGCGTCCCGACAGACGTTCACTCCTGGACATATGCGTCCCCCAAACACCGCCACGTCGACCAGTGGTGCCATTCTGTAAATATCTCCCGGTGAAAACTTAGGTGAAGTGATCGTAAAGTGAGCTGTCAATAGTGTCAATCCCTTAGTATCAGGTGTGACGGCTCACTTCAAGTTCACTTCACTTCACTTTAGTTATCATGGTGAGGTTTTTTTACAGAATAGACCGACTGTACTGTGCTACCAGCGGATTCCTGCGGCCTTCACAAGGGCATCGTTCCACCTTGTCGGAGGCCTTCCAACGCTACGTCTTCCGGTACGCGATCGCCACTCCAGAACCTTTCTGCCCCCATCGGCCATCTGTTCTGCGAGCAATGTGCCCTGCCCACTACAACTTGAGTTTGGCAATTCCAGAACCTTTCGGCCCCCATCGGCCATCTGTTCTGCGAGCAATGTGCCCTGCCTACTGCCACTTGAGTTTGGCAATTCTACGGATTACGTCGGTAACCTTGGCTCTCCTGCGCATCTGTTCATTTCTGATTCGATCACGTAGGGAAACTCCAAAAACATGCTGTGAAGTTACCTCAATCGTGACCGATAGTAGTTCTAATTTTTGCCGTCTTAATTCTGGTTCATAAACGCACCATTCGTGAAAAGGATATAAAAAAATTGTGCCTCGCATCTACATCAGCACTGCAGCAACGGTGAAAGAGAATTTGCAATAGGTATCATAAACATACTATCACGCCTGTAATCTCTGAAGGGTTAGGCAGTTGTGCACCTACAGTACACCCACATTTTGCCAGTTATGGGACTTAATCCCATGTAATAGGGGGCGAGCCTATTGCCATCCACCAGGTACAAATCCAGACTTCGGGCTGCTACTAAGAAATTCCTGATGGATAACCCAATAACACTTAGTCCGACCCGGGTATCGAACCCACAACCTCGTGCTCATCAGTAGCGCTGCGATATCAAGACCAACGAGGCGGTAATAGGTATCATTTCTAGTGCAATTGCGCTGGTGGTCTTCAAATTCTATCAACAATTCAAGGAAAAAGCTAAATCATTGACAAAAACTCACAATACAAGGATTTTAAAATAACGTTCTTCACATAATGTCGTGTTAAGTACTTCATACAGTGTGAGAATCAACCTTACAGTCCATTGTGAGTTCTGAGTCAACCACTAAGCGTATGGCATCATAATGTATTGTAGAAGCCAGATTTAAGTAATGCCTTTTAGTACCTCTTTGTGACGAGGCTACATTGTCGCGATAACGCGAACTAAACCTCGCGCGCTGTCTGTTGTACAGCGAGGGTACAGCCGATCTTTTCTGTAAATATCTTACACTGAAAACTTAGGTGAAATGAGCTTGAAGTTAGCTGACTATAGTGTCAATCATTAGAAAGAATGATAACTCACTTCACTGATGTTCTCACGGTGAATTTTTTACCGAATCGCCCAGCTGATGCTAGAGATTGACACTATTGACAGCTCACTTCACCTAAGTTTTCACGGTGAGATTTTTACAGAATCGACCGGCAGATGTACGTACGAATGAAATTTCTTATTCTAATCTCAGTTTCAACCTGTCAAAAATACCTCTGATGTTCCTATTTTTGACATTGATTGTCATTGAGATGAGATTGCGGCCATATTTTGAAAGTTTTTAAGGATGAGAATTCGTCTTCTGGTATAAAAGATGTCCTTAGCTGTTACTGCCAGATGGGCTACCCACATATTTCTTCTTAGCGCATCGATAGCAAAAAGTTCAAACATTTTTGGCCCAAAATTAAGCTGCGCGAACTCGGCTCACTGACGCAGTCATAAATAAGATCATCAAGTGCACAGGTGCAGCGCAGGATGGAAGGTCATTGTCTGTGGGGAGGTGCCGCATACGCACTTGAAATCGGAACCTTTTGTGAACGTGGAGATTGTCTTTGCTCCGGCCGACTTAGGTTCGAAGTCTATTTAGAGATTTCCATGTCGGCCACGGTAACGCGTGCCCAGGCGGAAGGTTCTCAGATGGTTCGATAAAATTGTCATACTGGTTAGATATTCGATCCAGGGTTTCAAAAACCGGGACTTGGCCTTTGACCCAGTATGAAATCAGCCTTACATTTGTCGACAGACCAACTATTACCGATCTAGACAGTCGTCCTAATAAAGTACTTCCTTGGCTACAACAGTGTACGAACTCCAGGATATTATGTCATCCCTGATATAAGGCTATGGTTTTGGCAAAAGAGGCTGTATTTAAGCCTACACGTTATGGCGGAATATGGCTTAAAAGCTTTTAGTTGTCATAGTGGAAGTTAGTATGTAAACTGAACCCTTTTAGGGATAATAGGACATTTTCGCTAGGCGTTCGTCTAGTTTGGCTTCTAGGTGTGTAAATACGTACGGTATTCGGGCATATCGAGCTTTAGAAAGAGACTGTCACAAGGGTATGAGTGATAAGAAACTACAAAGCCGAACAAACTTATGTCGTGGTAAAAAGATTAGCTAGTCAGTAGGTTGGTAGGGGAGCTGACTGCTCAGGGTGCACAAGCATAATCAGCCTATAATGTCTCCACTGCTGGATGGGACACAAGTCTCTTCTCAGTGATGGGATTGCGCCGTTATCCACCACGCGGACCCAGTGAGGGTTGGTAGATGTCACATGTCTTCGAATTTTTAGTTCTAGGACATGCCGGTTTCCTCGAGTTGGATTCTTGCACCGTATTGAGTGAGAGCAATGGTGATGAAATAATTTACACAAATTAAAGCGTCTGATTATGTTCTAACTTACGACCTACAATTCGTAAGGCGCGGCCGTTGCCACTGGTTACTAAATCGTCATTCGTGAAGGTTCTTTCTGCAGCAGAGAGAGCAGTGGTGTCTCAGGACACGGCTAAGACGAGCGTAGGTTCGAACCGAGGCACTTTACTCATAAAATCGTGAAGGAAGACATTCATGAGGAAATCGGCATGTCCTAGAATCAGAAATTCAAAGATATGCGACATCCACCAACCTGTACTGGGCCCGCGTGGTGTATTATGATCCACTCACTGAGAGGAAGCTTGTGTCTCAGCCGTGGGAACATTATAAACTCTTTCCTGACTACCACAAAACAGTGTTTATCAGTTGTTTAGGCTAAACACCTTTTAAACACGACATAATTATATGGATTGACATAACACTGACATTAAACACTCGTTCAACAAGTGTTTAAGTTTTTGCAGTAAGACCCATTATGTTTATGCTTCATCTCCAAACTAAAATCAGTGAAAATGTAACACTTTACATCTACCATATTAGAAACACAAAGAACATTCAAATGTATCAGAATATAACAACTCAGTCTTATTACGACTAACCCATCATTGTTTGAGACCATTGACCTTACCAATTTAGGTGGTGCGGCCATGTGACAGTCAGTGGCAGAAATACCACTTAAAATGGGTGACAAACTCATGCACAATGTCAGTTATTTGGCGTGGTATCAAAATCAAGTCATTTATTCAAATTAGGTGCAAATTCAGCTATTTTTGAGCGTCAAAATTACATAAGACAGTTCCCCAAAACGCGCGTTCATCGACACTTCCTAGTGCTTTAAGCTGGAGAGAAGTGGCGATGGCGAAACAAACTCCCCAGCAGCACAGCTGTCTGCTAAGTTAGAAAAGCTTGATTCTATACAATAGTACGCAAGTAATTAATACTACAAACAATCGTTTTACATACCGACATTTACATCACATTCCACACATTGAGCATTTTACGTCCAGGAAAATCACTGTCCATTCTAAGGTTGCCTAGAAGACATCGCAGAAACTGATAAGGCCGCTCATTGTATATTTTTTAGTGTTTAATGTATATTTTATATTATGCATTTTTGTGGTGTATATCAAAGTATACATACATATATGTATACTTTGATGTACATAAATGTATTTATATAAATAAATAAATAATGCCGACTGAAGACTCGCCAGTTGCGCCTGCGGTTATTAGACTAGTAGTCTTTACACCAACAGTCAACATCTGCCTAGCCTTTTCCCAACTATGCTAGGGTCGGCTTCCAGTCTAACAGGATGCAGCTGAATACTAGTATTTTACATGGAGCGCCTGGCTATCTGACCTCTACAATTGCTATCCTGTAGCGATGTTTTAGTTCTGCAGGTAGACCTAGATAGTTTCTCAGTGAATTTTATAGTACAGAATAGAATAATCTATTATGTACATAGTACATCATATGGATTACATATATAAATGTAGAAATTTTGGATAGGGTGACATTGTGTTGCCCTATGTAAAATTTCTACATTTATAGAGCAGTCTTATCACTAAAAGCGATCTTTTAAAGGCACATAATAGGCAATATGCATGTATTTTTAAAATGTTTTTATTCGATAATTTACATCGCCATATAAAAGTAAAAAAATATTCGAAAGCCGAAAAAGCAATTGAAAGTACGTTAAAAATAGACATTTATTGTTGTCATAGATTTTTACATCACATTCGCTCTGACTAATGGGGTCGCTTTTCAAATATCTGAATTTCCAGTTTTATTGCACTTAAAAAAAAAAAAACGATTTCTAATCTAAAAGAAATTATAATCGAAAATATTTATTGAGATGGAGAAAAATAGAGTTTAAAAAAAATATTGGGCCCTATTTGAATCACAACATGCATATTCCCATTGAGAGTCCGTTTTATAAATTCTGTTGGAAGTCAGTCTTCTGCTCTGTCCTTGTAAGTGGTTGTTGCCGCGACGCTGGTGGGTGGATGGCTATAAATACGCGAATGTAGGTGAAAGAAAGGTGGTAGGGGGAGCTACAGACTGCCAAGTTGGGAGGTAGAACGGTTGTCTGAAATTTTGTGACATATTTATTAGAAATGTTAGGAATTGTGTTAGTACTGCGTCTCCCAATCTAATATTAGTGTAAAAAAGGACAGACGTTGCCTTTTTTAGGGTTCCGTAGCCAAATGGCAACGGAACCCTTATGGATTCGTCATGTCTGTCTGTCTGTCTGTCTGTCCGTCCGTATGTCACAGCCGCTTTTTTCCGAAACTATAAGAGCTATACTGTTGAAACTTGATAAGTAGATGTATTCTGTGAACCGCATTAAGATTTTCACACAAAAATAGAAAAAAAACAATAAATTTTGGGGGTCCCCATACTTAGAACTGAAACTCAAAATTTTTTTTTTCATCAAACCCATACGTGTGGGGTATCTATGGATAGGTCTTCAAAAATGATATTGAGGTTTCTAATATCATTTTTTTCTAAACTGAATAGTTTGCGCGAGAGACACTTCCAAAGTGGTAAAATGTGTGTCCCCCCCCTGTAACTTCTAAAATAAGAGAATGATAAAACTAAAAAAAATATATGATGTACATTACCATATAAACTTCCACCGAAAATTGGTTTGAACGAGATCTAGTAAGTAGTTTTTTTTTTAATACGTCATAAATCGTAAAACGGAACCCTTCATGGGCGAGTCCGACTCGCACTTGGCCGGTTTTTCTATGTTATTATCTGCAGGGTAATTGCCTAACACACTATTTTCATTTTGACAGTTCAACAACATTCATTGCGTTATTTACGTTGCTGAGCAGACATTTTTCGAACATAAGAAGCAATGGTTTAGCAATATCCTTCAAAATTATTCAGATTTAGATTGATTTTGTGTTACGTAGTCAGGGTGATGGTTCGTACGCATTCCATACAAAATCGTTGTTTTCTATGGACAAAAGCTGAACAGAGCTGAATACGTGTGGTTAGTCCCTTAAGGTGCCACTTCAGGGATGCCAACGACATCACGCTAGGACAATTAGGAGCCGAGCAAAAAAAAAAGTCAGAACGCTAAGCTAAAACGAAATAATAGCGCGGACGGGCGATGCGATGCGACGTGCTGGGTCGGAGGCCAAATTTCACGCGGACAGAATCTAGTCCTAGATACAGCTTTCAGTTGAATATACTGTGGGCGGCCGCCCTTATCCCCATCGCGATCGTTAACTTGTACAGTCAGCAACAAAAGTCAATTAACACTGTTACTTTTACAAATAATCTAAATTGATACAAAATGATGTGATACATTGGTTTTCTCTATTTCATGTAATAGCAAAGAGTTAATTATTCTTAAATATTTTATTACTTTATATTTTTTAAGAATATTTTGCTCAATAATTAAGATTTCAACAACTAAAGTGTTAACCGACTTTTGTTGCTGACCGTACAGTCAATCTGGATCGCTTCAATTTGTTGTCAGATCGCGATCGATATTGACTACTCATACACAGTCAATATAGATCCGCCATCTGTCATCAAATTGCCGTGTTGCTCACCTCTCCAAAAATACGAGCTATTCCGGTCTGATCCCCTGAACTGATCCCTTGCTGTTTGTTATTACGTTTTAATTCTGATACACTATAAACTGTCATTCCGTTCTGATCCCCTTCTTCTTTTTGTTTTATTACGATCGGATCCCCTAGTTATCTATTAATAGATTTTCGGGGCAGTTAGCAACAAAACACAAACCCGGAAGTCAGAGTTTCAGGTACTGTTACTCGTAAAGTAGGCTGTTGTCCTACCAAACATCGATTGAATAAAGCCCATAATAGGTACTAGAAACTACGATAACCATGATGTCCGGAAATGAGCTTCCTCATTTTGACAGTTCAACAACATTCATTTGTTTCGTTGTTGAGCAAACATTTTTTTTGCGAACATAAATGAAGCGATGGATTAGCAATGTCCATCAAAATGATTCAGGTTGAGATTGATAGATGCAATTAGAGTGCAGGGCCTTCTCAATTCGCAAACCAGGGGCTGCAGTCTCGACATTCATAGCGAACGCTTTACGACTGAATTCGGTCGCAAAGTCCAGAATTGACAGGTGTAATGTATGGAGTGACAAGACTCTGCAACCGAATTCGGTCGTAAAGCGATCGCTATGAATGTCGAGACTGCAGCCCCTGCAAAGAAAAAAAGATATTGCTAACGATAGTTAAAAGAATAAATGCACTAAACTGCATTCGCTACTTAGATTAACAAATTTATAACACCCCGTTTTTGCTTCGGGGGTTAAAAATAGATAGCATACTCTTCTCCTCTTGTTCTTTTTTTTTCTCTTTCTTTTTATCATGCTGATGGGAGGCCTTCTTGTCACAGTCATGACTTGCAGCTGTCGACTATTTTTTAGGGTTCCGTAGCCAAATGGCAACGGAACCCTTATGGATTCGTCATGTCTGTCTGTCTGTCTGTCTGTCTGTCTGTCTGTCTGTCTGTCTGTCTGTCTGTCCGTCCGTATGTCACAGCCGCTTTTTTCCGAAACTATAAGAGCTATACTGTTGAAACTTGGTAAGTAGATGTATTCTGTGAACCGCATTAAGATTTTCACACAAAAATAGAAAAAAAAACAATAAATTTTGGGGGTCCCCATACTTAGAACTGAAACTCAAATTTTTTTTTTTCATCAAACCCATACTTGTGGGGTATCTATGGATAGGTCTTCAAAAATTATATTGAGGTTTCTAATATCATTTTTTTCTAAACTGAATAGTTTGCGCGAGAGACACTTCCAAAGTGGTAAAATGTGTCCCCCCCCCCCTGTAACTTCTAAAATAAGAGAATGATAAAACTAAAAAAAATATGATGTACATTACCATATAAACTTCCACCGAAAATTGGTTTGAACGAGATCTAGTGAGTAGTTTTTTTTTAATACGTCATAAATCGTAACGTAACGGAACCCTTCATGGGCGAGTCCGACTCGCACTTGGCCGGTTCTTTTCTGTTTTGTACTCGTGGTTATGTATAGATCTATTTTGTTTTTCTTTTAGGCCTTGTAGACTTTAGATCTGTAGACTATTTTTCATTTTTATCAAGTTGCTGGTACTTATTGACAGGCCTACGCTGTCCTCCCATACCTACTGTAATTTGAAAACGTTGTAAAAGACAATTATTTTTAAAAGAATAACCGTGGAGTTTCTTGCCGGCTCTTCTCCATAGGAAACGACCAATAGGAACTGTACAGTCACGAGCACCAATATGTCAACACTTGGCAACTTTCAATTGCGATTTTTTCGCGAAATAACGAATGCAACGTTGAAATACGACACATTACATAAACCTATGGGTTCGAAAATACCATGTTCGTTACAACATAAAATTTCATTAAAAAATAAAGGAGTAAATCGCTTTTCAATAAAGCCGAGTGTATATATACTTTTGTTCGTGACTGTACACCTAGCTTCTGACGTTTCATAAGTGCCCATGTTGGTTTATGTGAAATAAAATATTTTGATTTTGATTTCGTTATTATTAGAGTTAATTATCTTTGTGTATGCACGTATTTCTGTGACAAATAAACCTATTTTTCTTTTTTTGTTATTATGTACACCATAAAAATTAAAGTCCGCTATATAGCCAAACTAAAAGTTAGCACAAAACAGTTTGCTTGCGTGGACTGAGCTACCGGAAGCGAGAGGTCACAGACTGCCAAGACGAGGTCAGCGTCGTCGCACTTGTCACGCTTCCCTACTTTGTGCCAATTTTGTTACACCATCGCCAGACGTGTAGCATAACCAGCCTTTAATATTCTCAGTGCTGGGAAACTCTTATCTGTGAGAGGGAGTTCAAATTCAGAATTCAAATTATTTTATTTATCACTAGCTAATAAAATTCGTTGCAAGGCCATTTTCATTTTTAGAGTTCCGTATCTCAAAAGGAAAAACGGAACCCTTATAAGATCACCTCGTTGTCCGTCTGTATGTCCTGTCAATACCCTTTTTCTCAGGAACGCGTGGAGTTATCAAGTTGAAATTAATATCAAATACTCAGGGCTGCCGTCCTTTGATGCAGTGAAAAAATTCAGTCAACTCAATCAAAAGATACGGGCGTTTATGTTCCGGAATCAAAACCTATAGGGTACTTCCCGTTGACCTAGAATCATGAAATTTGGCAAGAATTCGTCGTTTCGTATGGAGAAGAGCCGACAAGAAACTCCATGGTTACTCTTTAAAAAATAACTGACTTTTACAATGTTTTCAAATTACACTTTTAATAAGTATGGGGAGACAGTGTGTAAGTCTGTCAACAAGTACCAGGTACTTAACAAAAAAGAAAATGGTTAACAAGATATCGAAGCATCTAAGAGAGGGCTGTTATAATTCACCACGCGGGCCCAGTGCGGGTTGGTAAATGTCAGATGTATTCGAATGATTGGTTCTAGGACATGTCGGTCGCTGATCGTGTGATAGCTCTTTATTTTTTTTTTCCTTTCCATGTGTTGAATTGGCTGTCTATCTATTTACAGCTGGCCATGTTTTCCTTTTAAAAAATAACTGCAGTAGTGCAACGAAAAGATTGAGTCAGACTGAGGAAAAAGTAAACAGATGCAGAATAGGAAGCTGTGGAAGAAGATTACCTGTATTACAAATAGGACTGGCTGCGCCCCGCGGTTTCACCCGCATATCTTTCGATCCCGTAGGAATATCAGGATAAAAGTATCCTATGTGTTAATCCTGGTTATAAACAATCTGTGTGCCAAATTTCATCCAAATCCGTTCAGTAGTTTTCGCGTGAGAGTAAAAAACATCCATCCATACATATAAACTTTCACGTTTATAATATTAGTTGGATTAGCTTCTGAAAAATGAAAAGGTGAAAGGTAAAATGAAAAAGTGAAATTTCTTGTTCCATCGACATGAAAATTATAGCGCAGGCGATGCAATGCGACGCGGAGGTCGCATTGCATCGCCTGCGCTTTTACTGTATTCTTTCTGACTTTTTTTTTTTTTTGTTCGTCTCTTAGGTGTCTTGGCGTGATGTTAATTGTTAGCCTTCCTCAAAAATTGCGCTATCAAATGCCAAAAGATTTTTTCAAATCCGACGCGGTAGTTCCAGAGATTTAGCGGGTTCAGAAAAACAAAATATCTTTAGCTTTATTATAAGTAATAATAATAATAGATAGATAGATGTTTAAATATTTGTATGCCAGTCTAGTGTTAAATAAAAAAAAAACAACCGACTTCCAAAAACGACACTACAAAGTGAAAAATAACTTTAATTTCGGAAGTCGGTGTCGTTGGGTTCGCATTTTCGTTGTTTGCCACCGACTTCCGAAATTAAAGTTATATTTAAGTTTTTATGTTTCACTTTTAAGTTGTAATTTTTACCAGTAATTTTGATTTAAAAACCTATGGGACCATTTGGGAAGTATACCCTTTCCAACAAAAAAATAATTTTTCAAATCGCTTGGTAAGCGACAGTGTTATGTGCGAACAAACATGAAAAAAAAATACAAACATCGGAATTGAGAGCCTCCTACTTTTTTAGAAGTCGGTTAAAAACAAATTGTAATACAACACATACGTATGTTAAAATTATAATTATAACATATCTTTTAACATTGGTATTAGGGTTTTGTATCTATTTGAACAATTATAGATACATAAAGTAGTATAATGAAGGCTCAGTATCATATCTTATCTATTACATTTTTTTTATCAAATAATTTGTTCTATGAAAACAATTGCCAACAAGTGAGAGGAGTTCATAACAGCCGAATCCTATCTATCATCAGAAGGCCAATTCTCGTAATTTAAAACGTTCAAAATCTAGTCTCAGTCTCATCATAGCAACAAACAAATGTCAAAAACTTGTCAAAATGTAGGGAAATTAGAAGTATTTTTTGACAGATTGAGACTGAGATCTGAAGGCCAATTCTCGTAATTTAAAACGTTCAAAATCTAGTCTCAGTCTCATCATAGCAACAAACAAATGTCAAAAACTTGTCAAAATGTAGGAAAATTAGACGTATTTTTGACAGATTGAGACTGAGATCAGACTGTGAACGTTCTTAAAATTACGAGAATTGCCCCTCAGACTGTGAACGGTCTTAAAATCACGAGAATTGCCCCTCAGTTTTGGCATACTGGGGGTAGAAAAACCTATCTATCTCTGGTTTTATCGTCCCAATAGTCATGTCAGTAGCGAAAATTAAGAAACTCCATATACAGTTTAGACGTAATAAAAAAATTGGCAACTAAAAATATGCACGTCAATTTACGTCTTGCGCCGACTAATTTGACAGGACGAAACTAATATTTATCTCCTATTCTTTTCTTAATGAAATAGAAATAAAAAGATGCACTGAACTTAAATTTAGTTTAGTTTGTGAACAAGGGAATCGGCACCATTGCCACGATTTTATTTAAACGTGTAGTACTAAGTCGTAAGTCAGGATAATATATAATTTTCACTGGGGCTTCTACTGCCTCCTGAAAGTCTCAAACGCCCACGAGGGGGGTTAACGCCCACGTTGAGAACCTACACTCTATCTTAACTAATCAAAGGTTGTCGTCACATACATAACTTCAACATGACACATAACTAACTACAGTTTTCGTTCGAGATAAGATGATTTTTTTTATCAAGAATAACATTGTTGTAAAAATGATTACGCAATGTTTATCTTTATTAGTCAAGCCTACCTTCGTATTTCTAAGGATTCAAGAAGAAAAATATTGTGCACAACTTCGACTTATCATAATGACCTTCTGAGAACCCAAAGTTGAAAAATAAATCTCCTTTTTTTAACCGACTTCTAAAAAAGGAGGTTCTCAATTCGGATGTTTGTATTTTTTTTTTTTTTTTTTTTATGTTTGTTCGCGCATAACTCCGTCTCTTGCCAACCGATTTGAAAAATTCTTTTTTTGTTGGAAAGAGTATACTTCCCAAATGGTCCCATAGAAATTTCATCAAAAACGGTTAAGTAGTTTGGTTTTTAAACCAAAATTACTGGTAAAAATTACAACTAAAAAGTGAAAAATAAAAACTTTTTTGCAAAAAAAAACAACCGACTTCCAAAAACGACACTACAAAGTGAAAAATAACTTTAATTTCGGAAGTCGGTGGCAAACAACGAAAATGCGAACCCAACGACACCGACTTCCGAAATTAAAGTTATTTTTCACTTTGTAGTGTCGTTTTTGGAAGTCGGTTGTTTTTTTTTGCAAAAAAGTTTTTGTACATATCGGCGCCATATTCCTATTTCATTATTTTTAAGGATGGCTATAAGAGTAGCCAACCCGCACTGGGCCCGCGTAGTAAGTTACAGCCCACTCCCTCTCACAGAGAGGCCTGTGTCCCAGCAGTGGGAACAATAGAGGCTGATTATGCTATAAGAGTAGGGGAAAACCAAAGAAGCGATGGTTGGAATGCGTGACGGATAACTATGGCCAGATAGAGGGTGAAGGGAGCAGATAAAGAAGAATGGAAGAAGATATACTGCGTAGACCACAAACAAATAATAATAACTTTATTGAAAACAGATAACCTTTACAAATATACTTAAAGATTAGGTTACAAGTTTAGATAGTAAAAGGTAGCTTAAATAATGGAAACCCTGCCTCCTAAACTAGGGGAATAGGGGAATATAAATTGAGATAAGGGCACTACAAAAAAAAAAAAAAGGAATTGCTTAGTCACAGTTTTCTACAATAACATCATCGTCTCATCATCTTCCTAGCCTTTTCCCAACCATGTTGGGGTCGGCTTCCAGTCTAACCAGATGCAGCTGAGTACCAGTATTTTACATGAAGCGACTGCCTATCTGACCTCCTCAACCCGGTTACTGGGTAATACGAAACCCCTTATAAGACTGCTTAGCAGACTTTCGGGCTTCTGAGTTCTGACGACCCGTAACGACTGTCACAGAAAAAGTGTGTTAAGTTGCGCGCTGCGTGTCGTAGGTTCGATTCTCGCACGGAACAAATATTCGTATTGCCTACAGGTAGTTGTTCCGGGTCTGGCTGTTTGTGTATGTGAGTTTAAATGTATGTAAACGCACCAACGATACAGGAGTAATTCCTAATGAGGGGAAAAGTTAAAAAAAAAAAAAAAACAAGTTTTCTACAATAACACAGATAAGAAGACTATTGATTGATTGGCTGAGAACTCACAGTTAATGTTTGTTTCATTGATTAAAACTTAGCACAAAAACACACAAAACTGACACAATCAAGAAATGATGCCGTTTTCATAACAAACTCGTTATGCAAAATGGGATCAATCGAGGTTGAACTCGAATTTATTACTTAATTTAATGTCCTCTTTCTCTACGTAGTAAAAACAAAAACTTGTTTATAAAACTACGCTTTGATAATATTTTCTTTAGAATTAATAAAGGCTATATAATATGCAAATGCTTAATGAGTTCTTTCACCCTGGAAGCTGAATGGATGTCTGGGGAGTTATCGTCATAAAATGTGGTGCCTGTGTATGTGTGGCTAGCACACATACACAGGCATCTTCTGGGCACGCTCGTTCCATCATAGACCTTATCCAACGCTTTCCATCAGGCGGTCAAGAGCAAACATTTAGCAATAAAAAAAAAAGTTTTGATAATCTTTTACCCCAATATAATGCTTTAATAGGTAATAAGAGTGCAGACAAAATGGCATTTCGAAGAAGAAGGATTTAATAAAAAATCTATGTCATTTGACTTTTAGCAAGACAAGGTTTTTTGCTAAAAGTCTGTCTGTATGACCTTAAAAGCGTCAAAGACCATGGATTTATCTTAAAAAACCGGCCAAGTGCGAGCCGGACTCGCACATAAAAGGTTCCGTACCAAACGTCGAAAAAAACAATTCTTGTATGGAGGGCCCCTTATATTTTTAACTTTTTTTAATTTGTTGTGATAGCGGCAACAGAAATACACACTGTGAAAATTTCAACGGTCTACCTATTACCAACCTTTGGGTACGGAACCCTGAAAACCGTCACTCTACTGATTTAATACCTTCTGTACTGTCAGTACGTTTACAAACGTAAATCTCACATATACACAAACAGCCGGAATAGAAACAACTACTATGAGTACTATCAGCAGGCAACACATAAACACATCTACCTCTTCTTATAATACAGTTTGTTCGTTTTTTTGACTGTTTGCTTGTTTGTACGCGTTAATCTCTGGAACTACTCGTCGGATTTGAAAAAATATTTTTTGCATTTAGCATTTGATAGCCCAATGCTTGAAGGCTATAGGCTTATTAACATCACGCTAGCACTTTTAGGAGTCGAGCAAAAAGTAAGAAATAACTCTGAGCAAAAACGAAGTAATAGCGCGGGAAGGCGATGCGATGCGATGGGGTAGGTTGGGGAAACAAGAAATTTCACGCGGACAAAGTCGCGGGTCGAATTATTATATTTTTCAACAGCTATCCGTCGCTCGGCCTCTGTGCCAAGTTCGTGTTGCCGAAGAATAAACGAAACAGTCCCAAAAACTGTTTGACAAATGACTGATCATTTATTTATATTTTTACTAGCTGCGCCCCGCGGTTTCACCCGTATCAGTTTCGATCCCGTGGGAGTATCGAGATAAAAAGTATCCTATATGTTAATCCTGGTTATAAACAATCTGTGTGCCAGATTTCATCCAATGCGTGAAAGAGTAAGAAACATCCATCCATCCATCCATACAAACTTTCACGTTTATAATATTAATAGGATAGTAGGATTTATTTTAACATAAAACAGCCAAAGCTAATTAGATTATTTAATGACACAAACACCTAAGTCATCATCTGCCTGGCCTTTTCCCAACTATGTTGGGGTCGGCTTCCAGTCTAACCGGATGCAGCTGAATACCAGTATTTTACATAGAGCGACTACCTATCTGACCTCCACAACCCAGCTACTGGGTAATACGATACCCCTTGATAAGACTGGTTGTCAGACTTTCGGGCTTCTGACGACCCGTAACGACTTTCAAAGATCCACGAATGAGAGCCGGGACCAACAGCTCAACGTGCTTTCCGAAGCACGGAGGGGTCTTGGTATGTAAAGATGGTCACCCGTCCACGGACCTGCCGTGGCAAGCGTAGCTTAACCTGATCGATCGACCCGTGCGGCTGTCGTTACTTAGCAACAAAACAAACACAAGTTAAGTACGATAGCAAAAAGTATACAACTATTTGACAGTCATACGCTTATCTCACAAATACAATACTCCAGTCCAGACATACTGACAAGATCTTCCATTCATCCGCGAACACATCACAGTCAGGCTTAGCGTCCAAAAGAGCGTTGAGCGTAGAGAGCGTGCGATATCTCTCCCTATGTTTTAAGCCATTCAAACACATAAAATTCTAATGAATTTTTTCCTTACAGCCGGCCGTGGGCCCCTCGGGGGCCATCAGCAAGGTGCACAAATCGGACAGAAAGATCGGTCATCGGCGAGTCGGCGAGGGTGGCGAGATCACCTACAAGAAGATACAGTCCTCGCAGATTATGGGATCTATACAGCTCGGTAAGTCTAATAAACTGTCAAATTATGATTGTATTGTGCAAAATAGGTAAGTGAAATGTAGCTTGTAAAAAATATGAAAACCGACGGAAAATTTTCAAAAAAACTTCTAATACTCGTATAAGCTTTGTACTTGTCTTTTGTGCAAAATAGTCTTGATATGTGCAAAATTTTCCTTGTGTGTGCAAAATAGGGGTGTCGTGCAGCTTGAAAAAAATATCAAAACCGACGGAAATTAGTAAAATTAAAATGGTCTTCGTATGTGCAAAATAATAGGCCTATAGCCGATGGCCGTTGGAGCAGACGAGTCTTGCGAGTGTAGTGAGGGACGCCCCCCTAGCTAGATGGACAGACGACCTCAAAAAGGTGGCTGGCACAGACGATGCGGAAGGCGGAGGACAGAGTGTTATGGCGCAGCATGGGAGAGGCATATGTCCAGCAGTGGACTGCGATAGACTGAGTTGATTGACATAGCAAGAACTGTCTGTGCATTGATATGATTTCTGCGTGCCTTTTCATACTGAAATCTTATATCTCTATCGGGCGTTGTCTAGGTTTCTCCGGTACCAAGTTGTAGAATTCGTAAATGCGTAAAACATAAATCTCTCATACACAAACAACCGAGCAAGAACTGTTTGTGCGTGGATAGGATCACTGCATGCTTTTTCATACAGAAATCCTTTATCTCTCATCGGGTATTGTCTAGGCTGTATTCTGAGACACTCTTCGCTGAAGAAACTTGTACCTAATGTCAGATATCGTCTATACCACAAACTTCATGAAGCTTTGCCTACAAAGGTCTTTGCTTTACTGTAGGTCAGCTATGCCCCTTTTCACGTACACTAGACAACACTATTAAATGTAATCTAAATTAATATTATCAAGAGATAAGATTAGATTTCTTGTATGTTTGTGTGTTACGCTTTCACGCTAAAACGGCTAAATAAATTTAGATGAAATTTGGCACATGGTTAGACCATGACCAGGTTTAGGACATAGGATAATTTTCATCCCGATATTTCCACGGGATCGACACCAAAAAAGCGCACTGTTGGATTTTCAACGCTCGGCTCAGCAGCGCTGACATAAAAAAATCCAACAGTACTATAATATTCAGGCAATACATTTAGGTGTCTTCTTAAGTTAGTAAAAACAGGCATTACTGCCTTAATATCTATTTTGATCTTACATCATGTGCAAAATAGGCGACGAACTGGGGTTTTCAGCCTCACCGCACAACCTTTTTATAAATATGCAAATTACACTGGTGACTACTCATTTCCAACTAACTAAAGTCTAATGATAATGGTGAAACGTCATCGGCCACATGTGACATCCACGTACATATTACGTGTTATGTGTAGACTGTATTTACATGCTAATAGAGACCATTACGTACCACATAATGTATCTTTTTATTGAGAGGGTACTTATGTGATGACAGGTCCATCGTCGATTGGACTTTGTGTTGCATTTTTCTGAGCAGAAGATGTTGGATTTATTTGTTTTAGGTAGTGATTTTGTTAGTCAAACTTCAACCTTCTGTCATTGAAATAAATAGAGGGGGGTCTAGTAGAATCATTGCTGCATTCATGGTTACACTGGTTAAAAAAAATCCTTTATGACACTCGGCGATACTGTAGCTTCCCATTAGTGAAAAAAATTCGGAATCGAATAAGAAGTTCCGAAGATTAGAAACACAAATTTTCTCTACATACAAGAACATAAATTTGACTTTTATAATATTAGTATAGATATAGACTGCTGTCATTTCAGATTTCCAGGATGCCTAGATCCCGAAAATCTTGACACTGCTTCCGCCTAGTCAAAGGGTCCTAGTGTACCTCTCCTGTTTCCTAAAACAAGGTCTCATTACTCAAAATTTTCTCGTGTTTCTTGAAACCGTCTTAAAATACATGTGTCGTATGGGGACCGAAAAAAGGTCAGTCTGGTTAATTTTTACCTGAAAAAGTGTTCTGTGTCCTTGTAACTTGTTATGTTGTCTGTCCTCTGCAACCCTCGTCAAGGATGCCAGACGATATACGTCCTTCGGTGGAAAACCAGATACCTACGGCATGTTCGAAGGACTCTCATACGTATACAACATGTTTCTAAGGCGTTAGGAAGACTCCGTCGCAAAATGACCACTTCTCAAAATGTCTACCGCGGGGTAGCTGCGTAATACATTATCAGTAACAATGGGTTCCATTTTGACAGTTCAACAACATTCATTGCGTTATTTACGTTGTTGAGCAGACACATTTTTCAAACATATGAAGCAATGGATTACCAATATCCTTCAAAATTATACAGATTGTGATTGTTAGTGTGTTACGCAATTAGGGTGCAGTCTGATGCATGTGTTATTCTGCCGGTCAATCCAATCTTGCGCAGTCGTCAGTTCAGAATGCCTCGTCGAAAACAGCAACAATGATACCAGTTGATATTCTTTTTCATTTCACGATATTATTAACGTAACCCATATTTAAAATGAAACGTTTTAGCCGGATGTTGATAATCCAAACAGTATTTTTATGTAATTTCCAACGGGTTTTGCGTTGACCCGAGACATTTAAATCCTTTTCACACGCAACCGTGGGACTTTAGAATGAGCATTGGGCAATTTAATGTACATGACATTAGCTAAGGTCTGCGATCATATAAAATCTCTACTAAAATATCGTCAGCTTCCTTGGTTTTGCAGTTGCAAGCGCGTCTGCTAACCATGGGGAGGACCTGTTTTTTATATATTTTTTTCTTTGAGAGGACCATCCATGCCGCGGAAAGCACGTTAAGCCGTTGGTCTCGGCTGTCATTCGTACATCTTTGACAGTCGTTACGGGTAGTCAGAAGCCCGAAAGTCTGATAAAGTGCTAACACCGAGGAAAGCACGTTAAGCGGTGGGTATCGGCTGTCATTCTTAGATCTTTGAGAGTCGTTACGGGTAGTCAGAAGCCCAAAAATCTGACAACCAGTCTTACCAAATCATATCGTGTTACCCAGCAACTAGGTTGTGATGGTCAGATAGGTAGTCACTCCATCTAAAATACTGGTATTCAGCTGCATCCGGTTAGACTGGAAGCCGACCCCAAGATAGTTGGGACAAGGCTAGGTAGATGATGATGAGGTCCATCCAAGCTCAGCCGTTGGGCTCTGTAGCGTCTACCTTCACCGTGAAATAGACCTTAGTAGTTTATATGTCATCATCACTCTTACCCCTTCAATTTCCCATTAATGTAATTTTTGGGTGATACTCATTTAAGGGAACGGTCCATCCATCTCAATAATTGTCGTCTCATTCTTCATCTTCAAATCTTAATACAAACCTTCTAGTAGTTTCGATGCTAGTACTAAAAGTACAAACACATTGTTGAATGTCAATAAAGAAGCGTTTAAAGCCATTACAATGTTTATTTACTCGTTTCGCCGATTAAACGTCACTTGTGTTGATCAAGGCTGCGCATTTAATGGTTCCTATCATCTAATAGCTTGTGCATTATAGTGATAGGACTGTAAAAAGTAATTAAAATGCAGTTTTCTTTGGTGTTTATGTTTCGTAAATAAACGGCCGCACGATTCGATCGAAAGTTAAGCTACGCATGCCGCGGTCGGTTCGTAAATGGAGACCATCCATTCGATATCCAAACCGCTCCGTGCCTCGGAAATCACGTTAAGCCGTTGGTCTCGGCTGAAAAGTCAAAAATCTGACAACCAGTCTTACCAAATGATATCGTGTTACCCAGTAACTGGGTCGTGGAGATCAGACAGCCAGTCGTTCCATGTAAAATACTGGTATTCAGCTGCATCCGGTTAGACTGGAAGCCGACCCTGACATAGTTGAGAAAAGGCTAGGCAAATTGATTAGACACTCTTATAACAAAATCAATATTAGGACGAAATGTGATGAGTCCTACGATTTTGTACCATCTGCACTTCTGCAGTACAACTGCAAACTACCTTGACTTGCCCTGCAAATGATGGTGGTAATTGTTCAGTTTCACCATGGACATTAGACCTAGAGTTAGGCTAAAATGCATCGTGTTACAGATTTTCAAATAGGTATGCTCGCCATATTTTGCGAAATCATTTTGATTGACTTTCTTTTTTATGAAGTATTAAGTGACAACTTTTGCAATGTTGCTCACTAGCACTTTCTCCTTTATGTAGAAAAGTAACTACACACATTGTCACTTGTAGCAGTAAATCTCTTGTGGAAGAGCTCGCCCAGTGAATATTACCACCTGGTTTCTGCGCTCAAACAGCGTTGCCGCGTTCCGATTCAAAGGGTATAGCTGTCGATGAAATTAAGTACATGAATGAGTACTTCTGCTTCGTTTCTGACATGGTAAAGTCGCGACCCCACTAGGGCCGCGCGGCTTCGTGAGACCGAGCCGCGCGGCCGAGCTTCGTGAGTTCTTATAATGGGGACGCGTTGCAAACAATAGCAAAAGCCTCAGAGGCCGGGCCTCGCGAGGCTTTGAGGCCGCACGGCCCGTAGTGGGGACGCGCCTTTACGCACCTGCCATGCCTCTGGTGTTGCAGAAAGAAAAATATTTTATTTGGGACACGTGCATGTTTTTTTTTTAGCCTACATTGTGTCCCACTGCTGGGCAAATGCTTTCCCTTGTTTCTTCCAAACCTCCCTGCGATCTCTGGCTCTGCAAATATTACCACATCGTCGTACCACCTTCGCCTTGGTCTACCTCGATGGCGATGTCCTCCCTCAGGCGTCCAGTGAGTGACGATGTTTGCTTATTGCTCCGGGTGCATTCGTGAAACGTGTCTGGTTCACTCCTCCCCCCTAAACATAAAAAAACGGGTTGCACTCTGGGAGTGCCGGCAGAAGTGAAAACTTGAATATTAACGTTCGCGTTGTGCATTTTTGATATTTTGGAATGCTGTCTACTCTCCCCCCGGCTTACGAATTTTCGATCAGGTCACGTGTCCTGACGCGAGTTTAACTTTTTTTACCCATCACAAAAAAGTGTGCGAACAAACATAAAAAAAATACAAACATCCGAATTGACAATTTAGAGGCATGAGGAACAGGGTGTAAAGTTCACTCATCCTCCATTGAAAAGGGAGGATCATCCGACCAGACGGGTGTTGTGTCTGGCGGGCAATTGCCCAACGATTGATGTTGGGAAATTGTATCTATGCTAAGTGCGCGGTAAACTCTGCTTGCGAGATGCAGGATTTGCGTGACGTCAGTATGACGCGTTGTTCGCATGTGGCGTTGTAGATACCGCTACATCACTCCCCTCCGGAGACCGGAGGTCGATAGTGGGCTGAGTCTTGTATCTTGCGATGCTTGCCAGGCCAGCTGAGGTTCCAGTGAGTCGGAACCGGTTGCCGCATAGTTCACGGTGAGTCGGAACTGTCTGCGGAGATGTCCCCAGTGAGTCGGGGTGGCGCTGCGTTATACTCCAGTGCGTCGGATGTCGTACAGCGCCGGGTTGAGGCTGGCTGCTGCGTCGACCAGGAGAGGGTGCTCTGCTTGTTGACCGGCCGAAAGTGCAGTGTGCTGTGCCAAGGTTGCTGATGAGGCTGAGGGTGATGACCAGGTATGCGCGGACGCTGCATGCTGGTGGTCAGGATACCCGTTGAAGCCGTGGATGCTGGCTGGCTGGGTGACTCGCTGCTGAAGCTTGCGGGAGTGATGATGATGACGTCACGCTGAAGTGTTTGCACGAAGGCTGCGCTGACGTTCATACTCGGGGTCACCAGTTTAGAGGCATGAGGAACAGGGTGTAAAGTTCACTCATCCTCCATTGAAAAGGGAGGATCCTCCGACCAGACGGGTGTTGTGTCTGGCGGGCAATTGCCCAACGATTGATGTTGGGAAATTGTATCTATGCTAAGTGCGCGGTAAACTCTGCTTGCGAGATGCAGGATTTGCGTGACGTCAGTATGACGCGTTGTTCGCATGTGGCGTTGTAGATACCGCTACAACAACCTCCTCCTTTTTTAGAAGTCTGTTAAAAATAAATGTCTACAAATCACATGGTTTATGCCTATACGGTAACCTAACCTGACAGAGGTGAATGATGAATGTGGACTCGTGGGTTTTATCCTTAGTCCCTAGGTCATTTACTGGGGTTTACCATCACAAATACTTCAGTAGCAGCCTGAGTCAGTATTAGTGCCCGGTTGATGGGAATAGCAGTGGTGACCCAGTGGTAATTTGCTCCGACTTACGAGTTGTAGATCGTGAGTTCGAACCCAGGCAGGCACTTTGTGTATTTAATTTCATCACCACTGCTCTCAAAACGGAGAAAGAAAATATCGTGAGGAAACCGAGATGTCCTAGAACCGAAAATTCGAAGACATTTGACATCCACCAACCCGCACTGGGCTCGCGTGGTGGATTAAGGCCCACTCCCTCTCACAGAGAGGAGGTCTGTGTCCCAGCAGTGGGAACATTATATGCTGATTGTGTTATGAAGTGAATAGACCTGTCCCCTATTTAATTGCATGGGATTACTATGGGATGACGGCACGTTTGGCGCAGTGGTTAAGCGATTGACTGCTGCGCTGCGTGTCGCGGGTTCGATTCACGCACGGAACAAATATTTGTATGACCTACATGTATTTGTTCCGAGTCTGGGTGTTTTTCTATCTATAATATGTATGTATTTACAAAAAAAAATGTATATAAGTAGTTTATCAGCCATCTTGTTACCATAACACAAGCATTAGGTTGCTTAGCTTGGGACTAGATGGCGCTGTGTGAAATGTCCAGGGATATTATATATATTACTAATACATGTTACTGGCGAAATGCAGATGCATAATTTATTAGACTTCTGCATCCTCAATACTCAATACATTTATTTGCGTTCCACAATGTGAACTTAGGTGGTAGGTACAGACGCCAGCACATCAAGCTACTACAATCTGTCAAATTTCTTTAATAGATTTTCTACTTTATCATTGAAGCATTACGGTTCAAGGTTGATTGGGAAAATTTGACAGTTTCGGGTAGCTTGACCTGCTGGCGTCTGTACATTATAAAATATACATAATTTTAGATCATTGTGGACCCTGTCGGACACAACAAGATAGGATAGAGGAAGAGGGCTATTATTATAATATTATTTTAAAAAGTAGAATATTATAAAGGTTTTTCTACTATTCACTTCGACTTTGACTCCTTCGTAGATACTCTAGATACACAAGCGTAATTTTGTGTTAACCTGAGGGGCAATTCTCGTAGTTTTTAAGACCGTTCACAGTCTGATCTCAGTCTCAATCTGTGAAAAGATACTTCTAATTTCCCTACATTTTGACAAGTTTTTGACATTTGTTTGTCGCTGTGATGAGACTGCGACTTGATTTTGAACGTTTGAAATTACGAGAATTGGCCTTCTTAACACTGCTACGTTAGAAACAGATAATTTTCCACTACCGTTACTATACAGTTTATTTTGTAAACAAACCCGTAGGATGTTAGCTTGTGTAATGGTTAAAATTAGATCGCCGACTGTGAGTTGAGTTGTAAAGTAGGAAAATAATGGATGTGGTAATATTTCAGAAGATTCTTCTTCGTTTTTATTAACATCATCATCTGCCTAGCCTTTTCCTATGTTGGGGTTGGGTTCCAGTCTAACCGCATGCAGCTGAATACCAGTATTTTACATGGAGCGACTGCTAATCTGACGGGCTTAGTTTTTAACACTACGTAAAACCAGCCCAGCCCGCCTATTTGTGTTTGGTGGATTACGGCCGGCTGCCCGACACATATGTCCTCTCTGTGAGAGTGACCTCACAGAGAGGAGGCCTGTATCGCAGTTGTGAGAACTAAGGGTTGCCAACCACCGTACTCTAATATAGAGTAGCATAATAATTAGCCTATATTGTCCCCACTGCTGGGACACAGGCCTACTCTCTTCGAGAGGGAGTGGGCCGTAGTCCACCACGCGGGCCCAGTGCTTGGTAAAAGTCACATGGCTTTGAATTTTTAATTCTAGGACATGCCGGTTTCCTCACGATGTTTTCCTTCACCGTTTTAAGAGCATTGTACTCTATTTCGCTTATGCGTACTTTACAATCAACAAAAGCAATAGAGTACGCTTATGTATTCTATTTATATTGACTTTGAATTAAAACGACTAATTTCTGCCACTTCAGCTTCAGTATTTGCTGAGAAAAAGCTTTTAGAAAAATTATAATAAATAATAAGATTTTTTATAAGTCTGGACTCTAGATAGACCTCTCTGACATCCGATATAATCTATTATAAAAAGTTGGCATCGCATTGAGAACGTACTTACAGGCTAATATAAAAAAAGAGAAAGAAAATACATTTATTTAGCACAGACTAAAAGACACACAATATACCAGCAGGCCAATTTTCGTAATTAAAAAAAAAACTAAATCTAGTCGCAGTCTCATCTCAAGCGACAATCAATGTCAAAAATTTAGGGGATTTTAGAGGTATTTTAGGAACGTTCGAACGTTCTTATAATTACGAGAATTGCCCCTCTGATACATTATACGTATCAGATAAAAACAAATAAAAAGTGTAAAGTCCGATGTAAGATAATATTGTGTTGTGTATGTTTGAAAACGCATAAAAATACTAGAAAAAATAGTAAAAAATTACTCACATTTACTTCAGTCGTAAATATTTTCTTCACGATTCATGTGCAATAGAAAATTATATAGTTTACGATAACATCGTTTTGTAATGTTCTAGCGATTTAAATTATACCTTTTATGGTTTTCCTTGTCTTGGGTCATGACGGGTCAATGTGGTATGTAACAGTGACGTGTTCAAACAAAGGTAAATATGTATTTATATGTGTTGGAAGAGCATTATATAATTCTTGTTATGACTAAAGAAGTTGTGCGGAAATCAGTTTCCAAGGTTACCATGGAAACAGTTTCCATATGATGCGAGGGAAGAAGGAACAAGTCGTGATGAAAGTTTTTAATATGAATGTGGCTGTAAGAGTAGGGGAAGAACTAAGAAACGATGAATGGATTAAATGTGAAAGATGGCTACAAAATTGACGACAACTGAGATCTTATATTTGGAATTTTGCGGCACGGTTGGCGCAGTGGTTAAGCGATTGACTGCTGCGCTGCGTGTCGCGGGTTCGATTCCCGCACGGAACAAATATTTGTATGACCTACATGTATTTGTTCCGAGTCTGGGTGTTTTTCTATCTATAATATGTATGTATTTACAAAAAAGAAAAATGTATATAAGTAGTTTATCAGCCATCTTGTTACCATAACACAAGCATTAGGTTGCTTAGCTTGGGACTAGATGGCGCTGTGTGAAATGTCCAGGGATATTATTATTATTAATTGTTTGTTCATTTGTTTTTACATTGTTCTCACATAAAGAAGCAACAAGAATAAAATGTACCCAGGCCTTTGATCTTGATTTAAAAGAGTGTCCTTGGAGTTTCTTGCTCGTTCTTCTCCATAGAGATCTACGTTTTGGAATCTTACGTTACGTTACTTACGTTTTGAAAGCTTCGACTTTCTGACTAATCGGCTGACTATTTTTTGACAATTCAAAAATGCCTGTAAATGGTTTAATTGAAATAAATGCTTTCAAGTTTGATGAGAGCTAATAGAAGAAGATATGCTGCACCGATTCCAAATAAATTGGAATATGATTCGGGATATTTATAAGAGGATAACAATATGATAATAATAATTCTAGAAAATGTGTCCAAGCAGGGACATCCACTTCAAAGTACAACATACTGCGAACACAAACGGCTTGAATAATAATTGAAATGTTTCAAACTACTATAGAAAATATTGGTTGAAACGTTTTGTTTTTCCTTTATCGTATATTGTCCCACTGTTGGGCAAAGGCCTCCCCATATTCTTCCACCTTTCCTTGTGCTGTGCCTTCTCCGTCCAATCGGTTAGGAACGAGTCCAAATCATCACGCTAGCGTTTCTTAGGCCTGTCTCGGTGACGTCGCCCGTCTTCAGGCAACCACGTTGAAAACGTTTCAAAACAAACATGCCATATCCATTCTATGTTCCTCCGTGTCACAGTAATACCATTAACCCGAATCGTAATGTTATGGTTCATCTGTGTATTGCACAAGGTCGATTTAATTGACGGGTGAGCGTACTTAAACCTACTCTGCTCGTGCCACATCCAGGAAAAGTGCAGTGCAAAAGAATGTATAGAAAATAGAAAAAAAGCACTGACCGAGACAATAGCCAAGTACGCAGGAGATAGTAGGTATAGTATACAAGTGTGTGCGCAAACACAGGTGTAAGGTGCAAAGTCAATCCGACACGAACGGAGAGAGATCAGGCGCAGGACCGCGTCGGCTTTACATGCGATGACTGCAGGGTACCGCACTAAAAAAAAAATTTGAAGTGTCCCAATGAAAGCTATCAGTGCCGTCTGGGATCAGCGTAAACGTCACAAAGTATTTTTAGAAAGAAAGAAAATACATTTTGCCGCAGACCTAAAGGCACACAGCATATTGTTAGAGAGCATTTCGAGACCAAATCACAAAGTACATTTCCATAGCAACCATTTTGATGCAGCATACTGTAAGACGCTGTATGTGACCGATGACGTTAATAGGATACCCCATCATCATGATTTCAACCGAAACACGTCCACTGCTGGCCATATACTTCTTTATAGGAGACCCCAGCCTAACTTTTGGTGCGACCCGGTGCCGGGACCTCTAACCGTATTATGCTAGTCACAATGACTAGCTCAACGTGGCAGTTAGCTAAAGACCAGAATAGTAACAACATGACACCACGAAGGTCAGCTATCGACGGATGCTCAAAGCTCATTACTGATGCCTATCAGTCATTCATTTGTTATATCTGACAGCCAAGTACCAGGCTACCTAGGAAATGAGCTGTGTTTACAATACAGTGTTTATTTATGGCAACTTCCATGTGTGACAAGATCATTTGAGAAATCTGAGAATAGGCTTCGTACACAGCGCGCCAACAATACGTTATGGCGAGCGAACTACCGGTTATATTATACCGAGACTTATTAATAGTCTACCCTCAGAAATAAATAAATATACACATAAAAATATCAAATGTAAACTTAAGCAATATATTACTTAAGTATTATGTAGGAATGATTGTAACTGCGAGTATTTAAAGACCTAAAGATGTTTTGATTTGAAGATGAAGATTAATTGTATGGACAATGACGCTAACTTATAAAATGCTTCATTGTATAGTTTGATATTGAGATAGACTCGTGATAGCACAAGTTTAAACCTTACCTAGTGGTTTTTGGTTGCTATTTTTTATGAATAATCCTCTATTCTTTTTTATAATTGATAAATAAATAAAAATAAAAAATTGTAATGGAAAGAGTGAAGAAAAGGTATTGATTCGATTTGTTTCATTTCAAACTAAATTCGGTCTTGCAAATTATACAGTCTGTTAAAATAATAAAATAATCAATTTTACTTAAAATAGAAAAATTAATTTTTCAAACGAAATAAATAATTTAAAAATTAGCACGAAATAGACCATCTGTATAATAAGCAGTGATAGGAATAGGTAGTGCCTATTTGCCTAAACTTCGAAGAACAGAGACAAGAAACGGAGACTTCCTTAGGACTGAATTTTTTTCGGGACATCTGTCCCGAAATTCGGGACAACACTTTTAAACACTTTAAAAAAGTATGTTATTTGGAATAAGTAATTCGTCTATATTTACCTAAAGTTTGCAACTAGACATAACATTTATAATGTATAACTCCATAATAATAACTTATCCTCTATGGGCTCTAAAGGAAAAATAAAACAGAATATTGTTGTAAGTTACAACAATATTCTATGTTTTTTTCGGGACAGTGTTTAGGCAAATAGGCACTACCTATTCCTATCACTGATAATAAATAAGGTACTAGACACACGCGGGGCGACGGTATGAAAAATTCAACGCAAACTTGGTGGTATTGTTACCAAATAACCACAAATTAAGTTTAATGTTGATAATAAACGAAAAAACCGGTTCTACGGTTAGAATGCTAATTGTTATTATTTATTTTAATTGTGTACATTTAAAATACGTAATGTAGAATACGTGGTTTCAATTAATGTGCTGATAACCTAATCGCCGCTCTGTATTATATGCTAGAAAAAATCATTTGTAAACGGTCAATGACAAAACATTTATTTTAAACTCGCTGTTGCCCGCGACTTCGTCTGCAATCCAGGATTTAAAAGAGGCTATGGCCTTCTCCAGGTTATGGTCTACCTATCTGCCAAATTTCATCCAAATCCGTTCAGCCGTTTTGCCGTGAAAGTGTAACAAACAAACAAACTTACTTTCGCATTTATAATATTAGTAAGGATAGGCTACATAAAAGGCATTTTTTAATGTCAAAATGTACAGACGCCAGCACATCAAACTACTACAATCTGTCAAATTTCTTTAATAGATTTTCAACTTTATCGCTAAAGCATTAAGGTTCAAGGTTGATTGGGAAAATGTGACAGTTTCGGGTAGGTTGACCTGCTGGCGTCTGTACAATAAAATAGAATTTGAGAAGGGCCATTATTTTTTATCAATCATCATCAACTAGCCCTGAAAATGATTATGAGCCCCTGACTGCCAATCCTGTTCAGTCCAAAAATCTGCTATGCGTTCTGCGTAAAGCTGCGTACTGAGTAACCTCAGACCACCTCGATTTGAGGTAAAGAGTGTAGTAAATTGGATTTTAGAGACAGCCTTTGATGACTGCTTTGAGCTGCGAGACAACCTCGAGTGGATACATAATCAGCCTATAACTTTCCCAAGGCTGAGACACAAGACTCCTCTCTGTGAGAGAGAGTGGGCCGTGAACTACCACACGGGCCCAGTGCGGGTTGGCGGATGTCACATGTCTTCGATTATTTGGCTAGGACATGCCGGTTTCCTCACGTTTTCCTTCACCGTTTTGAGAGCAGTGGTGATGAAATTAAATACATGAAGTAAAGTCCTGGGTTCGAACTCTCGACCTTACAACTCGTAAGTCGGGGCTGACACCACTGGGTGACCACTGCTTACAGTGTTCGGGTGGATCATCATCATCATTTCATCACCCACGGCTGGTTACAGGCCTCCCCTTTCTTTTGCCATACTTCCCAGATCTGTGCGTCTCTCATCCAGGTCTTTCCCGCGACTGACGATATCGTCAAACCGGCAAGCTTTTGAACGGCCCTGATTTCTTTGGTCGAACCTTGGCCACCATTCGGTCACAGTTTTACTCCATCGGCCATCTCTTCGTCTAGCTATATGTCCTGCCCAACTCCTCTCAAGGCGCATCGCTCTGTCTTCGACGTCGTAGAGTTTCGACCGACGAAATATTTCGGTGTTACGCACTCGGTCGATTGGATACGAATCTTAAACGTATGCAGTCTTCACAGTACTAAGTACAACCCACTGACCAACCAGTATCCTCAAAAAGTGAATTTAAGAGCGGCTAACCCGTCATACTTTTCATACAAACGCTCGTGCGTGATTATGTCGTTGTAAGGCATCTTTGAATTTTTTGAACTAATAGGAATCTTGTGCACTATATCGAGGCTTCTATCATAGTATAAAGATAGGAAGTACGTTATCTTCATACAAACGCACCGCGCGCGGCTTGTAAGTGTGCGCCAAAGTATCTATGCGTCGCCGCACGCACACTTACACAAATCTCGGCGGGTTTCGCAGCGCGCCAGACGGGGCTAACATCGCACGAGGTTCGCGCGTCACGGCTTTTCGGCACCGCTAAATGAATGAAAGATGTGTGATAATCGCAGGAGAATGTATTGCTGTGTGTTTGGGTGTCTTAATAATTTATCGATTCCAGAATTGTCTCTGTTCAAATTACCTATTGAACAGGAAAGGTGAGAAAGTCACTTTTTCTAGCATATCATTTTTACTTGATGATGAGATACCTACCTACTTACTTATTTTTTGTTGTATTAGTTTTCTATCAGACAGAGGAAGTAGGTAGGCCTAATTTCCCACTAGAATGTACTAGGTACTTTTGATCTGTCAATTGATTTGCCGCTATTGCTTTGTTTATGTTTAGTCATGCCGATTTCTCAGTACCTATTGTAGGTATAGTAACTAAGTACCTACTTACAGTTACAAAATCGTACTTAAAAAATAAGTAATTGACTAATTGTGAATCAGATAAATAGAGCAAAGTTCGAATCATAACAGCAGAATAAAAATTTGATTATAGTCTAAGAGACAGGCGTTAGTTTTTTTATGTTGTTTTATGATGTTTTTTTTTATAAATAATACTGCTATGAATCTTGAATAAATTTCTGTGTTTGTTAGGAAAACCATTGTTGAACTTTATTGACTAATGATCACTGAATTAGTTATACAGAGATATGTGTTATCTTTGGCAAGGGCCGGGCTTTAAACTAATGAATTGGTGACAGTACTATCAGTAACCTACCGTTTACTCGTGCTCATCACCGCCCCGCGCCGCCCGTCTGCTGGCCCGTCGCTCTTTCTTTCATCGTGAAAGGTTTCATCACCGTTTAGGTACCCACACAATACAAGTAAAAAATACAACATCCCGACCCTTGCCCATTTATTGGCACTGAATTAAAATTTAACGAAAAGTGACAACCCTAAGACCACGGATATCACGGGATATGCCTTGGGGGCGTGGCACGTGGCGCCTCAATATTATAAAATTGTTCTTAAGTTCGAACGGCGGCTGTACGCTTCATTCAGTCGCTTTGCAACTGCGTACAGTGTACTATTGATGCGTAAAAAATCAAAATGCCGAGTTGTGCAGTAATTATATGTAAAAATAGATCAAATACCATCAACCTGAAAACAAATGGTGTGTCCTACCACCGGTAAGTAACCAATTAAGTCACTGTTTTATATTTTAAATCAATTTTTAAATGTTTTATTAACTTTCGTCCGGAGCGACACGAACTAGTCCGAACTAGCCCGAATCTTCCCGAACGCAACGAACGTTTTGAATTTAGAGAGGTGCAATCGAGTGCGTGCGACTGATTTTATCGATATGCGTATTATTGCAGCTGAATATTTTTTTACAGAACTCAATGGATATTCTCGTATTACATGTATAGTAAAAGAGTTAAATTAGTTATTAATTTAATGTTGTTTGAACCAAATTAAGACATTGTTATTTCAATACTTACAGTTATTCGTGAAATGTAAAAACTCAAATTAATATTACATCGTTGAAAAAAAAAATATTTTTGAAAATAAAAAAAATATTTTGCGCAATATTCTTGTATTGATCACTAAATCGCAAGCACTCAATTCATGTCAATCATAAGGCCGAGCAGCCGCCAAAGTTCGAAATTTGAATTAGAAAATTCGCGGTCCGTCGCTATTTTGTGAAATCTTTGTCTATAATACTGAGGGTTTAACATTTTATTTCTTTAAAATGTGTTAAATAAGCGTTCAATTTAACCGGTAATACAATATTAAAAAACTATTCCCATTTTATTTTAATAAAAATAAACTATATTTTCGTATAGGTATTTTATATTAAAAAAAAAAGAAATTATTTAAAGAAAATTAAACGAAGTTATTGTAATACAAGAATGTGCTATAATTAAATATCGACAAAAATTATCGACCATCGCTTTCGACTCCCTAATTGCATGCGTGTGCATTGAATAGCAAATGTTTACAAGTGAATGCCCCGCCCATTCTATGCATGTGTGCTGTTAGAAATTGACTTAGTGTAGCTGCTTTCTTCTTAGTATGCGTGTTCAAATTTTAAGTGTGTGTCGTAAGTACACTATTTGTTAATGTTGTAAGTATTTGGGTGGGAGATTAGCGGCGGCACTAGGACCATAGTAAAAGCAAACAAGTACGCCAACTCAAGCCCCGAGCGAGCGATAATAGCCTAAACTCGTAGGGCTGTCACTTATACTTTATTCAATCGTCAAAAATGCATAGTCAATCTCTATACAAAACAATGTTTCCCTGTAGGGGGTAAGCATCAGGGACCTTTAATACAAAGTTTTTTTTAATTATTTTTTCTACACACGGCTACACATCAAGCTATGCAAAACCAGTAGTATTAGCTGACCGTTCATTGTGAGAAAATATCATGCAAAGTGAGGCCAAGACAAACTGGTTTTGTATAGCTTGACGTGTAGCCGTGTGTAAGTACATAGACCAGAGCCGACTATATTTTTTTCATTGCCTACGTCATGTTATCTGTTTAGTTATTTGAAAAATTACGATCGAAATATACAGGATAATTTTTTATGCAGTGCGTAAATTTTCACAGGGTGTTCTACCCATGAATATGAACAACTTTCACTATGGGACCATCTCTGAAATCACAAAAAAAAAATCAGCTGTTTCTTATAAAAGTTCAATACCTACTCGACCAAAATGTATGAATCTGCTGATTTTTTTTTCGTGATTTCAGAGATGGTCCCATAGTGAATGTTGTTCATATTCATGGGTAGAACACCCTGTAAAAATTTACGCACTGAATAAAAAATTATCCTGTATGACTAATAAAAACGTGGTTTTACTGAATCATGTATTTATTCAAATAAAATGAAATGATTATGAAGTCTTTGTAGTTAAAGGAGGTAGGTAGGTACACGTACAAATTATTTATTACGAGCAGCAGGGCAGCGGCGAAGCGTGCGCGGGCGCGGGCGATATTACCGGCGTCACAGCCAGGACTGGCGCACCTTTAGCAGCGATAAATTTTGTCAGTGTGTGCGTGCGACGACGCATACGTACGAGCGCGCTCACATACAAACCGCGCGCGGTGCGAATGTATGAAGATGGCGTACTTGTTTGCTTTTACTATGCTAGGACTCCTTACTATTCCGCAATGAAGGCATATCTCCGGATATCTATGCCTAAGACAGTAGGCAATTATGTCGCGGATTGTGCCGGAGATAGCCTACTTCCTCTCTTTATACTATGCTTCTATCAAAGCAAAAATAAAAAAATTGAAGAAACAAATTCAGTACGAGCCTCCAAAAATCTGCTTTTTTGCACAAATTTTACCTGAACTTTGGCCGTTCATAATGTATTCATAAATTGTAAAAGTAAAGAAATCATATCGATAGAAGCCTGCACATGTAATGGAGATTCTAAATGACAAATATTTTTTCCAAAAACTTGTAAGGGTTATTCAAAACACGTATTTCCTGGAACGAACACTATTTTTCGTTCAATGTTATCGCGTTCTCACGTATTCGTAGTCAACAAGGCGGTATGAGGTGCGAAAGTTACCGACTGACAACCGAGCGTTCAGGCGCTATCTCCCTCTTTTCGCTTTGCCTCTTTTTCAAACATTGCGCTGGATGAAACAACAAGCTTTTCGACTGTGCTCGCGTTGACGATAGATGCGCCGGGAAGGGCCCTCTTAATATAGAAATGAGGAATGCCATATTTAGTATCTAAATCATAACCGCCTGCACCACAAAACATTGATATAGAATGATTCATCAACTACAAAATATGTAAACACTATATATTACTCATTGTACGTAACCTGATAATTTCTGCTATGGATGTTATCGTTGTAAACAATAATTTTATCATTGTTTTCATTTTGTTTCGGAATCGGCTGTCGCGAATTTAATGAGTTCGCTTTACCAATAAGCTGGAATCTTAGCACACTATCATTTACAATCCGAATCATTTTAAAGGATCTTGTTAATCCATTGCTTCATAATGATCGAAAAATTTGTCTGACCAACAATGTAACGCAATGAATGTTGTTGAACTGTCAAAATGAAAGCCATTAGCTACTGGTGTGTTACGCAATTTCCCCGCAGGGTACCCCAGCCTTTTTTTTTTTTTTTGAGGATGGGAAGTCATCAAATGACCCCTCCCGCTCTGGGTGGAGCAGAAGGGAGTGTCAGACTCTTACTGACTAAAACCCACCCGTGTTCCTTCCTTAGCCCTTTATGTTCCAGGGCAGCGGTAACCCTTTCGGACGATCCCGCTACCCTGGCAGGCTTCGGCCCTATGGGGCCCTGTCGCTTTTGCTGACATCTCTTTGAGGCGCGCGTGGAACACAACACGCCGTCCGGCACGGGCCTGGTCCTGATCGGACGGTGAGTTACCCATTACTCACCGCCCGCAGGCCCGCGCCTACGGTGGCCGGGAGTCGTCACGCGGCTCCCGACGCCCGGAGCGTCTCCCGCGGCGGCTGAGGCGTGAGGTGCGTTCCCTCGCCCACCCCGCCACCTCCTTCGCTAGCATGACTGCTTCGCAGAAGGAGGCGACTGCCTCCCACTCCCTCTCGCCCCGGACCATGGCTTGAACCAGGGCCGGACGCGAGAGGTCGCCGCCGCTGCCGATCGCCTCTACGAGGACACGGCGGTGCTCTGCCCAAGCAGGGCAGACCTCCACCGTGTCCTCTGGGGTACCCCAGCCTTACATAACTCTTTCACTGTCTCAAGCAGACACAATAGTTAAACAATTCTCTTCAAAATTTTGAGGATTAAGTCTCGTGACCCGTACAGGGGACCTAGCATAATTATGTCATATATTAAGTCATGGTGACAGTTAACAGTTGGGTTGGGGCCACTGACCTATATTATACTATAAATGAAGACATTTGATTTTCGCCATTTTGGCGCTGATAACGTGAGCGTCTGTGGAACTAATATTTTTGAGAGTAGAGTATGTTCATTTTGTAACACTCACTGTGTTACAAAATGAACATATTCTCATGTTAAAATTGTTGTAAATATCAACAAACACAAAGTATACACAAAATACACAAAAAGTCTTATTCCACGATTTAGAACTAAATCATCAGAGACATACCAAAATACCACAACGACCTTTTGCAACAGTGTGTCAATTTTAGTTCTTTAGACGCTCGAGCGAGGCGCTTTGAATCGGCACAAACAACAACCGTCATTTCGTATAGTAATTATTTAGTCCAGCTTACTTGTTTATTAAAGGTCAATGGTTGGGGCACATGGTACAAATTCTCATGCCACTTCTTGTCTAATATTGACCTCCCAACTCTTTCAGTCATGATCTGGAGGAATTTAAAATTGGTAAAATTGGCTTCATATGTTCGAAAAAATTGTTTGCTCGACGACGTAAATGACGCAATGAATGTTGTTGAACTGTCAAAATGAAAGATATTGCTATTTAAGTTCCCTATTTACCCACTGCTATATCTAATAGTATAAGATAATTAACCGCTATCAATACTATTCTTCTACTACAGACAATATTAATCCGTCTTCAAAATCAGGCATCGGATTCCGGCTAACCAATGATAACACCTTCCGATTCGACACATAATCTTATCTAAGTCGAAGATAATTTATCTATAAATAAAATTGAAAAGTCAATATAACACACAGCTGTTTACTAAATGCGTATGCAAGTTACTGTTAGCCTGCATCACCCCATTGCTGGGTAAAGGCTCTCCCCATGACTTCCAGCTCTTTCGATCCAGAGCTAAAGAGGACCACTGGTCGTTTGTTTTGTCCAGGTCGTCCCGCTACCTTCTGCGGGGTCTGCCGCGAGACCTAACTGTGTCAGGGCTCCACGTGGTGGTTAGTTTGGCCCAAAATTTATTGAGCATACGGCAGACGTGGCCAGCCCAGTCCTACTTCAGCTTAGCGGCTTTTTGAGCAACGTCAGTAATCTTTGTTTTGGCGTAGTACATGCGGTAATTAGAAGAAAAAAAACTGTTCCGACTGATCTCCGAAATGGCTGGACCGATTTTGTTCTGGACTTTCACACGAAGATAGATGCTGTTCTAAGGAGTAACTAAGGCTTCTTTTATTTGGCTTCTATTATTTTAGAAAAAGAATTAGGGTTCCGTGCAAAAAAAACCCCATAAAATCCAATTTGTTTTCCGAGTTTTCCGACATTCACGCATCGTGGGCACAACTATTTGTAAATACATGAGTAATTCTATCACAGTCCACAGATTATCAGCATACGTCACGAAGTCACGACATGTGAACGGGCTACGTCACTGCTTGATATCTCTTGTTGATCTACGTCATTGATCAGTTATCGGAGGTCAGGTAATAACATGACGTAGGCTAAAACTGTATAAGTTTTGGACATGCGTAATGAGGATTCCGGGTGGCATGCGTTTCGGGGATCTATCGATCAACAAATTGATTTGTTGTGAGCGTTTCCACAAATCCATAGTGCAATATGGTTGTGTTGAGAACTTTCGCATTTATTCAGTACCAGTTGCGCCCCGCGGTTTCACGCGCATAATCCTCGATCCAGTGGGAATATCAGGATAAAAAGCATCCTATGTCCTAATCCAGGTCATGGTCTGCCCATGTGCCATATTTCATCCAAATCCGTTCAGCCGTTTTAGCGTGAAAGCGTAACAAACAAACATACTAAGAATCATTTTCTCTTTGTAATATAAGTTTTGATTACATTTAGCGACTCGATTTCATTGTTATAAGTTTAATATTAATGTAGTATACACATAAACCTTCCGGAACAAATTCTCTAAATGATGGTGAAAATCGTATCAAAATCTGTAGCGTAGTTTACAAGAACAACGCGGTTCACGCGGCGACTTTAATCGAAACTTAATATTATAAATAAACGTGAAAGTTTGGATGGATGGATGTTTGTTGCTCTTTCACGCAAAAACTACTGAACGGATTTGGATGAAATTTGGCACACAGGTGGTTTATAACCAGCATTAACATATAGGATACTTTTTATTCCGATATTCCCGCGGGATTGACACTTATGCGGGTGGAACCGTGGAGCGCTACTAGTTATAAATAAACGTGAAAGTTTGTATGGATGGATGGATATTTGTTACTCTTTCACGCAAAAACTACTGAACGGATTTGGATGAAATTTGACACACAGATGGTTTCTATCCAGCATTAACATATAGGATACTACATATTTATCCCGATATTCCCACGGGATCGAAACTTACGCGGGTGAAACCGCGGGGCGCAGCTAGTTATAAATAAAGCGAAAAGATTAGATTCTTAGTATGTTTGTTTGTTTCGGTTTCGCGTTTAAACGGCTGAACGGATTTGGATGAAATTTGGCACATGGGTAGACCATGACCAAGATTAGGACATGGGATACTTTTTACCCCGCTATTCCCAAAAGATCGATATTTTTGCGGGAGAAACCGCTGAGCGCAGTTTTTTTAATATCTACTATGTATGGATCTAAATTATTGTCCATATTAAAACAGTCCACAGCGCTTATTAATTCTTTCATTTGCATCAGCATCTTTGATATTACACCACTAAACTCCTCGACGACCTTCAATCGTGTTTGTGTATTTAGTGTAAGGCTTTAGTGAATGTTACCGCACCCACGATGCAGCAATAATCCTAGTATAGACAAAGGATTCATTCTAATAAATATATATATTCATGCCAGTATTATCTATTAGCATGACGTAATCATACTATTATATTTTAGAATCTAGTTTAACATCCCACTTCTGTAAAAAAGCTTTGCGCTAAAGATGACCAATAAATTTATATAATTTATTGTTTTGTATTTTGACAATCAATTATTATTATTTTTTTTTTTTAATATCTGGGTAATTCTAATCTAGCGGCATTTTTTACCTTATTTTAATTTTGTTAACATGCGGATAATGTAGTGGGCTGCAATATTGTAGCGGTATCTACAACGCCACATGCGAACAACGCGTCATGCTGACGTCACGCAAATCCTGCATCTCGCAAGCAGAGTTGTTGGCGTTGAAGGCGTTGCGCGATGTAGATACCGCTACACTACTTATGAGCCTATATTATTGTTATTAGTAAACATTTTGTATTATAGCTGTTTATTGTCCCATCCTACTAATATTATAAATGCGAAAGTTTGTTTGATGGATGGATGGATGTTTGTGACTCTTTCACGCAAAAACTACTGAACGGATTTAGATGAAATTTGGCACACAAATGTTTTTTTCAGAAATCAGAAATATTTATTTGAAATTTATAGGTACAATAGATGTAAAATTGTATGTACAGTTCGCTACAACCAGCCATTAATTGCATACAAAAAAAACCGGCCAAGTGCGAGTCGGACTCGCCCATGAAGGGTTCCGTTACGTTACGATTTATGACGTATTAAAAAAAAACTACTCACTAGATCTCGTTCAAACCAATTTTCGGTGGAAGTTTATATGGTAATGTACATCATATATTTTTTTTAGTTTTATCATTCTCTTATTTTAGAAGTTACAGGGGGGGGGGACACACATTTTACCACTTTGGAAGTGTCTCTCGCGCAAACTGTTCAGTTTAGAAAAAAATGATATTAGAAACCTCAATATCATTTTTGAAGACTTATCCATAGATACCCCACACGTATGGGTTTGATGAAAAAAAAAATTTTGAGTTTCAGTTCTAAGTATGGGGACCCCCAAAATTTATTGTTTTTTTTCTATTTTTGTGTGAAAATCTTAATGCGGTTCACAGAATACATCTACTTACCAAGTTTCAACAGTATAGCTCTTATAGTTTCGGAAAAAGCGGCTGTGACATACGGACGGACAGACAGACAGACAGACATGACGAATCCATAAGGGTTCCGTTGCCATTTGGCTACGGAACCCTAAAAAAGATTATAATCATCATCATCATCATATTAATCAGTGAATGAATTTCATTTAAGTACATAATTACAGTTAAAATCTTCTCTAATTGTGTACAGAAAAATAACATATGTACGAGTATTCACATTCCAATCACAGTCTTTTAAAAATACAATCAATTTACCTAAATTTTTGACAAGTTTTTCACATTGGTTGTCGCTGATATGAGATTGCTACTTGAATTTGAACGTTTTGTAAGTACGAGAACTGGCCTTCAGGTATCTACTATAATTTTTTGCCCAATTAGTGACGCAACCATCTCTTAATTTCATTCTCCGAAAACCCAGTCACAATTCAAGATTTTTTAATATTATTTTCGGTGCAGCGATGACTCAATAAGGAATTCTTTCCTGATGATATTCTGACTCAGACGAGCCATGTGATTGGCACTGCCATTCGCCAGCCAAATTCACGAGATGCATCGAGTAAATCCGTTTCCGATTGTCATTGTTAACGATTGTGATCATTGTCTAAATTAAATGCTGTTTATTTCATTGCTAAATAATAAATAACAGCGCCACGGGTTGTTCGAAGGTTCAGCTATACTTGCCGCGGTCAGTCCGTGGATGGGTGACCATCCATTATGTAACGAGACTTCGGTGACTCGGAAAACACGTTAAACTGTCAGTCGTAGATCTTTTAAATGTCTCAGGTCAACGCAAAACTGTTGGAAATAATATATATAAAATACTGTTTGTATTGTCAACATCCGGCTAAAACGGTTCATTTTAAATATGGGTTACGTTATTAATATCGTGAAATGAAAAAGAATATCAACTGGCATCATTGTTGCTATTTTCGACGAGGCATTCTGAACTGACGACTGCGCAAGATTGGATTGTCCAGCAGAATAACACACGCATCAGACTGCACCCTAATTGCGTAACGCACCCTCAACCACAATCTGTATAATTTTGAAGGATATTGCCAATCCATTGCTTTCTATGTTCGAAAAATTTGTCTGCTCAACAACGTAAATAACGCAATGAATGTTGTTGAACTGTCAAAATGAAAGCCATTGCTACTGATAGTGTATTACGCAATTACCCGGCAGCATCCGTTGCATAGTTTAAAAGAATAACGTGGTCACACAGACAGACATGAACGAAGAACTAAACGATCCTGCAGGCAGACGCGAAAAGCGACCAAGGGCTGATTATTCAATCGACCGATAATTTTTATTCGTGGAATAAAATTGACGTCTGACAGTTTTTGTATGAAAGAACTGTCAAAAATTCAAAATTATTCCTCCGATAAAGTTGTCTGGCGTTGGAAAAATCAGTCTTCATAGTTACACATAATTTATTATAAGTATATTATATAGATTATAAAACTACAGACACATATGAATATATGAGGGTCTGCCCCTCATGGGTTCACTGGCCCTTCAGGGATGGGGGAAAATATAGCTTGCGTCGTGGTTTGCATACATTTTACATGAACTTGTTCATACATTTCCGCACGACCGGAAATCCCTGAGCCGGAACTGTGTAGATATAGCTAAAAACTATCAAAATTATTTACGTATCAGGGAAAAGGTAAAAGACTAAAAAGTCGGAGATAGACGTAAAAGTCATACTAATAATATAAAATGCGAAAGTTATACATGTACACACGGCTACACTTCAAGCTATACAAAACCAGTTTGTCTTGGCCTCACTTTGTATGATATTTTCTCACAATGAACGGTCAGCCAATACTGGTTTGCATAGCTTGATGTGTAGCCGTGTGTACTTTATGCGTCTAAACTACTGAAGCGATCGATTAATTGACATTGACAATACATCCATGATATTATACCCTACCCGTTAACCCTTCGTATCCACGCGAGAACAGTGGCTTTTTAATTGGTTAATTAAGGTAAGATTGGTGGTCAGACTTTCGGGAGTCTACCCATAACGATATTCAGCCAGCTTCACCCTGTGGTATGTAAGGATCGTAGCTGGTGGCTTTCTGTAGCTTCTGTCTACGCCCATGAAGAAGAAGGTGTGATTTTGTGGTCTCAAAATTATCGAAGTTTTAGTTTTACTTACCCATTAATTAACAAGTCAACGTAATATTTAGTTAATTTAGCTACAAACCAACATAGTCGGTGTGAACGGTTCAATTATCAGCATTCGTTCACAGTTCAAGGTTTTCCTAAGGCATTGAGCTCGTTTTCACGTGTATGTTATTGTAATTATCGTTTGTTGAAACTTAAGGACAAATTATTTATTTATTGGAACGAAGTTCCTTATCGCGCGTTGCGAAAGGGGGCTAGACGGAAAAAATTAAGACCAAAAGTTGGAACGATACTTCTTGCTATAGTTGTAAGCCGTGCGGCGTGCGCGTGTTTCTCTCTCTCTCTCTCTCTCTCTTACACACTACAATTCCTCTACAATCCCTTCACTAATTAATCGAAAGGAACTTCGTTCCGTCCGGGTGTCCCTTGACACCTCTCAAATTTTTATTATGGTTGTATTTCCTTCATATGAGGAGAAGGGTTGGTACAGATGTTTAGAGTGGCATACCGAGTGATTTGATGATGCTGGGAGTCTTAGCATAATCAGCCTATAATGTGCCCACTGCTGGGACCCAGACCTCCTCTCGGTGCTCTCACCGATAGTGATAGAGAGAGAGGGTGAGATAGTGGGCTGTAATCCAACACGTGGGCCCCGTGCGGGTTGATGGATGTCACATGTCTTAGAGCTTTCTGTTTTAGGACATGCCGTTTGCCTCAGATTGATTTCCTTCACCGTTTCACTTCCTGTCTCCGAGGGAAAGCCTGTGTCCCAGCGGTGGGAACATTATACGCTAATCATGCTATTGGGCTTGCGGTCAATGACGTTTATAGTAAACTTAACCCCGAACAATTGAAACTCAGATTCTTCATTTGTGGTCAATGCCTAAGTCAATGCTGCCCTTTCAGTTTACGTCCAAAGTGACGCATCCTGCAGCGCTATAGCGCATGCGTCAAAAGTTGATAGACAGAGCATCACCATCACAAGTATAATAGCTATTGTTGAGTAGTTGCAATAAAGCCTCGGATACACTAGGGGACATTTTGTCCTGCAACATGACGCGCAAAACTCAATCTACGCGTCGCTGCCACGTTGCAAGGTGTCCCGCAACATTTTACGTGACGCGGGACATGTTGCTTGCTCCCGCTCCGAGAGCGAGCGCACGCGTCCCGCGTCCGTGTCGCGATATTTGTAGGCCTGCAAAATGTTCCACGACATTCTCTCGGGACATTCACGTAGTTGTCGAGCGCCATGTTCCGCAACATGTCGCTCCATTTATCCCCTAGTGTATTCGTGGCTTAATAGTCTACATCGCGGCAGGCCCAGACGGAAATGGCGCGATGAGCTGGACTCCTTTCATAAAGATTGGTCCTTGGCAGCTCTGCACAGAGACAGGTGGAAAGAATAGGGAGGCCTCTGCTCAGCTGTGGGACATTAACGGCTAATAATAATAGTAGTTGCAAGCGCAGCTACCGAAGGCTGGGACATGGGGGTCGATTCCTAAAACGGACAATGTTTTCATTATTGGAGGAAGAAGAAAATTGGTATTTCATACTATCCATACTCATATGCAAAAGAGGGGTCCATGGCTAAATAAAAACAGCCGCACAGTTCGATCGTTCAGGTTAAGCTACGCTTGCCGCGATTGGTCTGAGGATGGATGACCATATGATATGGCCGGCCCATTGCCATTTCAGATTGCTTATCCTTTGAGCTATGTCGACAGCTTTGGTCAAAAGCCAGCAAGCTTTAATTCTATAGGAAAACTGTGGAGGTAGAAAAGGAAATTCATTTATGAGTGTAGAGTGATTAGGTCAAAGACACGATTAGATTTTCTGATATGAAAAATACGCATAATTATCAATTTAATATATATCTATACTAATAATATAGTCGAAGAGTTTGTTTGTTCGAACGCGCTAATCTCTGGCTAAACTACCGCTCGAATTTGCAAAAAATCTTTTGGCATTTGATAGCCTAATTCTTGAGGAACGCTATAGGCTATTTAAAATCACGCTAGGACCCTTGGGGGCCGAGCAAAAAGAAATAGAACGGAAACAAAGTGATAGCTCGGGCAGGTGATGGATGCGTTGCGACGGGGGAAACAAGAAAGTTCTAGTTTATTTATATGCAGTGACAACCTTATGGAAAAATGACTAACTGTCAACCAATACCAAACATTGGACGCAATAAATACTGATATTCAGGCCCCGCTTCCCGTTGTAGCAGATACTGAAATCAGTCACTCACCAACCGCCAATTAAACAGGGCAAAAAACAGTCATTCTAACCAAGTTATTATTATTAAAATTAACAGGAAAATATGCAATAATCCGGCTGGTGGAAGTTTTAAGGAAATAATTTGTGAATATTAACAGTTTTGTGCCCGCTGTGTCGCGTTATGGTCATAGTTTTAGTGATTTAGTGTTGAAAAGTTGAATAATTTAAATGGTGTTTTTTAGTGGTTTTGTTGTGCATTAGGTGGTCAAAATGGATTCTAAAAAGCTGATGCATGATATTGTGTGGGGTAAGCTTTATTTGTTGAATAAAATTATTCTATTGTTCCCGTATATGATGTGTCTTAAAATAGTTATAGGTGTGGCTATTAATGGCGTTCAATTAACATGGTTTGATGAGGAAACCGGCATGTCCAAGAACCAAAAATTCGACGACATGTAACATCCACCAACCCACACTGGGCCCGCTTGGTGGATTATGACCCACTATCTCTCGCAGAGGGTCTGTGTCCCAGCAGTGGGAACATTATTGTAGTAACGGTTCAGTAATAAAATTGCAACTTTGTGATAAACAGTCCAACTTGAAACAAAGGAACAAACTTTTAAAATACCTATTCAAAAGATTGAACCAAGCTTTCATAATAACAAAAGTATTGGTTGGTCTTTTATGACCAGCAGTTTATTACAAACTAGCGGACCCGGCAGACGTCGCCCTGCCTGAAAAAGCAGCGCCACCTACCGGGTCCAATTGTGTATAAAAACCTTGTCCTGACAATACCAAACACAAAAAAAAAGAATTATCCAATTTGGTGCAGTCGAAGTTATGCGCGTACATACATTTCGGTCAATAATTTTTATTATAGATAGATATAAACCTTTTATCAAACTATATTCATAGAAAACCTCAATGTAATCGGCCCATCCGTTATGGAGCTGCAATGCCACCCACCCACAGACAAAACGATCCTTCCATTTGCTACGGGAGACTAAAGAGAGATGAACTTCTAAAACAATGTTTACTCAATACTCAACATATTTATTACATACCGAGACCCCTCCGTGCCTCGGAAACTACGTTAAGCTGTTGATCCCGGCTGTCATTCGTATATCTTGACAGTCGTTACGGGTCGTCAGCATCCCGAAAGTGACAGCCAGTCTTACCAAGGGTATTGTGTTACCCAGTGACACGGAGAGGAGGCCTGTGTTCCAACACTGGAAACGTTATAGACTGATTATTATTTGTAGTTGGTGTTACACAAGTACCTACACAGTAACGAATAACTCTAAAACAGGAAAAATATCAACAGAAGTGTTTCCTGTGGCGCATAGGAAACTGATATACATCCAAGGGCGCGCTATCGTTCAGTGCCTAGTGTGTTAGGCGCTTCACCCACTGCACCGCGCCACGCGACGGGGCGCAGGAAACGGAGCCAAATTCCCGGCGCGGAAACGCGTTTTTATTGAATTAGTATGTAAACAATCACGCGCGGGGGCGCGTTATCTGCGTCCCGTCGCGTGGCGCGTTTTAGTGTGTGATGCGCCTTACAGCCACAAACATCACGCCTGTACGGTTAAGCAGAGGCAGAGGAGACACTCATTTTGTTGCCATGTCATAGGGGGCGTAAACATCTTAACTAATGTTTTAAAGATGTATTTGTTTGTGAGTTTGTATGTAGGGGGTAATCTCCAGAACTCATCATCATCATCTGCCTAGCCTTTTTCCCAACTACGTTGGGGTCGGCTTCCAGTCTAACCGGATGCAGCTGAATACCAGTATTTTACATGGAGCGACTGCCTATCTGACCTCCACAACCCAGTTACTGGGTAATACGATACCCCTTGATAAGACTGGTTGTCAGACTTTCGGGCTTCTGACTACCCATAACGACTGTCAAAGATCCACGAATGACAGCCCGGACCAACGGCTTAACGTGCTTTCCAAGGCACGGAGGGGTCTCGGTATGTAAAGATGGTCACCCAGAACTACCGGACGGATTTGAAAAAATATTTTTGCATATGATAGCCCAATTCTTAATACAGGTTATAGGATGTTTAACATCACGATACTACTCTAAGGAGCCGAATAAAAGGAAAAAAGGCAGAAAGATCGCTAAGCGAAAACGAAGTAGTGCCACGGATGAGTGATAGGATGCGAGGCTGAAATTTGGCTCGGAGGCTGAAATTTCACGCGGCTGAAGTCATGAGCAGAAAGCTAGATTATGATTTTCTAAGCTCATAACTTTTAGTAATTTATTAAGTTCTGTTGACAGCGACGCGGGCGAATTTGTAATGCTCTATGATTCCTCCTCCCTTTTTTATGTTTTACATATTATTTTATGATGCTAGCTCATAAAATATGATAATATCTTGTCTGAAAAAAAAATACGTTTTCGCTATAAAGATAGATAGATAGATAAAACGTTTATTCAGTGCAACAAAAACTGAACAAACAAAAAAACTAAATACAAAAACTTATTAAAACGTCACAGAGTTGCGTCAACGACTGATTTACTTACAGCTCCACATAGAGGTTACATGGTCAATGTAGGTACTACAAATCTACAGACGCCAGCAGGTCAAGCTACCCGAAACTGTCAAATTTTCCCAATCAACCTTGAACCTTATGCTTTAACGATAAAGTTCAAAATCTACTAAAGAAATCTGACAGATTGTAGTAGCTTGATGTGCTGGCGTCTGTACAACTTATCATTAACATAGCTACCTAACATAGCATCACGACCGTGTTCCCTTTCAGCAACATTTTGCCAGTAATGTTTAAATTCCATGTAATAGGGGGCAGTCCTATTGCCATGTCGGGAATTGATAGCCGATTCCCGGCCACCGCAGGCGCGGGCTTGCGGACGGCGAGCAATAGGTAGCTCGCCGTCCGGTAAGGACCAGGCCCAGGTCGGTCGACGGCGCGTTGTATTCCACGCGCGCCTCAAAGAGATGTCAGCACAAAGTGACGGGGTCCGCTAAGGCCGTTGACTGCCAGGGTCGCGGGTTGTTGGAAAGAGATACCGTGGCCCCTGGCACAGACATCTGAAGAAAAACGGGTGGGTTTTAGTCAGTAAACATGCCCTCCCGCTCTGCCCAGAGCGGGAGAAGTTATTTGATGATTTCCCACCCAAAAAAAAGGCCATCAACCGGGCATAGATCCAGACTGGGCTGTTACTGAGGTATTCTTGATGGTAAAACCGTTTTGAGGCACAGAGGGCAGGATAGGACGCAGAGTCTAATGCTGGCTGGTTAGCTGTATAACAGAAGCCCAATTCTCGTGATTTAAAACGTTCAAAATCTAGTCGCAGTGTCACAGTCATCTCGGCGACAAACAAATGTCAAATACTTGTCAAAAATGCAGGGAAAGACGTATTTTTGACAGATTGAGACTGAGATCTGGAATTCTGGTAATATTAAGAACACAACAATCACAGTCTGTGCGTTCTTAAAATTACCAGAATTGCCTCCCAGTTTGCTAACTTTATTTGTCAACAACATATAAGTTCAATGTAATTAAAACAAAAACAACCGTTTTCCTCCTACACTTTTATAATGTTTTGATGTGTCACAATAATACTCATAACAAAATCGAGACTGGGTGTCTCGTGAAAAGTGTGGATAAACTTAGGCTATTTAACATCACACGTTGACCCTCAGGAGCCGAGCAAAAGGAAAAAGGTTAGAAAGAACGCAAATCAAAAACGAAGTAATAGTGCGGGCGGGCGATGCGATGCAAGAAAGTAAGAAATTTCACGAGGGCAAAGTCGCGAGCAGAAACTAGTAAATAATAATAATCTGATTCTAACAGTACAACAATTGAATAGTCAGCACGGTGGTAGCGAGGCTGACTGCCAAGTGTACGCCAGACGTTCAGTCACCAGCACGTCAGTGTCACTTTAACTGGCCCTTTCAAAGTCAAATTATTGTCTTAGATGTGCGGTTGACTCATCATTTTAAGCATCGCCACTCGTGAAAAAAATATAGGGAAATTAGAGGTATTTTTGACAGATTGAGACTGAGATCTGGGGGCCTAAAAATGCCACTTTAAGCAATACCTCTAAAAGCTATTCATTTCCTGAATTCCCAGCAGATCATTAGCAATTCCTCTAATTTTCGTAAAATTTAATTTCATATTTGGTGTAAACATTGCCGCATGAAAAAAATAAAAACCGTAATTTTATCGGTAAATTTTTCATTACAGTTTTTATTAATCAAATTGGTTTTTTATTTTTTATTTCTACAGTTTAAATGATATTTCATTGTGATATGAACTGCACACAGATCACATTATGAATTGTCAGTTTGTGACCATTTTACGATTTTTAATATGAACCAAATTGAACCTCTTATGATACTGCCAAAGTGGTCCTTTTAGGTCCCCAGACTGTGAACGTTCTTAAAATGACCAGAATTGCCCCTCAGTTTGCGCGTCGATGTCCCTGCCACTCTGTATATAAAAGTAGTTCACCCTTTTATAATCATAAAAACCGGAAAACTAAGATATTACTAGTCTACTGAAATCTTACTTCACAGACTTCTTGTTCGTGTCGTTGGTATTTTTTTTTTGGACCAGTATTCACCAAATTTCTACGGCTTTCTGAGTGGCAGCACAGCAGCGCAGGCACAAAACCGAGATAATTAAAGTATTTTGGCGAAGGTGCCAACTTTCAAAATGCACTCTTAGTTGTCTGCCTTGAAAATCTGTCAGATTCTTCAAGACTTTTAGTATCATTGGGGTTCTCACCAACCTTATCATTCAGCAGTTCTTCCTCTGCTGGAAATTTCCACTGTTGAAAATAGGCCTCCCCAAAGCACTGCTATCTGATTCCCGCGACCTTTGCCAGGTCATCTGTCAACCTTTCGGCAAAGGTTGACAAATGACCTGTTCTGCGGTCAGCGTCAGGATGGCTGGACCAAACGAGATATGTTCTTGAGACCATGTGCACTATTTATTACCTACTTGCTACTATTTACTACCTATAGTGAAATATTTGCTACCTTTTCATTAAGAAATTTATCAAAGAAATAAAGTGGTCAGCCAACCTGACGTCAGGTTGGCTGACCACTTTCAAGTTCTATAGTTTTAGCGTTGTATTAACCGCGTTGTTAATGTAAATATTCACTACCTGATTGCTACCTTCACATATATTTTTTACACAACTCTATGAAGCTCCTATAAAAAGTTATTAATAAAAGCCATTTAAACGCCTGTACATCAATTATTAACATCTTTTCTTCTCAGAACAATTGCTAAAAATGTTTTTATAGGCGCTTAGTAGCTTATGAACAACTTGTTTCTGGATAATTTTATAATTATTAACATAACGCATTTATGTTATAAGTATGTTACGTGTGTAAGTGTGTTAAGTGTGTACGTTTAGTTCATTTAAAATGAATGTAAATATTACTTTAAAGTCGAAAAGCAAAAAAAAATTCTAGTGACTTCTTGGCGGCCAATCTCAACGGAGACTAACCTTCAGCGCAATATTGTAGTGAACAAGTGTGTGCGTAGCCACAGATGTACTCTCTCTACCCTCACTCTCAGTATCCGATAGATGAATAGATGGTTTTTGGTGTGATAACCTCGGAAAGCACGTACGTAACACACGTGACACACGCACGTAACACAATCGTTATCCTTAATCGAATAATTTTTGAAAATCCAGCTACACGGACTTCGAATTGTGTTCCAAATTTTTTCTCGTAAGATATTAGCCCACTGATGTTTTGGTAAAAGAGTCTTTATCCTAAAGTTAGAGAATTTATCTTTATTTCTTTTTACACATTGTACAATAGGCTGGATTTTCTGCCACTGATAAAAATCTATGTAAAAATCAAAAGTTTTGCAGTTAGAAGTTGGGATTGTTGTAATCACTGTATTCTTTTCAGTTATGCATTTACTACTTACAGGTCTACAATTGTCGAAAAAAAAAAAATCGTAATTTTTTTTTATTGATTGATATATAGCTTTTTCTGACATTTTATATTCTAAAAGTTCACTAAGTTTATGAAACACTGGATCACACGGTGACGGAAGATCATTTTTTTCAGAAAAAATATTTTCGAACGTTGAATAAACACTTTTTTGATCTTTTAACGATACTTTTAATTGTCTTCCTGGCTTCATCGTGAAAACACTCTTATATCTAATGTGATTTTTAATAAATTATTGTTAACGTGTGCACGTCAGAAACAACAAAACTTGAACTTGAACAGAATAATTTATCATCATAGTTGTGAATATTGTAGGTAGTTTTAAATAAAAATAATCAAAGATGTCAATTAATTATTATCAAATATTGTATCGTAACTTAATAAAGCTACTACAATCTGCCAAATTTCTTTAACAGGTTTTCAACTTTATCGCTAAAGCATCAAGCTTCAAGGTTGATTGGGAAAATTTGACAGTTTCGGGTAGCTTGATGTACTGGCGTCTGTACAATCACTTTTATTTAACGACAATTATGAAGAGTGATGCCCTTAAAGTCACTCCGGGGATGGCACGTAATCCGACACGACCGGAGACGGATCAGGCGCAGGACCAACGGCTTAACGTGCTTTCCGAGGTAATCACACCAAAAACCATCTATTCATCTATCGGACAATGAGAGTGAGGGTAGAGAGAGTACATCTGTGGCTACGCACACACTTGTTCACTACAATATTGCGCTGAAGGTTAGTCTCCGTTGAGATTGGCCGCCAAGAAGTCACTAGAATTTTTTTTTTGCTTTTCGACTTTAAAGTAATATTTACATTCATTTTAAATGAACTAAACGTTTATGTTATAAGTATGTATGTACATACTTATAACATAAATGCGATATGTTAATAATTATAAAATTATCCCGAAACAAGTTGTTCATAAGCTACTAAGCGCCTATAAAAACATTTTTAGCAATTGTTCTGAGAAGAAAAGATGTTAATAATTGATGTACAGGCGTTTAAATGGCTTTTATTAATAAATTTTTATAGGAGCTTCATAGAGTTGTGTAAAAAATATATGTGAAGGTAGCAATCAGGTAGTGAATATTTACATTAACAACGCGGTTAATACAACGCTAAAACTATAGAACTTGAAAGTGGTCAGCCAACCTGACGTCAGGTTGGCTGACCACTTTATTTCTTTGATAAATTTCTTAATGAAAAGGTAGCAAATATTTCACTATAGGTAGTAAATAGTAGCAAGTAGGTAATAAATAGTGCACATGGTCTCAAGGACATATCTCGTTTGGTCCAGCCATCCTGACGCTGACGTTCTGCGGTATTGCGGTTTGGTCATGACTGTTACAGTCATGAGCAAACCGCAGTAATTATACCACTTTTCTCGATCTAAGATCCCTTTATAAAGTACTAACTACTGCCCGTGACTTGATCCGCATGAAAAAGTCTTCAGCTTTATTATTAGTATAGTTAGAAGGTTAGTATGGTTCCGAATATAGCCCATAAACAACTTACTTCGTGAAGTAACTGAATCATTCATTTGAAGTTTCGATCGTCACTTGAATGCTATTTTTATAAGAACGGAAGTTCTTGAAACTTCTTTACTTGAATATTTTATATCGCCTAACAATCTTGGGGTTTACCGCTTACGTTACACTCGTCGAGCAGAACAAAATTAATCGAAAAGTAAATTGTCACGCGATTCTGTACCATATACGGACTAATTGTAACCTTGACCTGTACCCTAATTGCAATTGCGTAACACACTATCTATCATAACCTGAATCATTTTGACGGATATTGCTAATCCATTGCTTCGTATGTTCGGAAGATTTGTCTGCTCAACAACGTAAATAACGCAATGGATGTTGTTGAACTGTCAAAATGAAAGCTATTCCTACTGTAAGTGTGTTACGCACATTAGCCCGCTGCCCTGCTTTACCTGACCGTCAAATGATCGGCAGGGTTCGGATTTTTTGATGACAAAGTAATAAGTGGAGATTTGGTATCTCTAAGCTAGGATAAGACGGACTTGGGAGAATCTAGCGTTTTGATATTACTTTTCTGTAACTGTGTCACTGCAGCAAAGATCTCATGAGAAAGATAGGATGAACATTTTTCTTCTTCTTAGCGTGTCTATGGCAATCTAACGGACTCTGGCCAGAATTCGGCTACGTGTTTGGCGCCATCACTAACGTCCATCAGTTTCTGTAACGTGCAGCTGACAAGACACGATATTAAGTGTCCCATCGTTTGTGGGTGAGCATTGGTGATCATGCTCACCTATAGCATAATTAGCCTATAGTATTCCCACTGTTGGGACACAGTCCTCCTCTCTTCGAGAGGGAGGCTATAATCTACCACGCGGGTCCAGTGCGGGTTGGTAGAAGTCACATGTTTTCGAATTTTTGGTTCTAGGACATGCCGTTTCCTTACGAGGTTCTCCTTCACCGTTTTAAAAGCAGTGGTTATGAATTTTTTTACACAAAGTAAATCGTCTGCCTGGGTTCGAACCCACGATCTACAACTATTTAAGTCGAGGCCGTTACTACTGGGTCAGCACGACCCGCCCTCTATTAAATGCAAAATGTAGTTTTACCACCTCTGCCTAATACAGGCGTGATCCTCGCCATCATCATCGGCGTAGCTTTTTCCCAACTATGTTGGGGTCAGATTCCAGTCTAACTGGATGCAGTTGAATACCAGTATTTTACATGGAGCGACTGCCTATCTGACGTATCTGACGTGTAAGACTGGTTGTCAGACTTTCGGACTTCTCACGACTCGGTAACGACTGTGGAGGATCCACGAATGACAGCCGGGACCATCGGCTTACGTGCTTTCCGAGGCACGTAGGGGTCTTTTTATGTGAAGATCACCCATCCATGGACCAACTGCGGCAAGCGAAGCTTAACCTGATCGATCTACCCGTGCGGCTATTATTACTTAGCCACAAGCGCCTAATACAGACGTGATGTTATATAAAAATACCTAGTGCATAACCTCTTCGCCAACCTCTTCAATATTATGTAAATGTTCATTCATTTTCAAGGTCGATTTCTCAAGAGTAGTCTTTGACCGTGGACCCGTGGTGTTACTAATGACTTAGCATTAGCATCGTAATAATATAATTATCTTGTCAGCCATTACATATTGCATGTTGTGTCAGCAGAACAAATGGCATGAATGAATGAACAATTTTTTATGAGATGAGGAGTTTTGGTCGCGGAAGCTATGTTTTAGCTGATTTGCTCATTGACGTATTTTTTTTTTTTGTTTGAATCTTGTTTCTATACAAAGTAAATTGCACTTATTGATCCTTGAAGTCAGTTTTTTTAGGTGTGTGCTATTTTGTTCGTTAGTATCCAAACGTGTCAACAAATATGAATTTTTGGAAAAACAACTTTTACTTACCTACTAATAAAGTTCACTTTACGCTACAACTTCAAATTTTCATGAACTTTTCCCACGGATATCACGGGATATGCCTTGGGGGCGTGGCACGTGGCACCTCAATATTATAAAATTGTTCTTATGTTCGAACGGCGGCTGTACGCTTCATTCAGTCGCTTTGCAACTGCGTACAGTGTACTATTGATGCGTAAAAAATCAAAATGCCGAGTTGTGCAGTAATTATATGTAAAAATAGATCAAATACCATCAACCTGAAAACAAATGGTGTGTCCTACCACCGGTAAGTAACCAATTAAGTCACTGTTTTATATTTTAAATCAATTTTTAAATGTTTTATTAACTTTCGTCCGGAGCGACACGAACTAGCCCGAACTAGCCCGAATCTTCCCGAACGCAACGAACGTTTTGAATTTAGAGAGGTGCAATCGAGTGCGTGCGACTGATTTTATCGATATGCGTATTATTGCAGCTGAATATTTTTTTACAGAATTCAATGGATATTCTCGTATTACATGTATAGTAAAAGAGTTAAATTAGTTATTAATTTAATGTTGTTTGAACCAAATTAAGACATTGTTATTTCAATACTTACAGTTACTCGTGAAAAGTTAAAACTCAAATTAATATTACATCGCTGGAAAAAAAAAATATAAAAATAAATATTTATGAAAATAAAAAAAATATTTTGCGCAATATTCTTGTATTGATCACTAAATCGCAAGCACTCAATTCATGTCAATCATAAGGCCGAGCAGCCGCCAAAGTTCGAAATTTGAATTAGAAAATTCGCGGTCCGTCGCTATTTTGTCAAATCTTTGTCTATAATACTGAGGGTTTAACATTTTATTTCTTTACAAATGTGTTAAATAAGCGTTCAATTTAACCGGTAATACAATATTAAAAAACTATTCCCATTTTATTTTAATAAAAATAAACTATATTTTCGTATAGGTATTTATATTAAAAAAAAAAGAAATTATTTAAAGAAAATTAAACGAAGTTATTATAATACAAGAATGTGCTATAATTAAATATCGACAAAAATTATCGACCATCGCTTTCGACTCCCTAATTGCATGCGTGTGCATTGAATAGCAAATGTTTACAAGTGAATGCCCCGCCCATTCTATGCATGTGTGCTGTTAGAAATTGACTTAGTGTAGCTGCTTTCTTCTTAGTATGCGTGTTCAAATTTTAAGTGTGTGTCGTAAGTACACTAGTTGTTAATGTTGTAAGTATTTGGGTGGGAGATTAGCGGCGGCACTAGGACTCCTTACTATTCCGCAATGAAGGCATATCTCCGGATATCTATGACTTTTCCATAAAACTAGTCATTCCGAAAATCTACTTAATTGATACCAGCATAAAGTTGATATTCATTTTAATGGAAATGACATCAATTGGAAATGGACTTGAATATATCTCTTCTTCAGCCTTTCGCCAGCCAATGCTGAGTGTAGGCATCCTGCAATGTACGCCACTCTTCTCTGTCTCTCGCCTTCCTAAGCCAGAGAATCCTATCCTTGAATATATACTGGGCCCTAATTCACTATGATTCCTCACTTTGAAACCACGTCAGTTCCTTAGTCACGCCAATTTCGCGTTCATTTCGCGCGGTTTCGTTCATTGTCATAAAGAATACGGTTCTTGTATAGGTTTCAAATCCTGGCGATTTGAAACCTATACAGGAACCGTATTCTTTTAACCTGTACAGGAACCTCCTGCGTGGTGTGGTGTGGTCATGGTCGTTCGAGTCTCGTCGTTCCGTGGTTCCGTCTCGTGGTTCTGGCATGTTTTGCCAGTACCAGACCAGACTGTAAACAATTTTTATATTGGGGATTACTACATTTATATTTCTGTTTTTTTTTATCTTTTTTATTACGAACGGTTTTAATGTACACGTCTTTCTACATCGTTGTCACATGTATAATTTCAACATGAATGATTTCACCAACATTTTGTTACAATATTTTGATTTAAAAGAGTATCCGTGGAGTTTCTTACCCATTTTTCGCCGTAGGAACCTACTACGCAGTGAATTGCAACTGGCGTCATCTTTCTGACTAATGACTACTCCTTGACAATTCAAAGGACCTGCAGCCCAATAAATTCCCGTAATTAAAAACTATATCCGTAACTAAATCAATGTCAAAAAGTTGTCAAAAATGTAAGGAAATTAGAGGAATTTTAATAAATAAATTCCATGTGGTTTTGTATCATAACATGACTATAGTAAGTTAAACACAATATTAGCAACCATCTAAATACTTTAAACGTAGTGAAACAATCACTGTGTTATGGGCCATAATAAACATGTATTGGATTCTCTCAACTCATGCACACCTACCCGCAGTGGAGATACGCATAGTCGTATGCGTGTCGTGCACTAATTAGTTTCGTGTGAAACTTCTTTGCAACTACCCTTTTAATACTACTTTAACTATTAGGAAATATTAGGTACTAACCCACTACGCCAGTCGGCTATAAGTATTTTTAATTATAATATTGTATTTTCTCTGTAAGTGATTGTAAATTTTTTGAAAAAATAAATGTCTAAAACCGTAAACCGTAATTTGTGACAGACTGATATTAGTACGTTCTTAAAATTACGAGAATTGCCTGTCTGTAATTGTTTTATTTGAAATAAATGCTTTGAGTTTGAGTTTGAGGGCTTCTTCTCAAACCTCAAGTTTTTAGACAATGATATAAAACAATAATCAATCATTTATGCTCTGCCTGCAGTTTCCACCCAGTTGTTGTCTGGAAAAGATTGTTTCTAGCGATAACACCGTCATTTATACCGCTCGGATCTTTGTTATTCTTGATGTTTTTCCCCCGATTGTATGTACAATCTACAGCCAAAACCGATGAATACATTAGTTTTTTAATTTTTTTAATCTTAATAAAATTATTGTGCTAAATATTTAATTAAAATGAGAACAGACTTATAATTAATTCTAAGCTGTTATATGAAATGCTGAAATGCAATGTATCGAATAATTTTAAGTCCATTTAGATGATGTGTAAAAGAAGTAGTAGTCGTAGGAATTTCTTAGTAACAACCCGGAGTTTGGAAGTTGACGGTGTGATAACCCCTCTCTCCGGTCATGTTGGATTGCCCTCCCATCGGACAATGAGAGTGAGGGAAGAGAAAGTACACCTGTGTTTGCGCACACACACCTGCACTAGTAAATATATAATATATATTAATATAATAGCTCCCATGCCAAAGGCTGGTCTCCGCCGAGATTGGTCGCCATGACCGAAATTCCGTCTGAAGAGCATTTTTCAAAGTAACGATGTTAAACAATTTTGTCTTTGACCGTACAATAAATAATATCAATCTCTATTTATCGAAACAACATCTAACAAATACCTTTTCTTTTCTCCCACAGGAATCCAGCATGCAATCGGGGGGCTAGCATCCAAACCCGAGCGAGATCTCCTCATGCAAGATTTCATGACCGTCGAAACGACGAACTTCCCACACGAAGGATCCAATCACACGCCCGCACATCACTATTCGGAATTCAAATTCAAGACTTACGCGCCAATAGCGTTCCGTTATTTCCGCGACCTATTCGGAATACAGCCCGATGATTTCTTAGTAAGATTACTGTATTAACTTCTTTCGAAGCTTTAGTAGATGTTCTTCTGTTTGGTAATGTAGAATTGAAGGCTCGTTTTTATGGCGATTTAGTGGCAATTTCACCAATGTCAATTTCACCACACCTAAACTCCGTTCAAGAGCTGTCAGTGGCGCCGATTCCCTTGTTCACAAACTAAAGTAAATTTAAGTTCAGTGCATCTTTTGCTTTCTATTTCATTTAGAAAAGGACAGAAGATAAATATTAGTTTAGTCCTGTCAAATTAGTCAGCGCCTGACGTAAATCAACGTATTTTTAGTCGCCAATTTTTTTATCACGTCTAAACTTGTCTATGGGGTATCTTAATTTGACAGGACTGAACTAATGTTTATCTTCTGTGCTTTTCTTAATGAAATAGAAAGAAAAGATACACTGGACTTCCATTTAGTTTAGTTTGTGAACAAGGGAATCGGCGCCATTATGAATATTCCACAGCAATAATGACACTGACAGCTCTTAAACGCAGTTTGACACTAGTTTCTAAGTCGTGTGTATACTAAGCAAATGGACTTGATAAAACTTTTGCCGCTTAATGAAGATGAGTCTTTTCGCTAGAGGCTGTGGTTTGCGACATTGTAGAGCGGAGCGGAAAGCGATAAACAATGAGCGTGTCCACGAGGCTAATGTGTCCATGGAGCTAATGGGTCCACGAGGCTAAAATGTCCAGCACTCTAATTGCGAAACAAACCATCAATTTAAATCTGAATCATTTTGAAGGACTCCATTGCTTCATATGTTCGAAAAATTTGTCTGCGCAACAACGTATATAACGCAATGAATGTTGTTGAACTTTTAAAATGAAACCCATTTCTACTGATAGAGTATTACCCAATTACCGCGCTGGTGGCAAATGTATTCATGAGGCTAATTTGCCACGGGGCGAATATGTTCAAAAACGATTTCCTTATAAATCCTAGGTCCGATCCCTGGGTCGAAGAGTGTTTCCGTTTGTGTCAGTTAATGGAAACTGGCTCTCCGTCTATTTCACGGGCGTTAAAATATGACCGGCTAAATGCAGGTGTGCCTACTCACCGTTGCCTAATACGGCGTGATGTTGTGTTTTCTAAATAGAATGCCCTTTTTGTGGAACTATACTCGGTATTTCTAATATTGCTGCTGTAGTTGGGCATCGTCATCAGGTACTTGGTGATGGCTCTGTTCAATCCGCTCCGCTGTGTTCCGCTCTGCCCATCCACTTCAGCGGTATCGCAAGCCGCGGCCTACCAGTAGGTAGATGTGATAGTTTAAAGACTTAAAAGCACCGATTTAGATATTTTCTTTAATGTCCTTGAATAACTTCACGTCGCTTTGATCAATGTTTTTAGCACGATGCATGTACAACAAATGTGTTACACGTACAGTTAGTGTCGAAAACGCTATTGACGAACTGACTGTTCAAAATGATCTGCGCAACTATGAAAATCACATTTCATCTCGACCAAACGTAGCCGGCCTTATTACAAAACCAGAGGCAATTCTCGTATTTTTAAGAACGTTCTCATTATAATTTGTCAAAAATACCTCTAATGTCATTCATTTTTGACAAGTTTTTGACTTCGATTGTCGCTGAGATGAGATTGTGATTGGATTTTGAACGTTTCTAAGTACGAGAATTAACGTACAGATTCATCTTTAGATCTAGGTTTAAACTATCTAGCAATTTTTTTCTGACTTTGTCAAAGTACAAAATAAAAAAATAAAAAATAACCCAAGTCTAAGTGGTCAATTTTGTATTTCGAACCTTACCACAGTTGAAATATGGTTCGATACAAAATCTGGCTGAATCATTTAAGCTGGGACCAAACTTAGAACTCCTTTTGCAATGAGACGGAATGTCTATGAACTGAATGAACGGCATAAAACTATCATTCTGACAAGAATGTTACCCAACCGAGATGAAGTTTAGTTTTCAGATCAGATCACTTTGGACAGTTTGAAGTTCCATTTTTTGGCGCTGATTATACCTTCAGTCGAGTACACCCCTCTGTGCTAGTTTGTTCATTATGATAGCATGAGACAAAAAAACACATTACGACCACACATTTGGTCTTAGACTAATATAGGCAAAGGAAATATACGATTTCAGTAGGTCAAATGTCTTGTTATTCGTGCATTGGAAAAGAGTCAAACCTCTCAGAATACCAATTCTTTGGTAATACAAGTCTTTTTTTTTTAATAGACAAACACTTTCATCAACATCAACTCAGCCTATCGCAGTCCACTGCTGGACATAGGCCTATCCCAGGCTGCGCCACAACACCCTGTCCTCCGCCAAAAAGCACTTTACTATATTTTAATTATGAATTTGAGATAATGTAACAACAAACTGAATGTCATGCTTAACAAAGTTCAAATTCAGTTGCAACCAAAAACTTGTTAGGACCTTTTTGTTACCAGTGATAGGAATGGGTAGTGCCTATTTGCCTAAACTTCGAAGAACAGAGACAAGAAACGGAGACTTCCTCAGGACTAAATTTTTTCCGGGACATTTGTCCCGAAACTGGGACAACACTTTTAAATACATTAAAAAATATGTTATTTTGAATAAGTAATTCGTCTATATTTACCTAAAGTTTGCGACTAGACATAACATTTAAAATTACTTTAATTTCTACACAATAAAGTTCAGTTTACGCTACAATTTCAAACATTTTTATAACTTTTTCAATATTGCTAGTTACTCTGAAATCGACTTAATTACCACTCCTATAAAGCTGATATTTGTTTAACTGGAAATAAAATCAATTGGGAACATAAATTTGAATACACCTTGGCTATTATACTCTTTAACTACACAATATTATTTACTTACTAAGTTGACAAGACACTTAATATATTTGTTTTGCGTGCAACTTTTTCTGAGAGTCGTGGCAATGATGACATATTGATATAGTATATCTGCTGTGTTTAAACTACAATAATATTATAAATACATGGATATTATCTCATCAGTCACGACTTTTCCTTATAGCTGTATTAGCGAGTTATTATTTTGTACCTGCATGATCTATTCAAATTCATGCTTCCAATTGTTATTTCCAGTTAAATAAATATCAACTTTATTTTAATGGAATTACCATTAAAATAAAGTTTATTTTAGTGTGACTAGTACTATTAAAAAAGTTTGAAAAATGTTTGGTGTAGTAGCGTAAACTGAACTTTATTGTGTAGGCATTAAAGTTATTTTTTCATAAACTCATATTTGTTTACATTTTTGGCAAGTAAATCGCGAATGCAGTATAGGTGAGTTAAATTAAACGTCCAATTTACCTTAATATATATAGGGAAATCTCATTTTTTTATGTATATCAATATATTGTTATTTACTAGTGATTATAATAGGAAAAAGGCGTGTTTTATGTACTGATTATAACAGGTAATTTAATCTGTTAGATATGAAACTGTTTCCTCAATGACTTTGATCAAAATATTATTATGGTTGACTTTTATTCTGTTTCAAAGTTGGTGGATTTTAAAAGCTATAATTAGAAGGATTTTATACAAAGGAGGACACGATTTCAGAAATAATCATAATATTATGGCATTTAGGGAAAATTATTATAGGATTAAGGAAATCGGGTCACTGTAGTGTGGAACTTTCTGCCAGCGTACATGTGTGTTCCCTTCCACGTATAACCCGACAACCTTCAATGCAAGAGTGAATAGGCATCTTCTCGGCTCGCTCGTTCCATCATAGACCTCATCCATCGCATCTACCAGGCGAGATCGTGGTAAGGAGCCCATTTTGCAATAATAAATAAATGATATTCATGGTAAACAAAAGTTGTGTAAGTTGAAACATGTTTTGTATTGCTAGAAACATCAATGCATACAGTATGTGTCCAACAGACACAAAATCATTTAGCTGCAGCAATTAGAAACACTAATTCCAGACATTTCGGTTTAAAGAAATTTATTTCTCAAAAAGAACATACACAAAAGAATATCAAAGTCGTTCGATCTATCGACTACGTACAGTAAGTAATGATTTAGTATCGTTGGTTAGAAAAATACAACTCTAACCTATTTTTTTAAATGTCCACTTGTGAAGAATCTTTTATTTCTTTAGGTAATCTATCTATATATATAAAAATTTATTGATGTTCGTTTGAGTCGCTAAAACTCGAGAACGGCTGGGCCGATTTAGCTGATTTTGGTTTTGAAATGCTTGTCGTAGTCCAGGCAAAGTTTAAACGGTGAGAAAATATGTAAAAATATTGCAAGGAAGATAGTAAAAACAACAATTTCATTTTCCCATATAAACTGTTCTACCTGCTTTCCTGTCAAACATTTGACGATCGTCCCTTCGGTACGGTAGACTCGGGTCAACTCGAATTGAAGCACGTATTAAATTAATGGTTTTGAATCGATACATATGCCACGAGATGGCGCTAGCGTTCCGAATAGTCAAAAGAATGACTCCGACACATATACCCACATTACTCGGATTATCTAGGATTAGTAGGTTAGGAGTAGGTTAGGAGTAGGGTAGAAGTAGGGTAGGAGTAATGTAGGAGTAGGGTAGGAGTAGTGTAGGAGTAGGGTAGGGGTAGGGTAGGGGGTAGGACAACACGCGAACGAAGTAGCGCCGGGCAGCTAGAAATAATTTATATGGAAAAACAACGTTTGGCCGGATCAGCTAGTTTATTATATAGCAGCACTCCCTCAAACTGAATAGTTTTTACATTCATAAAACGGCATTATAGGAAAAATATAGGATTAGGGACTTTTACTGAGATTAAATTGACTTAAAAACTATCACAGAAAGACAGTCTAGAACCTACAGAAGAACATCACAACCACACATATTAAACTAACACTTATCACTATAGCGCCATTCCAAACCATATTATGTTAATCGATTTCTACCAGATGTCAATGTGCAGCGCCCCGCTGCGCGAGTTGAGCAACCCGGGCGCCAGCGGCAGCATCTTCTACTTAACAAACGATGACGAGTTCATCATCAAGACGGTGCAACATAAAGAGGGGGAGTTCTTACAGAAACTTCTGCCTGGATACTACTTGAACCTCGATCAGGTGAGATATTTTGGACCTTATTTACTAGCAGTAGAGCTCTTTGTGAAGGAGCTCGTCTGGGGAAGTACTACCACTCTTTGCTGTGCGAGTTGAGCAACCTAGGAGCCAGTGGCAACATCTTCTACTTGACAAACGATGACGAGCTCATCATCAAGACGGTGCAACAGGGGGAGTTCTTACAGAAACTTCTGCCTGGATACTACTTGAACCTCGATCAGGTGAGATATTTTGGACCTTATTTACTAGCAGTAGAGCTCTTTGTGAAGGAGCTCGTCTGGGGAAGTACTACCACTCTTTGCTGTGCGAGTTGAGCAACCTAGGAACCAGTGGCAACATCTTCTACTTGACAAACGATGACGAGTTAGTTAATCATCAAGACGGTGCAACAGGGGGAGTTCTTACAGAAACTTCTGCTTGGATACTACTTAAACCTCGATCAGGTGAGATATTTTGGACCTTATTTGAGTAGAGCTCTTTGTGAACAAGCTCGTCTGGTGAAGTACTGCCACTTGATGATGAGTTCAGCATAAAGAGGGGAGTTTCAAAATACTTTCTGCTGGGATACTACTTAAACTTTATTCAGGTTGGTTTTTATTTTTTGTCATAGACCAAATAATATGGACTATACAATCTAAGGACTGCCTCGATGATCTAACTAGGCTGTGGTTGCAAGTCTGAGTACTGAGCATGAACCAGGGTTCGATGTCCAGACAGTAAACTTGGTAACAGCACGAAGTTTAGATTCGTTTCCGGTTGATGGTAGTAGGGTCTCTCCTCTATTAGGGGGCGTCCATTAATTACGTGAGGTGTTCTAGGGGGGGAGGGGGTCAAGACGAATCTCATCTAATCTTACTTTGGGGGGAGGGATCTCGGCGAATATCACGTATTTTTTTTTCCTCAAGAAACAGTAAAACTTGGGTTAAATGAAGTAAAACATATTATTTCACTAAAATATGGCCAAATCTTACACAATGATAATATAGATTATTGTTTTTTTTTTGTTCAGAATAAATCCAACTCATTTACACTATAAATTCACATTTTGAAAATCTCACGTGTGATTAGGGAGGGGGAGAGGGGGTCGAGCTAAATCTCTCGACATCTCACCAAGGGGGGGGGGGGGGGGGGGTCGGAATATCGCACAAAATACCTCACGTAATTAATGGACGCCCCCTTACTCCGAATTCAAAGCTATGTAACTAGCCCAATATGATATACCTTTACCTACCCAGTCACGGAATACAGGTGTTATGTTAATTTAATAAATAAAAAAATCATCCAATTAAACTGTTAATTAAAAATCAGCAGTTTTGATGATCTAGACTTTAACTCAAGGTGGTCATGCATTTAAAACAGATCAAAATTAGACAAAAAGAGTATTGCCAAACGATTTTGAACCATTTACATTGCAACTGTTAACTGTCATCTTGACCTGTGCTGCAAATATGGCGGGTCCCAGAATACTAATTACATTTTTGTCTTAAATTTCAGAACCCACGCACGTTATTGCCAAAATTCTTCGGTTTATATTGCTACCAGTGCAATAGTAAGAACGTTCGACTGGTCGCCATGAACAACATACTGCCGTCATCCATCAAGCTACATATGAAGTATGATCTCAAAGGGTCTACTTATAAGAGGAAGGTATGTAGCATACTCGGTTCGGTTCGGTGTCGGTTGGCGCAGTGGTTAAGCGATTGACTGCTGCGCTGCGTGTCGCGGGTTCGATTCCCGCACGGAACAAATATTTGTATGACCTACATGTATTTGTTCCGAGTCTGGGTGTTTTCCTATCTATAATATGTATGTATTTACAAAAAAAAAAGTATATAAGTAGTTTATCAGCCATCTTGTTACCATAACACAAGCATTAGGTTGCTTAGCTTGGGACTAGATGGCGCTGTGTGAAATGTCCAGGGATATTATTATTATTATTATACTAGACCTATCATAGTCAGCCTATAATGTTCCCACTGCTGGGACACAGGCCTTCTCTAGGTGAGAGGGAATGGCCTAGTCCATCACGCGGGCCCAGTGCGGCACCCTAATTGCGTAACACACAATCAATAGTAATCTGAATCATTTTGAAGCAAATTGCTAATCCATTGCTTCATAAGTTCGAAAAATTTGATTGCTCAACACGTAAATAACGTAATGAATGTTGTTGAACTGTCAAAATGAAACCGATTCCGATTAATTGTGTGTTACGCAATTAGGGTGCAGGTTAGTAGATGTTACGTGTCTTCGAATTTTTGGTTCTAGGACATGCCGGTTTCCTCACGATGGTTTCCTTCATCGTTTTGAGAGCAGTGGTGACTAGACTTATAGTCGTTTTAATGTAGATGATGAGATTAATAATAATAATACTTTATTTGCCAAAATGTAGGACTACAAAGTTGTATGATCTTAATATAAATGTGGCCCATTTACATTCTACCATTATATCTGTGCATATATTTAATTCCAGAATACATTACATTATTAAAAATGTCATAATATTCCTTCAGTTATCACTACAAAACGTTACAAAATGTCTGATTAAATAAATTAATTGCAAATATTTAATTAGGGTTCCGTAGCCAAATGGCAACGGAACCCTTATGGATTCGCCATGTCTGTCTGTCTGTCTGTCTGTCTGTCTGTCTGTCTGTCCGTCCGTATGTCACAGCCGCTTTTTTCCGAAACTATAAGAGCTATACTGTTGAAACTTGGTAAGTAGATGTATTCTGTGAACCGCATTAAGATTTTCACACAAAAATAGAAAAAAAACAATAAATTTTGGGGGTCCCCATACTTAGAACTGAAACTCAAAATTTTTTTTTTCATCAAACCCATACGTGTGGGATATCTATGGATAGGTCTTCAAAAATGATATTGAGGTTTCTAATATCATTTTTTTCTAAACTGAATAGTTTGCGCGAGAGACACTTCCAAAGTGGTAAAATGTGTGTCCCCCCCCCTGTAACTTCTAAAATAAGAGAATGATAAAACTAAAAAAAATATATGATGTACATTACCATATAAACTTCCACCGAAAATTGGTTTGAACGAGATCTAGTGAGTAGTTTTTTTTTAATACGTCATAAATCGTAACGTAACGGAACCCTTCATGGGCGAGTCCGACTCGCACTTGGCCGGTTTTTCACAATACATTACATAATTAAAAATTGCCCTAACATTACATGAGTTACCAATATGATTGTTATAAAATGTCAGATTTTATGAATTAATTGAAATGTCAATGTCCATGAATATTGTTATAGTGTCAAAATAAAAATTGCGTCACATTTATTTCTAAAAAAAAATACGGTTTAAATTGATATGATTGACGCGTGTTCGTAACAATGAATAAGTCTCATTCACGGTGTAAGTAAAAATATAAGAAGATGCTTCACCTTTTTAGGGTTCCGTAGCCAAATGGCAACGGAACCCTTATGGATTCGTCATGTCTGTCTGTCTGTCTGTCTGTCTGTCTGTCTGTCCGTCCGTATGTCACAGCCGCTTTTTTCCGAAACTATAAGAGCTATACTGTTGAAACTTCGTAAGTAGATGTATTCTGTGAACCGCATTAAGATTTTCACACAAAAATAGAAAAAAAACAATAAATTTTGGGGGTCCCCATACTTAGAACTGAAACTCAAAAATTTTTTTTTCATCAAACCCATACGTGTGGGGTATCTATGGATAGGTCTTCAAAAATGATATTGAGGTTTCTAATATCATTTTTTTCTAAACTGAATAGTTTGCGCGAGAGACACTTCCAAAGTGGTAAAATGTGTGTCCCCCCCCTTGTAACTTCTAAAATAAGAGAATGATAAAACTAAAAAAAATATATGATGTACATTACCATATAAACTTCCACCGAAAATTGGTTTGAACGAGATCTAGTGAGTAGTTTTTTTTTAATACGTCATAAATCGTAACGTAACGGAACCCTTCATGGGCGAGTCCGACTCGCACTTGGCCGGTTTTTTTATTCTACTACTTTTAATTTTCATAGAGAAGTATCGGGCACGCATACGAAAATGTTCTATACAAGGTGGCAGGGACATCGGCGCGCAAACTGTAACCATGGATTCAGCACATGATACTAGACCCCATAGCGTCGAAATTTTGGGTCGGTTATCAAAAAAAATCTTCTGTTTCATAGAAAAGTGCAATACCTACGCGGTCAAAATGTATGGTACAGCATTTTTTTTTAATTACCTACGAAAAATTTCGACGCTATGGGGTCTAAAAGCCTCCTTGTCAGAATCAGTGCGGCACCGCGCCGGCAGGACCCAACATGCTGCTGCGTTCGGCAATCCCGACAACGCAGCTGTACGTGTCCAGACTGCACCACTCCACGAAGGTTGAGGAGATCGTGGAGTACATGCGTGTGAAGACCAACTGGACTTTGAGGGTCGAGAAGTTGGAGTCGCGTCACAACACGAACTTCAAGTCGTTCGTGGTGCGTGTTCCGACACATCATCTCGAGAAGTTCCTCAAGGAAGAGTTCTGGCCGAAGGGTGTAGTGTACCGCCGGTTTCGTGGCCGGCTACATGACAACAGTCAGCGAAACACGACGCAGACACTTTCGTGTTTAGTTAGTTCTTAGTGTAATTATAATGTTGTATGTATTTATAGTATATTTTTAAGTTATATTAATATTGTATTTTATGTGTTTATATGGGCCTTGATGCCTGTAATAAATGGATAAATAAATAAATAAATAAAATAAATAAACTCATGTGCTGAATCCATGGTTACATTTTGCGCGTCGATGTTCCTGCCACCCTGTATATTGGACACAATTATTGTGTTGTATATTAATTATCAGTTACAGCGATTAATTATCATATACAAAAAAGCCAGCACCCTAATTGCGTAACACACTACCAATCACAATCTGAATCATTTTGAAGGATATTACTAAACCATTGCTTCATATGTTCGAAAAAATTGTCTGCTTAGCAACGTAAATAACGCAATGAATGTTGCTGAACTGTCAAAATGAAAGCCATTGCTCCTGTTAGTATGTTACGAAATTATCTCGCTAGTAAAGCCGAGATCCTGTGCTCACCTTCTTGCTCCATAATCAGACTATGTTCACTTGTTCACCATCTCTATGTCACACATCTGGCAACAGTTTTAAGCCTTTTTTATAAGCAATAATTATATCACCTGTTTTACGTTTCCAGGCGAACAAAAGTGAGCGTCAGAAGACATCACCTACCTACAAGGACTTGGATTTTATGGAGCACCACACTGAGGGTCTGTTCCTAGAAGCGGACACGTACAACGCGCTCATCAAGACTATGCAGCGCGACTGTCGAGTGCTGGAGAGCTTTAAGGTAACAATAATGATTCAGAATCTTAGTTCATTATCAAGTTGTGTTACCGCAAACTCAATGTCATACAGGACTAAGTTCAAATTCCATTGCAACCAAAAATGTAGAATCTTTATATTACAAATAGTCACTCGAAAATTAACTTACACCACATAATGCTAAAGTAGATAGTTGAGTAAGTGACAAGTAGTATAAAAACAGTCACTCACAACGCTTTCAGCAAGACTATGCAGCGCGGCTGTCGAGTGCTAGAGAGCTTCAAGGTAAATAATAAAATATGTTGCAAGGTAAATATTAACGCTGCTCGGCTTAGATAGGTAAGATCTCTGTCAGAATACCAAAATTTGGTACAGTACTACTACTTAATTTATGCGCCTCGGCAATGTTTGTGTTTCTGAATATAGACGATGATAACCGAGGCGAATATATAAACCGCTCATTAAAAAAAAAAGGAACTGGGAAAATATTTGCCCCTACCTTGAAGCCATCTGACAAGATACATGGCTGGTGGACACGTCTGGTCTACTAACTAGCACTCCCTAACCAGGATACAGACCACACCGTGTCCTTTTTATTCTTATAATAACTCGATAAACATTGTCATCCTCAGATCATGGACTACTCTCTCCTAGTCGGCATCCACAACCTCGACGAAGCTCAAAGGGAGAAGACGGAAGCCCGAAAGCGTACGGACTCCGGTCAGAGCGAAGGTGACGACGCCGAAGGAGAACCACGGAAGGGACTTAATAGAACGAGGTTTGTAAAGAAAAGTTATTATGTTTCGAAAAATACTTATAATAAAGAAAAATGGTATAGTTGTACAAGGATCTTTTGGCGCGTGGCCAAAATCGGAACTAACGCCGCCTTGTCAATCTAATTCAAGCTCAATAAGATCATTGTACAGTCCTTTCACAGATATTTTACAGTTATTCAACAGCAACCTTATTCCAACAACAATAAAGGTCACTGTGATTTTGAGAGACTTGACTGTTGCTCCAATCCAACAGCAACCTTATTGTTACGAGATTAAAGATCACTGTGATATTGTCAGTGATGCAAAATCAGAGGTAAAATAATTACTGTGAATGGACTATTAGTTATGTATATTCTAAATAAGCCACAGACTAAGAAGAATGTTTTTTCACAGACTAAAGAAAACAGTAGACAAAGTAGACAACTTCTTATTAATAATAATATCAAGCATTTTTTTTTTATTGTACAGACGCCAGCAGGTCAAGCTACTCGAAACTGTCAAATTTTCCCAATCAACTTGAACCGTAATGCGTTAGCGATAAAGTTGAAAATCTATTAAAGAAATTTGACAGATTGTAGTAGCTTGATGTTCTGGCGTCTGTACTACTGTTTTTGTTAGATTGTGATCTGTTAGTAATCGATCGAATTTCGAGAATTTATTTTTATTATTTCTAACATATGTTTATATTTATAAAAGTGCTTGAAGATAATTCTTACTTATAACAAATACACATTAAATGAAATAACACTAGACAAACCACTACTGGTTTTTTTTCGAAATGTTCGATCACATATAAATAATAATGTTAAGTAATTCGTGTTAAATTAATTATTTAATTGCCATAAATCGTGCATACGATTTTCCTTGTCTTATATTATTACGCAAAAAAAAAAAAACTGGTATTATTATAAATTCTCGTGTTTTCTATAAGTATTTTATCGGTGGCGGTACTGTATCACTTTTTTTTATTATAAAACCATTTCAGATCGGAACAAGGCCGGGAGGATTTCACCGCGCAGGTCAAACGGACGCAGTACGATTGAGTTTTATATGTTTTGAATGTTTCTTTTTAATAATACGTATTTCTTATTTATTATTATTATTGTCTAACATTTTCGTATGTATTTTTTTTTTATTTCTTGGTGGTGTGTTAGTTATTGGCGTGGGGTGGTTCGATTGAGTTTTTCAAATGTGTTTTATCACATTGGAACGGAAATTATTTGTGGTATAAATATTTTTGACATATCTGGGGGTTTTTGCAACTGTGGTGTGTCAGTTAGCGTTTGTCCGCTATCTGACCTGATGTCTATAAATGCCCAGAGTGGTGGACTATCAAATTGTATCGGTCGTCTTTAAATCAAGACGTTTTAAATGAATGCTGTAAGTTTTCAGGTAAAAACAAAACTTTAAAGCCACATGCACTGTAAGACACACAATTGAGGGGCTCGTGGTTAAGTAATAATTGCTCTTGCAGCTGCACAAGTCAATCGATCTGGTTAAGTTACGCTTGCCGCGGTCGGTCCATGAATTGGTGACCACCTTTACATACTGAGACCCCTCCGTGTCTCGGAAAGCACGTTAAGCCGTTGGTCCCGACTGTCATACGTGGATCTTTGACAGTCGTTACGGGTCGTCATAGGCCCGAAAGTTTGACAACCAATCTTACCAAAGGGTCTTACTCAGTAAGTGGGTTGTGGAGGTCAGATAGGCAGTCGCTCCACGTAAAATATTGGTATTCAGCTGCATCCCAAACCGATCTCAAAAGTAGTTGGGAAAAGGCTAGGCATGTGATAAATTGATAAAATATAATTAGAAAAGTAGACAGACTGTTCTGACTGTCTTGACTCTTTTGAATCCTTTACAAAATCCCGTGGAATTAGTGGATAATTCCTGCTATACATTCAATATGGTTAAATGAACCATAATATCTAATAACCCATCAAACGCATTCGAGTGTAAAACAAGACTATCGACTAAGAATCGAATGAACTCGACATACTGGTAATCGATACACCACTCCTCTGTTCGTCATGTGATCTAATAGTTAGGTACTATTAACTCGAATAACTGGAGACAAACTACCTCTATAACTGTATATTGTTACTGTTATTTATTATGCATGTTCTAACAAACTATATTGAGGCTCCATTGTGAAATGATACTGATTACTAAACTATCAATGAACAATTTATTACTGTGAGACCAAATCTGAAATATCGAGAAAAAAATATCGTCACTCCGATTCAAACTTTACGGCAGCTAAAAAGGCCACTTTGGCAGAATCATAATAGGATAACAATATGAATCATATTAAAAATCGTAAAATGGTCACAAACTGACAATTCATAATATGATCTGTGTGCAATTCATAGCACAATGAAATAACATTTAAACTGTAGAAATAAAAAATAAAAAACCAATTTGATTAATAAAAACTATAATGAAAAATTTACCGATAAAATTACGGTTTTTATTTTTTTCATGCGGCAATGGCAATATTTACACCAAATATGAAATGAAATTTTACGAAAATTAGAGGAATTGCTAATGATCTGCTGGGAATTCAGGAAATGAATTGCTTTTAGAGGTATTGCTTAAAGTGGCCTTTTAGGCCCCCTGAAGTGTGCTTCTCGCTGCGCAGTACCTCATCCCTCACACCAGCTGACATGTGAATTTAACAAATTCATCTGTCAGCGGGGGTGAGGAGTGAGGCGCCGCCACTCGCCTAATGTTCCGAGCTGCTATAAAGTTTAAATCGGGCTGTACATAATTTTTGGCCGTGGTAATAATTACACCTTTATTTCAACAATGCAAACAATAATAATTAGTCCTTTACACGATGAGTGGATTAAGGCATCTGGCGATTCTCGCCTACGAGTCTCGCACGGATATTCCCGCACCCGTCGATAGTCGGGTAACTCGCCTAGTACAAAACGTTCAGTAAAAAAAAAGATTCTTGACCATCAAGAATCTAATCCAGTTGTCATGCACCACGCTGCATTGATCTAAACGACGGCAAACTAATTGACCTGATACTCTGGAGCCTCAAAATGTGAATGTGTATGGATATCTAAAAGCATGCATCTACATGTTATTGAATGCATTCGCTCATTCAATTGTTCGTTCAAGGTTTTTTTAATGTACTGTAGTGTGAAATACATTATTCTTGACTACATAACACTATACAGGTGGCAGGAACAGTTACCATAATTTCAGTACATGATTCTGAAACCCTTGCGTTGAAATTATGCGTCTGTTATTTAAAATAACAGACGAATAATTATTAATTTTAATTAAAAAAAAATAAAATGCTGTTCCTTACATTATGACCGTAGGTAGGACCACATTTCTATGAAATAGCTAATTTTGTTTTTTATAACCGACGAAATCATGGCTACAGTTTCTGCGTCGATGTATGTCACCCTGTATATTATCATTACATCTGTATTCCCTGAAGGGGTTGGTAGAGTGACTACTTTCATGTTTTTAGCATGTTTTATTAAAACAAATGCGGTTAACGCCTTAACGCCTGTTGCAAATACTTGCAAATAACATTCTACTAAAATCACTAATTTAATAACTAAAACCGGAATCTTGTATTTCACACTAAGGAAGAATAATCATTTGTTGCATTGTTCAAATGTATCTACAAAGATTTACAGTGTCTTTGTGTCTAAAAACGCTGATTGTATGCCCAAATTGTATTTAAAAGTAATACTACAGCTCCCTAATAACTGGTAACTAGTAACCGGGTTGTGGAGGTCAGATAGGCAGTCGCTCCATGTAAAATATACCGGTTAGACTGGAAGCCGACCCCAACATAGTTGGGAAAAGGCTAGGTAGATGAAGACTACAACTCCCTAATAATAGCTTCATGTTCATATGCAGCCAGAATAGAATAGAATAGAATAGAATAGATTTATTTATTTGCAATGAATGTAGGTACATATTATTAGGTGTTACAGAGTTTTGTGGTTCCTTGTACATTCTACCTTAATTGGCATGCAAATTTTAATTTTAAAAGAATTTAATAAAACTTATCATCTAAGAATTCTTGTACTGAATAATAACACTTGTGTAAAAGTAATTCTGTAACATGTTTTTTAAATTTTGTTAGTGGTTGATCCTTGACATTATTTGGTAACTTATTATAGACAAGCGGTGCCATACAAATAACACTTTTTCTTAAAAGAGCAGTCTTAAAAAGACCTGTGCTTAAAAGATTTTTATATTGGGATCTAATACTTATTGTTCTTTTTCGAGTTTCTTTCAAGGTGGTAAACAAGTGTGAGTTCGTTTTAACAAATATACATAATTCCAATATATAAAGACATGGGAAGGTTAAGAGTTTATGAGACTGAAATATAGGTAGACAACTGTCAGTTACTTTTAGGGCGAATATAGCTCTGATACAGCGTTTTTGAGCTTTAAAAATACTTACTTTCTCGCTACAATTGCCCCAGAAAATTACACCAAACCTCAAAAGTGAAATAACTAATCCGTGGTAGGCAACCAACACGCTAGACAGGTCCACTTTTTTGGACAAATTGTGCAGCATGAAAGCCGATGTACTCAATCTCTTACAAATACTCTCTGCTTGAGGCTTCCAAGTGAGTTGGCTATCAATTAATATACCCAAAAATTTTGCAACATCCACTGTGCCTACAGCTTGACCATTGTGGTTTATATTCATGTCATTAGGGGAGATTCTTTGAAAAAAATGCATAACTTTGGTCTTTTGAAGATTTATTAATAAATTATTATGATTTAGCCAATTTATTAGAGAACCGAGTGTGTTATTAATATCTTGTTCATAATTTTGTTTATTGGTACATTTTATTAAAGACGTACTGTCATCGGCGAATAATACCATTGGATTTGGTGTTTGGCGGGGGAGGTCGTTTATATACAGTAGAAACAACAAAGGGCCTAGGACGCTGCCCTGAGGGACGCCATATTTGATTACTCTGTATGAAGATCTGTATTTTAATTCATTTTTTGTTTTTGGACATATCCTAGATACCTCGGTACATTGTCTGCGGCCATATAAATAAGATTTTATCAAATTCAGGGCATTTCCTCGAATTCCGTATGCTTGAAGTTTTCTAAGAAGGATATCGTGATTAACATAATCAAACGCTTTAGACATATCTGCATAAATTGCACATATGGGTGTCTTAACATCTACAATAGGCAGTATTTTAAAAAGGAAATCGTAAATTGCCATATTAATATTTTTATTTTTCCTAAATCCCTTCTGTTCATCGCATAATATATCGTAACGTGTCAAAAATGAGTAAAGTCTTTCATAGATTATTTTTTCTATTAATTTTGAGAAAACAGGTATCAAGGCAATAGGTCTATAGTTTGACATATCTTCTTTGCAGTTCTTTTTAAAAATAGGTTTTACAATAACTGTTTTGAGGCTTTCCGGAAATATACCGCTGTAAATGCTAACGTTAATTATATGCGCTAGAGGAAAAGCTATGCAGTCAGAAACAAATTTAATAACTTTAATAGAAATCCCATCGTAACCAACACTTTTTTTATTTTTTAAAGATTTTACAATACGAATAACATCTTGGGGGACTATTGGTTGTATAAAAATTGAATGGGGATTGCTGTTTATAGTATTTATTACATTATTTGAAGTTGTAGGTTCTTCTATATCTGAAATTTGGTCAATAAAGTAATTGTTGAATGACTCGGCTATTTCTTTAGGATTTGTTATACTTTTTTCTCCTTTTTTTATTTGTAATATAGGTTCACTTGTTGTTTTTGAATTATTTATAACTTGCCATGTGGTTTTACATTTATTAGTAGAATTATTAATTAGGTAATTGTTTTGAGCTTTTTGAGTCAGTCTGATGATTTTTTTAAATCTTTTTGAATAGTTTTTAAATGTAGCTTTGTTTCCAAATGTAGGTTTCATTCTTTGTTGCCAGAGTAATGTTCTATGTTCTATGTTATGGGTTTGGTTTCCGCACTTAGTCCTTCAGGTGGACCATTGTGCGTGGGCCATGGCGGCCGTCGGTGGTTATTCCAACCAGCCCACCTCCCTCCAGAAGCTTATTAGATCTCCTGGTCTGTCGAGAACATCTGTGTAGGATCCGGGTGTCCCGAGGGTTGCTAATCTAATCTGGGCGACGCCTGTGCACTCAAAGAGCACATGCATGACGGTCTCATCAGCCTCCATGCAGGCTCTGCACAGGGGGCTGTCCGTTATGCCAATCGTATGGAAGTGTTTGTTCAGTGAGCAGTGTCCCGTGATGGTCCCCGTCACCAGGCGCAGGCCTTTCCTGTCCAGTCGTAGTAGTCTTTTGGAAAGCTTGACATCTAGTGATGGCATGGCTTCCTTGGACTGCCTGCAGCCCGGTGACGAGGACCACCAGTTCTCTGCCTGTGTGTGGGTGTGCTTTTGTAGCCACCTGCGTAGTTGGTTGAAGGGGATGGGCACGACTGGTTCCGGTCCGTAGACTGGCGTGCTGGATGCCCTTCTGGCCAGCTCGTCAGCCGCGTCGTTGCCTAGTGATCCACTGTGTCCTTTTATCCATTGTAGTGTCACTGTGTTGCGGTTCGATACAGTCACCTGTTCAAGCGCCATGTGACATTCTAGTATTAGATTTGATGTGATGCATCCCTTCTGTAGGGATTGGAGGACTGAAGCGCTGTCAGAGAGTATACGAACATGGGTGTCCGTAACTCTCCTGGCTGCTATGGCATGGGCCGCTTGTATTATACCCACACACTCGGCTTGGTAAACCGTGTTGAGCATTCCTAGCGGGCTGCATATGTTTATGTTGAGGTCGTGTGAGAAGACTCCGACTCCAGTTCCGCAGTCGGTCTTTGATCCATCAGTGTAAACTCTCAGCTCTCCTGGGCCTGAGTAGTCGCACTGCTCCTCTTTAAGCACTACGTTGTAATGCTTTTGAAAGCAGTATTGCTTAGGGGCTTTGTCGCAGGGTGATGCCATCATTGGCTGTCGTTTGATTGCCTCGTCCTTTAGGCGTATGTGCTTGATTCTCGAGTCTTTGTTTAGGGTTCCTGATAGATGGAGCCTGAAGGCAGACAGGGCCGCCTCCTCTCTCACGATGAGGTGTAGGGGAGGCAGACCGAGCATGGCCTGTAGGGCAGCGGTGGGTGCAGTTCTCATGCAGCTTGTGATTGCCACACAAGCAAATCGTTGCAACTTTTCGAGATCTTTTTGGGCTGTGCTCAGGTCTGTTCTGGGCCACCAGACTAGTGAGCCATATGTGATGATTGGTCGGATAACTGTGGTATAGAGCCAGTAAGTGACCCTGGGGCTAATCCCCCAGTTTTTCCCAAGCATTCTCTTGCATTGCCACAGGAATATGCTGGCCTTCGTGGTGATGTGATTGATGTGTTTAGCCCAGTTCAGCTGTTTATCCAAAAAGATGCCCAGGTATTTGGTTTCAGTTGAAAGGCTAAGGGTAGTGCCAAAGAATCGTGGAAGTTGTAGCGTGGCAAGTTTCCTCTTTTTTGTGAAGAGGATCAGTTCGGTTTTTGTTGGGTTCACTGATAGTTGGTGTGTACTGCACCAGTTCTCTACTATTTTCAGTGCCTGGTGCATTAGGTTGCACAGGGTGTTTTCGTGGGTACCATTTATTATTATGGTTAGGTCATCGGCGTAGCCTACTGTAAAGTAGCCTTTATTGTTTAGTGTCTTTATCAGGCTGTCTACGACCAGGTTCCATAGGAGCGGCGAAAGGACGCCCCCTTGGGGGCAGCCCTTTGCCACGACGGCCCTTGTGGTGTCGTTTACGGTCACCTGTACAGCCCTCTGTTTCAGCATATTTGTGATCCAGCCGCTCAGAGACGGGTCTATGCCGTGTCTGTCTAGGGCCGTGCTGATACTTTTGAATGTGGTTTTGTCAAAGGCGCCCTCGATGTCAATAAAGGCGGCTAGTGCTGAGCATTTGTGGTCCACTGCGCATTCAATCTTGGATACGACGCTGTGCAGCGCGGATTGCCAGAGTAATTGACGCTGTCTTTTACTGCATATACGTATGCCCCGCGACAACCATTTTATCCTTTTATGAGATCTTATTGTGACTACTTTATAGGGGAAACATAAATCATATAGAAGTAAAAATATTTCTAGGAAATTATCGTAGGACTTATTAGGATCTTCTGTGGCGTATACATCAGAAAATGATAAACTCTGAAGATAGGATTTGAATTTCATTAGGTTATCAGCAGAAATATCACGTCTTAACGTTTTCCAATATTTAATTTGGCAAGACTTAATGACTTTCACTTTTAATATTTGGGCTGTATGGTCTGATAAGCCGAAGTCTATTACCTCCGATTGACAGTTATGTTTACAGTTGTGGGCAAAGTTGTCCAAGCAAGTATTGCTGCTGACACGAGTTGGTTGATTAATTTCTAGTTTGAGGTTGTAGCTCGTAAGAAAGCATTCGAAGTCTAACGTAATCCTATTGTTTTTTAATATGTCTATATTAAAGTCTCCGCATAATATAACTTTTAAACTTTTCTTTAAACATATCATTTTTAATACAATATCTAAATTTTCATAAAATTTGCTCAGGTTACATAACTTTGGCGGTCTATAAACACATACAACTATAACTTTTTGAAAAGGCAGTTCAATAGCACAGCATTCTATAACTCCAGGTATCGAACATCTCACCATGTCTGGCAGTTCTTTGTAAACTAAATGATTTTTAACTAAGATGCAGGCTCCGCCGCGTTTCTTATTAGGCCGAGCATAACATGCCGCTAACTTATAGTTTGGAATAAGCAATAATTCTTCTTGTCCAGACATTATGAAATGCTCGGTAATACATAGAATATCTACAGAAATATGTTTATTTAACAGTTCCTGAATATAAATTGTGAGAAGGTCAGTTTTATTTATGAGACCGGCTATATTTTGATGTAGTACGATTATGGTATCAAAGAAAAAAAATCACTAATTGAAGAACTATTCTCTGTACTAGTTATCAGGTTTTCTGAATAAGTAGTGAAGCCATTTATAATTGACAGTAGATTTTGGAAAATATTTCTCATACCATGATCGTTTATTTTCTTATTATGCTCAGAAAACATGCTAAAATCATATGACAAATCTAAATTAGAATCTAGTACTGTTACGTATTCATAAGTTTCCAAATCGAGATGCAATAAATTATTGAAAGTTTCTATACGCCAATTGAACATTGTTGAGTAGTAACTTAGTTTAAAAGTTGGAACACAAAGTATAACGTTTGTATGTTGTATTTTTTTAATCGTTTCTCTTAGTTCTATAACTATATTCACATAGTCTTTGGTAGCTCGGAAGTCTTCCTCTCCAATCATAATCACGCAGAAGTCTAGCATGGTGTAGTCGTCCAATTTTTTATCCAATTTATTGATAAGCTGAAGTGTTCCGCAGTTTGGAGACATATAATGACATACTTGGAAATTTCGGAATGTCTCTTCAGCTATCGATAAAATTTTATTCCTTTTATTAGTACTGACGATACATATTTTGTTTCTTTTGTGTGTGATTCTTTTTCTGTTGCTATCACTTTCTTTGTGTACTTTTTGTTCCGTAGTTATAGGTTGTGTTTTTGAGGGTGTTGCGGCAGCAGGGCTACAAATAGTTGGTTCATGTAAGAAACATAAAAATGAAAAATGGCAATATTAATATTTTTTCTAAGGCTTGATCCTAACAATTTGGATCTAAATGCGAACTATTTTCTTAACTGTGAGTTTGAAAGAAAGAAAGAAAAAGTATTTATTGTGACTCATACAGGATCATAAACTAAACTAAACACAGTTAAAAATAAAACAAATTATATAAAAAAGTAACAAAAGGAAAAATTAAACAGAAAGTCCTACACGAGGCCAAAAGGCTCCTACCTTTGCTAGGTTTGCTTTCGTAACAGCATGATTATGTCAAAATCTCATGTCTTCGAGACACAATTATTATATTACTAATATTGTAATATAATAATTGTCTTGCAACTTTTGTTTCCAATAAACCGTCTTTTTACCCTTACCCCTGTGCATACAATCGGCTCTTTACCCTTCACTCCTATTAAAAAAAGCCGTCTATTCCAGATCTATCAATCGTCAGCGGCTGGTGGCCCACTCCACCGCGATGGAGAGCATACAGGCTGAAAGTGAGCCTATCGATGAGGAGGAGGATGTGCCGTGAGTGTTTTTTTTTTTTTTACTATTTATTAGACTACAGCCGTTTGTGACTCGTCCGATAGAATAGAAATGTGTCACGTTATCCAAAAATCTTATAAAATCATAAAATTTTACGGAGCTGTCGTGATTTCGGCGACCAGTGTTTAACGATTATGCATTCCTGATTACATCATCATCATTATTTTACTCGATTACTACTCCCTTCTTATGTCATCGTCTTGGTACCGCTATAACGTAAATTTTTGCCAAACTTTTGCCATCAATCGGGCGTTAAGGGCCTACGCAGACCGGGACGGCATGGCAAGGGATTTAAATTTTTACTAATGGACATTCAAACGTATCGATATTGAAATACGACATAAATTGCTATGCCTTAAAATGATGCCGTGGCATCGAAAGGGATTTTATTGCACGGCATTGAAAGACGCGCCACAGGCTCCCGTTTCGGGATGCCGTGGCGTACTGCGGTAGGCAACGGCATGCCAAGGACTCCGGAGCTCGTTTTGACATACCGCGGAGTGACATCAACACTCGATCAAACGCAATGCCGTGGCAAGGCGCTGGAATGCCGCAGTATCTAAGCGGCTAATGTGCGCTGACTGACGGCAAAATCCCTTGCCATGCCGTCCCGGTCTGCGTAGGCCTTATTCCAGACTCTGGATTGTTAATGAGAACCTTGTGATGGGAAAAGCCCGTAGCACTTTATCTGAACTGAAAATAAACACTTCGCAGTCGGAGGCAACTAGACTCAAGAAGCAGTAAATTTTGTTATGTCCAATATACTTGTGACTGACCTGCAACGGAAACAGTTCTCTTAGAAGAAACACCACAACAAGCTTCACATATTTTGTCTGTTGACTGTTGACTGAACACTGCTGTATAATAATAATAATATCCCTGGACATTTCACACAGCGCCATCTAGTCCCAAGCTAAGCAACCTAATGCTTGTGTTATGGTAACAAGATGGCTGATAAACTAGTTATATACATTTTTTTTTTGTAAATACATACATATTATAGATAGAAAAACACCCAGACTCGGAACAAATACATGTAGGTCATACAAATATTTGTTCCGTGCGGGAATCGAACCTGCATTTGTATACTGCTGTAAATAAATATGATAAGCTATATGTCTAGCTTTATATGTCTATACGCTGTGCCTCGATCGGAATGGATAATTCCGATCGAGGCACAGCGTATAAACATATAAAAATATAAATTCACAACAATATTTACTATTTCATCTCCAGTCCTGGCGGCATTCCTGCAAGGAACGCGCGCGGCGAGCGTCTCCTCCTGTTCCTGGGTATCATCGACATCCTACAGTCGTACCGCCTCCGCAAGAAACTGGAGCACACGTGGAAGAGCATGATACACGATGGGGTAAGTACCCGCGGCAAGGGTGACATAGGGTAATATTATCGGCAACCTGCGAACTAAACTAATATTTATCTTCTGTCCTTTTCTTAATGAAATAGAAGGAAAAAGATGCACCGAACTTAAATTTTGTTTAGTTTGTGAACAAGGGAATCGGCGCCATTGGTGGTTATTACAATAATTTAACATAATATTTTATTCCCACAATTTCAGGACACAGTTTCCGTGCACAGACCGAGTTTCTACGCGCAGAGATTTTTAGATTTCATGGCTAAGACCGTGTTCAAGAAAATACCTTCGTGTAAGTATTACTCTATGCTTTCCATAACGTCCATCTACTTTATGACCATAACCAAATAGGTTCCTTTCACTATGGTATTAAAATGTTGCCATCTACAATTTAGGGTTACCAGTCTGAATAATTTCAATTATTTAAATTTTCTCTTTTTCTATTAAAATCCTGTCATTAGTTAAGCTCTTTATCATGTCGCTATTAATTCTCTTATAGATTACCAAATAGTAAGTCCTAATGTTATTAGAAATATGTGTTTTTGAGGTCAATTTGGAGATGGGTCGGCAGCAGTATTTTTGATAAATGAAATTGACTAATTCATAGTTTGTGCAATCACACATGACGGTTTAATAATTTCTTATAATAATAGATTTATATTTAAACGCACGTAACAAATAATAATAATTTTATTCTTGAAGTCAAGGTGAAAATCATTTCTGCTCTCGCCTTCCCATCTCAAATTGAAACTTATATTGAGAAAGGTCCCTACTGTAGATCCAAAGTTACTATGAAAGTATGAACACGAATTGTCAGCGTTAAGATTAGCTGTCTTGACACATGTAACATCACGCCTGTGTACTCAGAAAGGGTAGGCAGATACATAAGTTTCATGGGAAGACGCTTTTTGCCAATAACCTGGTACGGATCTAGACTCCGAGCTACAAGTGGACTCCTACAAGTACGAAATAAAACATAACTTGGTTGCTACCTTTGACAGTGGAAATAATATGTTCATTTAAGTACTTCCACCTTGGTCTACTGTCCATCTTCACAGTGACTAGTGACCAGTCGAATTTTCACCCTCCAATCCAGCGCACTGTGCGACCCATCGCACAAAAAGGCAACTACGGCAAACAAATTAGTTTCAGATTTATTGTTTACCAAAAATCTTGTAAAACTTGCAACAAAATCGAAGAAACTTTCTCTATGGATTAATAAAGCCGCGTTCACACCTTCATAGTACACTCGATCTCCCATAGTTAAATGCTAACATTGTGTCTAACGTCTAAATTTTGCCTAATCCTTAGGGGGCGGTGTTATAATTAACATAGTTTTAAGACTCTATAACATTTTAAAAGTTCGAAAAAGTTCGGTTCGTTAAAAGTTCGCCCCGGTTCAAATTAGTTTTGTAAAAGTTCGCCCCGGATCAAATTCCTTTTTAAAAAGTTCGTCCGGTTCAAATTAGTTTTGATAAAGTTCGTCTCTATTCAAATTCGTTTCGTACAAAATTCGTCCTGGAAAGGACTACAGCTACTGTACCTATTTTTGTTGCATTAAAAAAATAAGGAATTGTTACTATGACATGCACACAACAATATTATATTACTGTAAATAAATGGAGTCTTAAAAGTATGTTAACAAATATTCTACTAAAAATATTGTAGCCTAATGTGTGTTCTAAAACAAAGTTAAGAATATTTCCCTTTTTACAAAATTACATTTCTGTTCTGTGGCGTGGCCTAGAGAATGGATTCTGGGAATTGGCTTCGAGTTTTAACGTGAATACAAATTAGAATAATAAGCATTTTCAGTATTACAAAAAGTATTAAGGAAATGAACAACTGTTTATTTGTCACAGCATTGCCAAATGGCTTCTTATACCATACTAATAATAAATATGTAGTAGCTGATGTAGACTAAAAAAACTGCGTCATCAAAGTCAAGTCAATAAACGAGATAAAACATTCATAATTTCACATTCACATTGAACCACAATCATGTATTTATGCAATTTCACAATAAAATCTTAACAAGTTTTACTAAGTACATATAACTAATGTGGTTTCGGCAGCGTCAAAAATATCGGAAGACTGCCGAAAATGAGTTCAATTGAACTATATATCACTACTATACCCTGGCCATTAGGAAAACCGTTTTTTGACAGATGGAATTAGTGATTGCAGCAACACACAATACATTGATTGATACACGTACGGTCTTATAATATATGTAAGAAGCCATAAATAAGATAATTCAATTACGCATTTTAAAGTTAACTTTTACGTAATCTGGAATATGTACGTTCTAAGACAGCTGTCAAAAAATGTTTAACCTAATGGGACAGGGTATACAGATTCACCACCTCCACGTAAAAGCTCGCGACCAATTCCCACCTCCAAGCTACGCCTTCCAATAAACTTACTAAATAAAAAATGTATGTGTTGCATCAGTGGACCTACCAGAGATCAAGGGGAACCATCGCAAGTTCCGAACGCTAGTCACTTCGTACATAGGTACCGTAGGGATTACTGTGTTACTTGTATATTATAATGTGTGTGGATGTGAATAGGGGGGCGGGTGTTGGTGGGATATTGTTGGAAATGATTTGGTAGTAGTAAAAACAGGTGTCGTTCAAAAAACCTCGTTGGAGGAGGCGAGAATCGCTTGGCAATTTATCGTATTTATATGTTACACTATACGATGCGACATTTGAGAAACTCCTTCTCGAAACGAGGCTAATAAAAGTTGGTCTTGAGAATAGTTCGTGAAAAAATAAGTAAAAACAGAGCAGCTACAACTTCTATTCAAAACAAGACCTCGGCAGTTTTATTGCGTTATAAAACAAAGGCTGTTAAATCGAATAGTGTTTTTTTTTTTAAATAGTTCTCTGAAACACCAAAAAGATTTTACGTAACTGTGAAAAAAAAGTTTGCATTATGCAGATGTAAAATCATTCTGTACTTAAAAGTGCGCATTGTGCAGAGGTAAAATTATTCTGTACTTAAAAAGTGCGCATTATGCAGAGGTAAAATTATTCTGTACTTAAAAAGTGTGCATTATGCAGAGGTAAAATCATTCTGTACTTAAAAAGTGTATTATGCCGAAAAAGTTTTATGGGGGGTATACTATTTTCAAGCCTTGTTTATCGTAAAAAAACGGAAGAACAGCTGTAGTAGTACTTATAGTGTGGTTTTATTTAGATAAAAGCATGGTGTGTTAAATATACCCAATATCTCATTCGTGACTAAAAAGGTGTTATTGACTACACAAAAGTCGATTTTATTTTATTACTTGTCATAGATATATTCGTTTGTTGGAAGTATAATTAATTGTCTATGTAGTGTATTTATATTTTAAAAATTGAAGCTAAACTATAAAGGGGTTTGAGTAAAGTTGGCGTCGTTTTGAAGTTGAGCGGCCAGTAATGAAACTATGATATTATGAAAGAACAGAATAAAGCGATCAAAAGTTATTATGGAGACATTTCTCTAAACCATATCGGAACTGAGATATTTGGTTTTGTGCTGCTCGTTAAAATCGAAGAAGTTATTATATTCTACTGCACTCTTTTAGGTTTCTGCCGTATTTTTTTAAGAATTCCAAATAAAATAAACCAAATACAATGACGTAGATGAATGGACACGAAAAATAAAATAAATAAATAAATCGAATACCTCACCATAGTCTTCGGAATCAACTAGGCGAGTATGTCATTGTGAATAATCTGAATAGAAGAAGGGCTGATTTTGAATATATGAATGCTGAAATTCCTGGGCTGGATGACTTGCCTATTTTAAGTGCCGATGATTATTTTAATTCTCTAGGTACTTGGAACGTATCAAGTACAACAAGCTCGTAGCTACTACGGAGAACATCTAAAAAGTGATGGTTCGTATGTGATTGATGTATGCTGAGAACCCAATATTAGTGATTTTTCGGCGAAAACCTTAAACTGGAATGATACGTGGCTTCTTAGAGGCAGGATCCAAACCACACATTCATCTAGCTAGACGGATATATTACGTGTATATTCTCGTAGAAAGGCTGGATACAAGCGTAAAATGCTGCATGCAATATTGGGCCACTATCGCTCATGTATTATTGGGACCTTAGGCTGCTGTTCGCATGTAATGTCCATTATATGGTACATGAAGATATCAAAATAATCTGATTCCGCTGGCACAGTTTTTAGATACGATTATTCGACATGACATTGTGAACGAAATGGACGAAGAGAGTTAAAAATGTGTTTTTACTTATTATCATGTAATAAAATGCAGTAAACTATAAGAATGTATTTTTATTATTCCCCCAAGACCGAAGACTAACGTCACATTGACAGACGGTCGTAAAACAGTAAAGCCAATCTCTAATATCAACCTTTTAAAAACATAACTAAGATTCCTTTTCACTGGACAGTAATTGAAGTATTTATATTGAAGACATTTTAAAAATCTTCAAATGCAAATATCTCAGGTTCGATATCACTTAGGACAAAAATAATTGAACATATATGTGTGCTTAACACAGCACAACAAAGTTACATTGAAATCATAGGTGGCCGCTGAAAAAAAAAATGACGCCACTAGTCCATACAAAGTTACTCAAACCCCTTTTATTATGAGAAGTATGTTTATGTAATAGTATAAAAATTGGCTTATGTAGTATTTTCTTCATAGTCGTATCGTGTTTTTAGTAGAAAAATGTTTTATTTTGGGGTTAGAAAGGGATAAAACACCAACACCTAAACCTCATTTTTGTAGGAATTAGCTGAATAACGTGGTTTTTATTTCAACTAAATATATAATTTCGTTTTTTATTTAAATTATTTTTCGTTCGGAGCAATTATAATCAGGCATGTATTTAGACACTTTTAATTTTATTTTAAATATTTATTTTTAATTTAAAAAATATAATTGGATGCAATATAGCATGACGATATAACGGAGATCATGCACGCCCTTGAACAATGTTGCCAGCCGAAAATAATATCTGTGTTTTTTTCCATTTTTTCTTCCCGACAATTGTCCGTAATCGGATACTCGCGCGGGTCCGTGGAGGTCTGAGTAAGTCCCAGTTGTTTTGGGGGTCCCAAAGCATGATGATGTGACCTTGTGACCCTGACCCCCCCATTTCATGATCTTTTGACCCCTCGATGTTTTTTGGATTGTTTCCAGTATTTTTGTGCGTGGTGTTGTCGTAAATATGATTTTTGAAGGAGTATTGTGGTACTGAGCCTGGAATTTTCTAAGATCAAACTTATATGGGCATGAATAAGTAAAAAAAAAAATTAAACCAGACGGTAATTTGAAGAAAAAAAAAGACATCATCAAACGTAAAAATATATTTCTCATAGAAAATGTTTTTTTTTTTTTTACTTCAATTAAAGTATCCTATGCTGCTATAATTATTTACGACAACCACCCGCGAATGTGTTGTGGTCTTGTACTAGTATTCCCCGTCATCCCAAGTGGCTCCATCTACCGAGCTCACCCCTCATTCATTCCCTACCGTAGTTAGCTACCTCTCTGTGGTCTCTTTCGACTTTCGACGAAGCACGTGTACTCTGTCTGTTTCTTCATTTTATTTTTTCGTTTGACAGATGTCATTTCGCAGTTGTTCTTTTACCTCTCCGGATTGAATATCGAACTTTTTTGTTTTTAAATAGTGAATGCGAAATGATGTCAGATGGAGTTTTTGATGACGTTAATAATTGTTATATAAATAATCAAGTTTTGTTTTTTATTTTATTTTCTACTTTTGGGGATAGTGACAACGTAAATTAATATTATGTTGTGTAAGGGCTGATTTTTCCAACGCCAGATAATTTTATCCCAGGAATACTTTTGAATTTTTGACAGTTCTTCTATACAAAATCTGTCAGACGTCAATTCGAGACTAATATTCCACGAATAAAAATTATCTGCCGATTTAAAAATCAGCCCTAAATGATATAAAAATATCATTAAAATTGCATGCAATTTTACCAAAGATTGCGGGTTTTACTGCTAACAGTGTTTTTAAAACATATTTATAATCATTTCTGATGTTACTATCCTCTCTAACATATTTTTCACTGTATTAGAATGCTTTTTGAGAACATTTTGACAATTATTTTGCGAATTTAAGCGTTCACGCTGATGTTTTATTTTTGAGAAAAAACAGCTTTTTTTTTTCAATTAGTGAGCTGATGTTTTTTTATTTTAACTGTTTTTCTTTTAAAGTTTTGTTCATATTTTGGAATATTATTGTGGTCTGCGTAAAATATCAATTTAAATATAATGTGAGAAATGAAGCACATCATTAAAACTGTTTATACTCATAATAATTTTTTCGTATGTTCAAAATTGGATGGTATTTATATCTGAAATTAATTATGTAAAAAATGCATGCATTAATTTAAAACAAAAACGGCTGTGTTTTGTCATGTAAAAGTGTTTGTACAAACCTACTTACGTTATCACTTTTTTTATTTTTAAAATAGCACACAAAATCAAAGTTATTAAAATAACGATAATATTCATCAGACATTTTTAACTTTTAAAAAATCGCTGACTTCTCATATGAATGAATGATTTTGGCGATTTGTAAGCATCTGTGCAATTGTGTACTAACTTTCAATATACTATTATTTGTTTTAAGTAATCAAACCACAATAATATTCCTTTCTCCGCCCATCACCACGTAATCTAACCTCTTCGTCTTCAACTCCACAGCCCTGAAACACTCTCCGTCGAAGAGGAAGAGCATCGCCAAGCCATCGAGACCGCAGGAGGAGATTGATACACCAGGTATGATAGAAACTATTGTTTTTAGTACTCTTGGTATACCTTTTTTTTCTTGTTTTTTTTTTTTTTGTGAAGCCAGTTGACAATTTTTTTTTGTTTGAATTGTAAAAGTAGGTTTCAATGTCATAATATTTAGTGTAAATGTAAACTTTTTGATAGGCTAAAAAGATTAGTTCAGTTTTTTTTTTTAATTTAAATTGTTTATAAACAAATAAAGTGAAGCTTTTACGCAAATACCGATTATTGGCAAACACGAAATAATTACGTCAATAAAAAGGTAAAAAAAATCTCTCAATATTATTAAAAAAAAAAATTGTAAGAAATTATATAGCATACTATTTTAATGAGATTTCAATAAATGAATAATTATAGTAAATCGTCAACTCGCTTCATAATGAATGCTCGATTTTTCAAAAACTAATGTTAGTTTATTATTAACCATTACAATATTATTTTAAACAAAGTAGTTTTCACCCCAACTTACCCTAACATTGAATGCGAATTATGTTGGTACCTATATATTATTATACATTTCAGTTTATTTTATCCCCCACCCTTCCCCCTTTCCGGTGTTTGTTACCCCGCTGTTGTGAACCGTCCTATTTTTCGTTTCCTTATTCTTGTAGTATTTTTTTTCCAATTTTTTATACCCGCGTTTGACGTTTTACAAAAAAAAAAATTGTGATGTGTTTTTTGTGCTAACGGTGTTGGTGGTCAACATGTTCAAAGCATGGTTTGCCGACGGGGGAGCGAAATAAACTGAAATGTACCAAAAAAAAAAAAACGTCCAAACGATACAACCATTTTGACAACGACGTTTTTTATTCAGGACGTATCTACATCGGCAGACCGATTAAAGATTACAACCCTGACCTCATGAGGCAGTCGAGACTATCGCCTAGATCTTCAATTAGATCCAGTATGAGCGATTTTACTGACACTACTATATCAACTTGGAATCAAAGGCATCCGAGCGTACAGCAGCCTACCGAGTACCCCTCTGTCCTATCTGATAGACTGAAGATAGATAGAGACAGAACTTTCCCTAGACGTATAGAATTCGATACGTCAAACTTGACTCGAGACCCAGGAACGTCGTATAGTAACAATGTATACAGAACCTCGATTCAAGACAGAATGGATACTCTATCCGACCAACTAACAAAAGTCTTGAGCACAGGAGCGGGAAGCTCCCATATAAACGGTAGCCTAGCTGACAGCGGGATCCAAACTGACAATACCAGCACAAGTGTACCTCAAATATACGTAGAAGCACACACTAACTTCCCGAAGAAAAAGGACGCTGCCGTAGACACGAGGAATGAAAACAATCTCCAAGATATACCCTTTATAGACGACGAAGATGAAGACGCTAAATGGAAGAGACGATCGAACATTCTAGAGAAACACAAAAGTACTTCTAACATACCTGCGAGAATCGACGAAATAAAGGAAACTTCGAATGAGAGACTAACCAACAGCCTCAACAGAGCGAAATCTCCAACATTCGTAGAAAAATTCAAGAAATTCTTCGTAGATATAGGCTTAGTGAAGACAGAAAGCGTTCTGAATGCTGAAACGTCGAACACCTTACCAAAAAGCCTGACTTCCAGCTACAGGAAGTCGGCAACACCAAGTTTAGAAGCCAGAGAAACGGCGACTCTGCCCAAAGACATGAGATTTCGTAAAGTTATATCCACACAAACAGTTTATATTAAACCAGAATCTCCTATTATGAGGGAAAGGAATCTACAGTTAACCGAACATGTGTCCGTCGTACAATTGAATGGCGACGAACATATTAGAGATTCGGAATCGAAAGAAGAATTTATCAAAGAAGTTGTCTATATCAGGAGTATAGACAAAGCTGAAATATATTCTGGAAAAGACAGCGGGAGTACTATAATTGTAGTACCGCCTGCAGACTGAGGAAGATTACACAAAAATTTGGTATCACACAAATTCGATAGTTTTGTCGACCGTCTCAAATATATCTGACGTCACTTTACTATTGATATATCGATAAATTTTTAGTGTATATGTCGAAAATTATCGATAGAGAAATTACTGTCCTAAGTTATTGTTAGAAAGCGTGTTTTGAGAATCGATATTAGGGATGTTAGTCGATGGATGTAGTGATGTATTTGTGTATCGATATTGTACGATTATCGAAGTTCAGTTAAAAGTAAAAGACATAGTTCATAAATAGCCTAGTATTTGTTAATGATTTATTTGTGACTAGTGTAATCCTTTGTAACTTAGCTATTATTTGCTAAGTCAATTCCCACACCGAGTATCGATAAATTGTATCTATAAATCACATTGTCTATGTCTAGTAAATATAAAGCACTACATATTGACAATACATATTTAATAAATGTCAATGAAAATACAAGGCTGTAGATTTTATATCGATAAAAATAGACGGTATATAACTGAAATTCCCAAATATGTATAATAAACATTTGAAAAGTTAATGATTTTAATATAATGTCTAGTTGATATTATTTAAAAATAGATCGTTTTACCATACATTCTTATGGTAAATTCAGTTGACATAACTAACATTTTTAACATTTATTTTTCTATCAAATCTGTGAACTATTGTGTCGTCTTACTAAAACTGAATTAAAATTCGAATTCAACTAGGACATAGGTAGTCATTTTGTCTGTTTTGTTACCTATACTTTATTCCTATGTAACACGCTCCGGGATACCTAAATCGTGCCACCCTGTACTTTTTGTATAGATTCCTCTAACCTTTTAAAGGTCCAAACATATCAGGGCCGTGTCCGGGACGTGGACGGACCGTGCTCCGTCAGGGGCTCAATAAAATATCGGTGTGTACATTTTATATGAAAAAGTTCACACACGTCCGTGTCCGGGACGGCGACGGAGCTTCAGTGCCTGCCTTGTGTGTGCCACAGCCCTGCCACGTCCCGGACACGGCCCTGATACGTGTGGATAGACCTGGAACAATGACGACACCAAAATATTGGCCAGTATGTCGAAATCAAAATTGCATAAAAAATTTTTCTTTAACGCATGATTATTTTGACGTTTTAGGCCATTTTTACCTCACTTGGTCGCACGGTGGCTCGATTTAGCCCGGGACTGTATTTTAATTTTAAAAGATGTAATATATGCAGTATTTTATTTCGAATGATTTTATGTGCGATTGAGTTCTTTTTGAGGTTAAAGCAATTTCTAGTAGAAGTTTTTGTTGCATCGTCTGACTATTTATTAGAAGAATACCAATTTTGAAGTGAAAACTTCTTCAGGCGGAATTTGAGATCTTTCTGAACAGTGAATGAAATTGAACCGACAAGCTCAGGTCGGTGACGCTGAATCTGAATCGCGTTTACTCGGCGCTAAATCGGGTATACTCGGCTCTAGTCGTAAGTTTTCACTTCTATTGTGCGGTCATAAGCACACGCGCTCTTTTTTTGTACACTGACCAAGGAAATGTATTGAACTTCATATAAATAACGCTTTTCTTTCGTATCAGCATGAGCTACAACAATAGCTCTTGCAGTGGTAAATTATTAGGTAGCGGGGCTGACTGTCCAGGGTGCGCCGGACGTACCGAGTAACTAAATATGGGCACTTTTAGTTATAGTAAAAAATATTTATTACTAAAAGAATGTGTACAATAAATCTCCTTAAAAACAAACAAATTTGGTCTTTTGTAATGTGCACTTAGATGTCAAAGCAGTGCTTTGGCACTTGTACTAGGTTTACCCTGTATCCCGAATGCCATAAAATAAAAAGAATAAGACACCTTGAAATGAAACTTATACCGAATGCCGCCATTCGGTTTAAATACTTGTCTGAAGTGTCAAAAATGACAAGAAAATGTTTTTATAGTTTGACCAAAACCGCTGTACCGCGCCTTCGGTATGTGCGCGGTGAGACGGGGGGGCAGTGCAGGCCGCTCATTCGTCATCGCTCACGGCGCCCCGCCCCCCGCCTCGCCGCGCATTCCTCCCGCCTCGCCGCGCATTCCTAAGGCGCGGTACAGCAGTTTCGGTCAAACTATAGTTCAGAACGTGCTGTTCCTTTATTATAAAAATGGTTCAATAGATATTTTCTGATCGGTGTATATTTTTGTGCTAAAAAGTTTATCAATTTTGTGTTGAAATCATCAAGAAAATGTGATGTTCTTTAGCCCAGTGATGAGAGTAGTTTTTGTAGACTGCACTTCAAACTATATTTACATAATTTAAAATTTTCAATGCAAGCTGTACAAGCATACAAACAAGGGAGGGAAAGAATACGTATTTATTTTACGACGGTCGTAAAATAAATAAAAATAAAAGGAGCACTTTCATATTTCGTTAAATGCTAAAGTGCCAAGATGTATTTTTATTAATATGACATAAATAAATATCAAAAAAACATGTTGCAAAATAATTATTTCAAAGTTTTTTTTTTACATAATGAAAGAGAAGTGAACTCAAAATTAAATAAACGTGGTGGATTACGGCCCACTCCCTCTCACATAGAGGAGGCCTGTGTCCCAGCAGTGGGAACAATATAGGCTGATTGTGTTGTAGTGCAGTCTTTAAAAATAAAAAACACTTGAACTGAAATAATTTATTGCGATGTGATGTTAAGAGTTTGTATGACTTGATTATTATTTATTAGAGAAATATTATTTTATCTTAATTTACTTGTGGTGTCTATATTTAATTTTTTCTGATACGTAAGGTTTTTTCCTAATTTGTTTAGGAAGATAAATGTAATTAGGTATACTATCAGGCTGCCGTTCAATTTACGAATGACAGAATTTGAATAGATTACTTTAGTTAATGGTACTTCTCATTATACTAGCTGCGCACCGCTGTTTTACCCGCATAAGTCTCAATTCCGTGGAATCAGGTCATGGTCTACCCATGTGCCAAATTTCATTCAAATCCGTTCAGCCGTTTTAGCGTGTAAACGTAACAAACAAACATACAAAAAATCAAATATTCTCTTTATAAATTAGTTTAGAACAAGAAGATTGACGTCACAAAGTATAAATTGAATTATCAAACTATTAGTTTTTAAATTAAATATTGATATTTATGTCAGCACCTTCGGGTATTATATTTAAAAACAACAGAGAGTCTTCCAAGTAATTGTATGGTACTTTTAATTTGAAAAATACTCTCATAAAGTATACAGGGTTATTTTTCAAAGACCAGCCAAATTTAAGGATGTGGTACAGACCATCAAACTGAACAACTTTCTCCATGGGACAAATAGCGTAATCACGATAATTTTATCAACTGTCCCATAGAAAACTTCAATACGGCTGAATTTTTATTCGCGATTACGAAGTTGGTCCCAAGGAGAAAGTTGTTCAGTTTGATGGTCTGTACCACATCCTTAAATTTGGCTGGTCTTTGAAAAATAACTCTGTATAGTTAATAATAACAGTCCTCCAGACCGAGTTTCGGCCGCGGCGGTCAATCTCAGCGGAGACCAGCCTTCGGCGCGGGGGATATTTAATGCACAAGTGTGTGCGCAGACACATATGCACTTTCCCTTCCCTCTCTCTCATAGTTCGATGACGGTGATGGTGTGGAAGTAAAATTGATATAATAAAAACCCTTTACTGAACAAACCCTATTTTAGTTAGTTACATCCCTTTAAAAGAAAAAGAAGTATTGATCTTGTCACAATTTTAATGCCAATCACTCATTTAATATTTTATTTTCATTGTAAGTACCATTATTTTTATTACCACTAATTTAACAAAGACACCCTTCACACAATGTAATGAGATTAATTAATTGAATGAATATTAGTTTATTTAAATATTTCAATTTTAATGGCTGATTAAACTTTTGTGTGCGACTGTATATTTTTCAATTTTGTTATAATTATTTGTAATAAATGCGAAGGATTTTTTTGGAGAAAAAAAATAAGAAAATTACAAAAAAAAAAAAATATTTTTAGGTCTCTTGTACAGTCACGAACAAAAGTTTTGTAGTTATTTAACACTGAACCAGTGTAAGTTGTAGTATACTTGTGTGGTAGACTGTTAAGTATTGTATATCGCTTGAGCTGTTTGACCAAAATTTTATGTATATACTATGATAATAAATGTGAATTTTTGTTGGCTGGAATTTATTCGTTTTATTTACTATCTCGAAACATTGGAGTATCACGTTTGAGATTTAATATTTACGAAAGTGTATTTATTATACAATGTTCTCGTACTGCCGACCTATTCTGTAAAAATCTGACCGTAAAAACTTAGAACATTAAGGGTGCTGAATGGACTTGCATGTAGGGAGCTGCCATTCCTCCTGATATAGGGTTTGCCACTATTGACAGCTCACTGCCCCTAAGTTTTCACGGTGAGTATTTTATAAAATAGACCAGCTGGAATGCGACTTGACGCTAATTTTCAGAGTAAATGCGACCGCGAAATATACTCTACCCCGCCATTTAATTTAGAAAAAAACGGCGGTGCTCCAACCAAGTCCGAAAACACTTTTTTGCAAAATTAACTTTTATATTTTTATAAAACTATTGCTCACGAATATGACGTAATATTTTCACGCTATCAAACGGATAGGAGCAGGATCGAGCGGTGTCGCGAGCGTCAAAGCAGGTGAGACTGAATGTCGTATTGTGTTTTGTCGTAATGTGACAACTATTTGTCGATTTTCTACGACAATTTTTTTCGAGATGAAAAAAAATAATGAAATAATGACAAAATATATTAACTAGTGTTTGAAAGAAAAATGTTTTTGGTGGGATATGAAAGTACAGAATGGAATCGTCTGCTATATGCTTAGGCCGGGCAAAATGCTATCGGTTTTTCGTTCAGGAATTTCGCAGTAGTAGCCTGGAAACTGGATTTACGTGAGTAGGTGTAGAATACAACTCTACCTAACCCTTCTGGGGAATACTGAGGGGCAATTTTCGTAATTTTAAGAAAATTCACAGTCTGATCTCGGTCTCAATCTGTCAAAAATACCTCTAACTTCCCTACATTTTGAAAAGTTTTTGACATTTGTTTGACGCTGAGATGAGACTGCGACTAGATTTTGAGCGTTTTAAATTACGAAAATTAGCCTTCAGGTCTGCGTCATGTCTTGTAAAATAGCATTACGCCTATATTCATTTGAAGTAACTACGGTTCAATTAAGGACAGTATGTAACGCAAAAAAATAGCGATTCTGTACTTTCCTATGCCACAAGACGTTGAATCAATGAATTTCTACCTACACGAAGTACTATCTATCTACAATAAAATATAATATAACAAAAAGTGTAGCAAGGAGTACACTTTTAAACCTCAAAATTATTTTTAATTGAAAATATTAAATCAAAATTGTGTAAAACTGTTCCCACACCCATTAATCGCTTCAATCAATAAATATTCAGTTGTCATTAAATTACACATTAAATCAATCAATTGGCTAAATGTAGATTTTAAATTAATTTGCTGCTTCATCGTCGGTGCCAAATTTATTTTATATTTCATAAATAAAGTCACTGTTGCTTGTGCTTTAAATGTCGAGTCAGTAAATTGGATTTCACGCGAAATTATAATACTCAAAACGTATTTGCACCTTTTTTTTTTCAAAATTCTTGTCACCACAATCAGTTAGCGACCCATTTGAAAGGTCTGGATCCCTTGCTACGCTTTTTGCTTAGTAAATAAAGGCTGTTTAAAAGATTTTCATAAATGTATTTATTCATAGTATCGAAAAAGATAAATGATCATCAACAAAAAATAAACCAGTAAGTATCACTATCTCCTTCTGTCACCGAGAAGTGCAATTCACTGGAGCTAGAAGTCCATTCGCACGTAAAAGCGCTTTCTATGTGAATGAGAGCGAATAATCACAAGCGATCTTCTCGCTCTGGAAAATAAATGCTCTAATGGAAAAAAATAAGAAAAAAAAATGATTTCGTGTAAAGTCACGAATAAAAGTGTTGTAGATATAGTATTAGTATATTAATAGTATTATAACTACAACACTTTTTTTCGTGACTGTACAACAAATCAAAAATTTTTTTTTTTTTTTGCAATTTTTATATATACGTTACAGATATGTCTACCACACATTTATACACATGTAGAATGTAACGTATATAGAAAGAGATAGAGATACAGATTTGTAATTGTGATTTGGCCCTTATCCTTTTTGGTACTAAAATGGGTACATTTGTGGTAAGAATTTAAATTGAAGCCGTAAATAAATATTAAATAAAAATATATAAAGAAACTTATGGTCATGTTATCTCTCCTTTTTCATGCTGCTGTGGCCTTATTGGAACTTTTTTCTTATTGGGTATACCATCAATCTTCGCTTTTCTTTTTACTCCCTAAATCTGCATGCTGTAATTTATTTTAAATATCTAATACATAAACTTGATGCACCAATAAAAAATACGTTATTTAAACGGTCAAGCTCCATCTAAAAAATATAAATTCAAACACGCCATTTTGGATATTTAACGATAAAACGTAAAACCCGTAACTGTAACAACGCTTCCAATGATACACAAATCTTTTAATATTTTTATTATTGTTATAATCTGTTTTTCTAATGTGCCAAATTTTTCGTTTATACATTTTATTATTGTGTATTTTAATTATTAATAAACCTATACAAAATTTTGAGCGTTTTTGTCGATCGCTAGTTTCTTTATCGGATGTGACAGCGCATATAACGCCGATATCGGTGACGTCACCGGTGTCGACTGCCGCTAAAGTCACCACGTCGTCGACTAAGACGACTATCGCCGTGTCAGAGCCCGACATCGCGTTCCCCGCCGTCTTGAAAGGCTCCCAAAAGCAGAGAGTCCCCCCTCCGGTCCCTCCGAGAGGGTCTCCTAAAGCTAAACGGGGAGGCGCCTCCTCCCAAGCGTCTAGCATCGACACGAAAGGTGATTATCCGAATTTAAATATCTCTGTGAGTGACATCCCTCCGCAGACACCTATCACTAGCAGTGATGACGATTTCTGCTTTTACGGGCATGATTTTAAGTTTAAAGAACCCACTGCATGTCGCATCCCACCATCCGTATCAAACAGTTCTGTTAAGATCACAAAATTAGTTGCTTCGAACTCTTTCCTAGACTTCGTAGAAGAAGCTGACAGTATCACGGAGAGATCTCATCCCGGTAAAGATTTGGTTGCTCAAACTTCAATGATGGCTAAATTTAACATCGATAAAGTATTGAGAGAACATTTGGACTCTGGAGATTACGATGATACATCTCTTACTGAATCTAGTAGTGAAGAACGGATTGTTATTCAAGAAATACGTGAAACTGTCGAAGATGTTAGAACTAAACAGTCAAAAAGTCCATCGCAATTCGTAAAGGAAGTTGCGACCCAGATAGGTGATAAATTGACCGGAAAAACTCAGATAAACTTAGATTTGTCGAATGAAAAAATGAGCGTTCACAACGTTAAATCATCAGATCTGATATCAGCGGCCAGAACATTGAGAAAAGTAGTTCCGGCTGATACAACGAAGGTTGAACAGAGCCCAAAACTAGATATAGAAATTAAAGTAGAAAAGAACGGCTCAAAAGCAGGAATTATATCAGGTATATCGAAAAAACTAAACTTCACTCAATCGAAAAGAGACAAAAACCGTTCTCAAGAAAAGAAACCTAAACCAAAAGTAGAAATTAGAACCTATCAACGCGGAATGACGAAAGACGAAGCTATATGTCACAAGAAAGCTAAAACCAAGATCGATATGTTCCAAAAACATATTTTTAAAGTCCAAACGGATTCTGATAGTTCAAGAAGAAGCTCTATATCATCTTCACAAGACAGTAAACAATCAGAAAATAATATTGACACGCAAAGATTAGTTAAAGAAACCAAGAAAATGTTCGAACCTATTGAATACGCTCACGATAGTTTAACCGCGATTGACAAGAAGCATTTCTCGTTAGCAACAAGGGTTGTAAACCCAGTAGTTTCGAAATCAATTAGTGGCAATGTCCACGAGAAAATTAAACAGTTTTCCGAGACGCCATTGACGAAAACGCCAAATAAAATACCGAGACAGAAAAAGAAGGGGAGCTTTAAAAGAAAATCGGATAAGAGGAAGATGATTATTAAGATGAAGAAAGAATTTGAGGAGCTGCTGTAGACGAAATTGATAAAAATTTATGAGAAGATGAAGTTTTTCAAGAAAAAAAAGAAGGAACCTATGATATCCTAAAAGTTAAAAACGAAAAGATACAAATAAAATTACTAGACAATATTATAGAAAGTTGGATCGAAGATATATTTAACGAATTAAAATTACAAGACAATAATTTAGAAAGATGGATTGATGGAAGATATATTTCGTTGAGGCTCAAAGCCACTTTAAATACTGTTGTTCTTAGTCAAGCATGTAGATGTTTCTAGATTGTGTTGTGATCCGTTATGACTGCCATTTTTTCTATACGTTATATATTATTGCTCGGTCGTTGGATTTTCATATTTTATTAAACTCCTTTGCTCCTTAACATAGTGCATCCTTTTTAAATAATACGTTGACTATATAATTATCTATTTGTATGTATTTAATTGCTACATTATCAATCACCTTAGTATTTACTTTAGATTGTATATAGATGTCATTGTCTTTATCATGTATTTTCCATTTCTGAGAAGCGGGTTTCTTGCGTTTTAGTCATTGGTAAATTGGAGACGGTAGTAAATCGTCGAGTTAAAACCACTTTACTGATGAAATATTCTATGTTTCATTAAAATATTGCCAGATTGACCTTTGATTTTTGTCAAATGAATTATAGAGGGTTAAAACTCACCGAGTTTTTTATTTTTAGTCAAATAAATGATAGAGGGTTAAAAGTCACCGAGTTTTTATAAAAGACAAAGGACAAGGAGGGATATATTTGCAATACTTCAAGCTGGGCAAGGCTTCAAATGATATCTATGCAGTAGATATTCTCAGTCTTTGAAGTTTTGTTAACAATGGCAGAAGAAAAATCATTCTTTGTTGAAATATTTTTTCATCCTACCATTAATTTCAATATCCTCAATTCCATTAGCTTTTTAATTCAATAAATATTTCAAGGAGATTGACTGTAGAATTGGGGCATTAAAAATCTTCAATCCCGAAGATTTTTATATGGAGCGTAACACACCAACAGTGTCCGCCATTTTTTTTTAATGGTGTACAGTATCTATGCCACAAACCTTCAAAGCCCTTTGCAGAGTATTTCTACAGTTAAACTTCTCTGATTCACAGCTTATTGCTTATTATTATTTGTAAATCACGCCATTTAAAGTACAATAGAAAACATATATCGAACTTTTTTTAAACGAGCACCTTTTTACATGCAGACATAAATTCTTTTAAAATCTTATTAGCTAGAACAAAATCGAACTAGGATTTAGTAACCTAAACAACAGTAGAAATAGCTAGAATCTTTTGAACTACCATTAAACTACACAAGCGTAGCCATTTTTGAATTGAAAGTCTGTCATAACCAACCCAACTAACATAAAAAGTAATATGAACCAGCGTTCATATTTGAGACATTTTAACGGACCGGTCACGTGACAAATGCGAGTGACATAAACAATAAAAAGTAAACTAAAGCCACACATCGAATAATTCCGAGGCCTCATAAAAATACACAGAAAATCGTGCCATTGTCACGTAGGATTGGTTTTTAAAATGTCACGCATTTGAACGCAGCTGTAACAGTAACAAACCCATTCAAAAAGCTACACTTGTTACCATCATCATCATTGTTACCATCACAACCATTCCACCTTTGCCCACCAAACATTAGCCCACCTATCCTCTAAGACTGTTATCTTGCTAGTCAAAGTAGTAACGCTAGCTTACCACCAGGCGGTGCTCCTCTCTCGTGTTGTTCGACGCCTCCACCGCCTTTCGAAGAAGCTCCACCTCCCAGGACAAGTCGCACGAACTCATCATCAACGACGTCGTCAAGTGCGTCTGGTAGACGTAGAGGCGCGTCCAGTGCGGCGAGTGTGATGACGACGTCTTCCGCGTCGTCTTTGGCTTTGACGCCGGCTGCGTTGAGCAGTGCGCGCAGTAATGATGCCAGGTAACAATATTTGACGTAAACTCTTTTTAACCGACTTCTAAAAAAGGAGGAGGTTCTCAATTCGTATGTTTGTATCTTTTTATTGTTTTTTTTTTTTGTTAAAAATTCTTTTTTTGTTGGAAAGGGTATACTTCCCAAATGGTCCCATAGAAATTTCATCAAAAACGGTTCAGTAGTTTGGTTTTTAAACCAAAATTACTGGTAAAAATTACAACTTAAAAGTGGAAAATAAAAACTTTTTTGCAAAAAAAAAAACAACCGACTTCCAAAAACGACACTACAAAGTGAAAAATAACTTCAATTTCGGAAGTCGGTGGCAAACAACGAAAATGCGAACCCAACGACACCGACTTCCGAAATTAAAGTTATTTTTCACTTTGTAGTGTCGTTTTTGGAAGTCGGTTGTTTTTTTTTTCAGAACATAGCTAGACTTGGTAGGCAGTGTCAAGTGGCTGCTGTCATTCTTCTACCATTCAAAAATATCAACGAGCGAGCCAAAACCATTACTCCTCATTAATCAGATTTAATGATTGGTAATCTCAGTATTTTATTAGCCAGATACTGAGCCTGGCGTGCCCTTGCTTGCAGTCTTAAACTGCATCGGGTGACAATTTTACGAAGACCAGCTTTTCAAAGAGGTGTCGATGTGACATATTTCGTTTAGGTACAGGACATATGTCACATGAGAGACTGTCACGCATGAGTGTCAGAAACGAGGGTCTACGAAGCCAAAATTTTCTCTCAATGTGGACGTCTTTGTAAGATCTTGCTGTTGTACAGACGCTTGTCCTGCTGGCGTCTGTACATACGATATTTTGTCCTATTTGCTCGTTCTTTCGTGCCTACTTACTTATAGATACCACTGCTAAGCGTGGGGTCTTGGGTTCGATTCCCGGGTCGGCCCAAGTGTTATTGGGTTTTTCCCGTTGGGAATTTCTTAGTAGGGAATTTCCCCCGTGCCTCGGAAAACAAGTTAAGCCGTTGGTCCTGCGCCTGATCTCTCTCCGGTCGTGTCGGATTGCCGTCCCATCGGACAATGAGAGTGAGGGAAGAGGGAGTACACCTGTGTCTGAACACACACTTGTGTACTATAATATCCCCCGCGCCGCAAGCTGGTGTCCTCAGATTGGTCGGAAATGCGGTCTGGAGGACTTTACTCAAAGATGTGCATGTGTTTTCCAGTGTGTGCTGGACGCCGCCCGCGTCTGTTGAGGGTTCCACTCCGACGTGGACGGAGGGCACGCCCAGCTTCACCGAGTCCAGTAGTAGTGAACAAGGTACGTCATCATTTACAAGTTAATCTTTCGCGTCCCACCGACAACGCGACGTCTAAAAGAACTATGAATAATAATATCATAAATTTGTTTCTCATTAGTCGAGCTTTGGTAGACAAAATCGCTCTTTAACAAAATAATAAAAATTTTCGTCGAAGAAATATATTATTTTTCTACAGAAAATGGCCACTTAACAATATTTTTTTTTATTAGGCTATATTGTCACACTGTGGGGCAAATGCCTCCCCCAAATCCTTCCAGGAACTCTTTTCCCGCGCCAAGTCGAACCAGCCCTCGAATACTTATGAATTACAAGCAGTGGCCCGCGGTTTCACCCGCATAAGCTTCGATCCCGTGGAAATATCGAGATAAAGAGTATCCTATATGTTAATCCTGGTTATAAACCATTTGTGTGCCAAATTTCATCCAAATCCGTTCAGTAGTTTTTGCGTGAAAGAGTAACAAACATCCATTCATCCATACAAACTTTCACGTTTATAATATTAGTAGGATTATCTTTTCTATTTTTTATTGTGTAATAATTACCTGATAGTACTATTTTTTGTGAGAGCACGCAACGACCAATCAAGAATCGCGATTATATAAACACCTATACTTTCAGTTTTTTTTTTTTATTTTAAGACTAAGCCATAACCACAAAAAAGTAACTTACTCAATAATGAAGATAGGAAAGAAAATAGTAGATTTTACAACAAGTGCACAAAACAAACCATTTTTATCCGAGAGTTTTAGCAGCCCGAGCCGAAGGCGAGGGCTGATAGTAATGTCGAGGATAAAAATGGTTTTGTGGACGAGTTATAAACTCTGCTTTTCACTTCGATTGCGAGGAAATAAAACAGTAGTATAACATAATATTTCTTTAATTAAAATTCAAAGTAAAATTAGAACAGTTTTGAATACTGAAGGAAATTGTTTTTAAATCTTACGACATTGATATTAGGCTGCAGACCTATACAGCCTACTATTAAATTAATTTTGTAATAATAATTTTCTTAAATCAACTAACCTACCGTACTTGAATTAAAATTTTAATATCTTTTATATCTTAAAAAACACATAAGGCAAATAAATTAAAGTAAATATTATATAAGGTGCTATAAAAATATCTGCCACGGCTTTAATGGGAGGTAGTATTGTGTTTATAGATTAAATAGTGAAGAACTTTCGTACCCCGGAACAGTTAATTCAATTTGAGAAAATAAAGTAGTTAAATTAACATTGACTCTATTCTGCTTAACGTGGTTCACAAATTACGCGCGATGTGGCGCTTCGTCAATGAAAACAACTGCTATCTCTTTCCATCTGTTCTGTGAATGAAAACTGATATCAGCTGACTAGTTCGTCACTACCTAATCTACTAGGTACGCAATAATACGCCAAGTATTTTAAAAGTGCAATTACTTACCAACTACCGCATTCTTCCAAAAAACTGACGTAAATAAGATGATAAACTTCCCATCACACTTAAAACAGGCTTTGGACTGTCAAGTTAGTGTAAGCATCGCAATTTTTTTCTTATTATTTTAAACAAGAGGTACTTAGATTCAAATAACGATAAATTACAGTAACTTGGCGTGTTTAAAAGTTAATCATCTTATTTACAACAATTGCACCGTATTTACAGTTATTTACACACTCCCTACCTACTTATCTACAAAACTGTTGCACAAGTCCGCCTTCGCGTTGCACACAAATGTAGGCACGCTTACGTACATGTCTTTTCACTTTATTTAATGTGTCCGTTTCACTTTTCACTTGCCTAAATGCGCGTTTGATGCGCCTTTTTAGTTCTTCCAAACTTCTAATGTCATGTCCGGTTTGGCCGTACACAAGGTCCTTTACACGACCCCACAAAAAAAAATCTAGAGGGGTTAAATCCGGCGAGCGAGGAGGCCACGGCACTGGCCCTCCTCGGCCTATCCACCTTTCACCGCCGTACCACACACCGTTTAAAAATTCCCGTACGCTGATGGCGAAATGAGGTGGTGCTCCATCATGTTGAAACCACAGCCCTCTTATCTCTTCAAGAGGAATACGTTCTAACATTCTTCTCACACGGGTTCGTAGTAAGCGCAGATACGTGTCTCCGTTCAATCTGTCCAAGAACACTGGACCTAGAATTCTGTTGTCGAGTATCCCGGCCCACACATTAACACTAAACCGAGTCTGAAAGTGGTCAGGCCGCACAACACGAGGATTCGCCTCAGTCCAATAATGCGCATTGTGTATGTTGATCATACCAACCCGTGTGAATGTGGACTCGTCAGTCCACAGAATGTTGCGGCGTTCTTCTCGAATCCAATTACAAAACGCGAGGCGAGCCGCGTAGTCATGTGGGTGCAATTCTTGTACTCTTGTGAAGTGGTAAGGATGGAGCCCTTCCCGATTTAAAAGTCGGCACACGTAGTTGTCGCTCACGTCGAAGACTCGAGCAGCATCCCTGGTGCTCGCAAGAGGATGACGCCGGAAGAAGTCTAACACTTCCTCTTCGAGTTCGGCAGAGTATGGAGGCCTGCCTGCGTCAACCGGTGGCGGGTCAAAGCGACCGTGTTGTCTAAATCTGTACACGGCATCCAGAATGGTATGATGACTCACTCGCACACCAAACCTCTGCTGGTATAAGTTTACTGCATGCGCAGTTATGGAGTTACACTCGCGGTAGCACAATACCATTTCAAGATATTCTTGATTGGAATACCGTCGTCTGGGAGGCATTTTTAGGGTTCCGTAGCCAAATGGCAACGGAACCCTTATGGATTCGTCATGTCTGTCTGTCTGTCTGTCTGTCTGTCCGTCCGTATGTCACAGCCGCTTTTTTCCGAAACTATAAGAACTATACTGTTGAAACTTGGTAAGTAGATGTATTCTGTGAACCGCATTAAGATTTTCACACAAAAATAGAAAAAAAACAATAAATTTTGGGGGTCCCCATACTTAGAACTGAAACTCAAAATTTTTTTTTTCATCAAACCCATACGTGTGGGGTATCTATGGATAGGTCTTCAAAAATGATATTGAGGTTTCTAATATCATTTTTTTCTAAACTGAATAGTTTGCGCGAGAGACACTTCCAAAGTGGTAAAATGTGTGTCCCCCCCCCTGTAACTTCTAAAATAAGAGAATGATAAAACTAAAAAAAATATATGATGTACATTACCATATAAACTTCCACCGAAAATTGGTTTGAACGAGATCTAGTGAGTAATTTTTTTTTAATACGTCATAAATCGTAACGTAACGGAACCCTTCATAGGCGAGTCCGACTCGCACTTGGCCGATTTTTAATGAAAGCGCGCGCGATATTCCTGTCGCAGACCGCTAAAACTAACTTCCGAGCGGGCGGGGGGCGACTGGCGAGCGGGCGGGGCGGTCGGCTGGCGCGTGCGACGAACGGGGTAGTGCGGGTGAGGGTGGGGGCGCGCGGGGCTGCGCTTTGACGACCGAGTGGCCGCCGCGCACGGCGGCATTGTTTGATAAGAATGGCAACAGTGTATGAATGAACGTCGCCGGCGTTTTTTAATTGAATTCAGTGCGGTGCGGTAACAGCTTACAAGTCTACGGGATGGTTTTATACTAATAAATCAATTCAAATTTATACGTACATTTTTTTTGTATGAAAAAAAATATGACGAATAATCAATAATTTATCTTTACTATTGTAATCTATAAACACAATACTATCTCCCACTGCAGCCGTGGCAGATATTTTTATAGCACCTTATATAATAACAAATTCTATCTATGAACTTCTTATTGCATTTGGCTGTATGGCTCATTTTCTTTGCCTTAATATAATACGTTTATGAGTAGATACGTTAATGCCCTTGTGCACAAAATTCGATTTTGTGCAGCCTGAACCCTGCACAAAGAAGCACTTTCAGAGCATGAGAAGTGAAAATATATTTATTGAGCACAAAAATAAGCACAAGCTTACAAAGGTGAATTGTCTTTTCCACAGGCTACCCAATAACGCCAGCTCGCGGCGCCACGCCGTGCGACTCGCGCGAGGGGCGCCGCTCCCCGCGCCCCCCGGCGCCGCCTGCGCGCGCCCTCCCTCCCACCACTATTAACTGCCTGACCAGTGAAGTGGTGAGTGATTCATACGCTGTCTGATTGATTCAAAGCTGGGTGATTGGTTCAATCTTGGAGAGATGGTTTGATTGATTCATTGGTGCGAGAATTTTAGTTGATTGTTTCATCTCGAAATAGATGCTTGATTTTAGACAATTTTATTTAATAGAGTTAGAGTTTCTCTGCTATTTCAATTTCAACGTATAAAATATCTTTGAATTTTTGATCAATCGTCTCTTCCAAATTTTGGTACTTTTGACTAAATTGTTAGAAGGAAGGGTAAGTAAATAATGTCACATGATTTAGTAAAGGATTTAATATACTAACCACACTGACAAGCATTTTACACGCTACAGCTTCTATCCGATGCGAAAGTGAACGATAAAAACTAAAAATATATTTTGTACCGAACTTTGATGGGCGACACTACCATGCACCCAGGTTTTTCTGTATTTCGTGATATCAATTATAGGATATTGTTTTTAAAGTAAAGAAAAGTAACATTGAGTTTAATTTTAAAAAAAAAAAACTAATTTTTATCGTTCATTTTAACTCATACATGTGTTGCCAGAAATTGTTTTTTTTTTTTATTATATTACAAATGATTTCAATTATAACGTTTCCTAGTAAGTAAACCGAGCACAAGTCCGAAACAACTTTCTCGTTATAATTCGAAAATATTACACCAATAATTCGATGAAATGTTTGATGTACAGACGCCAGCACATTAAGCTACTACAATCTTTCAAATTTCTTTAATAGATTTTCAACTTATCGCTAAAGCGTTAAGGTTCAAGGTTGATTGGGAAAATTTGACAGTTTCGGATAGCTTGATGTGCTGACGTTTGTACTTTGTTTATTTTTCTGCTAACAATTTCTGGAACAAGACAAATGCCTACATACATTATATTTTTACATACTATGCATACTTTATTTTATTTTTTATATTTATCTAGCGCATACGCCATATTAATGAATGCCCTTTTTCTTTGGACGCTGCTTACGGTGGGTTCTAGTTGCATCTTAAAGAGAGAGTAGAAAAGGATTACAAATGATTAAAATATCAATAAACATATTTATAAACGCTTATAACACTGTTTTTACGACGCTAGCTTTTTAGGAACATTTTTTGTCATGGCAATCTCAATATTTAATAAACACAAAATTGGGTGCTTCCATTTTAAGGAATGCGTAATATAATGCTTTTTGAAAAAAAAAAAATGGCGCAGGTATGTCTAATTTTTTAAATAAAATTAAGCAATAATAACTGTTGCGTGAATATCGGCTGGTGTAACTTAATTTTAAACTAAGTGTTACCATTGTCTTGTTGAAAAAAATATCGTAAAATGAAACGCTAGTTAATGAATGTCGTGCCGTGTGCGCCGTTTTCGAAATATTTAATAATTGCCAAAAAGAACGGACCCATTTTTTTAAAACAAAAAATGTTTTTAGACTATGTAACTTAGCTATTGTGTAGTAAGTAATAATTTTAATATAATTTTTGTACTTTGGGACTTATTTTATAGTTATTTAGATAACAAAAATTAAAAAAATAGGTTAATTTTTATTTTCAGTTTTATTATTAGATTTGTTAAGTCCTTTAAAATTCTCGATTTTTTTGGCAAAATAAAATAGTAATGTCAGTTTTTTAACTGTATATCTGTTACAAAATTACTTTAAATCTGTTAAATAAGTCCCAAAATAAAGGTTTCGACTGACTTCATCTAATCATATTCAGCAATCGACTGATCTCGACATATTAGTGGAGTTAGAGATAAACAGGGTGTTATGATGAAACAAGTATGTGTGAATAACGTGAATATACGAATATCTATATAACACAACTTTGCACACCCTGTATATAAATACCGGCTACAACCGCTCAACGATGATTTTTTTTTCAATTTAATCAGTTGTTTTAATCGACTGTCATATACAATACGACAGTCGATTAAACTTCTGAAGAAACAGATAGACGCACATAAAGAAACATGGCTAAAAATAAATTCGTTGAAATATCGATCTCTTTGTATGGGCTGATTTTTCAATCATTTGAGAAGTTTATTCGAGGAATAATTTTGAAATTTTATTTATTTTTTACAATTTTATTTCTAGAATAAAAGTTATCTGGCGATGGAAAAATCAGCCTTAAGATAATGACTAATAAAATAATGCGTTATAAAATAATAACATCCATTCAACTCAAACAAAGCCGGTATTGCTCATAGTTATTTCGACAACTTACAGTCTATGTTCTATGTTCTATGTTATGGGTTTGGTTTCCGCACTTAGTCCTTCAGGTGGACCATTGTGCGTGGGCCATGGCGGCCGTCGGTGGTTATTCCAACCAGCCCACCTCCCTCCAGAAGCTTATTAGATCTCCTGGTCTGTCGAGAACATCTGTGTAGGATCCGGGTGTCCCGAGGGTTGCTAATCTAATCTGGGCGACGCCTGTGCACTCAAAGAGCACATGCATGACGGTCTCATCAGCCTCCATGCAGGCTCTGCACAGGGGGCTGTCCGTTATGCCAATCGTATGGAAGTGTTTGTTCAGTGAGCAGTGTCCCGTGATGGTCCCCGTCACCAGGCGCAGGCCTTTCCTGTCCAGTCGTAGTAGTCTTTTGGAAAGCTTGACATCTAGTGATGGCATGGCTTCCTTGGACAGCCTGCAGCCCGGTGACGAGGACCACCAGTTCTCTGCCTGTGTGTGGGTGTGCTTTTGTAGCCACCTGCGTAGTTGGTTGAAGGGGATGGGCACGACTGGTTCCGGTCCGTAGACTGGCGTGCTGGATGCCCTTCTGGCCAGCTCGTCAGCCGCGTCGTTGCCTAGTGATCCACTGTGTCCTTTTATCCATTGTAGTGTCACTGTGTTGCGGTTCGATACAGTCACCTGTTCAAGCGCCATGTGACATTCTAGTATTAGATTTGATGTGATGCATCCCTTCTGTAGGGATTGGAGGACTGAAGCGCTGTCAGAGAGTATACGAACATGGGTGTCCGTAACTCTCCTGGCTGCTATGGCATGGGCCGCTTGTATTATACCCACACACTCGGCTTGGTAAACCGTGTTGAGCATTCCTAGCGGGCTGCATATGTTTATGTTGAGGTCGTGTGAGAAGACTCCGACTCCAGTTCCGCAGTCGGTCTTTGATCCATCAGTGTAAACTCTCAGCTCTCCTGGGCCTGAGTAGTCGCACTGCTCCTCTTTAAGCACTACGTTGTAATGCTTTTGAAAGCAGTATTGCTTAGGGGCTTTGTCGCAGGGTGATGCCATCATTGGCTGTCGTTTGATTGCCTCGTCCTTTAGGCGTATGTGCTTGATTCTCGAGTCTTTGTTTAGGGTTCCTGATAGATGGAGCCTGAAGGCAGACAGGGCCGCCTCCTCTCTCACGATGAGGTGTAGGGGAGGCAGACCGAGCATGGCCTGTAGGGCAGCGGTGGGTGCAGTTCTCATGCAGCTTGTGATTGCCACACAAGCAAATCGTTGCAACTTTTCGAGATCTTTTTGGGCTGTGCTCAGGTCTGTTCTGGGCCACCAGACTAGTGAGCCATATGTGATGATTGGTCGGATAACTGTGGTATAGAGCCAGTAAGTGACCCTGGGGCTAATCCCCCAGTTTTTCCCAAGCATTCTCTTGCATTGCCACAGGGATATGCTGGCCTTCGTGGTGATGTGATTGATGTGTTTAGCCCAGTTCAGCTGTTTATCCAAAAAGATGCCCAGGTATTTGGTTTCAGTTGAAAGGCTAAGGGTAGTGCCAAAGAATCGTGGAAGTTGTAGCGTGGCAAGTTTCCTCTTTTTTGTGAAGAGGATCAGTTCGGTTTTTGTTGGGTTCACTGATAGTTGGTGTGTACTGCACCAGTTCTCTACTATTTTCAGTGCCTGGTGCATTAGGTTGCACAGGGTGTTTTCGTGGGTACCATTTATTATTATGGTTAGGTCATCGGCGTAGCCTACTGTAAAGTAGCCTTTATTGTTTAGTGTCTTTATCAGGCTGTCTACGACCAGGTTCCATAGGAGCGGCGAAAGGACGCCCCCTTGGGGGCAGCCCTTTGCCACGACGGCCCTTGTGGTGTCGTTTACGGTCACCTGTACAGCCCTCTGTTTCAGCATATTTGTGATCCAGCCGCTCAGAGACGGGTCTATGCCGTGTCTGTCTAGGGCCGTGCTGATACTTTTGAATGTGGTTTTGTCAAAGGCGCCCTCGATGTCAATAAAGGCGGCTAGTGCTGAGCATTTGTGGTCCACTGCGCATTCAATCTTGGATACGACGCTGTGCAGCGCGGATTCTGTTGATTTGCCTGTGGAGTACGCATGCTGTTGTTTGTGGAGTGGTTTTGCCCTGAGGGGACCGTCTCGGATGTGTCGATCACATAGTCTCTCCAGGGTCTTTAGTAGAAAAGATGTGAGGCTTATGGGTCTGTACGCCTTGGGTTGCGTGTAGTCAGCTTTACCAGGTTTAGGTATGAAGATGACTTTCACTTCGCGCCAGGCTAGGGGTATATGTCTGAGTGCTATGCAGGCCCGATAGACCTCCATTAAGCATGGTGTAATATAATCGAGTCCCCATTGTAGTTGGGCTGGGAAGATGCCATCCAGTCCCGCGGACTTGTATGGCTGGAAGGTGTTGATGGCCCACCTTAACCGGTCCTCCGTTACTAGCCCGCGGGCACAGGTCCAGTCCCGTTCCGTTGGGGTCCGATCTGGTACTTCTTCCCAGGTCCTGTCCTCTAGGAGTTTGCAGTCTGGGAAGTGGGTTTCGAGAAGGACCTTGCTAGTTTCATGGTCCGTTTGTGTGTATGTGCCGTCTGGTTTTTTCAGCGCGCCGAGTGTTTGGTCCTGGTCGGTTGATAGGATCTTCCTCACCCTTGCGGCTTCATTGTTGGTTTCTATGGATTCACAGAATTTCCGCCATGCTGTCCTCCTGGCGGTTCTGATTTCCTTTTTGTATGTGTGTCGGGTTTCTGTGTATATTTCCCAATCCTCCGGGAGTCTGGTGTTTTTAGCTCTGTTAAATTGCTTCCGCAATGCATGTCTGAGTTTACCAAGTTCGGCGTTCCACCAGGGATTTCTCTCGCTGTTGGCCCGTGGCGTCCTTAGTTTACAGCATGCATGGTAGGCTTCGGTGAGATATTCTGATAACTTTGTCACAGTGTATTCCAACTGTGCTGGTTCTCTTATACTTATTTGTGATAGATGCCTAGCTAGCAGGGCGGCCAGGAGGCGCTTGTACCCGGGCACGTCGGTGCGCCGTGGATTTCTCCTCGGTGCGGGTTTCTTGGTGTGGGTGGTCAGTGTGAAGCGGATCCTTCTGTGGTCCGAGCAGGAAGGTTCGCCCGATACATGCCAGTTTGTGATGAGATTTTTCGCGTTTTCTGTAGCGAGTGTTAGGTCTATGATTGTTTGCCCTCGGACTGTGACCCAAGTGGGTTCAGAGCCTCGGTTAATGATGTTAAGGTTAGTAGAGAATAAATAGGTGGATAGTACCTCTCCTCTGGGGTTCGATGCGTCGCTGCCCCAGAGCGGGTGATGGGCGTTGGAGTCGGTGCATATAATTAGGTCCAAGCCCATGACCTCGCAGTGTTGCACTAGGTCAGCCATTTCTTGCGGCGGGCAGTTTGTGTCCTCGCCCGGCATGTACACCGAGGCTAGCACGACGTCTGGAAGGTCGTCGTCGGTCTGGAGCTTGACAGCTGTCAAGTCTCTGGAACAGAATTGAGTGAGCAGTGTGGTAGGGATGTCTTTGGGTATATACACGCAGGCTCGAGGCTTGTCTGAACTCTGTGTGTTGAGGATTAGCTTACCTCCGATGTTACTGAGGCCGCATATTCTATTGTTCCTGATCCACGGCTCCTGGATCAGTGCGATGGTACGGGGGTTAACCTCCAGCGCCCTGCGTAGGCTAGCCGTGGCAGTCTGGCTATGCTGGAGGTTTGCCTGTATGACGTTGAGTGCGGGTGCCGGCGATGGGGAGGGGCGGTTAGTCGGTGGTGGATCCATCGGATAATCCCTCCACCACCACCTCCCTGTACGGGCCGTCGTCGTGTGGACCTCCTGGCGACGATGCCAGAAGCTGTTCGCTCCAGCCGGGAGATGTGGGCGGAATTGTGGCCTCGTCGTCGGCCATCGCCGCACGGGCCATGACCTCCTCTAGCTGGGCGATGTCATCCGTGTCGTCTGTCCGTGTCTCCGTCAGTGTCGTCGTCGGGTTTGTTGTGCAGTCAGAGGGCTGGGTCGTGGGCCAGAAGCGCACGTATATCGAACCCAGTAGGTACGATATCCGTCGCTCCCGGTCCAGGACCTTTTGCACTTCCTCCGGTGGCACACCCAGGGTCAGAAAAGTCCCGTAGTTGTCACCACCGACGGTAGTTGCCCTATATAGTGACCACCTAGCAATGTCATACCACACATTCTGACGAATCAGAATGCTGTGGAGCCTCTGTACGTCACCTCTGTACCGAGGGACGAAAAGCGAGGCTCTGACACGGGTGGGCACATCTGACTGCCTCAGTACAGTCAGTTTCAGGTCAGTGTTAGGGAGTTGTAGGAGGGGTACATTCTGGGTCAGCCATGCCAGGGCACTGTCGTCCTCGCACCACATCTGCACGGTACCCTCCGCTACCCGTGGGTATCCGCGGAAGGCAGGGAGTGGCGACGATGAGTCTGTACCCATGAGCAGGTCTTCCAGGCCTACTTTGACCTGTTCAGCCTCTTCCTTCGTCAAGTCTCTGGAGGGGGGAGGGAAGCAGATTGCTACGGCGAGCCGCGCAGGAATATCCTTAGTGGCCCGCGCGTAGGTCCTCGGCTCCCCTTGAGCAGAGTGGACCCTTACACGCTTGGCGTCCCCCTGAAGCGTGCTCGGTGAGGCCGAGTCGTCCGGGCGATCCCTCTTCGCCGGCCCTGTACCGCTCGGTCCAGGCTGCGGCTTGGAGGTGCCCGGTAGGGTGGACGCCTTAGCGTGCATGACTCCACCCCGCCTCCCTCTGTGGTGTCTGGGTTTGGGTCTGTCGCGGGATGCGTCCGTGTCCATGTGAGGGGGTTGGCTGGCGCCCCCGGTAGGCTCTGTCGTGTGCAGGGGGTTTTCGCGTTGGGTTTCCCCACCGCGTACTTGCCCCTGCACGCGTGGTTCCGCGTCCGGCCTCTTTCCGCTCTGGGTTGCCCCTTCGCGTACTGGCTGCTGGTCGCGTAGTCCCACGTTAGGCCGCTTTTCGCGCTGGGTTTCCCCCTCGCGTACTTGCGGCCGTTCTCTAATCTCCGCGTCCGGCCCTTTTTCGCGCTCGGTTTCCCCATCGCGTAATCGGGGCTGGTCGCGTGCTACCTCTTCGGCGTCCGATCGCGCTTCGCGCTGGCTGTTGCCTTCGCAAGTGCTGCGCTTTCGGTCGCCTACTTTCCTCCCCCGGCCTGCGATTTTTCCGCGCTTTTTCAGCCGTCGTACTCCATCTACCGGGAGAGTGGTAGGGCCGCCGGGCCCGTCAACCTTCCCCGTCTCGGTCTGTCCGTGTCTTTCGGTGTCTGGGTTTGTTATGCTGTTCCGCACGATGCTCTGTTGCCAGAGGCTCACGGGAGGCATGCACGTCGTATTCGGTTTTGGCGCGTCAGTCGCTGCCGGAGTTATGTGTGTGGGCGCGTTAGTCGCTGCCTGTGCTATGGGCGCTAAATCAGCAGCCGGCCGCGCTGGAGAGCGCGGCAACGATGAGTTGCAGTTAGTTGCCCCCCCCAGAATACGTTGGGGGCTGACCGCCTTGGCGGTGTGGGATTCCCCGGCTTGGCCGGGACCCACCTGGGTAGTGCTTTTAACTTCCTGCATTTTCATTTGGTGGGGGGGTGGGCTTTTTTGGAATCGAGGTTACCCGTCCTCAGGGACCGACAGGATGTAAGGATAGGAGGGAGGGTGCTTGGTAGTGGGGTGTGGGTTACTTGGGGGGTCACCCTAGGTCTGGGATTTGGCCTAGGGGTTTTGTGGATTGACGGGATTTATGGATAGGAAGGGTTGGGTTTGGTTAGGACATTAAGGAGCATGGGATGAAGGTGTGTGGGTTACCCTAAACCTGGGACTTGGTGTTCGGGCACTTCTCTTGTCCGGGATCTCTTTCGAGATGCCCCGGGTGCGGGACCAGCTGTAGGCAGCCGGTCCCGCAGCCGGAGTTGGGCTATCCGCAACCTGCCCACCCGCTCGGTTGCAAGAGAAGAAGTGCCCGGCAGTCTGAGTCGCACCACCACAGATGTACGTATACATTTGCGTTGGTTCGACCCAGCTAGCCCCGAGAACTTACAGTCTAACAATTTAGTTTTTTGTAATTTGGTGAGCAGGCTAGAGTATGCGCGTCCAGTCGTTCGTAAGAAGTCAAATCAATTCGTTGCTAAAGTACAAAATTAAGAAACGATTGAAAACGGAACTTCATTTTTTGAAAAATAATTGCCACGAGATCCAGTGTTGCCAACACTAAGTCGACCAGAACTACCACTTTCGTATTTATAACTTCCGTTTAAATGTATTGCTAATAATAAAATAAAGGTTGTCAGTTAACAAAAGCAATTCGTTGTACGCTTTTGAAATAAATATAATCCGCTTTCATGTGAGTGTAATAATATTTATGAAACTGTAAGTATTAAGATCTGTAAGTATTTTTACCGAAAAATAAAGTTATAACATATTAATGTTAATACATTTCCGACGGCTTTAAAAAATTACGATTTATTTGACCATAATGCTTATAGGCAAGGCTCAGGTCAAATATATGCATTTTCTATATTTAAAAAAAATAATAATATTCGCAGTAATACTGCATCTTAATCGAAAATAAAACAAAATTATAGTTATACAACTGACCATTTTAATATGTAGAATAGATTTGTTCGTTATAGTCAAATATTGTAAAAGTGCTTACAGATCAAAAAACTAAATTAAAACCTTTTTGTAAGTGGTGACCTTTCCTTAATAAGATTAAAAATAAATGTGTTCATTGTAGGATCACTGGTACAGTACAAATTGTATATTGATTAGTGTAGTAGTATTTCAATTTAAATACACCTAATTTAATGTTAAAATTGACTTCAACTCATTACTTACGGTGTGATGTTAATTTTAATACGACATAAATATGTGATATTCACATATTTTTATTAGAAATTCAACAGTTTAAGAAATGAAGGTAACATTTTCTCTTTCACGTTCATTAAAGGTTAATAAACACTGAAATCTGTCCGTAAGACATACAGATAGAGATGACAAATGTACAATGGTTTCACAACTGGGTGTCCTCAATATAGGATGGCAATGTACCTAATGGTAATTACATGAAGAGGCCTCACTGGGATACCTCGTGGTCGTGGTTTAGCTCGCTACCTCGATGTCACCTCCATGTAAAACAAATGCATGCTAATGGACACGCACGCACATGCCAGACATCGAGGTAAACCCTCACCCTACCGCAGTGAGGTATCCTTGGGCATGTGTGTGGGCATCTATTAGCATGCATTTGTTTTACATGAAGATAACATTGAGGTAGCGAGCTATCGCAGTGAGGCATCTTAGGCATGTAATTACCCGTAGATGTCTCTAGTATTGCAGAGGTTCATAGGCTTCGGTGACAACCTCTGGCTTTCCGGTTGACCGCCTGTTTGATTGAATAACAAAAAAACATCGGGTTTACAAAAAATAAAAGAGTAAATATGTTGATCAAGGATTATGATGGTATAGACTATCCTTTCATGAAGTCTTATTAATTATTGCAATTTGGACCTTATGTCATTGTCATAAAAGTAACAGGATTTCGTGAAATACTCTGACTTTAGTAAAAAAAATACAGATCAAACTGATTTTTCTCCACTGGTCACCCTTGCAAAAACGTAGTCTGGTGTGTATAAACTGTTACGTTTCTCGTCGTTGTTACTATATATCAATATAATGTATATTTTGTTGTTGTTAACTATTTAAAACGACCGACATGTAGAATAAACATTTGAGAAAAAAATAACTGAATATTTTTAATCCTTTTTATGACCGTAGCACGACAACACAACGAGCTATAGTTTTCCAGTAATAGCTGACATCTCGTTGTACGGAAAACCTATACAATGCGAGGACAGCTTGTACAAGAAATATGTAGCTAAAAAAAAAAAAAGAAAACGTATTGCATTTCTGCCTTACTTTAAAAACAAAATTAGTTGAATACGGCATTCAAAATACATATGGTTTTTTACTTCCCATAAATTAGATTTTAGGCGCATTTCGTAACAATCGTCTTAATACTGTCATAGAATAAGCACTTAGAATAGAATAAGTACAACCTTTTTCAATTGATCTTGACTCAATTAATATTTATTTACATTATATAAGCTAATATTTAAAATAATGATAATATGTGCATGTGAAAAAATAAGCAAAATAATCATAAAAAAATTTGTCCGCATAGCTGTCAAAACTTAAAAAAAAATGGTAAAATAAATAAATACATTTTACTCAATTAAACCTACATATTTGACAGTATTACCTTAACTCATATTATTATATTGTAATCAGGAAATTAATAATTTTAGTCGTGTTAGTTAGTTTTGACAAGTTCATTATTTCACTGTAATTATTGTTAAAGAAATCTACTAATAATAGTATTATAATTAGTTGCCTGTTCTAAAATTTCTACCATTTAGTCTTACCATCATTTGAAAATACTACTAAAATAGTAATCATGCTTAAAGCTTACCTATGGCTGGCTTAAAGCGGACATCCTTAAACGTAGTTTAATATGGATACCTGCTTGCAAAAGGTAAGAATTTTATACTGTATGATATTATATTATAAGTATGGTTTAAAAGTCGTGGGTAAATTATAATTAGCAGCACATATTCTTAGAAAAATTAGACCATTGACATATAGTTCATTTTGTTATGCACAATATCGTTACGAATTCTCGATTCCACTCCGTTCCGCGGCAACCTAAAGGTCTCTGCACACAGCGGACGGAGCGGGGCGGGACGGGACGGCGACGCGGCGCTGAGCAATTGTAATGTATTAGATATTACGGACGACGCCACACAGAGCCGCCCCACTCGACGCGACGGTAATAGTAGCGCCCCGCCGCCGCCGCGCCGAGCGGGAATACAAGTCAGACACGAACGAGTTATTGATTTATTTCATGCACCCATTTCCGTTGTTTTTTCTTAGCTAGTGCAACTATGAGCAATAGCGTTTCCATGTCTGAATCGCTCAACATGTTTTTTGATGAAAGAAAGGCGCGGCGGGACGGGACGTGATCGCGCCCGCAGTGTGAACACTGCCGCCGCGCCAGCGCCGCGTCGCCGTCCCATCCCGCCCCGCCCCACCCGCTGTGTGCAGAGACCTTAAGTTTTACTCGAGGATGCTATGTCAATTCAATCAGTTCAATTTTAATTCCTTTCTATAATTCCCCTACCACTTCACTAACTTGGAATTAACATAAATTAAAATTCATTAGTACGTATTTTATTATAGTAAAGTATCAATGATAATACTAAAATGGGTGCACCAGAGTGCCTCGTTGTTATTGCACAAATATACAGGATCAAATTAAATTAGCTAGCAAAACTCCGCAGACTATATGGGTCTATACCTAAACATGATAAAACAAAAAAGAAGTTAATTTGATTACTTTGATTGTGACCGAAGTTAGTGTAGTCAATAAAGACATGTTTAAAAATATTTTTGAAGTGAAAACTTCTTTAGCGGCGTTGTGTACTTTTTTTTGTGACGGGTAAAAAATGTTAAACTCGCGTCAGGACACGTGACCTGATCAAAAATTCGTAAGACGGAGCTCGCGTCAGGACACGTGACCTGATCGAAAATTCGTAAGACGGAAGGAGTTTTTTGTGATGGGTAAAAAATGTTAAACTCGCGTCAGGACACGTGACCTGATCGAAAATTCGTGAGACGGAGCTCGCGTCAGGACACGTGACCTGATCAAAAATTCGTAAGACGGAGGGAGAGTAAACCGCATTCTAAAATATCAAAAATGCACAACGTTAATATTCAAGTTTTCACTTCTGCCGGCACTCCCAGAGTGCCGGCAGAAGTGAAACCTATCATGTCTGTTGAGTTTCGCTAGCTAATTTAATTTGATCCCGTATATAAGGTCCCATCAAAGTAATAGAGTACTTACCGGGACTATGAACTTAATTCATCGTCATAATCTTTCTCTCCTTATTTCAATAATATATTTATGGTTTGTACAAGCATGTCTTCTTCCATATATCATGAACTGTGATTAGGGTTTGGGAATTCCCGACAATTTCAAAGTCCCGGGACACGAGACAGCCTAAATCAAAATCCCGGGAATTCTCGGGACTTCGTGACTTTTAAGATTTTTTTTTTGTTTTTTTAAGGGGATAGGCCTTTTTTGAAGAATTTTAATTGAGTTAATTTCTGGTGAAACATAATATCGACAAAAATGCATTTTTTTTTTGTAAAATTCAACATTTATTAAACAGAATATTAAATGTTAATAACTAACGTTCATTTCAGTCTTAATAATTGCTTTGGTTATTGCTTTTAATCACACACAGATTCGAACGAAACGAACTTAGTTAAAAATCATACTACATAATTCTTAATAACTTTACTATTATTTAGTAATTTTACGGTCTAATCTAGTAATTTCGACAATCTTGTCTCGTTTCGAGTCTCGACCCGAAAGTCCCGGGCCTCGAGACAACTAACATTACGAAAAGTCCCGGGACTTCGAGACACGAGACGTCCCGGGACCCAAACCCTAACTATGATCTCAGAATGAATGAATCGTCGTCATTCCTGCCCTTATCCCAATTTTAAACTTCAAAAGTGCCTTCCATACTTTCTCTATTAGTCGTCATCTCGGTAGTCACTCCCTTTCCAGCCATATCATCTTGCCCACAGTCCATCCATCGTTTCTTTGGTCTTCCCCTACGCATATAACTCAGAATGAATTAATGCAGTTTATAATTTTAAGGGCTGATTTTTCAATCGACCGATATTTTTTATTCGTGGAATAAAATTGACGTCTGACAGTTTTTGTATGGAAGATCTGTCAGAAATTTATAATTATTCCTCCGATAAAATTATCTGGCGTTGGAAAAAAAGCCCTAAGTGAAAAAAATAAAGTCACTTAAATTAGTAAAACGAATTGAATACAGTTCAAACAATGGACCAGAAGTTTTGATGGGCCCTTAAATAAAAAATAAACTATTATAAGAAGCCGTAAGTGTAATAATGACTGCACAAACTGATTATAACTTTTGATGACAGGTGGAAATTACGCACTTAAGATCTGAAACATCAAGAATAACGATATCAAGTTACGAAATACACACAGATGCAGACGACGAGGAACCATGTTAGATTATTAAATAAAGCAGCTATTTTTGTAATTTTAATGCAATATAATTCGATTTAACCGTGAAAAAAAAGAGAAAAATTAAGTCGATTTTCTCCGATAAATCTGAATACAATCTGGCGCCGTATTACGACGGTTTAATGCCATCAAGATTCCTGTGTAAGAGAGACGGAGCTATACATGACCGATTTCATTATCCCTTTTTCGCACTGGAATCATGATGGCATTAATCCAACACATCTAAACCGCATTCAAGAGCTGACAGTGTTACTACTGTTGTGGTATTTTGTGCTGATCGCGTTCAAGAGAGAGAGATGCGAAACTTTCTTAACAACTGAAATTATATTGCAATAAATCAATACAATTAAACCTATTATCCTTGCTATTAACATGTAACTGTTACGAAGCTTAATGTAAACGTTCAAATCAGTATTTTATAATTGGTGCTTTACCAATAAAATATGGCTTTACTGGAGATCAAAAAATGGTAAATGTACTTAAATGAATCTCTCTTGTCTTAGTTAAAGGTAATATGGAAACTACTGAGTCCACAACATATATTTAATCATCGGTTTCTGAAAGTCTCGGATCAAGCAAATCTGCTGTAAGCTCGGGCCATACTGTGAAGGGTGTGTAGCTAAATAAGACAGGTAGCAATATTCAATTCCTTTTGCAACGCAACATTGATGACTTTAACCTTTTAAGCGCTTGGCTAAATATCAATTGCCGTGCCCCTAGCGCGCGGCTACAAATCGATAAATTTTTTAATAATTGTTTTAGTTGTACCACGCAGATAATAGGACGAAAATAGAACGAAAAAATCATGCATGTTCTCTGTCGCAGAAATACGACACGACCGGTAGGGGCACGGAAATATGTGTCGCATAAATGGGACACAATCGGTTAAAAGGTTAAAGAAAGCATTCGTAATAGTAGTCCCTGTTGCGATTCCGTCGTAAAAACAATCAACTCAGGCTATCGCAGTCTACTGCTGGAGAAAGGCATCTCCCAGGCTGTACCACAACACTCTATTCCTCTGCATACAGTCTGTCCCAGCCAGCTGTGACATAGTAAGCGGAAAAAAACCCAATAATGCAGGTAACAGACTTTTAGAAACCGAGATTTATATTTTTCATGTGTTCCAAATCTAGAAAAATGAGAATTACGGTCTCCAGTTACTATTAAAGCCAACTTACTCGTAAAACTTTTCTTAAAACCCCATGTAGCCAAATGTTCTGAAGAAGCATATTTATGTTGCCATCTTTAAAGTAATTGTATCAATAAAATTATATTAATCGGTATATTATTATTAGGATAAGAATCTACCCACTGCCATTGTTGTTAATTTTAATATTATAGAGAGCATTTTATGAATGGCACTCTTAGTGACTAATTTACTGTAGTACCTGATACGACAGCTGATTAGTAACAGAGTGACCGAATACTACAGTCGGTTTCGTAAAATAAAATAAAAAAATCTCATTAATTAAATCTCAATTATGCCTAAATAAATGAATTATAAAAAACGAATTCATACAATGGCAAAATAAAATTTAAAATCGATCTAAAACTTAAATAATAAGGTGCCATTCATAAATACCTAAATAATTTACGTTGGTTAAGAATAAAAATACCGTAAATCAACAATTATTTGAATGGAGAAGGTGCAAAAACATTAGTTTTTACTCTTTAAGTATTATGGTGTTTAGCTCCAAATCAGTATTTTTAATCTCATATTTTAGGCAACTATACATATTTTCTTGCCCATACCGTCATATAACACACTAGGCAGCTGGTTTGTTAGCCAATAAGAAGTAATCTCCTTGTATTATGTATGATGTGTCTATTCACACTGTAATACCCAAAATTAATCTGCCTTTTCCCAACTATGTTGGGGTCGGCTTCCAGTCTAACCGGATGCAGTTGAATACCAGCATTTTACATGGATCGACTGAGTTTCTGACCTACACAACCCAGTTACAGGATAACACTTAACCCAATTATAATCATTATCGTCTGAATGCAGGTCAAATATACCTTTTTTCATAAAGAGAAGAAACGACCATTGATCACCACGCTTGCTTGTGCGTTGGCCATTTAAGATCAATAAATCAGAGATTTCTAAGATAACTGACTAAAAAGTGCCATTGTTAAGGTTATTTATTATTTTAAAGTGAAAACTTAATTAGGCGTACTTTGCGCTCTTTCTTTCGCTCAGCGATTCGCTGTTCAGAAAGAGCGCAAAGTGCGAGCGAACGAAACTGAACCGTCACGCCCGGGTCGGAGACGCTGAATCGCGTATACTCGGCGCTGAATCGAATATACTCCAGTCGTAACGTTTCACTTATATCGTTTCATAGGCACATATATTTTTTCATTTAATTTTCTTTTATTGTACTTTTATCTACGTATTTAAATTGGTTTCTAAGCCAGGTTGCCAGTGTGTTGTTTAGCTATACTTAATTAAGTTTATTTCAGTAGGTTTTGTAAGATGTTATTATAAAAAAAGTTTTGTACTGATCAAAGGGATAAATTTAGAGGCTCTTGCTCACAGAAACATTGCTAGATTTCTAACCTTTAAATGGAGCCATTATTCCTCTTATTTATAAAAGTCTGTGCCAATGACTAATCTGAACTGCCAGGATCGCGGGTTATTCGAAAGAGTTACCGTGGCCCCTAGCACAGGTAACTGAAGGAACACTGGTGGGTTGTAGTCAGTAAAAGTCTGACATCCCGCTCCGCCCAGAGCGGAAGAAGTTATATACGATTTCCCACCCAAAAAAAAAAGTCTAACTGATAAATGTGTGTTGTCAAAGATTTTTAGAACAAACACCAAGTCTGCAGTTATTGGTGGACTGATATAACCATCAATCTGCCTGGCATCTTCCCAACTATGTTGAGGTAGGCTTCCTGTTTAACTGGATTATTTTACAAGGAGCAACTGCCTATCTGCCCTCTACAATCCAGTTACTGCGTAATACGATACCTCTTGGTAAGACTGGTTGTCAAGACTTTCGGGCTTCTGATTACCCATAACGACTGTCAATGATCTACGAATGACAGCTGAGACCAACGGCTTGTGGGTTTTAGTCAGTAAGAGTCTGACACTCCCTTCTGCTCCACCCAGAGCGGGAGGGGTTATTTGATGATTTCCCATCCTGAAAAAAAAAAAGACCAACGGCTTAACGTGCTTTCCGAGACACGGGAGGAGTCTCAGTACGTAAAGATGGTCACCCATTCACAGACCAACCGCGGCAAGCGTAGGTTAACCTGATCGATCGTCCCGTGCGGCTGTTATTACTTAGCCACTGACCCTTGATTTATATAACTTCAACCAAAAATATCTTGTCATTAGATTTGACAACAATTAAAATTGAGTTGGTTTTCAGGAAAAGTGTTTGACACTTTTATAAATAAGGGGGTAATATATACTAAATAATCCGTTTGATTTGTACAAAAAATAAACCATACAAATGATTGAATCTGAATTTTATCTTTTGTTTTTTTCTAATTTAGTCAGCTATTATGTTTTAAGTACCTTTTATTTTCATTTTTATTTCTTTTGATCGACTGATTATCTTAGATCTGATTTTTTATTTTATTCTAACTTATATACAATGAAATCGGTTTTTACAAATCAATGATCAGCTATGATACAGAAATGGTATCATTTTTTTAATTTTTAAGTAGACCAATCTTATTTTATCTTTAGTAAATTATTATAATCATGCTCATTTTACTTATTTCTTTTCAATTTTGCATGTTGCGAAATATTTTAATTATTCTGAAAATATAATTTAAATAAAATAATTAACGCATTAATTATATTTAAATGTTTTACATAATGGTACAAAATATATAAACATATTTGGTGGTATATCTTGCTTTGAAGCTCTTATATTTTGTAGGTAGTTGTGGCAATGTCTAATGTTGCTGTGGGTTTAAATGTACGATATGAACGTTTGTAAACTAAATAAATATAAACGTTTATGTTTTCAATAACTTTTTAACTGAAATTCAACGTTAGTCCTTTTAAACATAATAGATTCAAGATATCGGGGTAATTGCATAACACACTAACAGAATAGTAGCAATGGCTTTCAGAACAGTTCAACAATTTTTATTGGTTGTTGAACAGACAATTTTTTTGAACGATGACGCAATAGAATAACAATAATATTCTTCAAAATGATTCAGATTGTGATGAATTATGTGTTACGCTATTAGGGTACTTATCACATAAGACAAAGCCTCCACACGTCACATCTTTCTAGATACTAGGACAAAGACATTTCATTCCATGAGGTCAAATGTAACATAAATTTTACCTGTCACACATTTCTAGGCATAAACCCGTATATATTATAAATATTCTAAAATATAATAAAGCCATATTCTGCATAGGCAAGCCACAAATTATGCACGGTCACACGATAAACTTTCACATGCTAAATACATTAATATCTTAGTGCTGATGAGTCCAGAGTGAGTGGCAAACTCGGGTGTTGAACCTGCGTCCTCATTTGTGACATTTCAACAGATAATTATCCGTGACAAGTAACAATATTAACTATAATATTTTTATCTCTCGAAACAACGACGTACGGTTTACTCGTGGTTACCAAGTGTACAAACACGCAGTGAGTGTGTTCGTGAAGACGGCATTGTGTCGGACGGTACTGAGAGCTCATGCGCTTATAAACTACAGAACACCACCTGCAACGATCTGCCCATCGTCCAGCAGTACATGAGACGCCTCCAAGCTTTTCTTTGATACTGCTATAAAGCAATCAATCACCCAACTGTGGCGGCCGCCAGAAACATTCCCTCCCGCATAAGTAGGATTCGCCGACCGAGGCATACCCTTACCATACCCGACGACGCCACGGGACGCCTCCTACAGGAGAGTAGTAAGGCCATCAGTATTCTCAGAAAGTACAAGTACCGACAGCCGTCCTTCCGTCCTCGCCGCCGAGGCCCGTCGCGACGCCCCATATCATACCAGTCCGCGCCGCTGAGCCTGTAGTTTTAAATTCGTCCCTGGATAATTCCGATCCAGCCTGTACCTTGCTGACCTCTCCCAGCCACGCCCTAAGCCGAGGTACCTCACAGAGGGTACCCTTAGCGTGTAGTCGCTTAGTTTTTAAGCCCTGGCTGGAGGCCTTAATTTATTTAGGTATCCACAGGCAAGTCCGGTTAAGCAGATGATGGTTGAACTGCGAGATGCCATATCGAAAAAAAACCTGCTACGATCATTACATAATGTAAGGATCGTAGCAGGTGATTCTGTGCGTTTTATGGTTTCTGCTTACCCACATGGGAAGAACAAGTGAGTTTATGTATGTACATATGTGTACACTTTGATATGTCGTCGCGCCGTGCGTACCTATTCACTCTGTACGTGGCCTTAGAGCTAGTCTTAACGTTTGCAATAAAGAAAGTCAACTTTACCTTTGATATTTTGATGTCTAACACTTTCATACAAGGCAATAAAAAGTTATGAAATGCCCTCTCATTACCAGTTTAACGACTCTCCTAATATCGTATCAGTTTTATTAAAGAGGTTTCTAATAGGTACGCACGGCTGCACATCAAGCTATACATAACCAGTATAATCTGACTTCTGATTGTACGAAAAACCTATACAATATGAGGTCAGCGACAACTGGAATTGTATAGCTTGATGTGTTGCCGTGTGTACCTTATATGGTAATTCATGTGAAAATCTACCGTGTGATCGTATTGTCTTGCAAATGTACTGTTCTCAAGCTCAGTGTAACTTAGGCTAGATTTAAGTGTTCCTGTCCAAATCTATGCACTGCGGTGTAACATATTCGAAGTAATATAACAGTTTTTCAATAGGACACCCAATATGCAAGGTTATTCTTCATTGGGCTCACAGACAGAAATACGAATTGAGAATGTTAGTCAGATTTCCATACAGATTATTCAGATGTTTTAAATTGCTGGCAGGGGAAATGCATGTATGAATACGTGTCGTTTTTACAATGATTATAATATTTTGAAATTGAAATGGAGTGTATCCATTCCATGTATGTTGCAACGAACACAAAAACTTTTACGTGTTGTAACTGCTATTATTTTAATTTCCATAGAAGAACAATGTTTTTATTTACAAATAGTTTAGGCATTATTTTTTTTATGTCTAAAGCATATTGAGCCTCTTTTAACGAGCATACGACATTTGATTAATTAATCAGTACTACATATGATTAATGAATTTAAATTAAATAAAAAAATATTAATTTCAGTTATTCCACCGATGTAATCAATGTTTATTAGAATTAAGAAAGGTGACATCACATTTAACTTATTTTAACATCTGAATTTAATGGAATATTAACTGTAGGTCTGAATTAGGTTTATTTTAATTGAGATCTGCGTATAAAATGTATGCAATTGAATGTTGAGTTAGTCGCAATACACTTTTTCAATAGCGTAATTTATTTATTTTTTAAATAGTAAAATGTATTCTTTAACATACTTTTTTTTCATATCAGTCACTCGTACATGAAATAAAAACCTGATCATTTTATTTATATCATATAATAAAGTAAGCTAAAACTGATTATATCATAATTGTTGTTATATAATGTAAATGTACAAAACTTTTGTACCTATCTTGTTGAAGTTTGCTAGTGCTGTAACCTACCATGTTTATCGATAAATGTATTTGTATTATCCTGTGTACTTATCTGTATAACGCGAGAGATATTTGAATTAAATGCGTATTTCCAATATGTGATTTTTTATTTACCTCAATAACCCTAAAAGTTTAATTAAAGAAAGCAGAAAAAAATACAATTTTAAAAACAAAATAAAAGATACCCATTCATTTTAACAGATAAAAAACGAAAACTCCGGTAGCAAAACCTGAGAGGCACTAACATACGACCACACTATTGGCTCAAAAACCAATTAAATAATACACTTCGTGCCTTAGAATTCTATCAACAATTTCTCCAGAAAGATTAAACTTCAGCCTTCAGCTAATCTCTTATGTAACTATTTCACCGTGAAAACTTAGATGAAGTGAGCTGTCAATATTGGCGTCAGCTGAAATGACAGCTCACTTCAAGTTTTAACGGTGAGATTTTTACAGAATAGATCAGCGGGTTTTAAAAAGCCCACAATATTACTTTATGGCACAATCTATTATTTACACTGAAGGAAAATTCTATAGGTGTAGACTTCAGTTCACAGATGTACTCTGGGCTCAACCTTTGGCCACAAATGTTCACATTTATTCGGCACTTTTGTCTTATTGTGTTAACCACTGGTGGTTGGTGATCTAAGGTAAGCCGGGTGTGTTTATGTTGCATGTTTTTGTTTATGTACAGACGCCAGCAAGGCAAGCTACCTAAAACTGTCAAATTTTCCCAATCAACCTTGAACATTGCTTTAGCGATAAGGTTGAAAATCTATTAAAGACATTTGACAGATTGTAGTAGCTTGATGTGCTGGCGTCTGTACTACCTTTATTCAATTTACAGTGTGTAAAAGAAATTTGTGGTCGTATCTATGGGTGGGGTACAGACCATAAAACCGAACATTTTTCCCCATGGGACCAACATCTTAATCGCGAACAAATACCTTACTCGACGCAAATGTTTGGGACAGCTGATAATTATATTTTTTTCACAATTACGATATTGGTACCGCGGAGCAAGTTGCTTAGTTTGATGGTATGTACCCCCTGCGCCCTTAAATATGACCACACATTTGTTATACACTATATAAAATGTTTATATAATTGAAATGTAATAAATATATGTCGAAATATTATGCTGATTTTTTTGTTAAGGCAAGCCGGGCTTTTTGGCTTGTATGTATACAGGTAACGTTACTAGTTTTTTATATTTATAATTCATTATCATAGCTTAGGGCTAATTTTTTAATCGACAAAAAATTTTTATTCGTTGAATAAAATTGACGTCTGACAGATTTTGTATGGAGGAAATGTCAAAAATTCAAAATTATTCCTAGGATGAAACTATCTGGCGTTGCGTGGCGTGGCTGGCCAGATAACTTTTATTCGAGGTATAAAATTAACGTTTTATAGTTTTTATACCTATGAAATTACTGTCAAAATTTCAAAATTATTCCTCGAATAAAGTTATCAGATGATTGAAAAATTTGCCCTTAGACGATTATGTTGTTATAATGGTGTCTTTTTGTATATAATGGTGAGTATAGACTAGAGCATTTACTTTTAACAGCATCGAGCATTCGCCCTTTTAAAATTGTATCGAACCGCACTTCGAACACGACGCTCGATGTTTTGTTACAACCTGATTTTAAAAACCAACGAGCGTATTTGCGTTACAGTTTATCAAGCAAAGAGCACGTGCCTTTACCAGTAGGTCCGACATTTCATCGTTGAACGCAAGGTAGAAAGAAACGTTACAGGTAAATGCGCACTCGCCCTGCCCCAGCAGTCTCGACATTCATAGCGATCGCTTTACGACCGAATTGGGTCGCAAACTCCTGTCACTCCATACATTTCACCTGTCAATTCGGGACTTTGCGACCGAATTCGGTCGTAAGTGGGAGGTGGGCAAAATAAGGTTGAGAACACATGTATTACACGGAAATACGCGAGAAAATGCTCCAGTGTATACTCGCCTTAAGAGGAAGGGCCGATGACCGAGAAGAGGTGTGGAAGAACATCTTATTATTTTCGTAGACATATAGAATATGCTTTATTGTTCATACTAAATGTTTACTCTGTGCTGATAAGAACAACTTTGTGATTCCAGACTCGGCTGTAAGAAGACCAATGCAGTCCTAACTTCATGCCAAAGGAAACTAGCTCTAATTTTCTACTACTTAAAGCATTTTATTAAATGCGGCTCCTATTCTTAGCATTTATATTTTAGCTCAATTTTACATTTATACGCAATGATATATACCAAAAATGATTCTGAAGACTTGTGTATAATTTTTAATTAAGTATTTTAAATAAGAATTCATTAATCCTTAAAAGTGTAATACTGATTACGCCGTGTTTGTAATGTTTTCTTCATTTTCTTTAGTTATAAAATGATGAAAAATATAATGGAGAAAGAGTCTGACCAGAGAAGGCGTTTTACGTTTTAGCCGAGACACTAGACCTAAATAATTCCGTCCAAACACGTCGTTTTGCGCACGTATATGCGCGTTTCTTGAATGTATCTCGGCACGCTCGTGAAAAGCCTTATCCAGAAAGGTTAAAATTTAGTAAAGCAGATGCAGGTACAGCCCGATTCAAACTTTATGTCGGCTCGGAACAGTCGGAACATGAGGCGAGTCGCTGCGCAGTAACAAATTCACAGGAGTACCTCACCCCCCTCACCCCCGACACGTGAATTTCGAAAATTGAAGTTATTAGAATTTAGAAAGTAAAGTGTAGTGAGCTGTCATAAAGTTTAAATCGGGCTGTATAAGACATTGATCAATATTGAAGCGATATCGATGTTATAATGTCAAAATAATCGTAAAATTATAATCGAATATTTTATACGAATTGAATGATATAATTATAATAATGTAATATTAAAAGTATGGGTCGTGAGTTAGAACCCCACCCGCCGCACTTGGCAGTTGGCACAAAATAAATACGGTACAGACGGTAGTTCCCGTGTAACGAGTAAAATCGGGCACACGCACACATAAATGGTGATTGGTAGAAATGATTTGTACCTTTGGATTCCAAGTGCTTTGATTTGATTAATTGAATACTTAAACCCCCTTACTAATTTTAAATCATCGTAAAGTTGTTTTAATTGTCTGCTCAACAACGTACTCGTAAATAACGCAATGAATGTTGTTGAACTGTCAAATGAAAGCCATTTTTACTGTAAGTGTGTTATGGAATTACTCCGCTGACCTTCTGTACCTGGCTTTTTTGTGCTATTGACGTGAATCCCATCGTAAGATATAATCCCATGTTATTTAAGTTTAGTTGAATGGTTTACAGAAACAGATACTAGTTGGTAGATACTTAATGTATTACTTCGCATTCATCTTCATCTTCGTGTCGCCGGCACGACACTATTTCACACCTTGTTCGCCACTTCCGCGGCGACATCGCGGCAGCGCAGAAGTCAAAATCAAAAGTCATTTATTCAAATTAGGCTGAGAATCAACACTTTTCGAACGTCAAAATTACAAAAGACAGTCTCCCAAAAACGCCTGCCCTTCACCACTTCCTAGTGTTATCGCTGGGAAGAAGAAGTGGCGCAACAAACTCCCCAGCAGCACAGCTGTCTGTTCACGTCAAGTCACTTTGTCTGCATGTTTTGGGCCACAGTGCAGGATAGGAGGTAGAGCATAGTTTGCGACACAGTTCCACATCCATACCCTGCTGCCGTTCTGTCCAGGCAGCCCCACTTTACCAAGTTGGAGTTACATGTTCCCACTTGTGTCCGGAGAAGGTTCAGGGACTTCCAAGTGGGCCACGAAAGGTTGTACCCTGCAAGGAGATACTCTTTTCGTGGGGGAAGAGTTATATAGCATTAATCCTAATCATCATGTCAGTCGAAAGATATCCTCAGAACCAAATTGCTCATTCGATTGTGGGAATCAGCTGGATGCAGGCAGGCAGTACCGAGCCAGGCGTATCTAATGGCGAGGTTTCGAGGAAGCCTATGTCCAGCAGACCTACAGCAGGTAGATTTACTTCGGCTTAGTTTTTAATATGGGTAAAACTGATCTCACGTTGGACTGAGGCTCTTGAGCGCAAATTAGGACGGGTCGCATCGCAACGTAACGCATTCGTCTTCCTGCGTCATTCATCACTTTCGTAGATTTTGTATGAATTTTCCACCGCACCGTTTTTTATGAAAATGCGTTGCGCTGCGGCTCGTTGCGGCTGTAATGTTCGCTTGGCTTCAGAAAGCATTGTTAGAATGTAAATGAGGGTCTTTCATAAGGTTCGCGCGGGAATTCAACGCTCACTGGATTTTCAACTCTGTGCTGAGCCGAGCATTGCGTTTAATATACGGTGCGCGAAAAAAAATAACCGCGCCCGCTCTAGCAAACCTAGGCTAGTACGAGATCTTTATTTTAAGTAATTATTATAATATCCCTAATGATCTTACATTTTCTAGTGATTGAATATAGGTAGTTTTTTTATATGATGTGTGTATTGTGGGTTTATTAAATATATTTTTACAGAGCTTGCTATTTTCATTTGCGATCCCTATACGCATACAAGGTGTAGTGGGGCTTGTGGCTTAGTAATAACAGCCGCACGGGTCGAACGATCAGGTTAGGCTACGCTTACCGCGGTTGGTCTGTGGATGGGTGACCATATTCACATACCAAGGCCCCTCCGTGCTTCGGAAAGCACGTTATGCCGTTGGTCCCGGCTGTCATTCGTGAATCTTTTGACAGTCGTTATGGGTATTCAGAAGCCCGAAAATCTGACCGGCCGCAAAATTATTGGGAAAAAGCTAGGCAGATGATGATACGCATACAAGATGTAAAAAATGTCCTGAAACGTGTCTTCCTTTTTTTTTGTAAGTATCTATGTATATGTGCATCTGGACTGAGGGCCATATATGGCTCCGTGCTGAGTAGGAAACTCCTCGTGGACACATACCTTTACGATCTTCCTCATCGGTACGAGGTGTAAAGTTAATACTTCCTTAATTCCGATCCAGTCTGTCCCTTGCTGCCCTCTCGCAGCGACGCCCTAAGTCGAGGTCCGTACCCCACAGTAGCCCGTAGCGTGTTGTCGCTAGTTCTTAAGTTTTTAAGTCCTGGCTGGAGGCCTTCTATTGAGGCATCTACAGGCAAACCCGGTTAAGCAGACGACAACCTCATAGGTTAAAATATGAGATGCCATAACGAAAATAATAAAAAAATGTTATGATTTTCTAGAAGAACTATGACCGCCACATAGCGTCAGCAATTTACTGGCGAATGACGTCACTGAATCGTTACTTATGAAACTAAGTTTTCCTAGAGAGCGTTTTTTGACACCGTAAAGTTAAACCCTCTGCGGCCGCCATTGTGTCGGCCACCGCTCTTCTAGGAAACCGTAGCTTTAGTAAAGCTGCAGATGAGGTAGGGTACGTCAACATTACGAAGGAGTTTGTAAAACACTGACAATGAAAGTCGCAAATTCGTAGATCCAATATTCAGAAAGTTGTAAAGGTTCAACATGGCCGCGCGCTCGAAACGCGGAGAACTGCGCGGTCACGCAGTTTTCTTAAACGGATCGTAATTTAAAACATTCAAAATCTAGTCGCAGTCTCATCTCAGCAACAAACAAATAGGGAAATTAGAAGTAGGTATAATCTTTAATTAAAAAACAGTGAACACATTTTGGAGTCTTTTCTGGCAACTACTACAACGTTTCATTTTAAAGTTTTGTCCAAGATTCACCCCTGCATCCCTATTCACCCCTTATTTATCGATACATAATCAGCCTATAATGCTCCCACTACCGGGACACAGGCGGGGCCTCTTTGTGAAAGGGAGTGCGCGTTGATACATGGGACATATCTTCAAATTTTTGGTTCCTTCACCGTTTTGGGAGCAGATAAATTTTAATCAAGTAAAAAATATAAGAAACAAAATACCGTATATTCCAATAAATAAGAACCTAAACAATCTACACAGATTCCCATAAAAGACAATAAAAAGCTACTTTCGATATTATTCATTATCTCTTGATAGCCATCATGATAATATTTTTTTTACAAACAGATTTATAGGTGTTGCTCGCCATAGCTTCGTAATTCGTTTGAATTTCTTGCTCCCTATCATACACAAACTTCGGTAATTTCGCTACCAAATGCTCTCCGTCGTCCGAAATAGTTTTCTCTGTATATATTTCCAGAACGGCTTTCTTGGCTGCGTAAGACTGCAAGATGTCTGAAGCGTGCATCACTGTCATATCTTTTTTCTCGTCTCGAGTAGTTGAACCACAGAGCAATACGACTTTTTCTTCGTCCGATATATTCAAAATAGCGTCTTTATTGCGTTTCCTCATTTCACATTCTCTAATATGGCACCTTTCAGGAGAAATCGTCTTCCTCAAGCTCAACTGTCTGGAGTCCACGTTTAAAACTCCCGAATCTGATTTTATACCTTTTTCCTTAAAGTTGAAGCTGCCATCACTACTAGGCCTAATACTGCTGTGTAGTGATAAATTGGTGCTATTAATTTTGCTCGTCAAATATCTAGAATTTTGCGTTTGTACGTCCACAAATTCCGCTGTTTTGTAATCGATTTGCGTGTAGTCGGATTCCCTCTTCAAATCGCAAGTAGTTTCTTCGTTTTTCTTGAATACTTTAGCGGCGCAGCAACAGCCGCCTCCGTCGCATCCGAGTCGTGAAGCTAGTTTCAATCTGGCAGCCACAGTGCTGCACATGCATCCTCCTCTCCTCGATTCGTTCTCAGATGATAACACGTCGACACTTCGGACGCTGTTACTGCAATCACTATTATTCTCGCTTGATGGATACACAACTTCCTTGTTGATTGCTGCTTCCGAAAGTACTGTTTTGCTATCCACTTTATAGTAATTATTCATGCTGTCAGTATCTCTAAAATAGTTGGGTTTCAATGAAGCGTAAGTGACATCTTTAGCTAAGTCGCTTGCTGGTACCTTATTCTCATCATGGTCACTGCTATCAGAAGTTAATATGACTTTAAGCATATCTCGTAGTTTTCTCATTCGAGTTTTGTTCTTGTATCTAGTATCGTGTACTCTCTCCATCACGTGTTTTAACATTTCTTTCTTTTCGTCTTTAGTTTGAGGTTTAACGATGACTTCTATACTTTGTGATTTCTTTATTTCTGGTAACGTGTCTGGTTCGTCGGTATCTGTAGTGGACATGAATGTGTCGTATGTTTTATTAGGACGTTTTTCCGTATCTGTCTCGGTATCATACTTTGGCGGTTCGACTTGTCTGTCCGTGTCCGTTTCTTCCGTGTCGTATTTCATTGGTTTGTCGGTATCGGTGTCCTCATTATATTCATACTTGTGATCTGTCAGTTGTGTATCCGTTTCTTCTGCGTTCTCATGAACTTCTTTAGTATTACTGTACTTTTGACTTGGATAGGACTTCGGTTCATTATCTTCACTCTTTTCCTCCTCCGTCGTAACGCATCTACATACAGAAACTTCAGAAGAGCCCATTAAAATTGCTCTTCCGATTTCGATTGCCGGTTCGTTCGTTATTTCTACGCTTCTGATGCTGTTCACGCTATTCTTGGTGAGCATGCTTTTCTTGCTGTGAATGCTTCTGTTGCTATGCATGCTTGTGTGGTTCGTCTTAGTGTTATCGACTGAAGATGTTAGATCAACAGTAGCTCTATGAACTGAAAAAACCTTGTCAGCGTGGATAACGTCACTGTATCCAGTAGAAACTGTGTGGAACTTAGCAGATATCTTCTTTGAAAAGTCGTTATAGTCCTCGTGTTTTAGGTTCACGGACTTTTTCTGCCCCGATTTAGCTTTAAAGTTTTTTATTACTATGCGAATGTTAATATCGTTCTTTTGATCCGAATGCTCAGCAAGCCGTTCGCCTTCATTTTTGACTACGAAAACTTCTTGAGCAGATTTATTGTTTGGCTCTTTGCGCTCAATATTGTCTTCATTTACTTTTTCACCGTCATTCGCTATATCAATTTCATTCGTTTTTTCTCCTTGTGTGACTTTGAGTTTAAACTGAATTTCTATTAGATTTGCTATACTAGCATCGCTTTCGACTTCCTTAATTTCTTTGCGTTTGTCTTTATCTGTTCCTATGGTTTGTGCAGAGTCATTTGTGGTTACTCTGCGTATTTCGGATGCCTTGTACATTTCACCTAATATCGAAGATCGCCTGTCGAAATTGCAATCTGCATGTTGCAGTCTGTAATCTTTTCTCTCAAATAAAGTCATACCGTCTTCATCTTGCACTTTTATATTAAGGCCTTCTCTTATCTCTTCTGTGCTTGGCGTTTCTTTTTTCAGTCGTATGGTAATTTTCTCTTGGGAATTAAGACTTATACACCCGTCGTCCTTCTCCAAGACTAGGCAATCTTTAGTATACGTTGGCTTTTTAATTGAAGGCATCATTTTGAGAAAAAGCCCAGATAGTTTTGATCTGCTTTTGCATGGGACTGGGGTCGATACTTTGATAGGTTCCGCGGGAGGCGATGATGGACTACGGGCTGGCGGAGGACACTGCATCCCAGGTATCCTAGTCAAACAGGGTAGTCGTGGCAATCCCGAATAATTTGGACAACTTGTCTTGCAAAATATATTTTTGAGTGCTTGGAGTGAGGGTACCGTTTCACATGACATTTTAGGCATCATTGGCTCTTGATTATTTTGACCAACCGATGTACACGACGACTGATTAGACATTTGGTTTTTGGTTGGCCATGGGCAGTCATCATTAGTATAACTAGGTGATGTACTACACTTCTTAGATTTTGGCTTAGGTTCTTCAGGCGGACAGGGATGAATAGGGGAATAATAGAAAGGTGCGTCAGGATGGAATGTCTTACACGAAATCGATTTCATAGAATGCTGGCACGCTAGTGATTTACAAAAAGGTAGTTGACAGGGCATTGGTTTGCACGGGGATGAAGCTGGGCACGGATGAGATGGCTTCCTTTTAAAGAGTTTCATGATAGAACTAGATGAATTTTTGCAAGGTGGGGGAAGAGCAGGGCATCGATCAGGGTCGGTGCAACATAGCTCAGGTGATAGAGGGCAGGACGGAGGCGTCTTTGGACATTTTTTACTTTTTTTACTGCACGGTGGTGGTGTGTGTGGGCATGGTGGTGGTGGTGTGTGTGGGCATGGCGGTGGTGAGTACGAGGGTGGGGGCGATGGGCAAGGAGGGGAAGGAGATGGTGGGCAAGGTGGTGAGTGTGGACATGGAAGGGGCTTTCTTGGAGACTGTGGAGATGGCAATGGTGGACAGAAACACGGTTTTGATTTTGGGGGTGGTGGGCAAGAAGGTGGTGGTGGGCTAGAAGGTGGCGGTGGGCAAGAAGGTGGTGGTGGGCAAGGTGGTGGTGGGCTAGAAGGTGGTGGTGGGCAAGAAGGTGGTGGTGGGCTAGAAGGTGGTGGTGGGCAAGGAAGGGGCTTTCTTGGACACGGTCGAGATGGCAATGGTGGACAGAAACACGGTTTTGCGGGTGCTGGACCAGAAGGTGGAGGGGGGCTAGAAGATGGTGGTGGGCAAGGTGGTGGTGGGCAAGAAGGTGGTGTTGGTTTAGAAGGTGTTGGTGGGCAAGAAGGCGGTGGTGGGCAAGAAGGTGGTGGTGGGCGAGGTGGTGAAGGTGCACACGTTGGTGGGGGTGGTCGGGGATGTGTTACGCAAGGTGGCGTGTGGGGACATGGCGGTGGTACCGCCGGCTTTGGCGGACACTCTACGATGTGGATGTGGGGGCACGATGGATGCGAAGGACAACGGGTTAGCTTTACACAGGGAGAGGGTGATGGAAAACAAGGTGGTGGCTGTATGCAGCAACGTGGTGAGGTTGGTGGACAGGATGTTCGGGAACGTTTACAGGGTGGTGCCATTAAACAGCAAGGCGGAGGGGATGGTTGACAGTTAGGCGTACTTTTCGGTGGACATGGGGGAGAATGGGGGCAGCTCGGTGGCTTTTTCGGCGGACATGGTGGAGAATGAGGACAGCTCGGTGGCTTTTTCGGCGGACATGGTGGAGAATGAGGACAGCTCGGTGGCTTTTTCGGCGGACATGGTGGAGTATGAGGACAGCTCGGTGGCTTTTTCGGCGGACATGGTGGAGTATGAGGACAGCTCGGTGGCTTTTTCGGCGGACATGGTGGAGTATGAGGACAGCTCGGAGACTTTTTCGGTGGACATGGTGGGGAATGGGGACAGCTCGGTGGTTTTTTTGGCGGACATGGTGGCTTTTTCGGCGGACATGGAGGCGAGGGAGGGCAAGGTGGTTTCTTTTTCGGCAGACTTGGAGGCGATGGAGGGCAAGGTAGTTTCTTTTTCGGCGGACATGGAGGTGACGGAGGGCAAGGTGGTTTCTTTTTCGGCGGACATGGAGGTGACGGAGAGCAAGGCGGTTTCTTTTTCGGCGGACATGGAGGCGATGGGGGGCAAGGGGATTTCTTTTTTGGCGGACATGGAGGCGATGGGGGGCAAGGGGATTTCTTTTTTGGCGGACATGGAGGGGACGGAGGACAAGGTGGTTTCTTTCTCGGCGGACATGGAGGCGACGGAGGGCAAGTTGGGGGGGACGATGGACACCTTGGCCCACACGGCGAAGGCTTCTTACAAGGCGTAGGAGGGCAAGTTGGGGGGGACGGTGGACACCTTGGCCCGCACGGCGAAGGCTTCTTACAAGGCGTAGGAGGGCAAGTTGGGGGGGACGGTGGACACCTTGGCCCACACGGCGAAGGCTTCTTACAAGGCGTAGGAGGGCAAGTTGGGGGGGATGGTGGACACCTTGGCCCACACGGCGAAGGCTTCTTACAAGGCGTAGGAGGGCAAGAGGGAAGAGATTTCGAAGCAGATGACGGACATCGCGGTGAACACGGCGGCCGTACGTCGCAAGACTGTCTAGACCCTGAGCAAGGGGACTTCTTCACCAGCTCACAGTAAGAGGCGGGCGGGATCTCACAAACCGCACGTGGATTCACTTTCGCGTGCTTAGGACACATACTATCCTTTTTCTTACACATTTCGCAACCACTCCCTTTGACTGCCAAAATGCTTTCAGGCACCTTAATGGCTAACTGCTTCGCTAGCATATCGTTCATTGTATCACAGTCAGGCAGCGACACATGCTTTTTGCATGATCGTCGTCTAGGTTTAGGCTCTACTATCTTGCTACAAGGCTTAATTAGCTTCGGGCACGCAGTTTGTGGCGTTGTCTGCCCGAGCTTCCCACTACTGTCATAACTCTGCACAGTCGACGGCCTATCGAGGTCCGGATTCGGGCCACACCATTTGGATTTCATACTCGCTGCGTATATTTTCCTTCTTTTAAAAACTTCTATGGAATCCTTGGGTTGTATTCTTCTATCGGGGTCGGGTTTTTTGCCATCATTTTTCTTGTTTTTTTTGTATAAGTCGTTACCATTGTCTTTAAGTTTGTAGCACTGGCTACAAGAGGACGCGCCGCAGGACGAGACGATGGCCGACGTTTGAAAGTCTTCGAAAATGTTTGGACAGGACTTTGTTCCATCCCCCTGCTTGTGGTAACTGGATCTGGATCTGGAATGATCTGACGAGCACTTGAGCTGTGAATCGCTGAGACGCCAGGAGTATAAATCGATACCGAGAGGCGTCCAATGGCGATAGTATTCTTGTAAGTAGCTCTCTGCAAATTCGCATTTTTTCGTCTGGGGTTTCAGAATATTATGTTCTGATTCTTCGTCAGAAAAGTCGTCTTGAATCTTCAAACTGCAATTAGTAAAATATGGTTTGTAATCATTTAAATATGTCTCCTACAACGTAGCTGAAAACGGGTGTGTTAAGTTGAACGCATATTACAGTCGAGAAGCCGCCACAGCGCATCGCATTTCAATTTTAAAAAGTACGGTGCGGACTTTCTATGATGTGCAATATGCGCCTTTAAGAGACAATACGGGCTGCGTTTATTCCATGATCAAACAGTCAAAACAACTGACATAAAATATAGTACAGTCAGCGAAACTAATTTTTAAGTAATTGACTGCCAACTTAAATTAAAATTAAAAAATATATATATTAAAGTATGCCTGACTTACCTGTACTTACCACGGATAATTTACGTAGGGTGTCAATTTGGTTAACATTAATTTCCCTGAATTTATTTCTCACACGCAGTAAGGCTTTCAGAAACCATGTTTAAACTAAAACACAACATAAGTAAACGTCTACACTTACATTGGTTTCCGTATTTGGCTCAGGTCTCTATGCGTGATGATTCCAACTCCAACAACGTCGCACCTCGTCGGTATGTACACATTACTGCCTTGTACCACCACGTCTCTACGCGATGGCTTCGTTAACGTCGTCTCCAAAACGTCCTCTACACATTTTTTACTTTCCTTCACACTGACAGTCATTTTTATCTTATTTTGTTTGTGATCGCCCATGTTCATGTTACGAGTTGCTTTGTCCTTCTTCAAATCACTGCCAGTTTCATATTCTACAATTTTAAAAACCTCTTCGTCACTAGATTGGTTCGTAGTACGTTTGTTGATTTCATCATTACTAGAATCTAGAAAGAATCCTTTCGGGATATCGATCCTTAGATATTCTGAACTTTCCTCTTTATTAACTTTACGGAAATTCTTAGAATGTAATACAACCTCTATTTTATGTGAGAACGCTTTAGATTTGTCTATAAACCATTTCTGATCTGAGATTCTAATTTCCATGTTATCTTTTCTGTCTTCGTCTGATTTACATGTCATCTGATGTTTAATTTGCTTAACTGGAAGCTGAAAGTTCGGTCTGTCTGTAATAGTTTTTGGAACCATCCAGGCTTCTATATTTTGTTGCATAAAGTTTACATGTTGTCTTGTATAAGATTTGTATGATGACTGAACTGTCACTTGACTTTTTGATCTGAAGACTATGCTGGTATCTTTATAGATATTGTCCATCAGTTCGAAGACAGTACTACTGCTTGGAGCGTAAGTTTTGTTGTTCCACCGGACCTTGACACTATTTCGTGAATCAATCGAAGGTGTAAGGAATTTCTTAAGCCATGCTTTCCTTACTATTTCTTCATAATCATCAGGCTTAATTTCTGGTTCTTTCTTAATATCTTCAGGATCAAAAACATTACCGCCAAGTATTTTAATGACTAGTCCATCTCTTACTTCACATCGTCCTGCAGTAACACCTTTCTTAGCTTTAAAAGGCTTTTCTTTAGTCTTTTTTTTATTTTTAAAGAAGAAGAACTTTCTGCCCTCTTTCTTCTCATCTATTTCTGGTTTACTAGTCGGGCTATCTTGTGCTTTGGGTACCGCAGGCTTCTTCGAAGATCCTTTCCTTGAAGAGTTATACGAAGGTTTCGGAGTGCAGCGTCTCTTATAATTATCTTCTTCCAAGTTGAATTTCTTCCCCCATAACTTAAACATGCCTTTCACGCCTTGGCTTTCACTGTCGTCATCAGCAGCTTTTGAAGACCACTCGGCGCTACCTCTTTCCTTTTTGTCACCAGTTACAGACCGTCTATAGTGTGAAGATCTGGGATTGTACATTGTTTTGTCTCGACTGCACCTCGTTGCGAAGGGACTGTAAGGTTTCGTGTTGGAAAAAGATCTTCCTTCTAAAGATGGTGGATCAGAATTTATCGAGACGTCCTTACGGCTCCGTGCGCTAACCTGACTCGATACTTTATTGACAATAACAGCGTTCTTCTTCGAGTCATCCTTCTTAGCCAAACCTCGCCGTAAAGCTTCAAATCTTCGTTTCAACGTTGAAGTACTCTTAAGATCAGATGTGTGTGAACTATGTTTTGATTCTTTAGACTTGCACTTTGCTGAAAACATATTTCGGTACTCCATCTCAAGTTTATTCTCCATAAGATCTTCGGCCTCTAAAGACATGTGGCTATTATGTTCAGCACTGGGATTCTCGAGATTATGGACATGTTGTAGCAATGAATCTGAGGAGGACCCTTTCTCGGCTGGTTTCTCTTTCGTTTCCACAGCTTTACGTGAATCTACTGTGATCGTTTTCATCTCTATCAGATCTTTCTGAATTATTATTATTGGTTGTTGTTTCTCTTCTGTTGCCTCTATGACTCTGACTTCAGATTTTATTTCAATGTCCTTTTTGATTGAATCTTCGACTTGGGTTATTGTATTTGTTAAACTTTTCACAACAGAACTACTTCCTATTTTTATGGTTTTATTGAAAGTGGATTCTTTGTAGCTCGTTGATCCTGACACAGTCTGTATTATAGGGGACAGCTTTTCATTTATGACGCAACCCGTATTATATTCCAATATTCCTCCGACGCACTTTGACGATGTTTTTTTATTTTCATAATAACTACTTGCCCGATGCTGCTTGGTTCTTTCTGAAAATAAAAGTCAGCATATTGATATTTTTTCGAAAATCGTCTAGCTGGGTAGGGTCGAACTTCAATGGAATGCGCTAAGGTAGCCCGTGAAATTAAAACTTTATAAGTTTTTTGCAATTTGCTGGTCAGTGTCAGGTTGTATACTGACCAAAATATGATTTGCTACCGTAACATATTTACTGAATAATAATCATAAGGATCATTGATATAAAATATTATGATTTCATGAAATAGTCATTAAATAGGGTAATTTGAACTTAGAGAGTTGTATTGATGATTTGAATGATTATTATTCTGTAAATATTTGTTACGGTCGCGAAACATATTTTAATCAACCAACACCAGCTAATATTGACCGGAAAATTGGAAAAACTTAAGATAATTTTGATTTCGCAAGCTACCCTGGTGCTTTTTCCTTAAGGTAACGTATCCTACAACAAGATCATCATCATCGTGGCTTAACGACGAACGAAGGGGTCTTTCGTTGTTAAGCAATGATGTCAGGCTGTCTTTTGCCCACTCTAGATTCTGCAACTGCAAAAACAAACTCTTGGCGCTCAACGTCTCTTGCCGCCAAGTTTGACCGAAATGTTCGCGGGCGAATGGAAGACGAGCTTGTCCGTAGGTATGTAATGTAATGTGAGATGAGCTCATCACTGTGATTAAGTAATTTGATTTGCCTTTAGCTATTTATGTATAAAAGTTGTTCATCAATGATGAGTACAAACCCCTTTTAAGGATTAAAACGATCAAGATTTAACGGTGTATAAAAAATAAGACTGAAAGGTAGGTCCTAAAATGTTGGAAGCCTAAATTGACAGTTATCAGAGAATTTATGTCTATTGAGCTGGTCATCACCACACACTAATTAAACAACTTCCAATCTTGACTTACGTAATAAGTAAGCAGACAATTCAGAACTACCGACTCCCCTCTCGATTGTCTCTGGTAGATATATCCTTTTCACTTTCTTCCTCTGCAGTGCCTTCACACTGCCCACTCCTACATCAGTGAAGCTCCTTGATCTTTGGTATGCGTATATTTGGTTTGGCGATCCGAAGTATCTGATCTCTTGCCTCCTTTTAGGCGGTGCCAAATACCTACAAGTGCATATCAGGTTATCCCGTTTACTATCGTACTGGCATCCAACTTCTTGGGTTTTCTGGTCATATCTTACAGGCTCGGGCAAATATTCTACGTCCCTTACGATCTTCGTGGCGTAGAATTGATACTCTCTATTTAATTCTGCGTTAAAGTCCCGTTTTCTCACATAAACAGCTTTACTCTCTTTCATTTCTTCTTATTTATCATAGTTTATTTTGTGCACTTGCATTTTTCTTCACTTTTATTGCGTTGATGTCAAGTTTTATCTGCAATGCAATTTTATGATAACGTTTAACTTGATATGGAATTCAAATCAGAAATTAATAGAAAACGGGTTATGTGTTATTTATTACTGTATTCTTAAACTATTAATAACATGAACACTGTGAGTTTATTTTGTATGTTTTGTAAGCTCCTGACTGTATTTCTACAAATGTCATGTCCAATATTCAAAGGGAATCAAAATTCTATTTTTTTCTAATACTAATATATTTGGTAATACTCTTGCTCTCACAGGCTTGACGCTAAAAGATTTCAGTTTTTTGACATCACTTTCGGGTATATTATAAACATTAAACGGTGAATTTGAAATTTTTACAAAAAATTTTCTACGGAATCTTTCCCTTTGTTCAATTTTATTGACATATCCCTTATTGTTTTTGAGGTGACAGTTTTCGGGGCATCGTTAGGAAAAGAAGAATGTAATCATAGACTTTTGAGAAGGTCGGTTAATAAGACCAGTCGATTGATTCTGTAAAAATCTCACCGTGAAAAGTTAGGTGAAGTGGCAGTGGCAGTCGGTGTTAAAAAACGAAAAGCGGAACCAACGACACCGACTTCCGAAATTAAGTTATTTTTCACCTTGTAGTTTTTTTTGGAAGTCGGTTGTGTTTTTTTGTAAAAATGTTTTCAACTACAATGTTAAGTTTGTTGTTGGGAAAAATTCATCCCAACTACGGAACCCTTCATTGCGCGTGGTCGGACACTCACTTAGCCGGTTTTTTACAAGTCAAAATTATTCTCGACCCTAAGGGCTGATTTCTCCATCGCCAGATAATTTTTATTCGAGGAATACAATTGACATTTGACAGTTTTTGTATGAAATGACTGTCAAAATTCCAAAATTATTCCTCGAATAAAGTTATCAGATGATTGAAAAATCAGCCCTAAAAGGAAAGGATATTTATTCTCACTTACAAGAAGGTACTTTACATGCTTACTCCTTTTCAAAAGGATAAAAACAAGATAGACTTTTGATGAAAATATTCTTCTGTCAGATTCAAATATAGTTTTGACATTAGCCAAAAATATTTTGATTTTTTATGTGTGTTTTATAGATTTTTTATATGAATTTATTCAAAAACATTTGCTAGACCGAAATATGAAAAGGGATATATTCGTTCCTACTCTTGGAGTAAGATCTTTTTTGTAGATATTATCTAAGCACATAGAATTGGACCTAGATTTTAGAGTTAACTAACACTTGAGGTCCACGGTGAGGTTTATACAACGTGCCGCTTCAATGGCGACATTAATTTAGGTAACACACATAGGTACGGTTTCGCTTTTTCGCTTTGTGAACATATTTTAATTTCATTAAACGGTATTATTTGTTTATTTACAATTTTCTAAAATAGCACCTTGGAGCAACCTGTACAATCAGCGTCAATAAATCTGAATCATCACATCAAAATCATTTTGAAGGATATTGCTAATCCATTGCTGCATATGTTCGAAAAATGTGTTTGCTCATTAACGTAAATAACGCAATGTATGTTGTTGAACTGTCAAAATGAAACGCATTACTACTGATAGTGTGTTACGCAATTACCCCACAGACTGTTCAAAATGATCTAAACAACTATGAAAATGAAATATTAACTCAATGACACAAGGAATGGTTCAGAATGAAGACAGTATACACGACAATTGTCATTCTGACAAGAACTTTATCCAATTGAGATAAAGTTTAATTTTCTTAGCTGTTGAGACCATTTTGAACAGTCTGTTCGTCCCGATATTTTCGACGCTGACTGCTCTTGAAAGAGCTTTAGTGCGGGGTATTTTATGTTGTTACACTAGCCCAATCCGTGTGTTAAATTAATGTCGCCATACGGCACGTTGTAGATCCTGTGAAATCACCGGGCCTATACCCTGTCAATTATGTTATCCGTTTTTTGACAGCTGTCTCGAACTATTCCAGATTCCAAAAGTTAACTTTAAAATGCGTAATAAAATACTGCCTTACCTTATTGAATTATCTTATTTATGGCTTCTTACAGACATTATAATACCTTACGTGTATCAATCAATGTATTGTTTGTTGCTGCAATCACTAGTTCCATCTGTCAAAGGTTTACACAATGGACAGGGCTGGCCAAACTGAAGCTAGTCCTGCAAGGTATGGGGGAAAAAATTTGCTCGCGGCGTTTATGTCAACTAACTTGTTTGGAGGCAATGGTATTATAACACCACCACGAAGCTGCTACGTTTAAATGGAATTGGGGTGGACACTTCTGCCGCATGTCAGACGATCAATGGGCTAAACTTACGACCCAGTGGGTCCCGCATAATGGCAGACGCCATCGCGGCAGGTCCAGATGGAGATGTCGGGATGAGCTGGACTCCTTTCATAAAGTTTGGTCCTTGGCAGCTCTGGACAGAGAGAGGGGGAAAGAGAGTAGGAGGAGGCTTTTGCCCAGCAGTGGGACATTAACGGCTAATAAAAATGGTATTATAAGTAAACATTACTGTAAGTAACAGGGTAGATATACAATGTGTAACAGAATAAATGCAAATTATGAAAATAGTTTTTTCAGAATCGTTTACTGAATCGATTTTTGTAATTTTTAATATAGGTAATATTTTATCCCAAAAATAATTAAAACTACGTAAACTGCTGTTACACTTCCGCTGTACAGTCAAAACAAACCAAAATAGATGAAATACCTACTACGCTAGACCCTTATACTAGTGCGACTGTGTGCATGCGTAGATTTGTAATGTGACTATAATTTTCTCCTAAAATCTGTACAACTAATTTATAAAAAAAAAACAGTGTTTTATACATAATAATGAAAATTCAGTGTATGTATTATGATTATAACATAATATTCTAATTGGGGTGTCGGGTGGTGTGCGTTATTTCCGGGACATATTGTATAACTACCCAAAATATTATGTTGACAAACGGCACAATGTCTAATTATTAGATGACATATAGAAGTAGAACGGGCACGTCATAACTATCGGGAGCGAAAAAGAGTCAGGGAGGGAGGCCTTTGCCCAGGAGTGAGACAGATTAGGCTAGTAGGAGTCATTATATGGAGGGGTATAAACTAGGGCACGCCGCGATAGCGGCGGTAAGACCCTTGATGAAGGAGTGGCTGGAGAGACGCCACGGCGCCCTCAGCTTCCGGCTGACGCAGGTGCTTACCGGACATGGGTGTTTCGGAAAGTACTTGTGTCGGATAGGTCGGGAGCCGACGCCCGAATGTCACCACTGTGACAGCTGCCGCGAGGACACGGCGCTGCACACGTTGGAGGAGTGCCCAGCTTGGGCAGTACAGCGCCGTGACTTGGTCGCGGCAGTCGAGGCTGCGGGTGACCTCTCGCTCTCGCTTCCGGCCATCATTTCATGCATGGTCGGGAGCGAGAGCGGCTGGACAGCCGTCGCCTCCTTTTGTGAGGACGTAATGTCGGCAAAGGAGGCGGCGGAAAGGGAGAGAGAAGCTGTTACCTCTCTCCCGGCCCGCAGCAGACGCACCGGGCGTCGCAGGGTGGCGGACGATCTCCGGCCACCATAGGGCGCGGCCTGCGGGCGACAGACTAGGGGCGTCTGTCGCCCGATCAGTAATAGGCCTCGAGGCGGCGGCGTAGTGTTCCGCGCGCGCCTCTTAAGTGGAGTTCCTGCGGCCACTGGGTGACGGCCGCAGAGGGTGACGGGGCCCGCCTACAAACATCTGGTGGGCCAATACCTGCCGGGGGCGCGGATGAATGCGCGAGCGATACCCGTACCTCCGGCAATAGGTACAGGAAGGGAACACCGGGGTGGTTTTTAGCCGGTAAGAGTCCGGCATGCCCCTCTGCCTACCCCAGGGCGGAGGATGTCCATGAGGATTTTCCCCCCGAGAACAAAAAAAAAAAAAAAAAAAATGGAGGGGTATAAACTGGTTTAATTCCGATCCAACCTGGCCCAGGCTGCCCTCTCCTAGTAACGCCCTAAGCCGAGGTCCGTACCCCACGGGGTGCCCTTAGCGTGCAGTCGCGTAGTTTTTAAGCCCTGGCTGGAGGCTTTAATTTATTGAGGCATCCACAGGCAAGTCCGGTTAAGCAGACGACAACCTCCTAGGCTGAACTGCGAGACAACAAACTAAAACAAAAAAAAAAATAACTGACCAGAATAGTCGTGTGACTTCGACGCGCCCAGTCACATTTGTATTGAGTGTTTTTTTTTATTTATTTCGTAACAAAATGTGATCGTACATTTAGTCAAAAATAGTCAAATCTCATAGCCGAAAGTAAAAAAAATTGTCATTCTCAAGGGTCTTCAGATATTGCCTAAAGTGTGGATCGCTCAATTCAGACATTTTGCAAAAACGGCTATGAGTTGAAATCTCACAATTCGTCAATATTCTTATCGTGGACAAGAGGCCTTATGATTCCAGTTATCTTTCACGTTCACACGAGAATATATTCAAATGATTTTTAAAGACCCACAAGATAACCCAAAGATTTAAAAATCATAGCTCGAATCCTCTATGCAGTTGGTTGTCCACTCAAGAATGAACAGTATAGTATAATTTAAGGAAACCGCCTAGGCAGAAATACAATATTCATAAGTCTTCTATAATTTCAGAACTTCACATGATATCGGGGGCAAGAACAAAACGCATCCGTATAGACATAACGACTTACAAAAATCACAAGTATTACTCAGGAAACAAAATGGAAGACAAAGTAAACAAAAAATGTTGTAGCAAAGGCCATCACAATAAGGAATATTACCCAGGAAATGAATTGGACGACAAAATAAATAAAAATTGTTGTAGCAAAGGATATCACAATAAGTATATATGTGCAATATGCCTGAACTCGAGAACGGAAGGGAATGCTGGCGAATGTTGTAAAAAAGTACCTAAAAGTTGTCCCATTTGTCAGAAAAGTAAAGATTGCAATGGAAAAATGAAAGAAAGAGAAACGTTAGTACCACAAAAAGAAACGTTTTGTATGATGAGAAATAAAACTAAAGATTGCAGGGAGAACAGTCCTGACACACAACACAAATCATCAGAATGCAGAGAAATCATGAAAGGAAGATTGGCTGTCGAAAAAGATAGTAAAAGAAGAGATCCAAATGTTAAAACAGTACAGACCTCAGGCACGAATGTGGCCCAAGGTTTGAACCTCCTAAATGAAGTGTTAACAGTCTTCCAAAATAACAAAGTGGATATCAACAAGGAAAAAGTTAAATCTGGACTCGTAAAAGACGCCGCTGTTTCTACAACTGACAAAAACGATGAAAGGAGTCCAAAAGACAAACCTAGATTGTCGGTCAGTACCTTCCAATATTCCATCGATGACAAGAAAAATATCATAGAAAACGGAAAATTCATACTCGTGAACTGTTGCCAGCCAGTTTATCTGAAGACACAAAATTCACTGGACTTAATCAAGCATAAGTCGTGTTCCATTCCTCAAATGAAATTGGAAGAATTAAAGTATTCTTTGAAAGAGAAATCCAGGTCGAAAGACGCAATTGAAGAAGTTAACAGAATGTTCGCGACTGTTAGAAAAAGTAATAAGAACTCAGACTACTCAAATCGACCCATGGTCAGAAGTGGACCCAGAGTACTTCCTCTAGTCAAAAGTCACCCAGAAAAAAATAAAAAAGATTTTGGAAGTGATAGCTGCAAGTGTTGCCAAACATGCATGTCCAGTGGAGATTCTTTTGCGAAAAATGAGTGTTGCCACGATACGGACAAGGAAACGTGCGACAAATGTGTCTATATGCTGTGTTGCCACTATGAGAAAAAACACAAAGTGCAGACCGGGGTGTTGATTTGCGAGCACTGTCGGGATTTGAATGATGAACAGTGTTGTCAGAACTGTGTAGATGACAGTGGTTAGTTTTTTCACAACTCAGAACTCATGTTGGTGACGGATTTTAGTTTCTACAAGATTTTATTTTGATGGTGGTGTCTGTCATTGTTTTTTTAGTTTTATTTTTTGGCTTTGTTTTTAATAAAGCTGATTTATTTTGAACAAAACAATTGATGTTTATTTCAAAAAAAGGAATGTAGACTCAACAATACCGTCTGTTCAAAACTGAGTTACAGAAAATCTTTGTCAGGTAATCAGGTTTATGCTGCCTCACACACTATGCGACTTGCGACAGCTACGGCTGGACGACAGACTACGGCCGAAAATTTTCTTATATTTTGTTCAAAGCTCTGCACACTTGGCGTCAAGTTGAAGAGTGGCAACGACAGGCTAGTTCGCTGCATGTCGTTCCATCGAGACGCACAGTACACGCGCACACTTACTTTCTACACGACGTCTGACGTAACGATACGCAGACGCAAACGACAACTTTGCGTCTTGTTGGAATGATAAGAGTTGGAGTGAAAAGAGGCACAGAGAAATACAGGGTGACAGGGAAACTCGCCGTTTTCCTTCAAAGGCGTTATACTAAAGGTCATTAGCAACAAATTCTGGACTCGAGTCCACTCGAATTAAGTACGTATTAAATTAAGAGTTATGAATAGTGTAGAAGTAGGTGGTTAGGAGTAGGGTAGGAGTAGGTTAGGAGTAGGGTAGGAGTAGGGTAGAAGTAGGATAGGAGTAGGGTAACAGTAGTGTAGGAATAGGGTATGAGTAGGGTGGGGGTAGGACACCACGCGAACGAAGTAGCGCCGGACAGCTAGAAATAATTTATATGGCAAAACAACGTTTGCCGGGTCAGCTAGTCTATAATAAAAGTACCATAGCTTTAAAATAAGGAATAGTTTATTGCTAAATATCTTAAAACTGTTCACAAATTATTATAAATTAGAAGTAAAAACTCTCCGAGGAAAACTTCTTGTCGCCTCTGAAACAGTGCGTTAAAAATATGTTAATAACATTCTCTTAGTGAGATGCAAATATTGGGTTTTGTGCAGTCGATTAACTGTTCAGTCTATTCCCAAACTATGGTGGAGTCGGCTTCTCTAACTGAATGCAGCTGAATATCAGGATTTTTACATGGAGCGACTGCCTATCTGCATAGCTATTCACAACCACTCGATACGTTTCCGTACCGTATCGAACATCAATCAATGTTAAGTTAGGAGTCCTCTAGACAATGTTCACAAGTCCAAAACCCGAAAATTTTGTCAGTTTAAACCTATTGTTTGTTGCTGCAATCACTAGTTCCATCTGTCAAAGGTTTAGATAGATACGATAGATAGATAGATAGATTATAGTGTCGGGTATACTTACAAAGCCTCATTCTGCACTTAATACCTGTCACAACACTAATTTATCTCGTCTTCTCAGCGTCCGTGTGTCACAGCAGGGATCCAGCAGAATATCAGCGTTAGGTACATTTGCCTGACACATGCTGAGCTGGACTCCCATTTGGTGCAACCTTGAGACGCACACCGCACTGTGTATGTTTCATTATTAATTTAATTCGTCATAGTGTCACTTTGATTTCGATATTTGTGTGTTTTTCATTTTGTCTTTTTTGTTGGCACCTTGTTTTATATTATTAATCATGTGGGTAGTTTGATTATCATCTAATAATGTACTTTTGTGTGTTGTGCTGTCTTTTTTGTGTGAGCCAAATAAATGGTTTATCTATCTATCTAATAGACGACTGCTATTCTTCCGACAGCCGGTTGCGTTATCGAAATGCCTCATTTTCAATATGATAGCCTGTCGGATGGTTGTGAATATCTATGCTGACCTCCACAAGCTAGTAACAGGGTAACTCGATAGAGCTTTTTTTCTGGAACGAAGTTCCACAGCGCGACTTCCGGTAAGAGTTGACGAAATCTGACGTAAGGAAAAACCGTTATGCCCCCTCCATGCGACTTACTCTCCCTCTCTGTCTCTTTCTAATATACGAGTGTGTGTGTGCGTACGAGTATCGGATAAGGAGCTTCGTTCCTGACGATCCCCCGAGCGCCTGTAGCCTGTGCTGCCCCACTGCTGGGCAAAGGTCTCCCTGAAATCCTTCCAGAAACTCTTTTCATATCGCCACCTCTTTCTAGGCCGGCCTCGGCCGCGCCATCCATCTTCAGGCATCCACGACAGACCCAGGTCCCCATAAATATGGCCCATTGAGAAAAGGCTAGGTAAATGATGATGACTGTACGGGTTATTTCGTTTATCCACCCTAAGATGGATACCCGGAAACGCATAGTCTGAGAATCGACCCTAGGCCTACTTGAATACACGGAATTTATAGGCTTAGGATGGGCTCTCGGACATGGAGTTCCAGGTAAACATCTTAGGGTGGATTTTTTAGGGTTGATAAACGAAACTAGTGAGAGTAGTGATGACCTTGTGGTAACGGTCCGGACTCACGAGTTGTAGAGTGTGGGTTCGAACCCAGGCAGGCGCTTGACTACGTGTAAATTAATTCAAAAACAGTGAAGGAAAACATCGTGAGGAAACCGACATGTCTTAGAATCAAAAATTTGAAGACATGTGGCATCTACCAACCCGCACTAGACCCGCGTAGTAGATTACAGCCCTGTAGAAGAGAGGAGGCCTGTGTCCCAGCAGTGAGGAACTTTAAGGCAGATTATGCTAAATGGAATAACTGGACAAATATTATAGCCGTTGGTCCCGGCTGTCATTAGTGGATTCCTGACAGTCGTTACGGGTCGTCAGAAGCCCGAAAGTCTGACAACCAATCTTACCGAGGGGTATCGTATTAGGTAGGTACCCAATAACTGGGTTGTGAAGGTCAGATAGGCAGTCGCTCCATGTAAAATACTGGTATTCACCTGCAACCGGTCAGACTGGAAGCCGACCCCAACATAGTTGGGAAAAGGCTTGGCAGATGATGAGAAAAAAATGTAGTAGTTAATAAAGCTACTAACTTATTATCACCATACTTGTTTCTGCTCCTGTCCATCTGATCGCTGTGAGCTCGGTCCCACATCCGTGGCGTATTTCTGCTGCTTGACAAAAATACATTATTAATATTATAACACACGTGTTTTTACCTCGTACTCAATTTTCAATTCTCGACATTGAGCCGAGGGTCTGCAATCCAAAAGTACGCTTAACGCTGACATTCGAACTCTGTTACACAATGCTCGACAAAACGCTGAAAATTGAAATCCAGCGCGCGTTAAAAAAACGTGACATTAAAAAAGCGCTCGTACCAACACTAGAAACTAGAAAAAATCGCCTGATGGCATCTGGATACCGGGCCAGTAAAGAAGCCAGTTCGCGAGACAGTTCAGTCACTGGCTTTTCATTGGCCGTGTATGAATAGGTACATTTGAAGACAGTTCAGTAGTGACTGGCTTCATGTACGCGTCAGCCAGCGGCACAAGCTGCTGAACTTACTCATTGAACTGGAGCCGTAAATGCCATGATGATTCCGTTGCAAACAAAGGATGATCATGGGTTGGGTGGTTGGGTTGTCATGTATAGACAACTAGCTCCTAGTGGTCTATTTATCTTTCTCTCTCTCGCACTGGAAAAATTTTGCGACATGCGACTGCGACAGCTCAACAGCAATACGCTGACCTGTGGCATGCGACTGTCATTGAATAAGCGCGTGTACCGTGCGTCTAGACGATCCGACAAGTAGCGAGAGCGTGCGACTGCCTTAGCCTGTCGTTGCGACTTTGCAACTCGACGCCAAGTGTACGCAGCTTTGAAAAATACATATCTGAGAGGGCTTTGAAGATCCGTGGCATACCTACCGATCCGCCATTTTGTTTTTTTTTTTTTCAAATGGCGGCCACGCATAACCTATATAAATTGATAGCTGACATTAATGCAAACAGAAAACACAATAAGATCAAACCCCGTAAAGCGTCACGTTTCCGAGATTAAGTTTAAAGTAACGTGACATCCATACTTTTATAACGTGCTTGCATCTTGTTGCTTAGATGTTAGAAATAATCACTGAAAGTTAAGTAATCAAACATATATGCAACGCCCGTAGCTTAATAATAATAGCCGCACAGGTCGATCGTTCAGGTTAAGCTACGCTTGCCGCGGTTGGTCTGTGGATGGGTGACCATCTTTACATACCGAGACCCCTCCGTGCCTCGGAAAGCACGTTAAGCCGTTGGTCCCGGCTGTCATTCGTGGATCTTTGACAGTCGTTACGGGTAGTCGGAAGCCCAAAAGTCTGACAACCGGTCTTACCAAGGGGTATCGTATTACCCAGTAACTGGGTTGTGGAGGTCAGATAGGCAGTCGCTCCATGTAAAATACTGGTATTCAGCTGCATCCGGTTAAACTGGAAGCCGACCCCAACATAGTTGAAAGGTGACAATTTACGGGGTTTGATCTTAGTTTTCCGTTTGCATTGATGTCAGGTATCGATTTATATAGGTATCAAGCGTGGCCACCATTTTGAAAAAAAAAAGAAAATGGCGCGGCAGTAGGTATGCCAGGCTCCATATAAAAATCTTCAATCCCCTTTGCCGGCCGCAGTCTGTCGTTGCGTCTAGTTGCATAGTGTTCCGAGGTGGTTATAGGTAATATTCATTATGACTTGTAAACTGGCCTCGTGTCCAGAGTCCATTAGGGTCGTTCCGGTTTCCTGTAAACACCCCTTTCACGCACTTAAATACATTCTACCCACAATGTGAGCCACTAGTACTACCAAACTTACTCTCCTAAGCACAAATCGAAGAAAGGCTGCTCCGATGACAAGTGCTCGCGTACATTATGCTTCGAATTCAAATCAAACTCTTTAGCCAAAACCTTCTTCAACGTGTTCGATGAATCCACGAACTTGCACATGCACTCATTCAGAATTTGCATTTTGCCCATGAATTCATCTTTATCGCATTTCTCCAAAGGATACTTAATTAACTTTTCTAGCTCCGCCGTTATCATTCGACAGTTGTTCTTCAAATCTGGGATGTCTGACCATTGAATTTCAGTATTCGTTGACGCATGTTTCAAAATCTTTATCTTAGGTGTCACAGTTTCTATGATAAATTCGCCATCTTCAATCATTTCGTCTGGGAGCTTATAGTAAGGCCGTCGTATACCGTATAAGGACATTTGAGGATCTTCTTCGGATAGCCCGTCTTTTGTTTTTGCCATGACCAGTTTGAGCAAGTTCTCGAGACCTATTTTGTGGTCGTTAAGGAGATGTCTGTCTAAGACTGTTATTCTGTAAAGAGGATAATAAAACTCTTGAAGCGATTTCTGGAAAATTGAGGCTGGTGATCTGTATCACCATAGATAAGGTAGGGTTTACGGTGAAGCAACAATGCTACATACACAGGTTGGAGCAAATTTACAGCCGTTTCAGCGTATGTATTTCGTAAAGACATCCAATGCTGGACAAAGGACTCTTTCCCCAAGCATGGCCGGTCCGTTACTAGGCTTAGCATAATCATCCTATAATGTTCCCACAGCTGGGACACATGCCACCTCTCTGTGAGAGCGAGTGGGCCGTAATCCACCATGCTGGCCCAGTGCAGGCTGGTTCCAAATTCAGAAATTACCAGACTATAACCTTATGGTAAATAAAAGATCCGCAACATTATTTAGTGTTGCTAGCCGCTTGTTACACACTCAAACTGTACCAAATGTTGCAAGCAACGTGTTTCCAGCAAAAAAAGACGCATGTGGCTTCAATAATGCAGAGACACGAGGAGCAGAGTGTTGCGTTCACTCATCCTCCATAGAAAAGCGAGGATCCTCTGACCAGACTGGTGTTGTGTCTGCTGGTACTTTCCGACGAGTGATGTCGGGATGCTGTATATAGGACTTTGGGTGACGTCAGTGTGATGTAATGATGATGTGACGTTCGCATGTGGCGTAGTAGAAGTCGCCACAAATTAAAAAAAGGTTTTACCGATCAGCATCAAACGTGCACATGTGACATGCGAATGTTTCTTTATCGTCTAGCAGCTTGTTGACATTGACATCAGCTGTACGAGATATTGAGGGTTCAGCTTTAACAGGCTTTGGAGAGCATTCGGTTCTTATTGATGTGTCCTGGTGGGGGGAAAGAACAGAATTTAGTCCTAAAAGTCGTGGGTCATCTGTTGACAGTCTTGAATTCATGAGCCATGAGAAAGAATAACCCGCATAAGTATTGATTCCGTGGGAATATTAAGAATTTTGGAATATTATAAGAACGTTGGAATCTATATATATAAATATAAAAATGACTCTCTATTTCCCTTGGTCACGTCATAACTTGAGAACGACTTTACCGATTACATCCATCTTTTTTTCTAAGTTTTCTAATACTTTATAGAAGGTTCTTACGGAAAAAAAATTAAGAAAGTTGCTTCACGCGGACGAAGTCGCGGGCAAAAGCTAGTATTGGAATAAAAAGTATCCTATCTCCTAATCCAGGTCATGGTCTACCCATGTGCCAAATTTCATCTAAATCCGTTCAGCCGTTTTAGCGTGAAAGCGTAACAAACAAACATACAAAAAATCTAATTTTTTCTCTTTGTAATTGTAGTTTAGACAACATTTTACTGTCTTAGCGCAGACTACAAGAAAAAGGTGTGGAGTGTCATTCTGGTGGACGGTCAACATTAGCCACGGCCACAAAAAAAAAAAAACAAAATGATAATGAAAAGAAAAAAATAAAATATTTTTTTCTAATGATCGTATATTTTTAACTGATTTGTTTGATCGTCATAGTAAAAGTTGTTACTGACGATGATCTAATTACCATTGATCGCGTTTTTTGGGAAAAGTAGCATTTATTCCTCAATTTTTTACAATAGCACCTACTACTGTTTGTCTCTGCATCACTCAAAGGTTGACTGGTAGAAAATGCCTATGGCATTAAGTCCGCCTCTGTACATTTGTGTGTAAAGTATTAAATAAATGAATATATGATCCTTTTTAAAAAAATAAAATGAATGATTGAAAAAAACGGCCAAGTACAAGTCGGACTTGCACACAAAGGGTTCCGTACCACTGTCTAATCTATCCAAATGACCCAGCCTATCGCAGTCCACTGCACCGCGCTGTCCAATATTGAACAAAAAAAACCCCGAATAAAACACGCTTCCAATAATTTTTAATTTTTTCATTGTTATAGCGACACACACTGTGAAATTTATAACTGTCTACCAATTAAAAATCTTCATGAGATATAGCCCGCTGACAGACAGACGGACGGATGTTCGGACGGACGGACAGCGGAGGCTTTGTATTATAGGGTATCTTTGGGTACGGATCTTAAAAATAAATGAACGGAATACTAACCATGAAACTTCCTGCAGCTCCACCGGGGTCGTTAACAGTCGTAGCAGTAACATCTAAGTCCTCCTCCGGGTGCGAGAACAATGTTCTGCTCCGACAGATGCGCGCACGAAGCTTGTCTAGCAGCCGCGTCGCTGATGATGTGCGGCCTAGCGCTGTGGGAAGGGTAGTTATAAAACTTTACACTAAACATTATACAATAATATACAGGGTGGCAGGGACATCGACGAGCAAACTGTAACCATGGATTAAGCACATGAGTTTAGACCCCATAGCGTAGAAATTTTTCGTCGGTTATAAAAAAAAAAAATCTATTTTATAGTGTAGCGGTATCTACAACGCCACATGCGAACAACGCGTCATACTGACGTCACGCAAATCCTGCATCTCGCAAGCAGAGTTTACCGCGCACTTAGCGTAGATACAATTTCCCAACACCAATCGTTGGGCAATTGCCCGCCAGACACAACACCCGTCTGGTCGGAGGATCCTCCCTTTTCTATGGAGGATGAGTGAACTTTACACCCTGTTCCTCATGCCTCTAAAATAGAAAAGTGCAATAACTAATGGAACTGCAATATCTTTTTTTAATAACCGACGAAAAATTTCGTCTGTATGGGGTCTAAAATCATATGCTGAATCCATGGTTACAGTTTGCGCGTCGATGTCCCAGCCACCCTGTAGATAGTCGATTAGAGGTGGATTACATACTACAACGCGCCAAACGACGGTTCGTGGGAAACGGAGCCAAACTCCCCGCGCTGAAGCGAGTTTTCATTGAATTTTTATGTAGGCGTGTTTTAGCGTGTGCTCCTAAAGCTAGTTAGTGCTGTGCTATGCATAGCATGCATAGCACAGCGTAGCGGAAAGTACGTTAAGCTGCTAGTCCCGACTCTCATTCGTGGATCTTTGACAGTCGTTACGGGTCGTCAGAAACCCGAAAGTCTTACAACCAGCCTTACCAAGGGTTATCGTATTACCCAGTATTTTACTGGGTTTTGGAGGTCAGATAGACAGTCGCTCCATGTAAAAAAAAGTTATTCAGTCGCATCTGGTTAGACTGGAAGCCGACCCCAACATAGTTGGGAAAAGGCTAGGTAGATGGCGATGGTAAAAATCATTAAAGAAATAATTACATTTCGCGTCTTTATCAGTTTTCACGTTATGATACGTTGGGCTCAGCGAAGAGGCTCGGGGCAGTGTGGTGGACTTTTTCTGAAAAAAATAACTTTATTCAAATCAAATCAAAATTCAGTTATTCAAATTAAGCTGAGAATCAGCACTTTGCGAACGACAAAACCACAAAAGACAGTCCCCCAAAAGCGACCGCCCTTCACCACTTCCTAGTGCTATCGCTGGGAAGAAGAAGTGGCGCAACAAACTCCCCAGCAGCACAGCTGTCTGTTCAGTTAGAAAACACTTGATTGTATACAATACTAGGTACCTTTGTTCAGTAATTAACATTACAAGACCAGAATATAAAATTGAATTATTTGCCAATATACCAACAAATATGTATAATAAAAACATTACGTACTCAAGCTAAATAATAATGACCTGTCAGTAAGCTAATTCTGGGGAAAGAACATGAACATTGTCTTGAGTTCATTAGGGGGACCAACTATTCTTATCGTGTAAGTAGTCGTTGATGGAATAGTAAGCCTTTGAACAAAGGTTGGGTTTTACTTGAGCTTCTAAACGCATTAAAACGCAAGTCTAGCAAAGAAGAGGGTATCTTGTTATAAAAGGTTATACAAAGCCCAACGAATGAATTATTATTGAATACCTATAGAAATACTACGTCACTCATTGAACGCCTGAGTCAGGACAGTCGTCGAGGTAGACCACGGCGAAGTTGGTGCGACGATCTGATAAGGTTTGCAGATTAAACATGGCCAGACATCGCACAAGACAGGGAGGTTTGAAAGGAAAAACGGGAGGCTTTTGCCCAGCAGTGGGACTACTACTACCACATAGGCTAAGAATCGAGCTCGTAAAGCCGTTGGCCCTGCGCCTGATCTCTCCCCGGTCGTGTCGGATTGCCGTCCGGATTATGAGAGTAAAGGAACGGAGAGTGTACCTGTGTTTACGCACATACTTGTGTATTTTTTTATTCTTTTTTTTATGTATGTTCATTGTTCAGGCATAATTCCCTCATGTATTGATTGATTTGATTTGCAAAATTCTTTTTCTGTTCGAAAGAGGTTTATTCCGAAATGGTCCCGTATAAATTTCGTAGAGATCTGATGATGAGTTTCGGAGACAGACAACGGAACTCTTCAATAAGTGTCAGCAAATCAACCGCGATTGCTGCTATCGCATATGTATGCATTGTTTACGCAATCACACAACATAATATCACGCCTGTACCCTCTAAAGGGGTACACAGATGTGTTTTCTCACTCTTACCGCTGTCAGTCTGTTTGTCTTGCTTGTGAGCACCGAGCAATTATCCTTAGTGTCATGATGAAGTTGATTGTGCATCTTCAGAGCACTCTCGAATTGAGACGTGAACGTGCAATGTGAGCAACTGAAATGAATAACATACATACTTGGTCAAATTAAATTAGCTAGCGAAACTCCGATTTTCACAGTACGTCACATAGCATGTCATAGGGTGTTCTGCTGTGGGGATCCGCAGCTGACGTAGATTCAATTTTCATTTTACAAAAGAAGGCAATCTGCGCGATCTATGAAATGGGCCCTCGCGAGTCTCTTAGAAATAAATTCTAAGAAATGGATACAGGATCGATATCTTAACATGATAAAACAAAAAAAGACAGCGACCTTTATTCAGAGCATGTTTGTACAGACGCCAGCACATGCTACATACAATGTGTCAAATTTCTTTAATAGATTTTAAACTTTATCGCTAAAGCATTAGGTTCAAAGTTGATTGGGAAAATTTGACAGTTTCAGGTAGCTTGATGTGCTGGCGTTTGTTTGTACACTTGATAACTACAAGTAAAACGAGTGTCGCTTCGTGGGATAAAAATACTGTAAGAGTCGGGAAATCACAAAATCAGCCTAGCCTAAAGGTATGAGGCTTGTGTCAACACACGTTCACGTTCACGTGCACGTTCTACTTTATTGAGAGGGAGGATCGTGAAATTAATCATGGTGGCGCGTATTACGAGAGCAGAGGGTTGCCCCTCTTCTCGTAATTTTAAGACCGTTCACATTCTGATCTCAGTCTCAATCTCTCAAAAAATACTTCTAATTTCCCTACATTTTGACAAGTTTTTGACATTTGTTTGTCGCCGAGATGAGACCGCGACTAGATTTTGAACGTTTTATATTACAAGAATTGGCCTTCTGGTTCGAGGTGGCGCTGGAAAAGAGTTCCTCAAAGGGCAGTGGCAGTGGTAGTGGCTTTGGCAGTGGGACAGTACAGGCAAAACAATAAAAAAACAAGTTGATATTTTATGTGCTGCGTAAGTGTGAACATCATGCAGCAGGCGCTTAGCTACCCTTTTCGTTGTATTCGATGGCAAACAAACTGACTGCCTACCAGTGCAAATGCATCCGCATTGGGTCATATTATCTGGCTACCTCATCATCATGTGCCTAATCTTTCCCCAACTATGTTAGGGTCGGCTTCCAGTCTAACCGGATGCAGCTGAATACCAATATTTTACATGGAGCGACTGCCTATCTGACCTGAGGAGGGGAGGGGCCTGTGGCTAAATAATAACAGCCGCACAGGTCGATCGGTCGGGTTAAGCTACGCTTGCCGTGGTTGGTCTGTGGATGGGTGACCATCTTTACATACCGAGACCCCTCCGTGCCTCGGAAAGCACGTTAAGCCGTTGGTCCCGGCTGTCATTCGTGGATCTTTGACAGTCGTTACGGGTAGTCAGAAGCCCGAAAGTCTGACAACCAGTCTTACCAAGGGGTATCGTATTACCCAGTAACTGGGTTGTGGAGGTCAGATAGGCAGTCGCTCCATGTAAAATACTGGTATTCAGCTGCATCCGGTTAGACTGGAAGCCGACCCCAACATAGTTGGGAAAAGGCTAGGCAGATGATGACTGCCTATCTGACCTCCACAACCCAGTTACTGGGTAATACGATACCCCTTGGTAAGACTGGTTGCCAGACTTTTGGGCTTCTGATGAGCCGTAACCAATGGCGGGCTATCTGGCAGCCCTGCTGTGACAGATGGACGGGCAGCCAGACACGAATGCCTAGGGCTCCACCTAGCCCAAAACTACTCACTCGTCGACTAATGTTACTCAATCGTTTAAGAATAGGAATAATTACTTACGAATGTGTCATTATAAATGATTATAATAATAGTGCAAATATTTGTAAATTCTCAAATTAACGTTATCCCTTCGACAGTTGTGTCGAAAGTGTCAACTGACGTGATAGCAGGACAGAATAAAAACTAAGTCGTATGTATTCTCTATGGTATCAAGGAGTTCGATAGTAATTTGTATCATTTTATGCCTTCAAAAAGGAGAAGGTTCTATGTTCGTCTGTCTGTATTTTTATGTAGGTACATACTAGCTGCGCCTCGCGGTTTCACCCGCATAAGTGTCGATCCCGTGGGAATATCGGGATAAAAAGTATCCTATGTGTTATTCTGATGTATAAGCTATATTACTGTAAAGTTACATCAATATCCGTTCAGTAGATTTTGCGTGAAAGAGTAACAAACATCCATCTATCCATTCATCCATCCATCTACATATAGCTATACTCACAAACTTTCGCGTTTTTAATATTAGTAGGATTTTATAATTTTAAGTACAACTTGCTTTCTAGACTTAGTTTAGACTCGAGATCTCGCACAAATTACAAATTTTTTGTCGAAATACCTGTCAACTTAATATGTATAAGAATGTAATTTGTGGAGATAAATAAACATATTTTTTTTTTTTGCCCACGTGCAGGTTGAAAATTATCCTATTACCGGGATAAAAAATATCCTAGGATAGGTACTCTTACCTGCTGTGAGCCAAATTTCATCAAATTCCGCTCAGCCGTTCCCATCTATATTGCATGTACGGTTTCTATACTAATAAAATGTTTTCATTTAATTATCTGCCTAGCCTTTTCCCAACTATTTTGGGGTCTGCTTCCAGTCTAACCGGATGCAGCTTAATCAAAAGTCATTTATTCAAATTAGGCTGAGAATCAGCACTTTTCGAACGTCAAAATTACAAACATTACTTCACTTCCTAGTGCTTTCGCTGGGAAGAAGAAGTGGCGCAACGAACTCCCCAGCAGCACAGCTGTCTGTTCAGTTAGAAAATACTTGATTGTATACAATACTAGGTATGTAAAGTCATTAATTATTTGCCATATGTCAACTAGCCACGCCAATATACCAACAAATAAAATAAAAACTATACGTACTCAAGCAAAAAAATAATTACCTAATTAAAATTAAAAATGTAAATAAAAACTTAATCTATATCTTTACTTATAATAAATCTGTAGAAGTGAAAATTCTGTACATTGAAAATATCAAAAAAATAAATGGCAGGGGGTGTTACTAGACCGACACCGAACCCAAAAATGTGATTAAAAAAATTTTTGTCTGTCTGTCTGTCTGTCGGTCTGTCTGTCTGTCTGTCTGTTTGTTCAGGCATCACGCAAAAACTACCGGTTCGATTACGATGAAACTTGGTATAATTATTCTTTAATATCCTGGGCACCACACTGGGTACTTTTTATCCCGGAAAAGTATATACAATAAAAAACAAACTTAATTTTGCGGTTCGATCCCTAGATGCGATTACTGTACCAACCGCAAATAATAAGTTTGTCGTAGGTTAGGTCACACGCAGTTAGGGTTACCATATCTCAGGATTTGTCCTGAGATCTCAGGATTTTTGGACTCTTCTCAGGATTGCGCCTGGATTTTTTAAATATCATGAAATCTTAGGACTTTTTAAATTTTCATTAAAATACAGTTACATTTTAAAGATCTCTTTAATAAAAGTTAAACGAAACTAAAAATAATCTTCCTTTGGTAATAATTGCACAATATATGTAATTTATGTGAAGATACATTTTTAAATAAGGTTTTTTCTTTCATTATGAATTATCGAGATCCGCAATGTATAAAAACGACAATTTTACGACTTTTTTAAATTGGTAAGTACGTTTGAGAGAAAATTCTCAAACTGTAACAAATCTCAGGATTTTTCAATGGAAATCAGGCCTTTTCCCCGGACTTTTGATTTTTTCATCTGGTAACCCTACACGCAGTGGAGTTCATTTTTATTCCTTTTACTTTTTAGAGTTATTTTTTAGGTTTATTTTTATATAAGTCGTAGGTATAGATTTTAATTTTAAAGTATAGGTAGTATATTTGATAGTGTACGTAGTGACCGTAGGTTATTTTATAATACTGTTAGGTAGGATAGTCATTCGTATAGATATTAGTTTTTTGAGACTTTGCTTATTTATTGAGTTTAGATTGAGGGGCCCGTGGCTAAATAATAACAGCCGCACAGGTCGATCGGTCAGGTTAAGCTACGCTTGCCGCGGTCGGTCTGTGGATGGGTGACCATCTTTACATACCGAGACACCTCCGTGCCTCGGAAAGCACGTTAAGCCGTTGGTCCCGGCTGTCATTCGTGGATCTTTGTCAGTCGTTACGGGTAGTCGGAAGCCCGAAAGTTTGACAACCAGTCTTACCAAGGGGTATCGTATTACCCAGTAACTGGGTTGTGGAGGTCAGATAGGCAGTCGCTCCATGTAAAATACTGGTATTCAGCTGCATCCGGTTAGACTGGAAGCCGGCCCTGAACATAGTTGGGAAAAGGCTAGGCATGATGATTGAGTTTAGATTAGTTATCGTCATAAATAGGTTTATTTAGGTAGGTAGGTATTTTATTTTCTGTTATTGAGTTTATTTATTTTTTTAATTAGGTAGGTAGGTACTTAGGTAAAGATATCATATAGGTACCCTCTTAATCACCATTAATGAGACACAATTGGTTTTCTATTGTAATTAGCCACAAAGGGCCCGCGAAATAGATGGCATCCTGGTGCACATACATTTTATCCTGTTAGCACGTTCCCGTGGGATAATTTCCGACATCCACGCGGGCGAAGCCGCGGGCAGAAGCTAGTACCTAAATAAAAATCTCCAGGCATAAGGGCGTGACAGCTTATATACTTATGCATTGCTAGGTTCTGTTCACATAGCTGTCACTTGAAGTCACAAATGATAAACTAGATGAATACCAGCCGATCGATTCTGTAAAAATCTCATCGTGAAAAGTTAGGTGAAGTGAGCTTAGAGTGAGCTGTCAATAGTGTCAATCCCTAGCATTAGTTTGAATGACAGCTCACTCCACGCTCACTTTACCTAAGTTTCCACGGTGAGATGGTTACAGAATCACACTGCAGTATTTACATCCAATTAAGCACATCTAATAATACAATTTAATTGTTTGAGTGGCCACTTAGCTGTCTTCCTCTCTCCGAATTTTTGCTGTGCCCAACAGGGTCCATATTGATCTTTTACCTTGTAAATACCATCTATGTAACACATTCTTATGGAATGCAAAAGAGATTTGAGTATTGTATTTAGTATTATAGATTTTACATGTATCCATAAAGTTTCAATCGGGCTCATACCTACGTTACAATGCCTCGCCACTACATCTCCGCGCTGTCGGGTAAAATGTCACGGCTAACTACAAAAAGAAAGGTGTAGCGTGATAAATCAGTTTTATAACAATGATTTGGTTACCTCCACATTCCATAGCTGCAAGCTGTAGGTACGTATTTTGAACAAGCCGAGCCCGAGACTTTGCCTACCTGAAATGAAAACAGAAGTACTCGTGGCAACCAACTTTCTTTCTAGGGACATACGAATGACAACTAGGTCGATGATGTGTTTAAACATATACGTAACTCCTCGACTATGTTGTGTTGTGACGTAAGCAATTAGGTGTTTGAAAAATGAACTAAGAAAGCGTGGAACATTTTTAATTACTGGTATTAATGCTGGATTTTGGGGTTGGCTTCCAGTCTAAACGCATACATCGTTGAGATTGGAAACCAATCCCAAAAGTTGCAAAAGGCTTGGGAGAAGATGACCTTTATAAAAATGTGTATCGAGCCTCCGAAAGTTCGTTGAGGGGCTTGTGGCTAAGTAATACAGCACAGTTCGATCGATCAGGTTAAGCTACTCTTGCCGCGGTAGGTTCGTGGATGGGTGACCATCCATTACATAACGAGACCCCTCCGTGTCTCGGAAAGCACGTTTATTCCTGACTGCCTAACGTAGATTTTTGAAAGTCGTTACGGGTAGTAAAAAGTCCAAAAGTCTGACTTGTGGTAAGACTGGGTTTACCAAGGGGCAACATGTCACCCAGTAACTGGGTTGTGGTGGTCAGATAGGCAGTCGCTCCATGTAAAATACTCACTAACACCACACCAATACTCATTAGCAGTAGCATGGCCTTCATTTTGACAGTTCAACAACATTCATTGCGTTATTTACGTTGTTGAGTAGACAGATTTTCCGAACATAGGTATAGTATTTATTTATTTTATTTTAAAACCCATACACTATCATCACGGGCTTCTCTAATACAATAGTGTAGTTATAGCTATTGTTACGAGCTTCGGGTTCGTGACAATAAAAACTGCCGATGTAAATTACCAAATAAGTTTTACACTTTAATTAAACAACACTAATAACAACTCAAACACACTAATTATAAAACACAATTGCTCTTAAGTCGCACTTGAAGATCGCTTTCGATGTATTTGCTTCTGTCACAGAACCAAGTCTGATTGGTCGCGGCTAGTCCCGGCCGTATATAGTGCCACAGATAGTTCCAGAACCTTCTATTGTAGAAACATCTAGAATATTCGAGTACATACCGGGCCCGACTGACCAGATGTCGATAGTTCTAGAAAGTTCTAGCATCGAAATTTCTACTCGATAATAGATGACGCTAGTGACCATATTAGTTCTGCTATTCGATAATAGATGGCGCGAGTGACTCTATTAGTTCTGCTACTTGATACTATATGGCGCTAGTGGTAACTAATGTCACCATGGTATCAGGCATTAATTGTGGCGCGCAACATTATAAATTAATAGCTTACAATTAGACTTACAATTATATATTATTACATATTAACCAAGAGTAACTTTACAAAATGCGACCCGTGTGAATTCACTCAGAGTACAGTCACTCATTATGACGCAATGGATTAGCAATATCCTTCAAAATTATTCAGATTGTGATTAATAGTGTGTTATGCAATCAGGGTGCTGGTTAGGTTAGGTTAGTGGTTACTGGAAACCAACCCTGACATAGTTATGAAAAGGCTAGATAGAGAGAAAAAATGGTTCATAATGTTGAGTACATTGACCCCTTCAGGTGACGTTGTATTCTCTCAACTCAAGCATGAGACTATAGTCAGGGTCTTCTTAAAGCCTCTTATCTAAATGCAAGCTTAGATGTAACGTTAAGGCGCTGGCCAAACGCAGGACACCGTAAAACACTCAGTTTTTTGTCGCGCAGTTTTTGTGCATACACCGTTAAATTTTATCGTTTTAATCCTTAAAAGGGTTCATTGTACTCATCATTATGAACAACTTTTACTACGGGACCAGCCCTGACATCGTGAAAAAAAATCAGTTGATCCACATTATGTCGAGTTATGCGAACATAAATCTATGGATCAACTGACTTTATTTCACGATCTCAGGGTTGGTCCCGTAGTAAAAGTTGTTCATAATGATGAGTAGTTACATGACCCTTTAATGATTAAAACGATCAAAATTTAACGGTGTATACACGAATGACACCCGTCGACAAGTCGATGACAGAGGTAACTGCAAGCGCCGACGCGTGTCGGTGATAAACGAAGACGCGTCGGTGACAAACGAAGACGCGTCGGTGGCTGCCGCCGACAAAGTGTCACTCGTGTATTTGAGCACGGTGCTCAAATACACAAGCGGCATAATTCCGATCCAGCCTGTCCCTTACTGCTCTATCCCAGCGACGCCCTAAGCCGAGGTTCGTAACAAACACGGGATGCCCTAAGCGCGTAGGCACTTAGTTTTTACGTTTTTTGAGCCCTGGCTGGAAGCCTTAATTTATTAAGGCATCCACAGGCAGGTCCAGTTAAGCAGACGACAACCACAGAGGTTGAACTGTGAGATGCCATATCGAAAAAAAAATACACGAGCGGCATGTTGCATTTGTTGCATTTGTTGATTGCATTTGCCTCTGTCGTCGACGCGTGTCGCTCGCGTCGTTCACTTAGGCGTATTAATGCTTCTCAAAATTTTGAACGTTAACTATCATATTTTATGTACTGATAATGGAGTGAATTCAATCAACTAAATAAATACCTAAAAATTATTCCACTGAGCCGTGCATTTATTTTTTTAGTTTAATGAAAACTGCAAAACTAGCTACTTTTATTTTGGTGGTCATTCGTTTCATTCAACTAACATCAAACGCATTGCTATTTTGAACCTTATTTGTTGGCGCTTCTCACCGTGCCTTAATGCCACTACGTTGTTCGATTTTCAATTTTCGGCGGTCAGCCGAGGGTTGAAAATCGAACAGGCGCACTGTTGGATTTCATTTTCATTTAGGTATTCATTTAGGTGGTCGCCCTGTTAGTGAAAACGGCCATAAGCCTTTCTTATCTTATCTTCAAGTACACTATTTATTACATTACAGGGAGAACTACACTAAACCTGTACCTGTGTGTTAACAGTAGCTAAGTGCATTGACACTATTGTAATAATTCTACACTACATAATGTGGAAGCTTATCGCCATCTCTTAAAACAACAAGCACATTATAATATGAATCATTTTGAAGGATATTGCTAATCCATTGTTTCATAAATGTTCGAAAAATTTGTCTCCTCAACAACTTAAATAACGCAATGAATGTTGTTGAACTGTCAAAATGAATGGATGTCACTATTGACTATTGTCTTCGAAATTATAGGACGGGCCGGATTGCGACTAGAAATTTCTTTTTAGATAAAAACTGTTTTGCAAGAAAAAACAACCGACTTCCAAAAACGACGCTACAAAGTGAAAAATAACTTTAATTTTGGAAGTCGGTGTCGTTGGGTTCGCATTTTCGTTGTTTGCCACCGACTTCCGAAATTAAAGTTATTTTTCACTTTGTAGTGTCGTTTTTGGAAGTCGGTTGTTTTTTTTTTGCAAAAAAGTTTTTATTTTTCACTTTTTAGTTGTAATTTTTACCAGTAATTTTGGTTTAAAAACCAAACTACTAAACCGTTTTTGATGAAATTCCTTTGGGACCATTTGGGAGTATACCCTTTCCAACAAAAAAAGAATTTTTCAAATCGGTTGGCAAGCGACGGAGTTATGCGCGAATAAACATAAAAAAATAAATAAAAAAAAATACAAACATCCGATTTGAGAACCTCCTCCTTTTTTAGAAGTCGGTTAAAAAATCAAAATGATTTATTTGCATAAATATGATAAGTGTAAAGAGTTCATAAAGATAGATCGATCTATTATTATACCGTACCTTTAATTACGGCATGCAATTATTACATCATCTGCCTAGCCTTTTCCCAACTATGTTGGGGTCGGCTTCCAGTCTAACCGGATGCAGCTAAATACCTACCAGTATTTTACATGGAGCGACTGCCTATCTGACCTCCACAACACAGTTACTGGGTAATACGTTACCCCTTGGTGAGACTGGCTGTCAGACTTTTGGGCTTCTGCCGACCCGTAACGACTGTCAAAGATCCATGAATGACAGCCGGGACCAACAGCTTAACGTGTTTTTCGAGGCACGGAGGGGTCTAGGTATATAAAGGTGGTCACCCATCCACGGACCAACCGTGGCAAGCGTAGCTTAACCTGATCAATCGACCAGAGCGGCGCGGCGGCGCAGAAATTTTACATATCGTACCTACTTAATTATTATTTTAAGTAATTAAGGTGGATGCTCTAAGGTAGCCCGCGGAATTCAAATTTTCTTACGTTTTTTGCAATTTGCTGGTCACAAAAAACAAAACGGGCCTTTTATTTTTTGACAAATTTAAACCATTAGCAGTTTTTTTTATTTAGCCTACACTGCCCCACTGCTAAGCAAAGGCCTCCCCTAAATCCTTCCAGGCATCCTTGTCTAGCGCCACCTCGAACCCAACCCCTGCGGTACGCGTCTAGATCGTCTCGCCAAGCTATGCGCCACCTCTTCGTGGGCCGGCCTCGGCGGCACCGTCCATACTCAGGCACCCTGTTTTTTAAGTGAAATAATTAAAAAAAACTGCCCAAGTGCGAGTCGGACTCGCGCACTGAGGGTTCTGTACCTACAAACTTTTGATTAAGTAATTCATCGCATCGAGTTTCGAAGATTTTCCCAATAAATCTGTCCCCAAAACGTACAAACTTAACTTTGCCGCTGGAACACTGTTGTCCCCATACATCAACAGGTCGGTTAGTTTAACAAAAGTAATATTCTTTTTGTGATGCAACTACAACGATTTCCGGATTTTTTCTTTTACTTGTAGGAAAGTAGGTACACTATAGGTTTTGATTCCCTTACGAGTGTCAAAATATGCGGCAAAAACGGAGCATGAAAGGCAGTGGCCGCGTTGACATAGAAGTTTACACTGCTGCAAGTGACCACAGACCTGCACCCTAATTGCGTAACACACAATCAATAGTAATCTGAATCATTTTGAAGCAAATTGATAATCCATTGCTTCATAAGTTCGAAAAATTTGTCTGCTCAACACGTAAATAACGCAATGAATGTTGTTGAACTGTCAAAATGAAACCGATTCCGATTAATTGTGTGTTACGCAATTAGGGTGCTGAGTATTTTATATTAATTTCAACTTGATACCTCCACGCGTTCCTGAGAAAAAGGGTCTTGACAGACGGACGGACGGACAGACAGACAGACAACGAAGTGATGATCCTTTATGGGTTCTATTTTAACAGAATACAGGGGTTGGGTTCTGTTAGGGTTTTTTTTTATGGAGTACGGAACCCTAAAAACAAACTTAAAGCAGGTAATTAAAAAAACACAATAACATAGGTACTTAAAACAGGTAAAATCTTGTTCAGATATAAACTTAGGTAGCAACACCGCACGATGCCTACATGTTACAAGGTAAACAAAGAAATAATTGAACAATAATACTCTGGACGCTAAATAAAAATCTTTGTCATTAACATTATATTACTTCATTCTATGGTCATTAATAAGTAATTACATACCCTCCGCCCTCCGTGCTTCGGAAAGCACGTTAAGCTGTTGGTCCCAAACTCTCAACTGTCATTAGTGGATCTTTGACAGTCGTTACGGGTCGTCAGAAGCCCGAAAGTGTCACAACCAGTCTTACCAAGAGGTATCGTGTTACCCAGTTACTGGGTTGTGGAAGTCAGCCGTCAGGAGGGGCAATACTCGTAATTTTAAGAACGTTCACTCACAGTCTAATCTAAGTCGCAATCTGTCAAAAATACCTCCAATTTCCCTACATTTTTGACATTTGTTTGTCGCTAAGATGAGACTGCCACTGAACGTTTCAGATTACGATAATTTGCTTTCCGATAGGCAGTCGCTCCACATAAAATACTGGTAATTATTCAGCTGCATTCGGTTAGACTGGAAGCTGACCTCAAAAACATTTGTGAAAAGGCAGATGAGGGATTAAATGAATTTAACCCTTATAAGATGTCCGTAAAGAGAATTAAAGAGTTTATCCTCTAAGCGTAAAAAAATCACAACCACTTTTTTAAAATGATGTATGTACTTATGCACTAAATTTTGAGTAGGTACTTATCTAACCCTACAACTAAATCCAATGAACATTGCAAGACTCACCTTGCGAAACGGATAAACATTATTAGGTAACGTTTTTGTACGTAACGATCAAAAAACTTTTTTTATATGTGATATTTTCGCGGGTACCTAACTATAGAACTCTTACCATAAATGATCTTTATTTAAATACAAAATGAGGTTAACAAATGAGTCATTCTAAAATTATGTTTCAAATAACGAATGCCTAGCAGGTACGTTCAAATAATACGGAATATCGAGTACAACTCATAATATACGAATAATATTGTATTCTAAATTGTATGTGGTTTTAAATTCAAAATGAGGTTTAAATCGTTGTGTTTCGCATAGAGCGTATCCGTTACAAGTCTTTAGTATTTATGCAATGCAACTGGGAACGAAGCTACCTGCGGGTCAGCGTTTACCACCTGTTTTCGGTGTTGCCAAGCTATAATGTTCGCTTATTTTGTGGGTAATGTCGTAGAATTACTGAAGGTGGTAGCCGTGGTGGGTGTTTTTATGAAGTGATTTTGTTTGTGTTATGATGATTTTGTATTTTTGTGTCAGTAAAATTATTTTTGATGTTGGTACGTTGGATAAAATTGAAAATAGCATTCATTTAATTTTTTTCTTTAACTTTGTAATGCTAATGAGCACAGCTAAAGTGGTCATAAATTATTTTAACTTAAATTACCGCATGTAGCGTAAATAATGCATTAATGCTGCGTCTACGTAGTGTCTACGCAACGTCTAAGCGACGACTAGACGGATTCAATGATACTTCAACGCCTTCACATAACATACACTTAGGCCGTGATGTTAACACGGGCTTTGACTTAGGCATGTTCTCGTTTCTATCTTCCACTTTTAATTTGACAGTTGTGTGACAGTGACAGGGATAACGCTAAGCCACAGCACGTACTAAGTAACTATTTATACGTAGATCTCGGCCTTAGTGCGAGGAGACTCTAAACTGGGGGGAAATTGCGTAACACATTATCAATTGGAATCGGTTTCATTTTGGCAGTTCAACAACATTCATTGCGTTATTTACGTTTTGAGTAGAAACATTTTTCAAACTTATGAAGCAATGGATTAGCAATTTGCTTCAAAATTATTCTGATTCCGGTTGATAGTGCGTTACGCAATTAGGTTGCTGTTTGAGCAACTCTTCCAGTTATGGTGATGGTGTTATAATGTGAGCCAACGTTCATCAGTCTAACCAGCGGAGTAATTGCGTAACACACTATGAGTAGCAATGGCTTTCATTTTGACAGTTCAACAAAATTCATTACGTTATTTACGTTGACGAGCAGAAAAATATTTCGAACATATGAAGCAATGGATTAGTAATATCCTTCAAATTGATTCAAATTATGATTGATAGTGTGTTACGCAATTAAGGTGCAGGGTCAGGGACGTATTATGAAGTATTAATCTCATCATGATTCCAGTCTGAAAAGGGGATGGTGCTATCGATCATGTATAGCTCTGTCTCTCTCTCACACTGGAATCATGATGGAATTACGTCATAATACGGCACCTGAATCTGAAAAAACATGTTTGCTTGGTCAGAAGTAGTCAGAACTGTGTAGATAACTAAGTCAATCAGCAAAGTTAATAAAATTATAGAATTTTCCTTATTACGTTTTTTTGTACCTCCAAAATGCTTTAGGACCAGCCGGCAGCCCGTCAACAACTTCCAAGTGATCAATTTAAAAAACTGACAAAAAAAATGCTTGTTATAAAAACAGGCAGGTGTCGGTGTATAACCAAGCATTGAAGAACACTACCTAGACACTAAAGTGTCTAGGTAATGATTTGATTCTGGCAGTAATGAGTTTTTGTTTGTTATCAGATGCAAGCAAAAAATACCTTAGTTAATAGCTGATCAACTAGTTTAAAGCCCGCAGACTCAGAGGCAAAAACATGTTATTATGGAATCAAGATTAGATAGCCGTTTTGCGTCTAAATCATAACAAAATGGTCATTAAAACTCGTCTATGTAGGTACAACTATCAATTCTCTGTATTTACCCAACAAATAATGAATAATTAACTTATCAACACATTGAAGCGGACTAAACGTGTGAAATCTTAATTTTTTTTCTTCCTTTAATGTCATTCAATTATGTATTTTTTATTCGTTTTCAAAACGATAAAATACTCTTTGTACGCGTTCTATCACGATTATGATTATAAACAAAGCTTTGTTTTCATGTAAAATGTGTAGATGCAGATGAAAACAAACCTTATGTCGGTAAGATAAGGAAGTAATAGATTTTTCGATTTGGAAATCTAAGTTTGCATTTGAGCAAATCCTTCTTCGTGCACTGGTAACACTACTTGAGCTGGAAGTCAGTTGTGTGCGGGGGGTCGATGCGATCGCGCGTTGTGTACCTTTCTCCATTTTTATTTCAACACGCCAACAAAAATCTCATTGTAAAACAAATAAATAATATTGACATACTAAGTCTATAATTAAACAGACGTAACTGTGAGTTTCGCAAATCAGATTCTAATAACTAAACTCGTAAAAACCGGTTGGAAGTATAGGAAGTAACAGTTATATAAAAGTTAGTTTTCTTTTGCAAGTATACGGTATACGGCGAGTTTTTGTTTGTGATTTTTTATAAAAACAGTTTTTTATTGTTGTTCTGAAAGTGTTTTGAGAAGTTTAGTCAGTGAAATCAACAACTTCTGATACAGGTGAGGTTTTATTTTATCTAGAGCAGTGTTTCGACCGCTTTCTCTTGATAGTTGCAGGGTTGAATAATTATCTGTTACATTTAACTACTCTGCAAACTATTTACTGTTGAAAGAAACTCCGTTCGTGTTTACGAAGTCCTGTGTATAAATATTGAGTAACAACTTGCGTAACGTACCGGTTTTTTTAATGTAATAAAATAATATGGTTTTCGCTTAAAGATTGGCGTATTAAATTGTGTGTGGGCAATTATTTTTAGTGGATATCACTTCCGGCTGAGAGGGGCCCACAAACGGCCGTAAAATAGCACAACAAAAACAAGACGAATGTTCTATCATGGCACAAAAAATAGCAATGACTAGTAATTACTCATTCGTAGGCAACGTTACATTGTTTTCCATAGAGAGAATGAAGACCTACATAAATACTAGGCAGGACAGAGGCATGAGATTTGCCAACGTTTCTCCAATTAAAAAAAAGAACGTAAAAAAGATAAACGAAAAATGTTTTATAAACATAATCCGTTAAAATCGTAATAATCTTAAAATTTAATTGATAAATAACACAAAATTTTTAGTTAGAAACTGTATCTAGAAATCTTAACTGTATTATTTACAGTTCTTGTGTCAGTAAATTATTGATTTGATTCTTATCGTGTACCAAAAGTTTGATAACCTATTAGCCTAATTGAAAGCCGTTGAAATCCCATTCAAAACAGAAAAGAACTTTTTAAATGTCGGTACAGTTTTTTTTTCTTTTAACGAAGACTATTTTTGTAGGCACACCTTTCGATTTTATTTTATAAATGACAAAAGCCCACTCCATTGTGGTTCTGAGTTCTAGGAAACTCGAATTAGCCACTTCTTTTTTCAAATTGCGCGCCATTCTAAAGTTTTTATTTTCGTCGCCGCCATTCTCTGAGTCATACTGTCATTTTGTGGTGAAAACTTAAATAGGCATTGCTGTGTAAAGAGAGGTTGCTAACCCATCGGTTACTGGCTCCGCGGTTACTTTTCCCTGTAGATTTATGATTGACTTGGTATAATAAATAGCTTGGAACCTACCTACATTCTAGCCGTTGCGATTAAATGGCGTCTCTTTAGAAATTGAGAAACTTATTGGTGGCCAGTTGTCAACATCGTAGACTGCTTATAATTAGTGGTTTATGGTCCACTTTTAACTACATACCATCCCGCCTTTAAACCCCGAAGGTGAGGAGGTTAGTGGTGACGTGTTGAAATGTGTCCCACGTAACAGGGGGTGACCCTATTGGCATCAACTGGGCACAAAACCAGACTACAGGCTGCTACTGTGTAATTCCAGATGGAAAACCTAATAACACTGCCTTTTTTTTTTTTTTTTTTGAGGATGGGAAATCATCAAATGACTCCTCCCGCTCTGGGTGGAGCAGGAGGGAGTGTCAGACTCTTACTGACTAAAACCCACCCGTGTTCCTTCCTTAGCCCTTTATGTTCCAGGGCAGCGGTAACCCTTTCGGACAATCCCGCTACTAATAACACTCCCTGACCTGGGAATCGAAACCAGGGCCTCATGCTCAACAGTGGCGCTTGCGACCACTAGACCAATAAGATTACTTTTAAATCTGCCTAGCCTTTTCCCAACTATGTTGGGGTCGGCTTCCAGTCTAACCGGTTGCAGCTGAATATATCAGTATTTCACATGGAGCGAACCAAGCAGAACCCAGTTACTGGGTAATACGATACCCCATGGTAAGACTGGTTGTCAGACTTTCGGGCTACTGACGATCCGTAATGACTGCCAAAGTTCCACGAATGACAGCCGGGACCAACGGCTTAACGTGCTTTCCGAGTCGCGAAGGGGTCTTGGTATGTGAAGTTACTTTTAACAAATGGATTGGAAATTGGATTGGCAAAGGAATATCCCACGGACAACCAATATTTTTTTGTGCGGTAATCCTCATTGATAGTTCGCCGCCCTCTGAGGAAAACGAAGCGTTATGTCAGAGTCGTACAGACTAATTCTTATAAAAGTTATAAGCAAAAACGAATCGTTATTACCAATGGTAGCATTTTTTATTGCCAAACGAGCATATAAATAGATTCGTAAGCTAATTTTACCTGCGACAGCTACTTCCACATGGGAGGGTGAAACAAAGCTGAGGCCTTTGCTTCATTATTGGTAAAGATACAAGTCTTACATTTTAACCAAAAAAAAACGGTCCGTAAATTATAGGAATCGGCTATAAAACGGTTCCTCCTGCTACCATAAGTCGAAAGCTCGAGATATACCCGCATCTGTCTCATCATCATCATCAGCCTATAGCAGTCCAGTGCTGAACATAGGCCTCTCCTAGTGCACGCCATACAACTCGATTTTCGGCAACTCTCATCCAGCGGCTACCAGCCATCCTGCGAAGATCGTCGCTCCACCTAGCCTGAGGGCGTCCTACCTTACGTTTACCGATTCGCGGTCTCCGCACAAGAACACGCCTACCCCAACGGTCATCGGTTCTACGGCATCATCTTCATCTGTCAAGCGTTAGCCATTTATTTTGGGATCGGCTTTCAATCTTACCACCTTATATGTAGATGACCACCCTACCGGGTAGATAGGATAACCCGTCACTTGAATTGCCAAGGGGTTGGTCGAAACTGCAAGCTGACTCACGTCACCGAATGCCTTACGTCTCAGTGCCCCAGAGGCTGAAGCCAATAGTAACGCCTCCACAGCATGATGTCATCTGTGGCGGTAGCTGTATAAGCCCCCTGACAATTTTATTGAGCCATCTGAGAGTCTTCCGCCTGGACCTGGACGTGCGTTACCGTGGCCGACTTGGAAATCTCTAAATAGACTTCGAACCCAAGTGGGCCGAGCAAAGACAATCTACACAGATAGGGGTTCACGGGCAGCTCTGATCTCAAGTGCGTATGCGGCACCTCCCCACAGACAATGGCCCACCTCCTAATCTGTCACTATGCCCTTTTGATCTTATGACTGCGTCAGTGAGCAGAGTTCGCGCAGCTGAATTTTGAGCCAAAAATATTTAAACTTATTGATACGCTTAGAAGAAGGGGTCGGTCGGTCAGAAAGATGAAGCTAGTTGTCCATTCCAAAGCATAGTAGGTTCCTATAAAGAAGAACGGGCAAGAAACTCCACGAACACTCTTAGTTATCATGTACCTAATAAAATCGAAACCAGAAGAACTTACACTAGGAATAATTGAATACATCATAAAGCTAATGCATGTGTTTGCATCTCATTAATTCAATTAATTACTGCTGTAATCGTTTCCTTGTTTCTTTCTGTGTTTTCTTGCTCCTTATATACATATGTATGTATTTACAAAAAAAAAATGTATATAAGTAGTTTATCAGCCATCTTGTTACCATAACACAAGCATTAGGTTGCTTAGCTTGGGACTAGATGGCGCTGTGTGACATGTCCAGGGATATTATTATTATTATATATTGGTAACTTCCTTTTCAAAAACGGGTTTTAACTTAGCCTTATCTGCATATCGATATCTGCACTACTAATAAAGCTGAACAGTTTGTTTGAACGTGCCAATCTCTGGAACTACCAATCGGATTTGAAAAATGCTTTTAGCATTTCATAGCCCAATTCTTGAGGAAGGCTATAGGCTATTTGACATCACGCTATGACCCTTGGAGACGAGCAAAAAGAAAAAAAGTCGGAAAGAATGTTTAGCGAAAACGTGCGGGCGGTGCGATGCGACGGGGTGGGTCGGGGGAGCAAGGAATTTCAGGCGGTCAAAGTCGCAAGCAGAAGCTAGTATATGTTATAACAGAGGTCGGAATTAGGTAGAGTTGTTAATCAGCCTATAATGTCCCCACTGCTGGAACAGAGGCCTCCTCTCTGTGAGAGGGAGTGGGTCATAATCCACACGCGGACCTAGTGCGGGTTATGTGCTACACAGAATAAAGACATCTCGATGTTTGGTCAAGTTGTAAAAATCCTGCGGGGTCGGGTCGCTAACTTTAACTTTTTTTTTGTATTTTTAAACACGATTATATTTACATAATGAGCTAACAGACTTAAATATGTACATGTATATAAAACTAAACAAGGGTAAAATAATCATAAGGCATAATAATCGCATCGCTGTCAGGTGATAAAGTGCCCATGGGGTGTGATTCATTATTCAAAAATCTGTGATACTCAGCTGTCTTCAAACCAGTTGATATTGAATTATTAAAATTAACTCTTTACTTCAGGGTTAATATATTTCGAAACGACTTTTTAAGTATCTGCGGTAATTTATAAAAAAACGACCAATGTTTCATCGTCGTCACTCTTCTGTCCTTGTCAATTTATTTGGGGTCGGAGTAACATGTCTTTCCTTACATATTTCTCTATTCCGGTTGACTTCATCACGTCAACGCCGGCTGTCGCTGAAAACCAGCACTGGGACTCCGTCTCGCATAGGGTCTTAGTTAATACTAAGACCCTCGCCAAAAGAAAGGCCATCGCTAATCATAATTGATTAGCGATGGCCTTTTTGCGTGAATGTGACGCATATTTCCCCCCCAACTTTTTTGTGTTCTTTCTCTGCGTCATGTTTACCGCAAATAAAAGTATTTTCTTTCTTTCTTTTAGTCGTAATCTCGATGGTCACTCCTCTCTTATCTGATTCTTCTGCTAATATCTTATTCTTCCAAACATCAAGCTCAACTCAAATTCAAAGCATTTATTTCAATTCAAATCCGACACGCACGTTGAAGTCGGTCAGTCAGAAAGATGAAGCTAGTTGCCCATTCCAAAGTGTAGTAGGTTCCTATGGAAAAAAACTGACAAGAAACTCCATAGACATTTCTTTTTAATCAAAATCATTAACATAAGCAGCCTATAATGTACCCTGTTGGTAGATGTCGCATATCTACGAGTTTTTGGTTCTAGGACATGCCGACCCTCACGACGTTTTCCTTCACCGGTTTGCCGCCTGTCTGGGTTCGAACCTACGGCTACCGCTGCCCTCAAAATATTGGTAACATCATCCAGGTTGAACTCATCAGTATATCTGCCATCATCTAATTAGCTTGACAACACGGTTAGCGCAGTGGCTGAGCGATCGGACTGCTGCGCTGCGTGTCGCGGGTTCGATTCCCGCACAGAACAAATATTTGTAAGTCCTACATATATTTGTTCCGAGTCTGGGTGTTTTTCTATCTATAATATGTATGTATTTACAAAAAAAAAAAAAAATGTATATAAGTAGTTTATCAGCCATCTTGTTACCATAAAGCCTTGGATACACCAGCCTTGGGACATTTTGTCACGCAACATGACGCGCAACGCTCAATCTACGTGTCGCTGCAACGTTGCAAAGTGTCTCGCAACAAGTTCCGAAACATTTTACGTGACGCGGGACATGTTGCTTGCTCCCGCTCCGAGAGCGAGCGCACGCGTCCCGCGTCAGTGTCGCGGCATTTGTAGGTCTGCAAAATGTTCCGCGACATTCTCTTGGGACATTCACGTAGTTGTCCAGCGCCATGGTCCGCAACATGTCGCTCCATTGGTCCCCTAGTGTATTCGAGGCTTAACACAAGCATTAGGTTGCTTAGCTTGGGACTAGATGGCGCTATGTGAAATGTCCAGGGATATTATTATTATTAGCTGGAATCAGCCCCTTTCTAGCCAGTTCATCGTTCACACATTCCCATTCCATTTCCTTTAATAGACTCCATGGTTACTTTTTCTGTAACAGCCATTGAAATGTCTTAATCCAGGTTATGATCTATCCATGTACCAAATTTCATCAAAATCCGTTCAGCCGTTTTAGCGTGAGAGCGTAACAAACAAACAGACAACTAATCAAATAATTTCTCTTTATAATATTAGTTTAGATAACTGCTTCGTTGGTCTAGTAGTAGCAAGCGCCACTACTGAGCATGAGGTCCTGGATTCGATTCCCAGGTCGAGCAAAGTGTTATTAGGGTTTTTCGTCAGCGATTTCTCAGTAGCAGCTTGGAATCTGGATTTGTGCCCAGTTTTGGCAATAGGCTCGCAACCTGTTACGTGGGACTTAAACATAACTGGCGAATGAGGTGTACCTCTGATTACCCTTTCTTTTTTTTTTGGTCGCAAATCATCAATGACCTCTCCCGCTCTAGGCTGAGGGCTCCTTACTGACTAAAACCCACCCGTGTTCCTTCAGTTGCCTGTGCCAGGGGCCACGGTATCTCTTTCGAACAACCCGCGGCCCTGGCAGGCATCGGCCCTAGCGGACCCCGTCAGTTCGAGCTGACATCTCTTTCAGGCGCGCGTGGAACACAACGCGCCGTCGACCCGGGCCTGGTCCTTACCGGGCGGCGAGCTGCCCATTGCTCGCCGCCCGCAAGCCTCTGCTTACCCTTCAGGCATTACAGGCCCTGATGATGTTATGTTTTTTCTAAGATTTTCTTTACTTCTTTATCATTGCCTAAGAAATAATATTTATCCTTATTTTTTTTCTTTGTGCAGCGTCTTTTCCTATAGTTTTGTTTGTATTGTTAAGGAAATATCAATGGTCTATGAAAGGGATGTTTTTAATACGATTTAAAAATATTCAACAGTTGCTATAAAAACTGCACTCATAACAAAGACACCTTATTTATGAACAGTCGCACGGTTCCATCTTTAAGGTCAAGCAACGCTTGCCGAGGTCGGTCCGTGGATGGATTACCATTATTTATATACCAAAACCCCTCCGTACCTCGGAAAGCACGTTAAGCTGTTAGTCCCAGCTGTCAATCGTAGATCTTTGGGAGTCTTACCAAGGAATATCATGTTACAAAGAAACTGCGGGGTAGTTGTGCAACACACTAACACGTAGCAATGGCGTCCGTTTTGACAGTTCAGCAGCATTCATTGCGTTTTGTACGTTATTGAGCAGACAAATTTTCCGACATATGAAACAATGGATTAGCCGTTATATCCGGCAATGCTGCAGCAGACATATTGTTACCTGGTGAGTGCAATATCCTTCAAAATGATGAAGTCTTTGATTGATAGTGTGTTACGCAGTTAGGGTGCTGGGTTGTGGAGGTCAGATGACAGTCGCTCCATGTAAAATATTGGTATTGACGCCGATTCCCTTGTTAGCAAACTAAATTAAATTTAAGTTCAGTGCTTCTTTTTCTTTCTGTTTCATTAAGAAAAGGACAGAAGATAAATATTAGTTTAGTCCTGTCAAATTAGTCAGCGCTTGATGTAAATTGACGTATTTTTGCCAATGTTTTTAATCACGTCTAAACTTGTCTATGGAGTATCTTAATTTGACAGGACTAAACAAATATTTATCTTCTGTCCTGTTCTTAATGAAATAGAAAGAAAAAGATGCACTGAACTTAAATTTAGTTTAGTTTGTGAACAAGGGATTCGGCGCCACTCTAGACCTAAAATTAACCATTATCATTATAGAATTAAGTGGAACGTTTACATATACCTGTTAATTGAGAGAAACGTCGTAATTAAGTATTTCCGTAGCTCGAAACTTGCTGATCAAAATTCAAACACGGTGTCCAATATGACTTGGATGTAAAACTGGTTTTCTAGACAAATCTGGTTTTAATTTTTATGCAGAACAAAATTAAAAACTAGAATTAAAAAAATCCCTTGAAGCAATTCTTGTCTAACTAAATTGTAACAACATATAAAAGGCTCCCAGAAAATGTTGTAACGGCTCCCACATTGAACAGCTTCAAGAATCGACTGGACGGATTAAATATAATCTCCAAGCTATACGATACTCACGCATCAGCTGAGTAATTGATTAAATAATAATCAGCTAATTAGCTGCTAGTGTGTCTAACTAAAACCTACTTCCTACTAATATTATAAACGTGATAGTTTGTAGGGATGGATGGATGGATGGATGTTTGTTACTCTTTCACGCTAAGACTACCTACGGATTTGGATGTTGGCACACAGATGGTTTATAACCAGGATTAATATATTGGATACTTTTTATCCCGATATTCCCACGGGATCGAAACTTATGCGGGTGAAACCGCGGGGCGCAGCTAGTAAATAAATAAATTTAGAGAAAGACATAGACATATATTTTTTATTGCTGAACAGGCCTGCTCTTGACCTCGATCACGCCTGATGAAAAGCGATGGATGAGGTCTATGATGGAACGAGCGTGCCCAGAAGATGCCTGTTCACTCTTGCTTTGAAGGCTGACGGGTTAAATGTGGAAGGGAACACGTCAGCAGAGATTTATACAGGATAATTTTTTATTCAGTGCGTAAATTTTCACAGGGTGTTCTACCCATGAATATGAACAACTTTCACTATGGGACCATCTCCGAAATCACAAAAAAAATCAGCTGTTTCTTATAAAAGTTCAATACCTACTCGACCAAAATGTATGAAACTGCTGATTTTTTTTTCGTGATTTCAGAGATGGTCCCATAGTGAATGTTGTTCATATTCATGGGTAGAACACCCTGTAAAAATTTACGCACTGAATAAAAAATTATCCTGTATACATATAGGTAGCGTTGCCAGGCGTCCGGATAAAGCCGGACATAGGTAGGCTTTTTGATTGCGTGTCCGGCCAAAATAAACGGTGTCTGGCTTGTCCGGCTTCATTTCGCAAACGAGCGAGCGCCGATGACTGATTATGACAATAATCAAAACAGACACAAAATCCTCAATAATGTAGGGTGTCCGGCCTTTCTACCCAAATGTCCGGCCAAACTGGCTGGTCTGTCCCGCTATTAGGTTTGGCAACCTGGCAACCCTACATATAGGGTGTAACACAGTTGCAATATGCACCTGTGCTTGTCGATTTTAAGACGTAAGGGGTTCTATTTAGTAGGCTTGCTAAATTTTACATCTTAAACCTGAACACAGTTAGAGTGACTTGTAAAAGCGGTTCATCAGCCTGCATGGAGGCTGAGGAAACCGTTGCGCATGTGCTCTTTAAGTGCACATGCGTGACCCAGATTAGGTCAGAAACCCTCAGGACACCCAGATCTTACACAGATGTTCTCGACAGGCCAGGAGACGTAATCAACTTCTTGGAGGGAGGTGGGCTGGTTGGAATAACCACCGACGGCGTCCATGGCCAACGCACAGTGGTCTACTTGAAGTACTAAGTGCGAAAACCAAACCCCATAACATAGATCATAGAAGGGGTCATCATCTGCCTTTTTTCCAACTATGTTGGGGTCGGCTTTCAGTCTAACCGGATGCAACAGAATACCAGTATTTTACATGGAGCGACAACGAAAATTAATTAAAACAGTACCGGTCTATGCCATTCAAATCACCTTTTCAATTTTAAAAGTGATTTTAATTTGCCTGAGATTTTTTGACAGATTTAGTACTGATGAGAAAAAAAAACCTTTACTCGGATACTTATTGTTCTTTCCTTTTTTTTTTCTGTCGGTCTGTCTCCCATAAGGTCACAGCATTATGCTGAGCGATGGCCGTTTTGTGTGAATGTGAAGTGAGCATATACTCCTTTTTTTCCGTTTGTTTTTTTTTTCTTTCTTTTAATAAATCTCACGGGAATTTTACATTGTTAAAAATGAAGGTCAACCATTCATAACTATTCCTGCTTACCCCACTAACATACCGCCGTAATGAATGGAATCAGCTGGTACCACAACAACAAAATAGCTAGAATTCAGGTAACGGTAAACGCAGTTTACTGCGAACGTGTGAGCGGGATAGCCTGTCAATTTTACCAAGAGTGAAAGAGAAGGTATGACGGTTGCCGGCGTTCAGAATGAGCTTAAAATTGTCGTCTCCGGTTGTTCTGCTGATGTCATTATCTTGACTATGTAGATTAAGACAAAACGGTGTGGACCACTTTAATTCGAAGCTGGTTTCATAGAATTTCGACGAAATTAAGACTTGCCTGTAGTTGGCCCTAAAACTTTTACTTACAGATCCCCTCCTAAAGGTTTTACTGGGCTAAGTCGGTCAAATTGTTGACTTTCCAGGAGACACCCGAAGATTTAGTAAAATACCAGCAGCGTCCCACTTTCCCCCGCATAAGTGTCGATCCCGTGAGAATATCGGGATAAAAAGTATCCTATGTGCTAATCCTGGTTAAAAACTATCAGTGTGCATTTCATCCAAATCCGTTCAGTAGTTTTTGCGTGCAAGAGTAACAAACATCCATCCATCCTCACAAACTTTTGCGTTTTTAGGGTTCCGTAGCCAAGTGGCAACGGAACCCTTATGGATTCGTCATGTCTGTCTGTCTGTCTGTCTGTCTATCTGTCTGTCTGTCTGTCTGTCTGTCTGTCTGTCCGTCCGTATGTCACAGCCGCTTTTTTCCGAAACTATAAGAGCTGTACTGTTGAAACTTGGTAAGTAGATGTATTCTGTGAACCGCATTAAGATTTTCACACAAAAATAGAAAAAAAACAACAAATTTTGGGGGTCCCCATACTTAGAACTGAAACTCAAAATTTTTTTTTTCATCAAACCCATACGTGTGGGTTATCTATGGATAGGTGTTCAAAAATGATATTGAGGTTTCTAACATCATTTTTTTCTAAACTGAATAGTTTGCGCGAGAGACACTTCCAAAGTGGTAAAATGTGTGCCCCCCCCCCTCCTGTAACTTCTAAAATAAGAGAATGATAAAACTAAAAAACATATATGATGTACATTACCATATAAACTTCCACCGAAAATTGGTTTGAACGAGATCTAGTGAGTAGTTTTTTTTTAATACGTCATAAATCGTAACGTAACGGAACCCTTCATGGGCGAGTCCGACTCGCACTTGGCCGGTTTTTTAATATTAGTAGGAAGTAGGATACAAATATTCCTATTTTTTTATATTTTTACTAACCATTAATGCCCCAACTCCCACTGTTGGGCAAAGGCCTCCTTACTCTCCACCTCTCTCTGTCCAGAGCTGCCAAGGACCAATCTTTATGAAAGGAGTTCAGCTCATCCCGCCATCTCCATCTGGACCTGCCGCGATGGCGTCTGCCATTAAGCGGGACCCACTGGGTCGTAAGTTTGGCCCATTGATCGTCTGACATGCGGCAGATGTGTCCACCCCAATTCCATTTAAACGTAGCAGCTTCGTGGTGGTGTTATAATACCATTGCTTCCAAACAAGTTAGTTGACATAAACGCCGCGAGCAAATTTTTTACCCATACCTTGCAGGACTAGTTTCCAGGACCAATCTTTGTTAAATATTTATATTTATCAATATTCCTATTAGCCGCTTTATATTTTAATCCGGCCGACGACGCTTGTTGCAAACTACGGCAAGATACTCTTCTCCCTCCCACTTACTATCTACCACCAAAGGAGCATCTCCATGCAGGGTCTAAGCTCTCGTGGTCCACTTGGAAGTCCCTGAACCGTCTCTGGACACAATTGGGAAGATGTAATAATAATAATAATATCCTTGGACATTTCACACAGCGCCATCTAGTCCCAAGCTAAGCAACCTAATGCTTGTGTTATGGCATAGTAAAAGCAAACAAGTACGCCAACTCAAGCCCCGAGCGAGCGATAATAGCCTAAACTCGTAGGGCTGTCACTTATACTTTATTCAATCGTCAAAAATGCATAGTCAATCTCTATACAAAACAACGTTCCCCTGTAGGGTAAGCATCAGGGACCTTTAATACAAAGTTTTTTTAAATTATTTTTTCTACACACGGCTACACATCAAGCTATGCAAAACCAGTAGTATTAGCTGACCGTTCATTGTGAGAAAATATCATGCAAAGTGAGGCCAAGACAAACTGGTTTTGTATAGCTTGACGTGTAGCCGTGTGTAAGTACATAGACCAGAGCCGACTACATTTTTTTCATTGCCTACGTCATGTTATCTGTTTAGTTATTTGAAAAATTACGATCGAAATATATGACTAATAAAAACGTGGTTTTACTGAATCATGTATTTATTGAAATAAAATTAAATGATTATGAAGTCTTTGTAGTTAAAGGAGGTAGGTAGGTACACGTACAAATTATTTATTACGAGCAGCAGGGCAGCGGCGAAGCGTGCGCGGGCGCGGGCGATATTACCGGCGTCACAGCCAGGACTGGCGCACCTTTAGCAGCGATAGATTTTGTCAGTGTGTGCGTGCGACGACGCATACGTACGAGCGCGCTCACATACAAATGGCGCGCGGTGCGAATGTATGAAGATGTCGTACTTGTTTGCTTTTACTATGGTTATGGTAACAAGATGGCTGATAAACTACTTATATACATTTTTTTTTTGTAAATACATACATATTATAGATAAGAAAAACACCCAGACTCGGAACAAATACATGTAGGTCATACAAATATTTGTTCCGTGCGGGAATCGAACCCGCGACACGCAGCGCAGCAGTCAATCGCTTAACCACTGCGCCAACCGTGCCGTCAAAGATATAACTCCGACCTGGTAAAGTGGGGCTACCTGGACGGTACGACAGCAGGTTGCTTCGTCGCAAACTATACTCCACCTCCTGTCCTGTCCTGTGTCCCAAAACTAGCAGTCAAAGTGACCTCTGCGCTCCCACCGACGACGCCGCCGTGGAAACGGCGAAGATTTGGTCCAACAAGATCGGAGAAAAGTTTACCCTAGCTTTGGTGGTCCCATTTTTTAACTTACCGCTCATATGTCTTTGACGGCACGCTTGGCGCAGTGGTTAAGCGATTGACTGCTGCGCTGCGTGTCGCGGGTTCGATTCCCGCACGGAACAAATATTTGTATGACCTACATGTATTTGTTCCGAGTCTGGGTGTTTTTCTATCTATAATATGTATGTATTTACAAAAAAAAAAAAATGTATATAAGTAGTTTATCAGCCATCTTGTTACCATAACACAAGCATTTAGGTTGCTTAGCTTGGGACTAGATGGCGCTGTGTGAAATGTCCAAGGATATTATTATTATTATCTGAAAAATGTATGGTTTCATAGCTTCATAAACTTTGCTACCTTTATAAAACGTCATTTTATGTTTATGATACTCATGTAGATAGTGGAATAGCAAGCAATAACAATGCGCATTTTACGAGCTGTTTTCACCCGTTCGACCTTACCTACAACAGCTTGGCTATGTGCTAAGAACAGCTGTGTTCACACCTCTACCGTATCAACACCACTGATGTTGTATCTGCATATCATCACGACTGTGAGACTAAGAGAGGTAGGCAGAAATGCATAGGTAAGTGCACCTAACATTTCGCTAGTTATGTTATGTGCCTCGTTGATCTAGTGGTCGGTCCTTTCTGGGTTCGATTTCCAGTTTGTGTAAAGTGTTATTAGGTGTTTCCATCAGTGATTTCTCAGTAGCAGCTCGAAATCTGAATTTGTGCCCGGTGAGGGGCTCGTAGCTAAGTAAAAATTGTGTTACGCAACTACCCCGCCGATATATTATGTTACGCAACTACCCCGCCGATATCATTGAACTTCTACAATCCATTCATAATTTTTTCTTTGGTCTCTTCGCAACTGTTCCACATCAAACTCTACACTCTCTTGGTCATAATCAAAATCAAAAGTCATCTATTCAAATTAGGCTGAGAGTCAGCACTTTTCGAACGTCAAAATTCCAAAAGACAGTCCCCAAAACGCCCGCCCTTCACCACTTCCTAGTGCTTTCGCTGGGAAGAAGTGGCGCAACAAACTCCCCAGCAGCACAGCTGTCTGTTCAGTTAGAAAATACTTGATTGTATATAAATACTAGGTATGCAAAGTAATTAATATTGCAAGACACAGAACATTAAATTATATTATTTGCCATGTGTCAGCTAGCCACGCCAATATACCAACAATTACAATAAAAACTATACGTACATTCGTACAAGCAAAAAAAAACTATAAACAAAACTTACTACCTAAATAAAAGCCTCCGGGGTATCAAGGGCGTGACAGCTTACATATGCATGTCATTCCCTCGTCACATGCTCATAACAGGACAAACGATTAACTTTCTAAAATCTATACATAATATATAATGGTAAATAATGTAATTTTTACTATACATATATAATTTTTATGAAATATAGCTTGTTATTATTATTAATCACAATTCAGCAGAGCAGTAGTGACTCAGTGGTAACGGTCGCGACTTAGAGTCGTAGGTCGTAGGTTCGAACCCAGACAGGCGCTTTACTTTGTGTAAATTATTTCATCACCACTGCTCTCAAAACGGTGAAGGAAAACATCGTGAGGAAACCGGCATGTCTTAGAACCAAAAATTTGAAGACATATGACAGCTACCAATCCGCACTGGGCCCGCGTGGTGGATTACGGCCCACTCTCTCTCACAGAGAGGAGGCCTGTGTCCCAGCAGTGGGAACATTATAGGCTTATTATGTAATCACAATCGGACTGCTCGGAACGCTATTTAAATACACTTTTACTTCTGAACTCGGACGTAACAGGCGTACCAACATTACGTCCAAAGAGCAACTTACATCCAAGAGGTCGGAGGTCAAATTCCATCTCTCATTTTAGCTCACTAAGGGCTGATCTTTTGATCCGTAGTTAAACTCAACCAATGAACAATTCAATTTTTAGTATATCTAATCAAATAATAGCATTGCTAATGGTCAAATAATTAACTATTAGTTAAAAAAAATAACCATTAGTGACCATTGGATAAACTAACAATTGATCAAAAACACATTTTGCAAAAATTTAACCATTACTTCCTATTTTTATTTTAAAAAGTGGTTGCGTTACCTACGGATCACAAAACCCCGGCCCTAAGCAAAAACATGTTTGGTATAGCTTGGAATAATAATACATACCACCATTATTGTTCAACTGCAAGGCAAAGACTTCATCTCATGTAGAGAAGATATGAGCATTGATCACCACGCTTGCTCAAGACGGTATTAACAGCCGCACGGGTTGACGCTTGCACGGTCGTCGGTCCATGGATGGATGACCATCTTTACACACCGAAACCCCTCCATGCCTCTGGAAGCACATTAAGCCGTTGGTCCAGGCTCTGCCCAACTATGTTGAGGTTAGCTTCCACTATAACCGGATGCAGCTGAATACCAGTATTTTTAACCGACTTTTAAAAAAGGAGGAGGTTCTCAATTCGGATGTTTGTATTTTTTTTTTTTATGTTTGTTCGCGCATAACTCCGTCGCTTGCCAACCGATTTGAAAAATTCTTTTTTTGTTGGAAAGGGTACACTTCCCAAATTGTCCCATAGAAATTTCATCAGAAACGGTTCAATAGTTTGGTTTTTAAACCAAAATTACTGGTAAAAATTACAACTTAAAAGTGAAAAATAAAAACTTTGTTGCAAAAAAAAAACAACCGACTTCTAAAAACGACACTACAAAGTGAAAAATAACTTGAATTTCGGAAGTCGGTGGCAAACAACGAAAATGCGAACCCAACGACACCGACTTCCGACTTTTTTGCAAAAAAGTTTTAATGGAGCGACTGCCTTTCTGACCTCCACAACCCACTTACTGGGTAATACGATACTCCTCGGTACGAGTAAGTCTGGTTGTCAGACTTTCGGGTTTCTGACTACCCGTAACGATTGTCAAAGTTCCACGAATGACAGTACGAGGACTAACGGCTTACGTGCTTTCCGAAGCACGGAGGGGTCTTGGTATGTAAAGATGGTCACCCATCCACTGACCAACCGCGGCAAGCGTAGCTTAACCTGATCGACCGACCTGTGCGGCTGTTATTATTTAGCCACAAGCCCCTCACATCACCCTGCAAATGATAATTATAGGGCCCCCTGATCTACAACAAAACTCTTGTAACATCAGAAACTTTAAGCTTTAAGTCAACAAACAATAAGATTGCCGTCTAAAGCCGTCGAGCGACGCTGACGTCATCCCCGACCTGAGACCTACACTGCACTTACATACTTTAACTATGACTCACCAAGCAGCCTTTGTACTAAGCACAAAGATATTAAATTGTAGACCGTGTTCACGTTTTAAGGTGTAAAGCGCTTCGGTATGATATTCCGTAAGAAGTTCGTAGAATCATGCCAGCGCTGATTTGCTGGACTGTGACTGAATACTGACCCCCAAAATACAGGCCTCGGTCTAGTTTGGGAGCTAGGACCAATTGTTTGTAATATATTCATATTGTAAGGTTGTGACTTGTGAGTGTCTGTCATTTTTTTAATGTATTTATTCTAGTGACAAATAAACGTTTTTATTTATTTTTAGTTTTCCTGGCAAAGCTTATTTTGTTTTTATGTATGTATTAGTATTTATTATTTTTCGAATTATTGATCCCTTATATCGTACAGACGCCAGCAGGTCAAGCTACCCGAAACTGTCAAATTTTCCCAATCAACCTTGAACCTTAATGCTTTAGCGATAAAGTTGAAAAACTATTAAAGAAATTTGACAGATTGTAGTAGCTTGATGTGCTGGCGTCTGCGCCTGCCATGTTTTGTCTCTGCATCACCCTAAGGTTGATTGGTAGAAAATGCCTCGGGCATTAAGTCCGCCTTTGTACTTTTGCACAAACTTTTAATAAATAAATAAAAAATCTGTGCACATTATAACCGCTAGATATTGGGCCTGTTTCACAGTCATCATCAACTTCACCATAGCCTTTTCCAAATCTGTATGTGATCTCCACAACCCAGTTACTGACACCCCTATCTTTGATCAATAATAGTACTAGATTCCCGATAAGCGCTTCAAAAACGGCCCGAAAAATATAAGACCACAAATACTTTTGTGGTCTTATTTCAAATTAGTATGTTTTTAACCTTATTACTTAGACTTTAAGTTTCATTTTAGAATAAATGACTGAAAATTTAAAAATAGAATGATTTTAATTTTAAATATATTTTGCAATGGTAATTAAACTTCATGTTTAAGCGTTAAGGTTTATAATAAACTGAAGTTGTTAATATTATTAAAACTTTTTTCTAAGAAATTTAGATGTTTACGTGTGTGCAAACGTGGCCACTTGAGCGACTGATTTTTGTTCCTGATCCTTAATCTAGTACTATTATTGATCGAAGACCCCTTTAGACTAAAAAATTCCAAATAAATAGCAACAAACAAAAATGGCGTCTCTACTCATAACAGTAACCACAGAACGTAAATTATATCATGCCATGGTAAAAATATTAAGTCATTCAGTGATAGAAAGGTTGACTGCTATTACAAGGAGCAGTGGCCCAGTGGCCCGACTTACGAGTTATGTCATGGGTTCCAACCCGGGCAACCCGCGTCACTTTGCGTAAATAATTTCATCACCAGTATAGAAAAAGTTGTGAGGAAACCGGCATGTCCTAGAACTAAAAATTCGAAGACATGTGACATCTACCAACCCGCACTGGGCCCGCGTGGTCGATCCCAGCCCACTCCCTCCCAGAGACAGGAGGCCTATGTCCCAGCAGTGGGAATATTATAGGCTGATATTGGGTTCGAACCTACGACCTACAATTCGGGTAGGTCGCGGCCGTTACCACTGGGCCACCACCGCATCACTCTTTTAGTCAAATGCAAATAGCAAGACTATGATATATCTTCTACAAAAATAGGGTGTTTTTTTTTATTTTTAAAACGTTGCCCCACACTAGGAATGTCTCTTGTATCGTGGGTGCCTTTACAAACATTTAAACTCACATACACAAACAGCCAGACCCGGAACAACTATGTACCTGTAGGCAATACAAATATTTGTTCCGTGCGGGAATCGAACTCGCGACACGCAGCGCAGCAGTCGATCGCTCAGCCACTGCGCCAACCGTGTCGTCAAATCGATTGTCGATTGATAGATAAAATCACCAATATACAGGTCGATGACGATATTGTTAATAATTATGATGATTATAATGCGCGCACGCTATTTAGCAACGTATTCAGAGTTTTGACCCACTTATTTCTTAGGCAAGGTCTCGATGACCGAGATTATGTTATGATGAGCAGGCAATGGCAGGCATTGACCTGAGGCTGTTATTGTGTTGTATTACTTGACTTGACTAGTAAATTATTTATATTATATGCTTTGACTAGTCGTGTCCGCGAATACGCCTTTGAATTTTGACGAGTTTTGAGATGGTCTACAAGTTTATTAAGAAAATATAGGTTTTGGGAAAGTAGGTAATATGTAAGTTATAATAAATATGCAATATCTTTATATTAAAAAAATACACTTCATGTGACAGAGGGCTGGGTCCTGGGTCGTACTTTGGCCAAAGAATTAGCATTGCCATTCAACGTGGCAATGCTGCCAGTCTTCTGGGCACGTTTCCGGATGACAGCGATGCGGACGAGCTTCGATGCCTAAGTGAAGTGTCCTTTGTTTTTGTATTTATTTGTATAGTAAGTTAGTTAGCTATTTAATTTAGTAAGTATCTAGTGTAAAAAAGTATGTTCTAAATATCTACCTATTGGGAGAACCAAAGAAACGCTGGATAGACAGTGTAAAAGCTGAGATTATGACTAATCGAGGAGTATGGATGAAGAAGACTTTACTGCGACCCTAAATAGATTGGGATAATGGCATGTCAATATCTTTATATCATCTCCATACAGCCGTAAGAAGTTTACTGCTGGACATAGGCCTCCCGCAAGCATCCCCACATAAGGAAAAAGAAAGAAAAATATTTTATTCTGCACAAACAAAATGCACAAATAATAAAAAAATAAAAAAGACTCGTACTCAAGCATAAAAATTTGTCTATTGCTTGATGTCAAGGCCTGGGACCAATGACGACTCTCATTAATAAATTGACATTGACAATACGACAAGACGATAGTGGCAGATGGCTACAAAATAATCATAACAAAAACAAAAATGCCCATTGCACATCGAACGGTGCATGCATCAAAATGATACACCTTCACCAGATCGTCGGTCCAATGTATACCCACACTATACCTTCTAATACGCGGTCTTCACTCCAGCCCATCGGCCGTTTTATAAATAATATCGGTGTTCAATTGTCCAACGAAAGTAGGTTGTATTGATGGTATGGAATGGACAGCTACCAAACCCGAACTCAAAGCATTTATTTCAATTAAACTAATTACTTTAATTGAAATAAATGAGTGACTGACCGACAATTCAAAAGTTCCTACTTTGAATTGGCGGTCAGTCAAAAAGTTGAAGCTAGTTGCCAAAGCGGGTTCCTAGGTAGCAGAACGGACAAGAAACTCCTTGCGGTCAGCAGCGTCTCCTTGGGGTCTACTCCGAAGTAGTATCGGCCGAATGTTCGGACGTTTCCTGCTACTAAGTTACTATTTGGTTGGCTCGGTTCCGATCCTACACTCCTACACTCACACTCTTTTGAATATTGACTATGGTCCCGACACAACTGAGCCGATCCGAACTTTTTTCGCATTTTTCAATAATATTCGGTTCGGCCATGTATCGGTCCGATCCGAACATTCGCACTTTGCACTTCGGAGTAGGTCCCCTTGCTGACTGGATAGTATTTGCACCACGGCATGAGATAGAAATATTGGAGCGGAGAAGGCAAAATATTCGTCTTTAAATGTATGATTTGAAGACGAACCTTTGATTCAAAATCTATGTATTGAAATGTCATGCAGATGATTTGGAATTCAATTCACGACCCACTCGACACAACATTTAATGTTAGCACACTATTTATAAGATAATGCATATTGCTTAGCGGTCTTATGTCACGACTGTTCAACGTAATATCACGCGTGTACTCCTCGAGAGGGTAGGCAGAAATGTGGGTATCCATAGATATAAGAAAGAAGTTTTTATTTTACATTTCTATGGTGGGTACCTAATAGTACTGTAGTAGTACCATCATTTAGCCGGCTATGTTTAAGTTCCATGTAAAAGGGGACGAGCCTATTGCCATCTTTTTTTTTCATCCCACGGCTGGACAAAGTCCTCCCCCAAATCCTTCCAGGAACTCTTTTCCTGCGTCACCTCGAACCAGCCCTCGTGGTACACGTCCAGCTCATCTCGCCAGCTCTTTTTGGGCCTTCCATCTTCAGGCACCCATTTTGTGGAGACTTGCCCAGCGGTCATCGTGCATGCGGGGCTGATGTGACCCGCCCAGTCCCATAGCCATCTACAGTACACGAATTCAGGCTCCAGGCTGCTTCTGAGAAAATCCTTTTGGAAATACCCAATAGCACTTTGCTTGACCTGAGAATCGAAACCCAGGACGCTCACCATTCGTGCTTGCGACCATCAAGGCCGTCTGTTTAAACTCAGTATAAAACCACAAACTAGGTCGCGCCTTGACTCTTGACAATTTTATCTAACAGTTTAGAAAACAAAAAAAAAATGACTAGCGTAGCCAGCGAAAGTCATAGACAATTAGAGAAAGCAAACGATTGTCGTCCGCCATTACACTCTGGCCAATTACGGGTCAGAGTTAGTTTGTGAAGCCAATCACGTGCGTCGAAAGTGTAGAGCGCCAAAATTGGCGGCCGTTGATTGGGTGGCGCGATGCAAATTCGAATTTCTATTATTTTTTTTGAAGTTTTAAATTGTGGGAACGTTTGTTTTGGTTCGTCCGTTATGGGATTGTATTCAATTGTTTCTTTCTTGGTACAGTTCTCGCCAAAACTGGGTGCTTTGAAGTAAGTGCTACCAGAAGGTCAATTTCCGTAATTAAAAACGTTCAAAATCTAGTTGCGATCTCATTTCAGCGACAATAAATGTCAAAAAATGGGTATTATTGACAGATTGAGACGGAGATCAGACTGTGAACGTTCTTAAAATTACGAGAGTGCCTTCGCACCTCCATACATAGAGAGACCAATCTAATGGGCCATCGTCTTATTTTCCACTCGATTGCCTAGCAATAGACAGATACGGAAAGCACGTTAAGCCGTTGGTCCCGACTGTCATTAGTAGATCTTCGACAGTCGTTACGGGTCGTCAGAAGCCCAAAAGTCTGACAACCAGTCATATAGCCCGATTCAAAGTTTATGCCGGCTGTGAAGTGCGCTAAGTACTCGCTGCGCAGTACCTCACCCCTCACCCCGGTTAAACGTGAATCTGTTACTGCGCAGCGACTCGCCTCATGTTGCGAGCCGCCATAAAGTTTCATCGGTCTGTACCAAAGGTTATCGTGTTACCCAGTAACTGGGTTGTGGAAATCAGATAGGCAGTCATACCATGTAAAACATTGCTATTCAGCTGAATCCGGTTAGACTGGAAGCCGACCCCAACATAGTTGGGGAAAGGCTAGTCAGAATGATTGGACTGTAATGAACACAGTTGAAAGTAAATGTAGGTACCATAAAGTAACAAGAACGGATATAGACCAGTGAAACTTGTACGTGTCACAGACTTACTATATTTATGGTACGTGCATAGACTATCAAGCTTCTATAGAATTATGATTGACACTTGATATCTCTATGAATCTGAATGAAAGTGTATAATAATCTATGGTATAGGTATAAGTTGCCGTTACATTAACTGACATTAACGCTGTGATTTCGAAATTATGGATATATGCAGCTTGCTAGATAATTTGTGATCAAATGTTTCATGAAAAATATAGCATTTAGTACATCTTAACCAGCCTATAATGTTCCCACTGCTGGGACACAGGCCTCCTCTCTTCGAGAGGGAGTGGGCTGTAATCCACCACGCGGGCCCAGTGCGGGTTGTTAGACATGCCGGTTTTCCTTCACCGTTTTGAGAGCAGTGGTGATGAAATAATTTACACAAAGTAAAGCGCCTGTCAGGGCTCGAACCCCCGACTTACAACTCGTAAGTCGCGGCCCACCTCTTTCTAATCCAACATTAACTATGCCCGCAATAGATAAAAGTCACGAGATAACTTCTAACGGACAGTTGTATTAATACTTCGTCTTGCGTTCTTGCGTTTCTAAAACCTTGACCAATGCTACTAAACACTGATAATTATCCGCTATCAGTTCTACCGAGAGGTCATAATGCTATCGATATGCATTTTCAAATCAATTTCCAGACTTAGCCCCTTTTTATGACCGCCCCAAGTCCTTAAAAAGGGGCTCGTGGCTAAGTCATAACAGCCGTAAGGATAAATGAATCAGGTTAAGTTATGGTTGAAGCGGTCCGGTCGGTCCGTGGATGGGGCCATCTTTACATACCAAGACCCCTCCGTACCTCGAAAATCACGTTAAGCCGTTGGTCCCAGCTGTCATTCATGGATCTTTGACAGTCGTTACAGGTCGGCAGAAGCCCGAAAGTCTGACATCGTCTTACCAAGGGGTATCGGTATTGCCCAGTAACTGGGTTGTGAAGGTCAGATAGGCAGCCGCTTCATGAAAAGTTGTGGTATGTAAAGATTTACATACCGAGATACCTTAGTGTCTCGGAAAGCACCTATGACGGTCGTTACGGGACGTCACAAGCCCGAAAGTCATTCCACCACTTCTTAGCGTATCGATGGCAAAAAGTTTAAATATTTTTGGCCCAAAATTCAGCTGCGCGAACTCCACTCACGCAGAATACGAACTGGGTAATACGAACCAGTCTTACCAAGGGGTATCGTATTACCCAGTAACTAGGTTGTGGAGGTCAGATAGGCAGTCGCTCCATGTCATCATTCTCCCTCCCTCATCCCAATTTATTTGGGGTCGGCGCAACATGTCTTTTTCCTCCATACTCCCCTATTAGCCGCCATCTCCACAGTCACCCCCTTTCTCACCATATCATCATTCACACAGTCCATCCATCGCTTCTTTGGTCTTCCCCTACTCATAAAGCCATCGACATTCATACTCAAAACTTTCCTCACGACATTTTCCTCATTCCTCCAAGGCTCGCTTCTTGTTTACAAATTTTATGTTACTCCGGTATTTTTTTTTCTTTGTTTTTTTTTGTACTTATTTATTTTTTAGTCTAAGAAGTTTTAATTAAAATTTTAATGTAATTTTGTAGAATTAGCATAAATATAAGCGATTTGGTGTAAACTGTTAGTTTATATTTGATGAATAAATGAATATTAATGAATGAATGAAAAAAATATATATATAAACATCCGAATTGAGAACCTCCTCCTTTTTTTGAAGTCGGTTAAAAATACTGTTTTTCAGCTGCATCCGGTTAGGCTGGAAGCCGCCCCCAATATAGTAGACAGATAATAATGACAGGGACAGTTCTGAAAATGAAGGAGCTTGTCCGGGAAAGTCATCATTTCCGAAAGACGTCCACTTCTGGCCATATGCCTCCCTCAAGTACTGCCACTTCGCATCCAGCAGATTCTTGCGTCCGGAACTGTGAAAATGAAATGTAATTACCCCGCTGTTTGCCAACCAGTAATACAGGATAAATTTTTTAATCAGTGCACAAACTAATTATGAATACTCCCTAGACCCCCTAGAGTAGAAATTTATCGTCGGCTATCAAAACAGGAATCGGCTGTTTCATAGAAGAGTGCAGTAGATACAAACATGGTCAACATTTAAGGCAGCTAAATTTTTTTTTATTTAGCTGAATGCTCCAAGGTATCCCGCGAAATTCAAATTTTCTTACGTTTTTTTTGCAATTTGCTGGTCAGTACTAAGTTGTACGTTGATTAAAATATGATTCGCGGCCGTAACAAATATGTATTTACAGAATTATAATCATTAGAATCAGTAATACAACTTGCTAAGTTAGCAGAATCCTAAAATGTCAAGATTTCATGAAATAGTCATTCAGTAGGATTACTTGATCTTAGAGTTGTGTTGATGACTTTAGTGATTATAATTCTGTAAATACATATTTGTTACGGCCGCGAATCATATTTTAATCAACGTACAACTTAGTACTGACGAGCAAATTGCAAAAAACGTAAGAAAATTTGAATTTCGCGGGCTACCTTGGATCATTCACCTTAACCGGCGTCATACTTCAACGCAGGGGGGCTTCAAAATCATGTACTTACTGAATTCATTGTTATTAAATTATCTTGTTTACAAACAATACAACTTCTGTCGAAGATAAGCCGTTCCAATCATAATATTATTGTTTTTCTCTCCCACAAGATAAATGGGGAAGACGTATTTCCGATGTTGTTTTGTTTTCCATAAGTTGGAAATTCATATTTTTGTTTTGTGAAGATAGGTGATGATGACATTATATTTAATTTTTATTACGTGAGATTGCGTTTCGTGGAATCTCTGACAGTTTCACGATTAAGAACATAACATAACATCACGCCTGTAACCTCCGAAGGGTTAGGCAGACGTGTACCTATAGTACACCACAAAATCTATTAATTTGACAGATTGTAGTAGCTTGATGTGCTGACGTCTGCACATCACATGCACAAAACTATAATACCGGAAGTAAAAGATTCAAGCGTCAGCATTATGTAAATATTGTATTCCGCACAATTTTCGTGACTAGAGCCGAATTATTGTTCAATCTGAGCGTTGATTATGATGTAACCAAGTGACAAATTAATTTAATTATTAATAATTTTGTAATGCATAATTTATTTTATATATTTTTAATTTATTTCATATTAATTATCCGTAAAACTACGAACGTATTGATTTAATTTAATTATAATTTAAGAACTATATTTGTAACTGTAAGAACTAAAATTGTAATAGCTTTAACTTTATTCCCTAATTTTAATATCTTATGCCTATTTATGACATGTAGTCACTATGGGTGAAATGTATGTGTATGTAATTATGTATACAATGCCAAAATGATTTATTATTATTATTATGCTTAGGTTATCGGGTTGCTAAGCGTTGGTTTTCAGCGTTTACTAAAAACGAGAAATTTAGCAAAAACGGAATGTTTTTTTTTCCGCATCCGCTGTCAATGGAATAAGTGCCCAAACGGCTGGCAGCAATTACCACGTTGGATTAATATATTAAATGATCATTATAGCACATTTAGAATGACACACACACATTACACGATTGAATTAGAAAAATATAGTTTTTAAAAACCACGTTACTTACCAAGAATTCCAGAATTACGCCCCCGTTCTACCTACCAGAGTCAAAGATACCAGGAAAGTACGCCCCTCTAAATGTTTTGCGCGGTTTTACCCGAAAAACGCGGATGACACGGCGTGGTACAGTACAACACACGGAGATTACTAGTGACGTGACGCAGTGAACGGGCTTATGTGATATGGCACCAGAAATGTAAATGTTTATTAAGTTTTTTTTTTTTCACTGGTGTTGTCCTAGAACCAAAATTTCGAAGACATGTGACATCTACCAACCCGCACTGGGCCCGCGTGGTAGATTACTGCCCACTCCCTCTAGAAGAGAGGGCCTGTGTCCCAACAGTGGGAACGTTATAGGATGATTATGCATATGCTTTTTTTTCGAATGGTCTATGGGCTTAGTGAGAGGGGCTCGTGGCTAAGTAATAACAGCCGCTTAGGTCGATCTTCAAGGTTAAGCAACACTTGCCGAGGTCGATCCGTGGATGGACCATCCATTACATACCGAGACCTCTCCGTGTCTCGGAAAGCACGTTAAGCCGTTGGTCCTAGTTGTCATTTGTACATCTTTGACAGTCGTTACGGGTAGCCAGAAACCCGGAAGTCATGACAACCAGGCTTAACAAGGGGTATCGTGTTACCCAGTAACTGGGTTGTGGAGGTCCGATAGGCAGTCGCTCCATGTAAAATACTGGTATGCAGCTGCATCCGGTTAGACTGGAAGCCGACCCCAACATAGTTGGGAAAATATGACCAATATCGTAGTTAAAACAGGAAAACGCTGTTTAGGTACTTATTTATTTAGTCGTAAGTCGTGTATTTACACCATTGTTGGCTAAACATGACTGATATTCTGTCCAGAAACATCATACACAATTATCCGGACTTTTTTTTGTTCGCTGTTTACATTGTTTTACCTTGTTTAACAGTAGGTATGCTACTATCAATTCAGGATACATAAACACAATATCCAGCACAATTTTAATTCATTAAAATTAATTAAAACCAGGTAAAATCTTGTTAAAATGTCAATAGGCGTATTTATCATATTTTTTCCGCTACGGATTAAGCCAATACATACATAATTTGACTTCAACAGAATGGAAGAATGTGTTCGAGGTAAAATAAAAACAATCACAGATGTTTCAACGGTTATATTTAGACTTAACATTTAGTCAAAATCTGTAACAAAATTGTCTTATTAATATTAATATACAACGCCAAGTGAATAAACATTATGTTTTGATAAAAATGGAAGTCAAAAAAAGTTGTGTATGTTTTTAATTTTCGCTTTTGTTTGTTTTTGTATGTGCATATTTTATAAATACGCTTACTGGAGCATCGAAAGTAAGATTAACATTTCCTCGTAGTAGCTATAAAATTTAAGCAATCTTTTCATTAATAATAAAATAGCTAAAAGGACGTATCTACGACCTTTTGATAGACTCTGAGGAGGACCTTTCTAGCAGAAAAGACCAATCGCCTAGAAGTCCTCAGCAAACTGACAGGATGAATAAAAAACTGAAGAGGATGCCAGTTGTAGTCAGAGGGTGGAAACTGAATAATACGATGATGATGAAGCTATGGACATTGACCAGACACTGAACCAGATAGTGATGAGCGAAGGCTTAACGAATGCAGGCTAAAAAGTTGATGGAACAAGAACGATATAACAGATTATGTGAATATGAATCTGGATTGCTGCAGAAGGAAAAGAGATACTTAAAACCAAAGAAAAGAGCGGTTGTGTGAAAGGTGATTTGGCTGGAAAGATAGTGAATTCTGTGATGACGACTAATAGTGATGTTATAATGGATGAAAACCCCAAAATGAATTAGGATAAGGAGAAGAATGCAAAGTATAATGAGAAAGTAAGGATGACGGTCTAGTCTACAGATTAAAAAAAAGAAAGAAAATTTGTGGTAGACATGACGCAGAAAAATAACACAACCACAAAAAAGGACAAGTTAAGGGGAAAATATGCGTCACATCCACGCAAACCGGCCATCGCTCAGCATAATGCTAGTTTCTACCTACCACTAAGAAGAAGGCGTAAGATTATATGACTGTAATCGTTACGACTTCTAAAGGTGGATTTCTGAGTACTGCAATCGAGGTATCGCCGAGCGATATCACCGATTTGTTTTGTTTTGTTCAACACAGAGCTGCAGTGTCGCGCGCCAGTATGTTCTGACTATCGCTGTACTTACTAAGTAGAATTAAGTGAGGGAAAATACACTATTACACTTTTAATACTAGTACAGGCTTACTTTCCATATTTTGTATTTTCTGGCCTTTATTGGGGTATCGTGGATCTTTGATAGTCGTTACGGGTCGTGAGTAGCCCGAAAGTCTGACAACCAGTCTTACCAAGGGGTATCGTATTACCCAGTCACTGGGCTGAGGAGGTCAGGTAGGCAGTCGGTCCATGTAAAATACTGGTACTCAGCTGCATCCGGTTAGACTGGAAGCCGACCCCGACATAGTTAGGAAAAGGCTAGGCAGATGATGATTGGGGTATCGTGTATCTTTAAGAATTGATTGTGTAACGGAATCAAAGTTAACATAGCGGGGTAATTGTTTAACACTATCAGTAGCAATGGCTTTAATTTCGACAGTTCAACAACATTCATTGCGTTATTGACGTTGTTGAGTAGACAAATTTTTCGAATATATGACGCAATGAATTAGGAATGTCCTTCAAAATTATTCAGATAGAGATTGATAGTGAGTCAATTAGGGTGCAGATATGATTTGCCCCTGAGCAAGAGGGAAGCATGGCACCAAAAGAGAGAGGAGGCCCACACTCGGCAGTGGGAGGAACAAGGCGATTAATAATGGCAAAGATAATGTTGTTGAGGCAGTTTTAGATTGTCACCCAAAAATCTGATGGTGAAGAACGTAAAAGTGATGGTAGAATATTGCATTCTCTAAAGACCATTCCCAATAGCACCCCCCAGAAAACCTCTTTCCTTGAAAGGGACCAGTTTGATTTGAATTACCGCAGTAGGAACACCTTTTTTGATGCGAGAACTGTCCGCTCAGTACGTCTGATTGGCTATAACTCGTTTGTCTATCGTTTTCTACCTCACTACACGTACAGAACACTAACAAAGCAACTGCTTAACTCACCTCACTGTTTTCCTAATGTCATATCAATCCGGAAATACACATAATACGTCCGTGTGTGTGTCTTGTTACGTGAACAAGTCACTCAGGTATACGCCCAACATATTTGGTTAGCTTATTAAGTAATACATTAAGTGGGCTAAAGTAGTGGGTGGACCACTATTGTTTAAATAAATAAAAACTGATCTGTTCTTGATTTTACTAGTGGTACTGGTTTGTACAAGGTTTGGAGTAGTGTCTCCGTATATTCGGGAAGCAGAGCAGTTTAAAATTGTATGAGACATGAGTCTTCCCTGAAGACTTGCAAGCATAACTCAAAACTCAAAGCAGTTATGTCAATTAAACCATTCACAGGCACTTTGGAGCTCAGTCAGTCAGGTCAGTCGACCTGTTGAGGCTAGTTGCCCATTTGAAAGCGTAGTAGGCCCCTATGGAAAAGAGCTGCCGAATATGGAATGGTCGAAATGCCTTAGGTCATATTGCTTAACTAATATAATAATGCGAAAGGAAGATTGTTTGTTTGTTACGCTTTCACGTCAAAAATTTGGTACATGGGTAGACCATGACCTGGAGAAGGACTTAAGCTACTTTTCTACCTGGATCGCAGACAAAGTCCCGGGCAGCAGCTAGTAACTAATATACTCGTATCGTGAAACAATGATCGATAAACAAAGACTTTATCAAAGAAGTTTTATAAGAATAAATATTTAATGATTGTGATGCTGTGGCGTGCGTCAGCTTTGCATAAACCAATCCAATTATCAGTGCCACAACATCGTCCAGCGGCCATCACACGTTATCTGTCTGTATGAGCGTCCATCATTATATTAACATCAATAAAATAATCGTAGAATAGAAACGTTCAGTGCATCGCCGAACGCCGCAGAGACGGGTCGTGCGCGCAAAAACTGTTACGTTATTTACCTCAACAAAAAGTAGTTTCGCGTTTTATTAAGTGTTTATTAAAAAATGGCAGAAGGCGACGTGCCTTTGGTTCCAAGTTTTAGCGGCAGTGAAATTGAATTTGGCGGGAACGGATCTAAAATGACGAAGGCTAATTCCAGGTTTGTTTTTTTTTTTTTGGTTTAGATATTTTGTGTACGGACTGAACTGTCATCGTTTTTTTTATGTGACTTCAGAAAATTAATAGTGGAATTTTCCTATTTTTTCAATTCTAAACAGCGTTTAATACAATAATTATTAAGTAAAAACACAACGCAAGCAAAAACCTTGAATCGTAATCATAAGTTGACTTAGCAAAACTTTATGCTCACTTTGTGTTCAATGCTAAATCTTTGTTTTTCTCGACAACCTTTTTTTGTACGATTCTCGACTTTAAAACCATAGTATAGCGAAGATATCTATATTTACATAGATTCTCTTGGCAAGTTTTGTAAATATTAGAACATCAGACGTGCACAATCATTTTAAGATGAAAGGACAATGTAGTCATATCAAAACAAAGAGCTCATAATGAAAACGGCTAGCGACAGTAAATATACACAATACATAGGTACATAGTCACAGACAAGGCATTTTATTTTTGACTAGCTTACCCGACAGACGTTGTCCTGTACCTTTTCAATTACTCATACAAAAATCCTATAGAAAAATAGACGCTTAAGTGTTTCCGGAATTTGTAAATTTTCCACATTTTTTTTCTAAAAATAGCCAAATTGGTTCAGCTGTTCTCCAGTGATACGCTTACCAACGAACAGTAGTGCATTTTTATTTATGTATGGATAATGGATTAAATAATACCTACGTCATAATAATTGTGGTGTTAATTGTTTTTTTTTTTTTTGCATAATGCCATCCTACCTCCTTCGTATCATATTCAAAGACAATTTCATTTTTTCAAAATTCGAGCTTCAAAATTCGGATTCAAATAAAAACAAAATGGCCTCTAATGCATCGATTATTATAAATTAATGTCATGACGTACATTAATTAAAATTAAATGGTTACTTTATTAAAATGTGAGACCAATATTGTAATACATATTATTATGTGATATCAGCTGATCGCGAATGACGGGAAATCGCTATCAACGACAAAAGTCTATGCTATATTGAAGTAGGTAATGCAATGTTGAAACGTATGTTTTATATATATATATGCAGTATAACATAACAATGTAGGTAGTATCTATTTACCTACATAATAATACGAACACGCTAAAATTATTTGAAAAAAAAAAAAGTTATTGAAGTTTGTGCTTAATGGGTCTCTTTTTTTCTCTCAAATCAGCACGATTTATGAGACTATCCTGAAACTGGTCGAAATATTAGCCAGTCACCACTCAGTGAGCTGGTAGAGGCGCTGACTGTCCAGCGGGGTAATTGCGTAACACACTAATAGTTGGAATGCCTTTCATTTTGACAGTTCAACAACATTCATTGCGTTACAGACAAATTTTTCGAACATTTGAAGCAATGGATTATCCTTCAAAATGATTCAGATTGTGATTAATTGTTACACAGTAAAGGGTCCAGGATGCGCCTGCCCAAGGATCTAAGTATCGCCTTTAGTAAATTCTATGATATTTTATTTATTTATTAAAACTTTATGCACAAGTAAAAAAATACTGTACAAAGGCGGACTTAATGCCTGAGGCATTTTCTACCAGTCAACCTTAGGGTGATGCAGAGACAAAACATGGCTGGTGCAGCATACGGGATAAATAGCTCGCGATTTAAACCCCATTATTGACCTTTAACCTAATTGCGTAACACGGTAACACACGATCAATCGGAATCGGTTTCATTTTGACAGTTCAACAACATTCATTGCGTTATTTACGTGTTGAGCAGACAAATTTTTCGAACTTATGAAGCAATGGATTAGCAATTTGCTTCAAAATGATTCAGATTCCGATTGATTGTGTGTTACGCAATTAGGGTGCTGATCCATGACGAAAGTAACGTGATGGTTGACAAGGTGAAAGGAAAAAGAATACGTTGTGCTCCGACCCCAAGTCAAATGGGACAAGGGCTGGAAAATGGTGATGATGAATGATACGGTAACTATAAAAATGGGTTCGCAACGAACCCTCGAAACAAGAGAAACCCCAAAAAAAACCTACCCTCGAGAAATCGTACAAAAAAGGGACAGACGGAGGCTGAGGCGCCTGTGCGTTGGATTTTTGAGGAATGAAGAAATTATAAGGAGACGGTGGCGGCAGTCGGGGTCGAACCGCTTGAGGATGTAGTTGATCTCGTCAAAGCACAAAATGTAGTCGGAAAAAAAACTGCACGGAACTTCATTTCATTGATAAAAAAATACAATAAATAATTATTGTGACAGGCTATCAACCCCTGATAACGGACAGTCAATAAACCCTTTTCCAGTCTATTTTTATAATGTTGCCAATATAAATGGTAATTTCAATTTTTTTTTTTTGAATTACATATGTGTGTAGAAGAGTGAAAACTGTGAAAAATAAAATGGCATGTTTAAAAATCGAACCTCTAATGATTCCATTATTGCGCTCCTAAATTTTTATTAAACACTAATGTAATGATTGCGCCTCTTTTTGTGTAACTCTAACAATTCCTATTTGGGGGTCCTAAAAATAATAAATAGCTAAGTAACTGCGACCAAGTAGTCTCATTATTAGAAGGGCAAAAAGTTTTTAGAAGCACATTCATTTTAAAAAGTGACCATCATGAGAAGGTCAATGAGTTAATTAGAGGGTCAGTTCCCAAAAAAAAGTGTGGTATCTATCCGCATTTTTACTTGTGAAGTTTATGCCGTGCAAAATGCTAATTTCTGACAGCCAATACCGGAAAACATCCCTAACATAGGTATTTAGGAGAAGGTTGTTTTTTATAGCTGCAACCTTTTACAGCGCAATCTGTTTTAACAGCATTTTTCCTCACACTATCCTTGCACTTTTAACTCATATAAGTAACTAAGCAGTTTTCCCCTTCATTACAAAATAGAACTAGTGATTGGCTTATGGCCGGGCATTTAGGTCATCTTTGGCAAAGACCTACCCAAATTGCCCTTTATGCCCAATTTTACTAGCTATTCATACGGTTCGAATAGATGTTAAGAGATTTCTCAGTGATCTAACAGGGCTCTTAGCTCTAGTCTTTTGTTAACATCTTGTTTTTACCTTGTGGAACGCAAATAAATTAATATGATTTTTAACTACTGACAGCTGTCAAACTTTTGGTCCCGTATTCGTTCGAAGTTACAATCAATGCAAATTAACTGAATTGAAAAATAGCTCTTGGTCGCAAGTAGGTCATCATGGCTGTTGGCCCATTGACTACGGCTACCGCTATAGGCTACGGTATACGATGGCCCGGAATTAAATGATTACAACTATTTTGTTGTTCGAATCAAATGGGAAGTTCCATGTTTTATCATTTAATTCGTAGAAGTTTATTATACAGATGAATTGCATAAAAATGTTGTTTGTTAACAATAAATTATACTCACAGTTGTGTTTTTACGTATACTATTGTGTACATTAGTTGCTACTGGGTTTTCTAGTTAATTTTATTTAAAAAAAACTAGCGTCGCCCGACTTCGTTCGCGTAAACAAATTGGATTTCATGAGACTTTTTTTAGCGCGGAACCCTATCTTTTTTCTAAAATAAAACTAGCCTAACCCCTTATATCGAGAGTGGGAGGCAGTCACCTCCTTCTGCGAAGCAGTCATGCTAGCGAAGGAGGTGGCGGGGTGGATGAGGGAGAGATCCTCACGCCTCAGCCGCCGCGGGAGACGCTCCGGGCGTCGGAAGCCGCGTGACGACTCCCGGCCACCGTAGGCGCGGGTCTGCAGGCGGAGAGTAATGGGTAACTCACCGTCCGATCAGGACCAGGCCCGTGCCGGACGGCGCGTATGTGTTCCACGCGCGCCTCAAAGAGATGTCAGCACGAGTGACGGGGCCCGATAGGGCCGAAGCCTGCCAGGGTAGCGGGATCGTCCGAAAGGGTTACCGCTGCCCTGGAACATAAAGGGCTAAGGAAGGAACACGGGTGGGTTTTAGTCAGTAAGAGCTTCCGCTCCAACCAGAGCGGGAGGGGTCATAACTGCATATGAAAGCTTAAGCATTTAGTAAAAAGCTGTCATTTTGACATTACAAATATACAATTTATTTAGATGATATGATTATCTTTAAACAAACCCAAAATATACAATTTTAATACGATCTCACGTCAAAAATTATATCACCTTTACTCAAGTTTTAAAACGAAAGGGGGGCAATATTGTCGGTTATTTAACGGTATAGTTTAGAAAAACTGCGCAACAAAGAATTCTTAAGTTTTGGTACGATACCGGTCTGTACATTAAAAGATTTACATAGGTATCTGGTAAGGTCGTGGCCGTTTGACGCAACCAAACATATGTTACTTGGAAATACCTATTTGTTGTTTGCTGTTTTTTTTTACTTTTAATTACTCATTATTTCAAAGTAGGTAGTTCGTAGAAATATCCTTGTTTGTCTGACTGTCTTATTGGTCGTAAGCGCTACTGCTGGGCATGGGGTCCTGGGTTCGATTCCCGGATCGGGCGAAGTGTTATTGGGCTGTTCTGGAATTTCTCATTAGCAGATTCTATTTGGAGTCTGGATTTTTGCTCGGTTGCTGGCAATAGGCTCGCCCCCTGCGAAATGTGGGTGTACAGACGCCAGCAGGGCAAGCTACCCGAAACTGTCAAAATTTCCCAATCAACCTTGAACCCTAATGCTTTAGCGATATAGTTGAAAATATATTAAAGAAATGTGACAGATTGTAGTACCTTGATGTGCTGGCGTCTGTACTATACACTGTTAAATTTTGATCGTTTTAATCCTTAAAAGGGGGTCATTGTACTCATCATTATAAACAACTTTTACTACGGGACCAACTGAACTGATTTTTTTTTCTCTTCTGATCATTTTTTCTGATCAAAATTTAACGGTGTATGTATGTACATCTCTGCTTAACCTTTGAGAGATTACAGGCGTGGTGTTATGTTATGTTTGCGTTATAAATGGGGATCATTTCTCATCTTATTTTTATAAAGAAAAATGCCTTTAATACGATCCAAGTCCACGAAAATCGACCATAAGTGATATTTTAATGGTGTTTCATGCTCAAAAATTGACAATTAGTTGTAATTATGGTAATCTCGTGCTTGACCACTATTTCACCAGAAATGAAGCCTAGACATTAAAATTTGTCCTTTTACTCAAAAACACACGCATGCAATTATTTTAATCGTTCTATTCCAACAAGTGACACGAAAATTAATTCATTTGTGTATGTGGTCTCGATTCCGTGTGTTGTCTGTGGTTTAGTTTATTGAGGTCCCGCCGAATGTGATACTGAAAAAAAAAATGTTTAGGCACAGATGTTCCGCCGTGTCTGGTCTATGCGTTCCAAATATGAGGTGAGAAATAAAAATATAACTTTTCCTCCCTCTGTTTTGTAAACTACGCCAAGTATTTGCTTCTTTGTTTGTGAGATGTACATTGTTGAATTTTCAATGCTCGGCTCAACACCAACAGTTGAAAATCTATTGCGCTATAAAAAATCGTCGCGTAAAAAAATCTTCCGTGCGAATCAGCAGTGCGATTCTGTGACCATCTCACCGTGAAAACTTAGGCGAAGTGAGCGTGGACTGAGCTGTCATTCCAACTAATGCTAGTGATTGACACTATTGACAGCTCACTTCACCCAACTTTTCACGGTGAGATTTTTACAAAATCGATCGGCAGGTTTAGATCATTCTATGATCTTACCAAAAACAACGTTTCTTTTTTATAAACTTTGAATTGTGCCCATCATAGTCCAATATGTAAATGGAATGGAATCATTATGTCTCTGGTTTTTTGTGTTAGCAAAAATATTACACAATATTTTGTTATTTTATCAATTTTTTTTAACTTACGTGATCATGGTATGAATTTAGCAAGTTGCTAAACTCGATTTTTAAAAGTGGTTCAGCAACTGTGTGATTCATTTCGAAAGGCCAAATTTTATTCAGAGGTCTTCTATCTGTTTTGATGTAGAAATAAACAACTACTTTATCGTTATTGTAAAAAATACAAATAAATTAGTATAGGGATCTATTCATTATATTAAGCAAACAATCTTGTGTGGAGACGAAAAACACAACCTCCAACTACTAAAATGGTATTTTTTATACTTTTTGGTATTATTTTTAAAGAAGGCAAAACCCTAAAATTCTTGTGACTTTTTTTTCAATCATTCGTATAAGGCCCCATTCCCACTATGTCGTGACGACAGATTATCGTGTCGTTTAAAGCGTCGTGGCTTGTGTAGTTAAATGGAGGTGTTCACATATAGGACGACACGATTAACTGTCGTCCACGATTTTTTTTTTTTGCATTGACGGAAGATTGTCAATCAATATGAACGGCTAGCACGACAGTTATTAAACGATAAAAAAACGACGGCAAATGATGTGTCATTATTGCGACTAAGTATGTATCGTAGCTACCAAAAGAACGTAGAGGCAACTGATGTGCAAACGACAAGGCGACTGCCGTGAACAGTAAAAATGTCGTCACGTTTCAATGGGAACAGCTGGATGCAACAATCGTTCAACGATAAAATATTTCGACGACACAGTGGCGATAAACCGTCGATATAATGGGAACAGCTAGATACGACAGCCGTCGAACGATAAATTAATCGTTACGACATAGTGGGAACGCGCCCTAACATTGCTCGCGATGGGTCGTGCGGACAAATATGTAATCAATGTGTACAAGGAAATCTGCTTAATATGTTAAGGCTTAATTTATCAATAATTTAAATATCAATATGTAAACTTTTGATAACATAACGACTAGTCTTCCTTTCCTGTATACTATAAAAAAAAAACAAGCTTTTGTGAAATCCACCAACCCGCACTGGCCAGTAATGTACAGTAGAGGCATTTAGTTATTTACTTACAAGAATTCGCGTGTTACATACGATGTATCTGACACGAAGGTTACATTACGAGCTGAATGGAATCGATCATTCAAGGATTCCGTATGATTGTATGAAATTGGTAAACATTTGACAAATTAGTCATGGTTGTATTTCCGCTTGGTTTAATGTCATAATAAATATGGGTATTAATTGTCTATTCTACGGTTTCTTTTAAGTATTGGACAGAAGTTTTAAGGTTTATTATTACAAAGTTTTTTTGTGCTAATTGCTACTTTATACTACATTGCATGTTGAAAAAAATGTGATTTCGTGTATTTTGTCTTCTTACTTCGGCCTTCAACCCTAATTTAGTCATGTTTTTTGGTTTAACTTACTTTGGCAGAATTTTATAAGTAACGTATAATCTATTTACAGAACCCAACAACAACAATTATTATATTTGCATATACATATTTCTGATAATTGCACACGAAAACATTGAATTTGCAAGATTTTGAGGTTATTTTCGTGCTATACAAGGTTACTTTTAAGTGTTACATATGCGGGTCAAATGTTTTAGATTGATTGTAGGATAACACGGACATTCGCGTAAAAACAAGTAACATTAAAGATCTCCTGGAATCGCGGGGCAACCAGGGCAGTCAGCCTCCCTTGCTGCCTAAAATAGAGTAAGAACAAGATCTTCCACGATCGACAAGTTCATGGGGCAATTTGGGCAGACTGCCCTACCTGCGCTAACTCTGAAATCGTGGGGCAACTTAGGTAGGCAGCCCCACTTGCATTCTGGCTAATCTTAGCTCTTTGCTTAAGGTAATGTAGTTTTTCCGAGTCAGGAAAAACCACAAGATCACTTCGACCTCAACTCAGCTGTTCAATGTTCATATTATGATAAATGACATAAGTGCTAATAAAATGAACACATGAAACGCAGTGATGTCACATTTAGAACATGATTTATAAGTGCTCACTTCAAGCTGTAGGTAGCACTTGGGGTCATGTGCAAAGCGTCATCAAACTAAAGTTCAAGATCAGAAAATAAGTATATTTATTTGCGATTATGGAAATGGCACTGAGCAGCACCCTTGCGTAACGTACTATCAATCTCGATCTGAATCATTTTGAAAGATATTGCGAATCCATGGCTTCATATGGTTGAAAAATTTGTTTGCTTACCAACGTAAAACGCAATGAATGATGTTGAACTGTCAAAATGAAATCCATTGCTACTGTTAGTGTGTTTTCATTTCAGTCTACTCGGCTACTGTCAACTGTAGGCTGAGTAGACTTCAGCCCTAGCAGTCTCGACATTCATAGCGATCGCTTTACTACCGAATTCGGTCGCAAAGTTCTGTCACTCCATACATTACACCTGTCAATTCGGGACTTTGCGACCGAATTCGACATTCATAGCAATCGCTATACGACCGGTCGTATAGCCATCGCTATGAATGTCGAGACTGCTGGGGCTGTACTCGCTACCTTTGACAGTGGAATATAGTATTTTCATTAGAGTACTTCCACCGTGGTCCACCGTCCATCTTCACAATGACTAGGACCACTAGTCACAGTCGTATTTCCACCCTCCAATCCAGCGCACTGTGCGACCCATCGCACAAATAATTAATAACCTTAGTAGGAAAGCCAAAAGAAGCAACTTCCAAATAACGTGAGATGATAAGAGTTTAAAAATAACATCAAAAATAAAATTGGCCTTAAACATAAAACAGAGATATCGATCACAATGATAGGTAATAAAATTAAGACATTGTTAATAGCTTTTCCGTGGAACTTGCCAAATGAGTCAGAGTGCACGCCAACAAGATCGCTGTAGCTGTTTCTCAGTTTTCAAAGCCGACACCATGCCTGTATTCCCCGAAGCGTCAGAGGTGTGTAGTATGCCCATATTTCACCAGTTATGTTTACGTAAGTACTTTGGTACTTAAACGGGCATGGGTGAAGGAGAGGGCGAGCCGGGCACAGGAGAAATTCCTGATGGGCATACCCAAGAAAACTTTGTCCGACCTAAGATTTAAACTTGAACCCAAAAAGGGCTTGTGCCAACTAGTTTAACCAAAGAGGCAGTCATTAAGATGCAATTTTTAGCCAAAAATCGTAAGAGGAAAAATGGAAAACCTGTTTCAAGTGAACAATTAATGAACTATAATCAGCTAATGAATGAAGTTGGTATTTTGACATTCCTGTTGAAATTGTATGGTTCTTGTTTTGTCAATTAATCCACCAATCATAAACAAGGACGCGCGGGCTCGGGAAAGAGCGGAGGGAAGCCCCTATTGGGACTTGCATAGGAATATCACTAGCTAAACTAAACACACTCTTATAAACATTAAACAAAAACAAAAGTAAAATGAAAATAAAAACAGAGAAAGTTAAAGAAAAAAGGAGTGGGACAGACAAACTCAAACTCAAAGCATTTATTTCAAATAAACCAATTACAGGCACTTTTGAATTGTCAAGGGGTCGGTCAGTAAGGAAGATGAAGCTAGTTGACAGAGCAGGCTAGGAAATAATACGTAAAAGCTAACATTTAAATACTGAACACAAACTTGGTCAAGCTAATAGAAACCACAATGGCTACACAATTTATTTATTTAAAATTAAAGATGGTAATCGAAAAAAAAAAACTAAAAAAATGTCTACCTCAAATCCGTTAATTTTTCATAATCATGCTAAAATTAACTCACCAAATGAGTAGGAAGGTCACCTGTAAAGCGAAAGTACATCCTATAGTGACGTCACCCAATGTCGAGTATCTAAACTTAGAGTAAACTCATTGTTATCGTTTTCCTGCATTTAAATATACACCTTGTAACGTGAGTGTCAGAGTTTAAAGTTCACTGAAGGTTAAATCAGGATTGTATGTAAGGATTTTAGTTATTGTTTACTTATACTTGATTAAGTTGACTTTTAAGTGTTTGTAGATACTTAGTGTACGTATTAACGAGTCTAGGATATCTAGGCAGACTAAATAAGGAAATGAATTGAAATGCAGGTACTTCTTCTTTGCCTGGCTGGTGTAGTGGCTGCGAGCAAGGTCCTGGGCCTGATTCCGAATTTCTCAGTTACAGCCCGGCTTGCCCGGCTCAGTTACAGGCTTGCCCCCTATTACATGGGGTTATGAGAAACAGTGGCAGTTTGTTAGTAAAGTAATGATAGCAGTGTTTGTTACCATATTTAGGGAAAATTGGGCATTTTTTTATGCCCAATGTTCCCTATTTTTGTTGTAACCCTGTATTGTAGAGGGCATTTGTACCTACATGATAATTATGCGTCAGAGTGCGTCGCCTGTCGCTAAATGCATCCTGAGTTCAAATACAGATAGGTACTAATGGTTGACGTTAAATGGAAACTAGCAAAGTTCGCAACTAGACTTTTGGCCTGTTGACTCATTTTTTTTGCGCATCCTGCTGAGATAGGAGCCTCTTGGGCTCATATAGGAAGGACTTTCTGATTTTTACTTTCTTCTACTTATATATGTATATAAAACTATTTCCCTTGGTCACGTCATAACTTGAGAACGACTTTACCGATTTCATCCATCTTTTTTTTTAAAGTTTTCTGATACTTTGTAGAAGGTTCTTACGGAAAAAAATTAAGAAAGTTGCTTCACGCGGACGAAGTCGCGGGCAAAAGCTAGTTTTTTTAAAAACGGAACCCTTATAAGATCACTTCGTTGTCCGTCTATCAAGACCCTTTTTCTCAGGAACGCGTGGAGTTATCAAGTTGAAATTGATATCAGATACTCAGGGCTGCAATCCCTTGAAGCTGTGAAAAAATCATACTTCGAGGTCAACTCAATAAAAAATACGGGCGTTTTTGTTCCCTTTATGCCGCATATTTTGGCACTCGCTAGGGAATCAAGCAGCGGAGGCTTAGTAATAGGATCCCATTGGCGCCCTTTGGGTACGGAACCCTAAAAAGTGTCACAATATTTGGCTTACCGTGGGAATTGAAAGACTTTATCAAATTGGACAAATTGTCTGTGCATGGACGGATTAAGTATGAAATTGCTCAAATGGCCAAAGTATAAAAGCCTTGGTTGAGTAAAATCAGACGAGAAAATTCTCTTCATTTAGTTGTTGGTCATCATCATCATCATCACTCTCCTGCACCTATCACAATTTCTTTGTGGTTGGCGCAACATTTCTTTTTCTTCCATACTTCTCTATTAATCGTCATCTCGGTAGTCACCCCCTTTTTGGCCCACACAATCCAGCCACCGTTAATTGTTGGTAAATATTTGTCTCTTATACATTAATTATTTAACTAGCTGCGTCCCGCGGTTTCACCCGCATAAGTTTCCATCCCGTGGGAATATCGGGATAAAAAATATCTTATATTTTAATCCTGGTTATAAACCATCTGTGCGCCAAATTTCATCCAAATCCGTTCAGTAGTTTTTGCGTGAAAGAGTAACAAACATCCATCCATCCATACAAACTTTCATGTTTATAATATTAGTAGGATGGGATTATTCGCCATTGCACGCAAGCAAAGGTCTAAAAGCCATACTGTCTTGTCTATCTTGATTGTCTTCATTTTGCTAGCGAAAGGGCAATTACTTTTGTGGAGCATTTGACATTTCGGTAGCAAACGTCAGTCAGAGTCATGGAATTAGTAAGTACTATACAAAGTCCTAAGATAGGACATCTGAAAGTGCGTTGCCATCCCAGAGATAAAGCTGAGATTCGCATGTGCTTATGTTTGGCGGCGAAAATATGGTGGACTATATTGGAGTACGTAATGCCCGTTTTCACTTTACCACGTGACACCTAAATTTATGAAGTGCGCTGTTGAATTTGCAGCCCTAGGCTTAGTGCCGAAAGTGTAAAATCCAATAGCGCGCACTGGGCCCGCGTGGTGAATTATGACCCACTCTCTCTCACAGAGAGGAGGCCTGTGTCCCAGCTGTGGGAACATTATAGGCTGATTATGATAATGTTGGAGTAGGCACCTGTATCTCTGAACGAGCTTATTTTTACATATGGCTCTTATTGCTATTATAACTAAGTACATTTTAGTCATCGCACAGCCTTTAAAGCCTATTCTTCACCGATTCCCTATTATTTGAACTGGGAAGCCGCAGTACAAACTCCGTGGCAACTTAGCAACGCTTCATAGTAAATATCTAGTTTTATGTATTGTAGTTTACCTCAACACAATACCATTTTGTACACAATTGCGGTGGCTGCTCGATTGAGTAACCAACTTTCTCGTTTATTATCATAATCATGAATTCTGTACCATAACCAAGGAAATATATTTGTTTTTTTTTCTGTCCATCTTTTTATTCCTCATTTACTTGAGGAACTAAAACTGAAAAAAAGAAAGAATAAATAACCCACTTAAAAAAAAAAAAACTCAATTCTGAAAGCTTATTTTTTATCTGTTGTCTATCAAATCTTATGTCAATCTGACATTGTCAAATGATGAGAGCCACGTATAGTACATACTAATTCCATGCATTAGACTGACTGTTTCATTCCACCAATCACAAGAACTAACGATTTGGCGGTAATTAAAAATTACGATGGTGTGCCAGGTAGCAAATTAATATCATCGGGTACAGTAGGTACAGTATTCATAAAACATCAACATTCTATTTCGTTGTCCAATGTATTCATTATTTCGCACAGATAACCTAAGAGGTCAATCTTTAAACGGACTGCCATTGTATTTTATATTTAGAATCTATTTTTAAAGGTAGCCATTCACGCGTTTTTTTCGCGCTCAAAATTCTAGAATCAATTTGAATTTGCTACGGCATATCTAGATTTGGACTTTTGACAAACTTAACATTGTCAATGAGAAAATATTGTTTTGTTTAGATTTTCATTTAAAGTTTGGCTATTACGGGCGTTGACAGCTGCAAATGTAAGTTTGTCAACTAAATTGAATGACTCGCTTTCGAATGAACCCGGCAGGAGTTGAATCAGAAAATATTATTGTATAAAGTAAAAGTTTGAAGTCATTTTATTTGAACCAATTCAGAAATATGGCTATTCAGCATAACATTTATTTAATATTTTTTTTTTACCCTGTTATTTGATACAGTCGAGCCGTCGAAAGAATGCGTTCCTGACACCTGTCAGTGACAATTCTAGTAACTAATAAAGCTCAAATTCGCAAAACACTTTATCTTTTATATAAAACTGGCGGGTGTCAAGAACGCATTCTCTCTCGACGGCTGGACTGTAGTCAATTTTCTGATTGAGATCTGTACGTTTTCCTACACCTTTCTGGAACTGACCTCTTCAATTCAATGGATACATCCATCACTTGTTCACATCACATTTTGTTTAATCAAATTATTCATTATTAAAAGTTATCTCCTGATATATTCTGTAAAAATCTCACCGTAAACTTAGGTGAAGTGAGGCTCTTAGTTTTCACGGTGAGATTGTTACGGAATATACTCGATGATATCGTTTCGCGATCTTCAAATGCTTTTAGCACTTTATTTAATGTTTCCTTTGTTTTCGTAACAATCAAGGCTGCCAAAAATTGCTTGAAATATTTTTATTATTGTTAAAGTATTTTACAGCTCAGATATCAGCCGGTCTGAAACGATCGTTGCAGTTCGCTGCTTACCCTTGAATGTCTATCAAAATTTCGAACAGTACCGTTCACTTTTGCTGATTTTGAAAGCACTTAGTTTGTTATTAATACCTACTGTTATATTTGATACTTTATTGATTGTTTAATAATTAATTTGTTTTTTTTTTTTGCGGATACAACGGGCTCAGTAATATAATCGATGGGACTACACAATTAGCATACGTGCATATTAGCATGGGTACCAAGAATAATGAGATGAAGTCTTAAGTTACACTCAGACCTACGCCCTAATTGCGTTACACACTATTAATCTCAATCTGGTCGAAGTGGCGATGATTGGGAGAGCCCTATGTCCAGCAGTGGAAGTCTTTCAGCTAAAATGATGACAATGTCTTCAGATTCTACTCTCGTAAGAAAAATACCTCAGCAAATAAGGCCAGAAATCGCTAAGGATCCAGTTATTATTTATAATAACTGTAGACAATGTTATTACGAAGCGCTTGTTATCTGAATCCGAGAGTATTTTGCAACTCATACTCACTATAAATGCAACTGGGTAATAATGTGTGTCAGCGGCTCAGCGTTGGTCTAATAAGTGGCTATTGTATGTCTAGTCTAGGTAATGTTATAATATGTTTCCTTTCCAGTATTTGAATTAGTAAAGACAGTTTGTGTTATCTGTTCGTTAGTATCTTGTGCGTCTATCTTTGTTGTAGTTTCCTCAAAATACCATTTCAGTCATCAATCTACATGGTCTTCACATGAACTGACCAAGATTATATCTGGACTTTAAAAGAGACTGACCTTTGAATTCGTTTCGGCCTTTCTTCTCTATGTATCTATTGCTTTCACTGAACTATATGTGTAGTAGTGGTGCGGTAGTGAGATCGTCTTAACGACATTCGGTTCTGATACATTTTCAACTACAGGGCATATCTCCTTCTATCCTATATCTATGTTTTTGACTGACCGACCCCTTGACAACTCGAATGTGTCTGTAATTGGTTTAATTGATATAAATGCTTTGATTTTCGGTCTACACTTTTAGATTCTCGTTGGTTTGAATGCATTTTTGATATCTTTAGGACCCTACATTAAACTAATGAGATCACTGCTTGAGACCTACCGACTTGTAACCTACTTCAGTAATCTCATAGAAAGCAAGACCTTTATCACCATTTTTATCATGTTGAACCTACTTCAGTTTAATTCTCATCGAAAGCAAGACCTCTATAAATCCCCATTTCCCATGTTAAAATTCAACCAAAATACACCGTCTAAAATTGTAAATGCATAATTTAGTTGGTCCAATTGTCTTAATTGCGCAGCGTCCGCCTCGCGTCCTTCTCGGTTGAGTTTAATTCTCGTTTCGAGACAAATATTTGTGGACCCTAATGATGTTTGTTCTGCGTGCGAATGAGTTTTGTCTGTTGAATGATATCCATGTCGTTAATGTAACGTGACGTTAAAATAATCCTTGTGTCGAAGTATGAAAAGAAAACGTTTCTTTACTTTACTAGATTATCTAATGAACTTGTGAAAATTAACTATTCTTTTAATGAACGGTCTTTCGAGTTTTCCCAGAATCATCTCTTTTGGCAAAGGATATGGATTATTTTCGATATTACTACAGGAGGATATTGTTTCCAATCCTGATGATCTTTTATAAGTTTACGATAGTCATTGAAATAAAACCGATCCTGCTAGGGATTGAGAAGTGGTGAAGGGCGGGCATTTTGGGAACCGTCTTATGTAATTTTGACGTTCAAGAAGTGTCTTATAAATGACTTGACCGCTTAACTTATCTTTAAAAGAATCACAAAAAGTACACTTCTTTGAAAGTAAATTACGACTTTGACATTGCACACATTATTTTTCACAAAACATTGACTTTGGGCGAGGCCATAATTACAATTTGTGTTCTTGCAAACAGTATTGAGCAAGCCTCATATTATGCACGATTCTAATTGTTACAACGCGCGACTTAAGCAATAAGTACATACATTATACAAACAATTGCCAGAGCATAATATTTGCAACACAAAAAGTTAGCTGTTAGTTTTAATTGCAACTGTTTTGTGTGACAAATGCCTAAGTAACTGGCTGGTTGTAACTAATAAATTGTTTTCAATAATAATTTGCATAAATAGTGCAAATTTTCTAGTGCATGACGTCAATTGGTTAAGCGTAAGTAAATATACAAAAACTGCTTGTTAATCATCGCGTTTGTGTAGAATACTGATTTCATAGGTTAGACAAATGGATGACTAGACTAATTGCTAGCTTTAGGCTGAAGGTACTTAAGAAAAAAACTATGGTGATAACTTTTAAGATAGAATGATGATGATGATCTACTGTCAAGAATATCCTAAAGCATAATATTAAGTGTCGTTCGAGAACGCATAAGCTACCAGTTCGCCCATATTTAATACTTCATCCAATACTTATGATTATTTTCCATTTATTTTTACACCAACCCAACGTCATTCTTGTTTCTCCAATGAACACGCGCATGCGATTTACAATATTATTGTAAGTAATTCCTTTATCTCGTAAAGAACCGCATAGATAAACAGCAAACGAAAACAAAGGGTGTTATATCGCTTATATTCAAGACAAATCGCCTTTGTCGTATTGCCTTTGTTGGCGGCATTATACGGAAGTCGGCATATTCCGGAATCGTGAATAGGTCGTTTTATGTCTTCAATTTCAATTGACGTTCTAAGAATTTGAAAATGACAATGGCGCTAGTGTCGCGAATGTCATAGAGTATAGAGTGACCTAGTTTTAATTAGAGGTTATGTTTATTTTGTTTTCGCGCGCATTTATAATGGCGTTGATTGAATCGTCGCCGACGCGAATGGATTGGTTCGGAGCGGTCAGCAACCCACTTGTTTGGTGCGGTGATTACGCTACGGATGTTTTAATTCAGTTAAGTATTTAACTTTTAAAGAGTACATACACATAACATCACGCTTGTATTTTCCGAAGGGATAGGCAGAAGTGCACCTATAGTACAGACAGCCAGCACATCAAGCTACCCGAAACTGTAAAATTTTCCCAATCTATTCTATTAAAATTTGACAGATTTTAATAGCTTCATAGCTTGATGTGCTGGCGTCTGTACACCTACATTTCACCAGTTATGTTTAAGTTCCATGTAATAGAGCGTAAGCTCATTACCACCAATCGGGCACACATACAGACTCCGGGCTGTTACTAAGAAATTCCAGATGGAAAAACCCAGTAACTGCCAGCCCGACCCGGAAATTGAACTCCAGACCTTATGCTTAGCAGTAGCGCTAGTGACCACCAGACCAACGAGACAGCAACTTTTAAAGAGTCCTCCGTCGTTAACATTGTTTTCAACGAAAACTTTAAACTTCTCGCGAAAAATCTTGACGGGAAATCAACTTTTACTGGTTACTTTCATCACATGCCAAAACTTTCCGATAAAATATACTTGGGCTAAGTAATAACAGCCGCACGGGTCGATCGATCAGGTTAAGCTACACTTGCCGCGGTTGGTCCGTGGATGGGTGACCATCTTTACATACCAAGACCCTCCGTGCCTGGGAAAGCACGTTAAGCTGTTGGTCCCGGCTGCCATTCGTAGATCTTTTACAGTCGTTACGGGTCGTCAGAAGCCCGAAAGTCTGACAACCAGTCAAGACAAGGGATATTACCCAGTAACTGGGTTGTGGCGGTCAGATAGGCAGTCGCTCCATGTAAATACAGGTATTCAGCTGCATCCGGTTAGACTGGAAGTCGACCCCAACATAGTCGGCAAGGCTAGGCAGAAGATGACTGTAGAGTGTGCTACAACCTTGAATGGGGGTACCTTATTCCGAACGCACGACGCAACCTTGTCAATGCAATCTTAAAAACCGATATATTGCTTTACGTGACTTACAAATGTAATTGTTTTACGTGCATTTTGATAACGTTTAATTAAAATTTAACTCTGCACATAATTTTTGCGTTATCGTTACGGTACGTGTTTTGCGAGGTCGACAGATTAAGAGCTACTCTTCATACGGTACCCTTATCACTTAGTGGAAGAAGGGTGGAAGTCCAGCACCCTAATTGCGCGACACACTATCAATTTGAATCATTTTGAAAGATATTGCTAATCCATTGCTTTATATGTTCGGATGTCTGCTCTATGACGTAGATAACGCAATGAATGGTGTTGAACTGTCAAAATGAAAGCCATTTTTAGTGTGTTACGCAATTATGCCGCTTGTGAAATTAAAGGCACATAACACATTTTAACACTTCAATAAACACCCTAGATTCTACATAGATGTATCAGCCGATCATTTTTGTAAAAATCTTAACGTGAAAACTTAGGTGAAGTGAGCTGTCAATACTGTCGGGGCATCGGGTGGACTGACAGCCCACTTCAAGGTCACTTCACCTAAGTTTTCACGCTGAGATTTTAACAGAGTCGACCGGCTTGTATAGTGACTGTTGCGGGGCTGCCCACAGGAAACAAACATGCCTTTTTTTCTCCTAAACCACTATGTAAAGATGACACATAACAATATATATATAAAAGTGATTCTCAATCCACATAGGTATAAAGTTATCCTCTGTGATAGGTAACTTATGTCGTTTTTCCTCAAGATAAATTTATTTATGGGTTTAGCCCAACACCCAGCGTGACAGGAATCTTAATAACACGTGACCCCAATATTCCTCATTTTAAATAACTCATCATCACCTTCCCTCCCTTGTCCCATAATACTGGATTTATAGAGTTAAATAATATAATCGATGGGACTACAAATTTTGTATTTATTTTATTATTTATGTACACACAGTAAAATTGATACAGCCCAATATTATATTTGGTTCTCAGCGCAAAATGTTTTCTTCTTCTATTCAGTCATCACGCTATGATTCACTCTCTTGTCTTTCATATCATTCCGCTCACAATCCATCCATCCATCCTACCTTTGGTCTCCCTCTACATGCCTTTCAATAACTTATCCAAACAAATATTATAAAAGCCAGAGTAACTTTGTCTTTCTGCACTGTGTAGCGACAAACTTTGAAAAGCAAGGTTAGAAGGTTTGGTCATGTTGAGAGGATGAGTGAACGGTGAACAAATCGTATAAGGGATAAGTGAGTAGAAACACCGAGAGGGAACGCCCTAGAAAGACATAGGTAACCTTATTGGTTATGTTCTTCAGAAAGGTCAGGTGCGTAGTACTCGCCATCGGCACCGGTGTGCATGTATGACCATAAGGACAATTCTCGTAATTTAAAATGTTCAAAATTTAGTCGCAGTCTTGTCGCGGCGACAAACAAATGTCAAAATGTAGGGAAATTAGAAGTATTTTTGACAGATTGAGACTGAGATCAGACTGTGAACGTTCTTAAAATTACGAGAATTGCCCCTCAGATGTATGAACGTAAACGAGGCAAAAGGAGTTACATCCTCCTTTTGCGGGGATCGTGGCAGAGTGCGTTCTGTAGTTTCTGGCTGCATGGGAGGAAGGTGTGTGAGTTTATGTATATACATTTAGGTATCGCATAGTGTTAGTGAAAACGGTGGTGTAACTGCGTAACACACTATCAGTAGCTATGGGTTTCATTTTGACAGTTCAACAACATTCATTGCGTTATTTACGTTGTTGGGCAGACACATTTTTCAAACATATGAAGCAATGGATTAACAATATCCTTCAAAATGATTCAGATTGAGATTGATAGTATGTTACGCAATTAAGGTGCGGGTTTTATAGTGTGAATATTATCGCCTCGGTTATAAACGGTCTGCCTGTAGGTTCCATCAACGCATTGTGTTATCTAATACGGCTCCATCATGACCCAATTCATTTGCTCTCGTTTGTTCAAATTCATCAATGAACAAATTTGATAACGCACTGACCTGTGTGTGTAATAGGGAATGCAAACCGGTTTCACCGAAAACCGAAAACCCGGTTTTTCGGAATATTTGAAATTATTAAAAAAACCGGTTTTTTATTTCACGTTTCCGGTTTTTCGAGTTTTTTATTGTTTTCAAATGGCAACACCCAACACCACGTGTCAGTCAAAACTATGAATTTGGTGTCAGCCATTTTGTTTTACCAACCGTTGCCAACGGTTGCTAGTGAAAAGATTCAAGATTCAATTTTTTTTATTTATGGAAAGTACGTTGTTTATTGTAGCATTAGTAATTTGGTAACATTTAATTGTTTTCAATAGTTGAGTGAAGGTGTTTAGTGAATTTGTCGTGCAATTCAGTTATTTTTGTAAGTATTTGACATTTATAGTATGTACTTATGTTAGGTACAAATTGCTATTTTTAAATGTTAAGATATTCACACAGTGTGCCACACAATGCTTTATATTATAATTGTGAAAGTTTGATTGTTAGCATGTTTTTTCCTTTTTCACGCAGAAACAGCTAGAATCTAGATAGATTTGGATGAAATTTGGAATAGAGATAGCTAGGCTATAAGGCTACCTACATAGCCTACTTTTAATCCCGAAAAAATGATGTTCCACTTATTCTACGCTGCCGAAGTCTCGGGCAGAAGGTAAGGTAGTAGTTAATTTATAAAACAACGTTTTTGTAAGGATAGGCATAGGCCGTCTGCCCATCGCCTACGAAACTGATTTGCCTTTGTTTCCTTACCTAACTTTTACAGTATGCCCAGGAAGTGCCTGGATCAGCCTGGAACATTATAATTTCCTTCCTCTCCCAGTCCAGTATAATTCTTGTTAATTTCATAATTAAACAGATCAAGTTATTGTTCTTGCTTGTCGCTTTCAGATTACTATGGATGACTTTGTAGAAAAGATCAGAAAAACTGAGGATAAAAACAGCGTGTGGGGTCATTTTTTTAAATCAAAATCAAAATCGGAAGCAAAATACAAGTATTGCAATAAAATACTTTTGTGGTCTGGAGGTTCAACTTCATCTTTTTAATACTGTTGATTAATATTGTACCTACTAGGGTGAAGCACAAAAGCAAATAAACCTTTTACTTAAACAAATTTCTGCATTTTCATTGAAATTTTGAATACTTATGTATTTATTTTTAATAAATACGTTTTTATTTAATTATTGAAAATATGCAAGATGTAGGCGGCCTGAATTTCACAAGTAGTTTAAAAAAACTTAGACAAAGAAAAAAAAAACCGGGTTCACCGAAAACCGGTTTTTTTAATACGAAACCCGAAAAAAAAACCGGGTTTTCATTTTGGCCGGTTTTGCATTCCCTAGTGTGTAACCTTTTCATCATAACCTTCATTGTAAGTGGGTTACTGTCTTTATATTCGTATCAGTCGGTCTTCCGTTAAAATCTCACCGTGAAAACTTTGGTGAAGTTAGCTGTCATTCCAGTTGATGCTAGGGATTGACACTATTGACACTCACTTCACCTAAATTTTTACGGTGAGATTAATACAGAATAGATCGGCTCCTTGTGCATAAAGGGAAACTAATATTAATGTAATTAATTAGATACACATGCCATGTATTACCTACATAGACTCCCTTCCCTGTAATGTTACTAATATTAAACATTATCATAAATCTTTCTGCCTATATCACAATTAATTTTCGTATATTAAAGAATTTTCCTTCTTTAACAAAACTTAATAAAAGAAGAAAAGAGAAAAATATTTTATTTCGGACACGGACAAGAAATGGAAAGGATGTCTGTCTTCTTTCACCTCAAATAGCTACTGCCTGTCTATTCTGTAGAAATCTCACCGTGAAAACTTTGGTGAAGTGAGCTTGACGTGAACTGTCAATGCTAGAAGTTGACGCTATTGACAGCTCACTTCACCTAATGCATTTTGGTTTTAAATAAATACCGTTACAATTGGTTAGTTTTTTAAGTATGTCGCCATGTTGCCATATGCGTCGTCAGATTATTTATCAACACTCTTAGAAAAATCAAACAAACACAATATTTTAAAATAGCAACACCTGAGTTAACCTGACCTATTTAAATGGCTGCCGTATAACTGCACACCACGCCACACAAACGCGCGAATTTGCGTTTGAATTAAATACGGCCAGGTATTGTTCTGTCAACGGGGCGTTGACCTCTGCAACGCCATCTTGTAAACATCTGTGTTTGAAAATCGAAGTGTTTTGACCCTGTTGTGACTTTGTGACAGCTTTATTTTTTAACCGACACTGACATGGCTCATGAACGTGGCGAAATAAACGTGAAATTGGCAATGGCGCCGATTCCCTTGTTCACAAGCTAAACTAAATTTAAGTTCAGTGCATCTTTTTCTTTCTATTTCATTAATGAAGACATGATAATGATGGACAGAAGATAAATATTAGTTTAGTCCTGTCAAATTAGTCAACGCCTCACGTAAATTGACGCATCTTTAGTCGCCATGTTTTTTACGCGTTTAAACTGTCTATGGTGTATCATAATTTTTCCCACTGCTGGAACACGGCCTTCTCTTTTCGAGAGGGCTGTGCTGTGTGTGCACGCGGGCCCAGTGCGGGTTGGTACATGTCACATGTCTTCGAAGTTTTCCTTCACCGTGTTGATAGCAGCTGACGTTGATACGACCATAATCGACCTGTCCATCTGTATGTACAAATTAACCTCAGAAACGGCTGTCCCGCCTGAATTACAGCCGCCTTGATTACTTGAACGGAGAGCATCCTTATTGGTTCAAATTGCATGAGTCACGTTCAAAGATAGCTATTGGAGGTGTACAGGTAACCCGTTCATCTTCGTTACTTCTCTTGCTGGTAACCGGGAATAGCTGCCATGGGTTTCATTTGCATGACAGGCCAAGGTAATACTTGAAGGGCATATGGTACAAAATCGTGTGACAATTTAATTTTCTTTAATATTGACCTTTTATAAAAGGATACAGTAACGGTCTTGAAAAATATAAGCCTGCCAGCAACGTTGTCGAAGTGCTGACTGCATTCATGGGCAAAATCTATCACCACGTGGGTCCCAGAAAACGTCCGGCGACATCGAGGCAGGCCCAGGAGAGGATGGCGGGACGAGCTTGACGCCTACAGACGGGATTGCTCCACACTAGCTCAAGACAGAGAGGAGTGGAAAGGAGAAAGAGAGGCGTTTGCCCTGCAGCGGAGCAATATAAGCTATAAATGAAAGAAAACATACGATAAACATGACGCAGAGAAAGAACACAAACAAAAAAATAACAAATTGGGGGAACACATGCGTCACAACCACGCAAAACCGCCATCGCTCAGCATAATGCCAAGACCCTATACGAGACAGAGCCCCAGCGCTGGTTATCAGCAGCAACCGGCATTGTCGTGGCATAAAATGATAGTAATAATGTAAAAAGAAGATGTGCTGCGCTGACCTCAAACAAATTGGGAAGAGGTCAGGAAGAAGGTGATGGTTTAATTAATGTAGAGTCTCTTTGTTATAAACTAGAATTATTTAACACGGATAATACTACGGTATTCGCTATTTATAATCGTTGACTCAGTCTCATAGTTCTTGCGCAAGATAACCTACTAGGCTACTGGTATAATCTTAGCGTATATTAGTTTAAGTTATCCACTGGTTTGTGTGCCAAGCTGCTGACTAAATCTTTACCTTGTACATCTGAACTGGTAGGTATTAATGGAAGTTTCGCAAGAATGTGTTTCGGAATTCCATCTATATAGCCAGTAATATCCCACAGCTGGGCAAAAGCTTCATTTTCCTGTTTCCACACACGTCAGTCCACTGCCATTACGGGGCGGTAGGAGTCACGTTCGTCCCTCCATCTTCGTCTTGGTCTGCTGCGATGTCGTCTAGCATTTAGTTGTTGTTTCGGAGTTTTTTTGGGCAGTATTCCGGAAATTTCTGGGAATAGTTCAAGCGAAAGACAGATTATGACACGTTTGTGAATATTTTTTTAGCACACTAGCTTATTGGTGGCTTGAATGCGACCATAACGTTTTCTGAGGACTGAGGTGAAAACTTCTTTAAGCGCGCTTTGATCTCTTTCTGAACAGCGGTCGAAACTGAACCGTCACGCTCGGGTCGGTACCACTGAATCAGGTAAACTCGGCCGTAGTTCGGTGACGCTGAATGGGGTATACTCGGCTCCAATCGAAGTTTTCACTTCTGTAGTGTGGTCATACTCTCACACTTTTTTTTTTTATTTGACTGTTTATCTGTGATCCTCAGAAAACTGCATTATAAGTCTTGCAAGACCACAGTTTCTGTCCTCATCTGTCCTAAAAGGTACGGAAATTACGCCAAATTTCACGCGCGTAAATGCGTATTTACAACTTCGTTTACACTTTACAACTTGATTTATAGCGTACACTATTAATGCGTAATATCTTTACGCCGAGGTATTACGATGGAGGAAGTAACTGCTTACAGTGCGTGCGCTTTGAGTCTAATCGGTAATTTATCGAGTATTATATGAATTATCTGATGAAAAGTATAAGAATATTATTGTTACATGTAACATACAACGCGTTGGTTTAATTTTAATATCTATATAAATAAAACAAAGACTTGAGTTAGTTACACCAATAACTCAAGAACGGCTGGACCGATTTTTTAACCCCCGACGCAAAAACGACGGGGTGTTATAAGTTTGACGTGTCTGTGTGTGTGTGTGTGTGTGTGTGTGTGGGGGTGTGTGTGTGTGTGTGTGTGTGTGTATGTCTGTCTGTGGCATCGTAGCTCCCGAACGGATGAACCGATTTTGATTTTGTTTTTTTTGTTTGAAAGGTGAATTTGTCGGGAGTGTTCTTAGCTATGTTTGATGAAAATCGGTCCAAGATGGCCGCCGCTACAAAATGGCGGATTACATATTTTTTCAAAACTCCCTCAATATGGGTATCAAATGAAAGGGCTTGACTAGTAGAATACTATACACTATAATAAATTTCAAATCCAAGATGGCCGCCACCACAAAATGGCAAATTACATTTCTTTTTTCACAACTCCCTCAATATGGGTATCAAATGAAAGGGCTTGACTAGTAGAATACTATACACTATGACAAATTTTATATCCAAGATGGCCACCACCACAAAATGGCGAATTACAAAAAACCTGAATAAATACCAAATTACCTGAATCTTAAAACGCAAGAAAATAAAAGAAAATAAATAATAAGGAGTCCTTACAAAAAGTATGAAATAAAAAATTAAATTAAAAATTTAAAAAACCCCCGACTACGTGAAACCCTATAAAAAGAAAAAAATAACCTTGAAATTATGACCCTACGTAAGTACGTATGAAATTTTTTGATTAAATATTGTCCTGTCGGGGGACCGCTACTATTTTAAACTTTAACAGAACGTTAGGCTAATAATTAGAGCGGTCCCCGACGGGACAACATTTAATCAAAAAATTTCATACGTACTTACGTAGGGTCATAATTTCAAGGTTATTTTTTTCTTTTTATAGGGTTTCACGTAGTCGGGGGTTTTTTAAATTTTTAATTTAATTTTTATGATCTTTGATTTGTTGGATTTGTCTCCGCCCAGGAAGCACATAGCAACAGAGAATAGCAGAATAACTATTAAAAGTTGGGAAAAATACACGATTTTTTTTATTAAGATTGATTCCGATGCGATATAAATGCAACTAAATGCAAAAATGCAATGCAATGCAATGGTAATGCAGCTAGCAATGCTGTTCAACAACCTTTCTTTATAATTTTTTCTGTAAAAAAAAACCTTCGACGAATTATAGAACCACAAAAGTCAAATCAAGATTTGAAGTTTACTTTTGACATTGACAACCATTTGGCAGGAGCTGTCAGTTGTCTCAGGTGACGTTTCTAGTTGTTATATAGCTGGGCTGTTTGCCCAGGGTGCACTGGACTTAGCGTACTTAGCTGCATAGCATATATGAATATTTTTTAAAGCATTTCATTCCATTTGATGACATTGAAAAAATTGTCCTAAAATAAATGTCCATGTACTCAATTCTTTTCTTATTTTCCGTGCAACCTACTTACGTAATGTTTTCTTTTTATTTAATCCATATTAATGTATATTTTCTGTTTATTTGCAGGTAATTTTTTGTTCTACGTCGACCTGTTGCAACCTAAAGGATCTTTGAAGGTAACTTTTTGACGGTACGTACGTACCGACATTTGTTAAAACTACTTTAAACAATAATTACCTACTACAGTTTTTATTTTAGTATCGTTAGTCTAAAACCCAACTATTTTTAAGACCTCTTGTAAAATTTACGATAAAAATCTAATCGATTGAATTGGATTTCATCTTAATTTGATATAGATTTATTTTATTACACTACTTACGTATCTACCTACCTAAACTAAGATTTTTTATGTTCTAGACCAAAATAACAGCTAATATGCAGGGTCAAATTAAATTAGCTAGCGAAATTCTGACGTGATGGATATCGATATCTAAACACGATAAAACAATATAAATTATTTTGACGATGTTTTTGTGGGGTCAACGCCCGCTTGTAGTTTTGTTACTTGTAGTATGAGTTGAGAAAATCTGTTTTCTTTTGTTTTATCGTGTTGGGATGTTAATATCCTTTACATTTGTGAAGTTTACACACAAAAAAGCTGTATTTAAACTGATATTTCAAGTGACTACACGACCTGCGGTCGATTGTAGCTGTCATTTTAGTCTAGCAATTAAAAAATTGAGAGTCAGATCATTTAATAACCGTGTTCTGCACAAAAGTTACGTAATCAAGATTTAACCATAGAGTAAGATTAATAAACCAAAGACAACCACAGAATTTAAAAATTGCATGTACCACAACTCGCCCGAATTGAAAATCGAACGCGTTACACACGGGTATGCCGTATGACACATTCAATCAGGCTCTAATTGATTACGGACATCGATATTGTTTCATCGGTATGACTAAACGATTAATTACATTGTAATGTTATGTTGTTGTTGTTGATGTTTTAATGTCATCGAGTTATGCCTATAAATATTTTTGTTTGTTTTGTATACAATGTGTTAAATAAACATCAATATTATGTGACACAGTTAGCCTGCACGCCATTTTCTCCTTCAATTCTTCTTCTAGTTAATTCAATTCTGTTGGCCCAAAACTTCGCTACTTCCAAGGCGTCGACGGTGACAGCGTAGAGGTCACTTCGGCTGCATGTTTTGGGGCACAGAGGGCAGGATGGAGGTGGAGCCTAGTTTGCGACATATTCGTAGCTCCACATCCACACCTTGCTGCCGTTCCGTAGGTAACCCCACTTTACGAGGTTGTAGTTACATCTTCCTACTTGATTTCGGAAGAGACTCCATATTGCAAATTATGGTTTTGTTTTTATTCGACTTGAAGAAACTGGGATCTCATAATGACCCTTATTTTTTCTTGTATTGAAAGATGATGTAATGTAACATTATGCCTTTATTCCTGAACAGTGTAGACAGGGATGCATTCGTTCTTATGTACAGACGCCAGCAGGTCACCCGAAACTGTCAAATTTTCCCAATCAACCTTGAACCTTAATACTTCAGCGATAAAGTTGAAAATCAGAAATTTTACAGATTGTAGTAGCTTGATGTGCTGGCGTCTGTACAGTCAGACAAATTAATTGCACTTATATCAAATTGACACACGAGCACAACGTCAATTTCCCGTGTGTTTTCCCATTTCTTCTAACTGTCAATGAATGACTTGAATATACCGACAATTTAAGTCAAAAGACAATTTACTAAACAATTAATTTCTCTGATTTTACACCCACATTTCGCCAGCGATAATACCCATGTAATTGGGGGCCAAAAAATCGAAGGCATGTGACATCTACCAACCCGCACTAGGCCCGCGTGGTGGATTACAGCCCACTACCTCTCACAGAGAGGAGACCTGTGTGAGGTGTCCCAGCAGTTGGAACATTATGGACGATTATTAATAGAGGGGCCAGCCTATCGCTATAAACCAGGTACAAATCCATTCTCCTTGTTACAACTAAAATTAATATTAGAGTGACACTCTAAAATGTAGTGTTACACCGCTAAGTTGGCCCATCACCCCACACAGTGGGCCAATCTTGGCCATCTAATGGTCCTATCATCATGTCTGCAAAGCCAATTGCTTGTCAACAGTGCAATAGTGAATAGATGTGCATTCATGCAATTCACTATAATCGGTATCACTGCAGCGGCACAGGAAGAATAGATACTTAATCTATTAGTAAAAGAATTGTTAGTTAAATCTCAAGCTGTCTAGCTTTTTCCCAACTATGTTGGGGACCGCTTCCAGTTTAACCGGATGCAGCTGAATACCAGTATTTTACATGGAGCGACTGCCTATTTGAAATCTATTAGTAAAAGAATTGTTAGTTAAATCTCAAGCTGTCTAGCTTTTTCCCAACTATGTTGGGGACCGCTTCCAGTTTAACCGGATGCAGCTGAATACCAGTATTTTACATGGAGCGACTGCCTATTTGACCTCTTAAAGTTACTGGGTAACACAACACCCCTTAGTAAGACTGGTTGTCAGACTTTTCGCGTTTTTGACTACTCGTAACGACTGTCAAAGATGTACGAATCACAGCCAGGATCAACGGCATAACGTGCTTTCCGAGTCACGGAGGGGTTTTGGTATACAGGGTGGCAGGGACATCAACGCACACACTGTAACCATGAATTCAGTACATGATTCTAAACACCCTAGTGTAGAAATTTTTCGTCAGTTATCAAAATAATAATCAGCTGTTTCATAGAAAAGTGCAATACCTACGCGGTCAAAATGTATGGAACAGCAAATTAATTTTTTATTAACCGACGAAAAATTTTAACTCATGGAGGTTCAGAATCATGTACTGAATCCATGGTAGGTTAGTTAGGTAGGTTGCGCGTCGATGTCCCTGCCACCCTGTATAAAGATGGTCACCCATCCACGGACCAACCGCGGCAAGCGTAGCTTAACCTGATCGATCGACCTGTACGGCTGTTATTACTTAGCCACAAGCCCCTCAACGTACTTTCGGAGGCTCGATACACATTTTTATAAAGGTCATCTTCTGCCAAGCCTTTTTTGCAACTTTTGGGGTTGGTTTTAAACCGGAAGCCAACCCCAAAATCCAGCCTTAACACCAGTAAGTAATTAAAAATGTTCCACGCTTTCTTAGTTCATTTTTCAAACACCTAATTGCTTACGTCACTACACAACATAGTCGAGGAGTTACGTATATGTTTAAACACACCATCGACCCAGTTGTCAGTTCGTATGTCCCTAGAAAGAAAGTTGGTCGAGCATTACGTTAAATACAATTTCTATTCTGGCTCCGTGTCATTTGCGTGGCTCCGGCATGTTTATGCTAGCCGCGTTGCGAATATAAGACTTGTTTTAAGAAATGGTAATGATAAGCATCATTTTAGACTTTGGAGGCGGCTTTCAGTTTTAACAAGATGTGGGTAAATATTTGTCCTCTTACATTATTTATACCTACTATGTATGTATTTGTAAAATATAGTGACCCAAATGGACAGGAAGAGGTGGACGGAGACTAGGGAGGCCTTTGCCCAGCAGTGGGACACTAACGGCTAGTAAAAAAATAAAAATAAAGTGACGCAAATAACAACATCATCAAAAACAACGTCGATTTTAATTAAATAGTTTGTGAGTTTGCTTCTTTGTCCATATCTCTTTTAAACTGATGATCGGCTGGAAACTAAAGTTTTGTTTGGTATGTAACCTGCACCCTAATTGCGTAACACACTTTTAATCACAATCATTTTGAAGGTTTCGCTAATCCTTTGCTTCATATGTTCGAAAAAATTGTCTGCTCAACAGCGTAAATAACGCAATGAATGTTGTTGAACCGTCAAAATGAAAACCATTGCTACTGTTACTGTATTTCGCGATTAACCCGCTGGACTACAAGGATTTTTTCATATTGCAAAAGGGGAGATCAGCTGTTATTTTCTAAAGTAATTCTAAACTGACAAACTTGCGACATGATTTTCACTTCACTTTACTTGAGTCCCAACAGTGGGAACATTACACGACCGATGTTGGTCAATGTAATTGTCACAGCCTTCACATCCCTTGCTCAACTTCATGGTAATTTCAGGCCGTTAAGGCTTAAGTTTTCTTGCAATTTTTCCTTTACCGTAACTGCAATTAAAGTCACATTGCGGCTGACACAGAACAATATCCAGCAAGACAATGACGGAACGTAATTACCTACTGACCTAAGTAATTACTTAGCGAAATCTCGCCAAATGGAGTATAAAAAATCTTACTGCCTGCCTAATCTTACTTACGCAAAAACTACTGAACGGATTTTCATAAAATTTGACAGTAATATAGCTTATATACATCAGAATAACACATAGGATACTTTTTATGCCTATATTCCCGCGGGATCGACACTTATGCGGGTGAAACCTAGGGGCGCAGCTAGTTGTCCATTTATTTTAGTTAATTTTGAGTTATTTTTAGTTCTAAAAATAACAAATTCAAAGTTTAAGCTGCAAAAAAAATCCATGAATAGATACAGATTGCTATCATCTTTGAACGAACTTGACCGGGAAAAACCAAGTAACTACACAGTTGATAACTGAAATTATTCACCACGTAGTTTCAGACACTAATTTATAATGATGTCAGCAAAAAGCCATGACAAAAACAAATTATGGATGGAAGTACTTGTTTTGAAATGAGTCTTTATTTAGATTCCAATCTATTTTTGAAGTATATCTCTTTGACTATTCAATTCACTTGTTTCTCGTGGGTTGCAGCAGTGCTATTCTGTAACCATCTCACCGTGAAAACTTAGGTGAGGTGAGCGTGGAGTGAGCTGTCATTCCAAAATATGCTAGTGATTGACACTATTGACAGCTCACCCTAAGCTCACTTCACCAAACTTTTCACTGTGATATTTTTACAGAATCGATCGGCAGGTACATAGAGTTAGAAAAATTTGAATTTTCACTCACATTAACGTTAGGCAGGTACTTTATTCTTGCAAGGCTTTACTCAACTTATCTGAAGTTTAATTTCCGTATTTTTAGGAACCTTCGCATGTTAATCTCAGTCTTAATCTATCAAAAATACCTCTCATTTTCCTATATTTACGACAAGTTTTTGATATTGATTGTCGCTGAGATGAGATTTTGAACGTTTTTAGTTACAGGAATTGGCTTTCTGATGAAAAGTGAAGTGTCTGGCCACACTAACTGTAAACTGTCACCTGTCACCTTGACGTCTGTACATAACTTACGTTGTAAATGATTATGGCAGAGCTCCAGATTAAAGCTACATTAGACGTTTCTGTAGCACAGAACTGATCGAAGTGGCGATACTTAGGGGAGGTCTAGTATGTCCAGCTGTGGACGTTTTTCGGCTGAAATGATAATGAAATTATACATTTCTCTCGTAGGTCAGCCCGATTCACTGAGTGATCGGATATGATTCACAGTAACAGCTAAAACCACAATACTTCCGAATTCTTCTTATCATTGTGTCGTCAACGGAAATCCTGGAAGTTGTCCTGAAAATAACCCTGCGTCATCATAACTCATAAAACGTTATGTTTTCCAATATATGATAGTTATATAATAATAATAATAATATCCCTGGACATTTCACACAGCGCCATCTAGTCCCAAGCTAAGCAACCTAATGCTTGTGTTATGGTAACAAGATGGCTGATAAACTACTTATATACATTTTTTTTTTTTTTTTGTAAATACATACAATATTATAGATAGAAAAACACCCAGACTCGGAACAAATACATGTAGGACTTACAAATATTTGTTCTGTGCGGGAATCGAACCCGCGACACGATATGTATACGTACTATGTACACAACCAATGCAACTCCCGCTTTTTTCTCGTGGATATTCCCATCTCAAGCCGAAATTACAGCTAATTTGATGTAGGCACATATTTAGGTAAATATTTGTTTTAGATGTGTCTTGTGTGAAGTTTTTCTTGCGTGACATCTACCAACCCGCACTGTGCCCTCGTAGTGGATTACGGCCCACTCTCTCCCATAAAGAGGCAGAGGTGTCCCAGCGGTGTGAACATTAAAGGCTAATTATGATGACTTTCGCTCGGTATTCGTGAGTCGAGAAACTACACATTGTAGGTTAGATATGTAAGCAAATGTACTTAAAATGTATGTCTAGTCTACCCCCATTTCTGCAACAATGAACTAAAACCAATAGCTTAAAAGTAATCCAACACTAAAGCGATTACTGGCAAAAATCGTTTGAGGTACTGACTCTACACTCCACACATTATCAATTTTAGACCCTATCTCCTAGTCTATACTGTTAAAATTCCACTATACTCAGAAATTAATCGCTTGACCAAAAAGCTCAGTGAAATTGCAACTCTATGACTGAAATGTTTAAGGTTTAAAGTTCAATGTAAGTGAAAACTAGATATTTTGCTTATTCAGCCGTGTAGATATTGGATACTGGACATATTAATACGTTAAGTTTAAAGTGTTTCGTTACTTTCATTAAAAGTAATACGAGACGAGTCCATTTCTCTTTAGAAAACTGTAAATCATTTTTACACCCGCCTTCTTGTCAAATGGGTTACAAAACTAAGAGTCAAAAGAAAGACTCGCCCAATTACCAGGCGGGGTAATTACGTAACAAAGTAACAGCAATGGATTTCATTTTGACAGTCCAACAACATCCATTGCGTTATTTACGTTGTTGAGCAGACACATTTTTCGAACATATGAAGCAATGGATTAGTAATATCCTTCAAAATTATTGAGATTGATCGTGTGGTCTCTTCTGTCTGCTCCACAACCTGCTTCAGATAATAACCTTTTTATCTTACACTCACAATAACAAGAATGTCTGACAAATTCTCATGGTAACAATAGAGGGCGTGATCTCTTTCACTTTTAACCTCAAACGATTGCCATTTTCGCGCCATTCCGCCCGCCATCTTGTTTTATGTGACCTTTTTGCCGCGTTCCTGGATATGATCTAGTGTTTTAGTAATTAAATTGTAATAGTTAAGTGTTAACCTAGCATACCAAGGGGTATCGTATTAATGAATTGAATAAATGACTTGATTTTGATTACCCAGTAACTGGGTTATAGAGGTCAGATAGGCAGTCGCTCCGTAGTTGCATCCGGTTAGACTGGAAGCCGACCTCAAAATCATCATCTGCCTAGCCTTTTCCCAACTTTTTCCAAGAATAATTATTATATTTCTATTGACGGTTAAAAGTACTTTTTATGAAACTTTTAAAGCCAAGCCTTTGGAAGCCCGGCTTTTGATAGTTTGTTGAAGTTTTACAAAAATCATAGATGATGTTGTGTAGTTTTTTTTTCTTTTGTAGTTAACCGACTCTGTCCCGTTTCTAGGCCTCCCCTAGTGAAGATATTTTTCATAATTTTGTTTATGGATATTTTTATTAGAAAAGACGTTGACATTCTATACAGGTACTCATATAGGGTAAGGTCACACCGGCGCTTTTTGTTTCTTTAAAAGGAAAATAATTATCATTCAAATAAAAAGAGAACAGTTCGAATTTGACGTCCATTTGACGTTAATTAATTAATTAAAATACCTTCTTTTTATTACAGACATACTAGGATATTCCCAAGCAATTTGTTGCAAATTGCAATAAAACTAAATTGCTTATAAGTATAAAAAAAATTGTTGCATAATCATAGAATCTCCATAATATGCGATTTGAATAATTTTGGGAGAAACCAGAACTTAGTTTATCGGTAGCTAAGTGAAATTAAATTCTAAACAATGGGTGTTGATGAGAATTTGTCTTAAAAACCCGCCAGACTGTGTATATGTGTGTATGTGTAAAACGGTTATGAAAACCAAATTACCTAAATCGGAATCTTTTTGCCACAAAGAGTAAAACTGGAATTCATGCGGCCAGCAACATCTCGAAATCTCGACTTCAAACTACTTAAAAAAAATGGTCTGTTATGGTCGCCTAAACTAAATGAGTCTAAAATTCTTTGTTGGCATAAGCTAGATTACAAAAAAAATTGACCCCAGAACTGGGTTACCTGTGTATAATGGCCTTTTAAATACAGATAGAAAAAAGGGACAAGCTTAGATATAGATCACCTACAATATAGCCAATTGTCATCACGGCCGGTCTGAATTTTGCGTAGAAGATTACGTAATAACATTTTTTAGGAACTAAAACATGACATGAGGGAGTGTAAGTGAGTGAACATGCGCGAAAGATCGGAGAGCTTATGTTCATACCGCCCACTATTCCACGGCCATATTGCACGCTAATACAAATCAAGGGAACACACAATCAGTTCATAGATATCCATTAAAATTCATGTCTGTAAATTGCATAGGAATTTACTAATTAAAGACATTAATGGCACACAGGCATCAACAAAAAAATCTTAAGTATTCTAAATTTAAACTTCCCTGAACGCAGTTTTTGCATTGTTGCTTTTTTTTCTCACTGCCATGCCATTGCGTTTAGCCTTAGCACACACATGCGGCTGTCAAAGTCGCGACTAATTAACTTAGTTGTGTCGTGCAAAGTTAATTACTGTTGAGGTGTAAGGTTGTCTTCTAATTTTGACCCACTGAGATGATAATTGCGGCTATCGATCTTGTCAATGTATTCCTCTTCTTTGTTCCTAGCTTTATTTATTAAACAGCTGTCAATTACCCCGCTACTTTAATTTTGGCAGTTCAACAACATTCATTGCGTTATTAACGTTGTTGAGCAGACAAATTTTTCCAACATATGAAGCAATGGATTAGCAATAAGGGTGCTGGTATTAATTAGGTGTCTAAGAACAAACTGCGGAGCCGTTTGGTTTACCCTACTCAAATGACCTTTAATTCATTCAAATTAATGTATCCTAGTCTACTACAGCAATGTCAAAGGTTTTTGTAGGTTTTATTATGCATATTACTAGCTGCGCCCCGCGGTTTCACCCGCATAAGTTTCGATACCGTGGGAATATCGGTATAAAAAGTATCCTATGTGTTAATCCTGGTTATAAACTATTTGTGTGCGAAATTTCATCCAAATCCGTTCAGTAGTTTTGGCGTGAAAGAGAAACAGACATCCATCCATCCATACAAACTTTCGCGTTTATAATATAAAAGAAAAGTAGGATATACTAAAGCTATAACCATATTGGTGAACTAAGCCATTAAAATAATGGACATAAGAGACTCGAAAGGCAAAATGTTACTGTGGAGCCTCCTAACACAATGCCTCATATCCGGTTAGTTCTGCCATGACATGCGGGTAAAAGTATTTTTCCGAATCGTTTCATAAACCTATGGGTTCAAAAATGCTATGTTCGTAACAACATAAAATTTCATTAAAAAATAAAGGAGTAAATCACTTTTGAATAAAGCCGAGTGTATACATACTTTTGCTCGTGACTGTACGTCGTTTCCTTCCATATACATCTGAGTGAGGTAAAGTGCGCTCCGTTTTTACTGCGACAAAAAACCTTTCCTATATTTCAATCCATAGAGAAATCTTACTTTTAACAACAAAATTGCTGACTTACGAATCTTGTTTCTAACATTCTAATCTGAATTCACGACGTATTTGCCAAAAATGAAAATAGGTATGAGTTTATGGAAAAATAACTTTAATTCCTACACAATAAAGTTCAGTTTAAGCTACAACTCCAGACATTTTTATAAATTTTTCAATAGTGCTAGTCATTCTGAAATCAACTTAATTAGCATTAAAATAAAGTTGATACTTGTTTAACTTGAAATAACGTCAATTTGAAACATAAATAAAATTTGAATTAGAAACGTGTGTTGCCAGTTTGCCTATAGTTCAACCGTTTAGAATCACGCGAACCTTTGCCTGCCAGTCATTGACCGAAGCTTATGACTTGTAAGTAACTTAAAATTAATATTAGTGGTCGTTAAGCAACGGAAAAATCCTACAAATGAAGTTTAGGGACGTTATTATGGCAAAAAGTCATTAAGTCCATACATAATGGGTAGCATTATGAGTCAAATTCCTTTGTAAGTTGGTGTTATACAAAACTGTTTTCGGTAAAAATACTTTGCTTATTCTTTTCTCATATTGTTACCATTAAAAGACATGCTCATGCCAAGTAGAGAACATTTGCGATCGTAATAGAGTAGCTATTAAACCTGCATAGGAGCGATTTTTTAATATAGACACTAGGCATGCTCTTTTGTTTTATTAAATGCGTGACATTATGTCAAATCGTACTCTTGAGTTTGTTTCAGCCTTACTTCTCAGAGTAGTCAAATAGAAAACACCGACCTCATCTAGCTTATTTTTTTTTTTTTAATAATGCTGTGTAAAAGTGATTCCCATATCTTATTTACAGAATAAACAATTTCATTTAATTTATTTTGTTGCTGCAGTGCTTTACGTAACATTGTTACTAACCCTATGGACTCCTGTCTGAAATAAAAGTTTTTTATTCTATTACATTTCAGTACAATTACAGGCTGTCAAACTATAAGTACTATACTTTCTCCAAATTAGATAATCTAACGCTGGCAAAGATTTCAAGATCTTTAAGTCGGTTCAATGTAAATCCATTTTCTAATGTTTTCTATACCTAACTCATCTCGCCGCCATCTTTGAATCCAAAGCCATAAAACGACTATCAACATGTCAATAAAACATTCAACCAATTCACACCAATAAACGGTAATGCCATTAAAATCATGCATGTACAACTGGCCTTAATATTTATATTTCACGTTAGCACCTTACTTACGTCTTCTATTAGCGAATACTGAGCGGTGACCTAGACACACATTGTATGTACTATGCCTTACAATGCATTATACGCATATGCCAATGCCGGCCGGTCGTATGAAAAATAAAATATTGATTTTGGTTCTTTTTTTTTTAAATTGGGACTTGTTTTAAAGTTTCCATTTTTAAATTGTAAGGTTCTAGATGGGATGTAACAAGGCACTGACCTGGGAGATATGTTTGCAAAACATAAAATCAATATTTTTAGTATTTATTTAGCAAAAATTCATAGATATTAATTTATTTAATATAATAAGAGGTAATTTGTATGTTGGGGGTAATCTACGGAACTCCTGATCCAAAGATTACCCCGAAAATTATTTCACTAATGGAAAGTTACAGTATTATGTCAAAGGATACATTTCATGTCGAAACAAGAAATATCTTGCTAGTAATAAATAAAAAAGAAGTCGCTTCTTATCGAAGAGCATAGGATTTTCGCTAATTTATAACAGTAAAAACTAACTATAAAACAACAGATATCCAAAGTACTTAACTTGATTCTGTCCTTACAATGATGTTTGCTGCAAAAAACGAAATAACAAAAAGTATTAGTAGTATTTGACAATGGACAAGAATGGGCGTACCAAGGTCGAATGTTCAAATGGCTGTAATATACGTACCACAACAAAAACAACATGGTTTCTATAGCACGACCAGCAAATGATTGACAGTTTGTTTCTGACCCATGTTATAGTGAGCGTGCCTATTCCGATTAGCATAATCAACCTATAATGTTCCCACTGCTGGGAGAGCGTTGCCAGGCGTCCGGATAAAGCCGGACATAGGTAGGCTTTTTGATTGCGTGTCCGGCCAAAATAAACGGTATCTGGCTTGTTCGGCTTTTGTTAGGCTTTTTACATTTCGCAAACGAGCGAGCGCCGATGACTGATTATGACAATAATCAAAAAAGCTTGAGTTTACATACAATTTTTTTGTCGTACCTATTAATACTGAGGCACAAAATCCTCAATAATGTAGGGTGTCCGGCCTTTCTACCCAAATGTCCGGCCAAACTGGCTGGTCTGTCCGGCTATTAGGTTTGGCGACCTGGCAACCCTAGCTGGGACAGAGGCCTCCTCTCTTCTAGAAAGAGTGGGCTGTAACCTGTAACACACCCGCGCACACGCGGGCCCAGTGCGTGTTGGTAGATGTCACATGTCTTCGAATTTGTGGTTCTAGGACACGCCGGTTTCCTCACGATGTTTTCCTTCACCGTTTTGAGAGCAGTAGTGATGATGTTATTTACAACAAAACAAACTAAAGCCCCTGCGAACTACAAACTCGTAAGTAAGTCGGAGCTGATACCGTGGCCTACCACTGCCACTAACCGGGACAAATCTAAACTCCGGGCTTTTTATTAGCGTGTTGGGTTCACTCCTACCACATACTTATTTCAGAAATACGCCACTAGTGGCGCTTCTGAGTTGTCAACTTTCTGTCATGGCTGAGACATAAATCTATTAATTTTATTCAGTAATTTAAATAGGCTATTTTCCTAAAAAAAATAGTCGCCAGTTAGATTATCAAAAAATATTGAACCCGTATTTTTTCTTTTGTCAATTATATAAAAAATGATGAAGATATCGCCCGTTAAAGTTCCGCGTGGCGTCACTTGCTTTCGACATTTTTGCGAGCAAGTGACGTTACGACCCCCCACTCCCAAATTTTGACGCGGTTTATCTTGGTTATTTTTTGTTTGATTGACAAAAGAAAAAATACGTGTCCATTATTTTTCGGTAACTGGCGGACTAAATATAATTATTATTTTTTTACCCAGGCAACTACCCTATTAATATTGTTATTTTGGTTTTGTGATCTCGTCCTATCTATTATTTCTTTTTTTTTTTCTTTCAAGAGCTAAAAGCATGTTATCAATCTAAATAGAGTCGGCCCAGAATTTGGCTATGAGTTGACTCTGGGCTGAGGAATTGCTAATAGAAAAACCCAATAAAACTGATAATCCTGAGTAACGAATCCAGGGATGTACTAACTTAATCAGCCCGCATCATAGTAATCCTGCTGCTCCAGGCCCCGGCAGTCGTTACGGATAGTCAGAAGCCTAACAACCAGTCTTACCAAGAAGAATCTTGTTACCCATTAACTGGTTTGTAAGTGGAGGTCAGACAGGCAGTCGCTCCATGTATAATACTGGCATATATATTCAGTTGCATGCAGTTAGACAGGAAACCGACCCCAACATAGTTTGCAAAAGGCTAGGTAGATGAACGTTCCCAATGCTGGGACTCAGTCACGATTCAGTCACAACTCAGTCTCTCTGGGAGAGGGATCGGGCCGTTACATAAACCACAAAGCAGGAGCCAGAAGCGTGCGGGCTGGCACAACCTTCTACTCCTTAACATTCTAAAAATAACTAAGTTTATAAATGAAAGGACCTTCGACCTTCCAGCACCCGGTACTGCCTCGAACGGAACTGAACGACGTAACAACCAGCAAATTGTCCCTATAATATTTGGACAAGTGACCCGTAGATGACCCTAATAGGATCATCGTTCCAGAGGGGAACAAATTGCTTCGGAGTGTTCACATGACTTATGACCGGTTCCTTAATTTAACTAATAGTTGGAGTTACCATCCTTATTCGTAGCCTGTAAAGTTTAGAAGTTATCAATAACAATCAATGATTATTATGATAAACTAGCTACTCCGGCTGTTTTACCCGCATAAGTCCTGATCCCGTGAGAATATCGGGATAAAAGTATTCTATGTCTTAATCCAGGTCATGATCTCCCCATGTGCCAAATTTCATCCAAATCCGTTTAGCCGTTTTAACGTGAAAGTCGTTCCCTACTTTTATAGCCATCCACATTCATAAAACTTTCTTCACTGATAATCTAGATACTATACGATTAGTTATTTTGTAACTAACCATTGTTAAAAATACCCGTAAAGTTCCGTTAGGTATTGGTACCATCGTAACTCGTAAGTCACTGGTCGGTAGTGACGCACGATGAGACTAAAAATAGATTATTCCCTGCGATAATATAACAATGAACTGTATGATACTCAATTTGGCCCATTGATACAATTCTACTACATGATACTACTCGCTAGGAATCTGGCAGAACCAACCGATATAAACCTTGCCTCGATGACGTCCATCTTGTGGGTATAATACTACATTATACCCACAAGATGGACGTCGCATCGATGCCTTGGAAAACGTCGATCTCGTAAGTGGAAGAGCTAAGATGCTCGAGGATTAGCTACGGATTGCAAATACTAATAATAAATCCCAACATAGTAAGAAAAAGGCTTGGCCGATGAACGTTCAGGCCTCCTCTCTGTGAAAGGGAACGGGCCTTAAAAGCTGAGATGGAGATGATGGTAATGGATTGTGTGAAAGATGATGCTTATGGCTAGAAAGGAGAGTGAATACTGTGACAGCTGATGGAGATGAGACCAAATCATCATTCTCCTGCCCTCATCCCAATTTATTTATGGCCGGCGCAACATGTCTTCTTCTTCCATACTTCTCTATTAGTCGTCATCTCAGTAGTCCTTTCTAACCATATCATATAAAAATGAGCCAAATAAATTGGCATAATGGCAAAAATGGTATACATTTTAGACCAGCCAAATTATAATTTAAGTTTTTAATTCCATTATGAATAATAACCACATCAAAAACTGCAGTCAAAGAGAAAAAAAAAACAAACGAAAATGCAAAAATTCTCTCCTAGCAAACAATGGTGTTGGTACCAATGAAAATGCACAGATTATAAATAGTATTCCCACGACTTGGCTACTCTGTGAATGTTCCATAGACAATGGTTCTCATTCGTGTGACGAAAAAACACATTTACGCAACCTCCTTTTTGTTTTGGTTTGAGTCAGGACGAATGAGTTATTTTGATATTATTAAATATCTCCTTGATGACTACTACATGTACCCCAATTGCGTAACATACGTCAGGTTTCTTTCCGCTTCTGACGACCCGTAAAGACTGTCAAAGATCCACGAAAGACAGCCAGGACCAACGGGTTAATGTGCTTTCCGAGGGAAGTGTACGGAGGGGTCTCGATATGAGAAAACTATGGAAGGATTGTCAGTGAAGTGGAGGGTGTTGTGGTATCGTTTCGATAATCCTTCCATCGATTTTAAGGCTTTCCCGTAATCTTTTAGCCAACACATTAATACTTACATTTCACCTGTCAATTCAGGACTTTGCGACCGAATCCGGTCGTAAAGCGATCATCATCATCACTACAGGTTTCATGTAAAACCCAGATATTCAGCATCTACAAAGGTGCCAGCCATTTATTTTACTTTTGTTAAATTCAATAGCACGTCGTCAATGTCGAAATGAAACCGAAACACAATGCTAAAGTGAAAGGAGCCAAGGAAACTGAATTCAATTGATAGGTATATCTGTAGCACATAGGGTGGTGGATAGGTTAGGTTATATATAACATAACATCACTTCTGTTTTCCTGAAGGGGTAGGTTGAAGAGTACACTCACATTTCATTAGTTCAGTTTAATTCCCATCTAATAGCAAGCGAGATAAGCTGCAATGCTGTCAAAGAGCGATGGAGAGAAGCATGATAGGCATCAAGGAACAAGATAGGAAACGAAACACCTTTTTAAGAGCCAAGACAAGAGTTATGGATGTACTTACGAAGACAGACCAACTAAAATGGAGATGGACAGGCCCCATGTTAAGGAGTACTTAGGAAAAGTGGAGTAAAATTTTGACAGACTGATATCCCAGAGATAGAAAAAGGAAGCGGGGAAGACAAGAGATGGGAAGATGAGTTGAAGCTTACAGCGGGCCCTTACTGGAGAAGGGTTGCCAAAGATAGAACGCAATGGAAAATGTTAGAGGAGGCCTTTCCCAAAAGGCACACTGAACTTAGAGATATCCTCTAAATGAGGAAAATAAACACTTCAAAACTGACGGAAGTTCAGGATAGAGGGCTTATTGATTGATTGAATAGGGGGCAAGCCATTAAGGCTCCGACTAACGAGCTGTAGGTCGTAAGTTCGAATTCAGGCAGGCACTTTACTTTGTGTATTTAATGTCATCACCACTGCTCTCAAAACGGTGAAGAGAAACATCGTATGGAAACCGGCATTATGTCCTAGAAGTAAAAATTCGAAGACATGTGACATGTAGGTACCACGCTGGGCCCGCGTGGTGAATTATACCCACTCCCTCTCAGAGGAGGCCTGTGTCCCAGCAGTGGGAACATTATAGAGATTCCCGACAGTAGTGCAAAGGTTGGAGCGTGAATGTTTTACTCAATAAAGGACCTCAATAAGGTTTTTTTGCGAGCAAGCTGTCATAAGCCTCTCCTTCTCCCTTTAGCATAAGCTTAATCTTAATCCCACGTGACATGGACATTTAAATAGTCTAAATTAAACGATTTTTTTTTATAATCAGCCTATAACATTCCCACTGCTGGGACACAGGCCTCCTTCGGTGAGAGGGAGTGGGGCGCAATACACCACGCAGCTCCAGTGTGGCTTGGTAGATGTCACATGTCATCGATTTTTTTTGGTTCTAGGACATGCAATGCCCCTGTCCATTGTGTCACCCTATGTACAATTTCAATATTTACATAATGTAATTCGCATGTTGTACATAATAAAGAGTATTCTGTTATATAAGTTAGAATAATTATTCTAAAATCACTCATGACTTTCGGGCTTCTGGACTTGGATCTCTTACGTATTTTTACGTGGATAATACTCTCTTCAAGTTTCAAAGTAAACAATCGTTATGTTTCTCAACTACGTATAAATTAAGTATGGGAAAAACCGTCACCATTACGGTAACATTTATCGACTACGTTCCATTCTTCCATAGCACGACCGCAACACATGATTACAGTTTAAAATCATCATAATTAATCTATGGTATGTACAACAAAGGCTAAATCACAGGTTACACACATAATTGATACACACATAATTATTTATTTATGATGTTTGGCATTCGACACGTGTAGTCGATTAAATATTCATATTATGATATCGATAATGAGGTGTACATCACTATATCGCAGTGCGCTCAGCTGAATGTTGTACGTTTGTTTGACCGCCATCTTGCTTAATTGTTTTTGTTTACTAAAACTTTAATCTCATTTCATCGGCTCTTTAGTCAACTGAGGCCGCTTGAACTTATCCCGCGGGGTGAGTTGACCTAATGAATGTTTTGAATCGGGCAACTGATCCCACAGATACAAGTACAGACACGAAAAAAGTGTTAGACATTAGATTTACGAAAGCGAGTTGGTTTGATAGTAATAACACCCAAAATCAAAAGAAAACCAGAAAACAGAATCGCTAGCCTTTTCACAACTTTGTTGGGATCAGCTTCCAGTCTAACCGGATGCAGCTGAATACCTTTATTTTACATGGACCGACTTCCTATAAGAGCGGAAATTCTCGTAATTAAAATGGAACTAACGTTCACAGTCTGAAGGCCAATTCTCGTAATCTAAAACGTTCAAAATCTTGTCGTAGTCGCATCTCGGCGACAAACAACTGTCAAAATGTAGGGAAATTAGAGGGAGGAACGTTCACAGTTTGATCTCAGTCTCAATCTGTCAAAAATTCCTCTAATTCCCCTACATTTTGACAAGTTTTTGACATTTTTTTTGGCGTTGAGATGACACTGCGACTAGATTTTGAACGTTTTAAATTACGAGAATTGGCCTTCTGACTGTAAACGTTCTTAAAATTACGAGCATTGCCCCCCTGATCTCTGTGTCAATCTGTCAAAAATACCTCTAATTTCCATAAATTTTTGACATTGATTGTCGCTGAGATGAGATCGCGACTAGATTTTGAACGTTTTTAATTACGGGTCATCCTTCATTTTTCACCCAATCCAAAGGAAAGATGTATGTCTGTCCTTTAGTCTGTGTCTTTCTCTAAAAAGTTTCTTTTTTTTTCATTCATTCTCTTTGCCGGTTTGACAATAGTGACATCTAATGACTTTCTACGAAAACATGTTCTCATGTGAACAGAATCACGCTAGTTATCCAACAAAGAGAAATACATGGATATTTAGACAGAGCGTCCCAATTTTACCTTTTACGAAATTCATTACTAGTTCATAACACACTAGATTTTCGACTCTATCCTCGTTAGTAAAGGTTGATTTTTCAATGTGTGCGAAATTGGGTTGTGATTTCGATTTTGCAATGTGCTTTATACTGTATTTTCGCGGTTAGTCGCAATTTGAAGATAGTTAAATCTAAGTAGGGTTTGGTAACGTAAAATGAGGTTTGTATCAAAATGGATGTGGAATACTTATAATATCTATCTGTATGTAATTGTGCGAGATCATCATCATCTGCCTAGTCTTTTCCCAACTATGTTGGGGTCGGCTTCCAGTCTAACCGGATGCAGCTGAATACCAGTATTTTACATGGAGCGACTGCTTATCTGTATGTAATTGTGCGAGATGCAGGACAGAATCATTTTCCCATAGAATTCAGCGTTGAACACCACGCTTACTCTCTAGGTGATGTCTCAAATGACTGCTGAACGGTCCCGGTTCCATTTCCTGGTCAACAAGTGTTATTGGGTTTTTCCATCTGGAATTTCTCAGAAGTAACCCGGAATCTCGGAGTCTAAAGCAAGAAATCCGCAGTTTTGGTCGCAGTCCGGAGCCCAAACTAAGAATGAATGACAACACGTTTTGACAGTTGTCCCTTCCGGCGATGTGTTTTTGGCCGTTCGAAAAATTGAATTTGTCACTTTCACGTGGAGCCCTGACACAGCTAGAAGGCGTCGCGGCAGACCCCGTAGAAGATGGCGGGGTTAGCTGGACAAAACAAACGACCAGTGGTCCACTTTAGCCCTGGATCGAAAGAGCTGGAAGTCATGGGCCTTTGCCCAGAAGTAGGATGATGCAGGCTAACAGTAACTTGTTTTGACGGATCAACTAATTTCGAACGGGTGCGTATCTTCTTTGTTCGACTAAGTAGACTGGTTGGTGGCAATAGGTTCGCATAAACGTGAAACATAGTTCTGTGCCGATCCCATCGTGGAATATGTGGTATGATGTGATATTATTAAAACGCATTTCAGTGACCTTTGTATCTGATAAAGAAATGGCGCATCAAATTCCCGTATGCCACGAAAAGAATACCCACTAATTAGATAAATTAATTCTTATTACTTTCAAGAATTAGATAACCCAATTTTTCTGTTCAAGATGAACAGTTACTTGATAACCTTTCACCTTTTGGGAACGCCGTCGTTGCGCAGAAAGATGGGTTCAGAATTGATAAAGTAAATACAGCTTCTTGATACGTGGTTTCAAATAGCGTCATAGTCTGGGTGATAGTCTGTCTGGAGTTCAAAATCAATGTCTAACCTTTTCTAATATTTTGGGGTTGCCGAATACCAGTATTTTACATGAAGCGACTGCCTATCTGACCTCCACAACCCAGTTCCTAGGTAATACGATAAGACTGGTTGTCAGGCTTTCGGGCTTCTGATGACCCGTAACGACTGTCAAAGATCCACGAATGACAGCAGGGAACAATGGCTTAACGTGGTTTCCGAGGCACTAAGAGGGCTCGGTTTGTAAAGATGGTCAACGATCCACGGACCAAGCGCGGCAAGCATAGCTTAACCTGATCGATCGAACCATGTGGCTGTTATTACAGCCCGATTTAAACTTTATGGCGGCTGTGAAGTGCGCTTCTTGCTGCGCAGTACCTCACCCCTCACTCCCGCCGACACGTGTATTTGTTACTGCACAGCGACTCGCCTCGAGAGGGGCCCGTAGCTAAATAATAACAGCCGCACAGGTCGATCGGTCAGGTTAAGCTACGCTTGCCGCGGTTGGTCTGTGGATGGGTGACCATTTTTACATACCGAGACCCGTCCGTGCCTCGGAAAGCACGTTAAGCCGTTGGTCCCGGCTGTCATTCGTGGATCTTTGACAATCGTTACGGGTAGTCAGAAGCCCGAAAGTCTGACAACCAGTCTTACCAAGGGGTATCGTATTACCCAGTAACTGGGTTGTGGAGGTCAGATAGGCAGTCGCTCCGTGTAAAATACTGGTATTCAGCTGCATCCGGTTAGACTGGAAGCCGACCCCAACATAGTTGGGAAAAGGCTAGGCAGATGATGATGCTTATTTGGGTTAGGGTTTGAGCTTTGTACATAGGCGTTATTCTTACCGTGAAAAACTGTCCCCGCTCTGTCACAGCGTGTCATTGACTGGCGCGTCATGGAGGAGGTGGAGACCTACTCCGACCATCGGTATATCCGATTTGATGTCTCCACCCAGACCTCTAGCGCGCTGGTCCGACAGGCCCCGAGTGGTCCGCGTTGGGCGCTGAAGCAGCTGGACCGGGAGCTCCTCCTGGAAGCCTCGATCGTGCAGGCCTGGGTGTCTTCACCGGACAGGCCTGCTGATATCGACGATGAGGCGGAGTGGTTCCGGGAGGCCATGTCCGAGATATGTGACGTGGCAATGCCCCGAGTCCGGCCAGGATGCGCCCGACGCCGGGTGTACTGGTGGTCGCAGGAGGTGGAGGCGTTGCGCAAGGCGTGCGTTGACGCGCGACACCGGTACACCAGGCACCGCAGGCTCCGCATCCGCCCTCCGGATGCGGAAGCCACAGAGGCGGAGCTGTACGAGGGGTACAGAGCGGCGAAGACCGCCCTCAGAGAGGCTGTCCAGCGGGCCAAGGATGCGGCCCGCGAGGAGATGCTGGAGACTCTGAACAGAGATCCATGGGGGCGCCCTTACAAAATGGTGCGGAATAAACTCCGCACCTGGGCCCCCCCGCTGACTCAGAGTCTCCGCCCACAGCTGGTGGAGGAGGTGGTGAGCGCTCTGTTCCCTTCGCGGGGGGAGCATACTCCCCCGCCTATGGCTCCGCCACTGGCGGTGCCCGAAGCGGACCACGCGGACGACGACGACGACACCCCTGAAGTGACCGGGGTAGATCTGAGAGCGGCGGTAGGCAGGCTGAAGGCCAAGAACACCGCCCCAGGACCCGACGGCTTGCCGGGTAAAGCCTGGGTCCTGGCCTCGACGGCTCTCGGGCCTCGACTGGAGGCGCTCTTAAGCGCATGCATGGAGAGAGGCCAGTTTCCGCTCCGTTGGAAGACGGGGAAGCTGGTCCTCATTCAGAAGCCAGGGCGCCCTGCGGACTCTCCGTCCGCATACCGGCCCATAGTGCTGCTCGACGAGGTCGGCAAGCTCTTCGAGAGAGTAATTGCGGGCCGCCTCGTCGGGCACCTGGTGGGGACTGGGCCGGATCTTGCGGATTGCCAGTTTGGCTTCCGCAAGGGGCGCTCGACGGTGGACGCCATCATGCGCGTGAGAGCCCTCACGACGGGGGACGCGGTGTCCCGGGGTGGGGTGGTCGTGGCGGTGTCACTCGACATCGCCAACGCGTTCAACACCCTGCCCTGGAGCTGCATTGGGGAGGCACTCCGGTATCACCGGGTGCCGACCTACCTCCGTCGAGTAGTCGGGGCGTATCTGACGGACAGAGCCGTCATCTACCCCGGTCGCGACGGGAACTGGAACCGGCGAGAGATGTCGTGCGGTGTCCCACAGGGATCGGTTCTGGGGCCGCTCCTGTGGGACATCGGTTACGACTGGGTGCTGCGGGCCGACCTCCCTGAAGGCGTCAGCGTAGTTTGCTACGCTGACGACACGCTGGTCCTGGCGCAGGGGAGGTCGCATCAGGCGGCGGCCGACGCGATGACACGCGGGGTTGCGATAGTCGTGGAAAGGATCCGGCGGTTGGGTCTCGAGGTGGCATTGCACAAGTCCGAGGCCATGTCCTTTCATGGGCCTCGGTACGGGCCACCTCCAGGATCCCAACTAGTGGTAGGAGGGGTTCACATCGGCGTCGAGACCACGATGAGGTACCTGGGTCTCGTCCTCGACAGCCGATGGAACTTCGTCGAGCACTTCCGACGTTTGGCCCCCAAACTGGAACGGGCCGGGGCCGCCCTAAAGCGGCTCTTGCCCAACCTGAGGGGGCCAAACGCCTCCTGCCGGAGGCTTTACGCGGGGGTCGTGCGGTCCATGGCCCTATATGGGGCCCCGGTATGGGCGCGTTCACTGCGGCTACGAGCCGCACACTACCTGAACGCGCCCCAAAAGGTGGTAGCCATAAGGCTAATCCGGGGCTACCGCACGATCTCGGGCGAGGCAGCAAGCCTCCTTGCCGGACTGCCGCCATGGGATCTGGAGGCGATAGTGCTCGCGCGCCTGTATGATTGGCGCGCGGAGGCACTACGCCAGGGGGAAACTCCGCATCCGCGGCAAACCGCGGCGGAGCGGACGAACCTCCGGCGCGATCTCATGGCGGCATGGAAGGAGCGACTATCGCAACCCAGCGCAGGGCACGCCACGATAGCGGCGGTAAGACCCCTCTTTGAGGAGTGGCTAGAGAGACGTCACGGCGTTCTCACCTACCGCCTGACGCAGGTCCTCTCCGGACACGGATGTTTCGGGAGGTTCCTGCACATAATCAGGCGGGAGGAGACGCCCGGGTGTCACCACTGTCAGGATCGCCCAGAGGACACGGTGGAGCACACGGTGGAGGTCTGCCCTGCTTGGGCAGAGCACCGCCGTGTCCTCGTAGAGGCGATCGGCAGCGGCGGCGACCTCTCGCGTCCGGCCCTGGTTCAAGCCATGGTCCGGGGCGAGAGGGAGTGGGAGGCAGTCACCTCCTTCTGCGAAGCAGTCATGCTAGCGAAGGAGGTGGCGGGGTGGGCGAGAGAACGCGCCTTGCGCACCTCACGCCTCAGCCGCCGCGGGAGACGCTCCGGGCGTCGGGAGCCGCGTGACGACTCCCGGCCACCGTAGGCGCGGGCGGCGTAAGGACACGTAACCGAGGCAGTTAAAGTTAACTGCTAAGAAATGTAACCGTTTAGTATTTTATAGATGTGAGTCATCGCGGGTTTTTGTTTGGTTAATTATGATTGATGATAGGAATTGCTGATATCGGGATGCTATTAAAGCTCCGGTTTCTTAGAAGAATGGTGGCTGCCGCACTTTACCGGCAAATGACGTGACTGTAACGTTAGTGAAAGTAAGTTGGTGTGTTATCCTAGCGTTTTTTGACACCGTAAAGTCAAACGCCATTGCCATCATTTTCATGACACTCGTCACTGCGGCTGTTATGTGGCGGCCGCCGCTCTCCTAAGACAACGTTTACTTTAAATGGATGAGGCGGCAGCAGCTCAGCTAATAATTCAGCCGAAAGACGACCACTGCTGGCCTAGGCTCAAGCATTGCTCCAACAAGCGGTCTTGTGCCTCAATCATCCAACGCCCTGTCACCTTCCGAGGGACCAATGGCTTAACGTGCTTCCCAAGGCAAGGGATCTCGATAATGTAATAGATGGTCACCCATCCATGGACCGACCTCGGCAAGCGTTGCTTAACCTCGTATATCGATTCGTGCGGCTGTTATTTTGCCAAGTGCAAGACAGCTAAGTTATGAGCTATTCTCAGAAGAAGATGAACCCAAGATTACGAATCCCTAGTTCAAACCAAAACGTGTTTGCTTACAAAAACAGTAAGTCGAAACTCTAAACATGTTTATAGTCTAAAATCATCTTGCAGTTCTATGAATAGAACCGGTCAAGCGTGTTTTTATTGGATATATGATGTTTTTGGCCCCATAACTTTATTTAGCACGCAGAATTTTAAGTAACTCTCTCGACTGTTTCGAAGATTTTGACACAATTGTGCACTGACACTGACATTTTTGAGTTGTGACGATTTAAAAATGACAGGCTCATGACACAATCTAGCTTTGTCTCTGGAATCAAAATTAAGTCATTCAAATTAGGCTGAGAATCAGCATTTTTCGAACGTCAAAATTACAAAAGACTTTCCCCCAAAACGCCCACCCTTTACCACTTCCTAGTACTTTCGCTGGGAGGAAGAAGGGGCGCAACAAACTCCCCAGCAAATAATTGATTGTATAGCATCAGAATTGCAACGCAACTTTGATGCCTTAGTGAGTAGCGGTTGAGTACGGTGCTCAAATACACGGGTCGTTGGCTACCATCAACGGCTACAGTTGCCTCTGACGGTGACGCGGGTCAACCAAGTTTTCACAGTGAGATTTTTACGTAATAAATCGACTACAGCTGAGTGAAAATCTAGTTGCAAGATATTATAGTAATTATAGAAATAGTGACAGGTCGAGCCTTCATAGTATTTTCAACGCTTCAATGAGTCGAAACAAAAGTGAAACTCTATGGGAACCTCGGTGATCTAAAACTCCACTAGTGCACTTTTTACTTGCACTACTTACATTGGAGCAAAAGAGGGTAATGTGTTTTGCGTGTTTTACAAAAGTGATATGTTTAAAACTTGAGGATTAGGTAACCGATTGCAGTATAGTGCAGTTGGTTGACTAGCTTTTGTCTGCGGTTTTGCTTAGTGGTTTTGAGTAATCGAAAATTTCACCTACAAGATTGGCATTGCATTGATGATCTATGAATAAGGCGTTTGAGCAAGTTGAACGATGTCCAATCAAATTTGAATTAGTCTACTTAATCTAGCCACCAACGAAAGTCAAGTTTTTTGAACAATCTTTCGTCAATTATATGGCACGATTGACGCCGGATCGATGTCGTATTACCGACGTACAGACGCCAGCACATCAAGCTACTACAATCTGTCAATTTTTTTTAAATATATTTTCAACTTTATCGCTAAAGCATTTAGGTTCAAGGTTGATTGGGAAATTTTGACAGTTTCGGGTAGCATGACCTGCTGGCGTCTGTACATCAATTCAGGTTAGGTATAGCGACAATATGCCCAACAACTGGTTGAGAGTAGCCGAAGATCGAACTAAATGGTGAGCGATTGTCGAGGCCTATATCCAGCAGTGCTATTGGCTGATGATGAGGATGGTCGACGTTGATCAATAAACGTCGATCTTGTAGGTGTTTTGTAACAGCCTGTACTTAATACATCCCAGACCGATTTCGGTTACATCCTCCCATACAACTTATTAACACAGTAATTTGAAAATATTGTAAAAGCCAATTAGTTTTAAAAGAGTAACCGTGGAGTTTCTTGCCGGCTCTCTTCAATACGAAACGACCAATTAGAACTGTGCGCCTAGCTTCTGACTTTTCATAAGTGCCCATGTAAGTTTATGTGAGATAAAATCTTTTGATTTTGGTGACTATTTTTGTTTCTGACGAGGATAGATTGCTCGATTTACGAGTAAACACCCTGTATTATATTACAAGAAGATAATTTTTGCATTACAACATTTTCATTCCTTAGTGACAATAACAATGTCAATAAATATTAGATCACGTTTCTATAAATTATAATTACATCAGCCATATTAATAGCGTGGGAATAGACATTGATATCTGATTCTCGACTTAGTGCACATTAGTTAAGATTCTGATAAGGAAGGTTTGTTCTAATTCAGTTGTAGAAGAAATTAGGTCAATATGTGCTCAGATCGGCTCGAGGGGTTTGTGGCTAAGTAATAACAGCCGCACGGCTTCAACCGAAGGTTAAGCTACGCTTGCCGCAGTTGGTCCGTGGATGGATACCCCTCCGTGCCTCGGAACGCACGTGAAGCCGTTTGTCCCGGCTATCATTCGTGGATCTTTGACAGTCGTTACGGGTCGTCAGATGTCGAAAATCTGACAACCAGTCTTACCAAGGGGATCGTTTTACTCAGTAACTGGGTTGTGGAGGTCAGATAGGCGGTTGCTCCATGTAAAATACTGGTATTCAGCTGTATCCGGTTAGACTGGAAGCCGACCCCAACATAGTTGTGAAAAAGCCAGGCAGATGATGATGAACTCATACATAATGATGACTCTATAATGTTCCCACTGCTGGTCCGTTATATACCACGCGGGCCCAGTGCGGGTTGGTAGATATCACATGTCTTAGAATTTTAAATTATATTATGTATGTAAGATTATGTTCTATTGCGATGTAATTCAAAATATGCGGAATTTTTAACTATAATATGGTTGTGTAAACTGGAATCTAATTAAAAATGTTGTTTTTGCAACGTATTTTTTATAATAACTGTCTGAAATACTAACATAGTTTCTATGCGGAATAAGGCGCAATTTATATCGTGATTATTTTAATTTGAATGCCTCTCAAGTGTTTTTAATTTATTTGTACATATGTTTACATACAAGATACAGAATAAGCAAGCTGAAATGGCAATAGGCAGCCATATTATCCGTAGAGTAGAACCACGGAGTAGAACCAATGACCGTTGGGGTAGACGTGTTCTAGAGTGGACTTAGGCTAGGTGGAGCGACGATCTTCACAGGGTGGCTGGTAGCAGCTGGATGAGACGATGAGAGTTGACGAGAATCGAGCTGAATGGCGTGCTATTGACGGCACGGTTGGCGCAGTGGTTAAGCGATTGACTGCTGCGCTGCGTGTCGCGGGTTCGATTCCCACACGGAACAAATATTTGTATGACCTACATGTATTTGTTCCGAGTCTGGGTGTTTTTCTATCTATAATATGTATGTATTTACAAAAAAAAAAATGTATATAAGTAGTTTATCAGCCATCTTGTTACCATAACACAAGCATTAGGTTGCTTAGCTTGGGACTAGATGGCGCTGTGTGAAATGTCCAGGGATAAAAAAAAAAAAGAAAATTGGAGAGGCCATGTCCAGCAGTGGACTGCTGTAGGCTGATGCTGATGATAATACAAGAGACGAAACTAAAATGGTTCATGTGTCTGTAATTTAATTACACCGGCAACCATACCGTTCAAACCGGGCCATAGCAGCACTAATTGGCGGCAAAAATGACAGTACTTGTCAGAATTGACAAAATATTGAGCGCTCTATGGCTCCGATTTTATTTGTTTGCTAGGCAAAGGCATCAAAATCTACACAGCCATGTCGCAACTTAAACCCACTAGTCTAGCGACGGAATACAGCATGCATTAGTTTATCTCACGATCCTAAAACGTAAGTCACTATGTCAACACACCTTTTAGTTATTTTATTCGAATATCCTGCATTGTTCCTTATACAATGCAGTTTTAGTAATAAAACACTAAAATTACTTGCAAATGTATGGAGCAATATATGTAGAACATGGAATAGCTATCAAAGTGAGCGGTTTCGCGCGCAAATCGTGTATTCGAATTTAGAATTTGAATAACATAAGGGTGTTCCGTTTATGCAATCATGTTTAAGTGATGTGTTCTTTATTTAAATTCGTTGATTTTGTTGCTAAATCGGTCCCCAGATTTAGAACCTTCGATATCTAATTTCGACATGACAAAGTTTTGTGACGTCATTTGACGCTAACTATTGTGCCCGCAATTACATAAGTATTGGTCACTGCACTGTCTTAAGGAACCGTACGATGGATAAAAAGTAGCATATGTATATGTAAAGGAACCTCAAATAATTCCCATACTTAATGCATTCCAAAAAATATTAACACTAATCCTACTTAATCACACTAATATTATAAAGGCGAATCTTTGTGAGTGAGTGTGTGTGTGTTTGTATGTTTGTTACTTCTCCACGCTCAAACGGCTGGACCAATTTTGATGAAATTCGGTACACAAATAGTTTATATATAACCAGGATTAACACATAGGATACGTTTTATCCAGATATTCCCACGGGATCGAAATTTATGCGGGTAAAACCGCGGGGCGCAACTTATCCTACTATCCTAGTAATATTATAAACGTGAAAGTGGATGGATAGATGGATGGATGATGGATGTTTGTTACTCTTTCACGCAAAAACTACTGAACGGATTTGGATAAAATTTGGCACACAGATAGTTTATAACCAGGATTAACACATAGGATACGTTTTATCCAGATATTCCCCCGGTATCAAAACTTATGCGGGTAAAACCGCGGCTGCAGCTAGTATAATGGTAGCTTTCTTTTGATAACCCCGAATAACCTAGTTCTAGCTTGGTTACGCACTTCGAAAACGTCAGAAAGTCAAAAAGAAGCTCAATTAGTTTAAAAAAGTGTACAAGAAGCCCAATAAGTTTTTAGAATTTAATTGATTTAAAAAAGCCATCATTAAAGAAAGAAAAATGTAAAACAACATCAACAAGAACAAACAATTAATTAGAACATCACTAAGTTTTTAAATGATCAATGAAATATTTCCGATAAAAAGTTTTCGAAATTCTAAATTGGAGGGGACTTCCTCGGTCCTAATTTATTTCTTTAGCAATATTCAAGGAATCACTTACGAAATCAATACTGAACATAAATTTTTATCCTTATATGAGCAAAAACAATCGGTTTTACGCTAGGTAATAGGCAAAGGTGCTTTTTACTATAAAAAACCTGTTTGCTTGCGTCTTGTTTACAAAAACTTCTGTACCTCTAAAGAATTTGAATGTCGACGAACCTATTAAAATAATTATGTAGAGAAATATCGCTTGTGTACAATATTTACATCGTCCTCCGATCATCTTCCCGTGTGTGCGTGTCCTCCAAAAGTTAGTTGACATTTTCTCCACGGGTCCCAATTCTGTATTATTCCCCGCGAAATCTTACCACGTGCAAACCACGTCAATATCGTGTCTTGTTAACGGCAAGGAATCGAAATGTCAACCGTACGGACAACATGTATTTTGACGATTCAAACCACGCCATTGTGTCATAGAGAATACGTTGATAGCAGATGTGATTAACTAAGGAATTGACGTGGTTTAGAAGGATGACATTTATTATGACTTTTAAAAACTTTTTTGCAAAAAAAAAAACAACCGACTTCCAAATACGACACTACAAAGTGAAAAATAACTTTAATTTCGGAATTCGGTGTCGTTGGGTTCGCATTTTCGTTGTTTGCCACTGACTTCCGAAATTAAAGTTATTTTTCACTTTGTAGTGTCGATTTTGGAAGTCGGTTGTTTTTATTTTTCACTTTTAAATTGTAATTTTTACCAGTAATTTTGGTTTAAAAACCAAACTACTGAACCGATTTTGATGAAATTTCTATGGGACCACTTCAGAAGTATCTCCTTTCGAACAAAAAAAGAATTTTGAAAATCGGTCCACAATTGGCGGAGTAATCGCGTAACAAACACACAAAAAAAAAACATACCGTCGAATTGAGAACCTCCTCCTTTTTTGAAGTCGGTTAAAAAAAAAAAATATAAATAGATACGCACGGCTACACATCAAGCTATACAAAACCAGTATAAGCTGACCTCTGATTGTACGAAAACCTATACAAAGCGAGGTCAGCTAAAACTGGAAGAAATATAAATAGCTTGATGTGTCGCCGTGTGTACGCCTAATAACTTGATTATTTTTTATAAGTCATAGGTAAAAACGATATAGCAATTCAAACATTTGGATCAGTATAATTTTAAATTATAATGTGGTGCCGGTGGTGCGTCACAGCTGTAGTGAAAAAATGTCAACTAACTTTTAGAGGTTGGTATATTCTAAGATGATACAGAAGAGATATAGTAAAAGTATATTCTTACTTATGTCTTCTGGGGAGGGGCTTGTGGCTAAGGAATAACCGCCGCACGGGTCGATCGATCAGGTTAAGCTACGCTTGCCGCGGCTGATCCGTGGATGGGTGACCATCCTCACATACCAAGACCTCTCCGTGCCTCGGAAAGCACGTTAAGCCGTTGGTCCGGCTGTCATTCGTGGATCTTTGACAGTCGTTACGGGTCGTCAGTAGCCCGAAAGTGTGACAACCAGTCTTGCCAAGGAGTATCGTATTACTCAGTAACTGGGTTATGGAGGTCAGATCGGCAGTCTTTCCATGTAAGATACTGGTATTCAGCTGCATCTGGTTAGACTGGAAGCCGACCCCAACATAGTTGGAAAAAGGCTAGGTAGATAATGCCTTATGTCTTCTGGGAACATTTAACGATCTTCTTAGCGTGTCAGTGGCACTTTAAATAGAATCACACACACCTTCTGGGCCCTAATTCACTATGAACACTCAATGATTCCATATTTCAAAACCATTTCAATTCCTTAGCTAATCACGCCAACCTCGCGTTTATTTCGCGCGGATTCGGTCATTCAGTCATAAAGACTACGGCCCCAGTAGCTTCCATCAGTTCCTGTATCGTGCAGGCAACAGAACACGCAGGACACGATATTAAGTGACTCATTTAACAATGAAATAGCCGTCTGTTCGGTGGATTGACCATGAAACATGTACTATCGCCAAAACCTACATCTGGGGATTTACCACCAGCTCTTATAGCAGGGCAGAAGTTTAACTGCACTGCTTTTTTGTTCTACGACTAAGTACAAAAAAGCAGTAACGCACGGGATTTTAAATTATCCCGTGCACATGATGACCACAGCTGTATCCGTAAGTAAAACAAAAGAGGATCCCTTTTAGGTCGACTAATAATATGCGCTGTAAGCAGAAATAGTCCTTACGGTGGTCAGATATAGATTTTGGCGATAGTACAGGTATCATCATCACCTGCCCTTCTTTCTATTTATTTAGGATCGGTCAGCATGTCTTCTTGTTCCAAACATGTCTCTCTATCAGCTGTCATCTCAGTAGTGACCTCTTTTCCAGCCATGTCATCTTTCACACAATCCATCCATCGTTTATATGGTCTACTTCAAGAACTATCTATCATCACCATCATTTCAGCCGAAAGACGTCTTTTGCTGGACAAAAGCCATCCCCAAACGTCGCCATCGACAGATCCTGTGCTTCTCGCATCTAAAGATTACCTCTGTGTCCATCATCTGCTTAGCGTTTTCCCAACTGTGCTGGCGTCTGCTCATTTTACATGGAGCGACTGCATATCTGACCTCTCCACAACTCGGTTGCTGGGTAATACGATGTTGGTAAGACAGGTGGTTAGACTTTCGGGGTTCTGACGACCGATTGGTCCTCCCCTACTTTTCCATACAGCCATCGGTGATGACCTTATGACTGCGTCAGTGAGTGCAGTTCACGAAGCCTGATTTTTGGGCCAGACATGTTATATATGAACTTTTTGCTATCGATACCGAATGCACCCCGAGAGATAGGCAAAGATCGTCACGCACGGGACGCCTGAGGGAGAACATCGCCGTCGAGGTAGACCACGATGAAGGTGACGATCTGGTAACGTTTGCAGGGCCAACATGGACAGAGACCGCACAAGACGAGGAGGTTTGAAAGGAAAAAGTAGGCTTTGCCCAGCAGTGAGCAATATATGCTAAAAAAAAAAAACGCTAAGCAGAAGATTCGTAGTCATACTCAAAACTTTTCTAAATATTTCAAAAATGTTAACTGGAGATCTCTAAAAAATATATTCAGTATCCTTATAAAATTCATCGGAATCAAGGTAGGAAAATTGATAGCAGTATCCTCAATGGTTATTTTAGTCACTAACAAAAAATATGCTTTTGAATATTATTATCCTTATACAAATATACTTGAGATAATTTTAATCTTTATCGTTGGGATGGCAACGCAATTCATACTTAATATAATATTGATACTAGTATTGCAGCCGATTTATTCTGTTAAAGACTGACACCCGTGTATTCTGTAAAAATCTCACCGTGAAAACTCAATTGTGACGATACCTACTCCCTAGTATCAGGTGTAGTGATAGCAGTGCAATTCTGTAACCATCTCACCGTGAAAACTCAGGTGAAATGAGCGTGGAGTGAGCTGTCATTCCAACTAATACTAGGTATTGACACTATTGACAGCTCACTCTAAGCTCACTTCACCTAACTTTTCACGGTGAGATTTTTACAGAATCGATCGGCAGCTCACTTTCAAGCTCACTTCATCTTAGTTTTCACTTTGAGATTTTTATATAAAAACAACCTCCTGCGGGGTAATTGCGTGACACACTATTAGTAGCGATGGCTTTAATTTGAACAGTTCCACAACATTCATTGCGTTATTTACGTTGTTGAGCAGATACATTTGGGTGCAGATATGACATAGTTACGTCATCTTGACCACCATCAATATTTACTGCTTTGTCGATAGATAAATCTCAGACCACCCATTAAGACCACACTAGATATCCTAACAAAATACCTATGACTTATTTCCCATATTGTTCTCGTCACCTAATAAGGAAAAACGTGACAATAACGATACTGCCTCAGTGAACTCGACACAGGTTATCGTTATACGGTCGGAGTGCAATTACTTTGAAGGAGGACATGACACATCACTCTGACGTCACAGGTAGTCTAGGATACCTATCCTAGAATACTAAGGTCGGACTGTAATCTTTACATTATGTTCAAACCGATTATATCCCGAAAATGATAAAGTAATAACAGAAGGACAATTCTAGTAATTTTAAGAACTATAAAACTGTTTTAGCAAATACAAAAAAATACTTTGATTCGTTCACAACATTACTGAAACGACTTTTAACACTGTTTCGAGCTATTCAATGTGTTCAAGCGTTCCAATAAGCCACATTATGAACGATCTTAGTCTCAATCGGTCAAAAATATCTCTAATTTCCCTAAATTTTTGACATTGATTGTCGCCGAGATGAGATTGCGACTAGATTTTGAAAGTTCTTAATCACGGGAATAGGTCTTCTGATGTTTTGGCGCGCTCGCTGTTCACAAAACTCATGTTCTAATTTCAAACAGCTGTCAAAATTCTACATCTGTTTATGGCTTGTTCCAATTGTGAAGAGACAATGACAGTTCGTTTAAAGTAGTAGGTACAATAAAAACTACAACTAAAAATGTTATATTCTAAATTCATTTGTTTCTAGGGCAAGTAAAAGCATTTCTAAGGTTTCATTAGAAATAGTATGTGTCATAACGACTACAAATTGATTGGACTAAAGTCCTAGAAAGAACTCAGGGCGGATTTCACTTGAAAACTCGCAGACTCTCACTTTTTTTTTCGGGGGGGAACCTACAAACGGTGCCCGGTCTTTGAGGATAAAACCAGCGAGTGAGGGATTTTTACCTCACTAAAACCGAATATCATTCATTAGTTAACCGTCTGCTTTTATCCGAATTAATTTGAGGTAAAATTAATAATTTGTGTCAGCCTGCTTCCTACTAATATTATAAACGCGAAAGTTTGTGAGGATGGATGGATGGACGCATGGATGTTTGTTACTCTTTCATGCGAAAACTACTGAACGGGTCAGATACAGTCGTTTTTGCGTGAAAGAGTAACAAACATCCATCCATCCATCCTCACAAACTTTCGCATTTATAATATCAGTAGGATGGATTAAAGTTAAGTGACGTTTGTAACGTCAAAAATGTATGATGAAACAGTCTCTAATCACTACTTAACTTTAAGCAACGTTTATGAATAAAGGGTTATTCTTGCTCCAAAGATTTGCATGTAAAACCTACGTATGTATAAAAACTGCTTATCTCCAGTATTCCTTCGGCAAAGGATAGTTTGCAATAACCTAGTCTACTCGGCGTCCGGCGGTGGTGTGCGTGTGTGTTATGCAAGTTATAGTGATGTGCCTTATCGATTATCGTGGGTAACTTGAGATGGGATCATTATTTGTGAGCAGTAAAGGTTAGATTCAGACCTTGGTAATATTGTCTTTGGTATAGGAATCTTTAATCGGTATAGTCCTGCCTTTTATACTGATTTTTGAGGTAATAATAAAAGTTGCCGAATTCGTGTTCGGCTGATGGCAATAAGTTCGCCCCTATAACATGGGACTTAAATATAACTGATGAAATGTGGGTATACTACAGGTACACCTCTGTAATACAGGTGTGATGTTATCAGTGTAAAAGTCTTCAATGAAGCAAAGGTAATATGCCGGGATCGTAGCAGGTGGCGTTCTATAGTTTCTGTTTACCCCTCCCCTTGCGGAAAAGGCTTGAGTTTATAAATGTGTAACTATGTAATAAAAGTCTTTCTGTCCATGTTAATCAATGGTTATCTCAGTATTTTCATCTTGTTACAAATGAATATTCTGTGGACATTTCAATATAAAACAATTTTTAATGATCCAATGAATCCAATGGAGAGATCCTTCCCGTGGGTTCCGAAGAGATATAACATGCATAAGTCATCATAATTTTACTGCCTATATCCAAATTATTTTGGGGTCTGCGCAACTCTTCTTCCATACTGCACCATGAGCCGTCATCTCCAGATCCAGTCTGTCCCTCGCTGCTCTCCCCCAGCGACGCCCTAAGCCGAGGTCCGTACCCCACAGAGGTGCCCTTAGTGTGTAGTCGCTTAGTTTATAAGTTTTGTGCCCTGCCTGTAGGCCTTAATATATAAAGGCATCCACAGCATACTCAGGTTAAGCAGCCGACGATGTGATAAGAGATGCCATACCCAAAAAAATCCTAAATTATCTTTTAGACAATTTATCCACCCTTCGTTTCAAACTTTTACTACTATCGGGCACAATTTCATCCCCTCATCAGACCAAAAAATCTGAAATTACTATGGTTCTGATAGGATGAAATATTAGAAGAAAATTAATCATAACAAACATGGTGTAGGCTATTGCAGTGTGTAAGCTCGGCACTCAATAACCGAAGTTAATAACAGCCATTATTTTTATTTTTACGACAGTAATTACCACTTTGATTAAATGTTCTAGAGATTGTGATAGTTAGTATTATTATTAATTTTTATTTTCCATTCATGTTAATTATGATTGTATTTAGCATTGATGGTGTTTAAAAATACTTAACTTTATCTTTTTTTCTTACAAGGCAACTAACTTACAAACTTCTAATACTAAATAAACTACAAATTATAAAAATATAATATACTATCTAAAACTATTAAAAAACTAAAATATTGCGTCGAAATATTCCTCCGCATCGCTGACGACTGGTAAATGTACCCAAGAGACTGGCGGCATTGCCACGTTGTATGGCAATGTCTCCTGCCTCTGGCTAAGGTAAAAGTCAGCCCTTGGGTCACGGGAAGTGTCAACCAGCCGTTTAGAGAGTTCATTGAACGATTGTTATCTTGGAAGACTTCTTGCTTTAAAAAAAATGGTTTGCAGACAGCTGTACTGCTGGGGAGTTTGTTGCGCCACTTCTTCTCAGCTAAAGTACTAGGAAGTGGTCAAGGACGGGCGTTTTTGGGAAACTGTCTTATGTCATTTTGACGTTCAGAAAATGCTAATTCTCTGCCTAGTTAAAATTTATTTTGTTTTTGCTAAAATTAGCTTGGTACCTGGAAAAGGACATAAATAAATTAATACTTTAAAAAAAAAGTTCATACTTGGCAACTTTGCACTCGGGTTATCGAGAGACCGAAGCCAATGGCTATGTAATAAAAATATAACAAAACACAGTTATGAAACTAGCGGACGGTTTCATTCCAATATTTTTATGTAAAACAAAAAACTATCAAATTACAACAAAAAATACTAAAAAGAGTTGTTTTATATAATAAATTTACAATAAAACATAGGTCGTTGAACGTTTACATAAGTATGAATAGTTAAAAAAAAAAATATCTAGAATTCAAACGGTATTGTTAGCATAAATCAAGACGGTATAGATTTTTATATAAACATACTTAAGATTCAAAGCTAATTTTAATATTTTGTAATTTAAACAGAAAAATAGAAACTTCTTAAAAATACATAATTATAATTTCTCAGTAGCAGCCAGGTATCTCGATTTCTGTCATATTTCGATATCTCGATAAAAGATTATAAAAGGTTGTAGTATTAAATGTTCTAAATATAGAATAAAGGAATAAAATTTGTAATTTTGCCCATAATTGTGTAATGGCTACGCAGGAACTCTTTTGAAAATAGTCCAAACCTTGTTTTAATCAAAGAACTTGCCTTAGAATAACTCTGTCAAAAAGTTTTTGAAAAAAATCAAGAGTAAAGACAAAATCAACAAAATATCTACGAGTATTTCATCTCTTCAAAAGACGTCATTTCTACTTATTACCGCAGCAACAAAAAAACAGTTAATACTTATTCAAATAACAAAATTATCGTCGCCAACTATCGAGCATGTGCCATCACTACGTTTGACAAGTGTGAATGAACGGCGTTCTGCGCGTGTGTGAGTAAGCGCCGTATCAGCCGGTACTAAGTACGGAACTTCGACGGCATCCGCATTGCTATAACGTAACAACCGCCATGCCATCATCAATTGAATGTAGACTTTATTTCTATTCAGATAAAGTTGTATTTAAATGTGTTGGTGTAAAGAAACAATGACAAACATTATTTTGTCGGATTCAACGTTAACTTCTTCGTGATAAGGTTGGTTATTGCATGCGTTTTGTAAGTTGTAGAGTAGTGTGTGGTCTACAAAGAAGATTGTGATCTATTTTTTGTGTGTTAGGGTATGGTTTAGTTCGTAGGTGTCTCTTTAAAACCAGATCCTTCAAGTAAGAACAGATGAACTGAGTTTATATCGGTAATGGTTGGATAGTTTGTTTTTCGGGGTTATTGCAATTTATTGTTAAATTAATTAATACCTACACGGTGTCTTAAAACTGCGTCCTATTTAATGTATTCAACCAAGGTCTTCTCTAAAATGGTTAAAAAATTTTTTTAAAAAGACTTGGGGAAACAAATTTAATGCACGTCTGGGCACTTGCCCAGGGCCCCGCGATTCATGGGGCCCCCTATTTCTGGGCAGCGTCGCAGGCGTCACAGCTATCAGAAGCAGGATACTAAAAATCTCGAGCTCACTTCTCTGGCTCTTGCATCCTAGATTCTCCAGCCCCACTAATCTAAAGTGTTCAGGGCCTCCACTAATTCGGGCCCTGACGTAACACTGGTTACACAAACCGTGCGAAGCCAAACACAAAAATAAAACGGCCCTAAGACCTCTATGACCTCTATATTTACGTATTGACAACACCTCGTGAGTGTTTCGGCCTTTCTTCTCAGATTAGTCAGATCGGGCCTGCGGGCGGAGAGTAATGGATAGCTCTCCGTCCGATCAGGACCAGGCCCGTGCCGGACGGCGTGTATGTGTTCCACACGCGCCTCAAAGAGATGTCAGCATGAGTGACGGGGCCCGATAGGGCCGAAGCCTGCTAGGGTAGCGGGATTGTCCGAAAGGGTTACCGCTGCCCTGGAACATAAAGGGCTAAGGAAGGAACACGGGTGGGTTTTAGTCAGTAAGAGTCTGACACTCCCTTCTGCTCCACCCAGAGCGGGAGGAGTCATTTGATGATTTGCCATTCTGAAAAAAAAAAAAAAAAAAGACTTGTCAGATAGGAAAAGCCGACCTCATCTAGTTTTTTTGAAATATGATAGACGTGTAAAAGTAATTGTGCTTTGTGCGTACTTACAAAAAAAAAAGTAACTAAAACGATCCGTTAAACATAAAAACACAACACAACATTTTTGTGTAACTTTAGATCACCTTGCAACGTCCTAAAAATTCTAGCTTACCTAGATACTTAATTAGCAACACTAAAATGATTATCACTAATTAGTAGTTACACAAAATAATATTCATTAATTGGTCATGTTCTCCGACATTCTGTTATTATCTTAAAATCTTTTTATTCTCAGTGTTGCCGTCATGATAATTAAATGTAATTTTAGTTGGCAACCCCGATTAGCTGGATGGACACACGGAAATGATTGCATCACTTTGTTGTGGTATGTGAATAGAATCAAGCTTAGTCCCTTGTGGGTTAGGCACATACAAAGACTACAAAATATCTGGGGACAAAGCAAAATAGATATTAAAATTCATGATACGCAATGGCAAGCATTCTCAATAATTTTCCGAAGCCAAAGGAAAAATAACATAAGATATTAACATGACGGCTGTATTCCCCGAAAGAGTTGGGCAGAGATGCAATTACAGTATACCTACCTACCCACATTTCGCAAGTTATGTTTTTAAGTCCCATGTACAGACGCCAGCAGGTCAAGCTACCCGAAACGGACAAATTTTCCCAATCAACCTTGAACCTTAATGCTCTAACGATAAAGTTGAAAATATATTAAAGAAATTTGACAGATTGTAGTAGCTTGATGTGCTGGCGTCTGTAATAGGGGGGGAGAGCCTATTGCCAGCAACCGGACACGAATCTGGACTCCAGGCTGCTATTGAGAAATTCCAGATGGAAAAACCCAATAACACTGCGCGACCTGGAAGTCGCACCCAGGACCTCATGCTCGGCAGTAGCGCTTTTACCACTAGACCAAAGAGTCAAGCAAAGAATCTTGCAAATCCTACTTCCTTTATAAACGCTAAAGTGTATGAGGATGGATGGATGGATGTTTGTTACGCTTTCACGCAAGAACTACTGAACAGATTTGGAAAAAATACTAATTTTATAAACGCGATAGTTTGTGAGGATGGATGGATGTTTGTTACTTCTTTCACGCAAAAACTACTGAACGAATTTGGACAAAATACTAATAATATAAACGCGAAAGTTCGTGAGGTTGGATGGATGGATGGATGTTTGTTACTCTTTCACGCAAAAACTACTTAACTGATTTGGAAAAAATACTAATTTTATAAACGCGATAGTTTGTGAGGATGGATGGATGGATGTTTGTTCCTCTTTCACGCAAAAACTACTGAACGGATTTGTATGAATTTGGCAAACATATAGTTTATAACCAGGATTAACACAGGATACTTTCTATCCCGATATTCCCACGGGACCGAAACTTACGTGGGTGAAACCGCGGGGTGCAGCTAGTAAATAAATAAAGTAACGGAACCGGACATTGACGGACGTGATACTAATATAAACATTAATTCGCTTTATTTAAATGTCCCAAGTCAAGGTTTTTAACTGACCTCACCCGAAGTGACGCGGTGTCCATGTTTACCAACATTCAAATAATGACGCTGATATAAAACATGGCGGCTACATATTCTTCATATTCTCTTTTCAAATTCAAAGCTTATACAGGGCTTTGTAGATCCGTGGCATATACCTACCGGCCCGCCATCGCCATCTTGCTTTTTTTTTTCAAAATGACGGTCACGCATGATACCTATAGTTTATATCGATATCTGACATCAATGCAAACGGAAAATTTACTAGGACCAAGCCCCGTAAAGTGTCACGCTTCCGAGATATTAACATTCAAAGTTGAGGACGTGACATCCAGAGACGCGACATGCCACAGGCTACATATAAAAATCATCAATCCCCGTTATTTACAAGTTTGGATTTTCAATATAGAGTCTGTCAGTTGATCAGAAAGTTGAAGCTAGTTGCTCGTTGGTAATATAATTGGGTATATGTAATAGCAACAAAAATATTTAATTATGTACTGGTGGCCCAGTGGTAATGGCCGCGACTTACATACTGCAGGTCGTGGGTTTTTTTTTTTTTTTTTTTTTTTTTGTTTTGGCAGGAGTGGGAAATCCTCATGGACGCCCAGACTGGCTCACTAATGATCCAGTCTGGGCAGTGCCGGACTCTTACCGGCTAAAACCCACTCCTGCCCTTGCTCAGTGTCCCTCTGACGTGGTCAGAGCCCTTTTTAGACACGGGTCATCCTTTTTACGTTCACATTTAGTTTTGGGCAATCCTGTTTAGATTGGGCCTATTTATGTATTCCTTAATTTAACCAGCTTATTATCTATTATGTTTTTTAAAAGAGACAATTTTAATTTATTTATGTTAGTTTTGAGTTTTCCTATTTTCCGTGCTTAGTCTATCTATTCTAATTTTAATAATATTTTGATTTTATTTTTAACTTAACTTAATCTATACCTACTATGGCTATACTAATATATATTCAATATATTACATAGACATATTTTATATACTAAGTCTTCTTATCCTATTATTTTTGTTACAATTATATTCAATTTTATTCGTCCTGTTCTCTTTCTGAGTCTGGACAGGCTCAGAGCTACTGGTTTTTGTAACACTATTATTACTCTCGGAAACATTCGGACCTGCTTCCTACTGAGGTATTTCCAGTTCTGTATCTGTACTTCTTTTTGTTCAGGTGCTGTTCCACGGGTGCAGCGCTTCGATTGCGGGGTCTCGTACTTCTTTCGGCCCTCTTTTGATCAGCGAGCTCATTAGATCACCTCGACTTGCCAAGTTGATTTCGACTGCTAGAGAATTTAAATAGATGTCTGCTTTTAATTGAGCCAATTTCTTATGAGATTGGTTCCAATTCGCTCCTATTATGTCGTAAATTCTTTCGCTTGTTTTGGCTATTGTCGTTTTGGCTTTGATATGAGTAATTTTGAAGAGGTGGTCTGAGCTCCTGATTCCTTCCGCAACTTTAATGTAAATGGCGCGGGTGTTGGGGTCGATTCGGGCCTTACTGCACTGGCACTCTCTTCCGTGCGTTGCTAATTGCACTTTAGCAATACGCCACGGACAGGCGTGCCAGCGCATCCCATTTCGCGCGGATCGGACACCCGCTATCGAAAGCGCTGTGGTCAGTTTTGTCCAATTTGGCTGACAGACAATTATGGCACCTTGGGGCCTCCTGTGCCAGCCGCGACGGACAGTCAGCCTGCATATGGGGCTCACCACAGTGGATGCAGAGGTCGGCGGGCTGCGTGCACAGTTTCCGGCTGTGGCCGAAGCACAGACAGCGAGTGCACTGTACCAGTGGTGATTGGTCCAGCACACGCACCCGCTGCAGGTCAATGTGCACGCGACCCGCCATCGTCAGCCTCTGCCATATCGTGGGAGACACCTGCAGAATGACGTGGCACATGTGGGGGTTCCTCGTCCTCCGACGGTACTTCACCCCCAACCTCACATCATCTGCAGGTATGTCCCCGATCAGGTGGGTATTCTGCCGTTGCAGGGCCTCGATTACCTCCACATCCGTGTGGCAGGAGAGGACGTCCTTAACAATGATGAGTGGGTCTTTGTTCCGCACCTCTTCCACCACCAGGTTTCCCGCTTTCCGGATTCGCTCTGTGACCCTATTCAGCTCCTCTCTCGTCTTGAAGCCGACCACAACCTTTTGGTCCCTCGCCTTTCGCAGCCGTTCTACTCTTGTACCCTCATTTCGGGCATCGACCGCCGTCCTGAGCTTCAGGTCGTGGGTTCGAACTCAAGCAGGCACTTTACTTTGTGTAATATTTTTGTGTTTTTTTTTTCATTGCTCTCAAAACGGTAAAGGAAACCGGCTCGTACCAAAAATTCGAAGAAATGTGACATCCACCAACCCGCACTGGGCCCGCGTGGTAGATTAGGTACGGCCCACTCTCTCTCATAGAGAGGAGGCCTGTGTGAACATTATAGGGTGATTATGGCAGCAACTACCTTGGCAAATATTTTCACCAGTCTTGCTGCCGTGAGGCCTATGTCCAGCAGTGGGCTGCGATAGGCTGAGTTGATTGATTATGATTAATAATAATAATATTTATTCGTATCAACAATACAGCTATTTAACGTTACATACTTATGTCTTAATTGTGAATACAGCACTGGAAGTGGTCGTAACTTGCACCCTTGCTAAGTTATCAGGATAACTTGTATTAAGGACACAAGTCCCAGCCCTTGGTTCATATATTTTAAGGCATTGCAAAGATACAATAAAAGTAAATAATGGTCAATTGATTGAATTTCGTGTCGATACAAGAGAAGGCACCTAAATAGCTATCAAATAACACATTACCTACAATAAAAACATTTCAGTAACTTAATTTTCCTCAATTAATCGTGTGATACAGTAACAGCTGACATTGCCAGTATTTCCTTAAAAAAAGTACTGTATGGAAATTTTCAATGTCAGTCCAGTTCCTTTTTATCGTCCATCAAAATATTATTAAAACGTTTCGTCATCGCGTTTGTTTTTTTTTTGCAATCGTCTTTTAATCATGTTTGATTAATGAATTCGGTCAAGTGCGTTGACAATATTAAAATAATTAGCTTACTTAAGTAAATCAAATATTATGAGTTATGAACTTTTTACTAACACGTCGGTCCACGAGACGGTTGGTAAGCAAGACTCTTGAGCGGGAGTCCTGCGGGGCAATTGCGTGACACACTAACAGTAGCAATGGCTGACATAGACAGTTCAACAATATTCATTGCGTGATTTACGTTGTTGAGCAGAGAAAGTTTTCGAACATATAAAGCAATGGATTAGCAATGTCCTTCAAAATGATTCAGGTGGTTATTGATAGTGCAGGGTGCTGGTTTCGATCGCCAACTCGGGCACTGTCATTGAATTTTTCCATTCGGAATTACTTAGTAGCAGCCGTTTAGATAAGTACTCCGATAATAGCAACAGATTCGCCCCAATTACTTACATGGAACTTAAACAAAATACAGTAAATATGGGAGTCTGAACTAGTCTGAACCTGAAGTACTATCGCCAAAACCTATGTCTGACCATTTTGAAAACAAAATCCCGTGCACATGATGACCACAGCTGCGTCCATAAGTAAAACAAAAGAGGATCCTTTTTAGGTCGACTAATAATATGCGCTGCAAGCAGGAATAGTCCTTACGGTGGTTTGATATTGATTTTGGCGATAGTACAGACGCCAGCACATCGAGCTACTACAATCTGCTAAATTTCTTTAATAGATTTTCAACTTTATCGCTAAAGCATTAGGTTCAAAGTTGATCGGGAAAATTTGACAATTTCGGGTAGCTTGACCTGCTGGGGTCTGTACCGTCCACCTCTGCCAAACCTTAGTGGACATAGAAGCGTAACGTTATGCTACATATATTTCCTATCATCTAATTGGTATTAACAAGAACATTTCAATTAAACTTGACAACAGTCCAATTAGGATCACACAGTAGGTACTAGGTACCTACATTTCTCAGACCATGACGTAAGCTTCCTCTGTATTCTATGATTTCGTCACCATCCGGTACTAAGAAATGATTGGGCAACAGTATCTTTCGATCACGGGTAAGGATTTATTTAAAGGAAGTTACCGGTCAGTAATAGATAGGTTATTTTACCTCTGACAGTAGCAAACTAACAGCAACCTTATTTTAACGAGAATAAAGATCACAATTATTTTGACTGACTTGTCAATGGCAGCAACTCAACAGCAACCTTATAAGATCGAGAATAAAGATCGCTTTGATTTGGACAGTCATGCAACATCAGTACCTCACAGGTAAAATAACTGTGAACAGACTTTTGATACTAGAATTTACACGGAAATAACGAAAAAGTTAAGAAAGACAATGAAGGACATGGACCTGCACCCTAATTGCGTAACACACAATCAATAGTAATCAGAATAATTTTGAAGCAAATTGCTAATCCATTGCTTCATAAGTTGAAAAATTTGTCTGCTCAACACGTACAACGCAATGAATGTTGTTGAACTGTAAAAATGAAACCGATTCCGATTAATTGTGTGTTACGCAATTAGGGTGCTGGGTTGAGTGTGAAAAATTTGATTACAAATGTGGATCAACTCAGCCTATCGTAGTCCACTGCTGGACATAGGCCTCTCCCAGGCTGCGCCACAACACCCAGTCCTCAGCCTTTCCAATCCAGTCTGTCCCAGCCACCTTTTTGAGGTCATCTGTCCATCTAGCTGGGGAGCGTCCCACACTACGCCTGCCGATACGCGGTCTCCACTCCAGGACTCGTCTGCTCCACCGGCCATCGTTCCGTCGCCTAACATGGCCAGCCCAGTGCCACTTCAGATTGCCTTACTCTGCAAGCTATATATGTACGTTTGTAGATAGTTATATGTAATTTGAATGTGATGCGGAGGAATGCGGCCATCTTATCTCTTCTTCACCATTGGTTGACCGGTAGAGAATGCCTGAGGCATTAAGTCCGCTTTTGTTTCTTACTGTGTGCGAGAAGTTTAAATAAAAAATAAACGAGGAAAATGTCATGAGGAAAGTTTTGAGTATGAATGTGGATGGCTATAAAAGTCGGGAAACTCCAAAGAAACGATGGATGGACTGTGTGAAAGATGATATGGTTAGAAAGGGGGTGACTACCGAGATGACGACTAATAGAGAAGTGTGGAAGAAAAAGTCATGTTGCACTGATCACAAATAAATTGGAATAAGGGGAGGACAGTCATTGATATACAATACAGGATAATTTTTTATTCAGTGCGTAAATTATAAAAAATTATCCTGTATATTATGTATTAAATACAGCAATGAGGACAGTGATGATAATGAGTTTTAACAATTGAAAGATGATGGATAATTATATGTTTTAAGAATAGGCTATTTTCCTAAAAAAATCTAATTAGTCCGTCAGTTACATTATCAAAAAATATTGAACCCGTATTTTTTCTTTTGTCAATTATATAAAAAATGATGAAGATGCGGAACTTTAACGGGCGATCCGTTAAAGTTCCGCGTGACGTCACTTGCTTGCGACATTTTTGCAAGCAAGTGACGTCACGACCCCCCACTCCTAAAGTGTGTGGAGTGGAGTTCCCATACTTTTATATTTAGTCCGTCAGTTAGATTATCGAAAAATAATGGATACGTACTTTTTGTTTTGTCAATCAAACAAAAAATTACAAAGATAAAGCACGTTAAAATTTGGAAGTGGGGGATGATGCATTTATAACTGCCTGTACCGCCCATGAAATTTGAATAAAGCGACAAATCCTACAATAAGCCTACAAATAATGTGTTGTTAGTGATAATTGTAATTATAATGGTACAGCAGACATCACGTTGGACCTTGGCGTGTCTGATGAAGCGATAGCCGATAAAGACCAATTAATATATTATATACGTACACAATCGTGTGCCATGAACACGAGAACATTATTATTATTAATAAGATGATACTGACATAAAGAATAAATAAATAAATAATAAATAAAATTTTATTTAAAAAAAAAAGCATCGTCATCATCACCTCCCAAACCTTTACGAAACTATGTCGGGGACGGCTTCCAGTCTAACCGGATGCAGCTGAATACCAGTATTTTACATGGAGCGACTGCCTATCTGACCTCCACAACCCAGTGACTGGGTAATACGATACCCCTTTTTTTTTTTTTTTTTTGAGAATGGGAAATCATCAAATGACTCCTCCCGCTCTGGGTGGAGCAGGAGGGAGTGTCAGACTCTTACTGACTAAAACCCACCCGTGTTCCTTCCTTAGCCCTTTATGTTCCAGGGCAGCGGTAACCCTTTCGGACAATCCCGCTACCCATACGATACCCCTTGGTAAGACTTGTTGTTAGGCTTTCTAGCTTCCGACCACCCGTAACGACTGTTAAAGATCGACAAATGACGGCCGGCATCCTAATTGCGTAACACACGTATCAAACTTAATCTGAATCATTTTGAAAGATATCCATTGCTTCATACATATGTTAGAAAAATGTGTCTGCTCAACAACGTAAATAACGCAACGTATGTTGTAGAACTGTCAAAATGAAACCCATTGCTATACTGATAGTGTTACGGGTAACGGGTTAACGTCCTTGAGGAGGCCGTATTGAACGCAATTACCTCGCTGGTTCCATAAATATTCCATATAACAGCTATTTTGGTGGATATAACCTTGAGGAGTTCGCTGACAATACTTTTATTCTGGTTTTGGTGTAAAATAATTATGATTGATTATATAGGTCTGACATTTATGGGAGAGCAACCAAGTTAATGGGTTTTCTGAATTGAAATGTTAACCGATACTGAATTATCAATTACTAGCTTTTGGCTGCGGCTTATCCCACGTGGAGGTCAGAACTTATCCAACAGGAACGTAGTACCGGGATAAAAAGTATCCTGGTTATCCTGGTGGACTGCTGTAGGACTATTGTGCGCAAGGGAGTGGCCTCCTTGATGTATCGTGCGCGGGTCAGCCCCAATGGCCTTCTAAGCACCATAACAGACAAAACTTTTTTGCAAAAAAAAAAACAGCCGCCTCCAAAAAAATACAATACAAAGTGAAAAATAACTTTAATTTCGGAAGTCGGTGTTGTTGGGTTCGCATTTTCGTTGTTTGCCACAGATTTCCGAAATTAAAGTTATTTTTCACTTTAAAGTTGTCACTTTTAAGTTGTAATTTTTACCAGTAATTTTGGTTTAAAAACCAAACTACTGAACCATTTTTGATGAAATTTCTATGGGACCAATATGTAAGTATATCCTTACAAATAAAAAAAGAATTTTGCAAAGCGGCTTTAAAATAACGGAGTTCTGAGGTAACAAACATAAAAAAAAACAGTCGAATTGAGAACCTCCTCCTTTTATGAAGTTGGTTAAAAATAGACATAAATCACAACAATTTGAAGCTTCCTTATTAATATAATCATATCTACATGCACATATTATACGCGTCAGCATACATAAAGTATTTCTTAATTCGTATTATCATGGAAATCTTCATTGCAATTACCATTCCTACATAAGATTCCATCGATTTCCATCTACATGACCGTAAAACAATAATACTCGGTAAATAATTATTTATCACACACGTGTTATAAAAAACATGGAAACATATTGATTTTCCATACATATTGAACGCATGTTTTTATACAGGCTGGTTCTTTATAAGCTTACATACTTCTGCCGGCGACTTCGTGTACTTGGAAGTCGTACGACACCTCAATATACTAAAAAAACAGCCACATTTTTATAAAAACGTGTTAAACGTTTGTAGTTTTGGTCTCAGCAGCCCTCGAACCCCGATCCACCGCATCATAGCGTGATGTTAAAGCCGTTATACAAGTCAGCTGTGGCATACAAAGGTTCAATACCAAATCATCATCTGCCTAGCCTTTTCCCAACTATGTTAGGGTCGGCTTCCAGTCTTAACTGGATGCAGCTCAGTACCAGTATTTTACATGGAGCGACTGCCTAAAAGTTCAATACCAAATGCGGCCAAAATCTATGGAACGGTTATTTTGTTTTTTATAACTAATGAAAAATTTCAACGCAGGGTGGGCCAAAATCTTGAGAATCATATGCTGAATCTATGGTAACAGGCTGCGCGGTGGTTTTTAATTACAACTGAGGCCTTACCACGAGCTCTTAACGCGATTCAATTTACGCTCAGGGATCGAGATGGCGCTAGACGACTTGTATAGCTCTGTCTCTTTCCAACAGCCTAAACTGGATCGCGTCAAGAGCTCGTGGTAAGGCCTCAGATCTGAACAGAATCTGTACGTGGCTGTTACGGATCGATCGCGTACGCAAGCTGGAGCAAAAAAAAGTGAAAAATAAAAACTGTTATTAGTTGAAAAAATTTTTTATACGACTGAATTTGTGAAGATGATTTTTTTTTTTTTTTTTAATATTTAAGTATATTAATTTTTTTAATATGAATAAAGTCATTATATTTTCATTTACAAGATAACACTAAAATAACAAAATTATATCCTAAATTAACTAAAACTATTTACAAACTAAAATATAGCGTAGAAAAATTCATCCGCATCACTGTCGACAGGTAATGTACGCGGCATTGCAACGTTGCATGGCAATGCTTAGCCTTTGGCCAAGGTTTATTTATTTGACTGGAGAAACAATTTTTTATTGAATATTGTGACTAATTTTAGTTTATGATTATATGCATTGACTATAGAAATTATTCCATATTGTTCTTATTTCGCATGCAATGCAACCATATTTGTATGCTTCTTGGCATAACATGCGCGGCCTATGAACTTTAATTAAAGAACTGTATTTACTACCTATGTTACACAAATAAAAAAATATTATGATTATGAAAAGTACGTCTGCTGCCTCCTTCATCGTATCTCATTTGTTTTGTCTGTCTGTTCCAGGATGTCTACCCTGCTGTTCTGGCAGGGCAAGGGGAAGCAGAACGGCGCGCCCAATGGACGGACGTGGATACACGCGCCCGACGCCCTCGTGAAGGGCCACGTCGCGTACCTTGTTAAGGTGTGTATTTTATCATCATTATAATTCTCCTGAGGGGCAGGGGTGGCCCAGTGGTAGCGACCTCGACTAACGAGTTGTAGGTCGTGGGTTCGAACCCAGGCATGCGCTTTACTTTGTGTAATTAATTTCATCACCACTGCTCTCAAAACGGTGAAGAAAAACATCGTGAGGAAACCGGCATGTCCTAGCACCAAAAAAATTGCAACTTTTTTCCGTCTAGCCCCCTTTCGCTACGCGCGATAAGGAACTTCGTTCCAAAAATCGAAGATATGCGACATCTACCAACCCGCACTGGGCCCGCGTGATGGACCCACTCGCTCTCACATAGAGGAGGCCTGTGTCCCAGCAGTGGGAACGTTTCAGGCTGATTATACTAAAGTTCTCCTGCCCTCATTTCAATTTATTTGGGGTCTTTTTCTTCTATACAGTTGTCATCAGTCACCCCCTTGCTAGCCATATCATCTTTAGCACCATCACTTCATCGTTTCTTTGTCGCCTGATGGAAATTAAAGCGATGCAATCTATCTTTGAAGGTGGACCCTTCAAAGTCATAGTTGGTTTATAGTTGGTTGGTAGGCTCCAACGTGTGTGTGTTTTTTTTTGTAGGAATACACCAAATAACTTCTCCCGCTCCGGGCTGAGCGGGAGGGTATGTTAGACTTTTACTGAATAAAACCCACACGTGTTCCTTCAGTTGCCTCTGCTAGGAGCCACGGTAACTCTTCTGAACAACCCGTGCAGGCATCGGCCCTAGCGGACCCCATCAGTTAGTGCTAACATATCTTTGAGGCGCGCGTGGAACACAACGCGCCGTCGACCCGGGCCTGGTCCTTACCGGTCGTCCGCAAGCCCGCGCCTTCGATGGCAGGAAATCGGCTCTCAATTCTCAACGGTGTGAGGGCGCAAAGATTTTCGAACATTATTGCTTGGCAGAAGGAGGTAACGGCTTTCCTTGCACTCGTGCAGTGCTCCGTACCATGGCCTGCAGTTACCTTTTCGGTGAAACGATTAAGCTGAATGGTTAATTTTTGAGCTAGGACATTCATATCCACAGCTATAACAGTAGGAGAAACCAAGGAAACGATTGAAGTTCTTTAAAAGAAGTGCTTATTTTCTATACCAATAAGTACTAGGTTTTATTTCTGCCATGCTTTGTACCAGTGCCTAGATAACACTGCAGAGCAGTGACGTATACTCTACGCCCCCTGCATACCACAGATACGGACCATCTGCCATTAGCACGTGCAAGGATAGCGTTATCAATTGTTTGTTGTTTGATTTACAGGCTTTTGTGTGTATGGTTAGTGTCTGTGCCTCTCGCATGGGTATAACACCTCTGGCTTCTTGGTAAAACCACCATTACAATTCTTCCACAGTTATTTTGCCTCAGGTTTTGCATCTGGTGGAGCAATGATGGCCCAGGAGTATCGGCCTCGACTTACGAGTTGAAGGTGATATGTTCGATCCCAGCACTCATACTCATCTTCATCATCCACAGCCCACTGCTGGACATAGGCATCTATTTTCTTGTGCCAATCCCCTTCATCATTATCATCAGCCTATAGCAGTCCACTGCTGGAAATAGGCCTCTCCTATTGTATGCCATTCAATTCCAATCCCAACGCCAATCCCCTTACAATATCTTTATTAGCCATGGTGATAAATGCCTTCTCTTTATGTGAAGAGTCTTTTGCTCTGCAGGGGGTTATAATGGGCTGGTAATAGGAACTACTATAAGGTATAAAAGGACGATCAGGCATAAAAAGATATTTATTTAAATATACTTTATTGTACACCGTGGATGGGTGACCTTCTTTAAATACCAAGACGCCACCTCACCTGGGAAAGTACTTTAAGCCGTTGGTCACGGCTGTCATTCGTAGATCTTTGACAGTCGTTACGGGTCGTCAGCAGCCTGAAAGTCTGACAACCAGTCTTACCAAGAGGTATCGTATTACCCAGTAACTGGGTTGTGGAGGTCATATAGGCAGTCGCTCCATGTAAAATATATTCAGCTGTATCCGGTTAGACTGGAAGCCGACCCCAACATAGTTGGGAAAAGGATAGGCAGATGATGACTTTATCGTACACCACAAAAATATGTGCAGACGCCAGCACATCAAGCTACTACAATCTGTCAAATTTCTTTCAACTTTTCAACTTTAACGCTAAAGCATTAAGGCTCAAGGTTGATTGGGAAAATTTGACAGTTTCGGGTAGCTTGACCTGCTGGCGTCTGTACATACAATTTTTTTTTTATCGAATAAAAATATACAATGGGCGGCCTTATCGCTTTTTGCGATCTCTTCCAGGCCACAGATGATATAGCAGTAAGGGGCAGATATGATTGATTGAGTGAACTCTCACGGCCCTACCCTGACCCGTATATCTTTAAATCAATAATTAAACTAACAGACGCCATCTTAGTTATTAATTATACACGTTCGCACAAGCTATTGTTTTTGTAATAATTGTCATGTAACGTTTAGATTTTATTTAACTTCCTTTTTAGATAAAGTTTCGTTTTATGGATGTCACGCACTGCTTTATGAGCAAAGGTACCAGGGGTCGTAGGTCGTGGTTGCCCAGGCAGCCGCTTTACTTTGTGAAAATAATTTCATCACCACTGCTCTCAAAACGGTAATCAATACCGCCATGTCTTAGAACCGAAAATTCTAAGACTTGTGACATCTTCCAACCCGCAATGGGCCCGCGTGGTATATTACTGTCCACTCCCTCTCGAATAGAGGAAGCTTGTTTCCCAGCAGTGGGAACATTATAGGCTAATTATGCACTGTTTTATCTGGCCGTGGGGTCCAAGTGCGCATGGTCTTTTTAAGGAAATTTCAAAAAGACTGGTTGACACTTGCTATGACCCAAGGGCTGGCTTTTACCTTGACCAGAGGCTAAGCATTGCCATACAACGTGGCAATGCCGCCAGTGTCTTGGGTACTTTACCAGTCGACAGCGATGGCGATGAATTTTTCGACGCTATATTTTAGTTGGTAAATAGTTTTATTTAATTTAGGGTATTGTTTTATCTTATTTAAAAAAAAAACATCGTAATTTCTTGCCTGTCTTCATCCCAATGTAGTTGTGGTCGGTTCAGTATGTCTTCTTCTTCTATATATCTCTAACAGCAGTCATCTCAGTATATGATTCTAGATTCTAGCATAGAAATTTTTCGCATTTATAAAAAAAAAAATGTCGTTCCATACATTTTCACCGCACTTCTCTATGAAACAGCCGATTCTTTTTTGATAACCGACGAAAAATTTCTACTCTCGGGGATCTAGGGAGTCTATCATGTGCTGAATAAAATTCATCGTTACAGTTTGTGCACTGCTCAATATTGTATCCTGTATAATCTGCCCATTCCATGACAACTGATTCATACCATGCCACACAACTTGTCTGTTACCAATCATTCGAAAGTCTGCATTTGTACCCGATTGTTATCAATGTGCTCGCCCCCTTTTTCATGCAACTTAAAAATAACTGGCGAAACGTGGGTGTATTGTAATCTTATACCAACCTTTTTCGTAGAATACATTGTTTTTTACAGGCGCATTTTCACAACAAAACTCACCTATCGTAGTTAAAACATCATCATCATCAAACTGAACATAGGCCTCTCCAATTGCACGCCATTCAGCTCGATTCTCGTCAACTCTCATCCAGCTGCTACCAGCCATCCTGCAAAGATCGTCGCTCCACCTAGCCTGAGGGCGTCCTACCTTACAATTCATTTATTTTAGTCAGACAAATAAAATATCCATAGAGTAATACACAATGTCGACGTACCGTAAAAATATTAGATAACATAATCAAAATAAAAATAAACAAAATAATAATCATTTACGTTTGCCGACACGCGGTCTCCACTCAAGAACACGTCAACCCCAACGGATAATAGTTCAATACCTATTAAATACCTCTTCCTGATTGGTAGTAATTTTTTTTCTCATCTCTTAAATAAATTGCAAACTATAGTTTTGTATATTTAAGAAGCATTTTTTAAATTTTGTAAATCTAAGGACTATGGATCGAAATTGAAAGAGCATAGCAGTTAAGAATATGTCATGGTCACTTAAATATGTGGTGGCGCGTGTGTTGGATCATTCGGTTCCCTACGAAATGGTTGAGCTGGGTGGTGCTGATCCACGCGTCATGTTCGTGAACGGGCGCCATCGGTTGAGTTGAGGAGACTGGTCATCTCTTAACTGCCAGGGCTTATTTTTAATTTAATATTTAAATTGCTTCATTTTACATTGTTCTCACATGTAGAATAAGAATAATGTACCCAGGATTTTGTAATAATATCTTGATTTAAAAAAGTATCCGTGGAGTTTCTTGCCCGTTCGTCTCCATAGAGATAGATCTACGTTTTAGCTTCAACTTTCTGACTAACTGACCGACTATTTAATTTTGACAATTTAAAAGTGCCTGTAAATGATTTAATTGAAATGAATGATTTGAGTTTGAGGTCATCGGTTATAAGGCATTTATAGCCGGCTAATTAAAACATGTCTCAATTTTATTTATCTTTTTCCAGTTCCTCGGCTGCACGCAGGTAGACCAGCCCAAAGGCATCGAAGTGGTAAAGGATGCGATAAAGAAGCTCCAATTCACACAGCAACTGAAGAAGTCGGAGGCCAAGGATGGGGCCAAGTGCAAGAAGGTCGAAATTACCATATCCGTCGATGGAGTTGCGATACAGGTCAGTGTTTGCTTCAACCTTATTAGCAATAGTTGAGCTCTTTGTGAAGAAGGTCATCTAGGGAAGTGATTTTATCGCTATACTGAACATCTTATACATAATAAATTATCTAGATAAATATCGGCAAACCATCAGCATCATCATCTATAACCAATTATAAATCCAACTATTTAGCATAGAACTTATACTAGATTTGGGGGTAGTTTACTTTTGTGACTGGCCATCCTAAAAATGTTTGGAATGGAATGGAAAATTTTTCGATTCGAAATCCCAACGGGCACGTGTGTTGTAAGGGAAGAAAGTTTCATGGGAAAGTCCGAAACAAGCAGACAAAGTCGGCGGCAACGTACTAGTCTAACAAAAAATAAACAAAGTGTTCCATAAAATCATTTTACGACATCAAAATCATCACTTTTAGCAACAAAAACCTTTATTGACAAGACAGTACAATTTACAACCACGATAAAAACGCTACTACCTTCACAAAAAATAATATTCTCATCCCACGACACCTCGGTCTCAGAAACAGCGCGAAATCAATTACTTCACCAACTACCCGCAGATATAATCACTTTTACTTTCAGTTCAACAGTTCTAAGATCTGTGTAACTTGGTACTGTTGTAGTATTCGCACGCACGCACTTTGGTTTGTACGGTTGGCAAAAGTGATTTGTAGACAGGTGTCTATGCTACAGTTTATTCACAGTTATTTTACCTCTGACAGCAGAAAAGAAAGAGTAACGTTTATTCGTGAAACACAAAATAAAAAAGTGAAAATAATGTTTAAACTGCAATGTGTGTGCCTCATAGCCCAACAGCAACCATTCTAGCAAGAATAAAGGTCACTATGGTTTTGGCCGACTTGTCACTGGCAGCAATCGATCAGCAACCTTATTGAAAGGCGAATAAGAGTTAAAAAAACTATGAAAGGACTTCATCTATCACGTCTTGTTTTAGCTGGGTTATGCAATTGAGCTGCCGAATCTTAATACCGTCAAAATGACAAAAAAAAAGTAGGACCAGTTGAGAGTACTAGTACTATTTTTACTATTGAAGTTTGAAATTAAAAGAGCATCCATGGAGTTCCTCACCGGGTCTTTTCCATCGAACTTACCTTAGACTCCGAAAAAACTCACAACTCAATAACAATACTTTACTTGCAGATGTTTGTTACCCTGCAAACCAAACTCTTTTGCCGCGAGTACATTTGATTTCACTTTTAACTGCTTATTGTATGAGCAATCATTGTTTACATATGTACATGCGCAATACGTAAGCGTTATGCTTGTTAATTGGGAAGGGTATGCTGAGCTGTGTACTTATCTCGTGTCGGCACGAGAATGTCTCATGCCGTGGTTTAATTAGCTAGTCAGTAAGCAGAGGCCGTATTCTCTAAGACACAATGAAAATCTACTAACCCGCACTTAGGGTTACCATAATATGTAAATAAAGGGATGCCTGTCTATGGTACCTAAAATGTCTGAATTTTCAGAAAAATGCCTGTCTTAAGCAAAACGCTGTTGGTAATAAGTAAAAGTCAACAGATAATAATGAAGAAGGATATTTATTACTGATATTTGTCAGAGGACATTATTTTTTTTAATAGTTCTTTGCTTGCATTTATGCAAGCGCGATGCGCGCGCGGGCGCGAAATTTAAAAATGCCTGTCTCAGACCAATGCCGGCCGCACGCCTGTCTAAACCTTAAAATGCCTGTCAAATGTGGCAAACGGTAACCCTACCCGCACTGGGCTCGCGTCCCACTCCCTCGAAGAGAGGAGGCCTGTGTCCCAGCAGTGGGAACATTATAGGCTGACAAAATTGCCTATTTGGCCTATGGGCCTGCGTCCTCGCCTGAAATAAATAATTATATCTTTCAAATCAATCGATCTATTCTGACAGAACTATTATATAGCAGACTATCTTGTGCACCTGTCGGAGAACATACAAATAGCATGTTTCACATCGTGTAAGCTAAGCAAATAATTAACATTATATACTCAACACGTACATAATTCGCTATATAACTACCATAATAGCTTCCTGCGATCAAGCTAATTTTATCCGACTTTGAAGACAAGAGGAGGGTTATGTGTTTAACGTGTGTGTATGTTTGTTGCGTCTTATATCCTTAACGGTCTTAACGGATCGATCGATTTGGATAAATGAGGGTCTATAATATATTACTTGAGAGCAATGATGAGTGGTAAGTAACGGCCGCGACTTACGAATTCAACCCAGACAGGCACTTTGCTTTGTGTAAATTATATTTATATCATCACCACTCATCTTAAAACGTTAAATGAAAACATCGTAAGGAAACCGGCATGTCCTAGAACAAAAAATTCGAAGATATTTATTTATTTATTTCCAACTTACATGTATCCTTACACGGAGACCTATTGCGATAGTGTACATTTACCTAAACCCTTATCCTAACTTATTACTAAATCCTTATTATAATTAAATGTAACTTAATTACAAAAAATGCATTCTTTGTGAACGCACTCAGAGAACAACAGAATAGGTCCGTGTCACTAGCTAGGAGGTTGAGAGTGCGGAGTGCACGCGTCAGTGGCGCCTCACTTAAAAGATTGGTCCGAGCGCGCGGCTCCGCCAACAGCCGTGGGTGCCACACGTACAGACGCCAGCAGCAGTGCGATTCTGTAACCATATCACCGTGAAATCTCAAGTGAAGTGAGCGTGGAGTGAAGTGTCAGTGTCATTCCACCTGATACTAGGGATTGACCAAGCATACATTTACAATCATAATCGAGATTTTTATAATATTTTTATGCTAATTCTGTTGCTCATTTTATATAATTTCAAAACTAGTATTTTAGTAGTCAAAACGTTCCTATTTTGTGGGGTTATAAAATAAAATAGAAAAACAGAAAATCAGTCAAGATCTCAATGTTGTATTTTTCTCTTTTTTTCTAGACTAGTCCTTATATAGCTTGAGGTGCGACCGTGCACAGCTACTAGACTGATGTAAATACGCATCGACATTGTTATTATGAGCGATTGTAGATGGAGTCTAGTAAAGACTGCAACGATGTTCAGCGCTGATAATAACCCAAATCTATTCAATTAGAAGAGATAACCGTGTGTGTCAAGTTATCGAGTGCTAACGGTGTGCCTGGCTGACGGACCATAGACTGAATTCAACCCGACGACGTAGTAAGAGTGGCGTGATCACTTCACGCGATTCATTACATTTCGCTCGTGAATCGGGTGAAGTGATAAGATCACGCCGCGCTTGCGCGTTAGGCACTGCCATTTCCAAGAAGTGAACTTGTTTTTTTTTTTGCTGTCATTGATGACCATGTACATATTATTATTATGTCTGTTCGTATTCGAGTTCAGTGACATAAATTAGTTCCTAATTATTTTAATGCTTTTAGACATTTTATTGTCTAAATCCACTGTCTTTTATCTGCCTAGCCTTTTCCCAACTATGTTGGGGTCGGCTTCCAGTCTAACCGGATGCAGCTGAATACCAGTATTTTACATGGAGCGACTTCCTATCTGACCTCCAGAACCCAGTTACTGGGTAAGTAATACGATACCCCTTGGTAAGACTGGTTGTCAGACCTTCGGGCTTCTGACTACCCGTAACGACTGTCAAAGATCCACGAATAACAGCCGGGACCAACGGCTTAACGTGCTTTCCGAGGCACGGAGGGGTCTCGGTATGTAAAGATGGTCACCCATCCACAGACCAACCGCGGCAAGAGTAGCTTAACCTGACCGATCGACCTATGCGGCTGTTATTATTTAGCCACGGGCCCCTCCTCTAAATCCACTGTCTTTGTACATCTAAAAAGTTAATTTTATCAGCCTACAATGCCTACATTTGGTTTTCAACAAACTGATATTACTTACATAGGTAACCGTGTAGTTCGGAAGCGCCACAGATTGGTCCCTAACACACGAACCTCCGTCGGCATGTGCGTTAGTTAAGACAATTGATAAAAGGCTCCTTTCATAATTAGGCGCACAAGTTTAATTTACTTACAATATTCAACTCTGTAAATGCGTTAATCGCCATTTTCATGATAGTGGTGGTTGAGGCTAAAAAACATCAAAATTGGGGATTTCGAACATCCACACCCCACTACAGGGGCAGTGAATAATACATCACTTAATTATTTGACGAATTCATCCATTGTTCAAATTAAATAAGTAGTGGTAATGAAGTGTTTGGCAGTTTTGTTATTCAAAGTCGAAGTTTCGCGCCAATCTTGCGTGTTTACATTTTTACTTTTCACAAATATCACACACACTCATATAGATACGATTTGAAATGTGTCAAATGTAATTTAAAATGTTTTAAACAACAAGAAAGTGCCCATCTCGTAACGTCTTAATGCTTGTTCACGTTGACTCGCGGGCGCGGGCGCGGGCGCGGTCACGAAATATCAAACACTTGAGTTTATATCCAAGTGTTCACGTACAAAACGCACGTGCGGTCTAAGTAGCGGGCAAGCTAGCGTCCGACGCGCGCGGCCCGCTCGCGGCATTATCAAACGACTGAGACGTTTGTGTGTGTTCACGTCGAACTAGCGGCGGAGCGCGCGATTCACTCGCGACGTCAGGTAAGTTCAACCAGTTTGAACTTGTCGCTAGAAACGATAGCACGTTTCTATCATGTCGTTCAATACAGAAGAGTTTATTAGTGCTGTTCAGGCTAGAACTCCTATTTGGCAAAGTAAACACAGACATCATATGAACAGAAATGTTCTTAATAAACTATGGAAGGAAATTGCTGGATTGTTTCCTGATATGGAGGGTGAGTAAATAATACAAATACAAAGGCGACTACGTGTATATTAAACGATTGTTTTCCCAAAAATATTTCGTGAATAAATTCCGAACTTGTTTAGCCCGATTTGATGGATTGTTGTTTCTTCCAGTTCTAGTTTGTCGCCTTTGGTGTCGAGTTGGAATTGTGAACTCATTATCACAATCGTAACCATCTGTATCAATTACAATATTATGCAATAAGCAAGCAGTTTTTATAATCAGGCGTGCATGTTTAACATCAGTTTCAATAGATTTTAACAAAACTCGCCATTTATTGCATAAAATTCCAAATGCACACTCCACGGTTTTTCTCGCTCTTGACAATCTATTATTAAAATTTTCTCTCTCTTGATTCAATGTTCTTTGTGGGTATGGACGCATTATATATTCTTTAAGAGGATAAGCTTCATCGGCTATAATAACATATGGAGCTGTAATATTAGAATTAGGTAATGTTCTTGGTTCCGGAATATTAAATGCACCTCTTTCGAGTAACCGGTTCAGGGACGAGGCATTAAATGTACCGCCGTCGCTTTGCTTTCCTCTACCTCCCACTTCAATAGTTAAAAATCTTTTCCTCGCATCAGCCACAGCTTGCAAAACAATAGAGAAATAATGCTTGTAGTTAAAAAATGCCGATCCTGATTTTTTAGGTCGTTTAACCCTACAATGTTTACCGTCCAAACTGCCAATGCAGTTAGGAAAGTGCCACATCTCCCTAAAATCTGAAGAAATATTCATAAGCTGATCTTCAGATGGCTGTGGCATGTGGACATTCAAATTGTTTTTCCAAATAGCTTCACAGGTACTATAAACAATCTCAGACACAGTACTAACACCCATACGAAAGCTATATGCCAAAGATCGAAATGCCAATCCAGTGGAGAGATATCTGAAACATAATAAAAAATGTAATTATAATGTAAAACTTAAATATATTTACACTAATCATCACCACTAAACAATTTTTCTGATTTTACAGAAAAGGCTTTAAGGAAAAAATGGAAGAACATTCGCGACCAATTCATGAAAGAATTTAAGAAAATTCCGGTTTCTCGTTCTGGTGATGCTGGAACAGATCAAAACTCTTCAATGTGGCCATATTTTCAAATGATGCTGTTCATAAAAGATGATGTTACCCCAGAGATAAATGAAGGCAATTTGGATGAAATTACTGATGAAAACAGCAATAATAATGATGATGATGAGCGGTCCTCAACTCCCCAATCCATAGCTGGTGCATCTTCAAGTACACAATATACGAGCACCAAACGTAAATGTGCACAAGATGTAAGACAGGAATTTATGGAATTGGAGAAGAAAAAGTTGGAATTATTACAACTTAAACTGTCACAAAGCAGCAAACAACACGAACAAGATTGCGAAGATCTGTTATTTTTTAAAAGTTTGTTGCCGTACATGAAAGAATTATCTCCTATGCAAAAACTACGCGCTAGAAATAATATTACACAAGTTATTATGGACGAAATGAATAGTGGCATGACGCAGTCTCACCATGGATATAATACATACGATTATAACACGACTAATTATGGAAATTAAACTTTGTATAATTGATAACGATAATATTAATTAAATAAAATAATAAAGAGGAACCTTGTTTGAATTTGAATGACTGCAATATGTATCCCGATAAAAAATGATAATTTACTTAACTACTTACTATGAAATTTTTTTTTTTTAACTCACCTTATAGTTACAAATAGTCTTTCTTCGGGCTTTATACTTTTATGAAAATTTGTGTCCACTTTTGAAATATCACTCCTTATTGAATCCAGTATGTAATCAAAACAGCGGACACTCATCCTGGTATATCCAAAAAATCTGGAAGGATGTTCTCTCAAATTACCATATAAAGTATGAAATTCACCATACCGTTCTCTTTCTTTATTAAGTTCGTGCACGCCAATTCTAATTTTTAGCATCTCCCACTTTAGGTATGAATTTTCGGTTAAAAATAAAAGATCGTGGTCCATATTTACAACCTCTGACAATACGTCACACTCGCGCGAACGCCTGGCGGTTAATGTGAACACGAGCTCGGGACGTCTACCGCGCCTATTTCGCCACCGCGCCCGCGCGTTCCAACGTGAACAAGCACTTAAACAAACACAAGTTCAATAATACAATTTTCATTACCACTCAACTCAATTCGTGTTCAAAATCGCAGAGTTCGCCGACCATTATTGTTTTTTTTTTTTTATTGTGTTGATGTGCGAAAGCGAAACGATTATTATGCCAAACGATTTTTTTTGTTTCAATCTATTCGAGGAATTAATATGACGAATTTCAGAAATCGATTCTTACAAATTGAAATAAACTTATTTTAAGCATTATATACTAATCTAATAAAAGCATTACACATAGATTGTATCCCGTAAACATAATAAAACCCGTATTTTTGATGCTAGTAACCCTTATATGAACAAGTAGTTCGTGGCACTGGCAACCCTACGCCGAAGTGATGTTGCCATGGGTTACGAGCATCGCGTGAAGGGAGATTTTGTACATTCCGAACTACGCTGTAATCAATTTGTGCGTGCTCACACCTCTTCCGAATTAGCGTGTCATGTAGCGTGTGATAAGGATGTCCCGTGAATCGAAAAAGATGAAGTCTTATGAGTGAGCGCTGTCAACGGTTGTGATCTAATCGGATCTAAATCGGAAGGGAAATTATATATTGTTGAAGTGAGCGCTGTGGGCGATGATGGCCTAATTCGGAATAACCTAAATCTCCCGCCGCGCAAGCGCGTTAGGCACTGCCATTTCCAAGAAGTGAACTTGTTTTTTTTTTTTTTGCTGTCAATTGATGACCATGTACATATTATTATTATGTCTGTTCGTATTCGAGTTCAGTGACAATAATTAGTTCCTAATTATTGTAATGCTTTTAGACATTTTATTGTCTAAATTCTCCTATGTCTGTAATTTAAATGTAATTTAAAATATTATAAACAACAAGAAAGTGCCTATCTCTTAGCGTCATAATCAAACACAAGTCCAATAACACGTAATATTCATTACCACTAGGTACTCAATTTACGTTCAAAATCGCAGAGCTGTTCGCCGACTATTATTGTTTTTTTATTTTATTTTTATGTGTGATGCGCGAAAGCGAAACGATTATTATGCCAAACGATTTTTTTTATTTCAATCGATTCGAGTAATTAATATGATGAATTTTAGAAATCGATTCTTACAAATTGAAATAAATACCAATCTAATCTAATAAAAGCATTGTTTATAATGGTGATTTAAGGCGGAAACACATTGTTAAAACCCCCCGACAGGACAATATTTAATCAAAAAATTTCATAGGTACGTACTTACGTAGGGTCATAATTTCAAGGTTATTTTTTTCTTTATATAGGGTTTCACGCAGTCGGAGGTTTTTAAATTTTTTATTTAATTTTTTATTTCATGCTTTTTGTAGGGACTCGTTATTATTTCTTTTCTTGCGTTTTAAGATTCTGGTAATTTTGTATTTAGTCAGGTTTTTTTAATTCGCCATTTTGTTGTGGCGGCCATCTTGGATTTGAAATTTATCATAGTGTATAGTATTCTACTAATCAAGCCCTTTCATTTGATACCCATATTGAGGGAGTTGTAAAAAAATATGTAATCCGCCATTTTGTGGCAGCGGCCATCTTGGACCGATTTTCATCAAACATAGCTGACACTCCAACACAACTGAACTGAACACTCCTGACAAATTCTCCTTTCAAACAAAAAAAGAACAAAATCAAAATCGGTTCATCCGTTCGGGAGCTACGATGCCACAGACAGACATACACACACACACACACACACACAGAGAGAGAGAGACACGTCAAAATTATAACACGCCGTCATTTTTGCGTCGGGGGTTAAAAACGCGACGCGACGCAACGTGTCGACACCCGATATGCACCGTGCACATTACCAACACGCGACGTCACGACATACTAGCAAATTCTGAATCCAGTTAGCTAACAGCAGTGGAATCGTATGGACTTATGTACCTACTATTAATTAATTGTTCGTCGGTCATTTCGCTAAATAAATACAAAAAATAATATTAAATTAGCATAAACTCCGTTTGACAGTTTGAAGAATAGGGAACGCATATAATTGCTCTGTGACAGTTCTCGAACGGCTTACGCGTGGCGTTGGGTGTTGTCTAGAAACATAACGCGCGCGCCGCGTCGGATGGCGTGTTTACCCCCACCATGGGCAACACACCGACCTGGCACGTCTGGATCGAGTGGCGTGTGCGCGCATGGCGTCGCGTCGGATGTTCATAGTGTGACTCTGGTCTATAGAAAACAATACATTTGATTCGGCTCAACAAGCATCGCGTTTCATCGGGTCGCGTCACGTTTTAATAATGTGTTTTCGCCTTAAATCACCATTATAAACAATGCTTTTATTAGATTAGATTGGTATTTATTTCAATTTGTAAGAATCGATTTCTAAAATTCATCATATTAATTACTCGAATCGCTTGAAATAAAAAAAATCGTTTGGCATAATAATCGTTTCGTTTTCGCACATCATAGCAATAAAAAAAAAAAAAACAATAATGGCCGATTGGCCGGCGAACTCTGCGATTTTGGACACAAATTGAGTAGTGGTAATGAATATTACGTGTTATTGGACTTGTGTTTTTTTATGACGCTAAGAGATAGGCACTTTCTTGTTGTTTATAATATTTTAAATTACATTTGACACATGTTAAATCGTATCTATAATATAGATACGATTATGAGTGTGTGTGATATTTGTGAAAAGTAAAAAATGTAAACACGCACGATTGGCGCGAAACTTCGACTTTGAATATCAAAACACTTCATTACCACTACTTTTTTAATTTGAACAATGGATGAATTCGTCAAATAATTATATGATGTATTATTCACTGCCCCTGTAGTGGGGTGTGGATGTTCGAAATCCCTAATTTTGATGTTTTTTAGCCTCAACCACCACTGTCATCAAAATGGCGATTATCGCATTTACAGAGTTGAATATTGTCTATGTAAATTAATAAACTTGTGCACTTAGTTATGAAAGATTTATAATGGCGTTAACATATGAGCTTTTTATCAACTGTCTAACTAACACACATGCCCGCGGAGGTTCGTGTGTTAGGGTCCAATCGGAGGCGCTTCCGAATCCGAACTATACGGATAAGTAATATCCGTTTGTTGAAAACCAAATGTAGGTTGATAAATTAACTTTTTAAATGTACAAAGACAGTTTATTTAGACAGTAAAATGTCTAAAAGCATTAAAATAATTAGGAACTAATTATTGTCACTGAACTCGAATACGAACAGACATAATAATAATATGTACATGGTCATCAACTGACAGCAAAAAAAAAAAAAACAAGTTCACTTCTTGGAAATGGCAGTGCCTAACGCGCTTGCGCGGCGGGAGATTTAGGTTATTCCGAATTAGGCCATCATCGCCCACAGCGCTCACTTCAACAATATATAATTTCCCTTCCGATTTAGATCCGATTAGATCACAACCGTTGACAGCGCTCACTCATAAGACTTCATCTTTTTCGATTCACGGGACATCCTTATCACACGCTACATGACACGCTAATTCGGAAGAGGTGTGAGCACGCACAAATCGATTACAGCGTAGTTCGGAATGTACAAAATCTCCCTTCACGCGATGCTCGTAACCCATGGCAACATCATTTCGGCGTAGGGTTGCCAGTGCCACGAACTACTTGTTCATATAAGGGTTACTAGCATCAAAAATACGGGTTTTATTATGTTTACGGGATACAATCTATGTGTAATGCTTTTAATAGATTAGTATATAATGCTTAGAATAAGTTTATTTCAATTTGTAAGAATCGATTTCTGAAATTCGTCATATTAATTCCTCGAATCGATGGAAATAAAAAAAATCGTTTGGCATAATAATCGTTTCGCTTTCGCACATCAACACAATAAAAAAAAAAAAACAATAATGGTCGGCGACTCGGCGTCCGGCGAACTCTGCGATTTTGAACACGAATTGAGTACCTAGTGGTAATGAATATTGCGTATTATTGAACTTGTGTTTGTTTAAGACGTCACGAGATGGGCACTTTCTTGTTGTTTAAAACATTTTAAATTACATTTGACACATTTTAAATCGTATCTATAAGAGTGTGTGTGATATTTGTGAAAAGTTAAAATGTAAACACGCAAGATTGGCGCGAAACTTCGACTTTGAATATCAAAACTGCAAAACACTTCATTACCACTACTTATTTAATTTGAACAATGGATGAATTCGTCAAATAATTAAGTGATGTATTATTCACTGCCCCTGTAGTGGGGTGTGGATGTTCGAAATCCCCAATTTTGATGTTTTTTAGCCTCAACCACCACTCATGAAAATGGCGATTATCGCATTTACAGAGTTGATTAATGTAAGTAAATTAAACTTGTGCGCCTAATTATGAAAGGAGCCTTTTATCAATAAAATTGTCTTAACTAACGCACATGCCGACGGAGGTTCGTGTGTTAGGGACCAATCGGAGGCGCTTCCGAACTATACGGTTATGTAAGTAATATCAGTTTGTTGAAAACCAAATGTAGGCATTGTAGGCTGATAAAATTAACTTTTTAGATGTACAAAGACAGTGGATTTAGAGGAGGGGCCCGTGGCTAAATAATAACAGCCGCATAGGTCGATCGGTCAGGTTAAGCTACGCTTGCCGCGGTTGGTCTGTGGATGGGCGACCATCTTTACATACCGAGACCCCTCCGTGCCTCGGAAAGCACGTTAAGCCGTTGGTCCCGGCTGTTATTCGTGGATCTTTGACAGTCGTTACGGGTAGTCAGAAGCCCGAAAGTCTGACACTGGTTGTCAGACTTTCGGGCTCTTCTTACCAAGGGGTATCGTATTACCCAGTAACTGGGTTCTGGAGGTGAAATAGGCAGTCGCTCCATGTAAAATACTGGTATTCAGCTGCATCCGGTTAGACTGGAAGCCGACCCCAACATAGTTGGGAAAAGGCTAGGCAGATAAAAGACAGTGGATTTAGACAATAAAATGTCTAAAAGCATTAAAATAATTAGGAACTAATTTATGTCACTGAACTCGAATACGAACAGACATAATAATAATATGTACATGGTCATCAATGACAGCAAAAAAAAAAACAAGTTCACTTCTTGGAAATGGCAGTGCCTAACGCGCAAGCGCGGCGTGATCTTATCACTTCACCCGATTCACGAGCGAAATGTAATGAATCGCGTGAAGTGATCACGCCACTCTTACTACGTCGTCGGGTTGAATTCAGTCTATGGTCCGTCAGCCAGGCACACCGTTAGCACTCGATGACTTGACACACTCGGTTATCTCTTCTAATTGAATAGATTTGGGTTATTATCAGCGCTGAACATCGTTGCAGTCTTTACTAGACTCCATCTACAATCGCTCATAATAACAAACAATGTCGATGCGTATTTACATCAGTCTAGTAGCTGTGCACGGTCGCACCTCAAGCTATATAAGGACTAGTCTAGAAAAAAAGAGAAAAATACAACATTGAGATCTTGACTGAGTTTCTGTTTTTCTATTTTATTTTATAACCCCACAAAATAGGAATGTTTTGACAACTAAAATACTAGCTCTGAAATTATATAAAATGAGCAATAGAATTACTTAGCATAAAAATATTATTAAAATCTCGATTATGATCACAGAACAGATAAAACCTCTTTTATCTGTTCTGTGATTATGATTGTAAATGTTTGCTTGGTCAATCCCTAGCGTCAGTGGGAAGACACTGACAGCTCACTCCACGCAAGATTTCACGGGGAGATTTACACAGAATCGACCGGCTGGTCAAGCTACCCGAAACTGTCAAATTTTCCCAATCAACTTTGAACCTTAATGCTTTAGCGATAAAGTTGAAAATCTATTAAAGAAATTTGACAGATTGTAGTAGCTAGATGTGCGCCAGTACCTGTCCGGAACACACAAACCTATGTACCCTAATATATCCGCATTATGTACCTTCCCTCTAAGTACTTTGAATATGTACGAGTTTGATACGTGGCAACCCGCACTGGGCCTGCGTGGTGGGTTACGGCCCAGTCCCTCTCACAGAGAGGAGGCCTGTGTCCCAGCTGTGAGAACATTATAGGCTGATTATGTATAGATTGCAGAGAGTAACTTGGCAACAATGTTACAGAGTCAGCGGAAAAAAGATCATTGATGAAAAAAGTGCCAAGTAATGATAAATTAATCCCTCCTTGCAAAGACGTCAATTAAACAAAAGAAGCTGTCAATGCTATCACTTATTTCCTTCCATTGTTATCTTAACACTACAAAGTTAATTATTGTGCCTGCTGAGAAATTCTGTGCCGATGACAATTTTCTTATGCAAAAATGAAACGTAGGTTATTGGTTTTAAGGGTTCCAATTTATACTTAAATTAAACCAGCCAATTGGACTATGAAACACCCCTCCTTACCCAGAATGGGATGTGGCACCCCAACCAAAAGAGTTAGGTCAACCGTTACATCCAATTTGGTCGCAGTTAACAGTGTAGCGGTATCTACAACGCCACATGCGAACAACGCGTCATACTGACGTCACGCAAATTCTGCATCTCGCAAGCAGAGTTTACCGCACACTTAGCATAGATACAATTTCCCAACATCAATCGTTGGGCAATTGCCCGCCAGACACAGGTCGGAGGATCCTCCCTTTTCTATGGAGGTTGAGTGAACTTTACACCCTGTTCCTCATGCCTCCAAAACAGTATAATCAGCCTTCAATGTTCTCACTGGTGGGTTCAGGCCTCCTCTCTTCGAGAAGGAGTGGGAGTCTACCGCGCGGACCCAGTGTGGGTTGGTAGATGTTACATGTCTTTGAATTTTTGGTTGTAGGACATGCCGGTTTCGTAAGCTGCCGGTGGTCGCAGCTTTACTGTTTATTATGTTTAAAACCCTAAAATACGAATGATTACATTAGGAGGTTCACAAAAAGAAGCGCACTCAGTATATTAGAGTGCTCAATAATATTATTAGGAAAGCAAGCGAGAATGATTTGATGTTCGATTAAAAACAAGCCTTAATCCATATGTCATGTGCAACATGCAATAACTGCAAAATGCAAAACGTCCAACCGTTACACAGAAACACTAATTAGAAAGGGTAAATACCAAACAGTCGCACAATCACACAGCTGTAATCAATGGTGGTTAGCCGAGTGCGTTCGGGCGAACTCGGGCCTTTCCGCCGCTTTCACGTCACGGTGCGCAAGCGCAAGGTCACGAGCGAAAAGCGTCACCGCTCTCTATTGTCAAAGCGGTCATAGGCATGGCGTTGTGTTTGTTTGATGACAGTCAGCTGTTTGTATGTTTTGATTATAAATGATGCCATGATCTATTCCTTAAGGCTACATGGAGGGATCAATCTGAAGTGAGGGGCCCGTGGCTAATTAATAACAGCCGCACAGGTCGATCGGTCAGGTTAAGCTACGCTTGCCGCGGTTGGTCTGTGGATGGGTGACCATCTTTACATACCGAGACCCCTCCGTGCCTCGGAAAGCACGTTAAGCCGTTGGTCCCGGCTGTCATTCGTGGATCTTTGACAGTCGTTACGGGTAGTCAGAAGCCCGAAAGTCTGACAACCAGTCTTACCAAGGGGTATCGTATTACCCAGTAACTGGGTTGTGGAGGTCAGATAGGCAGTCGCTTTATGTAAAATACTGGTATTCAGCTGCATCCGGTTAGACTGGAAGCCGACCCCAACATAGTTGGGAAAAGGCTAGGCAGATGATGATGGAGGGATCAATCTGAACCGACGAATGCTGTGCTCTTTTTTTATTAACGCTTGTCTTTTAATTGTAAGACGATCGATTTGCGTCATTTATTCAAATTGAGAAGAGAGTATCAGCACTTTTTGAATGTCAAAATTACATAACAGTCTCCCAAACCTCCGCCCTTCACCTACTTGGTGCGATTTTTTATTTTACGGTTATGAAAATACAGTCGAGAATGCAATGATTCAACTCTGTTACACTTGTTCGTCGCATCGTCTCTCGCTGTGCGTTCGTTTCGAAAACGCAATTCTATTCCTTGGTGGATATGTTTCGTGAGTTTTGTCCTTTAGGCCGTCTTCCAACCAGTTGCAACGACGGCGACGACCGTTTTCTGCAACCGTTTTCGTCGTCAGGAGAACGGTTGCGTTTCGTCTGTCAAAAATTCGACAAAGACCCACCACTAGTATTTATTGTATTATGTAAATGGTACACCACAGACTACCTATATTTGTCTCTCCTTCCCCTTTTTTAATCCATTCAAAGGTTGTCTTTAAAAGATGACTCTTAGCGATAAGACCGCCCATTGTGTAAAATTTCTACATTTATATCTGTAATTTATATGGTGTACAGACGCTAGCACATCAAGCTACTACAAACTGTCTTTCTTTAGTAGATTTTGAACTTTATCGTTAAAGCATTAAGGTTCAAGGTTGATTGGGAAAATTTGACAGTTTCGGGTAGCTTGACCTGCTGGCGTCCGTACATACATAATAAAGCGTATTCTATTCTAACTGAGGAGTTTCCATATTTCCTTAACCCCTAATTTTTCCGATTTCAGGAGCCAAGATCAAACAACATCATGTACCAGTTCCCTCTTCATCGGATATCCTACTGCGCCGACGACAAGGGGGCCAAGAAATACTTCTCATTTATCGCGAAAGGAGGCAGCACCGTCAACGCAGTGAACGGCCATGATGGCCCGGCGGAAAAACACGAGTGTTTCGTGTTCATTTCGACTAAATTGGCGTCAGAAATCACGCTTACCATTGGGCAGGCGTTTGATTTGGCTTATAGGTGAGTTTAAGAGAGAAAATAACTGTTTTTGTTAAGGAAAGTAGGCTGTGGTCCGCTTTAAAGTGTATGCGGCCATTCATACGGCGCTGCGCTGTCCTGTATTTACGACATTTTACGGTAAAAATTTGAGATCGCACGTCAAAATCTCACTGTTCATAGGGTTAAAAACACATGCAGTATGAAACTGCTATGTGATCTCAAAAGTATCTAGTTAAATATCGTATATGTCGGTGTAATAACTAAAGCTTTGGATTCCTAAGTAAGCGGTGAACGGTCACACAATGACGGCTGCCCAAATACAAAGCTTTTTATGACACCTCAATGTCATATACTGGTGAAAATGTGAGATGTTCATGACGGCCGTTATAATATGACGGACTATTCCCTAGGAATCCCTGGCCTAACTGTGACATGAGATATTTAAGTTTTGTTTCTCTGATGAAAACATATCTGTGTTGCCTCTGGTATTGTAGATATTCATAGGGGGCGGTACCCAAGTGACTACTTACCATAAAGTGGGCAACCTGCTACCTAAACGCACCAAAAACAATTAAAAAAAAACGTTTTTTTTTATTTGAAAACTATTTTTGTTTTTTAATATTGTTAGTCATATGGTTGTCTGCTGATCTATTCTTTAAAAATTTCACCGTGAAAAGTGAACTCAAGTGAGCTTGAAGTGAAGTGAGCTGTCATTCCGCCTGATACTAGGGATTGACGCTATTGACAGCTCACTTCAAGTTCATTTCTCCTAAGTTTGCACGGTGAGATTTTTACAGAAAACATTGGTCTTAAATCCAAAACTTTAAGCTGATAACAAAGTGCATCGTTATCATTACGAATTTGAGTCATGTCCCCACATAAAAATGTCACATTGTCCCTCAAAGTGGTTGCATGAGCCTCTTTGTGCAAAAACTCACATAATGACAATGGTTTTAAAGAAATCATTGTTTAAATGACCTTGTGGAACAATGGGCGACCCTTTTGGTTTACATCCTCACTTAATCCGTTTATTTCCGAGCATTTACTGTGACTGCAAGATGGTCGTAAAATAATCTACGAAAACTGCAGATTATGACGAACTTTCGAACTTTCAGGCTAAGAAACGAAATACAGTAACCAGGGTCGTTGGATATAGTTGAAGTTTAGCAAGAAACTGATGGATGTTTAATTTAATTAATAGAAAACAAACAGTTAATTTATCAAATTAAATTTGGTTACTGGTTGTACATTTAAGGCTCTCGATTTTGACAGATGAAACGTGAAACAAATAAAAGTGATTTGATTTGAAACGGTACAGACGCCAGCAGGTCAAGCTACCCTAAACTGTCAAATATTCCCAATCAACCTTGAACCTTAATGCTTTAGCGATAAAGTTGAAAATCCATTAAAGAAATTTGACAGATTGCAGTAGCTTGATGTGCTGGCGTCTGTACAACTTGTATGTGTTCCCGACATTTTAATTCAATACGTTAATTTCTGTACATTCTAGACGGTTCTTGAACGATAACGGCAAATACATCGAGATGCAGAAGATGCAGCTGCAGAATAAGAAACTAGAGCTACAGATGAATGCTTACAAACATCGTTTACAGGTAAATATTGAATACAGCCTTTTCCCAACTATGTTGGGGTCGGCTACCAGTGTAACCGGATGCAGCTGAATACTAGTATTTTACATGGAGCGACTGCCTATCTGACCTCCACAACCCAGTTACTGGGTAATACAATACCCCTTGGTAAGACTGGTTGTATGACTTTCGGGCTACTGACGTCCCGTAATGACTGTCAAAGATCCATGAATTACAGCCGCGACCAATGGCTTAACGTGCTTTCCGTGACGCGGAGCGGTCTTGGTATCTGAAGATGGTCACCGATCCACGGGCCAACCGCGGCAAGCGTAGCTTAACCTGATCGATCGATCCGTGCGGCTGTTATTACTTAGCCCCAAGATAAGTGCCCAAAAGGCTGGCAGCATTACCACGTTGGGGGCAATGCTTGTTTTTGGGCTAAAAATAGACAACTTAATTCTAACCACTTCCTCTATAATTCCAGGAGTTATCAAAGATCACGTACAAGGATGACCTCTCGTCTTACCTCTCTCGGAACAAACTGTCAGACATCACAGAGTTCAAGCCGCCCCCTGAGCTGGAGAAGCAGATCGCGTCTCTAACCATGGCCAACGGATTCGCCAACGGCAGTAGCAACAGCAATGGAAACGGAAATAATAATACTGAGATGGGTAAGTTGAGGAGATTAACTTAGAGTCAGGGAACTTTACAATAGCATTAGAAAGAAGTTAAAAAAGGTTATTTTTAATGCACACTTTGTAACAAAAATACAATAAACATTGATACATTATGATAGACGCCGAATTTATTATGATCTATTTTTACAGCAGCTGTCACACTTAATTGTAACCATTTTAACTATTTATCTTATGAAATTATGTGGCTTTCATTTATTTATATTATATAACTCCAATTTAAAATTACAGTGTCAATGCTAAAAACCTAAAAGAAGCAGGGATGAACAATACTTGGAACGTTATTCGTTTCACTATAATTCTACCGAATTTTATTTTAATTAAGGTGGATGCGCTGCAGTAGCCCGCGAAATCAGACGAATTCGGAGCAATTCTAATTTAAAGGGATGTATTGATGATTTTTAAGGTTAAAATTGTATTATTGCCTACATATTTCTTATTGTTGCGCATCATATTATTTTTATTAAGATACAACTTAAGATATTAACTTACACTGACCTGCAAATTGCAATAAACGCAAGAAAATTAGAATTTAAGCATCTCCCTTAAAGTTGTTTTATCATAACTTTGAAATAAAATGTTTTGCATTCCTGCTTCTACTAGCCTCTTTTTTCTAATGCTATTATAAATGGAGTATAGATCGATAGAAAAGAAATAAAGAAAAAGTATTTATTACTTTTTTTACTCTCTTTCATAAGCAAATTGACTATCAACTTCGTATACCGCTATAAAGTTCTTTTGGCGCGTGACCAAAATCGGAACCTCTTGTTTTTTTTTTTTTTTTACGATACAATTTCTATCAAATGTTTAATCCTACTTCCTAGTAGTTCTACTAATGTTTTAAACGTGAAAGTTTGTATGGATGGATGGATGGTTGTTTGCTACTCTTTCACGCAAAAACTACTGAACGGATTTGGACGAAATTTGGCACACAAATGGTTTATAACCAGGATTAACATATAGGATACTTTTTATCCCGATATTCCCACGGGATCGAAACCTATGCGGGTGAAACCGCGGGGTGCAGCTAGTAACTTCATATCACAGCTGTCCTTCTATATTACTAGTATGAAATGATTATTACACGGCAAAGTGACGAAAGGTGACAATATGCTTAATCAAGTTCCCCGATTGAACATAATAATAATAAGTGTTTAATTTTTTCACTTTTGGGACTCAAACCTCCTCTCTGTTAGAGGAAGTAAGATGTAATCGATCATGCGAGCCTAGTACGAGTGGCCTACTACACTAGGCCTGCGTAAATCGAAGACACAGGACGTTGACCTATACTCCCGAGTCCCGAGTAGGTGAACGTCTTGTGTCTTCGATTTAAAGTTCTGAGACCTCGGTTTTCTCACAATTATTTCCTTCTCCATTTTAAGAGCAATAGGTAGTGCTGAAACATTATTTATTTATTGAGGTTCTCCAACAAAGGATACACATATACAATAGAAAATTACAATAATAAAAAAAGGTTCTTTTACGTGTGCTCCTTCAATTATAGGACAATGTTTAATACGCGCCTGTCTTGCTTCGGATCTGCGACCTGCGACTTATCAGTCGAGGCCATTACAACTGGGCCACAACATTTTTTTGAGTTGTTGACCCATTAAAGCAATATTCCATAACTCTCCACAGGCACAGACGCGTTGTCGAACAACTCGACGGACACGTTCAACTCCAACAACGACAACAACTTGTTGTTGTCAACGCCGCCGCCACAACACAACGGGAAGCACAGCTTTGGCACTGGGTAAGATATTCATCATCTAACTTTTACGACTAACTGCGATGTTTTTCCACATTCACGCGGACGCTTTCGCGGGCACAGCTATTTTTGGAACGAAGTTTCTTATCGCGCGTTGCGAAAGGGGGCTAGACGGAAAAAATTAAGACCAAAAGTTGGAACGACACTTTTTTTTTTAATAAAATTTTATTATAATTCCTTCACTGATTAATCGAAAGGAACTTCGTTCCATCCGGGTGTCCCTTGACAACTCTCAAGTTTTATTTATCGGTAATTGTGCTGTTATCCGACTTCCACGCGGACGAAGTCGCGCTTGTAACTTTAAAATCCGATATGAAAATGAAGCCGTATCAAAGAAAAATAAAATAATGCTTCGTATAAAGGGAAACTCCAGATCCGAATGCTGGTGACATCTACCTTTCGGTTCCATTAAGGGCTGATTTTTCCAACGCCAGATAATTTTATCTGAGGAATAATTTTAAATTTTCGATCTGTCAGACTTCAATTTTATTTTACGAATAAAAAATATCAGTTAATTGAAAAATAAGCCAAATAAATGATTTTATTTCTGTAAGGGCAAGGGTGTGATTTTCCCACCGCTCGTTAACTTTTATTCGAGGAATAAAATTGACGTTAGACAGTTCTTGTATGAAATAGCTGTCAAAATTTCAAAATTATTCCTCGAATAAAGTTATCAAGTGTCAAACAAACCTACTTAGGGCTGACACTGTTACACGTCAATCATATTTTTTAAAACTATCTGACTATGAGAAGAAAGGCCGAAACAAACTCCAGGGTAGCGGGATCGTCCGAAAGGGATACCGCTGCCCTGAAACATAAAGGGCTAAGGAAGGAACACGGGTGGGTTTTAGTCAGTAAGAGTCTGAAACTCCCTTCTGCTCCACCCAGAGCGGGAGGGGTCATTTGATGATTTCCCATCCTCAAAAAAAAAAAAGGGGGTCTCTTAGGGTCTAGACATAATCTGGGTCAGATCATGTGAAAGCCATGTAGATCCATATCTGAAATGGTCTTTTGAGGAAAGAACCAAAAAGATGGAGTGGACCTGTCCAGTCAGTGCACGCATTTGTCAGTAATCATGCGAAGCTCAGCGAGCATGGCTGTCGGATCACGTTCTTTAATCGACCATCGATTATGATTTTATTAATATCGACTGGTCTAAATCTAGTTGCACTTTTAACCGACAGCTTTGTGGGGTCTGATTCGCTATAGACCTGCTTACTATACCCATGTCCATCAGGTAAACCGTTTGTTGACAGATGGAACTAGTGATTGCAGCAACACACAATACATTGATTGATACACGTACGGTATTATAATGTCCTTAAGGAACCATAAATAATATAATTCAATAAGATAAGGCAGTTTATATATTTATTTTATTACGCATTTTAAAGTTAACTTTTACTTAATCTGGAATAGTTCGTTCTAAGACAGCTGTCAAAAAACGGTTAACTTTGGACAAGGTATAATTTCACATTGCTTTGTGATGCAAATGAAGGTAGTTTGACATTGAAGTGACTGCAATAGACTATACCTACCCCCATTTTATAAAACATGTTTTTTTGATGATTTAATCTGTCTTTTCCAGCAAACTCCTGGGTGATTTGTCGTCAAACAAGAACCCCTCTGTAGGCACCAAGCTTGAAGGTCTGCTGCTCAACTCTGATTCAGACAGCGGTAAGTTATCTTATTAAATACTTATCATCACTAGCTTAGCATTATCAGCCTAGTATTAAGTTCCCACTTCTGGGACACAGGCCTCCTCCCTGTGAGAGGGAGGGGGCCATAATCCACCACGCGGGCCCAGTGCGGGTTGGGCAATGTCACATGTCTTCGAAGTTTTGGTTCTAGGACATGCTGGTTTCCTCTCGATGTTTTATTTCACCGTTTTGAGAGCAGTGGTGATGAAATAATTTACACAAAGTAAAGTGCCTGTCTGGGTTCGAACCTACGACCGACAGCTCGTAAGTCGCGGCAGTTACCACTGGGCCACCACTGCTCTCGCTAGCTTATGATAAAACAAAAAAAAAGTTAACAAATGATATCAACTTTTTAAATTAACTACACTACCAGCGACCATTAACCATTAACCTCTTACTGAATCAACAGTAGTTAGTTTATTTAATTATGTGTAGTGTTTAAAATAATTATTTATTGAAGTTCATGAAGTCTTAAAATCTCTTGAGACAGTGCTGCCATCTTTCATTAAAATGTTCCTTACAATGTGTTGCAGACTTCGACCCGCGTGCGTTCGAGTCGGAGCCGATGTCTCGATTCTCAGCGCCGTCACACGACAACGCACTCACTACCACGCCGCCGCTTTGTAAGTATTACTGTTGAAGTTATATCACCACCAGGTACTAACCTAACACTGGCTAGATGAAAAACTATCTCTACTATCTCTCTCTAACCATATCTATGTAAGAGTTGGCATATAGTTTTATCATTGGACTCCATTTTACACATTGTTCGTAGATAAACCTTATAAAGGTTTATCTACGAACAATGTGTAAAATGTTATGTTGTTGTTGTTATGTTGTTGATGTTTAAATAACTTCCTAATAAATGCTTTACAGTATTTCCTGTGTTTTCGCTCTGCAAACCTCCTTAACAATTACAAACTACCTGGCCATCTGTGAACAAATATGAGTTATTGGAAAAATAGCTTTAATTCCTACACAATAAAGTTCAGTTTAAGCTACAACTTCAAATTTTTCAATACTGCTAGTCACTTTGAAATCAACTTAATATTCATTGGAATAAAGTTGATATTTGTTTAACTTGAAATAACATCAATTGCCAATATAAATTTGAATAAACCTCACTTAGCGTTTTGTAAGCGGTTACAGACAACTAGAACTTGAGATATCCCGACCCCGAAAAGATTTGACCCCGTTAACTGAACCGCAACACAACTCAACACCTTGAGAACTCTGCCCGACTCCTCGACCCCTTCAATTTGACCCTGACCAGACAACTTGACTCTGTAAACTCAACCCAGACAACTTCACTCCGTAAACTCAACCCAGACAACTTGACCCCAACAACTTGTTTTAGCGGCCCCAGAACGAATATCCAGGGGCGTGCGATTCCATTCTAAATGTCGATGTGATTCAAAATACTAGATCAACTCTAATTTAACATAGCCATATTAAATAGTCTTACAGCAACTAGGGATCAGTCATAGTACTTATAAAAACACTATTTATTTATATTGACAAAAACTAACACCATAATTTTCATTCCAGTGGCGCCCCCACCAAAAGCGTCGAAGCGTCACACTCCACAACAGCCAGCCATAAACGGGAGCGACCTATTCGGTTCCACCCCCTTTTCCCTCCCCAGCCAGCAACCCGCGCCCATTTCTCACCCTCAATCCCAGCCGTTCGCTGCCTCAAACAAACCGACCCCAAACGGACCGACCCCAAACGGGCCATACCCGAATGGGCCGTACCCCAATGGAATGAACCCAAACGGGCCGAACTACGATATAAGCGACTTTAACCTTCAAACGTCAGTTTTCAACACAACTTCGTTCACGAACGGTCTAAGCGGCTTCGACCCGTTTGACACCCAGAAGAGTGGCAACATTTTTGGCAACGGATTCAATCCTACCTTCAATGGATTTGGCAACCTCAGTGAGAAGCCGGTCGTGGAATTGGACAGCAATTTCAATGGGTTCCTAGACAAAACTATTTCTGAAATGAAGGTGCGTATCTGGTGATTTTTTTAGTCTGTGGTAGAATGGGTGTCCTGTTTTATAAACAAAAATGGCGGGGATAGGTAGTGTTACCACAACAGAAAATAAGATTTGTTGTTCTGAGAAAATAAAGAATTTAATAATCAATGATCAAAAAAGTATCCATGTTCAAATCAACTAATGTACAGTCAGCAACAAAAGTATTGGGAATGACGAATTTATTAAATAGTTTTTTTATTGGACAAAAACTTTCTATTTTATGCTTTTCACCATTTGCAGTTTTTTTCCCAAATATGTTGGGGTCGGTTTCCAGTCTAAGCAGATGCAGCTGAATACCAATATTTTATATGGAGTGATTGCCTATCTAACCTCCACAACCCAATTACTGGGTATACATATACTTGTTACTTTAAAAATATTCCATTATTTGTTTACTAGACAGGACACCTTATTCTTATAAATACTTAGTATACTTTTAGTTACTATTATTTTGATAGTCCTAACAAAGATTGGCATTCTGAAAAAGATTTAAAAAATATTTTTATTAATTTTTGACAGCTCGGGGATCGGTAAGTTCAAAAATATAATTTACAAAATACGATTGTGATCGTCAAGGGGTAATGTTTGTCGAAAATAAATGTTTTGTCTTTGTTTGATGTGATGTGATTTGAAATAATGATATTATTTACAAAGTGCAACAGCATATGCGGATTTTACTGAAAAACTAACGCGATCAGCACTTCTAAACTGCGTTCAAGAGCTATCAGTGACAATATTCCACAACAATTTTCTTCATCTTAGCACGAAAAAATAAATACCTACCTATCGTTTTTTAAATTATCGTTTGGCCCAAAATTCAGCAACGCGGATAGCATTCGATGACGCAGCCATTAGGTCCTCGCATGTGCAGGTGACAGAGCATGTGGCGCAAGATGGGAGGTGAGCCATTGTCTGTGGAGAGATACCGCGCGCGCACTTGGTGGAGGTTGTCCTTGCTATGACACTGACAGCTCTTGAACGCGGTTTAAATGTGATGAACGAGTTCAGTTTCAACTCTGAAATTCGCCCTTAATAAACAGACTACACTACAAGTAATAAAATTAATGCAGTTATTAAAATGTCATGACTATTATATCCGCTTTGAATGCTCTTGACGATAAAATTAGAAGTTATTTTGTCAATATTAACGTCAAATATGCTGGGCACTCCGTATCAAATATCTGCAGGCCTATTCTGTAAAAATTCAGCGTGAAAACTTAGGTGAAGTGAGCTTTCATTCCAACTGACACTAATGGCAGCTCACTTCAAGCCGATCGATTCTTTAAAAATCTCACCGAGAAAAGTTAGGTGAAGTGACCTTAGAGTGAGCGGTCAATAATGTCAATCCCTAGCCTTAGTTGGAATGACAGCTCACTCCACGCTCACTTCACTTCACTTTTCACGGTGAGATGGTTACAGAATCGCACTGCAGTTCACCTAAGTTTTCATGGTAAGGTTTTTACAGAATAGATCGGCTGGATAAATAAGGGGTAAAGGTACACATAACTGCCGAATAACAAATTAAGTACCTATGTGTTCGCTTTCATTATCAAAACTAATTTTGTGTAGGTACGCTTATGAAGAAACGCGGTCACGTGGCATTTGCGTTCAGTGCATACGCACGTATTCCTCAGTTTTCTCCATAGTTAATGATACTAGTCCCAATATTGTTTTACGAAACTATCTATATCTACCTCGAACATGTTCGAATTTTAGTTTTTTTTTTTCTAACATTTAGTAAGCCAAAATCAAGCAATGGCGGTGGTTATATACATATAAATATATCATAAAAAAAATATTTCCGCTGGTATCATTAACCAGGTATAAAACTGAGGAATACGTTTGTATAACTAACTATGTGATCACGTTTCCTCATAAACATCATTCTGGGCATTTAAAGGGTAAAGGGCGTCATTTGTTCAAATGGAAGGCATTTCGTAAAGTGTCCCATTTGGTGTCATTCATAGATTCCGATAGAGAAAACTACAACATTTTTTGGGTTGGAATATTGACGAAATGATTATTGTTTTTAACGAATGTAGGTAGTTTACATTATCGGAAAGATAAATCCATGCAGCAAAGTACATTCAGCAACAAAAACATGTCGGCATGCGTAGAACGGTAAAATAAAACTAAAAAATACCTTATAGTCCATTTATTAAGCATTACTAAAATAACGGCTAATTAATAACGAGAGTTATTGTGTAATTGTTGAAATGGCTGCATTTTAGAGTTATTTTTTAAACGTAATTGGTGATCGATAAATAACGGATACGTTTATATCGAAATAACGTTGGTTATAACCGTTATTTGTCTAATTATAAATGGAGTGTAGGTATTGAGACTTATAATAGTATTCACGATCATAAAAACAAGAGATATTTTGTAAAATTGTTTCGAATTTCATTTAGCTAAACCGCTAAAGAGACATGATTTTGTCGAATATGACTGTTTAAAATTATTTTTTCTGTTAAGTACCTACTTATTTCTATTTATTTTATTTACAGGACGGATTCAGCCGAGGGATCTCCTTTGGAAACGATGATTTTTCAATAGATAACCTCGATCCCCTGAAGAAAAATTAAAATATAACATTTTTCATAAAATTATAATTGAATAGTTAAAAATTTAGGTAAATGAAAACCCTTATTTTAGCTCATACAGCTTAGTATAGACAAATGCAATAAATTTATACATTTTTGGAAGGAACTGTATTTGTGGATTAATGAAATATAGTTTTAAGTGCTGTTTGAACTCAAATAAACGTTTTTTTTTTTGTAAACATGTGTTGCCATGTTATTGGTTACAAATATTTTTGATCCATTCGTGATAATAGATTAGAAATAAAAATCTTCTGTCATCATTTCTTGACTAGATCTTGAAACTCGAAATAATAACCAGTAATATGACAAAACATAGTAATATGTAATGAAAAAAAATCTAAATTTTTTCGGTGATATATTTTAGATTACGCGCGAAAACGCTCAATGTCATTCCAAAAGTGCCTTTAAAAGAGTTTTTACAATTTTAATAAAACTTATTAAAAAAAACCCCGTTTCTCCAATAGATTTTTTAGGACTAAAAATGTATTTTGGTAGAGATTATGACAAAAAATGTTTTAGGTAGGACCAAATTTTTTACAAAACGATTATGAAATTTGAAGATCGCCTCATAATATTCTGTGATAATTCTTTTCAAGTTGAGGTTCTTCAAATTGTATTAAAAGAAAATTGTCCAAAATTCGACTGAATCGAAAATGATTAGAATCATCAAACAGGGTGTGTAAATAAACTAACCTTTAATGTAAATTACGTCATTTAATGTTAAGTTGAAACTGGCAACTTTGGCAAATAAAAACCTGCGAGAATTCGGGATACCATAAAAAAAAATCACCAACTGCCATGTCGGTCAAAAAACATAATTGTAATTTTCTTTCAAGAAAAAAATCCTGGTTAAAAATATTGTGCCCGATAAATAGCAGAATCATCCTTATTGGTGAAATAAGCGCTACGGTCAATGCGTCACATTCTAAAACCTAACCTACTTAAAAACAAAGTTGCCAGTTACAACAAAAAAATCGTAGTTATACGGATGACATTGGAGCACATAGGGCAACATTCCAATAAAGAACATACCTATTATAAAATTAACTATTTTTACTCCTGATTATTATAAATAAATCAAAATGTTTTATTTTTAAACGTGTATGATAGTGGTCATAGAACTGTTGTATTGAATATGTGTCATTAGTGTTATTATTTGTTTTAGTATTGTGTACACTAATGTTACGTTAAGGCCAAAAGATATACATAATTGTGTATTTTCAATAATAAATTTATATTTATAATAGATTTTTTGTTTTATTTACACACATACATCCATACCCACACAAAGCCATCCGTTTTGCCCAAAGGGCTAGATAACATAGAAACGACTTCAGAATGCCACCTGTACTCTAATTGCGTAATACACTAAAGTTGTCAAAAAATAAAAGGCCCGTTTTGACATTTGAGAATGCGTTCTTGACACCTGTCAGTTTCATACAAACGATTACGTGTTTTGCGAATTTGATCTTTATTAACTACTAGAATTGTCAATGTCGAAACGGGTCTTTTATTTTTTGACAACTTTATCAATCTCAATCTGAATCATTTTGAAGGATATTGCTAATCCATTGCTTCATATGTTCCAAAAATGTGTCTGCTCAACAACGTAAATAACGCAATGAATGTTATTGAACTGTCAAAATAAAACCCATTGCCACTGATAGTGTGTTACGCAGTTACCCCGCTGCTAAGATTCTCTTACATCTTTGCTTATTATGTTAGAACTCTTACAAACGTATTATGGGCCGGTGCGTAACGGTAAAGGTACAATGAGCGTTAAAAAGATTGGGACGTACAGAGAATTACCTACAGAAAATTGTCAGAGCACAACCGTATGGGTGAAACGCATAATTAAATTACAAACAAAACAATATTAGCTCCAGCGATGTTTGTTGTTGAAATTAAAGTATAATGGTGCTAACTGTACCTACATCAAGGTCCAAACTACAATATTAAAAACTCTAATAACCAGAATTAGTATTACATACCATTTATAAAACCTAAAGATATTGTACGTGAATGTGGTTTCTGGCGACTAAGAAAAAAAAAAATGACAAAATTAAATAAAAAACATTCGAAACAGTGTCCCTATTTAGTTTTAGCAAATCATCTTTTTGCATGGCATAATCCTGACTAGGATTTCGAAACTCAAAAGACTAGTATTCGAATCAAATAATCAATGGAAAAACATTAAAACTTTGTGTCTTGTTGTCGTTTGCGTTTCATATTTTGCGGATCAAAGATTTTGATGAAATTTTCGGCAAAACAGTTTTTGTTTTAATAAAAATGGTATATTTTATGATCTAAATAAGTGAACTGACCGTTCTATCGCAGTATTAGGAGGTAATATCTCAGTATTAAACAACGATGGTGGATCTAAGTGGCGGGTCTGAGGGCCCCTTGGAACACGCATTTTCCAACAGTGTTTTTATCGTTCCTGGGATTATTGTCATCAGTTTATCAGGTAAGACTATTCTTTAATTATTTTCCTATTATTTAAGACCTCTACTGTAAGAAAAACATAAGTTTCTCTTCGCTACGATGTCAAATTGTTTATAATATTTTTGGCACTTTTTTCGCGGAATTTATCGCGCCTGTTTCTATTAAATTTTATTTATAGAAATGTAGGACGTAAAGTTAGGTTTTAATATACACGCAGATAATAAAAGGACGGCCTTCTTCAAAGTGGGAGTTTATTAATTAAAGTCATCACATCTACCATCTTATTAATTTATTAAAGTTGTCTGTTTGAATCTAAATAAAAAAAAAACAACACCAAGTCATGTCTTCCTATGGGAAACTACAGAAATTCGGCATCAAGCACACCTGCTACGAGCCTTTCATCATTTACATTGTCATACACACATGCCGGTTAGGAGAAAAATTAATTAATGTTAGTAATGCTGTCATACCCATAACCTTTGGTTGATTCCAGCATTACCAACTGATGATTTTGAACAACTCTTGAAAGAATTACTTGTATGAGTCCACAATTTATTGAGCATGACCCTAATATGATGCACAGCAGGAAAAGATGACAAAGTGTACTTGTTAGTGGTTGAAAAGCAAAGAGTTCAAAAGTAGACCAGCAAAATGACACAAAGTTATCATGTTTAAAAGACAGTTAAAAGGAATTCACCATTTAAAAAAAATGCTTGTTAGATCAAATATTATACCTAATATTCACATGAACAAGCCCAAAGTTGGTCATATACATTGTGATGAATTAAAAAAAAATCTACCTGACAGAATCAGAAAAAAAAAAATCCATGAGATCATCATTGTCACTGATTGTCTGATATGCAGGTATCATAAAATAGTTCTATCTAAAATCCACAACTTGGAATGCAGAGCATTAAATGAACCCACCCAGATCACTGTAAATTCATTCATTTATTCATAAACAATTGGACGTAGTTTAGCAAAAAGGACTCAACCCACATTCTTCCCAATAACTCTAAAATTGCGTTAGTCGTATGTAATACAACTTCACTCATAAAAATATTGGTATATTTGCCCTTATGTGACTATATTTCAAAATGTTCCATATACAATATCATTGCAGAAATACACACCTAAGCTTAAAACCTCGATAACTTAAAAATTACATTTTGTGGGTTGAGTCCTTTCTGCTAAACTACGTCCAATTTACATTGTGTTGAACATTACATATTAAATAAAATTATCATATGCAGAAACAATACCAAATTAAATGTTAAATAAAATTATCACATGCAGAAACAATTCATATAAAACCATGACACAGGATACATAAATAATTCCAGCCTATTAATTTCCTACTGCTAAGGCCTCTTCTCTTACGGAGAAGGCAGATGCATTAATCACCATGCTTGCTGAAGATGGGTTAGTGATTTCAGACTTATATGTGCTGCTGGGGAGTTTGTTGCGCCACTTCTTCTTCCCAGCGATAGCACTAGGAAGTGGTGAAGGGCGGGCGTTTTTGGGGGACGGTCTTTTGTAATTTTGACGTTCGAAAAGTGCTGATTCTCAGCCTAATTTGAATAAATGACTTTTGATTTTGATTTTATGAAAAAACCTTGTAGTCCAGCGGGTTCGCGAAATACAGTAACAGTAGAAATGGTTTTCATTTTAGCTATAAATCTAAGTTTTCTCACGATGATTTTCCTTTACTGATGTCAGTAATGTCCAAGATAAATGCAAAGTACATGTCAATTGAAAAAGTCACATTGAACCCACAACCTCGTGCGTAAGAGGCGACCACTGTGCCATCACAGCATCACTGGGCCTGGATCAGGACCCATCCTAGTGGAAAGTTTGATATGTGGTAAATATATTTACCATCTGCAAAAGTTTATTAAACATTATCAACAACATAATCGGGGTCTGATATTCCTTCTACTGTAACTCACCGAGCCGTAATCCACCACGCAGACCCAGTATAGGTTGGTGGTGGTCACAATGTTCTATGTTACGGGTTTGGTTTCCGCACTTAGTCCTTCAGGTGGACCATTGTGCGTGGGCCATGGCGGCCGTTGGTTGTTATTCCAACCAGCCCACCTCCCTCCAGAAGCTTATTAAGTCTCCTGATCTGCTGAGAACATCTGTGTAACATCTGGGTGCCCCGAGGGTTTCTGCCCTAATCTGGGTGACGCCTGTGCACTCGAAAAGCATATGCGAGACGGTTTCATCAGTCTCCATGCAAGCTCTGCACAGGGGGCTGTCTGTTATGCCTATCATGTGAAAGTGTTTGTTTAGTAAGCAGTGTCCCGTGATGGTCCCCTTCACCAGGCGCAGGCCTTTCCTGTCCAGGCGTAGTAACCGTTTGGTTAGCTTGCCATCTAATGATGGCATGGCTTCCTTGGACTGCCTGCAGCCCGGTGACGAAGACCACCAGTTCTCTGCTTGTGTGTGGATGTGCTTCTGTAGCCACCTGCGTAGTTGATTGTAGGGGATGGGCAAGACAGGTTCCGGTCCACAGACTGACTTGCTGGATGCCCTTCTAGCCAGCTCGTCAGCAGCGTCGTTACCTAGCGATCCACTGTATCCTTTTATCCATTGTAGTGTCACTGTGTTGCGGTTTGATACAGCTGTGCAGTTGTATACACAGTAGTTCTGTCTTAGCTGGCTAAACACGAAGTTTACTATCATCCCGGCGATTTCGTATTACAAGGTCCGATATTCGATGAAATAAATTGTACCAAGTGAAGTCCATGCCTGTCTGGGTTCTAACCGAAAACCTGAAACTCCACTTAGCTTTACCACTTGTGATAAAGCCTCTGAGTTATGGGAAGCTCGATAAAGATGATGAATACATACTCGTAAAATCCAATCGCAATAATTTAGGTAGGGTAGGGATATTCCGTGACTGACTATTGCGTGGGACTTACACATTACTGGCGAAATGTGGGTGTACAGACGCCAGCACATCAAGCTACTACAATCTGTCAAATTTCTTTAATTGATTTTCAACTTTATCGCAATAGCATTAAGGTTCAAGGTTGATTGGGAAAGTTTGACAGTTTCGGGTAGCTTGACCTGCTGGCGTGTGTACAATAAGTAGACACCACTGCCTTACGATGGATATGTTATGGAATACGTTTTATCTCTGAAATTGCAATGCTCTGATATTGTAGAATTTAGTTGTCCATAGTGGGATTATGGTGAGCAGGTAGGCTCTAACCATCTGGAGGGCTGACCTGCATGTTTGCCATCCCATAAAATGTCAAGCTTAGTTAACTTAGATTTCGGGGAGTTGGGGAGGTGTTCACCCCAGAAAGCCATACTAATATGCGTGCGGGACTAAATTCTGTCCCCGCAATATTATCGCCGAATCGAGACATTCTACAGCTGAACGTCTTTTGACGCCAAAAACGGGACTGACACCTCCGCAGTGGCGTAGCTAGCATGGGTGTCACCCGGTGCAGTCGTCATGGTGTCACCCCTACAAAGCAGTCTATGAACGTAAGAAGCGTTGAAGAAGCGACGGTGGCCGAGTGGTAAAACCCTCCCGACTTCAGAGCTGCAGGTTCGAGGTTCGATCATTAATCACCGTTCGCTGTCCGTGCTTCGGAAAGCAGGTGAATCCGTTGGGTACTATCCTTACCAGCTTAGATAGTAGTCGTTTCGTTAAGCTAATGTCAGAGATGCAAAACTGTCGCCTAACTAGGAATGGGTATGATTTTCCCTTCTATGTTGCAGAGGTCTGATGGCAGTCGCCATGTGTAAAAGACACGACCCTCGTCAAAATCTCCTGGCTTAGGTAACCGACCTTGAGAGATACGGGAAACAACGAAGACTATTATTTGATTTTTATTTATTTACCGATTGTTATATTTTTTCATGATCGCGTGTGACCCTCGAATGGGTTGGCTCCCTAGTAGCTACGTCACTGCACCTCCATCTTGTTTTTTCTAATACATTTCACAAAACATTGTCACTGTCACTGTCAATGTCATTCAAAAAGTACCAGAAGCACTCTACAATATAGGGATGATTTATGCTAGATCGTGCAGGGCGCAAACCGTGCTTCATACATATGTCAGCCACGTACGAGACACGGCCCGTTTTAGCATAACCTAATCATTCCAATGCGTAAACTTACTCACATATCGATAAAATTATGGCATACCACGCATGCAGAGTGGCTGGACACAAAAGCTTAAAAACAAAATTAATTCTTAATTTTACGACTTTGCGTCCTTGATCACAAACACTATGAACAGATAAAAATACTAACATGTAATTTGTAAGTTCCGGTTAGACTGGAAGCCGACCCCAACACAGTTGGGAAAAGGCTAGGCAGATGATGATGATGTAATTTGTAAGTTATTTTTGTTTTTAGGTGTTTCGATGACGACGTTAGTATGATGTATACTTAATTACCTTGGATCTCTGCCGGTCTATTAAGTGGTCGTTTACATAAACCGGCTCGTAGAATTTTGAGTCATCGAAATAATATTTATTTTTACAAATTTTTTGATACGAGTCAGGTGGAGAGTCAGCAGTATGAAACTTGTAAAGCCGCCGAAAGGCATTCTAATTGAATTTGAATTATTTTGAGGGATATTGCTAATCCATTGCATCATATGTTCGAAAGCAAATTCTGCTCAACAACGCAAATAACGCAATGAATGTTGTTGAACTGTCAAAATGAAAGCTATTACTCTTGCGCACACGAACAGCCGACAAGCTTCTTTTAGGGTAGTAAGGTAAATATAAAAACTTGACTGCGTTACCCAGGATCCTAAATTAATGTTGTCGCTGAGTGTATGATTCCGCCTCCAGGAGTATACGCTCGACTCCTAGCGCTTCTGCTTCAACTGAAAGCCGAACTGTGTGAACGGATCTGAGAGCATACACCCGGCGCCAAGTTCTCATGTGTGCGACAATACATCTTTCTCTGAATTCTCCGATGCGCTCAAGTCGGTCTATGTGAACGGACGTTAAGATTGATAATAATAGTAGAACACTTGTGTAATCAATGCTTCATTATAATAAGGTGTACGACACAAGCGGTGGCGAAAGCGATTGGAGGTTTTGTGCATCAAAATATCCTTCACGAGTCATTATTGCCATCTTCAGCCTACAGTAGTGCACTGCTGAACATACTAACATAACTAACTGGCTGGCTGTGTGACTCGCCCCTGGAGAGTTTGTGGAAGTGATGCATGACGTCACGCTGAACTAGCTGCTCGAAGGCTGCGCTAATGTCCATGTTCGGTGACACCAGTAAAGAGGTATTATGAGAAACAGGGTGTAAAGTTCACTCATCCTCTATAGACAAGGGAGGATCCTCCGACCAGACGGGTGTCGTGTCTGGTGGGCAACTGCCCGACGGTTGATTCCGAAACGCTATATGCTAGTTGCGCGGTAACTCTGCTTGCGCGATGCAGGATTTTGCGTGACGTCATTATGATGCGTAGTTCGCATGTGGCGCTATAGATGTCGCCACAGGCTTCTCCAATCGCACGCCGTTCATCTCTATACTCATCCAGCATCTACCAGCCACCCTCCACGAGCGCCGAAACTAAAATGTACGTCTGGCGTACCCTGGTGAGTCAGTCACAGTACCACTTTGACGTGATACTAATGTTTCGACCAAGGCTGAAACGGTCGGTCGGTTTTGTTTGGTTTCTCATATAGTTCTTGCCGAAACGAGGGAAGAAGAACGGTGGAAAAAGAATTGGTAGTGGGGAGATTATGCTTTCGAACCTCGTCAGTCTCATTATTGACGTGAAGCCTGTCTACTCCTAGCATAAGCATTGTTTTCTTAGAAGGTAGGATTTACAAGAATACTAAGAAATGTGCAAACCACACAATTTTTATTATTCTCACTAGCTCTCTTATAATATACGCGCCGCACTATGTAGGTACCATTTTGTTGAAACTCAGATGTGTCTTCTCGACATCCGGGTGTCACTAACGGGATGCAGCAGAATACCAGCGTCAGGTATTGTGCCTGGCACATGCTGAGCTGGAGTCCCATTTGGTGCAACCATGAGACACACCGCCCAGTAGTGATCGACCGTTAAAGATTTACTTGTACGAGGTGTCTATGGGTCAATTTAGCTTTTTAATCGTTTTTTTTTTATGTTTCACCTTTTTAATAATAATAATAACTTTATTTCGGGTGGCATAGACCCATAGAAACCTTAACCTAGTACACATTACATAAACCTTTACAATTTGCCATGACTCGCCACACCTACACACGACATGACCCACTGATTCTGAAAGGGACAGTCAAAACGTACTGCTATTGCGTTCAGAATGCCGTTGTTGCTACCCCGTATACGGGCTAGCAGGGAAGCTGCTTTTTTTGGTGTTTTTATTTTATTACTTGTATTGTGTCTTTTGTTGCACTGAATAAACGTTTTATCTATCTATCTATCTCATGACGTGGCTAAAAACGAAGCTGACTGCCCAGCGGGGTGATTGCGTAATACACTAACAGTAGCAATGGCTTTCATTTTGACAGTTCAACAACATTCATTGCGTTATTTACGTTGTTGAGCAGACAAATTCTTCGAATACATGCAGCAAGGGTTTAGCAATATCCTTAAAAATCATTCAGGTTGTGATTGATCGTGTGTTACGCAATTAGGGTCCAGGGTACGACAGTAGAGGCTTGTGGTTAAGTAATAACAGCCGCATGGGTCTATCGAAGTTTAAGCTACGCTTGCCGCGGTTGGTCCGTGGATGGGTGTCCATCTTTACATATTAAGACCCCTCTGTGCCTTGGAAAGCAAGTTAAGCCGTTGGTCCCGGCTGTCATTCGTAGATCTTTGGCAGTCATTGCGGGTCTTCAGAACCCTGAAAGTCTGACAACCAGTCTTACCAAGGGGGATTGGGAACGGCCTACCCCTACTGGGTTCTGGAGGACAGATAGGCAGTCGCTCCATGTAAAATACTGGTATTCAGCTGCATCCGGTTAGAAAGAGCTAGGCAGATGGTGAAGGTACGACAGACGTACTGCAGCACCGCCACTTGAGTCTCAAGGGACTCTTAATGCATTGCTAGAAATAATATTAAAAACTGTAGCGGTATCTACAACGCCACATGCGAACAACGCGACATACTGACGTCACGCAAATCCTGCATCTCGCAAGCAGAGTTTACCGCGCAATTAGCATATATATAAACTTCCCAACATCAATCGTTGGGCAATTGCCCGCCAGACACAACACCCGTCTGGTTGGAGGATCCTCCCTTTTCTATACAGGATGAGTGAACTTTACACCCTGTTCCTTCATACCTCTATAAAACAAAAGAAAATTAACAGAAGCAGAAATCTTGTACATTACTACTGAAATATTAATTATCGCTCCCACCCGACCGTATCTCAAAGCTTATCAAACCGCTGATATCTTACACTCTACACCGCTCCTTGCCTACAACGTGGAATCCACGTTTCATTCCAGATAATGAGCTCACAATCGTATCGTTAAAAACTTTAATGTGACGAAAATATTCACCCAAGATGGACACTCTCGATAAAGAAACTCTGGACAAGCTCCAGGAATTGCTTGAAGCTAGTTCTGAACCTGGAAAGCAACCTTCTAGAAAGGTGTTGATAGATTTACTGGATACGGTGGAGTTAGCTGATGATGTGAAGGAAAATTTGAAGGCCATGCTGACTGGGGATGTGCCAAAAGTATTCGGTGGTTATGCCGGAGGAACGCTCTTGGCTATTGTTTTTATTCTGCTGGTGTTCGCGTTGATCAGTAAGTTATTTTTGTGATTTTTTTGACTGTGTTGTGTTTTTCGAAATTGTGATTGTGGTTTTGCCCTTTTTTTGGCACGCTTAGGCGTCCTGGCGGGAAATAAGTAAACCAAGGTGACAATCTGCCAGATTTCTGTATGTGCGTGAAAATGGACGCAGGCGAATTTTGCTATTTTAGTGAAAGCAATATGTTGGTTTTAGATAAAGTTTATCTTGATAAGAGGTCAATATGTTGCCACGAGTGGTTTTTGGCTTTATCAACATAAAAAAATTGTTGTTGTAAATAGGGCGATTGTGGCCGGCAGAATTGGTTTAAAAAAACGCGATAATCTAAGTCTACCTGAATCTAGGGATTTGCGGGATCCTAAGGAAGTTTTGTTTTTGCTTACTATGTTGTATTTTTTGGTGACGGATAGGTACTATCGCCAAAATCTATATCTGACCACCGTAAGGACTATTCCTGCTGGCAGCGCATATTATTAGTCGACCGAAAAAGGATCCTCTTTTGTTTTACTAACGAACATAGCTGTGGTCGTCATGTTTTTGTTTTCAAAATGGTCAAATATTTTGTATTCAAAATGGTCGGTAGGTTTTGGCGATAGTACTGTAAAGACGTAGAATCTTAAGGAGTCGTGCCGTTGTTTGATTCCTCCCATTACCTCAGAGGGCTCGTCTAGTCCTCTATAGTACCTACTTTCATATAAAATGGCACCTATTCTGGAATATTCCTCATATTGGCGCGAAACGCTAAAATTAAAAGAATATTTAATATTCATCTAATACTGCAAGACCTACATTAGCTTATCGCATTCTACTAAAAACAGTTTTAATTAAAATAATTTACATTACAAATCAATTTAATCTGGAAGCTGTGGAACCAATTTCTTTTAAAGAAATGTTAAAATACTCGTATTAAAGCGTTTTAAATTTTCGCCTTGACTAAAACGTCTTAGAAGTGTTGAAGTTTTGGGCCTAGAAAGAAGTAGACATCGTATATAAAGCTGCAAGAGCCGGGTAATTGCCTAAAACAATAACAATAGTGGCTTTCATTTTGACAGTTGAACAACATTCATTGCATTGTTTACCTTGTTGAGCAAACAATTTTTTCGAACATATGAAGCAGTGGATTTGCAGTATCCTTCGAAATGATTCAGATTGTGGTATCAGAAAGATTTGGTCCGATTTAAGGGTACAGACCAAAAAACTGAACAACTTTCTCAGTGGGGCCAACATCGTTATCGCGAAAAAATTATCGGGTCGGGTTGGCATTGAATTGTTATATGGAACAGTTGATAATTTGTCGCAGATTACGATGTTGACAGCAATGGTGGCCCAGTGGTAAGAGCCTCGACTTACGAGTAGGTCGTGGGTTTGAACCGAGACAGGAGCTTTAATTTGTGTAATTTATTTCATCACCATTGCTCTCAAAATATGGATAATGTGCTGGGCTGAAATATTGTTAATATTATGTATTAACTTTCCTCTGTTATACAATTGTAACTATTAATTGTCCCTGAATAAATAGAATAAAATAAAAAATTGTGAAGGAAAACGTCGTGAGGAAGCCGGTAGTTTTAGGACCAAAAATTTGAAGACATTACCAACCCCCAACATCTACCAGCTCGCACTGGGCCCGTGTGATGGTTTACGGCCCATTCCCTCTCACGTACCTGTGTCCCAGCAGTGGGAATGCTTTAGGGTGATTATGCTATGATGGTCTTCCCGTGGAGAAAGTTGTTCAGTTTGATGATACATATGTCCACAGTTTTCTGATACACGCCGTTGAACCGCACTCAAGACTCAAGCATTACTTAAAACATTAACTAATTAAATTGCTTTAAACTGGTTTCAAGTTATGCCTATTAGAGCCAGGAGTTTATGATAATTTTCAAGTTATGGAACAGCAAACTGAATGTCATACTTAAAAATTTAAATTGCATTGCAATCAAAAACTCATTACGACCCTTTGTTACAAATAGTCACTCAAAGATCCACTTAGAATATATTTCACTAAAGTGGATAACTAATTAAGTGGCGATAGTATGTAAATTATCTGAGATTACGAACAACAATGCTTATAATTTCTATGCATAAATCACTAGCTCTGGCTACTAAACTTCAATCAATTTACGTCAGGCGCTGACTAATTTGACAGGACTAAACTAATATTTATCATCTTTCCTTTTCTTAATGAAATGAAAGAAAAAGATATACTGAACTTAAATTTAGTTTAGTTTGTGAACAAGGGAATCAGCGCCAATGTATTCATTACGGATAAAGTGATTTGGGGTCATATTATCCAGTATTAGGGTTGCGGAGATGATATAGTCGCTCCATGTCAAGTACTGGTATTCAGCTGCATCCGATTAGACTGCAAGCTGACCCCGGCCGACATACTCAGGAAAAGGCTATACAGACGTTCTTTAGACCCTTTGTGCACACACGGTTTTCTTGCCGTGAAAAACTACGGTTTATTAGCCGTGTGTAGGCACGGTCGTCAGTGTTGTATGGATCACTTTGGAAGGTTGTTGACGGACACGTTTGTTCTACGACCCGGTTTATACGCCGTACCGTAAAGAAACCGTACCGAACAAAGGTGTGCCGTGTACAAACTAGTACAAAGGGCCTTAGAGGTATATTGATTCAGGCTTTCGGTTCTTCAGAACAGTCTAAGAGAAACGCTAAAAACGGTCAAATAAAATAATAATTTAGAAATTTCCCGCTTCGACATCTAGGTCACATATTTATCAATGTGGTTTCTTAGCTCTAACATACAAACTTGCAATATATAAGATAGTAATACAATATTTATCATTATATCCAAAGAGACTGTTACGTAAATTAGATAGCATTTGTGGGTTGGATTAAGTGTGATATTGCTATCAATATGTTGTGGTGGTTTTTAACAAATACTGGACAAACGCCAAGGAGATAAAAAAAAAACCGGTGAAGTACGAGTCGGACTCGCGCACTGAGGGTTCCGTACAAATTTGTAGGTATATGTAACTAAAAATTTACGGTTTTCGCAATTTTCTCTGTGCTACTTATAAGACGTTGCTTCGTACCAAATTTGAAGATTCTGAGTTCACGGGAAGTACCCTGTAGGTTTTGATTCCCTTGCGAGTGTCGAAAATTTGCGGAGATTTGCGGCATAAACGGCTGTATCTTTTGATTGCGTCGGCTTAGAAGTTTGATTTTTTCACAACTCCAAGGGTCAGTAGACGTGAGTATCTGGTATAAATTCCAACTTGATAGCTCCACGCGCTCCTGGGAAAAAGGGTCTTGACAGACAGACAGACAGACGGACGGACAACAAAGTGATCCTATAAGGGTTCCGTTTTTTCCTTTCGAGGTACAGCACCCTAATTGCGAAACACACAATCAATCCGAATCTGAATCATTTTGAAGCAAATTGCTAATCCATTGCTTCATAAGTTCGAAAAATTTGTCTGCTCAACACGTAAATAACGCAATGAATGTTGTTGAACTGTAAAAATGAAACCGATTCCGATTGATCGTGTGTTACGCAATTAGGGTGCAGAACCCTAAAAAAAAGGGCTTGTGCTTATGACCACGCCATGGAAGTGAAAACTTACGACTGGAGCCGAGTATACACGATTCAACGTCACCGACCCGAGCGTGATAGTACAGTTTCGTTTACTGTTCAGAAAGAGCACAAAATAAGTTTTCACTTAAAAAAATAATTGCCCTATCACGGCTTACTGTTGGACAACGGCATCTCCATTTCACAAAAGTGCGTAATTCATCACCTGCCTAGCCTTTTCCCAACTATGTTGGGGTCTGCCTCCAGTCTGACCGGATGCTGCTGAATACCAGTTTTTACATGGAGCGACTGCCTATCTGACCTCCACAAACCAGATATTGGGTAATACGATAGCCCTTGGTAAAACTGGTTGTCAGACTTACAAAAGTGCGTAACTCCGACCACGAAGGTGGTAGAAATTCTGCATGCCTTTAACTCACTTTATATATTTGGGTCGGTGCAACATGTCTTTTACATCTATACTTCTCTATTAATCGTCATCTCGGTGGTCATCCTCTTTCCAGCCATATCATATGAATTAAAAATCAGTCGAATAAGATTCAGAATTAATATAGGTGCTATCAATTTCTTATATCGTGTATTTACGTCTACTTAGACACTCAGGTTAATTTGTTCTTGATACCCGATAACCTAAGAAAGTTTACGTTTAATATCAGTAAAATTCTAAAAATAAAGACGTGTGTTGGGAGAAAATATGCGTTACATCCACGCAAAACGGCCATCGTTCAGCATAATGCTACAACCCTATGCGAGACAGAGCCGCAGCACTGGTTTTCAGCGACAGCCGGCTTTGACGTGATGACGTCAACAGGTGCAGTGTACAATGAGATAGAGGAAATAACATAGATGTATCGTCGCAACAAAAAGCAGAAGAAGCGCTCAAACCATCCCTTGAAGCATGAAAATTATAACAATAAACCACAATACTATCCACCAACCCACACTGTGCCCGCGTGGTAGATTAAAGCCCTCTCCCTCTCACAGAGAGGAGGCCTGTGTCCCAAAATTGGGACCATTACCATTCTTAAGCATACACCGATAGCATTCTTAAGCCGGTTTGGAAATTCAGATAATATAACATTATCAATGGAGAGATAAATAATTTTCCAATTGTATGTAAACACGTAATATGGACTAGCGATAAGCCTTTGTCTTCAGATACCGTTAGTTTATCACTAAGTGTCAAACGAGCTGGTGAGTCGAATGACTATGTTTTTATTTGGCTTATTTACTTTTCTGATATACTTGTTTATAAGGCCCGTTTTTTTTAAATGCGCTTACGGTCTGGTGGTCTTATACGGAGATAGTATTATTTCTGAGAGAGAAAACATATGTCATCCAAGTATGTATATTGGCTTTATCATAGCAAAACGTTAATTTAATTTTTTATTAGCCATTAATGTCTCACTCCTGGGAAAAGATATTACGATAGCACTAGGAAGTGGTGCAGGGCGGGCGTTTTTGGGGGACTGTCTTTTGTAATTTTGACGTTCGAAAAGTGCCGATTCTCAGCCTAATTTGAATAAATGACTTTTGATTTTGATACTCTTTCCACCATTCTCTGTCCAGAGCTGCCATGGAACAATCTTTATTAAAGGCAGTGGCGTAGCGTGCCTTGGGAGGGCCCTGTATCAAAATTAGTTGAGGGGCCCAAATGAAAAATTTCAGTTTTAAGTCCTTCTGCACTGCTATCGGATACTGCTATAAACCCCAAAAAGGACTCACCGATTTTTAACTCTTTAGATACAATATCATCATTTTCTGTTATCGAGATGTATTGAAAAACTACAGAAAGTTGGTCCAGTTTTGACAAGTTACATATGACAGTTTTTTTTATATGGTTTTTTCCCGGGAAGCACTAGATTAAGTGACATTGTGGATAACATTTTACTAATTTTTGCCCACACACGTTAGGGGGCCCCTGTAGCCCGGGGGCCCCGTATCATTGATACGGCGGTAGCTACGCCCCTGATTAAAGGAGTCCAGTTCATCCCACCATCTCCGTCAAAAACATTAATTTTGTTATCTACATAACTTCAATTGCTCTCCGATATGTAATATTTCTATACTTAGTTTATACTGTTTAACATCAAGTGAATTGAGTAAGGTCATGGTGCTTTTTAAACGCTAGTCCTATTTTTAATTTGTGGGGTAAAAAAAAGATGCAAACTAAGCTCAATATAATAATTCTATCTAACTAGCCTGTATTGTCACACTGCAGGGCAGAATTCTGTGGAGACGAAATAGGGAGGCCCCCTCTTTCGTCTCCACAGAATTCTATATTTTGCCAGTCCTTTCGGTAGGAGTCAAGCTCGTCCCGCCATCTCGGCCTTCAGCGATGCCGTCGTGCATTTAATGGGACTCTGGTGGTTCTTTTTTAGTCCATTTCACGTCTGACATGCGGCAGACATGTACAGTGGCCTCCAAAAGTTAGTTGACGTTTCTCCACATCAGCTGTGACACACTGCATTATGATTCAAAACTCTAGTGGTCCAAATGTTTGAACTGCTCTAACGTTTTAATTGAATAATTCAAGCACATTTGAGTTATCATAAAAAATAATCAAGTAATCCCTTAGGAGTACTTACCTTATTTAAAATCATAAAGTAGCATCACAGCTCGTCAGAAGCCCGAAAATCTGACAACCAGTCTTACCATGGGGTATTTTATTACCCAGGAACTGGGTTGTGGAGGTCAGATAGGCAGTCACTCCATGTAAAATACTGGTATTCATCTGCATCCGGTTAGACTGGAAGCCGACCCCAACATAGTTGGGCAAAGGCTTGGCAAATCATGATCAATGTGGCATCAGAGCTGAAGTGGAAAAATGTCAACTAAGTTTTGAAGGTCACTGTATAGGTATGCAGTATCCTGGGGGTTCGAATTTCAGACCATATATTTTTGTATAAGGACCAATACAATAATTATCATCAATCAATACTTCTCTGCTTGGCCCTTTTCGAATAAAAGTGATATGCTATGTCCTCGATAGTTTTAATATCGCTCGAGATGCGTGGGCGATACTCATGATAAGTATTGAATCTAGGTTGGTTGCAAAATAGCGGTAGGTAATACGTTATTGGATCATGCGGGCGCGAAGTTGTGCGGGAACTTTGTGAAATAATTAGAAAATGGCACTCGTATTCGAAAGGTTCTGTTACTAAAAAGACTTCCTCTTCATCATCATCATTTTAGCCTTGAATCAACCACTGCCGAGTATATGCCTCCTTTCCATTCGTGAATGTCTAATACCGCATCCAAATGTTTCCCGCGATTTTGGTGAAATTGTCTTCCCAAGACGCTTTTGGACATCCTTGGTTTCTATGGCCTAACCTTGTGAGCCATTTGGTTAACATGACCATCTCTGGGTCTTCCTCTTACCTCCAATAATACACAGACGATAGTCCAAAAAATACGTATTAGAATCTCCTCCATCACTTCAAACCCGAATATCAATCCTTGAATAAATTTCAAATACCAACTTTTGAAAAAAAGAAATAATAAATCGGAGTAATCATGAGCAGTTCTTTTCTATTCTAAAAAGGATCCCCTTATTCTGTTTTGCCCTAGAATTAAACCCAAAACTCTCGCTTGCTATCACCAGACCGCTGCGCCCACATTCTCAAAATAAATTACGCACAGTATTTTTGGCTGACATTATATGAGCGCAAGTCGGTGGCGCCACCCGTATCTAATTCATCTACTATTCATACACGATGCACTATTTAATTTTTAAATGAGAAACTATAATATTGCTCAAATATAAAGTTATAAAACTAAAATTAAAGTCGCCGTAACTTTTTTCCCGCGCAACAGAAAATGGCGGACGAAGAACAACAAGATGTCCCGGATAGACTCGAACTCAGCAAAGTCATCGGCGAAAAATTAACAGAATCCATCCAAAATATGGACCTTTTAAATACTCTCCAAAAAATGGTCGCCACGGAAGCTGGCGATGAAGAATCAGAAGTGATCAGAGATAAATTAAAAGGAGTTCTGCAACAGTTTAAGGATATGGGTCCGGAAGACAAGGCGAAATTCGCGTCGAAAATCAAAGAAGGTTTAGCTAGTAAGCTAAGTATGAGGCTGAAGGATAATGCAATGCTGGCTGGTGTCGAAGATGCCATAAGAAGTGCTGTGATGACGAAACTTTATATTTTTGCTGCTGTGGTGTTACTCGTCATATTTTTGTTAGGTAGGTCATCTTTAACACGCTCAGCGCCATGTGTATCTTTTGCGATACACACTGTCTAAACACTTGTGTATCCTTTTTGATACACAAGCACCATTCCAGTCTAAGCGCCGTGTATCGCTAAAGCGCACACTTTCCATACATTTTGTATACAAAAAATGTTGCCCTGGCCTAGGGAATTTTCCTGGTGTAGTGGTATTGGCATATGGGGCTTGGCGCTGAGCGTGTTAAATACAAAAGATTCAGACAGAGATGTGTTTCGTCTTTTTTCGTGTCGTGTCGTGGTGAAAATATTAGCCAAACGGTAAGGTTGGCAGCGGGGCTGACCGCCCTGAGTGTGTCTGACGAATTTAAGTAAAGTCACCAAGTGTTAAATGGACTTTAATAATTGCTGGTTTGGATTCATTGTAAAGTTATAATTGGTCTAATACCAAAAGGCAAATTCCCGTAATTAAAAACGTTCAAAATCTAGTCGCAATCTCATCTCAGCGACAATCAATGTCAAAAGCTTGTCAAAAATGGAGGGAAATTAGAGGTATTTTTGACAGATTGAGACAGAGATCAGACTGTGAACGTTCTTACAACTACGAGAATTGCCCCTCAGTAATGATTTATTATTCGGACTGGTTCTTTGATCGCCTAATATTAATTTATCGCTACCTTTTAACAGATATCTGTCTAAATTATTTCTATTATCTTATTTCGACACTGATTTCAGAATTTAAGTGGGCCGCGTAAACAAACTATTTGCTAATCATGAAATTATCAATTTGATAATGATAGAAAATTTTAAAGTAGGTAGCTAGATGTACCTATTGATATTTTTTTTTCAAACGTTCTTTAGTCACGATTTAGTCGACGTGATCCTAAACAACTTTCGCTATGAAAGTCAAACGAAATTAAAAAAAAAAAACATTCATACATCGAAATAGCTTATCTATTATTATTATTTATTTTTTAAAAAAAATTACAAGTTCCTTAACTTAAACAAAGCACACAAATAGACCTCAGCATGACATGTCATGCTGAGGTCTATTTGTGACAGGATATGCTAAGACATGTCTTAGCATGTCTTAGCATGACATGGCCTGAGATTTGACCAACGCGCTATTGACAGCAGCGCATCTACTGTTGAATAGGAACTTGATTTTTTAAAATATTAGCCAATCAACAATATGGTAGAGGGGCTGAATGTCCAGGGTGATCAGGGTCTACATAATATAAGTATCGTCATTTGTGGAGGCAATCGGATGCACTATTGTTTACCTGTCAGATGAAAGCCATTACTTACTTACGTTACGTTACTCAATTAGATTATTATTACAGCAATAGTTATTTCCGTTTATTTTTATAGAAACCCTAATAATTCCGAGTGCTATTGTTTATTCTGAATCAACGTTTTAAAATACACGAAGAGAAACTTATGTGTGTTCAAATTATTTTTAAGATTTTATGATATTGCGATTTTTCTAATCATTTTGATGAATAATAGTACAGACGCCAGCACATCAAGCTACCCGAAACTGGCAAATTTTCCCAATCAACCTTGAACCTTAATGCTATTGCGATAAAATTGAAAATCTATTAAAGAAATTTGACAGATTGTAGAAGCTTGATGTGCTGACCTCTGTACATTACGATGCGTGTGATTTAAGTAGTCTATTAATGCACGGCATTGAGCGTCCTGGCTACGCTCGTACATTAATTTCACGCCGTGCAATAATGGACTATTTAAGTCACACGGATCCTATACTATTTTATAGCTCATGTGACCTAAACCCGCACTTAAGTCACGCTTTTCTGTGTAAAAATTGACTACTTAAGTCACAGAAAAGCGTGACTAAGTGCGGGTTTAGGTCAATTGCTTTTTAAAACGACATTTGTACCTTTCTACTGTATGGTGTGTCCTGTCGTTTCTCTCAATGTACGATTAGGAATATCACTTTGTCTAGACTACCAAAAAACCCGATATTCTATTTTTACACCCGATGCCTAACAGTAGCTAAGGGCCGCGATCATCAAAATTTTACAAAATAACTAATGATATTCTTTTCTCTCTATTCCAGTATTCTTCGGTTACAAACTTTACAAATCGATAAAAGAAAAAGAAATCAAACGTGAAGAAAAGAAAAAAGCTAAGCAGATGAAGAAAAAGAAATGATGTGACGACCCAGCGATACATGGAGTGAGGCTTTCATGGCGTTGTGTGTGGAAAATTATGTAAATATTATCATTTATAAAGAGCTTTAAGATCAAGCATTCTGAAAGTTGACAACGACCCAAACATTCTATGTTTTGATTATTTTATCAATATTTCTGAATGAACATATGAAATATTGCTCTGTAATCTAGCGTTTCCTAGCCTAGCTCTTTCCTATGTTGGACTCTTTAATGTAGCCTTTTCCGAACTACCTATGTTTGGGTCGGCTCCCAGTCTAACCAGATGCAGCTGAATACCAGTATTCTACATGGAGCGACTACCTATCTGACCTACCTCTACAACCCAGTTACTGGGTAAAACGATACCCCATTAATCAAAACGAACCGTTTTTGACGTTGCCAACTTCCTGAATAAACCCCTCATAATTACAACAGTAATTTACCTAAAAAAAAAGTGAAAAGATAGAAACCTTCTATCAAAATCAGTCCAGTAGCTTAGAGAAAAACTATAAAGAATTTCATTCATAAATGTGTAGGTTCTGTGAAAGTAATTTTACCTTTGCTGTGCGTAGCCCGTTTCAATTTTTAGATAGAAAAATATATATTGTTATTTCTAATTAGGTACAAGTCAGGAAAAATAATTGTGAAACTAATTGACACCCAACGTCAATTTGCTGTGTTATATCCATTTCATACAACTGTCAGGGCCTTAGCACATCTCCGACGCGAAAATAATTATAAGAAACTTTACTAGATGTAGCGGTTCGAGTAGCGGAACATCATGAGAGTCAGTTAATTGTAGCAATCGGAGCAAAATGTCGTCGCTTTTGACTTAGTAAATACAGTATAGGTCTACTTTGGGCCGCTTAGATTAGTTTTTCCGTAAAATCAAGATCTATTTTTACAAAAAAAAATAAGTTTCGCTTTATAAACATGCGAACCAAACGCACCACCGCAACAAAATAGCGAGCGCGGAGCTGTAACTGGCTTCCGAGCAGATCGGAGGAATCATGCGGGAAAGAGTAGTATAGTATCATAGTCAAATCTGTGCGTTAGAACAGGCAGTTTCGCTTGTACGGACAAGTCATGACGGAACTACTGCGGTTTCGCGGCGGAGATATGATAAACGAATTTTATATTTTTAATTTTATATTTTAATTTGTTGTTTTTTACATTGTTCTCACATATAGAAGCAATAAGAATAATGTAACCAGGATTTTGTAAAAATGTCTTGATTTAAAAGAGTGTCCATGGAGTTTCTTGCCCGTTCTTCTCCATAGAGATCTACGCTTTGGAATGGGCAACTAGCTTCAACTTTCTGACTAACTGACCGACTATTTAATTTTGACAATTCAAAAGTGCCTGTAAATGGTTTAATTGAAATAAATGATTTGAGTTTGAGTTTTGAGTTTGAATGACAGTTGTGATTTGAATATACGAACAATTTAAGTTGCTGTGTAGTTAAATTGCATAAAAATATTTTCCCTGACTTTACATACCTATACATTTAAATCGTTAACGTGACATTATTGTAATATTCTTACCTTACCTGATTACTTCCAATTCGACTGAAATATTTTTTGAAATCGAACCTTTTTTATGCATAATTTTATTTTATAGCACTTTGTGACCTAAAACCGGACTAAGTCACGCTTTTCTGTGACTTAAGTGCGGGTTTAGGTCACACGAGCTATAAAATAGTGTACTATTTCTTCATTTGTAGATAATTGTTATGAATGTTCTTGATTAGCATTGTATTAGACTATTAGACTGTCTCATAGAGTACCTACTAGTACAAGTTTTGAAAAATAAACTTTCCTATTTCTGAAATAAAAAAATAAGTCAAATTTAGAGAATCTTGGTGTTTTTAGCAAAATGGCGAAGGTCTACAAAATAGCATAGAACTCTATTGTTTTGATTAAATGACCAGGTAAAATTTGAATTTAAAATACGTAATTTTCCGAACACAACCCGAAACGACTGATTAAAAACTATTTAAGATTAAACTTTTTTTTTATTTATTCCTGTTGTATTAATGGAGATATAAAGAATATGTAACTTCCTTGAAATATTCTTTGCTGGCAACCCTAGTTTTTATAAACGCACAAAAAACAAGGTACTTCTAGAAATTATTGGCCAAAAAGCATTGCTCAAAGAAAATAGATCAGGAATTTTAAAAAATATGGGTTAAAAGCGAAAATATATTATAGTTGCTTATATTTTAATATTGCAAGTTTAAATTATTCATATTGGAAATACAATCAATAGATCTGCCGAGCCTTTTCCCAAATCGGCTGCCACTCTTACCAAAGGCAACTGAATCAGTATTTTACATGGAGCGACTGCCTATCTGACCTCTACAACCCAGTCACTGGGTACACGATACCCTTTGGTAAGACTGGTTGTCAAACTTGGGCTTCTATGTACCCACTTTGGAAATACAATCCTATTTCAATTTAAAGAATAAAACTTGCTGATTAAAAACGTTTTCGAAGACTTGCCGTATCAAAAATTAAGCAGCAGTGAAAAATCAAAGTATATTATTTTAATTTTATCAATGTATTTATAATGTTAATACTTAAAACATTCCTCGACAGTGTAATTCTTTTAGATCGTGTTATTACTAAATTATTTCTCTATCTTTGTTACTTATTTGTTTATTATTGATCTTTGTGAGCTCAGCTGACTTTCTGTTGATAATACATTTATTTTTACATGACTGTGAAAAGTTTTATTTATCCTTGCAACACTACATGTCTCTGTGAATTTGAATGTAAAGTCAATTATTCAATGTCATCACAGCCCTCCTCCATCTGTACCTGGAGCCTTGAGATAAAGTTGAAACCTCTTATGTAACTATAGCTGTACGCACCGCGACACATCAAGCTATACATAACCTGTATAAGCTGACTTCTGATTGTACCTACGAAAAACTTAATGCGAGGTCAGCTAAAACTGGAAAGGTATAGCTTGACGTGTCACCGTGTGTAAAAGGGTCTTTTGGGGTGTGGCTTAATCGGAATTAACGCCGCCATCTTGTTTTTTAAATGCATTTCTCAAAACAATATCAAAAAATTTTACCAACAGCGTCTCCATGTTCACGCCATTTGAGCGTCAAAAAATCCTTGAATAAAAAAATAGAATAAAATTATAGTAAAATGTATAATTTGACAAGCATGTGCTATTGGGTTTTTTTTCCATTTGGCGGTGTAAAACCCCCGTGACTCGGAAAGCACGTAGTCGTTGGTCCTGCGCTTGATCTCTTTCCGGTCCTGTCTGATTGCCGTCCCATCGGACTTTGAGAGTGCACCTATATTTGAGCACACACTTGTGCACTATAATATCTCCCGTGTAGATGGCCAGTCTCCTCTCGGGGCGGCCGCCATGACCGAAATTCGGTCTGGAGGTCTGTATACAGTAAGTACTACATACTAAATAAATAAAACTAGTCAAATTCTGGGAATACTTTTTATTTGGTATCTATTTGGAACATTCAGATAAACAAATTATTATTATAGGAATACATTCAATATTTTAAGAGTTCTCTAGACTAGAGCATGCGTAATAAAGAAATACTGTTATATGTAATGTAGTCAGGGAAATTAACTGTTTGTCAAGTTGATAACACTACCTACATCTATTTTTTTCTATGGCAATGGTGCCGATGTCGACAATTCTCCCAATGTCAGATGTGTTAAAAGAAATGTGGCGGAGGAAAAAATTTAAAACCTAAATCCAATACTAGTCGACTAATAAATAACTGAATTTAATATGAAACTTGTTGATGAGGATTGGTAAGTACACAGAAACAAACAGATATGTTCTATTTTGTGGATTTGGTTTCCGCACTTATTCCTTCATGTGGACCATTGTGTGTGGGCCATGGCGGCAGGTGGTTATTCCAACCAGACCACCTCCCTCCTGAAGTTGATTAAGTCTCCTGGCCTGCTGAGAACATCTGTGTAAGATCTGGGTGTCCCGAGGGTTTCTGACCTAATCAGGGTGACGCCTGTGCACTCAAAGAGCACATAAAAAACAAACAGATACAAAATATTGTTAGTCATATTAACTCATACAACTCAAGCAATGGCCAAAATTGACGATTTTTTATACGAGTCTATTCTTGAGTACGAGGCTTTTTGTTACTTTGTATGTGTATATTTTTTGTGCAGAATAAACAATTATTCTTTTTTTTTAACTGTCAAAGAATGACAGTTGTGATTTGAATACCTATAGGGACAATTTTATTTAAGTTGATGATGTTCAATTTGGTAAACAGTTAATTTCCGTGACTTTACTTTACCTAAGTTATACACCGACATTTAAATTGGTATCAGACAAATACATTTATTAATACAGAAAAATACTGTTTTAGTATTATCTACTTACAGGATTTTTTTTTAACCAGTGCGCTAACTGTAACCATAAATTTAGCATATGATTCTAGAATCGTGTTCTCACAGATAGAAGCAACAAGAATAATGTACCCAGGGTTTTGTAATATCTAGCTTGATTTAAAAGTGTCCTTGGAGCTTCTTGCCCGTTCTTCTCCAAAGAGATCTACATCTTGGAATGGGCAACAAGCTTCAACTTTCTGACTAACTGACCGACTATTTAATTTTGACAATTCAAAAGTGCCTGTAAATGGTTTAATTGAAATAAATGCTTTGAGTTTGAGTTTGAGGTCATGGGTTATAACTTATAAGGCATTTATAGCCGGCTGTCATAATCAGCTGTTTCATACAAAAGTAAAACCTACGCGGTCAAAATATATGGAATAGCTAATATTAATTTATAACTATAAATTTCTAGGCAGTAGGTAATCATATATGCTGAATTCATGGTAACAGACTGTGCACTGTTTAAAAAAAATCCTGCATAACGAGTTATGACATTTTTTTTTTCATAGACTTATGAAATGGGCGTGAGAATATTCTTATAATGATTCGTAAAGGTACAGTTGACCGCTCGTCGATGGTAGCACTTTGACATGAGCTGGCCTAGCGCAGTACGGAGTTTCAATGAAATGAGAGGCCAGTTTATACGGTACACCCTTGCGTAACACAGTTTAAATCAGAATCCGACAGTTTTGATGGATATTTCTGATCCATTGCTTCATCTATACCGACTGACTTTTTAGCGCCTCGACAAAGTAATCGGCATACTTCAATCAAAGGAATGAATGTAAATTTCTGTGCGATAGACTTCTTCTCCGTTATCTTTTATACACTGTTTTTGTCCAGACTAAAAAAAGTCAGCCGGTAAGTATAAATAAAACAAAGCCGGGTTAGTTACAGTATTTATAACTCAAAAACGGCTGGACCAATTTTTATGATCTTTGATTTGTTGAATTTGTCTCCGTCCCGAATAGCAGAACAACTAACATGAAGATAATTCGTTTTCTCACACATTCGTTCTTATTGATTCTGAGGCGACACGAAGTTCGCCAGGTCAGCTACTAGGTTTAATAAATTCGTCTGCTCAACGCCGTAAATAAAGCAAAGAACGTGGTTGAAAAAAAAATGTTGATGAAATGATGTGTGTTACGCTATTATCCCGCAGGTGTTGTCACCACGGACATTCGGTCGACTGTACAAACAACTTCACTGAAAGGCAAGAAAGGCATATCTAACATGGTTTTTAACGATTAAATGCTTCAAACATGGTTCTAACCTGTACATGCTTTTTAGAGAAAATTCTACAGCAAAATCTATAAAATGCTTGCTAGTTTTACATTTTCTTGTAACTAGTTATCATAAATACTATTAAGCTTTGGATTTCTAGGAAAGCGGTTCCGTCGTATTATAGCGGCCGTCATAAAAATGTAATTTTCACCAGTATTTGACATAATGGTGTCAAAAAACCGGCCAATGGTTCCGAACCACCCCTGGCAGGGCCGCGGGTTGTTCGAAAGAGATACCGTGGCCCTTGGCACAGGCAACTGAAGGAACACGGGTGGGTTTTAGTCAGTAAGTTTGACACGCCGCGCGCAGGGAAAAGTAATTTGAAGAATTCCCACCAAAAAAAAAGGGTTCCGTAAAACAAGGCAAAATCGCCGAGAAAAAAAAACGTTTCTTGTGTGGAGATAGAGACCCCTTTCATTTTTATCTTTTTTGTTGTTACAGCGACAATAGAAATAAACACTGTGAACATTTCAACTGTCTACGTATTACGGGCCATGACATGAGACCGGGCGCCTGGACATAAGTTACCTTGGGTAACCTGGTAGTCTTTAAACAGACTCCGGACCCAGGTTGGCCGAAGCAAGGAAAACCTGTTCAGGTGGAGATTCATAGACGACTCCGCCTTGGGTGTAAGTGTGGTGCTGTTCCATAAACAATGGGTCACTTAATATCGTGTCCTGTCAGCTGCACGTTACAAGAACTGATGGACGCTGGTGATGGCGCCAAACAAGTAGCCGAATTCTGGGCAGAGTCCATTTAGATTGCTATGGACACGCTAAGATGAGAAGACGCGATGAGATACAGCCCGCTGACAGCCGGACGGACGGACAGCGGAGGTTTAGTAATAGGGTTCCGTTGACACCCTTTAGGTACGGATCCCTAAAAATGCTGTGTATTTGGACAGCCATTATTGTGTGACCGTTCACCGCTTTCTTAGGACTCCAAAGATTTACACACAAACAATTAATTACTGAGTTTTTGGTACCTTTGTCCTATACATACATATTACTAAAACATTAATGTTATTATACAGTTGACAATAATACTCTTATTACAACAATATTCGACACAAAAACTACGCCGTGTAAGGATAAACGCGCACTGCGATGCGATTTCTGTCGCATATTCATGCGAACAAATGAATATTCAATTCAATTTTTCAAGCGAATTTTTACCGCAGTGCGCGGATTCTAGAATATTGGTATTATTCACAGATTGGCAATTATTATCCGCAACAATTAAAATGCATAGTGCGCGCTTAGCTTAAGCATTACATAATATTACACTATATTTCGGCGTCGTATGTAAGTTTTAAACATTTTTACTCTACTTCTGCCTAGATTTTAGCTCAACTATACCATCAGATTCCCAGCAATATCTATATCATGTGCACTTTTATAATTGCTAACGTCACGTTATTATTGTGGACATCCAAGCCATCATGATAACTTAGGGAAGTAAGGAATACCATCATTCTCCTGCCCCTTGTCTCAATTTAATGTCGTTTTCTTCCATACTCCTCCATTAGCCGCCATCTCGACAGTCACCCCGTTTCTAACCATATCATCATTCACACAGTTCATTCATCGTTTCTTTGGTCTTCCCCTACTCTTATAGCCATCGACATTCATACTCAAAACTTTCTTCACGACAGTTTCCTCATTCCTCCGTATCACATTCATAGAAATATTATACACGTTAAGCCGTTGGTCCTGCGCCTGATCTCTCTCCGGTCGTGCCGGATTGCCGTCCCTGAGGACTATAAGGGTGAGGGAAGAGGGAGTGCACCTGTGTCTGCGCACACGCCTGCACTATAATATCTCCCGCGCCGAAGGCTAGTGTCCGTTGATATTGGCCGCCGGGGCAGAGGTCTGGAGGACTTTATTTATTTATAGAAATTTATGAAGACGCTTATAAATTGCCATCCACGATAACGTTACAACGTGCACGTATTTACATACATTTCAAGCGGACGTGAACGGGGGATAATACAGCCCGAATCAAACTTTATGGCGGCTCGGAGCATGAGTAAGAAATTCACGTGTCAGCGGGGGGTGAGGAGTGAGGTACTGCGCAGCGAGAAGCGCACTTCAGAGCCGCCATAAAGTTTGACGCAAGCTATACGTCCGGGATCATACCGTGACGTTAGAAATGATAAAAGCGGACAAATACCTACACATCATTACGCGATTTCCATACAATATAACCATATCACAGTCCTAATTCTGAGTTACTATACTTTCTTTAATTCTTTTTCAAACATCAGCCCGTCTATTCTACTAAAACCTTAACATGAATATTTAGGTGAAATGAGCTTGAAGTGAACCGCTGCATTCGCGATTTATTTGGCAAAAATTTAAACAAGTATAAGTTTAATAGCTGCGCCTCGCGGTTTCACCCGCATAAGTTTCGATCCCGTGGGAATATCGGGATAAAAAGTATCCTATATGTTAATCCTGGTTATAAACTATGTGTGCCAAATTTCATCCAAATCTGTTCAGTAGTTTTGGCGCGAAAGAGTAACAAACATCCATCCATACAAACTTTCGCATTTATAATATTAGCAGGATGGAAAAATAACTTTAATACCTACACAATAAAGTTCAGTTTACGCTACAACTTCAAACCTTTCTATAACTTTTTCAATAGTGCTAGTCACTCTGAAATCAACTTAATCACCATTAAAATAAAGTTGATTTTTGTTTAACTTGAAATAACATCACTTTGAAACATAAATTTGAAATAGACAATCAGCTCACTTCAAACTCATTTCACCTAAGTTTTCATGGCGAGATAGTTTTCATATGCCACAGAAATCTTTACATTATGTATTTTTAACTGCACTTCTATGGTAACAATTTGACTTTGACAGCGCATTTATTCCGTAGCAGTAAAGGCAGTTTTCGTTGGTCAGGTGTTCCTAAAGACGTGTAGTTGATCGTAACTTTTTATTAATAGACGCAATAATTCTTATCTATCATACATAACATAACGCCGGTAACCCCTAACCGGGCACAAATTCAGACTGACACATTCCTAACGACTGACGGCTGCTGCTGAGAAATTCCTTTTGGAAATACCCAATAACACTTTGCCCGCCTGGGAATAGGACCCAGGACCTCCTGCTCAGCAGCACCGCTTGCTCCCACTAGACCAATGAGCTCGTCTGATTCTTATCTATCACACAATATCATTTATTTACTTAAGTGCTATTTCTAAACCCTTTCCATTCTCACTTTTGATCAATATATCACTGTTTTTAGTCCGTCAACCCATAATTAGGGTTCCTTTAGAAGTATTCCAAATTCTTTATCCATTCTTTGTCCATTAGGTAAACCGTTTTTTGACAGATGGAACTAGTGATTGCAGCAACACACAATACATTGACTGACACACGTACGGTATTAAAATGTCTGTAAGAAGCCATAAATAAGATAAGGCAGTTTATATAATATAACTTTACGTAATCTGGAATATGTACGTTCTAAGACAGCTGTCAAAAAACAGTTAACCTAAGGGACAGGGTACACAGTTCTTGTAATGCATTCAATGAAAATTTAAAGTTTAAAGGTAACCCTTTAACACTATTAAAAATCATTCAATCATTCTTTTTTTGGTACTTATTATAATAATACATATTTACGATTTATAAATGCAATTATTGATCTCAAATATGTTTTTTTGTAATGTACATGTATCAGTCACTCATTAGAGAGACTTCAAGTCACTTTAATACTATTTATCAATGGTTTTTAACACAGAATGTCTGCTTTTCACTCATCAAAGACTTTAAAGTCACAGTTAAGACTATTTTTATCACTAAAACATCTGTTTTTTACCTACATAAATATATCAACATTATCAATTCGACGACGTTCTCAATACTGTTCGAGATAATGGCGAGGTCGCAAGTGTGTACGCTATGTGCGGACGCTACGCGTCTTCACGCACACATTCACAGTGTTTGTACACTTGGTAACCACAAGTAAAGTGCGCGTCGCTTCATGAAATAAAACACTGTAGTATCTATCAGTTTCAACACTATAAATCACCAAATCAGTAGTAGTTACAAATAGTTCGTCATTTTAGAGCGTCACTCATATTTGTGATAGTCTTTTTATAAAGCTCAATATTCCATATTAGCATAAGCAAATTCAGCTTATAATGTTCCTACTGCTGGGACACAGGCTTCCTTTCTGTGAGAGGAAGTGGGCTGTAATCCACCACGCGGGCCCAGCGCGGGTTGGTAGATGTCACATGTCTAAGAATTTTTGGTCCTAGGCCATGCCGGTTTCCTCACGATGTTTTCCTTCACCGTTTTCAGCAGTGGAGTTGAAATTATTTACACAAAGTAAAGTGCTTGTCTGGGTTCGAACCTACAACTCGTAAGTCACGACCGATACCACTACGCCACCACTGCTCGACAACTATTCATCGCTATAGCACTTTCTTCGTCTTCATAACTCCAAAATCTTGACTCCAACCAGGGACACCAAAATCATCATTCATATAATAGACCAGATCGGAGAGGTCTTCTATTTCTTAAACGATTTTTGTAGTGAAAATACACTAAGAAGACATTCAATTCACTTTAACACTATATTATATCAGATGTTTTTAACTAAATCTGCTATTCACACATCAAAAGAGTTTCAAGTCACCGTTAACACTATTTTTATCACTGAATTGTCTGTTTTCCACATATGAAAGTATTTTAGCAAACACAAAGATGAGTTTAGTTCGTGCTGAAACTACTTTCAATACTATTTCCAGCTATTCAACGTGTTCAAACTTTCCCACGGGCCACAGTATGAACCAGAGGGGGCACTTCTCGTAATTTTAAGAACGTTCACAGTCTGATCTCTGTCTTCAATCTGTCAAAAATACCTCTAATTCCCTACATTTTTGACATTGATTGTCGCTGAGAAAAGATTGGGACTAGATTTTGAACGTTTTTCATTACATTAGGAATTGGCCTTGGACATCGCGCCAACCAGGGTTACTGCTCACCGAAGTCGTCATACAGCTGGTCGACCAGATCGGCGATCTGTCATTCGTCCGTCATGTCGTCCGGTGTGTAAGGAGGTAGGGACACCTCCGCCTCCTGGACGTCCACTTCTTGCGCCTCCGCGCGGTCGTCTGTGGAAGCTTCTGCGAGGTCTTGTAGTTCTTCGGTGTGCGAGTCGTCGGACGATGATGGTGGTTCTGATTCGCTGTCCGATCCGTCTTTCTGTAAAGAGATATTGAGTTTGTAATAAAAATAAAGAAGAAATTTTATTTTTGTAAGTGCTGGCTCTTGTCTCATTTTAAACTCAAAGCATTTATAACAAATATTCCCAGATTGGTTGGGCACAGTTTTATTGTAATACCCTGTTTATTAGGTTAACCGCTTTTTGACAGCTGTCTTAGAATGTACATATTCCAGATTACGTAAAAGTTAACTTTAAAATACGTAATAAAATAAATATATATGTCGGAGTCATTCGTTTGACTATTCGGAACGCCAGCGCCATCTCGTGGCGCTGGACAGAGTGTAGCCTGAGTTCGTGGTTTGACGAGAGCGACAGCTACAAGAAGGGTGTAAGCAGAGCTCTCGGGATGATTGAAACATTGGACATCGTACGAACAACAAGTGCTCAGAAACTGTCAGCGTTCCGTATCGTTGAATGTGTACCTATAGTGCGTGATTCGCTAGTGTGACTAACTTTTTCGTAAATTATAATCTGATTTAAAGTGCAAACCGTTTTTCTATTGCGCTATAACCAACACTACCCATAGTACGCCCACAATAATTAAAATATGCCTGATGCTAACGAGAGACAGACATACCATCTCCGACATATATAAACTGCCTTATCTTATTGAATTATCTTATTTATGGCTTCCTACATACATTATAATACCGTACGTGTATCAATCAATGTATTGTGTGTTGCTGCAATCACTAGTTCCATCTGTCAAAAAACGGTTTATCTAATAGACAGGGTATAAAGGAGAATAAATAATAAATAAGTTTTGGAGTTTTTTTTTTTTTTTTTTTTAAGCGGTCTTTAAGATACATAATACGTACCATTTTCGTATTCTCCAAGGGTGCGACGTAAAAGATAATATATTTGTAAAAACATGCGTTAGGTTAACAGTACAAATTGGGTATTACACGCATTGGCTGAATATCATCCAGGCCGCTAGTTGAACGACGCCGTTTAGTTAACTGAAACGCTAATTAAGCTAATTTGCTGCGACATTTGGCCCACATTGTGGCAAGTCTATCCATAATAAAAAATAAAAAAATTGGATGGCCTTGTTTTCAACGAAATGTATGGGAACAGTTTTTTGTGATTTCTGACTTTTTTAGTACTCAAACCCCGGTTGGTGCAATACAGTTTTTTTTATCTTTATAAGAAACTGGATCGACTGGCATCAAAATCTTTGAGAAAATTGCTCATTTTCTTACAGACTGTATTTTTCTTTTCAAAATTTGCAAATTAGTATCAAAATTTTATAAAAAAAAATAGGTCAATTTTCTTGTAGCTACATCGGTTAAGGTTCAATTCCTAAAATCACGCTGTGACTCTTAGGAGTCGAGCAAAATGAAAAAAAAAAGTCAGAAAACGCGAAAACGAAGTCATACCGCGGAAGGGAAATGTGGCTTTTATTTTATAATATTACTAGCTGACCCGGCAAACGTTGTTTTGACACATAAATTATTTCTAGCTGCCCGGCGCTACTTCGTTCGCGTGGTGTCCTACCCCCTACCCTATCCCTACCCTACTCCTAACCTACTCCTATCATACTCCTAACCTACTCCTACCCTACTCCTAACCTACTCCTACCCTACTCCTAACCTACTCCTACACTACTCCTAACCTACGCCTACCCTACTCCTATAAGTAAAACGCTGATTGATTGATAGAAATAGCGGACCCGACAGACGTCATCCCACCCGAAAAAGCAGCGCCACCTATCGGGTCCAATTATGTATACAAACTTTGTCCTGACAATAACGAACACAAAAAAAAAGAATTATCCAATTTGGTGCAGTCGATCGGAAGTTATGCGCGTACATACATTTCGGTGATTCATTTTTATTTATACAGGGTTATTTGTAAAACACCTACAACCTCTTAAGAGGTCATTGTACTCATCAACTCATCATTATGAACAACTTTTACTATAGGACCAAACCTGAAATCGCGAAAAAAAAATCAGCTGCTCCCTACATTTTGACGAGTTAAACGAACATAAATGTAAGGAACAGCTGATTTTTTTTTTGCAATTTCATTTTTGGTCCCATAGTAAAAGTTGTTCATAATGATGAGTTCAATGACCTCTTAAGAGGTTGCTGGTGTTTTACAAATAACCCTGTATAGATAGATAGATGGTGTCTTACGACTTCCACGCGAACGAAGTCGCGGACAGAACCTAGTCTTTCTATCCCCAACTTGTTTTTTTTTAGCGTTTGTGTTATTTTTTATACGTCATGTTTGCCGCAAATAAATGCATTTTCTTTGAAAAATAAGAACAAGAATCAGCATTGCTATCCAACGTGGTAATAATGCCAGCCTTTTGGCCACTTATCCCATTAACAGTGATGCGGACGAATTTTTTGATGCCCAATGAGCTCCTGCCTTTTTCTATATTTTTTCGTATTATATACTTGCTTTTATATACAACATGTCCCAGAATTAACGCACACCACCATACACCCCGATTAGATTATTACGTTACAATCACAATACATACACTGAATTTTTAATATTATGTATAAACCATTGTTTATTTATTAAATTAGTTACACTGATTGTGGGAAAAAATTGTGGTCTCATTACAAATTTACGCAGGTACACAGTCGCATACGTACAAGGGTCTAGCGTAGTATATACTTCATTGATTTTCATTTGTTTTGGCTGCAATTTTCGTAGATTAAATTATTTTTGGGATAAAAAAAAATCCTATATTAAAAATATCAGAAATCGATCCAGTAAACGATTCTGAACAAACTACTTTCATAATAATGTGCATTAATTCAGTTACAAATTGTATATTTTCTTTCTTTTCATTGTTTAAAGGAATGTTAAAATAACCTACTTTCAAAGTAAACACGGTATAGACAGGCGGGTCCGTGTGATAGCGACAGGCTGACGACGGAAGTGGGAGCTTAGGTATCGGCTCCTTGCACGACGCCACGCCGCGAATGTCGCCGCACGCGTTGAATAACACCTGGAAATTAACAACAGAATATTGTGACATTTATTTAGCTGTTGCCTGCGAGTATCTTGTATACAGGTTGGTAGGGATATCGACGCGCAACTTGTTGCCATGGCATCCATGTGCAAAGCATGCATGTAAAGCCGTGTCTCTTGCGCGTGTTGTTTCGAAACCTTAAATGATAAATGATTTTATTTTGTGAGTAGGTTTGTACAAACACTTTTACACGTCAATCATATTTTAAAACTAGATGAAGTCGGCGTTTCCTATCTGACTAGCCTGAGAAGAAAGGCCGAAACAAACTCAGACGTCACAGTCTCTTTTAAAGTCCAGACATAATCTTGGTCAGATCATATGAAGACCATGTAGGTCGATGTCTGAGATGGTCTTTTGAGGAAAGAACCACACAGATTGAGAGGACCTGTCCAGTCAGTGCACGTATATGTCAGAAATCGTGCAGCTCAACTCAAAACTTAAGGAGCTCAACGGTTCGACGAACAATACCAAAGAAAGGACATTTGGGTAGGCCACATTAATTACTCAAACTGCCAGACCATGACAAAAACTAACAGAACAGAGCGAAAAATAAAAAATAAAATGACCCACATAGTCTGCACATTCACAATAATTAAAATAATAGAATACTTTACAAAGTAAGCAAATGTCATAGTATATATCAAATTCATTAATGTCAAAATGTATATAAAAAAAAAAACAACAACAAAACAAAAACATTCAATATGTAAAAAAAAATTGGAAGCAGCTCAATCCCAAGCCTTTTTGTCCTCGATATAATCCTTAACGGTATAAAAGGCTTTCTGGCACAACTTACGTTTAATGAATGATTTGAATTTATTAAGGCTTAGATCTTGAACGGGGCTTACACATAAACATTTGTTTTCATACTATACACAAGCTGTCTCCTTATTAAAATATTTTTAGATTATTGTTAACTATTCCCAAGACAATAATAACCTCAAAACCTGTGTCACTTGGAATTAAGCTTTCTAAATGCTAGATGTCCGCGGTGCGCGTGGCTGTTGAAAATGAAACAAACCCTTCCTCTTCACCCGCGCGGGGAATGTTTTCCATGCAGCTCGGAAAACAAAACCATCGTGTATTCATACACAAATTGTATGGCCACGCTTCTTTGTTTTGACGTTTTTGTGTAATGTTTGAAAAAAACACGCGCAGAAGACACGGCTTTGAACCTGCATGAGCTGTGACACTGATGTATATGGTTACAGTGCTGACCTGATGCCTATCATGCAGGATGTGCTTGAGGCAGTGCTTGGCAGCCGGCAGCACGTGCGCGGGGCAACGCACGCCGCCCTCTGCGAAGGTGCAGCGCCCCTGGGACGGGACGGGCCGGCCGGGGCACGGGGCGTTCAGCTGGGGATACAAACTTGTCAATTATAAAATTGTACTATCATTATTCATACATATACAGGATAATTTTTTATTCAGTGCGTAAATTTTCACAGGGTGTTCTACCCATGAATATGAACAACTTTCACTATGGGACCATCTCTGAAATCACAAAAAAAAAATCAGCTGTTTCTTATAAAAGTTCAATACCTACTCGATCAAAATGTATGAATCTGCTGATTTTTTTTTCGTGATTTCAGAGATGGTCCCATAGTGAATGTTGTTCATATTCATGGGTAGAATACCCTGTAAAAATTTACGCACTGAATAAAAAATTATCCTGTATGTATGTTGGAGTCATTCGTTTGACTATTCGAGTTCGTGGGGAGACGAGAGCAACAGCTACAAAAGCGGTGTGAGCAGAGCTCTCGGGATCATCGAAACATTGGGCATCGTACGAACAACATGTGCATAGAAACTGTCTCGCGTTCCATATCGTTGAGTGTGTGATTCGCTAGTGTGACTGACTTGTTCGTGAATTGTAATCTGATTTGAACTGCAAACCGTTTTACTATTGCGCTATAACGAACACTACCCATAGTACGCCCACAGTAATTAAAATATGCCTGATGTTAACGAGAGACAGACATACCTTCTCCGACACGTATATACATAAACTCACGCAATCTTCCCAAGGGTGTAGATAGAAATTACAGAATGTCACCTGCTACGATCCTTGCATACTCCTTTTCAAAATCAAAAGTCATTTATTCAAATTAGGCTGAGAATCAGCACTTTTCGAACGTCAAAATTACAAAAGACAGTCCCCCAAAAACGCCCGACCTTCACCATTTCCTAGTGCTATCGCTGGGAAGAAGAAGTGGCGCAACAAACTCCCCAGCAGCACAGCTGCCTGTTCAGTTAGAAAATACTTGATACTTGATTGTATACAATACTAGGTGTTTTGCTTTGTTTACGTTCATACATCTGGTGATAGACGCAAGCCAGTTGCAAGCACTAGACACCAGAAGGCCAATTCTCGTAATTTAAAACGTTAAAAATCTAGTCACGGTCTCATCTCGGCGACAAACAAATGTCAAAAACTTGACAAAATGTAGGGAAATTAGAAGTATTTTTTGACAGATTAAGGCTGAGATCAGACTGCGAACGGTCTTAAAATTACTAGAATTGCCCCTCTGACCTTTCTGAAGAACATCACCAATAAGGTCACCATACATTTTTTTCCTCCTAGGGCGTCCCTTCCCGGCGTTTCCAGTCACATCTGCCTTGTAAATACTTTTTATTAGTCACCATTCATTCATCCTATCAATTTTACCAAACCATACTCTTTTATTTATTTATTTATTAGGCTTTTCAACAATAAGTACACTGTTACTTTATAATTTGTACATTGCAAACTTAAGTCTAAGCCCCTTTTTTTTTTTTTTTTTTGCGGATGGGAAATCATCAAATGACCCCCCCTCCCGCTCTGGGTGGAGCAGAAGGGAGTGTCAGACTCTTACTGACTAAAACCTACCCGTGTTCCTTCCTTAGCCCTCTATGTTCCAGGGCAGCGGTAACCCCTTCGGACGATCCCGCTACCCTGGCAGGCTACGGCCCTATGGGGCCCCGTCTCTCATGCTGACATCTCTTTGAGGCGCGCGTGGTGTTCCACGCGCGCCTCAAAGAGATGTCAGCATGAGAGACGGCAACACGCCGTCCGGCACGGGCCTGGTCCTGATCGGACGGTGAGTTACCCATTACTCACCGCCCGCAGGCCCGCGCCTACGGTGGCCGGGAGTCGTCACGCGGCTCCCGACGCCCGGAGCGTCTCCCGCGGCGGCTGAGGCGTGAGGTGCGCAAGGCGCGTTCTCTCGCCCACCCCGCCACCTCCTTCGCTAGCATGACTGCTTCGCAGAAGGAGGTGACTGCCTCCCACTCCCTCTCGCCCCGGACCATGGCTTGAACCAGGGCCGGACGCGAGAGGTCGCCGCCGCTGCCGATCGCCTCTACGAGGACACGGCCATAGTAAAAGCAAACAAGTACGACATCTTCATACATTCGCACCGCGCGCGGTTTGTATGTGAGCGCGCTCGTACGTATGCGTCGTCGCACGCACACACTGACAAAATTTATCGCTGCTAAAGGTGCGCCAGTCCTGGCTGTGACGCCGGTAATATCGCCCGCGCCCGCGCACGCTTCGCCGCTGCCCTGCTGCTCGTAATAAATAATTTGTACGTGTACCTACCTACCTCCTTTAACTACAAAGACTTCATAATCATTTAATTTTATTTGAATAAATACATGATTCAGTAAAACCACGTTTTTATTAGTCATACATTTCGATCGTAATTTTTCAAATAACTAAACAGATAACATGACGTAGGCAATGAAAAATATGTAGTCGGCTCTGGTCTATGTACTTACACACGGCTACACGTCAAGCTATACAAAACCAGTTTGTCTTGGCCTCACTTTGCATGATATTTTCTCACAATGAACGGTCAGCTAATACTACTGGTTTTGCATAGCTTGATGTGTAGCCGTGTGTAGAAAAAATAATTTAAAAAAACTTTGTATTAAAGGTCCCTGATGCTTACCCTACAGGGGAACATTGTTTTGTATAGAGATTGACTATGCATTTTTGACGATTGAATAAAGTATAAGTGACAGCCCTACGAGTTTAGGCTATTATCGCTCGCTCGGGGCTTGAGTTGGCGTACTTGTTTGCTTTTACTATGACACGGCGGTGCTCTGCCCAAGCAGGGCAGACCTCCACCGTATGCTCCACCGTGTCTTCGGGGCGATCCTGACAGTGGTGACACCCGGGCGTCTCCTCCCGCCTGATGATGTGCAGGAACCTCCCGAAACATCCGTGTCCGGAGAGGACCTGCGTCAGGCGGTAGGTGAGAACGCCGTGACGTCTCTCTAGCCACTCCTCAAAGAGGGGTCTTACCGCCGCTATCGTGGCGTGCCCTAAGTCTAAGCCCCTCATAACACATTTATATAAATAAAATAATAAATAATAATAATATCAGCCAATGGCCTGATGGCCGAAAGCCTCGATCAACATCTATCGAGGCTCTCGTTAGGCGGTTGGATCAAGGGCCTGATTCAGAAGGCAGTACTCCTGGATACGGCTCGCATTGTGAGGAGGTTTCTATCTCTGGAGCCCTAACCACCGGTAGCTTGGACCCTGCTCCCGACACCGGTGGATCACTATTTTTTTTATATTTTTTTATGCTTTTTTTTTGTTTTTATCCTAATATTTAAAAATATAATAAAATAAGACAGTTAAATGAATAAACGAAATAATAATAATATAAATAGTTTGAAATAAAAAATAAACTGCTAAAGGTAAATTGATTACAATGAAATAAATAACCATATTTAAATTTTCATTCTTTGTCAGTACATCTTTTAAACCGCACGGTTACCTTATCACATCATTCCTCAGCTTATCATAGTTACACGACACACGCTTCGCTATTTCCACACCATTCATTCTGCTTTTTTAATAACACCTTGTATACCATGTTTTATGCAAATAAAATATCTTATCTTTCATGACAAAAAAGAAAAGAAAAAAAGACATGTTGCGCCGACCCCAAATAAATTGGGATAAGGGCAGGAGAATGATGGTGATCTTATCTTTCATGACTTTGTTGTTGAAAACGCTGATTCTCAGCCTAAAGCCTTGGATGCACTAGGGGACATTTTGCCCGGCAAAATGACGCGCAACACTCAATGTACGTGACGCTGCAACGTTGCAAAGTGTCCCGCAACATTTTAAGTGACGCGCGACATGTTACTTGCTTCCGATCCGAGAGCGAGCGCACGCGTCCGTGTCGCGACATTTGTAGGCCTGCAAAATGTTCCGCGACGTCCTCTCGGGATATTCACGTAGTTGTCGAGCGCCATGTTCCGCAACATGTCGCTGTATTTATCCCCTAGTGTATTCGAGGTTTAATTTCGACAACCGAAATTTATTTTATTTCAAAATTCCGCGCGAACGAAGTCGCGCGCAGAAGGTAGTCGCTTCTGCTGACGACTTCGTTCACGTAAAATGTCTTGTCCCCCGACCCATCCCGTTTCATTGTATTAGCGTTCTCTGACTTCTTTTTGCCCGGCTCCTAAGGGCTCTAGCGTGATGTTAAATAGCCTATAGCCTTCCTCAAGAATTAGGCTATTAAATGTAAAAATAATTTTTCAAATCCGACCGGTAGTTCTAGAGATTACCGCGTTCAAACAAACAAACTCTTCAGCTTTATTATTAGTATATATATACACCGTTAATTTTGATGAAAAAAAAAATCAGTTGATCCATAGATTATGTTGGCATAACTCGACATAATGTATGGATCAACTGATTTTCTTTTACGATTTTAGGGTTGGTCCCGTAGTAAAAGTTGTTCGTAATAATGAGTACAATGCCCCTTATCAAAATGTAACGGTGTATGTAGATGAAGCTCATACCTTAGCCCTCTTGTGGTGCAACTTCCGCGCTAACACCGCATCGTTGCCGTGCTTCTTGTGGTAGCTGGCGAAGGCCTTCAGCTTGCGCAGCTGCCGGCGCTCGCGCACGGTGAGCGGCCCGCTGCGGGCTTGTGCGTTTATACTGCCTGTGGAGCGAACGAATGTTTGTTTGACTATTTTTTTTTTATATTTTGACTACGGGATGTTACTAAGAAATTCCTGGTTAAGATTGAATCGCGACATTTCGCCAAAAATGTAAACAAAACTTTATGGAAAAATAACTTTAATACCTACACAATAAAGTTCAGTTTACGCTACAACTTCCAACATTTTTATAACTTTTTCAATAGTGCTAGTCACTCTGAAATCAACTTAATTACCATTACAATAGAGTTGATGTTTGTTTAACTTGAAATAACGTTAATTTGAAACATAAATAAAATTTGAATATGCCTATATTAAAATTTTATACAAGGCAGTAATTTATTCCTTTTGATGGAGGGACATGAAAATTGTATCATGGTGTCGGCACAAACTATATTATTTCTACGTTAATAATCAGAGATCGGAGTAGGTAGATTGAATTGGGGTCATTGATCCGAAACGTATATATGAATATGGACATTCCTCCGGATTTTCGGAATTGTTTGATTATTAAAAAAAAAAAAACGGAACTTAGGTAGGAATTGTATTAAAATGAGCAATATTATAGTGTTCATAATTTTATTAAACGTTATCCAGTCACGATTTGACACAACCCAACGACCAATCAGAGCAAAGGATCATGGGTGGTGCACTAACCGGTTATCAAAACAATGCGTACGCCCGGCGACGACACCAGGTAGCTCACTCGTTCCTTTAAATGAATTGAGTAGTAATAGTATCACTACCAGCATTAACAATATTTAACTGGATCCGGAAACACCGGAATTACTTTCCGCCAAAATGACTTATCCATGTTATTCTTTCTGTGAACATCTATGATACAAGTACCAAAAATCAATCTACCTACTCCGATCACTGTTAATAATACTCACAGTACAGTTCCTTCTCAGCCTTCAGCTGTCTAAGATACAGCAGTCGGGCAGTTTGCAGTAGCACGCGCAGACGGGTCATCTGTTTGATGTAGGCTGTTTGAAGGTAATTTAGCGCACTCTTAGCGACGCATACTGCTTCTTCAGCCGTGTACACACCTGCCCTCCTGTAAAATGGAGGTAACTATTTATTATGATTATCGTCCACATAAATGTTGAGTAACACTTTGCTATCGCTTTCGTCGGCCCAATATTTATCCTATCTCGTCGGAATTTCGAAAAATCATATTTTTTTTTCGGGATTTCCGAGTTGATTATAATGATGAGTAAAATGATAGCTTTTTTTAAACGACTTCAAAACATTTGGAAGTTACGCATTTGACAACTCGCACGGAGCGTCTTCAGCATCAAGCAATCTCTCTCCTTGTGGTCTCCAACGCCACAGTCTCCGTCGGGGCCCAGGTTCACGGACTCGCTGTTAAGAGTCGCTTCAAGTGTACTTACCAAAGCCCGAATGTCTGATAACAAGGGGTATCGTGTTACCCAATAACTGGGTTGTGGAAGTAAGATAGGCAGTTGCTCCATGTAAAATACTGGTCTTCAGTTGCATCCGGTTACACTGGAAGTCGACCCCAACATAGTTGGCAAAAGGCTATGCAGATGATGACTTACCACAGCGGCATCTCCTCGCAGGGAGCGTCTTCAGCATCAGACAAGTCCTCGTGGTCTCCCGCGCGACAGTCTCCGTCGGGGCCCAGGGTCACAGACTCGCCGTCAGAGTCGCTGCAGCTCGCACATTCCATTAGAGAGGTGGAATAGGCATTGTTTATTGATGTGGCGTCGATTTGTTCTGGAATTAAGATAAAACATACATTCATTTTTTTGAAACCTAATCGAAACATTACACCAGGAAATCCTGAAAGGATTAGGCCGCAGAGTGTAGAGCCAAATTTTACTAGTTTAAGAGCTATGTAATAAGAAGCGAGCCTATTGCATTTGACTAGCCACAAATACAGACTCCAGAAAGACCTGAAGAAAATTACATGGAAATCCCAATAACACTGCTTGGGGCCTAAAAAGGCCACTTTAAGCAATACCTCTAAAAGCTATTCATTTCCTGAATTCCCAGCAGATCATTAGCGATTCCTCTAATTTTCGTAAAATATCATTTCATATTTGGTGTAAACATTGCCGCATGAAAAAAAATAAAATCCGTAATTTTATCGGTAAAGTTTTCATTACAGTTTTTATTAATCAAATTGATTTTTTTATTTTTTATTTCTACAGTTTAAATGTTATTTCATTGTGATATGAATTGCACACAGACCATATTATGGAATTGTCAGTTTGTGACCATTTTACGATTTTTAATATGATTCATATTGTTATCCTATTATGATTCTGCCAAAGTGGCCTTTTTAGGCCCCCTGGGCAGGGTTTTCCACTGATGACCCTCCAGCTAGATTTAATAGCCGTGCTTGTGACTACCAAGGAGGCAAGCTAAAGACACAATCCGCTTGCCCTTATTCTATCTTTTATCCATTCATAGATCAGCCTTCATCTCAGTTTTCACTTCCTTCCTATAGCCATGTCGTCAAAAGCAAGCCAAGTAATGATGTATGGGTAGCGGGATCGTCCGAAAGGGTTACCGCTGCCCTGGAACAAAGGGCTAAGGAAGGAACACGGGTGGGTTTTAGTCAGTAAGAGTCTGACACTCCCGCTCCACCCAGAGCGGGAGGGGTCATTTGATGATTTCCCATCCACAAAAAAAAAAGTAATGATGTATGTATGTATAATCGTACTTGAGTACGTATAGTGTTGGTATATTGGCGTGGCTAGCTGACGTATCGCAAGTAATTTAATTTTATGTTCTGTGCCTTGTAATGTTGATTACGTAACACCTAGTATTGCTGCTGGGGAGTTTGTTGCGCCACTTCTTCTTCCCAGCGATAGCACTAGGAAGTGGTGAAGGGCGGGTGTTTTTGGGGGACTGCCTTTTGTAATTTTGACGTTCGAAAAGTGCTGATTCTCAGCCTAATTTGAATGAATGACTTTTTATTTAGATTTTTACTAATATTTGTAATAAGGCAATGTGTTGGTTAATTTCTTGGTTTGTCCTTTCACACAGCACAAGAATGACGTTTTTTTTTTTTTGCATAGAGCTAGTATATCTCCTGAAGAGTGTGATGGGCTACTTTATATACAGGAAAAATTTCCCGCACAGCAGTAAAACCGCGGTCTAAAGTTAGTATGATATTAAGATACTTACTAAACGGATCAACAGCCTGCGGATCGACTTGTTCCTGTTCCGCTGGATCGCTCACCACCGACACTGATGATGCGCAGGATGTGGTGCGCGGACGTTCCAATCTGAAACACGATGTAATATCATTATTGAAGAGCTTAGATTATGCTATATCGCATTTTCTTAGGCTTGGTGGAGCGAGGATCTTCGCAGGATGGCTGGTAGCAGCTGGATGAGAGTTTTATTTATTTATTATGGGACAATAAACAGCTACAATATAAAATGTTACAAATAACAATAATATAGGCTCATAAGTAGTATTAACAATATTGCAGCCCACTACATTATCCGCATGTTAACAAAATTGAAATAAGGTAAAAAGTGCCACTAGATTAGCATTACTCAGATATATAAAAAAAATATAAAAAATAATTGATTATTAAGATACAATACAATAAAAAAATATATTAATTTTTGGATAAGATTTAAAAATTTGGGATTGTTCCTTATTATCACAAATAAGAATTAAGATTGTAAAAAGAAAAAAAAAAAGGAATTGACAGTATAATACAATAAATTAAAAAATAATAATAATAAAAATGACATGCAATAGGAGCAGCAGTGGACTGCTAAGGCTGATGATGATGATGCATGTTCAAAGTGAAGGTCCTCTCAACAGCGCCGCGCGCTGGCGGCAATGTGCGACGGGCGCGGCGACGGTGTACCGGAAGACGTAGCGTTGGAAGGCTGCCTAACAAGGCGGACCGATGACCTGGTAAAGGCCGCAGGATTCCGCTGGATGCGAGAAGCACAAATCCGGTCGATGTGACGACGCTTGGGGGAGCCCTATATCCAGCAGTGGACGTTTCTGGGCTGCAATGATGTTCTTGATAATAGTAAGCTCACTTGACATAATGCTGCAGCTGGTTGAGTAGTGATTCTGTAGTAGTGACGGGCGGAGGGGCGGCCGCGCTGCGCTGACGAGCGTAGAGAGCTGCGCGGGCGTGCTCGAAGCATAGACTGAAATTCAAGGAAATGATATTATAGTTTGACCGAAACTGCTGTACCGCGCCTTAGGAATGCGCGGCGAGGTGGGGGGCGCGACGCCGTGAGCGATGACGAATGAGCGGCCTGCACTGCCCCCCCGTCTCGCCGCGCACATACCGAAGGCGCGGTACAGCGGTTTTGGTCAAACTATAGTACGGTTATTGATCGGATTGACCGGACCGGACCGGATTGACAGGTGTAAAGTATGAAGTGACAGGACTTTGCGACCGAATTCGGTCGTACAGGGATCGCTATGAATGTGGAGGCTGCAGCCCCTGGACCACCAGGGGCAGGGGGTTTAGCACAACCGTATTTCACAAGTTATATTTAGACCCCATGTATTGGAAGGCTGGCCTACTGCTGCCAACTCCAGGCGCTTTTAAGAAATTCCTGTTGGAAACCCAATAACGCTTTCCAGAATTGCTATTACCAAGCACTCAATATTTGTCAGAAGGCAGGTCAATGGCGCCGATTCCCTTGTTCACAAACTAAACTAAATTTAAGTTCAGTGCATCTTTTTCTTTCTATTTCATTAAGAGAAGGACAGAAGATAAATATTAGTTTAGTCCTGTCAAATTTAGATACTCCATAGCAAGTTTAGACGTGATTAAAAACATGGCTATTAAAAATACGTCAATTTACGTCAGGCGCTGACTAATTTAACAGGACTAAACTAATATTTATCTTCTTCCTTTATTTCTTTTTGAAATGAAAACTTCTTTAGCGGCGGTGTGCACTTTTTTGTGATGGGTAAAAAATGTTAAACTCGCGTCAGGATACGTGACCTGATCGAAAATTCGTAAGACGGAGGGAGAGTAGACCGCATTCCAAAATATCAAAAATGCACAACGTTAATATTCAAGTTTTCACTTCTGCCGGCACTCCCGGAGTGCAACCCGTTTTTTTTTCTTCCATTTTTCTTCTTTCTTTACTTTTCTTCTTCTTATTGATTTGTCAAACAGCGAAGTGTCAAACGATTTTGACCTCTAATTGGTGCAAATATTATTGGCAATATGACCTGCCCCGCAAACCGAACCCAGAATCACACCTAAGAGGCCCGGATACAGAACACTTTACCCTACCAAGCACTCATTTTTTGACAGATAGCAGGTCAATATTAAAACAAGCAGCACCCTAATTGCGTAACACACAATCAATAGTAATCTGAATCATTTTGAAGCAAATTGCTAATCCATTGCTTCATAAGTTCGAAAAATTTGTCTGCTCAACACGTACAAAATAACGCAATGAATGTTGTTGAACTGTCAAAATGAAACAGATTCCGATTAATTGTGTGTTACGCAATTCGGGTGCAGAGCAGTGCAGTCATACGATTTTGACCCTTATCAGTGGGTCTTGGTCAACTTTTGATGGTCTGCCATAGTAACCTATATGATATTGACCAAATTGTGGTGTCTCTTCCACAAAAGTCACTAACGAAGGGCTGAAGTTATGACAACTTCAGCTCTTCGTCCCGTCGGGCCCTGCATTGAAGTTGTCCAGAAATATGGTACGGGCCCTGGAGATCTTACCCAGGATCACTTGTTCAGCAGTCACGGTTACTACCATTAGATTCTAGTGGTGCCTCATTAGTCTGCTAGACACAAGGCATGATTTCCCATAAACAACATTTTAAATAGTATAAACTCACCCCGGATCTCTATGATCTCTCGAATCACTCGGCGCAGGCATAGTACACCGCTCTCCATTCGCGTATGTGTGTGCACACGGGCGATACGGCGCCGTCGGGTCACGCACTATATGGCGATAACAGAACTGACGACCTGAGATCACCGGTAGGGGGCATTCGTAGCTCTTGTAGGCACAAACTCGGGAACGGGAGACTATTTCTTTCTGGAGCTGTGGATGGGAGAAAGAATGCTTAGATTATTTTTTTTTTTTTTGTGAATGCATCTGTCTTGTCAACCTATGAGGTTGTTGTCTGCTTAACCGGGCTTGCCTGTGGGTTCCTCAATAAATTAACGCCTCCAGCCAGGACTTAAAAACTAAGCGACTACACACTAAGGGCACCCTGTTTCCGACGCTCGGGGAGGGCTAGCTTGGAATTGTTTAGGGGCCAATTTAAAGCTACAGGCTCAGTGGCGCGGGTTGGCTCGAGCAAGGGTCCAAGCGGACATGGACTGGGGCGTCGCGGTGGTCCTCAGCGGCGAGGACGGAAGGTCGGGACTTGATGATTTTTGATATTCAACAACCTTTACACCCTGGATCAGCCAGATTCCTGGTTAAAAAAAGCTGCACACTTAGAACAGAATATTGTTTCTTAATGCTGCAGGTCTCATTAACGTTACCTATAATTAACTGTCAAGCCTAATTGAAATAAATGCAAAAATGGACATATTTTTCTGTGCATTCTTCATAAAACCCTTCCACTCACTCACCATATTTTCGACTTTATTTTAATCACATGCAGACTTGATTATTTTGGACCAAAAATGATGGCAACACTTGACAATCAACAGTTGGCAACCCCTAATTCCACAGGTAATAACTAAATTAAAAATTACCTCAGCTCTAAGTTTGTCCTCTTCCTGTTTCTTCACAGTTTCAGGGTCTGGTGGTTTGATGGACTTGACATTAGTGATGCGAACACCGGAAGACATTCGACCTCCGCGGCTGAGCATCCTGACTTTGGGAAGGTGAATTACTTTTCGAGGAGGCTGCGACATTGTTGACGTTGACGAATTAACTGAAAAAAATATAAGCAGAATTAGTTTTGACCTTTGCCTGTGTTTGGCGCGATAATAATGTAAATGATTTGCAAATTTTAAGTAAAAAAAAGATTGATTCTAGCAAATTGCAATGTTAAAAAATCAGCGTAAAAGAAACATTAAACGACCTTGAAAATTAAATCATCATCTGCCTAGCCTTTTCCCAACTATGTTGGGGTCGGCTTCCAGTCTAACCGGATGCAGCTGAATACCAGTATTTTACATGGAGCGACTGCCTATCTGACCTCCACAATCCAGTTACTGGGTAATACGATACCCCTTGGTGAGACTGGTTGTCAGACTTTCGGGCTTCAGACTATCCGTAACGACTGTCAAAGATCCACGAATGACAGCCGGGACCAACGGCTGAACGTGCTTTCCGAGGCACGGAGAGGTCTCGGTATGTAAAGATGGTCACCCATCCACAGACCAACCGCGGCAAGCGTAGCTTTACCTGACCGATCGACCTGTGCGGCTGTTATTATTTAGCCACGGGCCCCTCACCTTGAAAATTAAATGTTTTTAGAAAAGTAGGTATGCACGGTGATGACGGTGAACAGCTTGGTCGTAGTAGGTAATCGTAGTAAGTCGTAAAATACGATTTAAATGCCGTTTCTATTTTTTACACAGTCATGGTTTAAATAAATGTAAATTAAATGAGCTTGATTAGAATTTCTTAACATAACGTTGAACTTACGTTCGGTAATCCTAATATTATGAGCAGAGAGCTTGTTGGAATTTTCACTTCTGAACGAAAACATATTTGTTGTTGAAATAAGAGTATTGAACACTAATACACAACATAGAAATATATTTATTTACTAGAAGTAAAAATACGAACACTATACTATTATTATTACGTAATTAGGCCAGCACAAAAAAATATTTTTCTTGTTTTCGTCGCACTTGTGCAAATCCACGTAGCCGCGCAAAATTTCACTTCATCGGCTCGATAGTACATTGTCAATACTCATTCTCATTAATTAATTACCAATAATTCGAGAATCCTAATCACACTACATTATCTAAAAAAATAATTAGTTAATTATGGCACCATTAGCTGTCACTTCAGTTATAAATTAATGTTTTTTCACCAAAGAAATAGTAAAGTGTATTGTAAACAGTGGTGGGTCGGCCATTTGCACGGTGTGACAGAGTATTTAGGTCCGTAATTTTAAAGTTGTCTAATATCGTTCAAAAGTTAATGAATCACATTAAATATATGCACAAAAGAAAGAGAAATGTCTATACTATAAATTAAAACGTAGTGATAAAGTGAAACATACCTGTGATTGTTGCAGATCCACATTCTGTCACCGGAGACCTCACTACGTTAACCACCAAGTTTTACAATGGCGTCCGTTTGAGAATACCTATCAAGAATTTATGTTGAGACGAAATTTTCTCGATCGTTAAATAATTAATTTGTTGTTTTCAAAAAACGTAGTTAATTTTTAGTTCTTATTTAGTGATTAATATCAGTGTTGTACATTCAAAATGCTAAATTATTAGTTTTAAATCTCTCAAATGTTAACGTGGTCTACGTCCGGTCGCCGCTGTCATAGCGCTATCCCTTTCCCACTCACGCACTTAGACGGAGCTCTGCTCTCCGTCGTGCTTTCTCGCGCGCAGTCGGAACATCCGTTCAATGGCTGGAGGGCAAGAAAAATGGTATTTTACAAAAGAACAATTACTGAGTTCCCCAAGCAGAAAATGCGGTTTAGATGCAGATAAAGAATTAGCATATCGGCAGCAGGCCGCAAATTTAATACAGGATATGGGACAGAGGCTTCAAGTGTATCCTTTTTCAAAATGTGGTGCTTTTCAGCTCAATGTTTTTGTCGAGTCATGTGCTAAAAGTGCGTAAAACACGCCAACGAAATGTGTTTTTATTTGTGTAATTATCGTTAGCGTGCGTTCAAATGCATAAAGAAGTGTTTAAAGTGTGTTGTGACGGTGAAATATAGTGAAAAGATGACGAAACTTCGACTGTGGCTTGAAGCGTCATTGTGGGCACTTTCGCTCGGTAGTGTGGGATTTCCCGCCTGACAGTGAGTAACGGCTCGTTTTCTACAGGTAAGACAGTTACAATCTGTATGAAAGGACCTAAAATGTATGAAATGTTTGTATTTAGGTTAGGGTCACGCATGATAGCGTGGTTTTTTCTCGAGGTCACTGATCCTACAGCTGTGAGGCGACGGGACGCTTGCGCGGGTGACGTAGGGCTCGTGTGAGTGATCGACCTGCATGCCCGAGCTAAAATTACTCGATACAAACGATTTTTACATTGAACACGCGCGTGGCGCGCATTTCTACGTAAATTGGTCGTGATCTTCACCTTATCATGTTTTCCTGGTACATACAAGTTATAAACACAGATAACGTATGTAATTTCTTCCACTTTGGCTTGAAAATTGACGTATTTACACCCTTATCTTGATCAAAATACGCTTTAATACATGAAATAACGCACCTTGAAGCTCAATTCTGACATAAATCATAATAAGTTAAATTGTCCTTTGAGGAAAATGTAGGAATAAATAAAATACAATACTTTAATAATATTGTTTATTAAAGACAAAGATGTAGTCAATAACTACACTGTAGTTAATTTTTCCTGCTAAACTTGAACCTGACTATCAAACAAATTATTCACTGTGGAAAACCACAATATTAAAGTATTGTCTGCATTCAGGAGATAACGGCTGGGTTTTTTATAAAAACAAAACTCGATCCTGTGTCGAATAGATATTAAAAACTGGCCAGTTCTCTTGTACTCATTCTACAAAAGTTAACTCATAAAATTACTTGAAGATAAACCCGATTATAAAACATCAACTACACTTTCTCTCCAGTTCCAAAATATATGATGCAACAGTTGTGGGAGTGACTTTCTGATTCGTGAAATAAAATCAAAATCATGAGGATATTTCTGCAAAAGTTTACTTATTTCCAGCTGCATCATGTTAAGCTGGAAGCTGACCTCAGATTTGCAGAAAAAGGACTAAAAATGTCATATTAAAATCATTTATTACTAGCTAACTAGCAATAAGCCCCTGCTTTGCATGGCCACATATCAAAACATTGAGGCTTCTGTTACATATCTACACTAAATATTAATGCATTGTGTACACTTAAACCTTTCTGAATAAATTCTCTAAATGATGGTGAAAACTGCATCAAAATCCATTGTAGTTAAGAAGATCTAAGCAGTCACACAGACACACGAAAAGTGACTTTATTTTATACTACGTAAGGATGAGGATCAACACTTTCTGAACATCAGAAATTGGAAAAGAATGCTCCTATAAACCAATTTCTTCACTAGTCCTAGTTTAGTAAATATAATATCTTCCTAGTAATATAATAGTACAATAACACTACAAAAGCAGTTAATAACTACTTTTGTATTGTTATTATATTAATTAATATAATAATTGATAGTTAATTACATAGTTTACCAATGTGTTTTAAATGATTATGACAGTAACTACTAGTTATGTAGTAGTTACTATCATAGTTGGTAATGATGATGTTAGCATCATTTAGGTCAACACATTGCTAAAATTAGGCATACTCATATCTGTTCTGCTAATATCTGTGTGGTTCTTTCCTCAAAAAGCAACCTACATGGTCCCCGCATGATCTGACTAAGGTTATGTCTGAAAAGAGACTGCCACGTCTGTGTTTGTTTGGCCTTTCTTCTCAAAGTAGTTGGATAGTAAACGCCAACCTCGTCTAGTTATTAAAAGTGTACAAACCTACTTACAGAAATGAAATCATTTATCATCTAGGCCACTTTATAAGTCCCCAATAATACACTGTTACACTACAAAGAACCCAATTAATCCATCACAGTAAAAGTACACAGGTTTTTTCAACTAAACTGAACATTTTTAACTCCAAATTATGTCTATTGTATGTAAGACCTTGCATTGTGAATGCCAAGGCAGAAACCCTGGCCCTCATTGATTAAATAACTGACCTTGTGAACTGTGTTTTACATTCAGAAGTTAGTTTTTCATGGTAATTTCATGTAAAGATGTGTAGATAACATTCAAGACCAGTTACTGTTATAATTGTGTGACCTCCACCCAATAGTGGTACTGAGTCTTTAAAGCAGATGACTTTCAAAAGTAATAACCGTACCATGACTGAGAAAGCAAAAAAAAACTTGTCTAAAAAGTCAATCATAATAGTGAATACAGAATAAACAATGCATGAGCTGCTAGACAGTCCGATCAGTCACTGTTATTTTTGGAGTAAGAGTTGTCTCGCCATAATCACCGAAATTCGTTGCCATCATCATAGGGACAGCTAAAACTTTTCAGTGCTTGGAGCCCGAAAATCTGGCCTCACCAAGGGCTACTGTGTAGCTCAGTAACTGGATTGTGGAGGTCAGATAGGCAGATGCTTCATGTAAAATACTGGTACTCAGCTGCATCCGGTTTGACTGGAAGCCGACCCCAACATAGTTAGGAAAAGGCTAGGCAGGTTGAATTTGGTGGGTAGGCACATTGAATGTGTTGATGCTTGGATGTGGAAAAATAGAATTTGGTGAGTAATATGGCCACGGTGTGTAAAAAAACTTAACAACAGGATAGGATTAAGGCATACAATTCTTTCTCGCTAGAAATGGCAATGGAACCAGCCAGGAATGTTCTAGAATGAACAAGAAAAAGATAACCAACTGACAGGTAGTAGGTATATTCAAAATCGATGAAACAACCTCTAACATGTATCAGAAGATGATCTAGTTTGATAAATGTACAAAGTATCTTGAGTAATCTTATATTCAACACAAAGGGTGCTTATCAGATCATAACTATCAGTGTTTGTATTTGTTTTATGATAATTGGTAGCAATATATTAGGTATTTTGTATTTTATCAACTTTGCCAATCATCGACTGACTCTCAAAAGTGTTTATTTCAATTAAACCTATAACAGGCACTTTGAACTATCAAGGTCAGTCAGAAGATGAAGCTATGTAGTTGCCCATTCCAAAGCATAGTAGGTACCTATGGAGTAGAACAAGCCAGAAACTCCTACTCAAGTTGGTATTCTTGTCAGCACAAGCTCATTGAAAATAACTTAGCCATGGTATAGATTAGCCGGGCTGCAATGTGGTATAGGGTAAAAATGTTTGGCAAGCAGTGATGATGAGGTAATTTACACAAGTTAAGCCTGTCTAGGTTCGCACCTGCAACCTATAACTTGAATAAGATGCTATAGTTTTGGTCTGTAATGTGCTTCAAACCTACCTTCAAACAAGTAATGAATTAATATGCATAATAAAAAGTTATCCTATCTCTTTGAGTCACTTCGGCAAGGTTATGTACTCATTCTAATTTACAATGTTGTGCAATAAATAACAATCTAAATAAAGTAGAGACGGAAAACATTTTTTTTTTTTTGTATCTTCGCTTACAATCTGTCACTATTCATTAGGACATTAAGTAATTTCTATGGCGTGTTAGATGGCTTGCTTGGTATGCGTCCTATGACACAACCTCTTACTTAAAAAGCATAATGATAAAAAAAAAATGATAAAATCTTGTGGAATTTTGTGTTTTAGTCTGCGGATTCTTTCCATCCATCAACCATCAGATGGTTTGCCAAGATGTTTGGGTGACGAGTTATTCTTTCTTTGTATGACTTGAAGTAGCTTTTTTTTCCCCTTTAACTGGAAGTATCTTCGGATCGTGGTGTAGAGCTTTATTTGGAACAAACCACGGAGCATTTGTGATTGTTCTCAGAAGCTTGTTCTGAAAGCGCTGTATGATCTCTATGTTAGAGTGTGATGCTGTTCCTCATAGCTGGATGCCATATGTCCATATAGGCTTGATTATGACTTTGTAGAAAAGGACTTTATTTTCCAGGTGTAATTGTGAATTTCGGCTAATCAACCAGTAGAACTTTCTTAATGTCAGTCCAAGTAGCTTCCGTTTGGTGAAGATGTGTTTTTTCCAAATAAGGCATCTGTCAAGGTATAAACCTAGGTATTTAACATGTTCAGCTTGAGGCACTTGTATTCTATTTAACTGTACTGGTGGGCATGTATCCTTTCTCCTAGAAAATGTGACATTTACCGACTTGGTCTCATTTGCTTTTATCCTCCACTTTTTAAGCCAGGGCTATGTCGTCCAAACAGGTCTGCAGCATAGCTGATGCTACTCTGGTCAGAATGGGATGCCAACACAGCTGTGTCATCTGCAAAGGTTCCTGTAGTCGCTAAAGGAGATGGCTAAATACAAGTATGGACGACTTTTCAACAATGAATAAACATGGTACCTAGCAACATGTAATTCTGAATAGCTGGATATTAGTATTTCATATAAAAAAAGTTTCAGGAACTTTTAGTATCTTTTTATTCCTGAAAATTAAATCATGTAACTCCTACGTCAATAGGCATACAAAAAGTGCAAATAAAAGATATTGCTATGAACTTTTACCTAGGCGTTTAGATGTATCTGCGATAATATTGATAATTGTATTTTTGCCTAACGACCCACCCCGATTTCGCACGGTGGTACTTGAGTAAATATCTACAAAAGGGTAATTGCACCAAAAACCGTGATACAACGAGCATTCTACAATCCGTGTAAAAATCACTCCCCGCCCGCGTGTATTTAAGTATTAAACTCTTATAAATCCTAAACTACTTATTCAAATGAGTTGAAATAAAGACAGTTTTCACAGACAATATAAGTAGTGGTTGAAATGATGAAAGTATTTAAAAATAAGGATTAATATTAACTGAAAATAAATGGACTCGAGAGGCGGATTCTGGGCGCTGATTGGGGCAACGAGCGCAAGAATAACACTGAGGCGGCAGGATTTTTCTGACTTGAATTACATTGGTCAATACAACCTACACGAATGTATACCTAAACCTTCCGGAAGAACCAATCTACCTACTAGTGACAACCCCATTAAAATCTGTTTGTCAATACATCCGTACAAACAGACTGACCAACAAATGATTCTGGGGGACTTAGTTTAATTAGTATGTGGTGATTGTTACATCCTGGGAGGACATAAAAGATATTGAAATAAAACAACAAAAATACGATTTATTTATTTATTCTGTGAATCTTATAAGAACATTATCTAAAAAAGTTAGTTTAGGTTATCTGTCCGTTTGATCAAATCATTCAGATTGGATGCTAGCCCATTAACACAACCAGAGAGAGAGAGGTCAGGGATAGTAGTTCTGACGATTTATAGGCCGAGAAACTGAATATCTGAAAAGGAAGATGATCCATAATGCTACCCGATGGGCATGTAAATATAAAAGAACACACTGTATTTAAAAAACAATTTATTTACTTGATGGAAAGCTGGATGTGACGTTGGTAAATTCTGTAACATTGAATCGTTTCTTTCCACTGCATTGTATACTTCTCACAGAACGGCCACAAGTTATGCGCACCATTGTATGGCCAAATAAACGTACATCACTAGTTGCTTCTGAATTCAGCAGTTCATAACAAGGATGACAAATGTTGGCATTCCTTGGAACCTACAACAAACTTAATTACCATAGTACCCACATGAATTATTTATAATAAATAAAGCAACCAGTCTGCAAGCAACCACGTCTTAGTTTCAGAAAATAAATCGTTTTGATACCTGTTATCAAAAATCGATATAAGTATAGTTTTGATTTGACATTCTAGAAAAGCGACATGACCCGTCCCTAGTTTGTAGTACTGTATTATTATTCTCTTTGAACTTGTCATGTCAATCAAAAAAAGCAACTAAGATACTTTTTTATGTCTAACAGTTCACGAAAGTTCTAGGAAATTATTAAACGCTTCATAATTCATGAACGAATATTTAAATATTACGAGTTAATGTGAGGTTACTATTCATGCTTGGGGCAGTCATTTAGCCATGTCCTTTGATATTGAGAGGTCCGCAGTATGAATCAAGTGCAAAATTGGTCCAAGGTGCTGGAGTACCTCAGGGCAGTATGGCCCTGAGGTACTCCAGCAGCGATAGGATACAGCGAAGGAAAATATGTTGTTTATTTCTACATATTTATTTACAACAAATAGTTTAGTTTTCTCACCATTCTTATCATATTACCCACTAACTTGGTTGTGAAGGTCAGACAGGTAGCCACTCCATGTAAAAGATTAGACTGGAAGCCGACCCCAACATAGTTATAAAAAGGCTAATTAATGAATATTACCTACTATTAGTTGTCCCATTTTACAAAGTCCTGTTATTGCAACTGGGACCTTATGTTCAGAGCAACAACAATGCAGGACAGGATGGAAGGGGTTGGAGCAGGCTTTTGCCAAAGGGCACACATAGACTCTGAACCATCACTCTTGATAAAAACTTGAAAACCGGCCAAGTGCCAGTCAGGTTTGAAGAGTTCTGTACCACAGAGCAAGAATTTTTACCCCCCCCCCCCCCCCTTTAATTTTTATTAACTTTTTATTTTTTGTTGTTATAGCGGGAAAAGAAAAACACTGAAAATTTAACCTATTATTGTTCGTGAGATACAGCCCGCTGACACATAGACGGACGAACAACGGAGGCTTAGCAATAGGGTTCCGTTGGCCCACTTTGGGTACTATTTGACTTAAGATATTGATTACCAGGAAACTAATAAAATGTTGTGTGGTGAGACATCTCACACATCTTATACATTACGTAAATCAGCTGAGACATTTACAATCATGATGATAATATAAACAGGTCAGTGACTTTTGACTGTTCTAGTGCACTTTACATAATGTCATAGTCAATGACGCGTTTAAGATGTGATCACATTATTTTGTTTATTTATAAGATGACAATAACTTACATAAGTTTGTATGGAAGTTTTTGAATAGCTTCATAATATATCATAAACTATATTTGAATTTCAAGTTATGTAACAACAAAATGAATGTCATACTTAACAAAGTTCAAATTCCATTGCAACCAAAAACTTATTAGGACCTTTTGGCCAAATGGTCACTCAAAAATCAACTTAGAATACATTACACTAAAGTAGATAACTGAACAAGTGGTGATGGGATGTGAATTATCTATAGATGATATGCCTTTGGCAGTTAGGCTGTCGGTAGCCTGTATGTATTTTAGTAAATTACACAATCAAACTCACAGCGTTTATTTCAAATAAATCAATTACAGGCACTTTTGAATTGTCAAGGGGTTGGTCAGTCAGAAAGATGAAGCTAGTTGCCCATTCCAAAGCGTAGTAGGTACCTATGGAGAAGAACGGGCAAGAAACTCAACATTTTTTTTGTATTCGAATATTCGAAATAGTTTATCATTCGAATGCAAGCTCTAGTTCGAACGCACGACCTAGAACTCAGTAAGTCGCGGCCGTTTCCACTGGTCTCGACCACCACTGCTCTCTTACATAGTTGAGTACCACATACTATTCCATGAGCTGTTTGTGCCTATAAATTTGTTATCATTGGTGACGCACGTAGTCACGTGAATATTTCGGGATTCTCGATTATTTCGGCCTCCCCCAACCGACGCGAGCCTCTTATCGTGGGCTGATCACGTGGGGGCGCCACGAGTTGTGCCGACCTTGAATAATAAAAGGGAGGTTTTGCGTTAGGCACGTTCCCTCTCTTTATGTACCGAAAATAGAGCGATGTTGCTGCCTTGTTAGTACGTTGACAAGTCAGAATTATAGCTACTATGATTGCGTCCATGTTACGCAACTTTGGTAATTGTGCTGCAAGTTTTTAGAGGATATATTTTACAATAATAAGTAAGTACTAAAGTCTGGATGGATGGACTGTTTGAAATACGATATGGTTAGAAAGGGGGTGACTGGCTACCGATAGAGAAGAATGGAAGAAAAATACATGTTGCGCCGCTCTTAAATAAATTGGTATAAGGGCAGGAGAGGATGATGATGTACAGACGCCAGCACATCAAGCTACCCGAAACTGTAAAATTTTCCCAATCAACCTTGAATCCTAATGCGATAAAGTTGAAAATCTATTAAAGAAATTTGACAGATTGTAGTAGCTTGATGTGCTGGCGTCTGTATTAAAGTCTGATTATATTAAAGAAAACAAAGTTATTAATATAGGCCCAACATTAGGGACCTTTGTGAGTTCACTCTAGCAGACTAGTTAGTTCTTGTCTTGTGCGTAGCAGCATCAGCATTTTTTTTTAAATATTGTTTTAGCCTACGCTGTCCCACTCCTGGGCAACGGCCCGCCATCTCCTACGTGGTCAGCCGCGACCCAGCCTCAGTGTCTCGGGGCACCAGTTCTTATTTGGGCCAAAAATTTGTCGGACATGTCCAGCCCAGTCCCAATTAAGTTGGCATGAGTATATAGCCTTTGTAAAAAGTTTAGCTAGTCAGCAGTTTAATAGCGCGGCTACCTGCTCAGGGTGCGCCCAACGAACGTTTACCAAATACGTGGAACGTCTGCACTTCACTGTCTTTGAGACGAGTCTAGACAAAAGATGCCGTACAACAGAATTCAAATATACAAATTACCTATTGTCACAATACTAAAATAAAAATGAAATACTTGTCTTTAGCATTTCTTTTAACCTTTAGTTAAAACGTGGACAATTTTGTTACATGTTTGTTAAATTTTACTAAGTATTCCTCTGTATTTTGTAGCATGTAACTGTTTTTTTGTCCCTAATAATCCACATGACTTAACATTTTCAAATCAAAATACATTTCTTGACGTAAATACCGCTAGCATAACACAGCTATCAAATAATGTGCCTACTTATCTATCTATATAAATAAAAATGAATCACCGAAATGTATGTACGTGCATAACTTACGATCGACTGCACCAAATTGGGTAATTCTTTTTTTTGTGTTTGTTATTGTCAGGACAAGCACCCTAATTGCGTAACACATGAATAATCGGAATCTAAATAATTTTGAAGCAAATTGCTAATCCATTGCTTCATAAGTTCGAAAAATTTGTCTGCTCAACAACGTAAATAACGCAATGAATGATGTTGAACTGTCAAAATGAAACAGATTCCAATTGATCGTGTGTTACGAAATTGGGGTGCTGGTTTGTATAGAAGAAAATTAAAAGAAAACACCGGCCAAGTGCGAGTCGGACTCGCGTACGAAGGGTTTCGTACCATTATCTATAAAATTCACGTCTGTTGTATGGGAGCCTCCCTTAAATATTTATTTTATTTTGTTTTTAGTATTTGTTGTTATATGTAGAGGCAACAGAAATACATAATTTGTGAAAATTTCAACTGTCTAGCTATCGCGGTTCTTGAGATACAGCCTGGTGACAGACAGACGGACGGACAGACAGCGAAGTCTTAGTAATAGGTTCCCGTTTTTAACCCCCGACGCAAAAACGACGGGGTGTTATAAGTTTGACGTGTCTGTGTGTGTGTGTGTGTGTGTGTGTGTGTGTGTGTGTGTGTGTGTGTGTGTGTGTGTGTGTGTGTGTGTGTGTGTGTGTGTGTGTGTGTGTGTGTGTGTGTGTGTGTGTGTATGTCTGTCTGTGGCATCGTAGCTCCCGAACGGATGAACCATTTTAATTTTGTTTTTTTTGTTTGAAAGGTGAATTTGTCGGGAGTGTTCTTAGCTATGTTTGATGAAAATCGGTCCAAGATGGCCGCCGCTACAAAATGGCGGATTACATATTTTTTCACAACTCCCTCAATATGGGTATCAAATGAAAGGGCTTGACTAGTAGAATACTATACACTATGATAAATTTCAAATCCAAGATGGCCGCCACCACAAAATGGCAAATTATATTTTTTTTTCACAACTCCCTCAATATGGGTATCAAATGAAAGGGCTTGACTAGTAGAATACTATACACTATGACAAATTTCAAATCCAAGATGGCCACCACCACAAAATGGCGAATTACAAAAAACCTGATTAAACACCAAATTACCTGAATCTTAAAACGCAAGAAAATAAAAGAAAAGAAATAATAAGGAGTCCCTACAAAAAGCATGAAATAAAAAATTAAATTAAAAATTTAAAAAACCCCCGACTACGTGAAACCCTATAAAAAGAAAAAAATAACCTTGAAATTATGACCCTACGTAAGTACGTATGAAATTTTTTGATTAAATATTGTCCTGTCGGGGGACCGCTACTATTTTAAACTTTAACAGAACGTTAGGCTCATAATTAGAGCGGTCCCCCGACGGGACAACATTTAATCAAAAAATTTCATACGTACTTACGTAGGGTCATAATTTCAAGGTTATTTTTTTCTTTTTATAGGGTTTCACGTAGTCGGGGGTTTTTTAAATTTTTAATTTAATTTTTTATCCTTTGGGTACGGCACCCTAAAAATATTTATATCCGCTAGTTGAAAATAATAACGCAGTATTACTATAAAACTGTGCATACATACAAGCTTGTATGAATCACCAAGATAAATTTGTTATAGGTATTTAGCTTACCGCGACATACACTTACAGGAAAAATGTCTGAGTCATACTTTGAAATAGTGCAATCAATTGCAAAATGAGTGGCGGTTTACTGCTGTTGTATCGCGGATTTCCTTGTTGTAATTATTATTATCTTATGGTCTGTTCACTGTTGCTTAGGACCTTAGCAGACATACTATTTTTAGCATCAGCGGTTTAGTCGGTTTTTTTGGAAGTTGTAACAGCGTCTGAATTCTTCACTCCGCACAAATCAATCTCAATCTGAATCCGTTTGAAGGATATCGCTGGAACGCAGTTTTGCTATCGCGACTAGGGGTTTCGAATACCTGTATTAATACTGCATAGAAAATTTCCAATATTATATTAGACTCAATTTTTTTTCTAAAATTGTTAAAAAATAATTAAATGATTATGTAATATGTTTCACCACAAAATAATAAAATACCGTTTTTTTTTTTAAATTATATAATCACTTTTGTATAACTATACTTTATAGGCTAGTCAGCAGATAGAAAAAAGCGGCCAAGTGCGAGTCGGACTCGCCCATGAAGGGTTCCGTTGAGTTGATTGAATGAAAGGTAAACTGCGGTTTACGATTTATGAAAAATTAAAAAAAAAAACTACTTACTAGATCTCGTTCAAACCAATTTTCGGTGGAAGTTTACATGGTAATGCACATCATATATATTTTTTTAGTTTTATCATTCTCTTATTTTAGAAGTTACAGGGATACACACACATTTTACCACTTTGGAAGTCTCTCGCGCAAACTATTCAGTTTAGAAAAAAATTATATTAGAAACCTCAATATCATTTTGAAGACCTATCCATAGATACCCCACACGTATGGGTTTGATGAAAAAAAATTTTTGAGTTTCAGTTCTAAGTATGGGGAACCCCAATTTTTTTTTTCTTCTATTTTTGTGTGAAAATATTAATGCGGTTCACAGAATACATCTACTTACCAAGTTTCAACAGGTTCTTATTAGTTTCGGAAAAAAGTGGCTGTGACATACGAACGGGCAGACAGACAGACAGACATGACGAATCCATAAGGGTTCCGTTTTTTGCCATTTGGCCACGGAACCCCAAAAACGCTTTAGGTCGCAAAAAAATTACACCATACTGATTTTTTTAGGATGTTGTTAGTATACAATACATAGATACTAAAAGTGTAAAACTAAGTTTTCAGCTTCGAAAGACATACAATGTGCAAACTGCGTAGTGGTCGAAAAACATCGAAATCGGGCTTCTTTCAGTTTTTGACTTATGAATTCTAGCACCCTACGGAAAAATCACCCAATACATTTTTACAGTGTACAAAACATGCATCTCGAGTTTTATTGGACCTACAGTCTGCGCTCAAATTTATAGCAGGTAGTAGTAAAGCGTAAGTAACTGTCTAAATAAACCATGAGATAATTAAAATAATCGGTTTTAAAAACTTACCCAGATAACAAAATTGGTTGGAACTATAATATGCAAAAGAACGAAATTGTGTCACTGTAGTTTCTACTGAAAATAAAATGAAATCACTAATACCGGGATCCCGGACTTACCTAAGTTTATGAAAGTCTAAAAATCGACGATCGCTGGAAGTACCAAGTCCGCTAACATCCTCAATCGTAATTAATCATTTTATCCGCGGGTATTATGTAAAATTATGTGCAACTTGTTTATTTCCTTGATCAAAGGTTTCTTTATTTCTCAGAAGGCTAGATATTATTATAAGATACTAGCGTCTGACCGCAACTTCGTTTGCGTGAAAGGAGACGTTTTATTTTTATATGGAGCTTTGGCTAGGACGTGTACATTTCAGAAAATCTGTGAAATATATCTATAAACATATAATAGGCAATGATTTATAGAATTAATTTGTATTAATTTAGTACAAAATTAAAATTGAAAATGTTTGACATTTGTTGTGAGTAAAATGGAGACATTGAGTCAATGACAGATGGCAATGACGTTACTGTCATTATAACCTAAAACGGGATATTTTATGCTTTTGCTTCACTGTTAAGCTCTACTAACTACAACTACGTACTTGTTTTTTTTTGTGTGTTTATGTCCTTTTTTTATGCGTCATGTTTGCCGCAAATAAATGCATTTTTTTTACGTAATAATATGGGAAGTCGTAGAGAAAAATCGCAAAATAACACTGAAAGCCACAAAACGAATACGCAAACGCAACGCACGAGACGAGACTGATTGTCTGATTGACAGTCAGTCCCATGACATTGACTGACAGTGTATGTCCAAATAAAACGTTCGGAAGTACACTGGCCAAGTAGATGATTAATCGAACTAGAATATTATTATCAAAATATTATATTGATATTATTTTTTTTTTTTACATGTGTGCATTAATAACACACTCATTTCAGATCCATTCTGGTTTCAGAAAGCATGTTTGCTGTCAGGACGCCGCGCCGCCATATTGACCATAACGATAAGAAATGGCAATAGTTGAAAACCTTTAATTTGTTTGTACACAAAGGGTTATTCTCTAATTCACAGATTAATATTTTTCCTAAATTCAGGGTATTTTTCCCCGTTTTTTGATAACCCCGTCGCATTGCATCGCCTGTCCGCGCTAGGACTTCGTTTTCGGTTAGCGTTCTTTTTTACTTTTTGCTTGGCTCATTACGATCTACCGTCATGTTAGAATAGCTTTCCTCCAGATTTGGGCTATCAAACGCAAAAAGTCTTAACCTAACTTATTACTAACTCATTATTATAATTAGTAACTCATTAATTACAAGCAATGCATTCTTTGTGAACTCATTCAGAGAACAAAAGAATGGATATGCATAGATAAGCTGGCTTTTGTTTTGCTTTATCTTCAAGGAATTCTCATGGATATTATGCTCCTATGCCTGTAAAAGAATTCCCAAAGATGCCTACAGTATGTTTATCGGGATTAAAAAAATAACAGTCAACATTATCAAATGATAAATAAAAATCCATCATTTGACTCAGATCTTTCAGCGACCAACACACATTCGAGGTTTATCCCAAAAATTTACGTACCTACAATTGTATTCCCAAGGCAAACATGGCGGCTAGCGAGTCTAGCGACACGAGGCGAGTAGCTGCGCGTGCGCAGTAACTAATTTTGTTGCGCGGGGGTGAGGGGTGCGGTACTGCGCAGCGAGTAGCCCACCTTCAGAACCGCCATTAAGTCTAAAGCTGCACCATAGCCCACCCCATAACAAATAGCCAAACTGTACCCCATTTTAGAAAGTCCGTTACATGGTTAAGTCTAACTTTCGCTTAGTGAAAGTTATCTCCCATCACCTAACTGTAGTTACAATAGTCCATTTTCTAGAGAGTTCCTTATAGACACTTTTGTAGATGCCTAGAAAAAATGTTAACGTGTTTGATTGACGTCAGCTCTTCAAAGGTTAAGTAGCTAGGTATCTAAATACAGGTTTGTACTAGTTCCTAACGCGTCATCGGATGCCAGGCAAGAAAAAAAATGTCTGCTGTAAGATGACTGCCGGCTTCGATTGTCTAGTGGTCGCTAGCGCAGATGCCGGTTTCGATCGTAGTATTGTTGTTGAGATTTTGTCATTCTTGAATTACCCACAAGCAGCCTGGAGTCTGGATTTGATGGCAACAGACTCGCCTTGAGCTTGTGTCCGAAACATTACTGGCGAAATAAATATATACTAGGTACACACCTGTGCCTGACCCCTAGGACAATGGCGCTGATTCCCGTGTTCACAAACTTAACTAAATTTCAGTGCATCCTTTTCTTCCTATTTCATTAAGTAAAGGACAGAAGATAAATGGAAGGAGTATCTTAATTTGACAGGATTATACTAATAGTTTAATCCTGTCAAATTAAGATACTCCATAGACAGTTTAGACGTGATTAAAAACATGGCTACTAAAAATACGTCAATTTACGCCAGGCGCTGACTAATTTGACAGGACTAAACTATTATTTATCTTCTGTCCTTTTCTAAGTGAAATAGAAAGAAAAAGGTGCACTGAACTATTTAATTTAGTTTATGAACAAGAGAATCGGCGCCAATAGCATTCAGGCGTGATGTTATCATCATCGGTTTAGACTATTCTGAACTATGTTGGGGTCGCCTTCCAATCTAACCGGATGCAGCTGAATACCAGTATGTCACATGTAGCAACTGTTTACCTGTAACATGTTATGTTGTTAGGCTATTTTCCTAAAAAAATCTAATTAGTCCGTCAGTTAGTGTTAGATCATCAAAAAATATTGAACTCGTATTCTTTTCTTTTGTCAATTATATAAAAAATGATGAAGATATCGCCTGTTGAAATTCCGCGTGACGTCAGTTGCTTGCGACACTTGCAAGCAAGTGACGTCACGACCCCCCTCTCCCAAAGTTTGACACGCTTTATCTTTGTGATTTTTTGTTCGATTGACAAAAGAAAAAATACGTGTCCATTATTTTTCGATAATCTAACTGACGGACTAAATATAATTATTATTTTTTTACCCAGGTAACTACCCTATTATATTTATGACGCATAAACGCTGAAGCGACGTGTTTTTCCATCTCCCGCGTTTTTTTTTTTCATTATTTACCTTTTATCAATGGTAATGAGGTCATTGTCTTTGTAGCACAGAGGTTAGGTTCTCTTTGCCTTGACATTCATACTGTGTCGCGTCTGTACAGACGCCAGCACATCAAGCTACTACAATCTGTCAAATTTCTTTAATAGATTTTCAATTTTATCGCTAAATTATTAAGGTTCAAGGTTGATTGGGAAAATTTGACAGTTTCGGGTAGCTTGACCTTGCAGGCTAGCGTCTGTACTAGCGGTAATATTGTTTGCTTTCAGTCTATTTGTAGTTATACAACTTGCGACCCCCGGATGCCCCGGACGCCCCTAAAGTTAAAGGGGAAAAATTATAAGTCCGTAATAAGGCCTGTCGTACTTTATGGGTCTGATTGCTGGGCTGTGAAGAAGACGGATGAAAAAATAAAAATAAATAATTAAAATAAATTAGAAACACGACTACCCTGCCAAAAAACGAACTAAAAAGTAAAAAACAAGTTGTATTCCCTGACTAAACAGATAAATAAAATTGTCATGCAGTCGGGGGACCATTCTGTGGAACACTTTAATCTAAGAGGTCCCCCGACTGCAATGTCAATTTTATTTATCTCTTTAGTCAGGTAATACTTGTTTTTAACTTTTTAGTTCGTTTTTTGGCAGGGCAGTCGTGTTCGAGCGAATGACAGCCGGGCTCCTCCCGCCGAGGCACATAAAGATGTAACTGAATTTGTGTACCCACATTTCATGGTGGGGCGCACTATTGAGAATTTCCAAATGAAAAAAACATACTGTCTCCCCTTGGCAGTGAAATAGACTAATACATAATTAAGTATATAAAATTCCAAATCGGACACACAATTTTCGAACTGGAAGCCAAACAAACTTGTAGTAATAAAAAGTACTACAAAATCGTAAACTACACTCCAACTGCAACGTTATCAGTATCACGTATCAATGAAGTAAGAAATAGTCAAGAATTTTATTACCAATCAGTGACCTTGAATTTCATGCTAAATTACAAACATTCCATACACAGAGTTCTATAATCATTCGATTTTATACTGTCGCCGTCACAACACACCTGTACACTAGCGACATCTATCCGTAAATCATGAAAGCTAAATGTCATTTGTATGACCTGACTCGTGTTCATTGGCTGATTCATATTTCGAAGGCGCATGAGTTGAAATGAGGTCAATGAGAGCGCGAAATTCTCGGCTCGTTTCGCGAATGTGTTCCCGAGTTTAAGTACCGGTTTTTCCCCGATACATAATTGAGTTCAAATTCCAAGGAACGATTAACCGTTCTGAGAAACCTGCCACTGAATGGCGGCAGTTTCCTGTGATTTTTTCCTGTGTGCCCAAAATGCAAATTATGCAGTTGTATGTGAAAGGGCTGGTCAGTCTTAACATCTTACCAATTTGTGTTGCCAATCAGCATTGCTGTTCCGGTTTAAAAGGTGCCAGTCGAATTACAGGCACACGAGATGTTCTGTGCTGATTGTCAGTCTGCTGGCTAAACTACAAATCAAATTCAATAGTCATTTATTTAAATTGGGCTTAAAACCGGCACTTTTTGAACGTAAAAAAAAACAAGATCATTCGAGCTTCACGACTTCCTAGCGCTTTAACTGGGAAGTCTTGGTGATGTTTTTTTTTTAATGTATGTATGTAAGACTTAATAATATTAACTGTATGGTTGTCAATGCCTGAAATAAACGACGATTCTTACTTACGAGACCCCCCTGTAAATGTTCTAATTGATTGAAGCACATGACTCGATTTTATGTTTGTGTTTTTTTTTTGTGTACATTTTCAGCCAAAATTTTGATGAATATTTCCTTAACTAGTCCCCCACAGTTCTCAACTATGTATCAACACAGCGATAGTGTATATGCACAGGTTCTATGCCTTCCACTCGTTCACGCAGTTCCACAGGAACGCTATAGCCGCTGCGGCGCTGTTCCTGGCCGCAAAGGTACGTACTATTCTGTTAATTTGTACTATAAGTCCACGACAAGGGCGCTTTTTTAACGCGATTAAAAATGTCAGTGTTGGATTTTTAACGGTCGGATAAGCTAAAAAAACGTGGCGTTAAAAAAGCGCTCGTGCCTACGTGGGTACGAAGAAAGACTGCGGTAAGAAAGATATGCATGATGTCTTGTCAAGTTTGAATTTCCAATTCTGACCTGTCTTTGTAGGAAAAGCCTAATCAATGCGAGGTCAGCAGCCTAATTGCGTAACACACAATCAATAGTAATCTGAATCATTTTGAAGCAGATTGATAATCCATTGCTTCATAAGTTCGAAAAATTTGTCTGCTCAACACGTAAATAACGCAATGAATGTTGTTGAACTGTCAAAATGAAACCGATTCCGATTAATTGTGTGTTACGCAATTAGGGTGCAGGTTATACTGGAAATGTACCTATAACTTGATGTGTCTTGTGTACAGTACAGTCGACGAAACAGATGGGTAACCACTAACCAGCCAATTAATCAAAATGTCTTTGCAATACGTAAATGTCTTTGCGTCGTCGTATTTTTTGATAATCTAACTGACTTACTAATTAGATTTTTTTTGGAAAATAGGTTTAAATAAAGGTTTAAATGTCTGGTTACTTACCTCTTTTGTTGGCTATACAATAGATTAAATTACTCTCTTATTAATGTTTTCTTTATTATTATTTTTTATCAGTACTTTAATTTGAGTTAATTTCATAAAATTAACTAATCAGTAATCACAAACAACATGTTTCTCCTAAGTTAACAAAACAAAGTTGCTGAAACAATGTCATGTAACTTTTGATTATTCAACCTTCACTTCCTGTGTCGTTTTTTTACCGCGCACTCGATTTTCAACGCTCGGCTTAACGCTGAGAGTTGATATTCCCACATTACGCGGTAGGGATGCGCTCTGTTGAATTCTCTACTGTTGAAACTACAAGAGAGCGGTAAAATAAGCGCCGCGTTAATAAAATCGCCCGTGCATACCTGGGCTTATAGGAGAAACCGGAATTTCATTTTGAAGTACATATGTATATCTATATTCAAATTTTATTTATGTTTCAAATTGACGTTATTTCAAGTTGAACAAATATCAACTTTATTTCAATGAAAATTAAGTTGGTTTCAGAGTGACTAGCACTATTGAAAAAAAGTGCTTGAAGTTGTAGCGTAAACTGAACTTTACTGACTTTACTGTGTAGGAATTAGTTATTTTTCCATAAACTCATATTTGTTTACATTTTTGGTGAATATGTCGCAAATGCAGATTAGCTCTTACAAATAAACAGAGGTAACGACTTTCCGAGTAATTTTCATAAAGATTAAAGAAGTCACTGTGCCAAAATTTACCAGACCGGCAAAAAATGTGGCTCACGCAAGCAAACTATTTCGGAAACTGGAAATAAAACATACAAACTCGTTGGTTAGAATACCCACATGTTGGCCCCTTCTCCCGTTCGTAAAATCTCAAGAGGAGCATTTACCTTCACGTTTATAAATAACAGCGAACTGCATCCGTCTGCTAGGATGCCAATTAATTTATTTGCTCTCATGCACAACACACATTTTACATATATTTTTTGTCAGTTTTTGTACACACGATATGTCAAGCAATACATTTCTAGTATAAGCTGACTTCTTATTGCTCGAAAAGTCTATACAATGGGAGGTCAGCTAAAACTGTAAATGTATAGCCTGATATGTCAAACTATACATTTCCTAACTATATGTCGCAGCCAACTGGTTTAATTAGCCGGTTAGTGAACCGCCTAGCCTTTTAACTAAATTGCGACCGTTCAACTAACGGCCTCAATGATATTCAATGAATTATAGTTTAGGTTGGAAACTTGGAACTGTAACCAATTATGTGCGAACCGAATTGGTCGCAGTAACTAAGCCAGCCCCAGCAGTCTCGACATTCATAGCGATCGCTTTACGACCGAATTCGGTCGCAAAGTCCCGAATGACAGGTGAAATGTATGGAGTGACAGGACTTTGCGACCGAAATCGGTCGTAAAGCGATCGCTATGAATGTTGAGACTGCTGGGGCTGGGCACCCCGACCAAATGGGTTGGGTTAGAAATATCGCGTGCGAGCCGAGAGAGCGAAGCGAGGCGAGCACTACTTCCAAAGGCCAGGCGGTTGATTAAACGGCTAAATTAACCAGTTGGCTGCAACATATACATGAATCCTGTCAGGGCTGTAACAATGTTGGTTGGCTGTTGAGTTGATAAACATAACATAAATTCAGTCAAAACTTATTAAAACACAGTAACAGTAAGCAGTCTTTTTTTACTAGCCTATGCTGTCTAGTAGTCTAAAAATACAAAAAATAATAATTAGAAAAACTATAATAAATGTGTAATACTTAATTACTCGGATATTAATTTCGCCATTAATCGATCGCGTCTGAGGGAAAATTGTCAAAATATTTAAGTAAATTAATCACTGTCGCCGACGGCCTTGATTCGGCAGACATTGTCTGCTACAACAACATATGTATTTCTATTTTTTTTATCGAATGCTTATCAGTAGACACAAATAGTTTGAATGGAATCCCACGGCACAGATAGGTGGAATTAATTACACTGTTGAGGAAATATGATTTGTTTTGTACTGTCGACAAAATAGATAAGTAACCAGACACCTTCCTACAAATTCTTATATGTATATGCAGGCAAATTCTATTAGTTTTTAGTGCTATGAGGACTTATGATTTTGTTTTCTATAGTTAAGAAAAGGTATAAGTATGAGCAGTCTTTCTCTGTTATTTTACCTCTACCAGCAGCAAATCAACAGCGACCTTATTGAAACGAGAATAAAGATCAGTGTGAATAAAATAAGTGTGAAAGGATTGTAGTTTAGATTTGTGCTACTACAGAGGTCACAGTACACCGTGTTTTGAATCACAATTAAGACCAAAAGGAATAAACAAAACCTAATCGGTGGAACACAATCGAATTAAACATCTGCGAAATCTCTCGGCTGTAGGGTTTACTACGAAATTGAGACATTGTTCAAAAAGAGGTTGCAAATACAGACAATACTGGATCTTACTGCATCGGCTTAGCAGTCCCGTAACACGAAAATAATTGGGTCTATAGTCTGTTCCAAAAGAATCTGATGAAAGTGCAAACAAGCCCTGTTCAGGTTTCTTACACAATCACTCATTAAAGGTAATTAGTAACATTCATCTGTATTTGGAAGGATTCGACTTTATCTTTTTTCATCAATTATTGTTAGAATAACGTAATGTAACGTAAAGTTTGGTAAGAAACCGATTGAGTTATCAACTTGATAATTAATGAACTATTTGTTTTCTATTAATTAAATTAAATTTTATTCGAAAACATCTATCCCTTTTTATACTATATGCGACGACCCAGCACCCTAATTGCATAACACACAATCAATCGGAATCGGTTTCAGTTTGACAGTTCAACAACATTCATTGCGGTATTTACGTGTTGAGCAGACAAAGTTTTCGAACTTATGAAGCAATGGATTAGCAATTTGCTTCAAAATGATTCAGATTCCGATTGATCGTGTGTTACGCAATTAGGGTGCTGGTTACTTATCTCCTATGGTGACTGTACGTTTTCTGATCCATTTGTTTACATTTTCATTAGATAATTTTCGAACACACAAATTCGTAACGTTCTTGTAACACACTTCTCTCAGTCGATCAAAATAATATGATTATCAATAAACAAAAGCATACAAACAAACTCGTGTACGTCCAAATATGCAAGTTCCGTTCATAATTTGTTTTTAATCCTTTATTAAAAAGAAGGTCAATCTAGCCTTAATCTGTTGTCGTAATTACAGAAACAATTAAAAAGCCATTGTGTCTCGCGTGGATCCACGTTCGATAGATTAAGGGCGAAAACCCACGAATACGAAGAGTTAAGGGTGAATTTCAACAATGAAGTATTCAAGAGCAGTCAGATTCAATTTTCTATAACAATTTTGACACTGACAGCTCTTGAACGCAGTTTAGAAGTGCCGATGGCGTTCGGTTTAATTTGTAAAATCTTCGCTAAGGGCGCATTTCACCAAACTTTTATACCTTGCATAAATTTTAATTTTTTGGCAATTTTTCCATACTAGAACTGTTAGACGTCACTTTTATTCACGTATCTACGATATCTGACTTTGGTAAAATCAGCCCTAAGACTAATAAGCAATTTTAATCTAACTTACATTTTTACGTGATTATTATTATTTTAAAACTTAAAATAACGTTGATTAGTACTTTATACAAGTTATAAAATGTAAAAGTTACATTCGTATGTAACTAATGAACTTGCATTATGTATTTTCAGGTCGAGGAACAGCCAAGGAAATTAGAATATGTAATAAAAGTGGCACATGTATGCCTCCACCGAGGCGAAAGTCTCACCGCCCTGACGCCTGAACAATATCAAGAACAGGTAATTATTATTTTATATTAAACTAGCAGCGCCCCGCTGTTTCACCCGTACAAGTGTCGATCCCGTGGGAATATCGGGATAAAAAGTATCCTCTGTGTTATTCTGATGTATAAGCTGTATTAATCTAAAGTTTCATCAAAATCCGTTCAGTAGTTTTTACGTGAAAGAGTAACAAACATCCATCCATCCATTCTCTCAAACTGTCGCATTTGTAATATTAGTGGGACAACACCGGAATAACTGGTTAAATGGCAGTGTACTATACATCTCTACCCAACCCTTCATGGTATACTGGCGTGTGGTCAATATGGGACTTGTGGCTAAGTAATAACAGTCGCACGGGTCGATTGATCAGGTTAAGCTACCCTTGCCGCCATAGATATCCGGAGATATGCCTTCATTGCGGAATAGTAAGGAGTCCTAGTGCCGCCGCTAATCTCCCACCCAAATACTTACAACATTAACAAATAGTGTACTTACGACACACACTTAAAATTTGAACACGCATACTAAGAAGAAAGCAGCTACACTAAGTCAATTTCTAACAGCACACATGCATAGAATGGGCGGGGCATTCACTTGTAAACATTTGCTATTCAATGCACACGCATGCAATTAGGGAGTCGAAAGCGATGGTCGATAATTTTTGTCGATATTTAATTATAGCACATTCTTGTATTATAATAACTTCGTTTAATTTTCTTTAAATAATTTCTTTTTTTTTAATATAAATACCTATCCGAAAATATAGGTAGTTTATTTTTATTAAAATAAAATGGGAATAGTTTTTTAATATTGTATTACCGGTTAAATTGAACGCTTATTTAACACATTTGTAAAGAAATAAAATGTTAAACCCTCAGTATTATAGACAAAGATTTGACAAAATAGCGACGGACCGCGAATTTTCTAATTCAAATTTAGAACTTTGGCGTCTGCTCGGCCTTATGATTGACATGAATTGAGTGCTTGCGATTTAGTGATCAATACAAGAATATTGCGCAAAATATTTTTTTTATTTTCAAAAATATTTATTTTTAAATTTTTTTTTTTTTCAACGATGTAATATTAATTTGAGTTTTTACATTTCACGAGTAACTGTAAGTATTGAAATAACAATGTCTTAATTTGGTTCAAACAACATTAAATTAATAACTAATTTAACTCTTTTACTATACATGTAATACGAGAGTATCCATTGAGTTCTGTAAAAAAATATTCAGCTGCAATAATACGCATATTAGGCATGGGTTCGATATATCAAAACGTAACTTATATCGGATATGTTTTTAATATCATACCATATCGATATCTAAATATACATAACCGTTTTCACAAAAACTTCATCGAGCTATGGTTTCATCCATATCCATATCGCAACAACGAAAACGAACTACGAAAACGCAAACTTCACATCACGAGCCGATATGGATATGACATCGACGGTTTTCATTCGCATTGTCTCTGTCTTACCATTCAATGTTTTACTGGCGTAAAAGTGATGAAGCGAATATCACGTAACTTCGGCTAGTGATTGGTTATTTGGTTAATAATAGTGCGTGCGTAATATCTATATCTTAGCTCGCTAGCAATAAGGTCTAGTTTCTATTTATTTAGTTACAACAAAGATTCCATAAGTTAGCAACTTTCCGGCGGCTACTCGATATCAGGGAGAAATTGATTCTTTAAACTAGACCTACGTTCAATAGATTTAAGGTTGAATTTATGTTGTTGGAAGAATTGCATCGAATAAAAGTGTGAGTTTGCGTTTCGTTCGTTTCAGTTACTTGTGCAAATCGTACTACAGATCGATATCTGAAAACGGTTTTCGATATCGATATGAAAACTGAATATCGGTTACATATCAGTTAGCAACTAAATACGAAAACGACCATGTCTAACGCATATCGATAAAATCAGTCGCACGCACTCGATTGCACCTCTCTAAATTCAAAACGTTCGTTGCGTTCGGGAAGATTCGGGCTAGTTCGGGCTAGTTCGTGTCGCTCCGGACGAAAGTTAATAAAACATTTAAAAATTGATTTAAAATATAAAACACTGACTTAATTGGTTACTTACCGGTGGTAGGACACACCATTTGTTTTCAGGTTGATGGTATTTGATCTATTTTTACATATAATTACTGCACAACTCGGCATTTTGACTTTTTACGCATCAATAGTACACTGGACGGAGTTGTAAAGCGACTGAATGAAGCGTACAGCCGCCGTTCGAACATAAGAACAATTTTATAATATTGAGGCGCCACGTGCCACGCCCCCAAGGCATATCCCGTGATATCCGTGCTTGCCGCGGTTGGTCCGTAGTTGGGTGACCATCTTTACATACCAAGACCCCTCCGTGCCTCGGAAAGCACGTTAAGGACGCTTTTACATTTTTCTACAAATAACAGTGCTTTTCAGGTACCATTTTAACGTATAAGCAATCACAAATGTTAACATATAATAGTCTTAATTTAAAGGTAATATATTCATCTCCACATTGGCATCACAAAAATTGTATGACGTCATACAAAATTTTCGCACAAATACGTTTTTCCCTACTCAATAATCGCAGAAAATTTAAAAAATAGGTGTCCGAATAGGTACCAGTTTAGGTAAATTTACAGCATATTTTATCTTCAAAATTATAATAAATTGCGGTATATATAGTCCTTTATAGATTTAGCTAATTGTTTTGTATATAAATCAGTATATTTTTCAATTATTAGCTAAAATAAAAACACTTGCGGACTTCTTCATACATTTTGCACTCACGGTTCATCATTCCCATAGATTATACAGTCTATTATTGGTATAGATAAGCCACTCTGCGTCCAAGGCCAATACTTATTTTTCCCCACGACCCAGAGATGGCGTTAAGGAGCATGCTAGCTTCCATACGCATCCAATAGATGGCGCTCTATAGTAGGCTATACTACTTTTAAAATAAAATTTTAAGTTTATGCGCTAAGAAATAATAACTTGATTTAGAATACTTTTTGATCACGAGTGTAGATCAAAAAATATTCTAAATCAAGGTATTATTTCTTAACGCTGAATTGCCTCTAAAAGAAAAACAGAAAACGTATTTTTCAAAATTTATTTCTTAACTCTTTTTTCTCCTATTACAATATTCAAATGCTTGCAATTTAACAAGGTCATTCCTATCAAAACTCGAAATCTTTCCATTTAATAATCTATTTACCCCGAGACACCAACTGTGTACAATCAATTTTATAGCGAGATCACAAATAAATTTAACTAAATCACATTTATGTCTATTACATGTAATAATATGAAAATCACATGCACAATCAATAAAAAAACGAATTTTATTAATCAAAAATTTTGATTGAGGATTATCACGGAGGCATGCAACAATCATATAATAAATTTCATTCATTAAAGTTATAAAATTATCGTTTGGATGAAATAATGATTTCTTTGTATAATCAACTTCATAATTAAACGAATCTAAATCAATTTCTGATCTACACAAATCATTTAAACAAATATTACAATTCTTGAAAATTTTAGACTTACATTTTTTAATCACATATCCCGTAACATATTTTTTTGATTCGGCGTGCACTAAAGAATCATTAATTTTAATTTCGTTCATTACATGAAGCAAAGAATCAACCTTACATGCAAAATCAGAGCTTTCAGAATCATGACGATTGGTTAAAATCAAGTGTGATAATGATTGCATACATGAATTATAATCTTCTTCACAATTTGCACCTGCAGAATGGGGTGAATTAAAATTATTAATAATCAACGTTTTAAATGCATTCATAAATTGATTACAATCAGGATTAACATTTCTAACTCCATTACTTCTAATACTACTGAAGAAATTTTCTAGAGGATCTTGATTAAAGTTTCGAGTTACTAAATTAACAACATTGTGATTTAATAATAAATACTGCCACATTTCTCTGAAAGTCTTAATATTGTGGATCCAATTTCTAATTGAAGGAATCGACTCATATTTTATCTGATCAATGTTATTTCTACGATAAATTGATTTAAACTTGATTGATTCTAAAATTGGGAGTAAATCAGCCCACAGTTGGAAGTGAGGGGAATTCCTTTTCACACAGCATTTATATATTTTTGAATCACCTTGATAGGAATGACCATTGAAAGAATCAAATAATTTATCAAATATTAACAAAAAATCAGCTGTATCTTGACACTCCTGTGGCAAAACTCCATGTCCTGAAAAAAAAAAATACAATTATGTTCTATAAGATTTATTTTTGTCATAAGAAATTTTCAGATACAGCTGAAAGAGTCTTCCTCATGTCTCATCTTAGCCACTGCACTCAGTAATTTGATCAAAAACTACTTAAGTTGGTCTACCAGGTTTTTATTTTTCTAATTCAAGCAATTTCACATGTCCTTAAATATTATATCCTCCGGAGTCCCTGTGGTCATTATATCGGACAAATTGCTGAATTAAATAAAATGTAATAAAAGAACACCAGCCAAATGTTTAGTATGAATTATTCTAAAGGAAATCTATTCACACTTACTTGATAAAAATCTCATTGCAGAAGACACTCTTTGACTAAATACCTGAGCGGCTAATTTAACTTTCATTTTTTTTATTTTGTCCTTATCAATATGTCTCTCAGTTAATTTATTTACGAGACGAATTTCATCTTCGCCTACGTCCACAGCCATTAACATTTTTAAGTGTTCCCATTTTGCCCACTTCTCCACCCCATTTTGTGTAAATTTAGCATCTTTAGTCAAAAGATTATTTCTTACACCTTTAAGTAGATGGGGTGAATCAAATAATGGGAACACTTTAACGTTGTTTACCTCAAAACTTGTTTTATATTCCATAGGCTTCTGTACAATGGCATATTTTTCTGCTGTTTCTTTTAATAAATCTTTTATGGTGGAAGTATTTGATGAACATTGATCACATATTGTGGCAACAATTCGCAGCCCTGTGTTGTTTAATTCTTCTATAATTTTTACTAAAAGTTCTTTTAAAACACTTTTTTTTGTGCTGTTTTGGCAAAATGTAAAAGAAATGGGTTGTTTTGTTTTGGATTTAATACCTTTAATCATAAAAACTAGCGCATGATCTGCAATATTATTGTTTTTATTAATGCCATTGTCTTCGAAGCCTATGATTTCATTTTGGGAAGCGTTATATACGAGACCAGGCGACAAAGACACTTCATCAAATAATAAATTGACGAGCTTTTTCTGTTCTGGCATGCGCCGAACCACATTTTTCAAATTTTCTAATATTTCTTTATTAATGCCTGGTCTCATCCTAAATGCCCCAAGTATTTTTTGTAAACAACGTTTTGAAGGTAACACAAACATTTTTTGTAAAAGTTTATAGGCTTTTGGACTCTGCTTCATAATTGTTAAGGACATAATTTTTTCTTCAGCCGCATCAGGTAGTTTTTCAATATATTTCAAAATTTTTTTGGATGTAGCAATTTTTTTAGCTACGCGTATTTTTCTTGATTGCGATTTGCATTTCGCCCGTAGTTTATGTAGCTTCTCGTTTAGCCTTACAATGGCCTTGTCCATGGGTTTGAAACAACATTTTCTCTTAGGGTCTGTAATAAAAAATAATCCAGTTGTATCCAATGTTTACTACCTACAATCCTACTTCCTACTTATCCTACTAATATTACAAATGGAAAGTTTGTGAGGATGGATGTTATTATTATTTATCTGTGTGTTACGCACTCAAGCTTAAACTACTGAACCAATTTAAATGAAATTTGGTACAGTGATAGTCTAGAGCCAGAGAAAGGTCATAGGCTACTTTTTAATGTGAATAAAAATGCTGCCAAAAGTCACTATTCCACGCGGACGAATCCGCGGGCACAGCTAGGACAATGTAAAAATAATTACTCACGTGGAGGTACTGTGCGCGTTGAATTCGAGGAATCATCAACGGCTGTTGTCGGTGGTCTCTCTTCATTTGGCAGTGCAGTTGATGTCGAAGCTCCTTCTCCACCAAAAGCTGCAAATATATATGAGAAAATTGTTTTAATTAAAAAATAATTACATATCACATGTAGTACAGACGTTATTAGAATACATAATTGCCAGTAGTGAAAACCAAGTGGGGAGATTGTTACACTGCCAAATAGTTATTCAACAAATAGAGAACATAAAATCTTAAACTGTATATATGAAATTATTTAAACAGTTTAAGATAACTTAAAAATTTTATGGTTGTGTGGTGTGGGTATATCATTATCACGTCTGTACGTGTACCGTTCCAACATTTCATTAGTTATGTTTTGCTCCCACCGCGGGCACAGCTAGGACAATCTAAAAATAATTACTCACATGGAGGTACTGTGCGCGTTGAATTCGAGGAATCATCAACGGCTGTTGTTGGTGGTCTCTCTTCATTTGGCAGTGCAGTTGATGTCGAAGCTCCTTGTCCACCGAAAGCTGTAAATTTAAATGAGAAAATTGATTTAATTTATACAATAATTACATATCACATGTAGTACAGACATTATTAGAATACATAATTGCCAGTAGTGAAAACCAAGTGGGGAGATTGTTACACTGCCAAATAGTTATTCAACAAATAGAGAACATAAAATCTTAAAAAATATCTTAATTTGTATATATGAAATTATTTAAACAGTTTAAGATAACTTGAAGATTTTATGGTTGTTTGGTGTGCAGTTAACAATAATAATAGCACATATTTATATTTAAATAATTATGTATGTACTTACAAAATATATTCAACGTCGGTACTGCATTTTTGGTCAAGCGATGACTTGGTAATTGAAATTTTTCTTCAAAGTGCCTGTAGCATAACCGAACATTATTATAAATATATTCATTGCCTCGTGCTGAAGTTGCTGGACTGAGTATGGACTTCCATTGCTCAAATTTGTCTGTATGTGGATAATCCCATTTAGGGTAACGGTGTAGGGGACCTGAAAATTAATGTTCCTATTTGAGTGAATCCTTCACAAGTCAGAAATTGTAGATAAATTTTATTGTGATTACTTAGTACAATAATTATAAAAATTAAAAAATTTTTTGCGTTGGTGCACAGCACAAGCAAAAGTATTTTACAGATACGTAAAAAACAGAATTACACTGATAGATTAAATAGAATATAAAATTCTTAGATGAAATAAAGCTTACCATCACCAACCACACATCCAAAATAACACTTTAGTTCGTTTGCTTTCGGCATTGTAAAAAGTTCACGTCTCAGGTCGCAAACAAAAACAAAGTCCGTGTAATGAAAAGCCAAGTTATCAGGTTTGCAAGTAATCGGAGTCACAGTAACAGGCCAGGTCGTATCGTAAGCAGAGGTCGCAAAATCCGTTAGCACGCCAAGTCGTAAAAAAAGCAAGGAAACACAATAAACCAACGCAGAGAAAACTTGAAGAAAACCGAACAAACAATGGCTGCCTTCAAAAAGTTTTTCCCACCCCGACATTCGGATTCGGAAGTACCTACAAAATGTTGCCATTATATAAAAATATTTTCAGTTCACATTACCAATTTTTTAATAAATAACATTGTGAAATAAATCAACACAATTATTAATTATCAAAATATCATAAATTTGTAGTATAATCATCACATTTATTATTTCTATTTGTAGAATTTAATTAGTATGTCACCTATGTTCTTCTACTGCTGCCATCTAGCGACTAATTTTGTAAATTTTGTGGGAAATTGTCTTCCACCAGCACAAGAGGGCGCTTTTTCATGTTTTTTTTTGGATTTCGATAACTGTATAGAAGTTTCATGGCTCTGATCATTCCGCGCTCAGAAGCGCTCATGGAAGGACGGGTATATCGCTCTCTCGCAAAAAATAAATACGATAAAAGTAATAGAAAAAGATTGTTGTGTGAGTACCGTCGTTGGTTATCGTGATCGGAAGGAGTTGATACTTTTGGACTGAAATAAAAGTAAGTACGAGTTTCATACTTAAATATTTTTATTTTGTAAGTATAAAAAAATATTATTAGGTTGTGTAAGATCGGGATTTGGATGGGTGGGGTTAAGCAGCTGTGGACAAGGTTGAGAAATGGATGGGTTTAAGGAGCTCTTAGTAAGGTTAGGATTTGGATGGCTAAGGTCAACCTGTCGGCGGTGAGGTCTGGAAGTGGATGGGCGGGAGGAGAGTTATGATTTTAACCGGTTTGTATGTAGTTATGTATGTATGACCAATGTGCGGTCAAAACCAAGACTATGACAAAAAGTGGTCATTTCATGGTTTTTGGGGTTGCTAATATCGAAAATGGGGTCAAAACCAAAATCCAAGATGGCGCCGATAAAAATTTTACAACTTTTCGTCATGGGTCTCATTTTTATGGTATTTGGGGTCGCTAATAACGGATATAGGATCAAAACCAAAATCCAAAATGGCGCCGACGAAAATTTGACATTTTTTCGTCATGGGTGTCATTTTCACGGTTTTTTGGTTAGCTAATAACGAATATGGGGTCAAAACCAAAATCCAAGATGGCACCGACAAAAACTTGGCCACTTTTCGTCATGGGTGTCAATTTCATAAATATGGCATGGTAGATGTCACAAATAGCGTTTGACAAAAAAGACAGGCCTTGGCGGCGGAACTTTGTAATTTGTACTTTGTGAGCTCTGCCACCAAGTGTAGCATTTAGTTTTTATGTAGGTTATTTTGTTAATATATTTATCTTTATTTTTTAGATGCCCCGTATTCGGAAATTTGGATATAGACCAAAAAAATTACAAACGTAGCATTAAGTTGGTGTACTTTTGTAACATGCCTTTATTAAATATATTATAGATTTTTACTACTTCCGTGTGTTTTAATTTTCATCAAAAATGCTGAGCCTACACCACAGTCACAAAGATCATTCCGAGTGGAGATTTATTTTACCAAAAATTTTAACTAAATGCCCAGACTAGTATGTCATAACTCATTAGCTCACTATGTAATACTCGTAAAATTTTAGATAATAATATTTTATATGTTCCATGTAATAGCAATATCGATGGTCGTTTTTAATCCTTATGAACGGAAATTGTTTTATTTTAAGTATCTATTTATTTCACATAGCGTGCTTTACAAAATGAAAATAAATTTTCTTTTCGGAAGTCGGTGTCGGTATCTATTGTTTTTTTTTTACGACACAGGACAGTTTTTTTCCTTTTAGTTTTGGTTGGTACTCCATATTGGGTGTTGACATCTGTTTTCCTGCTAAAACCGAAACAGTGATAAAAACTTTCTCACAAGAAATAAAACAGACTTCCAAAAAAAAAAAAAATCACCACAAAGTGAAAAATAACTTTGATTTCGGAAGTCAGTGTCTTTGGTTTTGTATTTTCGTTTTCTTGATGACGATACTAATAGTAACAGTTACCAAATGCATTTTCAAAGATCCAAGTAATCTTCCGGAATCAATTTCAATAAAATAAAAAAATAATATCAAGGACCAAGATTATATGTGATGTATAAAATCGAGGACTCAATGTGTGCGTACGTGTTTTGTTGCTGTGTGCGACTTTAGATACCTAAATTTGAGTTCGTCGAAAATGTAACAGCGTCCTTAAGCCGTCGGTCCCGGCTGTCATTTGTGGATCTTTGACAGTCGTTACGGGTTTGAAGCTCGAAAGTCTTGACAAGCAGCTTTATCAGGGGGTATTGTATTACCCAGTAACTTAGATAGGCAGCCGGTTCCACGCGATGTTTTCCTTCACCGTTAAGGGAGCGTTGGTTTGTGCCCGTTTAATAGCATTAAAATCGCCCCCCTAATTACATGGAACATCTAACATAACTACCGAAATGTGGGTATCGCATGTCCGCCAGTACTTTTCTAAAAGCACAGTTTTTGGAACGAAGTTCCTTATCGCGCGTTGCGAAAGGGGGCTAGACGGAAAAAATTAAGACCAAAAGTTGGAACGACACTTTTTGCTATATAGTTGTAAGCCGTGCGGCGTGCGCGTGTTTCTCTGTCTGTCTCTCTCTCTCTCTTATAGAAAGCAAGCCAGTTTGTTTTATATCTGTGTTTTTTTATTTGTTAATAATAAAAAAAATAAACTTAAAAAAAATTAAATTTGATTACAATTCCTTCACTAATTAATCGAAAGGAACTTCGTTCCATCCGGGTGTCCCTTGACACCTCTCAAGTTTTTTTTCGGTGTCATATGGGAAGCCCGAGTTATCCAATACCTCGTGCGTGTCACGTACTACCTGGTCCTCAATCAACCGGTTTAGGTGTTACGTTACATGCGTTTTATTAATGTGTACCGACACGCACTGATGTGACGTCATTAATCTTATTCAGAGCAAGCGCTAGACTGACACAAATGTTTTAGTTTTGATTAATTTTTTTCCTCGGTTTCACCCGCATAAGCTCCGATCCCGTGGGATTTTTGGGGTAAAAAGTATCTAATGTCCTAATCCGGGTTACTGGCGGCTTAAGAAAAGGACAGAAGATAATTATTAGTTTAGTCCTGTCAAATTAAGATACTCCAGAGACAGTTTAGCCGTGATTAAAAAATTGGCAACTAAAAAACGTCAATTTACGTGAGGCGCTAACTAATTTGACAGGATTAAACTAATATTTATCTTCTGTCCTTTTCTTAATGAAATAGAAAGAAAAAGATGCACTGAACTTAAATGCAATTTAGTTCGTGAACAAGGGAATCGGCACCATTGTCTACCCATGTGCCAGATTTCATTCAAAGCCGTTCAGACGTTTTAGCGTGAAAGCGTAACAAACAAACATACGAACACAAAAAAACAAGTTTTTTCTCTTTATAATGTTAGTTTAGATAAGCATTAGGAAGTTGTCGGGGCCCGTGGCTAAATAATAAAAACTTGAGAGGTGTCAAGGGACACCCGGATGGAACGAAGTTCCTTTCGAATAATTAGTGAAGGAATTGTAATAAATTTTTTTTTTTATTAACAAATAAAAAAACAGACAAAAAAAACTGGCTTACTTTCTATAAGAAAGAGAGAGAGAGAGACAGACAGAGAAACGCGCACGCCGTACGGCTTACAACTATAGCTAAAAGTGTCGTTCCAACTTTTGGTCTTAATTTTTTTCCGTCTAGCCCCCTTTCGCAACGCGCGATAAGGAACTTCGTTCAAACAGCCGCACAGGTCGATCGATCAGGTTAAGCTACGCTTGCCGCGGTTGTTCCCGGCTTTCATTCGTGGATCTTTGATAGTCCTTACGGGTAGTCAGAAGTCCGAAAGTCTGACAACCAGTTTTACCAAGGGGTATCGTATTATCCAGTAACTTGGTTGTGGAGATCAGATAGGCAGTCGCTCCATGTAAAATACTGGTTTTCAGCTGCATCCGGTTAGACTGGAAGCCGACCCCAACATAGATGGGAAAAGGCTAGGCAGGTGATGGAGCATTAGGAAGTTGTGAAGGGTGGACGCTTGACGTTAAAAAAATCCATGTTTAGCAATCGCTTTTACTTTAGCCCACGTTCGGACGGTCGTAAAAATATTAAGGTGGGATTATATCGCGCACTGGAATTTTCAACTCTCGGTGTTGAACCAAGCGTTGAGAATCCACCAGCGCGTCAAAAAACCACACTACTGGATTTTCAACTCTCTGTGTTAAGCCGAGCGTTGAGAATCCAACAGATCGCATCCCAGCGCCTCAAGAAACCAGACTGCTGGATTTTCAACTCTCTGTGCTAAGCCGAGCGTTGAGAATCCAACTGAGCGCATCCCAGCGCGTCAAAAAAACCACGCTGTTGGATTTTCAACCCTCGGCTTGACACAAAGAGTAAAAATCCAGTACGCAAAAAAAATCGCCGCGGGAAAAACGTTTAGATTAGCACGTTATCATCTCCTATCAGTAGTTTCGGGTTTCGGCTATAAGTGATAACATTATATTGATAAAAGCTTATCTCAGCCAAAATAATCATGGTTCTTTTTTTTATTAATTCTGTATTCATATATTTAGGATAATAAATAACGAGATGTTGTTGGTGGGGATTTTTTTGTACCACGTCTCGTGTATAGTGGACGTTTTGGGGCCTAAGGACCTTCAAAATTTTGCATAATCATCCTATAATGTTCCCACTGTTACACAGACCTCTTTGTGAAAGGGAATGGGTCTTAAGCCACCACGGGGGCCCAGTACGGATTGGTAGATGTCACGTCTTCGATTTTTTGGTTCTAGAACATGCCGATTTCCTCACGATGTTTTGAGAGAAGTGGTGATGAAATTTAATACACAAAGTAAAGCGTCTGTCTGGGTTCGAACTCACGAACTTCCCCTCATAAGTCCACTCTTAAGTCCGTTACCACTGGGCCACCACTGCTCTCAAAATTTGCTTATTCTTAACCCACTTTGAATAAATAAAATAAAATAATTCTAATTCAGATATCAAGGATATGGTGCTCCATCATGCATAACAATATAACACAAACAAAAATAAAAATAATAATTACAATGTAGATTAAAATTAAAAAGTAAAGAAAGATACACATTTATTTGCGGAAAACATGACGCATAAAGAAGAACATAAACACACAAAAAAACCCGGCCAAGTGCGAGTCGGACTCGCGCTCGAAGGGTTCCGTACCATTATCTATAAAAATCACGTCTGTTGTATGGGAGCCCCCCTTAAATATTTATTTTATTAAGTATATATTATTAAAGTAAAAATACAACTGAGTATTTTGTGAATATTTCAAGTGCCTACCTGTTGCCATTATTGATATCGAGCAAAAAAAGGCAAAAAAATCGCGTTCGTTGTATGGGAGCCCCCCCTTAAATATATATTTTATTTTGTTTTCATTATTTGTTGTTATAGCGGCAACAGAAATACATAATATGTGAAAATTTCAACTGTCTAGCCACCGCGGTTCCTGAGATACAGCCTGGTGACAGACAGACGGACGACAGACAGCGAAGTCTTAGTAATAGGGTCCCGTTTTTACCCTTTGGGTACCGAACCCTAAAAAAGAAAAAAATATCAGAATATATATCGAAATCATAATTAAATGACTGATAAATGATTGAGTATTTAACGCTGCCAGTCAAGAATACGCGCTAAATACTCCTGTCCTTCTTATCCCAATTTATTTTCACGTGTCTTTATTATTATTGTCGTTTTCTAACAAAACCTTATTTATTTTATTATTACAGGCGCAGGACCTAGTTTTCAACGAGAATGTACTCCTACAGACATTAGGGTTCGATGTTGCCATCGACCACCCTCACACGCACGTCGTACGGACGTGTCACCTTGTCAAAGGTGAGACAAGCGTCCTATTGTGTCCTGATGACGTCATGCGACCGACACGACCGGTGCGGGTGACGCGACTGCGTTCGGGTCGGCTCGTTCGGGTTTTTTAAGCGGCTGTGGTTCGGATTCGGGCCGGTTTTCTGTTCTTTTTTTCGAATTTTGTCGCGGATCTATTTTGTTTATGTATTCTGTAATGCCACAGTGTAATTTTAAAGTGAAAAGTACTGTCAGCGAAGGTATTAGGTGTACAGGTTGGATATCTGTGTTTTAAGAGGTGGTCTGAGGGTCAGTTGCTGAGCATATTTTGCGAGGTGACTGTTGTTTGTCTGTATATTTAATTCTTTTGCTGTGTGTACTTATGAGAATACTTTAAACTATGTTTATAGATGCTTTCATTATTTCTTACGAATGCAGCGTTTGCCTTCCATTCTTTGAATATTATTATTGTAAATATTAATATAAAAAAATGAAGATTAAAGATTTTTTTCTCAAAAAATTAAATGATTAATTTTCCCTTTCTACTGTTTTGTTAAAAACTTTCTAACATATCCCCGTAGTTTTGTCATCAAAGGAAATTAGTAATAAAAAAGTGATGATTATTTGTACCATAAAAAAAATTCAAATAACACTATTCCCTCTCACATCAAATTCCAGAAACAATATTTTCAAAAATCTCAAAAAAAAAAATTGGTACTTGTATGTCTCATTAAAAAAAAAAAACTAACACTTTTCTAACTTCCAAACTGATTTCAAATAACACTTGGGACCCCGCAATAAAATTCCAATAAAAATTCCCGTAAACACTTTTTGCTCTAAAATCAAACTCGCCCACAAAGTATGGAAGCCACACGTTGTAATAAAAACCGAGACAAAACCGTTACCGTTTCCGTTAGCCGCACCGAACCTGAACGGTGGCAAAAAAATATGCCGCATATCAACAGGCTATGTATACCTACTTCATACGAAAATATACTACAGGTATGTGAATAAAACATAAAATTTATTGTTTGAGTGTCACCCCTAATCACGTCCATAAAATTGCTGCGATATGGTCACCATACTTCATGATAGTTTTTGCACTTTCATGTATTCTGCCGCTCATATTTTGGCTTGCAAGAATAAATAGTTGTTCATTTATTCAAGTAAATTGTAGGTATAGGCCGACCGCTTAGCTGCAACGTTGCCTGAGGTAACTGCGCGGTGCGGGAGGGGTGATAGTTGTCACAAGTTGACGAATCACTGAGCTCTCGCATCACGTCACCACACCCCTCCCGCATCGCGCTTGCTACCTCAGGCAACGTCTCAGTTAAGCGGTTGGCCTATAGTTTTGTGAGTAAAAAGATTAGTCTCTTTGTAAATTAGGTTCGTCACTCATTTATTACTTTACTTACCACTAAAAAAATATGGGTTATGTTTTTTTCCTAAAAAAGAAGCAAGTCTTCTTTTGTATTTTTATAAGGAACCTGGCATACGTACAGTGTCCGCCATTTTGATTTTTTTAAGAAAAAAAAAATGACAGAAATTAGATATTCCACGGACCTTCAATGCCCTTTAATTAGTAAAAAGTTTACTAATATTTTAAATTGAAAAAATCTCTGCTATTCGTTTTATGAAAGCTTTTAAGCTCTCCAATATTTTAAAACAAAAACGACCTTAAAAGTCACAAAAGTATTAGAAGTAGAATTTAAATAAAAAGTCATGTCATAGGAAAATTCTAACATGTAGACGATGCATGTGCCAATTGTTGTCAGGTGTTAACGACATGGCGCCGACGACTGACGCCGACGACAAAGTCATAAATGAGTGACGATGCTTAGCATACTCTGAGAACGAAATGAGAATAGGACTGGAATAGTATTAAAAACTTTGTTTGGATAAGGGTATTGAAGAAGAGAATCTTTTGGAATCTAAGTATTGTGGATGCTCCAAGGTAGCCCGCGAAATTGAAATTTTCTTACGTTTTTTTTTTCAATATGCTGGTCAGTACTAAGTTGTACGTTGATTAAAATATGATTCGCGGCCGTAACAAATATGTATTCACAGAATTATAATCATTAGAATCAGTAATACAACTTGTTAAGTTAGCATAATCCTAAAATGACAAGATTTCATGAAATAGCCATTCAGTAGGATTACTTGATCTTAGAGAGTTGTGTTGATGACTTTAATGATTATAATTCTGTAAATACATATTTGTTACGGCCGCGAACCATGTTTTAATCAACGTTCAACTTAGTACTGACCAGCAAATTGCAAAAAACGTAAGAAAATTTGAATTTCGCGGGCTACCTTGGAGCATCCACCTTAAGGTTTGGTGTCCGCAACTCCACGTCCAAACGCGTATTTTGTAGAACCAAAATATTCCTATTCTTATTTAGTTCGCATAGTTAGTTTCACTGAAATACAGGGTGGCGGAGCATTGACGCGCAAACTGTAACCATGAATTCAGCACATGATCCTTATAATATCCGTGGATAATAATAATATAATAATATCCCTGGACATTTCACACAGCGCCATCTAGTCCCAAGCTAAGCAACCTAATGCTTGTGTTATGGTAACAAGATGGCTGATAAACTACTTATATACATTTTTTTTTGTAAATACATATATATTATAGATAAAAAAACACCCAGACTCGGAACAAATACATGTAGGTCATACAAATATTTGTTCCGTGTGGCATCCTTGTTCGTGTGCCATCCTTGACCCCCTAGCTTAGACATTTACCGTAGGTTAAAAAAAAATCTGCTGTTTTATAGAAAACTGCATACCTACGCGGTCAAAATGTATGGAACAGCAGTTTTTTTTTTATATTTGACGAAGAATTTTATCGCAGGGGGTTTCAGAATAATGTATTGAATTCATGGTAAAAAGTTGCGCGTTGATTTCCCTGCCAGAATGTATAATATTATAACTAATTTAGTTCTCGTGCATTTTAGTTTTTCGAGAGCTAGAGAAACCCTAAATGACCTGTCCTGCTTATACCCTTAAGTCCATTAGCTTTACGATGTACCCTTAAACACCGCTACTACACTTTATTTTCTTGGGTCTTATTGTGGTAAAGAATGAGTTTTTTTTCACATTATCCGGTTGAAGGATACCTGCCATACCCGGTGACGGATGTCCATAAATTCGTCACCTCACCGTAGGGGCAAATTCGACCAACATTTTAAACCTAGTACCAATCTTATCTTGCGAATAAAAAAAAAATATGTCTGTATGGAAAAAAACTATCAAAAATTTTAAATTTTTCACCGGTTTAAATTACTAGGTATAAAAGTTTGTTCGAATTCGCTCTAAGGGCTGATTTTTCAATGGTTAGAAGGCCAATTCTCGTAATTTAAAACGTTCAAAATCTAGTCGCAGTCTCATCTCGGCGACAAACAAATGTCAAAAACTTGTCAAAATGTAGTCAAATTGAGAGGTTTTATTTTGACAGATTGAAACTGAGATCAGACTGTGAACGTTCTTAAAATTACGAGAATTGCCCCTCGGGAATCGTTTATCTGAAGAATAAATATGACGGTTTGACATATTTTCTATACAAGAGCTGTTAAACCGCAATTTTTGTTTCTCATATACACTACATTATTCATTCATTCATTAATTCTCATATACACTACATTTCTGACGATTGAAATATCGGTCCTAAGCCAGGTGAATTGTGATAGTGTAAAAGTTTTCATACAGTGGATACTGTATGAAAACTTTCATTACATTACCCGTTAATATGCCAAATGAGTGTTATAAGATCAGCTTTGCATTGCGCCGTGTCACTCATACCTGTGTGACTGTCTCTTTCTTAAGCTCAATGTGTCATACATTCGCAACCGGAGCATGTAAAAAGGCACTTTATACCCTAAGACCCGAGAAATAAAGTAAAAAATCGCACACCTTTAACAAAACCTTCATTCTTTATTATCATTAGCAATATCTTCATCCTTAGCGCCGAAGGACCTCGCCCAGACCTCCTACTTTATGGCGTCGAACAGCCTGCATTTGACGACGATGTGCCTACAATACAGACCGACGGTCGTCGCGTGTTTCTGTATACATCTAGCAAGCAAATGGAGTAATTGGGCAGTGAGTATTGAACTGTATGTTTTTGTGTACCAATTATTATTATTTTTGTGGGTATTGTGCCCGGTTGGTGGCAGTAGGCTCGCCCCCCGGTTGTTACATGAGACTTAAACATCGCTGGCGAAATCTAGGTGTGCTATAAGTAGGAATGCTAGCACAATGAAATAACATTTAAACTGTAGAAATAAAAAATAAAAACCATTTTGAATAATAAAAACTGTAATGAAAAATGTACCGATAAAATTACTGTTTTTATTTTTTTCATGCGGGGCAATGTTTACACCATATGAAATGAAATTTTACGAAAATTAGAGGAATTGCTGGGAATTCAGGAAATGAATAGCTTTTAGAGATATTGCATAAAGTGGCCTTTTTAGGCTCCCTGGTCGTAAAATATCTCTTTCTCATAATGCTTCTTTCGCAGAAAGTCTCTTTTGCTAAATGTCGCGTTAGTAACTTAGAATGAAATTTAGCCAGGTTTAAAAAAAAGGTTGTACTTTTTTCCAATTTCTTATTAAATGGTTACAATTTGCTCATTAATAATAATATATAATAAATCCCCAACCTAACCACCCCAACCCCAATCTAACCCCCCCAACCCCCCAAACCCAACCCAACCTATGATTACACATCTTCCTACTACTAAAGCCCCGTTCCCACTATGTCGTGACGACAGATTATCGTGTCGTTTAAAGCGTCGTGGCTTGTGTAGTTAAATGGAGGTGTTCACATATAGGACGACACGATTAACTGTCGTCCACGATTTTTTTTTGCAGTGACGACAGATTGTCAAATCAATATGAACGGCTAGCACGACAGTTATTAAACGATAAAAAAACGACGGCAAATGATGTGTCATTATTGCAACTAAGTATGTATCGTAGCTACCAAAAGAACGTAGAGGCAACTGATGTGCAAACGATAAGGCGACTGCCGTGAACAGTAAAAATGTCGTCACGTTTCAATGGGAACAGCTGGATGCGACAATCGTTTCACGATAAAATATTTCGACGACACAGTGGCGATAAACAGTCGATATAACGGGATAAGCTAGATACGACAGCCGTCGAACGATAAATTAATCGTCACGTCATAGTGGGAACGCGCCCTAATACAGGCGTGCTATTATCGTACGTAGATTGTGCTGTACTGCCTAGTTGGTCTGGTAGTGGCAGCATGACTGCTGAATGTGGGGTTCTGTTTTCGATCCCTAGGTCAGACAATGTTATTGGGTTTTTGCTTCATTTCTATCAAGCATTGTAATTTAAAAAAGACAGAAGCATTGTTTAGTGCTAAACGCATTTAGTGTGTGGTGCAAGCAGGTCTAAATTTAAAATAAGTTTTTAGTTAACCGACCTTTTTCACGCAAACCTCCCTAAGATCCCGGTTATAAACCTACGCACAGATACCTCAATCAAACGAAGGCCGCCACTGGTTCTCCTACGTAGACCGGTCAGTCACGACCGATCTGCTGGAGAAGCTGACCGCGGAGTTCTTGCTCATCTTCGAGAAATGTCCCTCGAGGCTCAAGAGGAAAATGATGAATGTCAAAGCTGGTGAGTTAACTTTTTCTATTTTCAAGGCAACTTATTCCAGAATACTCAAATGCTTCAAAAGTCGTTGCTTCAATACTAAATATGCTGATCGGCTCTCGGTTGATCCAAATACCCTGGCCAATGATCTTTACGCTGAAATGGCTGAAAAGGAAGGATTTCTTTTAAAAAGGGAGTCGAGACACTGAAGGCCAATTCTCGTAATTTAAAACGTTCAAAATCTAGTCGCAGTCTCATGTCGGCGACAAACAAATGTCAAAATGTAGGGAAATTAGACGTATTTTTGACAGATTGAGACTGAGGGCAAGATTCACAGATCACACTGACTTTACTTTGCTGAGTAAAGACAGTGTTGTATACGAATATGAACATTATTTTGTATAACATTAACGTTCATATTCGTATGCGACGCTTGCTGACATTCGCTTTTACGAATATAAACCTTATAGGCATAAGAATATGGTTCATAATCTAATGAAACGCTTACTTAGTAAAGTCAAAGTGCGGTCTTTGAATCTTGCCCTGAGATCAGAATGTGAACGTTCTTAAAATTACGAGAATTGCCCGTCAGGTCTCTTCGCCTAAATGCCATACTCATGTCCATCTAACTACAGTCTAGTCTGATTGCCAAAAAAAAAAAAACTTATAATAAGTGTATACAGGATGGTATGAACGCGCATCCTGTTACCATGGATTCTGAACAAACATGCGCAGAAATTTTTTCGTCTGTTATGAAAAAAACTGTTCCATACACTTTGACCGCATAGGTATTGCACTTCTCTATGAAATAGCCGATTTTTTTTTATAACAGGCGAATAATTTCTATGTTAGAGGGTCTACAATCATGTGCTGAATGTTGGTTACAGTTTGCGCGTCGATCTGCCTGCCACCCTGTAGTGTGTGTTGTTACTTCGTAATACGATAAAGTTCACATTTATAACTTAAGTTGGTGATAAGCTGTGATAGGAATAGGTAATGCCTATTTGCCTAAATTTCGAAGAACAGAGACAAGAAACGGAGACTTCCTTAGGACTAAATTTTTTCCGGGTCACCTGTCCCGAAAAAAACACATAGGATATTGTTGTAACTTACAACAATATTTTATGTGTTTTATTTTTCCTTTAGAGCCCATAGAGGATAAGTTATTATTATGGAGTAATAAATTATAAATGTTATGTCTAGTCGCAAACTTTAGGTAAATATAGACGAATTACTAAAACAAAACCCCAAACTCCAAATAACATATTTTTTTAATGTATTTAAAAGTGTTGTCCCGAATTTCGGGACAGATGTCCCGGAAAAATTTAGTCCTAAGGAAGTCTCCGTTTCTTGTCTCTGTTCTTCGAAGTTTAGGCAAATAGGCACTACCTATTCCTATCACTGGTGATAAGTTTCGGTGTTCGACGTCATGGAACTACAGCAACAATTATGACGTTGCTCACGAATGTCGTACTTTAGTTAGTTATAATTATCTTAAAAAGCATACATTAGTAATACCAATCGTTCAGTTGTCCACACATCAACGTTCGTGACTCTCAATGATAAATGATATTTATTTCTGTAAGGGCTGATTTTTCCAACGCGAAATAATTTTATCCGAGGAATAGTTTTAAATTTTAGACAGTTCTTCCATACAAAATCTGTCAGACGTCGATTTTATTCCACGAATAAAAATTATCTGTTGATTGAAAAATCGGCTCTAAATTGGTTAAAAAACACCACTGTGGATATTTTTTTATCAGTTTATTTTATCTTACCCTCCACCACTCAACCTTCAAGCAATTATTCATATTTATTTGCATTCCATAATGTTGTAGAGGTGTTACAATAGCTTAAAGCTAAGGTACAATTATGGACCCTGTAGGGCACAGCAAAAGTATAAAATTAATTATTAAAATAAAATAAATTTAGGACACAAATTAACAAATAGCAATCTTTAAAATATGTTATTAACATTAAATTATTAACAATTAATTAATTACACATTAATTACTAACACACCTGTTTTCCCAACAGCAGACGGCAGTTCACCCCACTCGTTGCCGAACGCATCCGGCTCGGGCGTCGCGAACTCACCGTTTGACAAGAAACACGTCGCCGGCGTCGATGAAATTGACAAGTCATTTGATAAAGGTATGTTTATTTTGTGCAATTCGAAGGTATTGTTCACTGATTACATTTGGTAATATCTTTAGGTACCTAACACTTTGTGATGTCTCCTGATATATATCCAACCATCTTGTTTACAATACTAACTCCTTGGAGACTAACTAACTAACTCCTTGATCTCAGGAGTTAGTATTGTGAACAAGAAGGCTGGATATATCATCTCCTATAAACGCTCTCCATCGTATGTCATCAAGATGCTTGCCATGGGAATGCACAGATGGAAATCTTTAAAACGCTTCCTGAAGTTTAAAAACCACTTGTGAACGGACGATAGTGTTTAATAGGAGACTACAGCCTTATTTTTACAGTTTAATGGTATAAAATACTTTGGTTTAACTATCAAATAGCCAAATTGTGGAAATAAAACATGGGAAGCAACCCATATTTTTTGATGTAATGTCATTTAAGCCATTGTCATTACGAGTAATTTAATCTCAGTGCTCGCTTCAGCTTCTGAAGAAGTCACAAGTCATCTTTATTTTAAATGCTGTTTTCTCAAAACTTTGCCACTTCCACGGCGTTGTCGGTGGCAGCGCAGAGGTCAATTTGACTGCATGTTTTGGGATACAGAGGGCAGAATAGGAGATCGAGCATGGTTTGTGACATAGATTTAGATCTTAATTGCACACAAGCACTGCATCACCAAATCCTATAACCGAGCTATCTTCCCACAGAATACGAAAGGGAAAGGAGACGTCAACCAGTCCCCGGCGGTTACGTACCGGCTACAACTGCACCACCACCACCGCAGCCGCAACCACAGAAGATAGATTACACCCTATACAGAGAAAAGAGAGAGAGGGAAGAACGGGAAAGACGGGAGGAGAGAGAAAGACGGCAACAAGCCGCTCAACAACAACAACAACAGCAGCAGCAGCAACAGGCAAGGCCAGGCGCTCCTCAACCAAGACCAAATGCTCAAGCGCCGCCTCATCATCAGCGACCGTCTGGTCAACACCACCATAAACCACACCATCCCTGGCCCCCACATAAGCCTCACCATCAGAAACTGCCACATGATCATAGACACCACCGGCCTCCTATTCCTGGGTCTTCAACTGCCACTTCTACGGCAACATCTGCGACTGTAGCACCAGCGCCTTCACATCCACCTACTGTTCAACCCGAAGTGGTTCCTCAAAGAACAAGACCTCCTTCCTTATTCTCTCCTGAGAATGCGACTACGCCGAGCGCGGCGGCTGCTCAAGCCCCTCGTAGGCCTCCCCAACCAACCCAACATCGCCCTAAACCCGAAGTCAGACCAACCCCAACCCCAGCACCGCCAGTACCTCAACCCCCTGTACAAACTCAAGAGCAAAGGCCGCCGAGTCCGCATAGAAAGCGGCCGGATCCTTCAGCGGCTATCAGAGAAATGCAGCCGCCGGCTATACTGTCTCCCTTCTCGTCTCCTCCTTCGAAGGAAGTACAGAAGCCCAGACAACGTCAACAGTCTGGTTCTGAACCTGAGTTAATACCGGTGGTCAAAAAAATTGACGAAACTCCTGGATATGAGAATGTTATTCGTGATTCGCAAAGGGGTAACGCGATTAAGACCAGAGGGCCTGAGCGAAAGCCTGAAGCGCCTGCAAGGCCGGTGAATGGCATCGAAACTGATCCTACATTAGTATCCAACTTACTAAAGGAAAGTTTAGCCAAACCCGCCCCTATTACAGTCGCAACAGAGCGCAAATCGCCTGAAGTGAAACGCGAGCCGGTCGCGGAACCCCCTCCCGCGCCCGTCTTACCTCCCCCGCCAATCGTAGAACCCCCTCCACCTGTAGAAGAAGTACCGGAACATAGACACAAGAAAGAAAAGAAGAAAAAGGACAAACACAAACACAAAGACCGGGACAAATCTAAGGAAGAACGCAAAAAACATAAGAAAGATAGGGAGAAGCGGAAAGATAGTCCCGCTCCTCAACCTGTAGAGGCTCAGCAGCAGCAAGATGGGGCTTTGAGGATAACTATTCCGAAAGAGAAGTTATCAACAAGTCCTGGATTGAAGATTAAAATTCCTAAGGAAAGGTTAGCGGCGCCTCCACCACCTCCGCAGACTTCGAGCTTGAAGATCAAGATCTCTCGTGACGTTCTCGACGCGTCTAGGAAACGCGCGCCGCCGCACGAGCCCGGCCCGCCTCCCAAGGTCGCGCGCCACAACGGGACTCCACACCACCCTAAGGTAGGCAACTGGAATGTACCCCCCCCTTTTAGACAACCTCTACCCTATTTTATGGTGCAACCTCCCCCGCCGCTGTACTACGGGTTAGGTATGGACGGGTATTATTATGGTATGGAGGGGTTCATGTACCCCCCGCGGCCGCCGCCCCGGGCCCCGGGGCCCCCGCCGCGGGCCCCGCAGCCCCCGCAGCCCCCGCTACCCGCTATGCCGCCTCCGCCTGTGCCTCCGCCGCCGCCGGAATAGTGTCACAAATGTTGTATTGTTAAGTAGTGCTAACGCTAGACACAATTTGTTAATTGGTTGGTAAAGTTATGTGTACGAGTGAGGCTGGGAGTCTATCGTCAGATATGTAGTCACAAGAATATTCTAGGTAACGGTACTTTAAGGGCCCACTGGTGGCATGGTACGTTACAGACGAATAGATATAATTTAATAATATGACAGTAAAATTGAAATTTCAACGGCATCAATGCCGGCGTCAGCATTGAAATTTAAGTTATGTTTTTATTCGCCGCATTAAAATCCCTTGCCGTGCCATGTCTCCAGTGGACCTGAGTGCCCTCAGTCGTCACTAAGGCTGGCTTTCTACCTGAGCTGTATGCAGTGCGAGGCAGAATAGCGCAGAAAAATCCACCTGTACAATAGCTTCATCGTATTTAAAATGAGGAAATTCTATTGGTGGATTTATTCATCGCTCACCGCGTTTCTTCCACCGTACAAATTAAAGAATTCGATGTCTTGACACGCATGCTCTGTCCATTAGAATATTTTGATAAATGTTGACGCAACATACAAATATGTAGTTAGGAATTATGGATACAAATATGTGTCAAGTTTATTTAACTTAATTGAAATACCTGAATAAGAAGACTATAAGAGACTTACCACACTTATTTAGCTCTGTTCCGCAACGATTTTGTATGGAATGCGTACGCATCCGTTCAGCTTTACGGATGCGTACGCATTCCATACAAAATCGTTCGTTTTCTATGGACGAAAGCTGAACAGAACTGAATAAGTGAGGTTAGTCCCTTAGACGGTAGATTTCCGGCTTTTGATTTCTTTATGACGTTGTATTCGCATGTAAGGAAATGTATGTGCAATTTTTACTAAGGGAATTGGTAGATTTTAAGATGTGTGTCGCATTACCAAGAGACTTGTAATTTAATATAATAAGTAAAATAAATGTTAGAATAAGTACGAATATGTTCTGTTGAATGTGTTTAGTATTCAACTTGTGCTAGATTAAAGACTTGAGGGTAAACGGGTTGTGGTTATGGCTAGCCTATTTGAAACTTGGTACTTAATTGAGGGTAAGGAAATTCTGAAATGAAATTTAAAAAAAAAGCTGAAAAATTACTTAGTACTTTTTTAGTTCTCTAATCTACAGATTATTATTTTATTTTAATTCATTAAACTAATATAAATTATATTTTTAAATATTAGAATATCAAAAAATATAAAAAAACATTTAAAAATATAAAAAATCAATGCAATTATATTCCTCGAATAAAAATTATCTAGCGATGGAAAAATCAGCCCTTAATACATTAAACTTTTAGTTACACTGTTAAGTTATGTAGTATTAAAAAAAAATATACACCTTACCTTTATGGCAGCAATGACCACGGCCACGTTGTACCCAAAAAAGGAACAGAGTTGCCAAATTAATTAAGCAAGACTCTTTATAAGGCAACCATTTACACTGCAATATCACAATTTGCGATCACATTAAGAATGAACTATTTAAAACTATGTATACATTGTTGACGAGCTGAATATCTAACTGTACAAATAATATAGGACCACAATACATTTACAGGGCCAAAATACATATATTTTATATTTACACTGTCATTTATATTTAGGGGAAGACACATATTGTTTTTTAAAAGAGACTTGCAAATTAAAACTAATTCACTTACCTTTTTCTTTAAAAAACATCTAAACTAAAACTCAAATCATTTAATTCAACTGAACCAATTACAGGCACTTTTGAATTGTCAAAGTGTCGGTCAGTCAGAAAGATGAAGCTGGTTGCTCTAACTAATAAAATTCTGCTCCGGAGGACATAATTCGTAAGACTTGACAACACGGGTAGCGCAGTGGCTGAGCGATCGGACTGCGTCGCTGCGTGTCGCGGGTTCGATTCCCGCACAGAACAAATATTTGTAAGTCCTACATGTATTTGTTCCGAGTCTGGGTGTTTTTCTATCTATAATACGTGTGTATTTACAAAAAAAAAAAAATATATATAAGTGGTTTATCAGCCATCTTGTTACCATAACACAAGCATTAGGTTACTTAGTTTGGGACTAGATGGCGCTGTGCGAAATGTCCAGGGATATTATTATTACTTATGTATAATTTATTTAGTTGATGGGTTAAATATGAAGCTACAGACCCATAACTAAGTAGCAGACCGGAGTTTGGATTTGACTTCGTATGCCGGAAACGTGGATCTACGCGAGACACAGTGGCTTTTTAATTGTCGCTGTAATTACGGCATTCAACGGGTTGAACATAACTGGCGAAAAATGGGTGTATGGTCACCAAAGGAGATAAGTAACCTGGGTCGTCTGATATTTTTGTAGTTTCGTAAGAAACCGATGTATGTTTTCGAATAAAATTTAATGTAATTAATAGAAAACAAATTATTCATTTGTCAAATTAAATTTCATTCGAAAACATCCGTCGGTTTCTTAATAAACTTCAACTATGTCCGACGACTAGTTTCCTATCTCTTTTGGTGACTGTACAGTCAGCGTCAAAAATATCGAAACGAACAGACTGTTCAAAATGATCTCAACAACTAAGAAAATTAAGCTTTGTCACAATTGGATAAAGTTCTTATCAGAATGACAGTTGTCGTGTACTGTCTTCATTCTGAAACATTCCTCGTGTCATTGAGTTAATATTTCTCATAGTTGCTTAGATCACTTTGAACAGTCTGTTCGTCCCGATATTATTGATGCTGACTGTACATACTAAGGTTTGCATTTTTGAATCGGAGTAACTTCGTTTTTGTCAATATTGGCCATAAATTACGTAAATTTCACCTGTGTGCGACAGATAACTTTTATTCGATGAATAAAATTGACGTTTGACAGTGTTTGTGTCGAATAAAGCTATCAGATAATTCTAAAAAAAAAAGGTCAGCCCTAAGTAATCTTACGCATTCCACTTTCCCCTAAATATGTCTGGCAAAATATATTCATATTATATATACGTTTAATGTAAATATTTACTGTAGTTAAAACAGAGCTTTTTGCTATTCTGTGTCGCTTGACAGCTACTATATTTAATAAATATATACGAAATATATACTAAAAATATATAAGACATAAAAAGAATTACAATATTTACATTTTTGACTATTATAGTTAAAACATCACATTGAGTGATATTATTATTTAGTTGTAAGTCGTAGGACTGTTAAATGTATAACTTATATATAATTTATTCAACGTGGAGACGAAAATACGACAATAAATGAAAACACTGACAGTATCGAGCAGTGGTGGTCCAGTGGTAACTGCCCCAGCTTACGAATTATAGGTCGTGGGTTTGAACCCAGGCAGGCGCTTCACTTTGTATAAATGATTTCATCACCACTGCTCTCAAAATGGTGAAGGAAAACATCGCGAGGAAACCGGCATGTCCTAGAATAAAAAATTCGAAGACAAGTGACATCTACCAACCCGCACTGGGTCTCTGGGATTACAGCCCACTCCGTCTAGAAGAGAGGAGGTCCTGTGTTGAATAAGTTGGGTTATTGCGGCTGTCGAAGGACCAATAAGCGTTGTGTAATTATTTTGGAACGAATGTCATGTCGCCTGCACACAAGGGGGTAGGAAACAATTAAGGACTTACTTGGTGGTTTTGCATGTGCCGTGCTGATATGCAGACCGGCGTCCGGTAGCTTTTGTTTTTCTGCTTCTTCCTGGTTCTGTGTCGGCCGACACTCGTGAATTGGTTTAATTTACTTTATGCGGTTTTGGTATGTTCCGCGGCGCGAGCGCGTCGCGAAGCTTAGCGGTTAGCTTGCGGTGCGAGAGCGGTAAGTGTTCGATTACAAGTGAAGTTGAATCTCTGTCCCTCTGCTGGTGTTTTGTTCCACGTAGTCCGGAAACGGAAGTCGGTTGGCGCTTTCTCTTTCTGTCGCGTATGGACGTAATGATAGGGAGAGGGATAGATGGATAGGCACTTGGCGACATGACGTTGACGTTTTCGTTCGGATATTTAATAGAGAGAAACTTGTAATATAGAAACTTGCGTAAGCATCCTGCCCGGGTTTGAGGATATGTAGTATTCTCAAAAAAGGGAAAGGAATTGCGTTAAAGCGGATTAAAAGAAAGAGAGAAAAGAAAACAATTGAAATATATTAATTACGACTAAAATTACGTGATATTAATTACGCGGTGAAATCATTGGGAAGGCAACGGGCAGAGTTTAACAATGGGTCGCTTGAAAGAGCCACTGCATGTCTTCACCATAGCAACGCGGGTTGTCCCATCTTTGCCGGGGAAAACCTCGGTGATTATGCCCATTGGCCAACGTAAAGGAGGGACATCATCTTGATGCATGAGAACCACTGCACCAATCCTAACATTGTCCACGGCATCCAACCATTTTTGCCTAACTTGTAAGTTATGTAAATATTCTATCCGCCATCTTCTCCAAAAGCTGCAAACCATTTGGTCAAGCAATTTTTTGCGGCAAGTTAGAGACTTCGTTGTTTCGGGAACGTTCACGACAGGCAACGAAGTCAACGGAGAAGCCATTATAAAATGAGCGGGAGTAAGCGGTTCTGGGTAAGGATCCTCAGTCAGGACACAGAGCGGTCTCGAATTCAGAACTGCCTCAATTTCAGTGAGAACAGTCGAGAGTTCCTCATAGGTAAGAAGCTGAGAACCGATAACACGGTATAAATGAGTCTTAATAGATTTAATATTAGATTCCCACAACCCTCCAAAGTGGGGGGCGCGGGGTGGAATCATTTTCCACTCTATGCGGTAGCGGTTAGCAAGTAGTTCTTGCAATTGAGCCTTGGCTCCAACGAAATTTGTTCCATTATCGGAGTATAAATTGGAAACAGGTCCCCTTCGGGAAATGAATCTTTTAAAAGCGGAAATGAAAGTGTCCGATGACACGTCAGTAACCAACTCAATATGAACTGCTTTGGTAACGAAACAAATAAATAAGCAAATGTAAGCCTTCTGACTTCGTTGACCTCTGCGTCTACATAACGTGACTTTAATGGGACCAGCGTAATCCACACCCGTGTGCACAAAAGCTTTAGTCTCTTGTACGCGACAAGCGGGTAAATCAGCCATCTTTGGGCTGGGGTGAGAAGGTGACACTTTAAAGCAAAAGTTACAAGCGTGTACTCTTTGTCTGATGACACCTCTAGAAGAGAGGATCCAATATTTTTGTCGTAGCAGACTGCTAAGAAGGCTTACACCAGCATGACAATAAATGCGATGGTAATAGTCTATTAAGACATGTGTAAAATTATCATGTTTAGGTAAAAGAGCGGGATGCTGAGCTTCATAAGGAAGGTTCGCATTTGACAACCTGCCACCGATTCTTATTATGTCATGCTCGTCTATAAAGAGATCTAGTTTTTTAAACTGCGAGCGAAGTTTTTTACCTTTAATTTCGACGTAAATATCTAAAAAGTGAAATTGTTGAATGCAACGAATTAAATAAATTTCAGCGGTACCTAGTTCCCGGACAGTAATTGTCTTATTTAACTTGTCATAAGGAATAAAATGCAAAAATCTTAAGATGTAAACAATTATGCGCAGTATCTTACTTAATGATGTAAATTTTTGACTAACACTATATATTAAGTTAGGTTCTGATACAGTAGATACTAAGGTTAGCGATTTATTATTAAACTCAGGCAACTGCTCGCTACATGAGGAAACAAACGGACTGATAGGCCACTCAGCAGTTGGGCGTAGAAGCCACTCAGGTCCATGCCACCACAAATTGTGATTTAGTAGCTGCTCAGGTAGAAGACCTCGAGACAAACAGTCACTAGGGTTTTCTTTTCCGTTAATATGGAAAAAATGCTTAGGATCAAGGTTTTCTTGACATTTAGCGACGCGGTTGCTAACAAAAATATTCCATTTGTGCGGTGAGGAATGAATCCATGAAAGAGTAATTGTAGAATCGGAAAATGCGAATATTTTATTAATAGCGGTACGAGAGCGGTAAGTGTCATAAACTAACTTAATTAAGCTTGACAAGAGTACAGCGGCGCAAAGCTCTAGACGAGCCAGAGATACGACCTTGACAGGTGCAACCTTGGATTTAACACACACCAAAGTTACGTGTGCGTTGCCATTTGTGTCAGTAACATGTAAGTATATGACGCAGCCATACGCATTCAAGCTGGCATCAGCAAAACCTACTATATTTGTCACGCAACCCATAGTAACGGCTACATGACGCGGCAGTTTTAAAGAGGAAAGTAAAGGCAGTTGCTCTTTAAACTTTTGAAAGAGAAGTACAATAGAATCGGGTGGAGTTTCATCCCAATCTGTGTTTAATTTCCATAATTCCTTTATGAGTAATTTCGCGAATAAAACCACGGGAGCCACTAGACCCAGAACATCCCACAGACGGGCAACAGTGGAAAGAATGGAACGTTTAGTACAACTTTTATCCAAGTTAGATGTAGTAAAGGTGAAACAATCCTCGGAAGGAATCCATTTGAGTCCAAGAATCTTTAAGTTATCCCCGTCAGAAAAGTTAATAGAAGAGCGGTTGGAGTGTGGAATAGAATCTAGTAGTTCCAAGGAATTACTTGCCCACTTAGTAAGGTCAAAGCCCCCAGCCTTAAATAAGGCGATAAGTTCAGCGGAGAGAATCTTGGCTTCCTCCAGAGTGGAGGTCGAGTTAGCCAAGTCATCCATGTATAACTCATGCGAAGCGACAATGGATGCGCGCGGGAATCGATGTTTTTCATCCTCTGATAGTTGACGGACTGTCCGCATTGCTAAATATGGGCTGGGCTTAAGGCCAAACGCCACTCGGTTAAATTGAAATTCGCGAACAGGTTCAGCGGTATTAAACCGAAACAATATTTTCTGATATTTTCGATGCTCATCGATAACAGCAATTCGGAGATACATCTGTTTTATATCAGCTGTGACTGCAATAGGGAATAATCGGAAATTTAAAAGTAATAAAAATATGTCAGCCTGTAGATTAGGCCCTGTGTGTAACAAATCGTTCAATGACACGCCATTATGAGACTTGGCGCTCGCGTCAAGGACGATGCGAACTTTAGTAGTTTGTTTATCATTCCTAATAACAGGGTGATGCGGTATATAATAACCTACAGTCTGATCAGCCGCACTAGGTGTAGTTTCAGTTAAATAATTTTGATTAAGGTATTCTTGGATTATTTCGTTATAACTAGCGCGCAAAGCAGGGTCGCGAAGCTTAGTTTTTTCCAAGTGAATAAAACGTCGATAAGCGACAGCATAAGAATTTCCGAGTGAATCTGGATTCTTACAAAATGGTAACGCAGTACAGTACCTACCGCTGGAGTCACGTGACACCGTAGAAACGTACAGCTGTTCACATTCCCGTTCAGCGGGACTCATAAAAGATTTTGAGGGTATTTCTTCAATGTTCCAGAATTTATGTAAAGATTCGTCTAACGACAGAAAACAATGAGAATCATCTATATTCAACGCGGTAGAAAAATATGAAGCGGTATTTAAATCAGCGATATTATTTTTATTATTAAACGAACTAGTGGGTACTTCGTTTTTATTATTAAATAAACTAGCGGGTACTTCACCCATAAGAATATAACCGAACACGGTTTCAATAGCGGATGGCGCGGTAGGTGAAATAATTTTATTGTTGAGTAATAAATATGGGAACAGCTTTGCCCCTAGAAGTAGTTCAACATCACCAGGCATATGCCACAGGGGGTCGGCTAGCGGTAATTTGAACAAATGTTGCACTGCAGAGGTATCAACAAAGTGAGATGGTAATTTGTCAGTTATGCAGTCAACCACAAGAGCGGTTATTTTAAAGGAATTATTTTTATTTTTTGCAGTAACTGTTATCTCAACGTAACCTATAATAGGCCGCGAAGAGGTTCCTACTCCTTTTATAAATGAATTTGAAAGCGGTATAATATTTAATTGAAGTCTCTTACAACAAGCTGACGTAATTATGTTGTTTTGCGAAGCGTTATCGATCAAACATCTTACAGAAACATATCTATTATATCTGTTGTCAACGTATACTTGTGCGGTCGACAGTAATACGGTTGTGCGCGGTAAATCTGTACCTACGCGTGAACATGCACACAGCGCCACCTGTTGTGAATGCGCGGAACTAGGCACAGCGTCGCTCGATCCCGACCGTTGAGTAATTTGCTCCAGATGTAAAAGCGAATGATGTTTCTTGTTACATGTCCTGCAAGTATGTATTGACTTACACTGTGAAGCCGTGTGTGTTGAGCTAAGACAGTTTACACATCCACGTTTGTTTTTAATAAAGTCCAAACGTGAATTGGCTGATAGTGCTTGAAATGTTGGACACATATAAAGCTTCCAATGATCACTTCCATTACAGTGTGAACAAGTTTGGTTATTGTCACAAGCAACAAAGGTATGCACCGTACTATCACGTGACTGATTACGATAATTATTTTTGTTCACTGATACAGTTCGAGACGAAACAGTTCTATCCAATATTTTAACTTGCGATTTTATGAATTCAACGAAATCCGTATAAGTTGGAATCTCCTCCTCTCTCATATGCATCTCAAATAAATGTAAGGTAGCGGGGTCCAATTTTTTCAAGGCTAAATTTAATAGTATGAAATCCTTTAAGTCGGTAATTTTTAATTGTTCTAGTGCCGAAACAGACGCGTGAAAACTTTCAATAAAACTATTTAAAGAGGTGGAATTATTACTTGCAGGTTTAATGTTTAATATGTTAGACATGTAATGTGACCCTAGTGTTCGTTTATCTTGATACTTTTGAACCAAACTGTTCCAAATGGATTTATAATTTTCGCCCGATGGAATAATTCCGGCAGTAATTTGTAATGCGTTTCCTTTCAGATTACCCATTAAGTATTGCACTCGTTGAGAATCTGTAAGATTTATATTACTATGGATGTTTGACTTAAATGATTCGTAGAAAACAGGCCAGTTTTCAATCCTACCATCGAAAAATGGGATCTGAATTGGGGGTAGTTTGATCGAGTATTTAGATTGTTTCACGATATCACAAGTTGAGTCATCCGTTGACCTTGCAGACCTCGCGGCGACAAGTGAACGAACTCTTTCGACACGGGTGTAAACGCCGTCAAATGATATTTGACTGTTATAATCGATTGTATAATCAGGATTTATTTGTAAAGAATATGTATTTATTTTGTCTAAGTTAGCACTAAATTCCTGACGAGTGATCGAGAGTATTTGAGTGTCCGCCATGAACGTTTCCGCCGAACGAAGCTCAATATTAATTGTATTTATTTTCTTTGAAGTTTCATACAATGACGATAAACGCTCAAAGATTGCTTGATTTTTAGCTTGAAGTAATTTTATCTTCATTTTTAGTTCTTCCATAATGGGTTATTGTTGAAAATACAACGGATAAAAATTATTAAGTATAGCGGGTAGACTTACAACAAATATTTTTATTGTAAGTGAGTATGAAGTAATTGGTTATAAATAAGTTAGTAGGCAAGTTTGCCGAACTAACTCACGATAATAAGCGGTTTTTTAATATTGACCTATGCTATTGTAATGCAGTAGGAGCAATATTAAGTTGGCACAATGGTTCTCAATGAAATATGTACCTAGCGGAATGAACGAATGTTAGTACGCGTTCGTTTAATATGGCGGTTTTACGAACTTAGGTATTTGCCTAAATTCTTAGGTATGGGACCTATGAATGCTGATTTTTTGAATCCGACTCGAATGGACCAAAAACTTATGTTGAATAAGTTGGGTTATTGCGGCTGTCGAAGGACCAATAAGCGTTGTGTAATTATTTTGGAACGAATGTCATGTCGCCTGCACACAAGGGGGTAGGAAACAATTAAGGACTTACTTGGTGGTTTTGCATGTGCCGTGCTGATATGCAGACCGGCGTCCGGTAGCTTTTGTTTTTCTGCTTCTTCCTGGTTCTGTGTCGGCCGACACTCGTGAATTGGTTTAATTTACTTTATGCGGTTTTGGTATGTTCCGCGGCGCGAGCGCGTCGCGAAGCTTAGCGGTTAGCTTGCGGTGCGAGAGCGGTAAGTGTTCGATTACAAGTGAAGTTGAATCTCTGTCCCTCTGCTGGTGTTTTGTTCCACGTAGTCCGGAAACGGAAGTCGGTTGGCGCTTTCTCTTTCTGTCGCGTATGGACGTAATGATAGGGAGAGGGATAGATGGATAGGCACTTGGCGACATGACGTTGACGTTTTCGTTCGGATATTTAATAGAGAGAAACTTGTAATATAGAAACTTGCGTAAGCATCCTGTGTCCCAGCAGTGGGAACAGTATAGGTTGATTATGCTACAGACAATATTAATGGGATAGGAATATTTTGAAACTATCTAATAAATCCTATCATTGAAATTAAAAAGTGATTTTTTTCCAAACTAAGTGTTAGTGATGGGCCGGCTATAGGTTTTGTCAATCTTTGACTAGCTATAGCGACTAAACTATTGGATATACAACGTGGCGCTACAATGGCGACATTAATTTAACACACGGGTAGGGCTAGTGGCCAGTTATCATAAAAATTATAACATCATAAAAGAAATCGTAACTTGAAATTTTCCACCTGCGCCGCGCGCCGGCATAGGCTCTCTCTCTTTCCTTCAATTCGCCTTCTCTTTGCTCGTTAATTGTTTTAATTACATTAATGCGATGTTATGATCCGTGACCCCGGCAAATGACCCCTGCGCTACAGTTCTTTAAGTCAGGTTGCTCTAAGATGCTATTTTATAAAATTGTTAATAAATAAATAAATATTAATGTTTAATTAAATTGAAATATATTCATAAAAATACAACGCAAAACCGTATACGTGTGGTAAATTAATGTCGCCATTAAAGCGCCACGCTGTATATGGTGGAATTTTTGTATGCATACTAAGAACATCATTAGATATACGCAGTTTAATTTATTGTCGTATTTTCATCCACTTTGTATGAAACTTGATTTTCACCATTAAACCATTCCATAAAAGGGCTTTTGATATTTTTTCTAATATTTATATAACATTTTTGAAATGTTTATTATGTTTTTTCTTTATAGTATATTCTATTTTATTTTATAAAGTGATTTATAAAAGTTGCTAATTAAATTAAACAACTAGTTTAACGCAACTATCTGAACACATTACCATTTCAGCTTTAATTACATTTTTAATGAAAATAATAGATTTTCCTTTAGTTAAAAGTTGACTTGTTAATTAATATTCCTTATTAAGTTGTAAAAATATGTAAATAAAGAAATGCTTGCTCAAAAATGATCAAAAAGTAAAAAAAAAATATATATACAGGGTTTATCTTTAATGTTCCTTAAAACTTAAGCTTTCAAGTTCAAAGCTAAATCTAAGTATTGCGGAATTGTTGTTTTTCATACAAATGTTTTCGTAGGTTTTATAAATATAAACAAAAACAAGACGAAAACGTCAATTACTTCGTTAAAAACTCTGGCAGACTTTTATACATCTTAACTTTACATTACTTTTCTGAAAAAATAATTAACAAAAGAAACATTTTTAAAATTATCTATGAAAACAATTGTATGTATATATTTTTTTTGTAAATTTTGTAAATAAAACGAAATATCTGAATATGGTGCCATTGCTGTTACCATTTTATTGTAGTAGAAATAAAAATAAAAAAAACTTATATTTTTGATATATTTTCCATAACGAAAGTACTTAAAGCTTGTTCATTGCTAATGACAAGAAATATTTTTATTTGTTTTATGTTCTAAGTTTATTATAGTTTTGTGTTAAAATGTTAGTTTTGATTTCCTGAAAAATATGTCGTGATTATTCAGAAATTTACAAATTTTCTGAAAAAGTAAACATTTATAAAATCCTCTTACTGTATCATTATTTTTTAAGTTATTAGAGGCTCATTCAGTAGATTTTTTTTCATCTTTCTTTTCCTAGAAAATTTGATTTTTAGTCTTGAATAATCATTTCATAATCATAACTGTAAGCGTTGCGTTGTCAGTGAATATTGACAATATTTTAAGTACATAGTATTTGTTAAAACCTTATTATAAATAATAATATTTTTTATAAAAATCTGACAGGCTAATTGTCAAATTATATTGACAGTACATGTTGATCATGTGACGCGGTGTTATATAAGATTGAGTTGTTAATTTAAATAGATAATGTTTACCTATAATTCGACACTAGATTCATTATTATAAATAATTTATACTTTGCACTAAACTTTTTAAAATTACTATTTTAATTTATAGTTTAATAAACGCAATTTTTCAATGTGAATTTTAACGACGAACATAGCTTTCATATTTAGACTGAAGAAAAAAAAATAGTTCAGTAATAGTTAAAAAAATGTAATACAATTCAATATATCTATTATTTATGAATGGTTATTGTTTATCTCTTGATGTAATTTTTGAGTTTTTCGAAAGCAATTTTTAACAAAAACTATTGTCGTTCTGTTTTTAACCGATTTCAAAAAAGGAGGAGGTTCTCAATTCGGGTGTTTATATATTTTCTCTATATAATGACTTATATGTGTAGTGTCGAATTATGTCTAAACATTAATTAAAACTGAGATTACCATTACGAATTTCATAATTATTTTTGTAAAATAGCATTACTGTTTGCATAAGTTGAATCTATCGAATTTATTATGTTTTCAAAACGATTTTATTTAATTAAAAGGTATGATTTCGTAATTTGAAGAGTTTTGCATTTTATTTGAGTTTATAAAACCAACATATTTTTAAAAAGAAAGTAACAATGATCTTCTGGCAAAAATGAACAGGTTTTCGTAAACTGTGACTTTTTTGTACACAATAAAACTAAGAGAAAATGGGTATTTTGCATAGCATTGTAAAACCTCAAAAGGTGTGGTGTCAAAATATTTTAACCTATAACAACAATTACGAAAATTGCCCCCTCTGGAGGGGGCAATTTTCGTAATTTTAAGAACGTTTACAGTCTGATCTCAGTCTCAATCTGTCAAAAATACCTGTAATTTCCTTACATTTTTGACAAGTTTTTGACATTGATTGTCGCTGAGATGAGATTGCGACTAGATTTTGAACGTTTTTAATTAAGGGAATTGGTCTTCAGTTTATTTTGAGACTGACACTGACATTGTCCTGTAAAACGGCCTTTGAGTAACAGTAACATTTTACACACAATTATTAAAAAAATACAAACTATACTCGTAGTTTACGAAAGTCCTGAAAATCTTAACGTTTTAAATAATAGTTTCATTCTATACCTCTTAATGATAAAGTTTGAATAAAGTTATTACATGAATATCGTCAGTGGAACCATATTTAGAACAGACTTAAAAAAAAGATGGTTCTGTGTTCGACCCATATGTCTGTATGTTTGTGATTTTCTCAAAAAGTATTGAAAAATTTAACGTATGCCATAACTTTATAAAGCCTTTATTACTAAGAGTCTATAATTAACACAATATTGTTATAATTATAATGCATGATGATGTTGCTTTACATATTTTTCGTAACACTGGTCTGTCAAAAAGCACTTTTTTCACTATTATTTAGCTGTTATATTTATTTTAATGCAATTGTTTTTATTTTTGTAATAAAAAGATGACTTGGTTTTATTTGCTTTTTTTGTTCAGATTTTTTTTCGTATTTTATTTTCTTGATTTTTTTTTTTGTATTTTTTTCAATGATACTGGTCATTTTTATCATGTGTAGGAAATGTCTTCCGTAATTTTGTGTAATTTTTTTTATAGCTAGCAACTTTTATGTGGTTGCTGACTTTTTTTCAGCCGAAAGACTGAACAATACTTGACAATGTCTGCCGGCAATTTTTTTACAGTTTTGGGCTATTTTATATTTTGTATTATAATGGAATAAGTAGTAATTCGAAATTCTTTTTCGAATTAAGTAAGTATAAAAGTAAAAAAACTTAGCTTTAAAGGAATACTATTCTTTCTTAATATTTGAGCGACAATTTCAATTATCGCACAACAGTTGCGTAACAAACGCGCTGATAAATATGAACACATATTGAAAAGAAATAAACGTAAGATTTAAAAAAAAAAAATTGGTTGTCTATTTATTTCATTATAATAAAAAAAACTTAGCCTCAGAACTGATTGATGTTTTAAATGTAACAGCTAAATAATAGCTTGCGCGCAGCTGTGTATATCGTGACCTCCTGGGGCTCAAGGCTTTTTCAAACCAAACCTCTTTACTTTGAAAAAGTCCATTTTGGGTTGCAAACGCACATTATTCGCTGGGTACCCTCGCTTTTTAAAACCCTGGTGGCGGGAGGCACATAGCACTTCGGATTTGTAAAGAGAACGGCACTCGAATTTCGTAATGCACACGTAATGACAGCTTCTGTCATTTTGACAGTTCAATAATATTCATTACGTTAAGACCGTAGTACAAACCTGTAACTTGCACGAAAGTGTGCATGCTATTGTGCCATGACAACTTCAGACAAGCAATAGGCTAGTTTCCTAAAAAATCTAATTAGTCCGTCAGTTAGATTAGCAAAAAATATTGGACCCGTATTTTTTCTTTTGTCAATTATATAAAAAAATTATGAAGATATCGCCCGTTAAAGTTCCGCGTGACGTCACGCCTTGTTACACTTTTTAGCATGGCGTGAAGTCACGACCCCCCACTCCCAAATTTTGACGCGCTTTATCTTTGTCATTTTTTGTTTCATTGACAAAAGTAAAAATACGTGTCCATTATTTTTCGATAATCTAACTGACAGACTAAATATAATAATTATTGTTTTACCCAGAAAACTACCCTATTTCTGTAATTTTAAGAACGTTCACGGTCTGATCCAAAATAAATCTGTTAAAAATACTGAAATGAGATTGCTATTAGATTTTGAACGTTTTTAATCACGGGAATTGTTCTTCTCAATGGCGAATTTCATAATGGCATAAGCAGATTACTTGCATACTTTCGTGCGAGTTACAGGCCTGTATATTGGCGGATTTTGTTGTAACGTCAAAATGAAAGTGATTGACATTACGAGTGTATTACGCAATTAGGGTGCTGGTTCTATGGCAATCCGAGCTGTCAATGTGTACAAGAAAAACACACAGCGGTGGGATAATTTCTTTGATTTTACGTACTGTCTATGATTCTGTTTTAATTGGAGTGAGTTTCTTTTCATTTAATAATTCGATGAATTCCGACAAGCCCAAATCAGTTTCAGACAGATACCCGGTTTTAGAAAGACCGATCAAATCTCTGCCGATCTATACTGTAAAAATATCACCGGGAAAACTCGGGTGAAGTGAGCTGTCAATAGTGTCAATCCCGATCATCAGACGGAATGACAGATATTGACACTTCAAGCTCACTTCACCAAAATTTTAACGGTGAGTTTTTACAGAATAGATCGGTTGATCTAATGCCTAGTCTCACGTTAAACGTTGTTGGTTGCCGGAAATATTAACAGCTATTCGAATTACTTGACAGAACATTTGATAACAGATTGACACTGTTTCTGAAAGCTTATCAAAACAAAAAAATGATAACAGACTCGCAAACTCTTGTTAACTGTTGGTCTAATCTGTAAAAATCTCACCGTGAAAACTTGGCTGAAGTGAGCTGTCATTCCACCTTATCCTAGGGATTGACACTGACAGCACACTTCAAGCCCTTCAACTAAGTTGTCACGGTGAGATTTTTACAGAATAAATCGGCTAATGTGGTTGGCTGACTGAAGTAAGCCAATCAGGTAAATTGACATGAGAAGAATCTGTTAGCACTTTTGCGTTTTTTCGCATTTCAGTTACTGGGTGTGTAATCTATTGGCAAATGTTATGACAAGTAATTTTATTGGCTGCTGTTATTTGCGACAACCAATCAGAGAGAGACGTCAGACTAACTAGTCAGCTGATCTATTTTGTTAAAATTTCAACGTGAAATCTTAGGTGAAGTGAGCTGGAACGGAGCTGTCATTCCAACTGATGCTCAGCTCACTTCTCCTAAGTTCTCATAGTGACATTTTTACAGAATAGATCGACTGATATTTGATGGGCCTTTTTGAAACCAGGGAAGTCATTTTCATTTACTTTCCTATAGTTCTCGTCCCATTGCTGTGCGTGACCCTTGCAGCCTCATTAGGAACGACGACACACGGCTGTGCGCTGAACTGGTCGAACGTTTGCAGGTCGTCGAGCAGGCGATGGGCAACGGTCACGTGGCCAAGTGACGTCAGCCCCGTCCGCGGTAGCGCTTCGTGTGTCGACGTTCCTCAAGCAACAACTATCGGACCTCAATAGTGTAGTGTACCTACGGTTAAAACCTTTTTTTAAATCAATAATCACCTGTTTTTATTTTTTTTTCTCTTCTCTTTTTTTTAACGGCGCACGGTTTTGGTTCGTTTTCGATATTCGAATGCGTGACGTCGCACCTGTTTCGAAGTTTAAGAATGAACACTGAAATGTAACTTATCATTAATTAAATTGGAGCACTTTTGTAAATAGAACGCGAACAGTTGTGACGGTTTTCCAAACGGACTGTTTGTTTTTGGAGCCAAAATCGTGTGTCTGAATTCAAAATGGCGGGATCTAGGTGCGGGGATGCTAGCTATACTAATAAAACGGCCACTGACGCCGTCACCCACCCTGGGGATGAATGGGCTTGAAATTATATGTATATCAGTGTCATTGTAAGCGATTTTTTAAGGCCTGGTAACAAAATTATGTTCAAAGGCGAAATCACTAAACAGTTAAAGAAGGGACAATATTAGTTGATTTTTTCATCAATTTATGTTTTTTTTCTTTTGTACTTTTAGTAGAATATACATATTGAATTAATTCCGTTTCAATCTGATACTGATATACATACTGTTTCACATAAAATCGACAGCCAACCAAAAGTTACTAAACTAAAAAAAAAACAAAATAAAAATGACAAAAATTGTAACGTTTCGGTTGATTGGCGATAGTGACTGTTGTTTGTAAAATGGTGAGATTTTTGTTTTAAATAATTTAAATGTAAGTGTATATTTTGTAGGTATTAGGGCCTGTCTAGATTCTTATAGTATTTTTTTTTTCCTATTTCTGGCTGGCCCAAGATTTATCGTACGACGCGGATGCAGTGACATCGGCGAACTTCGTAAAACACGAATGACCCCGAAGCTAAGACTAATGACGTCACCAACGATGCATGCCAATGTCACTGCTACCCGCATTGTTGAAGTGTCGATAAATTATTATTCTATAGATATCGATACTCTACGATAAAAAATCTTACTTTATGTATATGACGATTCTTATGAATAATTCTGATTAGGTGTTAAAAATAAATTTTAAAAAATACAAAACAAAAATATTATGACGTAGCGTTGAGTGATTGGACGAATGAATTGCAAATATAAAAAAAAAAATTAAATTAAAAAGCAAAAAACGATGTATCGAAAGTAGCTTTTAAGATTCGTTAGTTAGACAATTGTGAATTTTTAAAATAGTATCATTTTAGGGTTGTTACAAACCGGCGATTAGTCGCTGCGACTTTTTCGTGCGACTTTAGGTTACTTTGAAGTGAATGGAAATACTGTAAATTCAACGAATAGTTTTTAAGATTGTGTTTGTCTCGCATTTAGTGTGAAATATATGAGGAAATACATTTTGTACAAGAAATATGCAAATTCGTATAATATTATTATGGGTCCCTCAATTCCTTCTATGTTCAAAGACATAGCCGTCGTATGTTCAAAGACTAAATAAATTTACAGTGTTCAATATAACTTGATACTTGCTTTAAATGTAAGGAATGTATAGGAAATAAATGTGTACGATTTTAAATGGCTTTTTTAAGAAACTACGAGTCTTCATACATGGCTTGGCTGATTGCGACTAATCGCATCTGCAATTAAACTTTGTATTGTCGATCGTAGGGTAATAAGTAAAAAGAAATTCTCATGAGTACTAGAGCCTATTTCAAAGCCTTTCTTTTCTCTATAACCTTACATATCGATTTTACTATTAATTTATAAACACGCCATTTCTGAAGCCTTTCCAGAGATAGGAATACACATAATGCCAGTGACTTGTACAAAAGTATGCATCACGCCATCATGATATACCATGTTATCACCAATCAGAAGATTCAGATCTCGTAGCTAACAGCCGCACCGATCGCTTGAAAGTTAAGCTACGCTTGGCGGTCGGTTCTTGGATGAGTGACCATCCATTACATATCTAGACGCTTCCGTTGCCTCTGACAGCACGATAGATGTACATACAGACGAACGGCACGCGGCAACAGTCGTCGACGCCCGTCGTCACCGCGTCGGCGGCTGCCGAAGACAACGTACCGCTCGTGTATTTGAGCACCGTACTCAAACTCGTGTCGCTCGTCTGTATGCACTTATAAGCCGTTGGTCTCGGCTGTCATTCGTATATATTTGACAGTCGTCACGGGTAGGGCAGCCCAAAAGTTTGACAAGCAGACTTACCAAGGCGTATCGTGTGACCTAGTAACTGGGCTGTGGAGGACAGATAGGCAGTCGCTCCATGTAAAATGCTGGTATTCAGTTGCATCTGATTAGACTGGAAGCCGTCCCCGACATAGTTTTTTTTTTTATTGACAATGGGCTCACTCTTTACCTCAATCCAGCCCAGAGGCAGGGATGAGATCTACGGTGGAACGAGCTTGCCTATTCACTCTCGCCCTGAAGAGATTCGGGTTGTATGAACTCGGGAATGCAGACGCAGGCAGACGATTCCACTCCTTAGCTGTGCGCATCAGAAAAGATGATGAGAAGCGCTTAGTGCGTATATATGGTATATCAACCAAATAGTTGGGAAAAGGCTAAATGCAATCTACTTTCAAACTTTACCACAAGTTACTGGTATATTGTATTCCTAGCTTAAAGTCTGGGGGTACATCGAGAGAGGATCGCGCGAAAAAGTCGCCCAACATACCAACAGCCCGCCTTATTTTTTATTTAGTTAGACGTTAGCAATTTGTTAAAAAATAAAGAAAAACTTGTTATTGTCTTTCCTAAGGCTACGTATATTAAGTGTACATAATTTGTGTAATTTCAATGTAGTTGAAATTCTAGCCTTCGCACCTACTCCGTTATGAAACTGAACGTTAACTGTTATGCTACGGCTACATTGTCGCGATAACGCGAACTACACTTCGCGCGCGCTCTTTCGCACACCACTCACAGACCATATATCCTAAAGACGTCGCATAGTCGAGCGAACCACTCTGTCTGTCATACGGTGAATTCACTCTATATTTGAGCCACGCCCCCGTTGCTAACTTCAGTCTGAGCACGGCACTTGTTACGCGCGGCCTTGAATGCAACAATCACAGCGCACTCCCCGCGCTCCGCAAGTTTGGCAGCTTTGTAAGTAAAAATTTGGCTAAGCGGGGTCTTTGGGTTATATGGTCGGTGACACCGCTTGACGTCTCGCTGTACAACGGAGAGCGCGCGAAGTGTAGTTCGCGTTATCGCTGCAATGTAGCCGTAGCATTAGTAAACTGGCATTGTTTATTGTACATGCTTTAAGTTTCAAAATGTACCGCCCGTGAACAAAGAGTGTGTTCAGATTGGTCAGCTTGTGAATACTGGGCTCTGATTGGCTGGCGTTTTTTTTTTAATCTTGTGAGCCCTGCAGGGGTAGGAATGCGACAATGCGTTTTAATTACTTAGAGATTTTAATTTACTTTTAACTGAAATAAGATTAGATTAGTGATTTTTTTTATGGTTATTTATGAAGCGTTTTTATTTGAAGTGAGCTTTTCCAAGGTATATTCGGAAATAATCGATGCTCCTTTAGTTGCCCAACAATCGCCCAACAGTTCGCCACAATCGTCTCACTATCTGAACACACTCCAAATTAGTCAATGTATTTATGAAAAAAAAAAAGGAAGTAATTTTGTATAAAGAAAAACATATAAGCGAAGAATCGGCCAGGTTTCTTAATATGTTAAAAATGTGATATAATAGATGTTTTGATTCAGGTAAATAATGGTTGTAAACATATATATATATATATATATCGTTGTAACATCTATAAGTAAGTTGATTTTATAACAAAATTTATAGTTTTTAGTCCAGTTTTATTCATGATCCGGCTGAGGCGTTATCCTGTCCAAACAAAAATCCCAATAAAAAAGGACTTAGTTTTTTCAATTTTCCGGTAAACTTGTAGCGGTATCTACAACGCCACATGCGAACAACGCGTCATACTGACGTCACGCAAATCCTGCATCTCGCAAGCAGAGTTTACCGCGCAATTAGCATACATAAAAACTTCCCGAAATCACGTCGGGGTCACCAGTTTGGAGGTATGAGGATCAGGGTGTAAAGTTCACTCATCCTCTATAGAAAAGGGAGGATCCTCCGAAAAGTTTTTCAATTTTCTTTCCCTAAGAATCTTATTCGGAAAATTTTTCATCATCATATATAGCCCGACTTCATCCACCGCCGAGCATTGGCCTCTCTTTTCAATTTCCAATCCCCACGCACCTGTGCCAGCCTTATCCAGGTTCTACCCGCGATGGTAACAATGTCGTGCGACCATCTCGCCGCCGCATGACCGACACTTCGTCTTCCAGTCCCTGGACGCCACTCGGTCACTGCCTTACTCCACCTGTCATCACTGCGCTTTGCCAGGTCCCAGGTGTCCTGCCCAACTCTATTTGAGTTTTTGTTTTTTCTTTTTTAAAAACGTGGCCCCACACTAGGAATTTCTCCTGAATCGTCGTCGGTGCGTTTACAAACATTTAAACTCACATACACAAACAGCCAGACCCGGAACAACTACTTGTAGGCCATACAAATATTTGTTCCGTGCGGGAATCGAACCCGCGACACGCAGCGCAGCAGTCAGTCGCTTAACCAGTGCGCCAACTGTGCGGTCATAGTTCCATAGTACAGTCACGAGCACCAATATGTCAACACTTGGCAACTTTCAAATGCGATTTTTTCGTGAAATAACGAATGCAACGTTGAAATACGACACATTACATAAACCTATGGGTTCAAAAATGCTATCTTCGTAACAGCATAATATTTCATTCAAAAAACAAAGGAGTAAATCCCTTTTGAATAAAGCCGAGTGTATACATACTTTTGTTTGTGACTACGTCCGTATTAGTCCGGAATATTAGGATCATTTTAAAACAAAAAAATGTCAACGTGGTCCAGGCGTTCTCGAGTAATGCAAATACCAACGAACATCATTTCATTGTTATTTAATTATATAGATTAGCCTATACCAATTAAATTTCGACCGAATCCGAAGACCGAATTTTGGTCATGGTGGTCAATCTTAACGGACACTAGCCTTCGGCACGGGAGATATTATAGTGTACGAGTGTGTGCGCAGACACAGGTGCACTCCCTCTTCCCCTACTCCCATGTACTCCTCTCACTGATAGCAGTCCACTGTTGGACATAATATGCTTCTATAATCGCCCGACTTTTTACTCGATTCTCGGCCACTGTCGCCCAGCTGCCAGAATCAAATCTAATAGAGGTCATCCATGACGATATTTAAAGCTTTTTTTTTTTTATAGATTTCTATTACCAGTGGGCATAGACAGATTCAATTTAAATAAGGAAAAATCCCTAAATTTCTATCACCCACATAAATATATAAATGAGAAACAACCCGCAAAAAACAATTGGGTTCCATATAGATTTTTTTGCTGACGTCGCATGAAATATTTGTAGAACTTATTCACGAATAAGCTCGTCCCCTTTTACTTGATACTAAGATATGTCGAAATATGTGCAGAACGTGGAATTTGTTTGGAATTAAAACTGGACTAAAAGTTATATAATAACTCAAGACTTATCCCCGAAAATTTGTAGTAGACGAAAGCTTTCTACAAATAGTTTAATGTCTGTAGCTTTTTGTAAAAATAACTTGTTTTGTGTACTTTTACAAGAGTTGTTTTATTTTTTCATCCAATTAAGAAGTGACGACCAAAATTCGTTTAGTCGTAGGTTCTATGGATCTCTAGTAGTATGAAGGCAGTCTTACTACAGATAGACGTGTTGGTCTTCAGAAGGGCGGGTTCGATTCCCAAGTCGGGTTTTATTGTTTCTATCAGGATTTTATCCGTAGCAGCCTGTAGTCTGAATTTAAATAAATGTATAGATAATATGAGTTCCGTTATTTGATAATTCTTTAAAAATACGGTAATTTTAAATCCAATTTGCATTACTCAGACCATGCTACACATTAAATGATTCATCTGACTAAAAGAATAAGGTTAATTTTACAAAAGCTACAGAGTCCAACTTACATTTTAGTGTTTGTACAAATATACTTGACATTATTCAGGTTATGCGCAAAACGAAGTTTCCTTTCAAATTGCTGGTCGTATAGGTGACAATTTTGATTAGCAAATGAATTTGGGTGAACTCGTGTGAAATGTATCTAAATTTTTTACAAAAATATAAGTAATTTATGTAGGAGTCCTTTGAAAAATGTCGCTTAAAATTATGTAGGCGTGATGTTGCTTGAAATATTTAGCACGATAGAAAGCGGCTTGAAATATCTATAATCGATGAAGATACCAACACAAAAATGTATCTAACGCCCAACGGATTTTATCATACCAAAATATTGATTGACATCAGAATCAATTTTAAACGTGACTTGAAATATTTATATATAAAATATTTTTTTTGTTGGCGTACTTTGACAAACTATGTAAATCAAAATATGCCAGGCTTATATATGTATATACTCATATGGAACTGGCTAATAACTTTGAAAATTATGTACCTACCGAACCAGAAAATTGTCTAGAAATGTATTAAAAATTGTAAAATAAATGTGATAAAAATGTCTTCTAAAATTAATAACACGCGAATGTTATTTAACTGAAATAAAAATATTCGCGTTAATATTTTGTTTCTCTGTCTTTCAAACTCCTTTTCCGTTTGGTCATCATTTTATATCGATATCATAATATATAGTATAGGATTGAAGATGAGTTCACCCAAACTCAGTTTAGCCATTTTATAAAAAATATATATCTTTAAGCAAACTTAAGACTTTTTCCAAATATTTAAACGTACTAAAAAAAACATATTTATGAAACAATATTATTAAAAGGGGGATATAATAAGATTCACCTCGTAATTTAAGTAAGTATTTAAAAAGTACTAGATATTTTCCTGTAGCTTTTTCAGTATTTTTTTAAGAAAACTAAATAGCTGGGAACCGTATGTACCTTTATTATTAATTCTAGGCTTCCGTTTCATAATTAATTAATAATTATAATAATAGCAAAATATGTACACAATACAAACATCATCAAAGTTTGTTAAGGTCTAAAGCTACGGGTCCTTGAAGTGCGGTTACGTCATTATTATAGCGGCCGTAATTAAAATCTGGCCTTAACCCGCGCCCTTATTGCGTAACACACTATCAAACATAATCTGAATCATTTTGAAGGATATTGCTAATCCATTGCTTCATATATTCGAAAAATTTGTCTGCTCAACAACGTAACTAACACAATGAATGTTGTTGAACTGTCAAAATAAAAGCCATTGAGAAGACTCTCCATAGGAGACTCTCAACTAATGCTAGTTTTCAGTAATACTAAGCGACAACTAAAATCGCGCAGTTGGATTTTCAACGCTCCGTTGGAAAGTATAAAATCCGTCAGCACGCTTTTATTAGGCATTAAGTTAGTGTCTGTAGTGAAGACAGGCAATAAAATATTTTTACAAGCTTCGTCAAGTCTTGTAAAAATCTGATAAAGAAGAAGAAATAGAATTAAACGTAGATAGACAAATTAAACTAGGAAGTTACGGGAAAAATCTAGTATTTCTATTTTACCTACAAATTATTGGCTAACTTTTTCGCAAGCGTAGTTTTTCATAGTGTTACGACTTGAGTAAACATCGAAATGTCTTTTTTTACATGTACGTTTAATATTAATAAGTTATACACATAAACCTTCCGGCATATAAGTTCTCTAAATGTTGTTGAAAACCGCATCAAAATCCGTTGTGCAGTTTAAAAGAACAACGCAGTCGCATAGGCAAGCGAAAAGCGACTTTACGGTGACCACTTGTGGCAAGATACACAAAGTATGCGTCGCATACTAATATGAACATTATTCCTACAGCATTAATGTTCATAATCTTATGAAACACTTCCACACGCTCGCGTATACGAATATGAACATTACTGGCAAAAGAATAAGATTCACATTGGTTTAGACCGCTTAAATTACTTAATAAAGCCGAAAGTGTGATCAGTGAATTTTGCCCATACCATTGCGTGGATTGCCTGCTTGATTGCTAACCAAAAACGTTTCAGTTTTTATGGCAGATAGAGTTCAAATTAAAACGGACTTTCTCTAATTTTATCTGAAATTGATCCTAGTAACAATGTTGGTGATGTACAGAAGAATCAAGGTTTTTATAAGGACTTAGTAGATGTTTGTCAAACTACGCTTGTGTGAAATCCTCGACAAAGGGTAGTATTGACTAAAATACTTACTTCTAATTTTATTAATTTTCTTAGGATGAATTTTTTATTTTAATCATTTTCTTAGCTTTTCTTCGCACCTTTTAGCTTAAGACGTATTCTGATATCCTTTTCCAAAAAAAAAAACGGTTTTTGAAATAGAATAAGTAAACATTTACTTACCGAACGTGTTGTAGTAAACAATGTATACCATTTAGACCCAATTGTAATCACTCTAGGATATTTTTTTAATTGTTGCCTCCAGGGGTGTTAATATGACATTTTACTGACAATCCGTGGTTGATCATTAGCCACTATCATGCATGTTTTTGAACAGACGAAACTGAACCGTCACGCTCGGGGCGGTGAATCTGAATCGGATATACTTACTCGTCTTCCTATTTGGCTCCATTTGTAAGTTTTCACTTCTATTGTTTTGATCATAAACAAAGCCTCTTATTTCCCAACCGAAATGCTCATATTAAGCCCCTAAGAAGTTATATTCTGTTTTAAATAACATATAAAAATGATTTGTCTATGGTAGAAAAACCCTACAGTCCTTTCATAGATATTTTGCTTCAATGTCAATCTCACAGTGATCTTTATACTCATCCTATTAAGGTTGCTGTTGGCCTGCTCCCACTGACAAGTTAGTCAAAACCACAGTGATCTTTATTCTTGTTACAATAAGGTTGCTGTTGGGTTGCTGCTGTCAGAGGTAAAATAACTGAAAGGAATGTACAGTGTAAACAAATTCCAATAAAAAAAATAGCACTCAACATTTAGCCCTTAATCTCCCATAAAGAAAGCAATTTTGAATGCTTTCTCTTCGAAAGGCACCTTTTCCATAATTTCTGGCGCGTAGGCTAAGAGCGAGTTTCACAGATTATTTCATATGAAACGCTTGCTTAGCAAGAGCAAGCGTTTCATATGAAATAATTTGAACCTTATTATAATGATAATAATGTTAATATTCGTTTAAGCGAATGTGTGCTAGCGTTTCATACGAATATGAACATTACCTGCATAAAAATAAGGTTCACATTAATATGAGACGCTTAACTTATCTAAGTGCGGTCTAAATTTTTCCCTTTATTTGTATCAACTCCAAAATGAAACAATACTAATAGTTAATTTAAAAAAAAATATAATATGCATTGATCAGGCTTTTTGTCTTCATCTTATTTTATTAGCAACAGATATAGCATTCAAATGACAACAACCGAAACAGCGTAGTTCATCAATACGCCGTTTCGTACCAATACGCTGTTTCGTACTAATACGCAATTTCGTACCAATACGCTCTTTAGTACTAATACGCTGTTTCGTACCAATACGCCGTTACGTGTGACGTCATTTCGTAGTTTTGTCTAGGTATATAAAAATAAGCTGTTCTAAAAAAATTGGCAATAAACCGCTATGACAAAAGTACTCGCAATGAATTTGATAAAATTATAGTTAACTGTAGAATATTTATAATTATTTTAACTTAGAAAAAATCTTCTGCAGTGCATTTCACACCTTAGCATGACTTTGTTTTGATGTTGGTCTTAGGACCTCTGCTGATCTATTGCGAACGATCTCATCGTGATAACTCAGGTGAAGTGAGCTTGGACCTTGGAGTGCTGTCATTAGGTTGCTTAGCTTGGGACTAGATGGCGCTGTGTGAAATGTCCAGGGATATTATTATTATTATTCCACCTAATGCTAGCGAGTGACACTATTGACAGCTCACTTTAGCTAAGTTCTCACTGTCAGATTTCTACAGAATAGACCGGCTGATATCATTTAATTTGTCTGATATATCTCGGACTAACAAGTTTTTATTTAAAACTAAAATTATTATTGAACATTAGTTTTTTTCCAAAGATGTATGCTCTGGATTATTTTTTTAGAAAAAACTCGGGAGGAGTGCTGCCAATAATGTTGTATATATAGTTTTTAATGGAAAATAAAAGCATTCTTTCTGTAAAATGTGTTTTATTATAACCCACAGTCAATAGTTTACAATCACAATATCTTTTTAGGGCCAGTTTTTTGATCCGTAGTTGACTCAACCAATTGTTAAAAATAGTAACAAGTGGTTATTTTTTTAACTAATAATTTTGACCATTAGCAATGACATAATATTGCTAATGGTCAATAATTAACCATTCTATAAACTAACTATTGATCAAAAAACACATTTTGCTTAAATTTAACCATTAGTTACCATTTTAAACAATTGGTTGAGTTAGTTCAATCTTAGCTTGGGTGTCAGAGGTTTATAACTCTGTATAAACCTACAATCTAAAAGACAGTAATGGTTGATAGATTAAGTGGTAAATGTAAATTGTACAACTGGAAATAAAGATTATTATTATTATTAACTACAGATCAAAAAACGTTAGGTAAGGTCGGCAACGTCTATTGAAGGTCTACATACACACCCACACATCCTTGTTTGTACAGACACCCTTACAAGGCCCTTGTTAGTTCATGACGGAACGGAGGACCTTCCAAAAAACTTGTATACCTCGTTGGCCTTTTAGAATAAGAAAGAAAGAGACAGGTGAGTAAATCTATAGTAATGAGCTTATTGGGATAATGCTTATCTCAACATTTTTCTGTATGAATTTCGGCTATCATACTGAAGGTCAATTTTCTTTATTTAAAACAATCGGTAGCAGGGGCTGCAATCTCTACATTCATAGCGATCGCTTTAAGACTGAATTCGGTCGCAAAATCCTGTCACTCCATACATTACACCGGTCAATCCGGTTCTTTTCGACCGAATCCGGTCGTTAAGCGATCGATCGCTATGAATGTCGAGACTGCAGCCCCTGGACACTTGCGCAAAAGACACTTGCGTGCTAAGACGTTTCGGCGAATGGACTTCGGACTTTTGCACGAAGGGACATTTGCGCGAAACATCATTTCCGCGAATGGTCTCTTGCGCGACTGGACGTTTGTGTGGAAGACTCTTGCCCGAAGCCACTTGCGCGAAGGAAACTTGCGCGAATCCACTTCCGCGAAAGGCACTTGCGTGAATCCACTTGCGCGAAGACACAGTTGCGCGACAAAGTTGAGGAAATGAGTTTTCTTCATAACATCACGCATGTATTCTTTCAAAGGGTTGAGCAGGGTATAGCCACAATTCACCAGTTATGTTAAAACTGGGGTCAAAATGAAAATCCAAGATGGCGGCTGCGAAAGTTTTCAAATTTTTCATCATGGGATTCGTCAAGACGAAGAATATTTTCACAACCGCTATCTTGGATTTTCATTTCGACCTTTCTTACGGCTTTATCTCCCTCGAAAACCATGAAAACGACACCCCGGATTCCATGATGTTCAAGCTTTGAGAGTAGTAAAATAAAATCAAAGACTTTTGTCATGTCTAGGAACACGCAACTTGTCTTAGATTTTTTATTCAAACTTTTAGTTAATGTATTTTACTAGCGTACGTCAAACATGTTAAAGCAGTGGAACTGCCTTTCCTAAAACCAATTTGTTCTTTTTTAAAAACATCACATGCTGTCAAAAAGTTCTCCATTTTAATGCACATAACCTCAAAGATTTTGGATAAAATTAGGATTAATAAGGTTATTGGTCGATAATTGCTCATATCAGTTTTTACACCTTTCTTAAAAAGAGGCTCGACAATTGACCTTTCCAGAAGCGTTGGGAATACTCCTTCTGTTAGAGACGGTTTAAAATGTAGGTTAAGGAGACACTAAACTCTTTACTAAACACATATGTAATTTTAAAACTTTAGTGCTCAGCCGATCGATTCTGTAAAAACCTCACCGTGAAAAGTTAGGTGAAGTGAGCTTAGAGTGAGCTGTCAATAGTGTCAATCCCTAATATTAGTTGGAATGACAGCTCACTCCACGCTCACTTCACCTGAGTTTTCACGGTGAGATGGTTACAGAATCGCACTGCTGGTATCCAGTGTCGTTGGGTTCACATTTTCGTTGTTTGCCACCGACTTCCGAAATTAAAGTTATTTTTCACTTTGTGTCTTTTTTGGAAGTCGGTTGTTTTTATTTTATTTTTGCAAAAACGTTTTTGTTTTTCACTTTTAAGTTGTAATTTTTACCAGTAATTTTGGTTTAAAAACCAAACTACTGAACCGTTTTTGATGAAATTTCTATCGGACCAATCTGAAAGTACCAATATCCTTACAAATAAAAAAAGAATTTTGCAAATCGGCTTATAAATAACGAGTTCTGAGGTAACAAACAACAAAAAAAATACATTCGAATTGAGTCTCCTCCTTTTTTGAAGTCGATTAAAAACGAAAAAGCTACTGAAGGCTGCGGGTCGACCTCAGAATGAGCAGCCGGTCGATTCTGTAAAAATCTCACCGTGAAAACTCAAGTGAAGTGAGCTTGATGTGAGTTGCCAGTAGTGTCAATCCCTAGCATTATTTGGAATGACAGCTCACTCCACGCTCACTTCACTTAAGTTTTCACGGTAAGATGGTTATAGAATCGCACTGCTGCTTTGCTTCCGCGTCCCGTGTCCTCTCACTCACTCTTTTATATTTTGACAAATGAGACCAAAGTTACAAACTTATTATACCAAAAATTATCATAAAAATGTGGCTGTTATTTTAGTATAATGTGGTGTCTTACGACTCCCACGCGAACAAATTCGCGGGCAGAAGCTAGTCTAATCTAATTAGCCTGTATTGTGCCAATGCAGGACAAAAGCCTCCTTCTCCCTTTTCCACACAATTCTGTCTTTTGCGAGTGCCGGCCAGTCCTTACGGTAGGAGTCGAGCTCGTCCCGCCATCTTCGTCTCGGCCTGCCGCGATGGCGTCGTGGGCTTAGAAGCTAGTGAATAAATAATAAAATGTTTATTTTTCTTTCACAAATAACATCCTGACCAAAACTTAAAAACGGAGAAATAATAATTACAATGTTTATTTGTGGGAGACTGATGCCTAAACTAAGCCGTGGCCTGTATTTCAGGACACCAGTGACTCCCCCATACAGGTAATAATAATAATAATAATAATAATATTTATTCAGTATTAAATTGGTAAAATATTTACATAAATTCTTAGAAATAACTTACAAAGGTATAATAATGTTAGATGCCTGTACTAGGATAAACCTGTATCACAGGCGGCATGAGCATACTTTATAGTAATTGTAGGACAATAAATTTCTTAATAATATTTAACATTAGAAGTCTTGATATAATGACAAAAAATTATTAATTAGTTATTTTATACCTAGTTAACTTAAATACTATTTACCTTAAAGAACAAAATAACAAAAAGTCGTATAAGTAATTATTTAGTTTGCGTAAAATAGTTTCTTGCCCTTTATAACCTACATACTACACACATGATATGATTTTGCGTCAGCAGAAATTGGTAAGTGGGCTAAAGTCAATGTTGCACAAAATGAAATCACGTTCGAATCAATGTGTTTATTCGAGGTTTGCTACGTGCGACTAATGTGCTTAAACATCAAAAAAAAAATCAAGTGTTTGTAGGCCAGTGCAGTGTTTAGCTGAGTCAGCAGCAGGCATTAATCACGGAAGTCTGGCCTTAAGCTTGACGCTCTAGGCGCCCTCGTAGTCGATAGAGTTGATGTACCTGTATTCGGCTATTTTCCTAGCAGGGCACTCAGTATCTCCCGTTTTGTGGTTATTGGGCTTTTTGAAACGTGAGCATGTCGCACATTTCGGAGTGTCAACTTTCTTCGCGCACTCTGACATCGGGTGTCCTTCTTCACCGCAGTGACCACAAGTAGATTTCAGCTCTCTGCATGTTTTTGCTGCATGACCATATTGTTGGCATTTGTAGCATCTGGTAACCAGGGTGAAGTCCCTAACAGGGCATGACGTCCAATTTATAAAAAGCCTTGATTGGGATAATAGGGCTTTACGTATATGGGCTGTAACTTCAATGACGTAGTTACAGGTCGACGCATCTTTTTTTCCAGATTTGTGGCTTAATTTAACCACGCTCAAAAAGGACTCCATAGGCATTGCTGGAAACTTGTCGGCTACGTTCTGTTCATAAATGCACCTGAAAACTTCAGTTTCAGTCAAAGTAGTCGGCACACCTACAACCACGATCCGAGGTTTGCGCTTGCTTGGTTCGTCGGCGGTAAGTCCGGATGTAGAGAGCTGGACTGCGTGCTTGAGTTTGTCAGCATCATGTTTGGTCTCTGTACTAATAATAACGCCTCCATTTTTGGTCTTTCGGACACCACGTACATGCAGCTTCATTTGATCAGGGCGAATGATTTTTTGCACGAGGTCTTTTGTTTCGTCACTTGACTTCAATTTATCATTAGGATAAATAGCTACAGAGCTTAAATTGTTCGGCCGAATGAAATCGTTTGCTCCCTTCTTCACCATATCGGCAAACGAAGCATTTCCCGCAGATCCAGATTCCTTAATCGTCTGCTTGAGCTCCGAAATGTGTTCCGTCAGGTCGCGCTTTTCCTGAAGGGCATCAACCGCGTTATACGCGTGAATGGCTTTCTGCTTGAGCGACTGGTATAGGACTGCCATTTGTGAGGTTCCAGATCCTACTTTACGGCACAGGGTAGAGATTTTCATTTTCTGCTCCGAGTTGAGTTTGCCATCCGCGGCAATAGCGCAAATTTCATTTAAGTGCTGTTCAATAGCTGACATCCATTTTTGAATTTCGGGCGTTGAAACAACATCAGCCGTGACCGACTCAAGGGCTGGATTCCGCGACGTCGTCATCGACGACGAGGAGGGGCTGTTATCCATTTTGTAATATTATACTAATTCGTGTCCATTATTCACTGAAACTACACACTAAGCAAAATTACAGTTGCATTACGTTGGTAATGCACTAAAGGAGGTCACTATTTTTAAAGTAGGTGATTATTAAATATTGCTAACGAGCACGTCTGTACACTGCGAATGCTAATGACTACTCTCACATTGTACGGGCAGCGGAAATGTCAGGTAAATAGCATCATAACAATAGAACAAAATAGTAAATATAAACCGATAATCATTTCGGAATTAAATATTATAGTGAACCTAATTATTCTGTAAAATCTAACATATTAAATACTGGTACTATGCTGCATCCGGTTAGACCGGAAGCCGACCTCAATATAGTTGGGAAAAGACTAGACGGACTGAGTGTACCCTGTGTACCTTGTTATTATTTTGAATAAATCTTAACCCAATAAACGATTTTTCAGAGAAACTGATAACTTCTTAAATAGGATTATGCCTTCTGACACAGCCTTACAGAACCCTATGGGTCGTTTTCAAAATGTATGTACATTTTACATCGATCACTAAAAAGTCTAACCTAACCTAAAATCAAAACTAAAATCTTTTTAGTGATCGATGATATTTTACTGCAAATCTCTGTCCATCAAACTTTTTCTTAAATTAAATTAAATACAGCTCGAAATTTAACCAGATGAACCACCATTTAGATTAATTGATAGTAAAAGAGTAAATAAAAAAAATAGTTTTGTGTGGTAATTCAATTTATTATGTTAAAAAAACTAAATTTGATTATTGTCGTAATTTTTTTTCCCATACAAAAATGCTATTTCCACAGTCGCACGTATTTTTAAGTGTAGCAGTTATAATGTAATGTTTTATCAAGGTGGAGAAGAAGAAGCCTCCTTGTCAGAACCAGTGCGGCACCGCGCCGGCAGGACCCAACATGCTGCTGCGTCCAGCAATCCCGACGACGCAGCTGTACGTGTCCAGACTGCACCACTCCACGAAGGTTGAGAAGATCGTGGAGTACATGCGTGTGAAGACCAACTGGACTCTGAGGGTCGAGAATTTGGAGTCGCGTCACAACACGAAGTGCGTGTTCCGACACATCATCTCGAGAAGTTCCTCAAGGAAGAGTTCTGGCCAAAGGGTGTGTACCGCCGCCGGCGAGCGCCTACATAAAAGACAACCACCGCCGTGTACGCAGTCAACTCCCCCCGACCCTTGCTCGTTGAAGTGCCAGCCCGCGCCGTAGCTGAGCCTGTAACTTTAAATCCCCGACTATGACCTCTGAGTTTGTTTCGGCGTTTCTTCTCAGAGATAGTCCTAGGAAACGCCGCGCTAATCAAAGCATAAATAATAAAAATTCGATTCAGCCTGTCCCATCTTGCTGCCCTCTCCCAGCGACGCCCTAAGCCGAGGTTCGTACCCCACAGCCATTAGCGTGCAGTCGCTTAGTTTTAATTAGTTTTAAGCCTTGGGCCTGGAGGCTTTAAGTTTACTTAAGGCAACCACAGGATAGCCCGGTTAAGTAGTCACGACCTCTCTAGGTCAACTACGAGGTGCCATTTATAAAAAAAAAAGTACGTAGTCAGCCTCACACACACACGACTGCTCCCGGAACGTAACCGGCTAGCTCTGGAAGCGGGACGGGCGGGAGCAAAACACCTTTATTCTGTAGGAGCGTCGAGTTGGCACCTCAGTCGCTGGTCGTCCTCCGCCGGGCCTCCCCCGAGTAACTGGGGGTCTCACCTGGCGGGGACAGACCGCCGAGATGTCGTGAAGATGGCGGCGCTGTGAGACAGCGTCGCGGCGCGCCTACAGAAAAACGCATTGCAATCACTCACATGGGCGCGCGCAACTCACGTGCGTCCAATAGTACTTATAGCCTTTGACGCAAACTAAGTGAGGGGCCCGTATTAGCGGGCCACCGCATGGCTATCTGCGGCCGGCGAATCCCTGGCGTCGCTCGCCACGCCCCCTTACGGGCGTCGCGACTTCCAACTACGCAGTCAGTGTCCGCTGTCCGCTGCGCTGTCGGTCTGCTTCAACCTCTCTGGTTGGACAGCTCTGGGAACCAGTACTACGCTAGCGCACGCACGGGGTCCCGCTCTCTGTACTGTAATAGCCTATAATATAATATACGAAGTTTTCTGTATCTGTTCTATACTACAAACTACGTAAATATAATTGAAAACATCAATTGCGTTTTACTTGTTACAATAACTAAATAAATAAACGAAATTATGATAATAATAAATAAAACATATTTCTTAAGTTTTGATAATTTATTTATTTTCAATGACTTGACGCTCGTACAGAAACAACTCGGGTGTCCTCAAAACCTAAATTTACAATCATTTCAGTGGTCAGTCAATTGTGTGTTCTTCTTCAACGGCGTCAAACGTTCCTATAAGTTTTTTGCATTCTTGCTTGCGAGAAATACTCTACTTTCAGGCCCACTGAAAGAAATAATATAAATCTTGGTAGATATTTATTAAGTCACTAGGTTTTGCCTGACTTCGTCCACGTGGATGTCAGAAAATAGCAAGTTTCTTTAACCCAAACACGGGCGTGTAATATAAATAAATGAATTTTGAATATGGGTGTCGCTTTCGGGGTCAAACTAAAAAAATTAAAACGAGATATATTTTTTGTAATAATTTTAAAGTAAACCGTTTCGAAGTTATTTAAGAAAATATATGAAATTTTACCGTAGGTACCCCCTGTACATATTTCGGAAACGAATGAGCCCAAAATGTTTTAAAAAATATAGAAATCAATTCTTTACTTACACATTATAGGAAAATCCTATCTCATGTTGAAGAATCATTAATACAACTCTCTAAATTCAAATTACCCTAATAAATAGCTAATTCATGAAATCATGACATTTGAGGCCAATTGCCCTGAGTAACGACATATTCCATTACGGGCGAAGGCGCGGAAATAAGCTAGTACCTACGTAATATTAAATGAAAACCAGCTTACCATTGCCGTTGTTTGGATAAATTGTTTTATCCGTATCTGGATCTCCGATACCGGAAACCGAAAGAGCGGAAATTAAAACGAAGAATAAAAACAATACAAGATATATCTTCATGGCGGCCATCTTGTAGACATGCACTCTTTAAGAAACACAATGCCACATTCAATAATACGTTGGACGAGAATTTTTATATTACTTTATCAAGGGTCATGAACGAGATATGTTATCTTGCATAAAAACCGGACAAGTGCGAGTTAACTCGCGTGGAGAGGGTTCCGCACGATGAATATGTTATCCGCCAAAAATGTAGTTGAAAAACATGTTCTGAAAGAAAGAAAGAAAAAAAGTTTATTTGGACACAGTTTGTGAAACACAAAATACAAAATTAATAAAATAAAAAATTATGTTTCAGACAACAATAGTGTGTGCTTCACGGCTGCGCTAAAAAGGTTCATTTCAGCATTAATGCCAGACAGATGCTGTCTGACGCTGGTTTTCTAATGAACCTTTAGGAAAAAGTGAGGGGGCGTACACACAGTTTCAACATACCTAATACATACTTATAAATAAACTAGTAATCACGTACATATAATTACAAATACAGATAAGAAAAAAAAAACAAAGCAACAAAGTCAGCAAAACCTGTTTTTCTCGATCAATCTATGTAGATGTTCTGCCATACATTCCAACTGCAATTGTAAGTTTGTATTTGTACGCACAATATTTAAAAATTTACCAAGTGGTTTTTATAAGTTTTCCTGTAATCTGTATATAAGCAAAGAACTAATTTCTGTCATCAAAGTTTTCAGTCATTAAAGAGGAGAATCTTACACTTCTGAAATGGAGACTAGGAAGAGTCATCGCTGTGCATCCCGCTACTGATGGAATTGTCCGTGTATCAGATAAATCACGACCTCTGCTGGAGTCAACAGAATATGCATATTACCTGTGTATTCAAAACCGAAGTCTGGTTGAAATCACGACTTACAACGCTGCCCTCGATAGCCGATCGATTCTGTAAAAATCTCACCATGAAAAGTTAGGTAAAGTGAGCTTAGAGTGAGCTGTCAATAGTGTCAATCCCTAGCATTAGTTGGAATGACAACTCACTCTACGCTCACTTCACCTAAGTTTTCACGGTGAGATGATTACAGAATCGCACTACCTACAGCTCTTTTGGTGAGCGTTAGGGAGCGCTGGGCAGCGCGAGTGGCATGAGTAGTATCGTGTATATCACACTCGTCCTGCTCACTTCGGTTGAATGTAACTGTAGCATTAGGTACAGCCTTTTTTACATGAACATGGCTGACATTTTTTCAAATTAGGATAAGACAGGATAGGGTTTAAAATAAATAGTGCTAATGATGATGCAAGAGAGTATCTAATAGTAGCCAGCATGGTAATTGGTTTACACACATAAAATTACATTTGATCGCAGTTCCTTTCATTTTGACAGTTCAGCCACGTTCATTGCGGTATTTACGTTGTTGAGCAGACGAATTTTTGAAACCTATGACGCAATGTATTAGGAATTTTCTTTAAAATTTTCGGATTGTGATCGAAAGGGTGTTATGCAATTAGGGTGCAGATTTCAAAAGCAAATATGGATTTATTTTTATTCACAAAAACACCACAGCTACAAGCTAACACTAAAATAACAAAATTATATCCTAAATTAACCAAAACTATTCACAAACTAAAATATAGCGTCGAAAAATTCATCCGCATCGCTGTCGACTGGTAATGTACCCAAGAGACTGGCGGCATTACTTCGTTGAGTGGCAATGCTTAGCCTCTGGCCAGCCCTTGGGTCACGGGAAGTTCAACCAGCCGTTTTGAAATTTCTTTTCCAACCGTCTGTCAAAAGATGACCAAAAGTCGTACCAAAAAGTCTCATGCATCAAGATCAAAATATTATGGTAATTATTTTCATAATTTTTTACGACATTACGCGTCGGGGAAATAGATTTTTGAACAGGGAATTTAATTTAAAGAAAAAAAGTGTTGATGTTGTTTTATTCCCTTTACATGACGTTCCGTTTCAAATGATATATAAGTAAAATATAAATTTGAATTTTGAAAGTGTCATGAGTCATGACCATGTCTTTCAAAAAATATGTTAAAAACTATACTTTACCGATTCTAGATTAAGTAAAAACTAGAATAAAATAGAATAGAACTTTTATTTAAACGATTTTCTTTTTTTTTAGAGCAACAATGGCCGTTCGTGTATGACATGTCAAACAAAATAAAGTATGTACCTAGTTTTCAGGTTATTTAGAAAATCTCCGAAACTTAATTAGAATTAAGTTTAGAATGTTTAGTGAATGGGTCATGAATCCAATTCGTCGATTGTACTAATCACGACCGTGAAGTTTACACAAAAAAAAACAGATTTTGTAAACTGATATTTCAAATGAATACACAAAAAAAAATCATCAAATTAATTTCTTTTTTGTGTTATCATGTTTAGATTTTTGACAACACGGTTAGCGCAGTGGCTGAGCGATCGGACTGCTGCGCTGCGTGTCGCGGGTTCGATTCCCGCACAGAACAAATATTTGTAAGTCCTATATGTATTTGTTCCGAGTCTGGGTGTTTTTCTATCTATAATATGTATGTATTTACAAAAAAAAAAATGTATATAAGTAGTTTATCAGCCATCTTGTTACCATAACACAAGCATTAGGTTGCTTAGCTTGGGACTAGATGGCGCTGTGTGAAATGTCCACGGATATTATTATTATTATTATATCGATACCTATCCCGTCTGAGGAGTTTCGCTAACTAATTTAATGTGACGGTTAAATTAGCCATTTAATCAACTGCCTACCTTTGGAAGTAGTGCTTGCCTCGCTTCGCTCTCTCTCGCACGCGGTTGTTCACAGTTCTAACCTAACCCATTTGGTCGGGGTGCCCTGGCTGAGTTACTGCGAAAAATTCGGCTCGCACGCGATTGGTTACAGTTCCAAACTAAACTATAATTTATTGAATATCTTTCAGGCCGTTATTTGAATGGCCGCCGCCGTTTAGTTAAAAGGCTAGCGGCTAACTAAACGCTAATTAAACTAGTTGTCTGCGACATATACATATTAGGTATCATTCGACTCACTTCGTGTCTGTCTGTGTGACCGCACTGTATTTCTAAACTACGCAACGTACATTGATGCAGTTGTCGCCATAATTTTGAGAATTGATTCCGGAAGTTTTATGTGTTTTTAAATACATTAATATTAAACTTACTTATGATAGGGAAATTCGTGTGAAGTAGGGGTTGATAGGTTATCATATGGAACAGATGTCATAAAACTATTTCGCATTTGACATCATACAATTACTTCGTGTAGTGTACAAGAATGGCCGCCGTTAATGTAATTTTCATTTTGTTTTTATTATTTGCTTTGACTTCAGCGCAGGCGGATATCCCCAACACTGACGATCTGACAGAATCGAATACAATTATTTATAATGGTAAGTTATATATCTGTGTATGTCTATATTTTAGTATATTGTTAACTAATTAGTGCACAACGACAACCCCATTTTATGTCAAATTTATGTTAAATCACTGTCCATTCCAAGGTTGCCTGGACGAGATCGCAGAAAGCGATAAGGCCGCCCATTGTATATTTTTAGTGTTTGATAAATGTTTGTTATGTATTTTTGTGGTGTAGGTACTATAAAGTATAAACAGGGTTATTTATTTGTAAAACACCAAGAATCTCTTAAGAGGTCATTGTACTCATCATTATGAACAACTTTTACTATAGGACCAAACCTGAAATCGCGAAAAAATAATCAGCTGCTCCCTATATTTTGACGAGTTATGCGAACACAAATGTAGGGAAGAGCAGTTTTTTTTTTGCGACAAATAACCCTGTATAAATAAATAAGTTTATTTTAATACTGTACCTACATTTTGCAAGTATACGGCAAGTACTGTGTTGTACTGTGTGTTTTGCAAGTATTTAATGTGTATTTTCGGAGGGGCTTGTGGTTAAGAAATAACAGCCGCAGGGGTCGATCGAACAGGTTAACCAATTCATGGCGCGGTCGGTCCGCGGATGGGTGACCATCTTTACATACCGGAACCCCTCCGTACTGGTTGTCAGACTTTCGGGCTACTGACGACCCGGAACGACTGCCAAAGATCCACGAATGACAGCCGGGGCTTAACGTGCTTTCCAAGGCACGGAGGGGTATATGAAGATGTTCACCCATCCACGGACCAAACGTAGCAAGCGTGGCTTAACCTGATCAATCGACCTGTGCAGCTGTTATTACTTAGCCACATATAAGTAAATAAATAATAATTATAGATGTGAAAAAAATAGTAGTAGTTTAGCTCTGTCAGTCTGTCTGTTACTTTTTTACTCCTAAACCACTGAGCCGATAGTTATGTTTGACAGACAGCTTAGGCCTGAAGGACATAGGCTACTTCTCATCCTGGATCGCAGACGAAGTCGTGAATAACAGCTAGTTTTTAATCATTTATTTAATTTTTCAGGCACTAATTATGAAATTAAACCCAGAATGCTGCCGGCTTCTAACTTTCAAATTAACCGTAGCCGCAGGGCGTACAACGTGTAACGCAGCAATTACTTACTGAAAAGGGCATCTGACGTCTGAAGAACGATTATGAAGAAATTGCTAATCCATTGCTTCATATATTTGAAAAGTTCGACTGCTCGACAACGTGAATCACGCAATAAAAAAAAAAAAAATAAATAAATAAAATCTTTATTAAAATAAATTAGTGGTACAAAAACAATATTTACATTATATAAGCTAACATTTAAAATAATAATACATACAATACATGTGAAAAAACAAGCAAAAGAATCATAGGGCATCAAAAAATTCGTCCGCATCGCTGTCAACAGGAACAGTGCTCAAAAGGCTGGCAGCATTGCCACGTTGTATGGCGTTGCTAATTCTTTGGCCAAGAAACAGGCCAGCCCTCTGGTCACGTGAAGAGTCGACTAACCGCTTGGCGATATCTCGAAAAACCAAGTGGGCACTCGGACCCCATTGGCCCTAGTGTTTCAACCCCAAACGGCTCGAAGATATAACAAAAACATATATGTATCTTGTTAAACTATCAAAATTAAAGGCATTGCCATTTGGATAAAAGTTGCAAATTACCGCCGGAATTATTCCGTCAGGTGATAATTAATTTTAGGTATTATGACCTAAATCCTGATCCATGATAGGTACCTATAGATGCGGTAAAATTATGAGAAAAGTATAGAAGATCGTTGATTCTTTGAATCCGGCTCGAATGCACCATAATTTTACCGCATCTATTAATAGGTCTCATACCTAGGATTTAGGTCAAAATACCTAAAATTACAGATCTCTAGACGAGCTAGAGACACGTAATATATTTTATATTACGAAAACTTGCGCAAGCACCATTGTTAGTGAATAAGTGATCATTATACACGAGCGTCAACGGCAGAAGCAATCGAAGCGGCTGCAATGGCCTCCGCCGCAATTTCCCCGCTGATTTAATTATCTTCATTACTTTTTTATACGATTTTATTTATTCATTTGATTTTTCTCCCAAATTGTTTTTATTTTCATGTAAAACATGTTTTAGTAGTAGTTTAGAATACTCCACTTCGTCTTCACCACCCTAAGGTTGAATGTCACTTGCACGTTATTGCTTCAAGATAAAGGACAATGATCATAGATGTATGGAATCTCGTACCATGCTGCATCAACGTCAAACTTTGTTTTTTATAGACTACACATCATATTAACTCCTACAAAAGTTATTTTTGTGAACAAAACCCGGGTTTCAGAGATTTTCAAAAAAATCGAAACAACCTGAAAACTAGGTAGTTTATTTTAACCGTATTATAGCTCTATAAAAATGATAATAGTGTAAATAAAAATTATATTCTATTTGATTCTAGTTATTTTTGGTTAATGAAAGATTTTTGAAAGATGTGTTCATGGCAATTTCAAAATTCAAGGTTATATTATATAATTTGAAACGGAACGCTATGTAAAGGGAATAAAACAATTTATTTATGTTAATCACATTTTTCACGATGACATAAGTGGACACACTACACTGGCAATTGTCAAATGCTTAAACCTGTATGGCTCGGTCCAGGCAGTCGGCATCGACAAGTATAAACCTGTTTCCTTTATAAGAGCGCATAAGATAACACGGGAAAATTGTTACGAGCTTCGGGTTCGTGACAATAAAAACTGCCGATAAAAATTACCAAAAGTTACACTTTAATTAAACAACACTAACAACAACTCAAACACTAATTATAAAACACAATCGCTCTTGAAAATCGCTTTCAATGTATTCGCTTCTATAGCAGAACCAAGTCTCATTGCTCGTGGCTAATCCCGGCCTTATAATGCCGCAAATAGTTCCAAGTCACAAGTTAGTCGCAAGTTAGTTCTGGAACTATAAATGTTCGAGTACATACCGGCCCCGACTGACCAGATGTCGATAGTTCTAGTAAGTTCTAGTGTCGACATCTCTACTCGATAATAGATGGCGCCAGTGACTCTATTAGTTCTGCCATTCCACAATAGATGGCGCCAGCGACTCTATCAGTTCCGCCACTCGAAACCAGATGGCACTGTGGTAACTAATGTCACCATGTATCAGGCATTAATTATTAATGTGGCGCGTAACAATATTATACCTGCACCGATCGGTACCGACCCGTACAGACTCGCCTGCACCGGTAACCTGTTTCATTGATTGTGTGTTACGCAATTAGGGTGCTGCAGTGCGATTCTGTAACCATCTCACCGTGAAAACTTAAGTGAAGTGAGCGTGGAGCAAGTTTAGCCTCGCTTCTATGCTACGTAATAAATTTATCCCTAAGTGAAGGAGTTTTCCCAAAACGATTGAAAAAATCCATTATCAAACCATTATACAAGAAAGGCTTAAAATCGGACATGAGTAATTATCGACCAATCACTTTAATCCCCATATTATCAAAAATATTTGAGAAAGTGATGTGTAATAAAATAGAAAACTTTTTGACATCGTGTGACATCCTTAAAAAAGAACAGTTTGGATTTAGAAAGGGGAGATCCACTGCTTCAGCTTGTTTCTCTTTAATTACACAAATAACCGAAAGTTTAAACCAAAAATTTAAAACAGGCTGTGTCTTTCTAGACATGACAAAAGCATTTGACTTTGTCTGTCATAAAATATTGCTATCTAAACTTTTTCACTATGGAATCCGCGGAAAAGCCAACGATTGGATCAAAAGCTTTCTTACCGACCGACAGCAATGCGTAGAAATAACAAGAATGTGTAAATAAGAACAAAAACAATTTAGATCAAAATACAGAACAAACAACTTCGGCACACCTCAAGGAGGAATTTTATCCCCGGTTTTCTTTCTAGTATACATAAACGACCTACCAGAGGCTATTAATGAAGAGTGCATACTATTTGCTGACGACACAACCTTGATTATTAAAAGTAATGACAACAAAGACTTAGAAAAACGAATTGTTAAAGCATTAGATAAGGCAATCAAATGGCTAGAAATAAATAATTTAAAAATAAATATGACAAAAACAAATATAATACAATTCCAAGCATCCAACACAAACACAGATAATTTAGTTATTCAGTATAACAATTCCGTCTTAAAAACTGTGAATGAATGTGTATTTTTAGGTATAACCCTTGATAGAAACTTTAGCTGGAAACTACTAAAGATACTTAAAAAAATAGATCGATTTGTATATGTCCTGAAAAGAATAAGACAAACGGTTAACTTAAATACCGCAACGGTTGCTTACCATGCATATGTAGCATCTTTACTGAGATACGGTCTTATTATTTGGGGCAACTCAGTAGACGTGGAAAGAGTTTTTAAAGGACAAAAAAAATGTATTCGGGCAATGTGTGGAGCTCACTTTTTAGATAGCTGTAAAGCGCTATTCCAAAAACTTAAAATACTGTCTTTACCATGTCTTTACATATTTGAAGCTTGCATGTTTGTAAAAAAAAATTATAATTTATTTGAAAAAAGCAGTTACAAAATAAATAGTCGACTACGTCACAAAGACAAATTGAAACTGCCCCAAATAAAATTAATGTTATACAAAAGAAATATTTACTGCATGGCAATTATTATTTTTAACCATTTGCCAAATAACATTCAAGATTTGCCATCGTCGCTGTTCAAAAGGGTGTTATTTAGACTGTTATTGGACAACAATTATTACAATGTTAAGGATTATTTAGTCGCTAGTAATATATTAAATAAAAAATATTCTACCATATCCCACACTAACATATCTTTAATATTATATTCTTGACATAATTATTCAATATTAATGACATGACTTATTATAAACACAATACAATTTCGATCTTTATTACAATAATATTTATATTTTATTAAGTGATTCATGTTTACTAATTAATAAAAAAAGCTTTCATTTTAATAGAAATATTTGTACGCCATAGTATGGCAGGATATGCTGGAACCAAAATTGTAACATCTATTGTACAGACGCCAGCAGGTCAAGCTACCCGAAACTGTCAAATTTTCCCAATCAATCTTGAACCTTAATGCTTTAACGATAAAGTTGAAAATCTATTAAAGAAATTTGACAGATTGTAGTAGCTTGATGTGCTGGCGTCTGTACCATATTCTGACAAATAAACATTTTTGATTTGATTTGATTTTGAGTGAGCTGTCATTCCAACTAATGCTAGGGATTGGCACTATTGACAGCTCACTTCACCTAACTTTTCACGGTGTGATTTTTACAGAATCGATCGGCTGCTGGCGTCTGTACAGAAACTGCCTGACTAACGCCCCGCTGTTAGTATGTTCTCCTGTGACTGTTGTATCTGTCGGCAATGCCCTGTCTGTACTGTGCTTGCATTTTGGATCTTGACGCTAGTCGGTCTGTCCGCACTTTGAATTCCCCGCCTGAAAGAATAATAGTAACAATGGTATCAACTATAGGGAAATATTTGAAGGCGCGGTTGGCGCAGTGGTTCAGCAATTGACTGCTGTGCTGCGTGTCGCGGGTTCGATTCCCGCACGGATCAAATATTTGTATGGCCTACAAGTAGTTGTTCCGGATCTGGCTGTTTGTGTATGTGAGTTTAAATGTTTGTAAATGCACCCACGATACAGGAGAAATACCTAGTGTGGGGCAACGTTTTCATATTAAAAAAAATATTATATAAAAAATTTAGCTGATCGTTTAAAATCTTGAACTTCTAATGATGAACACTTCAAATTAATGAACCTCAAAAAATGCGTTAGATACTATTTAAGATACTCCATAGACAATTTAGAAGTGTTGATTAAAAACATGGCTACTAAAAACACGTCAATTTACGTCAGGCGCTGACTAAGTTGACAGGACTAAACTAATATTTATCTTCTGTCCTTTTCTTAATGAAATAAAAAGAAAAAGATGCACTGAACTTAAATTTAGTTTAGTTTGTGAACAAGGCAATCGGCGCCAGTATCCAATAAATTGAAACTACGAGTATCGAACTGTCACTTGGACGAATATAAGGGCCATTTAGATGGAGAGAGTTTCTCGAACGATAATGTTAAGTTAACATATTAATTTTGAACGTCTCTTCATCTTCTAATTATAATTCAAGACACAAAGTATTAGATGCTCCAAAAGTGTTTCTTCTCGCTATCCGTTTTTTAACCTAACATCTTTTTTTCCGTTTTCGTTTTACTAATTCATGTCTTAAAAGAGCAGATATAATTAAAACACCCTCGCGCACTGCACTCATAGTAGCGACTGGCACAAAAACTCGAAATACAATTCTTGCTTTGTAGTTCTGTTTACACGGAGACAGATATATTCTATTGCGAGGCAATTGTCGCCCAAGGGGCAGGGCGACAATCGTGAATGTTTACGCGAAGAGACTTTTTTAATGTTCTTTCGATAATCGTATCTTCGATTCGAGAAACTCTCTCCATCTAAATGGCCCTTTAGACGTCGTTTTATGACTTGCAATGCAAGTGACATTCAATCGTAGGGTGTCAATAACGAGGTCCACTTTGCATAATCACACACACACACACATATTTATCTTAAATTATTTTATTTTAACGATAACAAATCGTATCTTATTAAACTTTTAATATGCCTAACTCAATTCTTCGAAACTAACAGTAACATCAGAAGTAACATCATAACTTTTACGTCATTGTACAGACGCCAGCACATTAAGCTAAATTTTGTCAAATTTATTTAATAGATTTTCAAGGTTGATTGGGAAAATTTTACAGTTTTGGGTAGCTTGACCTGCTGGCGTCTGTACCTTAGTGGACCTGACTGCTTCTCCTTAACACAGGTTTCCATAACCTAGCTAGGAGATCAGTGCTCACCCACACGTTTGTAGAAATAGTACTTATTTTGTAAAACTGTATTTATAACGTGTACTATAATCCTTTGTTTTGAGTTAATAAATAAATAATTAACAGAAGAATCAAGTCATTTATTCAAATTAGGCTGAGAATCAGCACCTTTTAAACATCAAAATTGCAAAAGACAGTCCCCCGAAAACGCCCGCCCTTCACCACTTCCTAGTGCTATCGCTGGGAAGAAGAACACAGCTGTCTGTTCAATCAGAAAATACTTGATTGTACACAATACTAGGTATGTAAAGTAATTAACATTACAAGACACAGAACATTAAATTAAATTATTTGCCATACGTCAGCTAGCCACGCCAATATACCAACAAATATAATAAAAACTATAATATGTACTCAAGCAAAAAGATAATCAATGAAAAATAAAAAATTAAATAAAAACTTAGATACTACCTAAATAAAAGCCTCCAGGCATAAAGGTCGTGACAGCTTACATATTTATGCATTGCTGGGTTCAGCCGGTCGATTCTGTAAAAATCTCACCGTGAAAACTCAAGTGAAGTGAGCTTGATGTGAGTTGTCAGTAGTGTCAATCCCTAGCATTATTTGGAATGACAGCTCACTCCACGCTCACTTCACCTATGTTTTCACGGTGAGATGGTTACAGAATCGCACTACTGTTCACATAGCAGTCACTTGAAGTCGCAACAAACTTACCATCATAATTTGGATCCACCTCGTTCTCATCGCCGTAGTCGATATACCTTTGTGCCGCAGAGACGGCAAATAACAAAAACAATATGAAATATAAAATCTTCATGGCGGTCGTCTACTACATGCGCACTACAAAACCACTTTTATTACACAAAGTAACGTTTGATGAGAGTTTTTATATTAACTTTGACGTGACCCGGAATGTTTTTGATAAGGAGTTATCTAAATATAAAAACCGGCCAAGAGCGGGTCGGACCACGCATAGTAAATATTAGTTCCGCATGCACAATATTGGCGATATTGGATATACGACACGGTTGGCGCAGTGGTTATGCGATTGACTGCTGCGCTGCGTGTCGCGGGTTCGATTCCCGCACGGAATAAATATTTGTATGACCTACAATTAGTTGTTCCGGGTCTGGCTGTTTATGTATGTGAGTTTAAATATTTGCAACGTTATACAAAAAAAAAAAAAATATATATATATATTTTACCGGCCGCAAAAATAAGTTTGTATTTCATAGTATTTCTCGAAGAGCTATGAAAATCGAAGTTATTAGTAAGTAACCGAAAATGTCTTATATCACAAAAACAGTTTACTTAAAATAGCAAAGTCATTTGGTATAATAATATTCTTTTTAATTGTCCCCGCTTAAGTGCGATTGATTTTTTTTTCATCCCTCAGAATATTTAAAATATTACTCCAAATATTTTTTCGGCATTTCACTGCCCTTTGTTAAGCGATGTACAGAATACACCTATTAAATTTTCATCGTTGAAGTGCCAACAGTACTGGAGCAGTGGTGGCTCAGTAGTTACGTTCGCGACTTAAGAGTTTTATGTCGTAGGTTCGAACCCAGACAGGCACTTTACTTTGTGTAAATTATTTCATCACCACTGCTCTCAAAACGGTGAAGGAAAATATCGTGAGGAAACCGGCATGTCCTACAGTATGGCCATTTTAATAGATAACATTTGACAATTCATAAAAATTCAACAACGTAACCTTATAACGGCGGGCATAAAATAATATATTTTTTCGTTTTGTTAGAACTGCACAATTGCTTAATTTTTTTCAATTACAATTCAAGCCCGTATCGATTCATTCACTTTAATCGACGTTTTTAAGCAGGTCACCTCACTATGAAGATAAAACTGACAGACGTCAAATGTTACCTATTAAAATGGCCATACTTTAGAACCAAGAATTCTAAGACATGTGACATCTACCAACCCGAACTGGGCCCGCGTGGTGGATTATGGCCCCCTCCCTCCCACAGAGAGGAGGTCTGTGTCCCAGCAGTGGGAACATTATAGGCTGATTGTACTATAGTACTAACAATTACAAAAATACTGTGTCACATTCGGACGGATGGGCAGATGAAAATTCCAAAAAAATATGTGGGGTTCGTTTTTGACATTCAGCTACAGAAATATCTGAAAATATCTGAATTGAGTTTCGTTGCTGGCTCTAGTAATGTTTACCTTACGATAAAAAGGTTATCAACTTAATAATCCGTATTTCGTTAATTTTAACAACATCACCCCACTTGATAATAAGCTATCTAACTATAAAACCATTCTCGAACAAAAACCGAAAACCTCGAAAACGCATTTCTATTCCATGTTGGCAAAGTTTCGTCCTTTAAGCCGTCTTCAAACCAGTTGCAAGGACGACCGTTTTTTGCAACCGTTTTCGTCGTCGGGACAACGGTTGCGTTTCGTCCGTCAAAAATTCTACAATGACCACCACTAGACCATAGACATCTCTAATAAAAATTGAACTTTTACGTGCTACGAGCGCCACGGTCTTGATATGAAGACAACTGGATTACGTCAGAAGACAATAGGGATGTAGCCAATTTTTTATGGCTGACTTGATTTATGTATCTGTTTTGTCATTATTTATAGTGTATTCTGCTTTTTCTTATTACAACTATAATTGTAAATAAAACAAGATATAGAAATACATCATTATTTTTGTTTATCTGGTATATTTATATAAAATGTACGTAAGATTAACATGTAAGTAACATTTATCGATAATACAGTTTCCCTCATCACTACTGTATAGTAGTAGTATATAGTAAATTATATATTCGTTATACATTTATAGCTTGGCGCTGAATGACACATCGCGTTCGGTACCGCTTGGCGCTCAAAAGGTTAAACGCATTGTTTAGTATTTATATTAAGAATATCAAAAAACGGGCGAAAATTTCGTAGATTTTCGAGTGCTGCAAAGTTAGCACAGGTCTTTCGAAGCCCCAAACTTGGATATACGCTACTGGTAGTGGTCCTAACAAAATATTTTAGCTACGTCGTAGAGGCGTAGCACAGTGTGAGCTACGTGCGTCGTAGAGGCGTAGCACAGTGTGAGCTACGCCGAAGAGTAGTGGCGCAGTGTGAGCTACGTCGTAGAGGCGTAGCACAGTGTGAGCTACGCCGAAGAGTAGTGGCGCAGTGTGAGCTACGTCGTAGAGACGTAGCACAGTGTGAGCTACGCCGAGGAGTAGTGGCGCAGTGTGAGCTACGTGCGTCGTAGAGGCGTAGCACAGTGTGAGCTACGCCGAAGAGTAGTGGCACAGTGTGAACTACGTCGTAGAGGCGTAGCACAGTGTGAGCTACGCCGAGGAGTAGTGGCGCAGTGTGAGCTACGTGCGTCGTAGAGGCGTAGCACAGTGTGAGCTACGCCGAAGAATAGTGGCACAGTGTGAACTACGTCGTAGAGGCGTAGCACAGTGTGAGCTACGCCGAAGAGTAGTGGCGCAGTGTGAGCTACGTCGTAGAGGCGTAGCACAGTGTGAGCTACGCCGAAGAGTAGTGGCGCAGTGTGAGCTACGTCGTAGAGGCGTAGCACAGTGTGAGCTACGCCGAAGAGTAGTGGCGCAGTGTGAGCGACGTCGTAAAGGCGTAGCACAGTGTGAGCTACGCCGAAGAGTAGTGGCGCAGTGTGAACTACGTCGTAGAGGCGTAGCACAGTGTGAGCTACGCCGAAGAGTAGTGGCGCAGTGTGAGCTACGTCGTAGAGGCGTAGCACAGTGAGAGCTACGCCGAAGAGTAGTGGCGCAGTGTGAGCTACGTGCGTCGTAGAGGCGTAGCACAGTGTGAGCTACGCCGAAGAGAGTGGCGCAGTGTGAGCTACGCCGAAGAGTAGTGGCGCAGTGTGAGCTACGTCGTAGAGGCGTAGCAAAGTGTGAGATACGCCGAGGAGTAGTGGCGCAGTGTGAGCTACGTGCGTCGTAGAGGCGTAGCACAGTGTGAGCTACGCCGAAGAGTAGTGGCGCAGTGTGAGCTACGTCGTAGAGGCGTAGCACAGTGTGAGCTACGCCGAAGAGTAGTGGCGCAGTGTGAGCTACGTCGTAGAGGCGTAGCACAGTGTGACCTTCGCCGAAGAGTAGTGGCGCAGTGTGAACTACGTCGTAGAGGCGTAGCACAGTGTGAGCTTCGCCGAAGAGTAGTGGCGCAGTGTGAGCGACGTTGTAGAGGCGTAGCACAGTGTGAGCTACGCCGAAGAGTAGTGGCGCAGTGTGAACTACGTCGTAGAGGCGTAGCACAGTGTGAGCTTCGCCGAAGAGTAGTGGCGCAGTGTGAGCTACGCCGAGGAGTAGTGGCGCAGTGTGAGCTACGTCGTAGAGGCGTAGCACAGTGTGAGCTACGCCGAAGAGTAGTGGCGCAGTGTGAGCTACGTCGTAGAGGCGTAGCACAGTGTGAGCTACGTCGTAGAGGCGTAGCACAGTGTGAGCTACGTCGTAGAGGCGTAGCACAGTGTGAGCTACGTCGTAGAGGCGTAGCACAGTGTGAGCTACGCCGAAGAGTAGTGGCGCAGTGTGAGCTACGCCGAGGAGTAGTGGCGCAGTGTGAGCTACGTCGTAGAGGCGTAGCACAGTGTGAGCTACGTCGTAGAGGCGTAGCACAGTGTGAGCTACGTCGTAGAGGCGTAGCACAGTGTGAGCTACGTCGTAGAGGCGTAGCACAGTGTGAGCTACGCCGAAGAGTAGTAGCGCAGTGTGAGCTACGCCGAAGAGTAGTGGCGCAGTGTGAGCTACGCCGAAGAGTAGTGGCGCAGTGTGAGCTACGTGCGTCGTAGAGGCGTAGCACAGTGTGAGCTACGCCGAAGAGAGTGGCGCAGTGTGAGCTACGCCGAAGAGTAGTGGCGCAGTGTGAGCTACGTCGTAGAGGCGTAGCACAGTGTGAGCTACGCCGAAGAGTAGTGGCGCAGTGTGAGCTACGCCGAAGAGTAGTGGCGCAGTGTGAGCTACGTCGTAGAGGCGTAGCACAGTGTGAGCTACGCCGAAGAGTAGTGGCGCAGTGTGAGCTACGCCGAGGAGTAGTGGCGCAGTGTGAGCTACGTCGTAGAGGCGTAGCACAGTGTGCGCTACGCCGAAGAGTAGTGGCGCAGTGTGAGCTACGTCGTAGAGGCGTAGCACAGTGTGAGCTACGTCGTAGAGGCGTAGCACAGTGTGAGCTACGTCGTAGAGGCGTAGCACAGTGTGAGCTACGTCGTAGAGGCGTAGCACAGTGTGAGCTACGCCGAAGAGTAGTAGCGCAGTGTGAGCTACGCCGAAGAGTAGTGGCGCAGTGTGAGCTACGCCGAAGAGTAGTGGCGCAGTGTGAGCTACGTGCGTCGTAGAGGCGTAGCACAGTGTGAGCTACGCCGAAGAGAGTGGCGCAGTGTGAGCTACGCCGAAGAGTAGTGGCGCAGTGTGAGCTACGTCGTAGAGGCGTAGCACAGTGTGAGCTACGCCGAAGAGTAGTGGCGCAGTGTGAGCTACGCCGAAGAGTAGTGGCGCAGTGTGAGCTACGTCGTAGAGGCGTAGCACAGTGTGAGCTACGCCGAAGAGTAGTGGCGCAGTGTGAGCTACGCCGAAGAGTAGTGGCGCAGTGTGAGCTACGTCGTAGAGGCGTAGCACAGTGTGAGCTACGCCGAAGAGTAGTGGCGCAGTGTGAGCTACGCCGAAGAGTAGTGGCGCAGTGTGAGCTACGCCGAAGAGTAGTGGCGCAGTGTGAGCTACGTCGTACAGGCGTAGCACAGTGTGAGCTACGTTGTAGAGGCGTAGCACAGTGTGAGCTACGTCGTAGAGGCGTAGCACAGTGTGAGCTACGCCGAAGAGTAGTAGCGCAGTGTGAGCTACGCCGAAGAGTAGTGGCGCAGTGTGAGCTACGCCGAAGAGTAGTGGCGCAGTGTGAGCTACGTCGTAGAGGCGTAGCACAGTGTGAGCTACGCCGAAGAGTAGTAGCGCAGTGTGAGCTACGCCGAAGAGTAGTGGCGCAGTGTGAGCTACGTCGTAGAGGCGTAGCACAGTGTGAGCTACGTCGTAGAGGCGTAGCACAGTGTGAGCTTCGCCGAAGAGTAGTGGCGCAGTGTGAGCTACGCCGAAGAGTAGTGGCGCAGTGTGAGCTACGTCGTAGAGACGTAGCACAGTGTGAGCTACGCCGAGGAGTAGTGGCGCAGTGTGAGCTACGTGCGTCGTAGAGGCGTAGCACAGTGTGAGCTACGCCGAAGAGTAGTGGCGCAGTGTGAGCTACGTCGTAGAGGCGTAGCACAGTGTGAGCTACGCCGAAGAGTAGTAGCGCAGTGTGAGCTACGCCGAAGAGTAGTGGCGCAGTGTGAGCTACGTCGTAGAGGCGTAGCACAGTGTGAGCTACGTCGTAGAGGCGTAGCACAGTGTGAGCTACGCCGAAGAGTAGTGGCGCAGTGTGAGCTACGTCGTAGAGGCGTAGCACAGTGTGAGCTACGTCGTAGAGGCGTAGCACAGTGTGAGCTACGCCGAAGAGTAGTGGCGCAGTGTGAGCTACGCCGAAGAGTAGTGGCGCAGTGTGAGCTACGTCGTAGAGGCGTAGCACAGTGTGAGCTACGCCGAAGAGTAGTGGCGCAGTGTGAGCTACGCCGAAGAGTAGTGGCGCAGTGTGAGCTACGCCGAAGAGTAGTGGCGCAGTGTGAGCTACGTCGTACAGGCGTAGCACAGTGTGAGCTACGTCGTAGAGGCGTAGCACAGTGTGAGCTACGTCGTAGAGGCGTAGCACAGTGTGAGCTACGCCGAAGAGTAGTAGCGCAGTGTGAGCTACGCCGAAGAGTAGTGGCGCAGTGTGAGCTACGCCGAAGAGTAGTGGCGCAGTGTGAGCTACGTCGTAGAGGCGTAGCACAGTGTGAGCTACGCCAAAAGAGTAGTGGCGCAGTGTGAACTACGTCGTAGAGGCGTAGCACAGTGTGAGCTACGCCGAAGAGTAGTGGCGCAGTGTGAGCTACGTCGTAGAGGCGTAGCACAGTGTGAGCTACGCCGAAGAGTAGTGGCGCAGTGTGAGCTACGTCGTAGAGGCGTAGCACAGTGTGAGCTACGCCGAAGAGTAGTAGCGCAGTGTGAGCTACGTCGTAGAGGCGTAGCACAGTGTGAGCTACGCCGAAGAGTAGTGGCGCAGTGTGAGCTACGTCGTAGAGGCGTAGCACAGTGTGAGCTACGTCGTAGAGGCGTAGCACAGTGTGAGCTACGCCGAAGAGTAGTAGCGCAGTGTGAGCTACGCCGAAGAGTAGTGGCGCAGTGTGAGCTACGCCGAAGAGTAGTGGCGCAGTGCGAGCTACGTCGTAGAGGCGTAGCACAGTGTGAGCTACGCTGAAGAGTAGTAGCGCAGTGTGAGCTACGTCGTAGAGGCGTAGCACAGTGTGAGCTACGCCGAAGAGTAGTGGCGCAGTGTGAGCTACGTCGTAGAGGCGTAGCACAGTGTGAGCTACGCTGAAGAGTAGTAGCGCAGTGCGAGCTACGTCGTAGAGGCGTAGCACAGTGTGAGCTACGCCGAAGAGTAGTGGCGCAGTGTGAGCTACGTCGTAGAGGCGTAGCACAGTGTGAGCTACGCCGAAGAGTAGTAGCGCAGTGTGAGCTACGCCGAAGAGTAGTGGCGCAGTGTGAGCTACGTCGTAGAGGCGTAGCACAGTGTGAGCTACGCCGAAGAGTAGTAGCACAGTGTGAGCTACGCCGAAGAGTAGTAGCGCAGTGTGAGCTACGCCGAAGAGTAGTGGCGCAGTGTGAGCTACGCCGAAGAGTAGTGGCGCAGTGCGAGCTACGTCGTAGAGGCGTAGCACAGTGTGAGCTACGCTGAAGAGTAGTAGCGCAGTGTGAGCTACGTCGTAGAGGCGTAGCACAGTGTGAGCTACGCCGAAGAGTAGTGGCGCAGTGTGAGCTACGCCGAAGAGTAGTGGCGCAGTGTGAGCTACGCCGAAGAGTAGTGGCGCAGTGCGAGCTACGTCGTAGAGGCGTAGCACAGTGTGAGCTACGCCGAAGAGTAGTAGCGCAGTGTGAGCTACGCCGAAGAGTAGTGGCGCAGTGTGAGCTACGCCGAAGAGTAGTGGCGCAGTGCGAGCTACGTCGTAGAGGCGTAGCACAGTGTGAGCTACGCCGAAGAGTAGTAGCGCAGTGTGAGCTACGCCGAAGAGTAGTAGCGCAGTGTGAGCTACGCCGAAGAGTAGTGGCGCAGTGTGAGCTACGCCGAAGAGTAGTGGCGCAGTGTGAGCTACGCCGAAGAGTAGTGGCGCAGTGTGAGCTACGCCGAAGAGTAGTGGCGCAGTGTGAGCTACGTGCGTCGTAGAGGCGTAGCACAGTGTGAGCTACGCCGAAGAGTAGTGGCGCAGTGTGAGCTACGCCGAAGAGTAGTGGCGCAGTGTGAGCTACGTGCGTCGTAGAGGCGTAGCACAGTGTGAGCTACGCCGAAGAGTAGTGGCGCAGTGTGAGCTACGCCGAAGAGTAGTGGCGCAGTGTGAGCTACGTGCGTCGTAGAGGCGTAGCACAGTGTGAGCTACGACGAGAGCTGCACAGTGTTTTCCTGGCTCGTGAAGAGTAGTGTAGTCACACCATTATTATTTAAATCAGGTAATAAAAATAACGTTGGAAATTTCAGGCCTTATTCAATCTTACAACCTGCATTTAGTAAAATATTCGAAAAGTTAATACTCAAGCAATTGCTAAAAAATAAAATAAAATCTCAAATAAAATCTCTTGATTTTAATATAATTTGCCTCCTTCGTGATAAATAATATAGCTTTACAAAAGGTCGTTCGACTACAGACGCGGGTGTCGCTATTCTGAAACACATAATTAACGCATGGGAGAACTCGCAAAATGCTATTGGAGTTTTCTGTAATCTCTCCAAAGTCTTTGATTGTGTGTACCATGACACGCTTTTGCGTCAACTATGTCGTTACTGTGTCCAAAACAAAGCTCTCAACGTAATAAACTCTTATCTACATAATAGGCACCAATCTTCCGGGGTACCAATTCAGTTAGGTGTACCTCGAGGCTCAATAATGGGTCCATTCTTATTCTTTGTGTATATCAATTATTTACCATTCGTTGGTAGTAGCAGTTGTACTGTTTGCGTATGATAACTCTCTTATCTTTAAGCAATCTCCTGCATTCCGGTAAGGGTGGAGTTCACATTCAATGACTGCCACTCTAGAAGGGTGTTTTATAAACGACGTTAAGGCTGATTTCCATCCTTAATGTTTCTTTAATGCTTTTTTTTCCATGTCTGCTCCAGACATGGAAAAAAAAGAAAAGGTATTATACAAATTAAGTACAGGAAATTAAGCTCATATAAGAGCGATAGAGTTAGTAATAAGTTAAGTAGTAGTAGATAGACCCATCTATCACTCATCGTCACTCATACACCCTACCTCCACATTCTACACACCACTCTGCAGTCCATCTCCATCCTTTTACTGTAAATAGATCTACTTGTTTTCTATCACTCTTTCTTTAATTTCATTTTACCTTAAAGCTTACCTTTCCCTGTCGCTACACGACAAAACTTTTTGGTACGACTTTTGGTCATTACCTTTTACTTAACTTCTATGTTAATAGGTCGTATGGCTAATTTCTCGGTCGAATATATCCGTGCAAGTGTCATTTACTGTACACTTTTGATATGCATAAACTTGTGAAAGCGTTGAAGCTGGTAATAAAAGAGACACATCTGGAGCTGAAAACAAACAAAATATATTATTAGGTACCTTTTTTGGAATCTCGTATACAGGGTTATTTGTAAAACATCAACAACCTCTTAAGAGGTCATTGTATTCATCATTATGAACAACTTTTACTATAGGAACAAACTTGAAATCGCAAAAAAAAAATCAGCTGCTCCCTATATTTTGACGAGTTATGCGAACACAAATGTAGGGAACAGCTGATTTTTATTTTGCGATTTCAATTTAGGTCCCATAGTAAAAGTTGTTCATAATGATGAGTACAATGACCTCTTAAGAGGTTGCAGGTGTTTTACAAATAACCCTGTATATGTATAAACTACCTTTTGGAAGGGGCGACTAGAATCAATTTAATTTTAATTTTGACGTTCAAAAGTGCCTTTTATGTGCCTATTTGAATTAAATGATTTGACTTTGACTTAACTAAAATTTAACAATGGGCCGCACACGTTTCACAAATGCACCTGGAGCGATGGGCAAAAATCGTCACTCACTCACGCCATCGAGGTAGACAACGGCGAAGGTGATGCGACGATGTGGTAACATTTGCAGGGCCAACATGGCCAGAGATCGCACAAGACAGGGAGTGGAATAAACAAGGGAGGCCTTTGCCCAGCAGTGGGACACAAAATAGGCTAACAAAAAAAAAACCTAAATTAATTTGTTACCTATTTCTAAAGTCCTTTGGTAGCTCCCATCAGCTCTCCTCTCGCTGATGCTGACCACGCGCGCTGGAATTAGATAATTTATTAATTAATATTAATAAATTAATATTTATTAATTAATTATTATTTATGTATGTATTTACAAAAAAATAAATGTATATAAGTAGTTTATCAGCCATCTTGTTACCATAACACAAGCATTAGGTTGCTTAGCTTGGGACTAGATGGCGCTGTGTGAAATGTCCAGGGATATTATTATTATTAATAGCTGGACCTACTGCTTGTGATGGGAGTACCTATTTGGTGTTTGATTAAATAATTAAACACCAAAAGGAAAAAAAATAATGAAAATACATATGGGCGAAAACATGCGTCACATCCACGCAAAACGGCCATCGCTCCGCATAGTCCTAAGACCCTATACGAGACAGAGCCTCAGCGCTGGTTTTCAGCGACAGCCGGCGCTGACGTGACTCACCATTAAACACGTAATAAATTATTCATGAATGAATATTTGAATGTTACGAGCAAGTGAGAAACTGTACATGCTTAGACCAGTAGTTTAGCCAGGTCCTTTGAAAATGTTAGATTAGCAGCCGCCACATTGGATTTTGATTTTGACCTCACTATTGACTTTAGCACCCTCGAAAACAATAAAGAAACTATCTCTCTCTATCGGAGAAAGTCGCAAGGTTTCTATCAGTTAACCCCTACCAAAGCCGCGTTAAAGAACTTCGTGCCAAAAGCGTAGATACCTCATTAGAAAGAAAATGTTTATAATACAGTAAATCAAATTACTAACCTCTTTCTCTCTTTACTCCGTAGCTCCCATCAGGTTTCATATAGGTGGTAAACACGTAGTCTGCAATGACAAAGCCAAGACCGACCAATCAGAGATGGTTCACAATTTTACGAGTTCACATCGGACGATTGTGAACCCTGTCGGTAAGTATTCATTTTCGATACTTTACAATCTATAAATAAATTGTAAACTATCGAAAATTAATACGTTATCGACAGTTTACAATCTCGCAAGATGATTATAAACTAGCGGTATCAGATACACAATAAACAAACTCACCAAAATCTGCAAGATTTTCATCGTCTGAAGTCTCCTGCGCCGAAATGAAAGCAAAGAACAAAAACAGTACGAAAAATATCTTCATGGCGGCCATCTTGCCTGTGTATAAATGGGCTCGACGCGAAATACTTTAAAATAGGCATTATTACATTCTATTCACTACTGTGGCTTTTTAGGGTTCCCTACCACAAAAGGAAAAAAAACGGAACCCTTTTATTTTTGGGTGGGATATCATCAAATGACCTCTCCCGCTCTGGGCTGAGCGGAAGGGCGTGTCAGATTTTTACTAACTAAAACCCACCCGTATTCCTTCAGTTGCTATGCCAGGGGCCACGGTATCTCTTTCGAACAACCCTTAGGTGCGAAAGCTGGCTACAAAGTTTAAGCTTGAACCTAAGTTAGAGCTCGCTTCGTTTAAGAACTATACTCGTATAATACGTAAAAGAAATATATAATAGGACAGTTAATGAGAAAAAATACAGAATCATGCAAAACTTTCATCATTTTTCTCTGTTTTTACTTTTATTCTACTAATATTATAAACGCGAAAGTTTGTTTGGATGGATGGATCGATGTTTGTTACTCTTTCACGCAAAAACTATTGCACGGATTTGGATGAAATTTGGCACACAGGTAGTTTATAACCAGGAGTATCACCCAGGATTTATCGCGACTTTTTCCCACGGGATCGAAACTTATTCGGGTAAAACCGTGGGGCGCAGCTAGTTCTGTCATAAAACTTAATTGCTATGGTATCAATAAGACATGTATTTCTTCTAATCTATACAAAAAAAGTATTTATTTAATTTAGCTGTACAGACGCCAGCAGGTCAAGCTACCCGAAACTGTCAAATTTTCCCAATCAACCTTGAACCTTAACTTTTTAGCGATAAAGTTTAAAAACTATTAAAGAAATTTGAGACATTGTAGTAGCTTGATGTGCTGGCGTCTGTACTTGAATCACCAACATCAACTCGGGCTCCCAGGCTGCGCCACAACACCCTGCCCTCCTTCCGCAGAAGGTGGCTGGACATACTGGATGTTGTACTTACATACGTAATGAAAAATATCCGAAAGCCGTAAAAAAATTACCTACTTCATGTATGAAAATATTTTTATGATATAGCAAAATTCGCCATCGACTGTGTTGTACATACTAACAGTTTGAGAACATTTTGTCCTTTAATCTGATATATCTTTTCGTTAGCAAAGCAATGTTTACTGCTTTTGCACCTTCCCTAGCACAATACTGACCGCCCCGTTGGTCTCGTGACGTGGGGTCCTAGGATCGATTCCCGGATAAAGTGTTATTTGATTTTTCCATTAGGAATTTCTTAGTAAGAGCCCGGAGTTTGGAAGTTGGCGGTGTGATACCCCCGTGTCTCGGAAAGCACGTGAAGCAGTTGGTCCTGCGCCCGATCTCTCTCCGGTCGTGTCGGATTGCCGTCCCATCGGACTTTATTTATTTGACTTTATTTGACGGCACGGTTGGCGCAGTGGTTAAGCGATTGACTGCTGCGCTGCGTGTCGCGGGTTCGATTCCCGCACGGAACAAATATTTGTATGACCTACATGTATTTGTTCCGAGTCTGGGTGTTTTTCTATCTATAATATGTATGTATTTACAAAAAAAAAATGTATATAAGTAGTTTATCAGCCATCTTGTTACCATAACACAAGCATTAGGTTGCTTAGCTTGGGACTAGATGGCGCTGTGTGAAATGTCCAGGGATATTATTATTATTATTTAAAATGATATTGATTTCAGTCAGTTCCATTTTGCGTCTGCTTACTGTAGTTTGGAACGGAATTGCGGAACCGCTAATGTACGAGCCTGGCTCGATCTTGGCCAATTTTTTTATCATTTGGTTACGTGACCCTTGTTCTTGCCATTATCAAATTAGGAACAAAGTTTTTTTATCTTAAATTATACCTACCTAAATCTGAAGATTTCTGCTAATATATTCCAAAAGAGCGGCTAGAGGTGCTGTGAATTTAAATGATTTATCTTTTAAATTATTCATTATTTTTAACTGACTTCAAAAAAAGGTGGATGTTCTCAATTCGGCTGTTTTTTATTTTTTATTTCATTACCTCAGAGCTCTATGGAGCGAGCTATGCTCGGACTGCTCGGAGACTCCTTGAAGGCTAAAATCAGGAATGAAATTATTCTGAAAAGAACCGGAGTTACCGACATAGCTTACAGAGTAAACAAACTGAAGTGGCAGTGCTGGCCATGTCTGTCGAAGGACCGATGGCCGGTGGAGCAGACGAGTCCTGTGGACCGCGTATCAGAAAGTGTAGTGTGGGACGCCCCCCAGCTAGATGGACGGACTATCTTAAGAAGGTGGCTGGGACGGGCTGGATGCGGAAGGCGGAGGACAGGGTGTTATGGCGCCTGGAAGAAGAAGAGGGCTATGTCGAGCAGCGGACTGCGATAGGCTGTGTTGATTGACCTGAGAGCTCCGTTATTTATAAGCTGATTTGCAAAATTCTTACTTTCAGATTGTTCCCATAGAAATTTCATCAAAATCGGTTCAGTAGTTTGGTTTTTAAACCAAAATTACTGGTAAATTATTCAAGTAAACGAAATTGCGGCGTTTGCTTTCCTTTTTTCAGTGGTGGCTTAGTGGAATTTGCTTGGGATGTAATTGGCATATCTTTACATAATTAACCGATCTCAAAAAGGAGGAGGTTCTCAATTCAACTGTGTAAATTTTTTGTATGTATGTTACTCGATATCAGCGGCAATTGTAAATCGATTTCAAAAAATCTTTTTTTGGGTATGCCTCACGGTTGGTTCCATAATTTTATTAAATTTGCTTGGTTAGTTTTTGGGTTAGCTTCAATAATACGCGACGTATTTTTTCCACTTAGTTTGCATTGATGATGTTATAATAACTTCCTGTCACTGATTTCACATAGCGAGTGTTATACGAATTTGTGTGGGGAAAGTACTTACAACATAAAAGTGAAAAATAAACACAATTTTTACAAAAAAAAAAAAATAACATCCGTCTTCCAAAAAAGACACTAAAGAAAGAAAAAAAAGAAATCAGAAAAAAAAACAACCATGAAAAGTTTACTGAACTGAAAAGTAGCCTGTAATATATTGACTTGTACTCGTATAGACACGTCATATGACACGAGCGCAAAACGGCATGGCGAGCACGGGCACTGCCATTCGACCGCTACCATCACAGAGGCCTGGCCGTTTTCCACAGAATGTCTAACGAAAACCAAATTGAAAGAAAGAAAGAAATACATTTATTTGCGGCAAACATGACGCATAAAAAAGATCATAAACACACAAAAAAACAAACAATCTCTGCGCCCTCACGCTCCTAGTCGCCGCAGGAAACACCCTGGACGACAATAGCCGACTCCCGGCCATCGTAGGCGCGGACTTGGACCGGTAAGGACCAGGCCCGGGTCGACGGCGCATTATGTTCCACGCGCGCCTCAAAGAGATGTCAGCACGAAGTGACGGGGTCCGCTAGGGCCAATGCCGCCAGGGCCGCGGGTTATTCGAAAGAGATACCGCGTGGCCCCTGGCACAGGCAACTGAAGGAACACGGGTGGGTTTTTTAGTCAATAAAAGTCTGACACGCCCTTCCGCTCATCCCAGAGCGGGAGAGGTCGTTTGATGATATCCCACCCAAAAAAAAAGAGGGTGTAACAAACATACAGCGCCATCTAGTGTATATTATTATAAAGCACTATGATGAGCGGCAACACAGCAACTACAAAAAGTGACGCCATCTGTAATCTTCGTGTGTAACAATCTGCGCAAGCGCCACCCCGCGAGTAATCTGCACCACTACTACAGATGACTACGTGTAGAGATTGTGCACACATGTACAGCCAATCCACCTTTATAAGCAGAGCCGTCTTCGAACAAATCGTCAGCATAGAGTAAAGTAATATATCGGGATCGTCAGTCACTAGCCAGAGGTTTCTGAGCTCGGTAGCACACAGTACAAGCCTTTTCTTGGTGTTCATCACACCAAGAAAAGGCTGTTATAAGGATTTATATAATACGTTTATTATCCTTTAATATTTATATATTGGAAGGTGTGTTTACTAATATTGTTAAACCTAACATTATCTACCAAGATTTATATTTTTTCTTTCAGTGGTCCCGAGTTTATATTTCCCGAGAGCAAGAATGCAACAAACATATAGGAACGGTTGACGCCGTATATGAAGAACACCACACAATTGACTGACCACTGAAACGATTGTAAATTTAGGTTTTGAGGACACCCGAGTTGTTTCTGTACGAGCGTCAAGTCATTAAAAAAAAAAAAATATCAAAACTTAAGAAATATATTTTATTTATTATTATCATCATTTCGTTTATTTATTTAGTTATTGTAACAATTAAAACGCAATTGATGTTTTCAATTATATTTACGTAGTTTGTAGTATAGAACAGATACAGAAAACTTCGTATATAAATATTATATTATAGGCTATTACAGTAGGTACAGAGAGCGGGACCCCGTGCGTGCGCGCTAGTGTAGTACTGGTTCCCAGAGCTGTCCAACCAGAGAGGTTGAAGCAGACCGACAGCGCAGCGGACAGCGGACACTGACTGTGTAGTTGGAAGTCGCGACGCCCGTAACGGGGCGTGGCGAGCGACGCCAGGGATTCGCCCCCTGGCCGCAGATAGCCATGTGGTGGCCCGCTAATACGGGCCCCTCACTTAGTTTGCGTCAAAGGCTATAAGTACTATTGGACGCGCTTGAGTTGCGCGCGCCCATGTGAGTGATTACAATGCGTTTTTCTGTAAGCGCGACGCTGAGCCCTGTCTCACAGCGCCGCCATCTTCACGACATCTCGGCGGTCTGTCCCCGCCAGGTGAGACCCCCAGTTACCCAACGACTGATGTTGGGAAATTTTTATATATGCTAATTTCGCGGTAAACTCTGCTTGCGAGATGCAGGATTTGTGTGACATCAATATGACGCGTTGTTCGTATGTGGCGTTGTATCTACAACGCCACATACGAACAACGCGTCATACTGACTAGAATAGAGGGACTTGTAGCGGTATCTACCGCTACAAGTCCCTCTATCATCCTCTACACGAAATACCTATAATATTAAAATTAACCAATCCGTCAACCAGCGTCCACACACAATCAATCTCAATCTGAATCATTTTGAAGGATATTGCTAATCCATTGCTTCATATGTTCGAAAAAATTGTCTGCTCAACAACGTAAATTAAATCCTACTAATATTATAAATGCGAAAGTTTGTATGGATGAAATGGATGGATGTTTGTTACTCTTTCACGCCAAAACTACTGAACGGATTTGGATGAAGTTTGGCACACAGATAGTTTATAACCAGGATTAACACATAAGATTTATCCCGATATTCCCACGGGACCGAAACTTATGCGGGTGAAACCGCGGGGCGCAGCTAGTAATGCAATATGTTGTTGAACTGTCAAAATGAAAGCCATTCCTACTGTTACTGTGTTACGCAATTACTCCACCGCACTGGGCCCGCGTGGTGGATTACGGCCCACTCCCTCTCACAGAGACGAGGCCTGTGTCCCAGCAGTGGGAACATTATAGGTAAGTACTTAAGTAGGCTTTATATGCTTTCATCATCTGCCTAGCCTTTTCCCAACTATGTTGGGGTCGGCTTCCAGTCTAACCGGATGCAGCTGAATACCAGTATTTTATATGGAGCGACTGCCTATCTGACCTCCACAAGTCCACAACCCAGTTCTGCGTAATACGATACCCCTTGGTAAGACTAATTGTCAGACTTTCGGGCTTCTGACTACCCGTAACGACTGTCAAAGATCCACGAATGACAGCCGGGACCAACGGCTTAACGTGCTTTCCGAGGCACGGAGAGGTCTCGGTATGTAAAGATGGTCACCCATCCACAGACCAACCGCGGCAAGCGTAGCTTAACCTGACCGACATTATTTAGCCGGGCTTTATATGCTTCGCTGTTTATAAACAAACATACCATTAGAATTACTTAAATTAATTTTGCATACCGTTTAGGCGATGAAACATGTCTGTAGCATTTTGAAACACTATGACCATCTTTGTATTTTATACCATGTTTCTGGCAAATAAATATTCTTATTCTTATTCTCTTATTCTTATATATTCATTGGATAGATTTCTCGATGGCGGGACGAGCTTGACTCATACCGCAGGGACTGGCCGGCACTCGCAAAAGACAGGATTGTGTGGAAAAGGGAGAAGAAGGCTTTTGCCGTGCAGTGGCACAATACAGGCTAGTTAGATTAGATTAGATTTCTCAATTCTCTTTTTACTCGCCGAAACCAGAAGCTGAAAGAGCTGAAGCAGAAAACCTAAACGAAGAGAAAATATTCCCAAATAAATTATCGACTTAAAAAACCACTATAAAGTGAAGAATAACTTTAGTTTCGGTGTCTTCAGTTTTATTGAATTTAAAATATGTTGTTTAAAAAAACAAGCTTTTATAGCTCTTGGCTCCATCATCAGACAGACCCTCGACACCAAGTGCAGTATATTGGACTCGTCAAAACTAATCATATGACCCCAAACTAGGGGTTTTATAGTCACTGAAGAGTTCCACTATCCACCTCCTGGCTCCATCATCAGATCAGCTCTAAGATACCAAACTGTAATTTTGTCTTTCGAACTACATATTTACTACAAAGTTTCATTTCGATACGACAATATTAGAAGTAGGTTCAAATTGACTTCAAAGATTTTTTTACATTGTTAGTTACTTATACAAGTGAAGTTAATAAAAGCGAATCTGTTTGTCATACTGGTGTGATAATCTGGTGTGACTACGAGTCGGCAAGGAATTAATCACTGTATCATCCTCTATTTAATGCTTGAAAATTAATGTTTACGATCTTTATCATTTATTTACATAGATAAGTACTATGATTTAAACATTATTTATATATGTACATTATGGAGTTAATTGAAACAAGCAGAAAAATCCACCACTTAAACTTTATTACTCTTTTCCACCCCGTCAGAGGTTGAATATGGAAAAACTTTTACATATTTTTAAGTAAAATGAACACCTAGATACATTACTACATACAGTGAACATATACATATAACAAATAGTACATTACGATACGTGTGACTGAAGTAGTCCATTAATATTAATACTACTTAAGTCACACGTACGTATACTATATTATAGCTTGTGTGGCCTGAATCCGCACTTAAGTCACAGAAAAGTGTGACTTAATTGCGGGTTGAGATCATAGAGTGCTATAAACAAAATTAAACACATCATCATAAAACTATAGTTTACAACACAACATCAAACAAAACAAAGGTTGGGGGAAGCCTGTGTCCAGCAGTAGACGTCTTTCGGCTGAAGTGATTTTCAACTTTATCGCTACAGCATTAGGTTCAAGATTGATTGGATTCTGTAACCATCTCACCGTGAAAACTTAAGTGAAGTGAGCGTGGAGTGAGCTGTCATTCCAACTACCTAATGCTAGGGATTGACACTGTTGACAGCTCACTCTAAGCTCACTTCACCTAACTTTTCACGGTGTGATTTTTACAGAATCGATCGGCTGCTGGCGTCTGCACATAAACTGCCTGACTAACGCCCCGCTGTCAGTATGTTCTCCCGTACCTAACTGTTGTATCTGTCGGCAATGCCCTGTCTGTACTGTGCTTGCATTCTGGATCTTGACGCTAGTCTGAACCTCTGCCGGTTGGGTTCCCCGCCTGTAAGAATAATAGTAACAATGCTATTAACTATTGGGAAATAATTAGGTGATCGTTTAAAAACTTGAACTTCTAATGATGAACAGTTTTCAAATTAATGAACCTCAAAAAAATGCGCTAGTTACTATTTAAGATACTCCATAGACAATTTAGAAGTGATTTAAAACATCGCTACTAAAAATACGTCAATTTACGTCAGGCGCTGACTAAGTTGACAGGAATAAACTAATATTTATCTTCTGTCCTTGTCTTAATGAAATAAAATAAAAGGATGCACTGAACTTTAATTTAGTTTAGTTTGTGAACAAGACAATCGGCGCCAGTATCCAATAAATTGAAACTACGAGTATCGAACTGTCGCTTGGACGAATATAAGACGTCGTTTTATGACTTGCAATGCAAGTGACATTCAATCGTAGGGTGTAAATAACGAGGTCCACTTTGCATAATCACACACACACACACATATTTATCTTAAATTATTTTATTTTAACGATAACAAATCGTATCTTATTAAACTTTTAATATGCCTAACTCAATTCTTCGAAACTACCAGTAACATCAGAAGCACTATGTAACTTTTACGTCATTGTACAGACGCCAGCATATCAAGCTAAATTCTGTCAAATTTATTTAATAGATTCATCAACTTTATCACTGAAGCGTTAAGGTTCAAGGTTGATTGGGAAAATTTTACAGTTTCGGGTAGCTTGACCTGCTGGGGACTGAACCTTAGGGGACCGGACTGACCTAGCTAGGAGATCAGTGCTCACCCACACGTTTGTAGAAATAGTACTTATTTTGTAAAACTGTATTTATAACGTGTACTATAATCCTTTGTTTTGAGATAATAAATAAATAATTAACAGAAGAATCAAGTCATTTATTCAAATTAGGCTGAGAATCAGCGCTTTTCAAACATCAAAAGACAGTCCCCCAAAAACGTCCGCCCTTCACCACTTCCTAGTGCTATCGCTGGGAAGAAGAACACAGCTGTCTGTTCAATCAGAAAATACTTGATTGTACACAATACTAGGTATGTAATTGTTGTATATGTATAGCTACTTATATATGTGCAGTGGTTGCGCCACCCGTCATTCGCCAATAAACGTCAGTGTGTATTCAACCGCTAAGTGTTTTACATGTCCCCTGGCTCACGTACTTAACAGTGGCGACGAGGTACCCTCACGATTAAATAAAAAAAAAAGTGCATGGGTTATTAACCAGTTTTAACCATGAATCACAAGCGTGGCAAGAGTATAAGGGGCGGTTGACACAATGGTTCATCGCCAACGACATCAGCGGGGCCAACGATTCCGCTGGCGTCAAACGGCGGGCGGTCTTGTTGAGCGCACTCAGCGAGCCAACGTACAAGCTTGCAGCAGATCTGGCGCTGCCTAAGGATATTCAAGTGGTGCCATTTGAAGATATATTGCAACTATTGGACAACCATTTCACGCCACAAAAATGTAGGTTTGCCAAAAGGTAAATATATAGTTTTTATACAGCGGGGCAAGTTGAAGGTGAAAGCTACCCTCAATGGGCAGCGAGGTTGCGCGGGTTGACTGCTCATTGCGGATTTCTAAACGTGGAGGAAGCATTAAGAGACCGTTTTGTAATGGGAATGCTGCCGGGAGCGGAGCGAGAGAAATTATTCGCTCAGAATCTGGAGACATTATCGCTGGCAAAGGCCGTGGACCTGGCGGAGAGTGTGCGGTGTGCGCGCCTGGCAGCAGCGGCTATGACGGCGGCTGTAGCGGCACCCGCGCCCGCTGATCAGCTCTTCAAGATCACGTCGAAAAACGGTGGCGGTGATAAAGTGTCGTGCTCAGTTTGTGGTTTCAAAAATCATACTAAAGTGCAGTGTCGGTTTGCCAATTATAAATGCAAAAAATGCAATATAAAGGGTCATTTGCGGCGTATGTGTAAAAAAATTAACTATGTAGCAAATGAGAGGGTAGATGATAATTACGATGACGGTGAGTTTTACAATATTTGTACTTATGACGGAGAACCAATGACCGAAATAGTAAATGTCCGAGGAGTGCAAATGAAGTTTCAGATCGATAGTGGTTCAGCTGTTACTGCGATTGCCGAAAAAACCTATATAAAACTTTTTAATGATGTGCCATTATCCATGACTAATAAGCGTTTATTTACATATACTGGAAATAAGATCGAATGCATAGGAGTCGTACGGTTGCCTTTTACTTATATAGGCAATATACATACATTAGATGTATACATCATTCGCGACGGAGGCCCTCCACTTTTAGGTAGGGACTTTATATCGAAATGTAAATTAACAATGCTGCCAGTAAATTATAGTGAGTACTCAAATAATATTAGTAAACAGTTACAAAGTAAGTATCCTAGTGTTTTTTCGGATGAGTTTGGCGCATTCAACAAATGTAAAATTAAATTAAATTAGAAGGAAGATGCCAAGCCAATTTTTTTCAAACCACGGCCTTATAGCTTTTGCTTTACGTGATAAAATAGATAAGGAGATCGACCGTTTGGTAAGCGCCGGTGTATTAAAACCGGTTGCGCACTCTGAGTATGCGTCACCCGTAGTGCCGGTGTTAAAGCGCGACGGCTCGATACGCCTGTGTGCTGATTATTCAGTTACGATTAATAAACAGCTGTTAATTGATCAATATCCTTTGCCTACTGCCAGCCCCGGATCTGAAAAATGCCGCTCCCGCCCACTTACATTTATTTTTACCTTTATCATCCATATAATTTCAGCTATCAGATCAGACGCAATCGCAGCCCGAGATTTTGGGGGGGTCACCAGTGTCACCACGGGTGCCGAGGAATATTAATAAGGAAGGTACATCTCCTCGTGGGTCTAGTGGTCGCCGCGTTACTGTTGAGCATGAGGTCCTGGGTTCAATTCCTAGGTTGGGTACAGTGTTGTTAGGTTTTTCCATCAGAAATTTCTCAGAAGTTGCCTGGAGTCTGGATTTATGCCTGGTTGGTGGCAGGAGGCTCACCCCTATGACATGGGACTTAAACATAACTGGCGAAATGGGGTATAAGTACTACATGAAGGTACATCCCTGCCTCCTTCGGGGACTAAAGATTACGTAGGGTGGGAAGAGCGAAAATTTTAACAACCCGCCTCGGTTTGGTTTTATATTTTCAAGCAGAAATAGGAGTTACATTGTCGACTTATCCAGGCAAGCCCAAGCAACTTGTGAGAATGTAGAATTCAAGAGCGAGCGAAGCGAGCTCGAAAATTTTCCACACTCTCGGATAGGTTCGATTTCCTTTTGATCATTCCAAAAAGAGTAGGAATTACTTGCTTTGTCAACTAATGAAGAAAAGCTTAAGAATCAATAGAATGTGAGCGAGCGAAGCGAGCCCACCCTACGTAAGGGTGGGAAGAGCGAGCGAAGCGAGCTCGAAAGTTTTAACAACCCGCCTCGGTTTAGTTTTATGTTTTCAAGCAGAAATAGGAGTTTCATTGTCGACTTATCCAGGCAAGCCCAAGCAACTACAAGAATGCAGAATGCAAGAGCGAGCGAAGCGAGCTCGAAAGTTTTGCACACTCCTGGATAGGTTCGATTTTCTTTTGATCATTCCAAAAGGAGTAGGAATTACTTGCTTTGTCAACTTATGAGTTGCCATATATCTTTTTGCCAAATCAGAAGTTCAGTGGTTTAGGTGTGATACAGTTTCAAGTTCAAATCCTCCCCTTAAAAAGTTTAGTATCCTAATGAAGAAGATTTTTCATATAAACTATACAGTTTATATGAAAAATCTTCTTCATTAGCTTTTCACCCCCACAGGGGTGGAATTTAAAAAAATCGTTTGGGATGTATTCATAATTTGACTCAATGATTATTTATAAGTACTAATTTTCGAGTTAATCAAGCCATACAGTAAAATCCTCCCCTGTAAAATTGACTACCCCTTTTCAGCCCGTCAGGGGTAATTTTCGAAAAACTAGAGGAGTTTTCGAATATAGCTTCATCTCTTTCGCACGCACGGTAACCAGACGCGTGCTGCCGCGATCTGCGATAATAATAAATGTTCGTCCAGCACGTCTCACTCCGCGCTCTGGGTATCGGTCGAGTTGATATATGGCCATGAAATTTCTGTACTTGTACCATTATTTATTCCGTGGTCAAAGTTAAGTAGATGTTGAGTTGTCCATTCGTCTGTAAAGTGTGAATTTGGCCGCCCTCTGAACTTGCCGCCCGGGGCATAGGCCTCGGCTTGCCCCCCCCCCCTAGATCCGGGGCTGCCTACTGCGCACGAATTGTTTACAAAGTTGCACGGGGGACAGCAGTTCAGCAAGCTAGACTTGTCACAAGCATATGCCCAGTGTATTTTGGATGAAGAGTCACAAAAAATAACTTGCATTAACACTCATAAAGGTTTGTTTATGTACACTCGATTGGTGTTCGGCCTCGCTTGCGCACCAGCTATATTTCAGCGAATTATGGAAGGCGTGTTGTCGGGCATGGATGGATTGTTGTGCATGTTGGATGATGTGTTAGTTACGGGGGAGAGCAGACAGGTACATGTGAATAGATTACACGAAGTATTGCGACGGTTGCAGGACGCAGGGCTTACACTTCAGAAATCCAAGTGAGTTTTTTAAGGATGAAGTAGAATATTTAGGATATAAAATAGATAAACATGGGTTGAAAAAGTCGCCCCAAAAAGTTTCAGCCATTTTAAAGGCCCCAGTTCCGAAACATGTTGGCAACTTGCAATCTTTTTTGGGTCTTGTCAATTATTATCGAAATTTTGTGCCTAACGCGTCATCGATTCTTAGCCCTTTATATAGTTTGCTTCAAAAGAATTGTAAATGGCATTGGGGTTCGAAACAGGAGAACGCATTTAATACGATTAAAAAGATTCTAGTATCGGATCAGGTTCTGGCGCATTTTGATACAACCAGGGAAGTTATTTTGACAGTTGACGCGTCTCCGAGCGGTCTCGGCGCTGTGTTGTCGCAGGTAGATGTTAACGGGAAGGAGCGCCCGGTGTCATATGCTTCACGTACGTTGAACGCGGCTGAACGCAGGTATTCCCAGATACAAAAGGAGGCAACAGCTATCATTTTTGGGGTACGCCGATTTCACCAATATTTATACGGTAGATCAGTAGCATTTATACTCCGAACTGATCACAAACCGCTCATCACTATTTTTGGCCTCCATCGCGGCATACCGGAGGTGTCCGCTAATAGGCTGCAGCGGCATGCAATGTTTTTGAGTGGTTATAACTATAGAATAGAATACATTCGTAGTGTTGATAATTGCGCCGATTACTTATCCCGTGCGAGTTTAAGCGACGACACGGAGGGCCACTCGGGGAGCGGATTATCAGAAATCGAAGATAGGGCTACTTATGTCAATTTCGTAGTCGATGCCAGTTTGCCTATTACACGAAATTTATTACTTGAAGAAACACAAAAGGATGTAAAGTTGGCTAAAGTGGCAAAATATATTTTAAATGGTTGGCCTAGAAAAATTACCGATCATAGTATTTCCCCTTATTTTTTATGTAAAAACCAACTTTCCATAGAGAATGGTATAGTCATGCGTGGCCACAGAGTGGTCATACCAGAAGTTCTGCGGAGTAGAATAATGTCCGAGCTTCATGAGTCACATTTAGGCATAGTAAAATGTAAAGCTAACGCGCGTGGTAGGGTATGGTTTCCGGGAATTGATAAAGCTATCGAAACAATGATCGCGAGCTGTAATATTTGCGTACAGCTCAGGCCATCTCCGGCGCGTGCACCGCTTGCTGCGTGGCCGCACCCTCATCAGCCTTTTTGGCGTGTGCAAATTGACTTCCTCGGCCCAATCAAAGGTCAGACATATTTAGTGATAGTGGATGCGCATTCCAAATGGCCCGAAGTTTACAAAGTGAACAACACGTCTTCGGCTGAAGTCATATCAATACTATATGATTTTATGTCAAGGTTTGGTCTAGTACACACGTTGGTCAGTGATAATGCTACATCTTTTGTATCCGAAGAATTTATAAAATTTTGCAAATCAAATGGAATATCGCATGTGACATCTCCCGCTTATCACCCAGCTAGTAATGGCCAGGCGGAGAGCTATGTAAAAGTAGTGAAGAAGGGCATAAAGTCTTGTTTAATGATGAGTAATAACTCGAACGATAGACACAAAAAATTATTAAAATATTTGTTTGATTATAGAAATTCGTTACACGCTACAACGGGCTCTTCGCCAGCGCAATTAGTGTTTGGTCGTAAACTTCGGTCGCGTTTGATTTGTTAAATACAAGCACGCCACCGCCGTCATAATCTGACACTCTCACTAGTGTTGTGAAACACAATCAGTGTTTGCAGAGTAAAGCTTACGGAGGCACAAATAAACAATGTTTTAAGCCAGATGATACCATTATGTATAAAAAATTTCATATAAATGGGTGTAGTTATAAGACGCATAGGGAAAACAGTTTATTTAGTCAAAGACAGTGAGACATTAGGACAGTTGAAAAAACATACAAATCAGCTGATACCCTACAAAGGAACGGACTACGGTGCAGACAACCAATTTCGAGCTAGCTTGGTGGGCAGACCAGATGTAACACCGGATTATGACTCGACGACATGTGATGACGAGTCAGCCTCTGATATACAGGTCAGTGAAGCGCAAAATCTGGAGGGGGAGGGAGAATGCGAACAAGTTCCGTTACCATCAGAACCACCACGCTCAGAACCCGTGTCAGCAGAAGGAGATGAGGAAGAATTCTACGAAGCTACTGAGCCGGAGCACGAGCACGCTCATTACAGATCGGATTTGTCAGGCAGATTGTTACGTCCGATTCCTAGGGTTAATTATAAGCCTTTCCTTTGTATGGAAGTATAAGGGAAACAATATTGTTATCTAAAGGGGGGGAAATGTTGTATATGTATAGCTACTTATGTGCAGTGGCTGCGCCACCCGTCATTCGCCAATAAACGTCAGTGTGTATTCAACCGCTAAGTGTTTTACTTGTTTCCTGGCTCACGTACTTAACAATAATGTTTTATGATACTGGAGCAGTTCTCCTTTGTTTACATTTCCCCTATTACCCACAAAAACGAATAACAACTGGGTAAAGTTACATTTAATAATTTTTTTCATAATATGAAAAAAAGAACAACCAGGCATACAGTAATTTAATATTGAGTGTCCCGGATATTCATCTGTCAACAAGTGACCTAACTCCTTACCAATCTCATCACAAAATAATACAATATCATTATTTAAAGTTTGTTTACAAGGTTTATTGGAACTATTAGTAGAAGGAATAACAGCACACAGCACACACACACACACACACACACACACACACACACACACACACATAGCAGTCACTTGAAGTCACAACAAACTTACCGTCATACTGTGGTTCCTCCTCGATGTCATCGCTGTAGTCGATATAACTGTGTCCCGCAGAGACAGCAAAGAATAAAAACAATATGAAATATAAAATCTTCATGGCGGTCGTCTTCTACATGCGCACTACAAAACCACTTATAATACACAAGTAACGTTTGATGAGAGTTTTTATATTAACTTTGAACAACATGACCCTGGACTGTTCTTGATAAGGAGTTGTCTAAATACAAAAACCGGCCAAGAAAAAGGGTTCCGCATGCACAATACTAATTTTACCGGCCGCAAAAATAAGTTTGTATTTCATAGTATTTCGCGAATAACCGAAAATATCTTATATCACAAAAACAGTTTACTTACAATAGCAAAGTGATTTGGTATAATAATATTCTTTTTAATTGTCTCCGCTTAAGTGAGATTGATTTTTTTTTTTCATCCCACAGAATATTTAAAATATTACTCCAAATATTTTTTCGTCATTTCACTACCCCTTTGTTAACGCGGTGTCCTGCGTGAGCGACGAAGACGTCGCGACGCCACGCAACACGACGCGACGTAATGCGACGCGACGCTACACGCGATAAATATTCTACGTGGTTTTGGTCATTACTTCTCGAATCATGGAGAAGTACAGTACAATTTTGCTCGCTGTTCGTGGTGACGCGTCTGGTCGCCCTCAAAACAAGTATGCGTTACGTCACGTCTCGCCGCAGATTGTCATATAGTATAGGCCGCAAGCAGGGTATGCTGTTGAGCTGATCGCGTTCGTCGCGTTCGCACCGTCGCGTCGCGTAATATTCGTCGCTCACGCAGGACACCGCGTAAGCGATGTACAGCAGTGCGATTCTGTAACCATCTCACCGTGAAAACTCAGGTGAAGTGAGCGTGGAGTGAGCAGTCATTCCAACTAATATTAGGGATTGACACTATTGACAGCTCACTCTAAGCTCACTTCACCTAACTTTTCACGGTGAGGTTTTTACAGAATCGATCGGCTCAATACACCTATTAAATTTTCATCGTTGAAGTGCCAACAGTACTGGAGCAGTGGTGGCTCAGTAGTTACGGTCGTGACTTACGAGTTTTATGTCGTAGGTTCGAACCCAGACAGGAACTTGGCACACTTTGTGTAAATTATTTCATCACCATTGCTCTCAAAACGGCAAAGGAAAATATCGTGAGCAAACCAGCATGTCCTAAAACCAAGAATTCTAAGACATGTGACATCTACCAACCCGAACTGGGCCCGCGTGGTGGATTATGGTCTACTCCCTCTCACCGATAGGAGGCCTGTGTCCCAGCAGTGGGAACATTATAGGCTGATTATGCTATAGTACAGATGCCAGCAGGTCAAGCTACCCGAAACTGTCAAATTTTCCCAATCAACTTTGAACCTTAATGCATCAGCGATAAAGTTGAAAATCTATTAAATAAATTTGACAGATTGTAGTAGCTTGATGTGCTGGCGTCTGTACTAACAATTACAAAAATACTGTGTCACATTCGGACGGATGGGTGGGTAGACGAAAATTCCAAAAAAATAAGTATGTGGGGTTCGTTTTTGATATTCGGCTACAGAAGTATCTGAATTGCGTTTCGTTGCTGGCTCTATCAATGTTTACCTTACGATAAAAAGGTTATCAACTTAATAATCCGTATTTCGTTAATTTTAACAACATCACCCCATTTGATAAGAAGTTATCTAACTATAAAACCAGTCTTGAACAAAAACTGAAAACCTCGAAAACGCATTTCTATTCCATGTTGGCAAAGTTTCGTCCTTTAACCCGTCTTCAAACCAGCACCCTAATTGCGTAACACACGATCAATCGTAATCTGAATCATTTTGAAGCAACTTGCTAATCCATTGCTTCATAAGTTCGAAAAATTTGTCTGCTCAACACGTAAATAACGCAATGAATGTTGTTGAACTGTCAAAATGAAACCGATTCCGATTGATCGTGTGTTACGCAATTAGGGTGCAAATGCAACGGCGACCGTTTTTTGCAACCGTTTTCGTCGTCGGGACAACGGTTGCGTTTTGTCCGTCAAAAATTCTACAATGATCACCACTAGACCGTAGACATCTCTAATAAAAATTGAACTTTTATGTGCTACGAGCGCCACGGTCTTGATATGAAGACAACTGGATTACGTCAGAAGACAATAGGGATGTAGCCAATTTTTTATGGCTGACTTGGTTTATGTATCTGTTTTGTCATTATTTATAGTGTATTCTGCTTTTTCTTATTAGGGTTCCGTAGCCAAATGGCAACGGAACCCTTATGGATTCGTCATGTCTGTCTGTCTGTCTGTCCGTCCGTATGTCACAGCCGCTTTTTTCCGAAACTATAAGAGCTATACTGTTGAAACTTGGTAAGTAGATGTATTCTGTGAACTGCATTAAGATTTTCACACAAAAATAGAAAAAAAAACAATAAATTTTGGGGGTCCCCATACTTAGAACTGAAACTCAAAATTTTGTTTTTTCATCAAACCCATACGTGTGGGGTATCTATGGATAGGTCTTCAAAAATGATATTGAGGTTTCTAATATCATTTTTTTCTAAACTGAATAGTTTGCGCGAGAGACACTTCCAAAGTGGTAAAATGTGTGTCCCCCCCCCTGTAACTTCTAAAATAAGAGAATGATAAAACTAAAAAAAACATATGATGTACATTACCATATAAACTTCCACCAAAAATTGGTTTGAACGAGATCTAGTGAGTAGTTTTTTTTTAATACGTCATAAATCGTAACGTAACGGAACCCTTCATGGGCGAGTCCGACTCGCACTTGGCCGGTTTTTACAAATATAATTGTAAATAAAACAAGATATAGAAATACATCATTATTTTTGTTTATCTGGTATATTTATATAAAATGTACGTAACATTAACATGTAAGCAACATTTATCGATAATACAGGTCTGCTATTTTTATAAATTCGTCATTCCAACAGTTTCCCTCATCACTACTGTATAGTAGTAGTATATAGTAAACTATATATTCGTTATACATTTATAGCTTGGCGCTGAATGACACATCGCGTTCGGTACCGCTTGGCGCTCAAAAGGTTAAACGCTTTGTTTAGTATTTATATTAAGAATATCAAAAAACGGGCGAAAATTTCGCATTTTTCGAGTGCTACAAAGTTAGCACAGGTCTTTCGTAGCTCCAAACCTGGATATACGCTACTGGTAGTGGTCCTAACAACATATTTTAGCTACGTCGTAGAGGCGTAGCACAGTGTGAGCTACGTGCGTCGTAGAGGCGTAGCACAGTGTGAGCTACGTGCGTCGTAGAGTAGTGGCGCAGTGTGAGCTACGCCGAAGAGTAGTGGCGCAGTGAGAGCTACGTCGTAGAGGCGTAGCACTGTGTGAGCTACGCCGAAGAGTAGTGGCGCAGCGTGAGCTACGTCGTAGAGGCGTAGCACAGTGTGAGCTACGCCGAAGAGTAGTGGCGCAGCGTGAGCTACGTCGTAGAGGCGTAGCACAGTGTGAGCTACGCCGAAGAGTAGTGGCGCAGTGTGAGCTACGTCGTAGAGGCGTAGCACAGTGTGAGCTACGCCGAAGAGTAGTGGCGCAGTGTGAGCTACGTCGTAGAGGCGTAGCACTGTGTGAGCTACGTCGTAGAGGCGTAGCACAGTGTGAGCTACGCCGAAGAATAGTGGCGCTGTGTGAGCTTCGTCGTAGAGGCGTAGCACAGTGTGAGCTACGCCAAAGACTAGTGGCGCAGTGTTAGCTACGTCGTAGAGGCGTAGCACAGTGTGAGCTACGTGCGTCATAGAGGCGTAGCACAGTGTGAGCTACGCCGAAGAGTAGCGGTGCAGTGTGAGCTACGTCGTAGAGGCGTAGCACAGTGTGAGCTACGTGCGTCATAGAGGCGTAGCACAGTGTGAGCTACGCCGAAGAGTAGCGGTGCAGTGTGAGCTACGTCGTAGAGACGTAGCACTGTGTGAGCTACGCCAAAGAGTAGTGGCGCATGTGAGCTACGCCGAAGTGTAGTGGCGTAGCCCAGTGTGAGCTACGCCAAAGAATAGTGGCGCAGTGTGAGCTACGTCGTAGAGGCGTAGCACTGTGTGAGCTACGCCGAAGAGTAGTGGCGCAGTGTGAGCTACGCCGAAGAGTAGTGGCGCAGTGTGAGCTACGTCGTAGAGGCGTAGCACTGTGTGAGCTACGCCGAAGAGTAGTGGCGCAGTGAGAGCTACGTCGTAGAGGCGTAGCACTGTGTGAGCTACGCCGAAGAGTAGTGGCGCAGTGTGAGCTACGCCGAAGAGTAGTGGCGCAGTGTGAGCTACGTCGTAGAGGCGTAGCACTGTGTGAGCTACGCCGAAGAGTAGTGGCGCAGTGAGAGCTACGTCGTAGAGGCGTAGCACAGTGTGAGCTACGCCGAAGAGTAGTGGCGCAGTGTGAGCTACGCCGAAGAGTAGTGGCGCAGTGTGAGCTACGTCGTAGAAGCGTAGCACAGTGTGAGCTACGCCGAAGAGTAGTGGCGCAGTGAGAGCTACGTCGTAGAGGCGTAGCCCAGTGTGAGCTACGCCAAAGAATAGTGGCGCAGTGTGAGCTACGTCGTAGAAGCGTAGCACAGTGTGAGCTACGCCGAAGAGTAGTGGCGCAGTGAGAGCTACGTCGTAGAGGCGTAGCAAAGTGTGAGCTACGTGCGTCATAGAGGCGTAGCACAGTGTGAGCTACGCCGAAGAGTAGCGGTGCAGTGTGAGCTACGTCGTAGAGGCGTAGCACAGTGTGAGCTACGTGCGTCATAGAGGCGTAGCACAGTGTGAGCTACGCCGAAGAGTAGCGGTGCAGTGTGAGCTACGTCGTAGAGACGTAGCACTGTGTGAGCTACGCCAAAGAGTAGTGGCGCATGTGAGCTACGCCGAAGTGTAGTGGCGTAGCCCAGTGTGAGCTACGCCAAAGAATAGTGGCGCAGTGTGAGCTACGTCGTAGAGGCGTAACCCAGTGTGAGCTACGCCGAAGAGTAGTGGCGCAGTGTGAGCTACGCCGAAGAGTAGTGGCGCAGTGTGAGCTACGTCGTAGAGGCGTAGCCCAGTGTGAGCTACGCCGAAGAGTAGTGGCGCAGTGAGAGCTACGTCGTAGAGGCGTAGCACTGTGTGAGCTACGTCGTAGAGGCGTAGCACAGTGTGAGCTACGTGCGTCGTAGAGTCGTAGCACAATGTGAGCTACGCCGAAGAATAGTGGCGCTGTGTGAGCTTCGTCGTAGAGACGTAGCAAAGTGTGAGCTACGCCGAAGAGTAGCGGTGCAGTGTGAGCTACGTCGTAGAGGCGTAGCACAGTGTGAGCTACGTGCGTCGTAGAGTCGTAGCACAATGTGAGCTACGCCGAAGAATAGTGGCGCTGTGTGAGCTTCGTCGTAGAGGCGTAGCACAGTGTGAGCTACGCCGAAGAGTAGCGGTGCAGTGTGAGCTACGTCGTAGAGGCGTATCGCCTCTCGCCTCGCCATATTTGAGGGAAGGATCCTCCTTCCCTCAAATATGGCGAGGGGTAATGGCTAATATTTGCGTTATGCTCGTGAACCTGTGTACGGTGGTACTGTTGCTGCTTGTAGTGACAGGTCGTCTTGCTGACCATGGTTTTATTATCGTTATTAGTGATTAACTGTTTGCTTATTTTATGTCCTAGTTTATCATTTGTGACTTCAAGTTACAGCTTTTTTAAGCGGGCACGCCCTTTATGCCTGGAAGCTTTTATTTAGGTATTAAGTTCTGTTTAATTAGGATTTTATTTATTTTTTGTATTTATTTCTGCTTTAGTATAGTTTTCAATGTTTTTCTTGGTATATTGGCGTGTGTTAGCTGACATATGGCCAATAATGTAATGTTCTGTGTTTCGTAATGTTAATTACTAACTTACTTTCTAACACGGGCTTCAGCTAGAGAATAATAAATAAAACAAACTCATGAAACAGAATCGTCGCTTTATTCAGCAATTTCCGGTTGAAAAAAATAATCAACAAAACTACACGTAAATTGTGAACATGACTATTTTTACAAACATTTTTACAGCGATATTGTATAATTGCGTCGCGTCGGGTTGTGAGCGCTCGCGTGCTCAAGCTCGAATGCTCAATGCTTGCCGTGCTCGCCTGGCCGAGCGCGCTGCACTAAACGATACTTGATAATAATATTTACAACAAATGTACGTCCGCATTGTAAACAAAGCTAAGGGAAACAAGAAAGGTCTCGCGGGCGAGCGATCACAACGGGAACGCCTAAACTAGAATTCAGAAACTTAGGAGGTACATCATCCTATCCACTTTACTAAGCGTATGTTATCGGCCTCAACGACAACATGAGGCCAATGTTTTTTTTTTTTACATTTTTTCCCAAATTTGCAGCCTTTTTGTACAGTATATGATACTTACTAATTATATATGTATAGACATAGTTAAACCGTTACTTTTTTTTTGTTGCGAACCCTTTTTCCTAACAGCTCATTGTTCCAATGAACTGCCATGAAAAACGAGCTCACTAAATTTTTTTATAATGGTTGAGACAACAGGACACTTGCGTAACACGACTCGATATAATTTTCGCATAGCTAGATTAAACCCCAATGTTTTTAGTTTACATTAAAATACACGATATTTTTAACATTTTTTTTTGCTTTTTTTCTGCAAAAGTTCTAACAAGAAGTGAGTTGAACGGACAAAATGTATTTTTTATTATATATTTGTATCCCGAAAAAGAAACTACATTAACACTGAGAATGCAAATCTGTTGACAATTGTTGCGTTTCGTGGTCGCACCATTTCTGTTATTTAAATGTATCATAGTAGCACAACATACGATCGCTTCTGGCAGCACTGGCCAGCGACCACGAAGCACAACTTACAATGTTGCCACATTAAAAATGAACAAAAAGTATTATTTGTTTTATTTCTATCTACCTACATTGTGTCTCTACACGTTTATTTCTAATAATTTGAATGGACACACTCCCTAATATTCTACAATTATCATACCGATTACGTTTACAGATATAATAAATCGTGTTTCTGTATTTTCTTGTTTAATATCACTTTAAATCAGTTATTTTGTGAAATTAAATTAACACATTTAAAATAGCATAATGACGTTGCTCTAAGTATTCCCTGTAGGGTTAGGCAGAGGTGTAGGTACCTTAGTACACCCACACTTCGGCAGTTAAATGATCAGAACGGAAGAGGGAAGCCGTATTCACATCATAACTTGTCCAACCGAGCGCCACGCGACATACACTGATCAACCAACATGCGCGAGCGCAATACAAAATGTGAAAATAACAATAATGTAATACTGGCCGACCGAGTTAATTAGACAACTGGCAATCGTGACAAAACATCACGATTTTTTTATTATATTTAAGTTTAATATTAATGCTTATTTATACACATAAACCTACCGGATTTCGTACACGCTATTTTCAACTCTATTGCTGTTGTAATTTAGTTCATTATAAATTTACCAAAATCGAGCATTTTGCTGCTCAGTGTGCACTAAACCTTACACTTTGTAATATTCTGTGTCGTACTGGAAAAGAATATTACAAAAATATTCTTTTCCAGTACGACACGTCTTTGTAGGTAGTTGTACAGTCAACCACACTTACAGGTTGACACTGGAGGGGATTTTTGTAGTTGCAATAAGTATTCGTTGTTTGACTCATAGTTGGGGAAGGCTAGGCAGATGGAGTTTCTTGCCGGCTCTTCTCCACAGGAAACGACCAATTGGAACCGTGCAACTAGCTTCTGACGTTTCATAAGTGCGCATGTTGGTTTATGTGAAATAAAATATTTGGATATTTTTATTTTAGATGCATGCATACATATTGTTGAGGCTAACTGTATAACACCTTTCTATGTTCTATCAATTGATTCCTCCCAGTTCTCTAATTCTCTCAGCGGGCTTATTTGGCACCACAATTGAGTACGATCTCGTTGCACTGTTGAAATAAAGTTGAAAATAAATAAACTGCCGTCAGCCCGAGAGCGCATCAAGGCGGGAAAGGGTGTGTATTAGAGTAAGGTTATTTATTTTCGACTTTATTTTAAGGATAGCAATGTTCATAATTGCTTGCCAGGTGTACAGCGACACAGAAAGTCAGTCGTTATTAAAAACACGTTTACAAAAAAAGCGTAGTAAAGTGAAGTGTAGTTCCTATCCGCAAACAATTTCCATTTTGATGTAAAAATACTACACGCACTCAGTTGGTCAGTTCCACCGTAACCTAACCCGTTTGGTCGGGATGACCTTAGCTTAGTTACTGCAACCAACTTTAACGACACATACCCCCTTATTACAAACAAGGTTTTTCTTTCGATCAGGTTATACCACTGAACCAGTTATTGAATTAAGAACCCAACTGTTATAGAAATGGAGTTCTATATACAAAAATGACAGCTTAGTTCGGTGCTAAGTTGTCATTTTAGTATTAAGAACTTTGCCTAAATCGAAATAAAGTTCGAAATACAAGCACTGGTTCAATCGTTTAGGCTAGAACTAAAGTTAGGTTTCGTTTTGTAATAAGACGGTTATAGTTTTAAAAAATACCAGAAATTTTAGGCGTGGTCTCATACTAAAAGTTATTCGTAACAATGAGTTCAACGACCCCTTTTCGAGTTTTTAGTTATTCAAATGACACCACCTTGTATCGTCTCAATTGGCGCCCATGGTGGGACACATCCACACAGCGACTCTCAAACTAATTTTACTTACTATGCCTTCTAAGGAAAGCTGTTATTAAGCCGCGACGATTAACTATAAAGTAGTTTTTTTTTATAGCAACACTACCGCCAGCATCTCGAGTATTGCCATAAACACGCACCATTTTGTCGGTAGTGCTGCCAGACATTTATATCGATGCACAATATTTTTTCAGTTAAAATCCACGTTTATTTGGTATCGGCGTCTCGTAATGGTTGAACACAAAATGGAATATATGCACAGGTTGAGTATTCAGTACATTTGTATATAACGTGGTGGCATCGAGAGTCGTGAAGTACCGGGGACTGAATATCATTATATACAATGTCTAACAATAAATTAATGGTACAAACACAAAATAATACTAACTCTACGGGATCTGTCCACAAGTACGGACCGCCTGACTACTCACCGCGCGCCGACAAGCGTCCGCTCAACTGGTCCGGCCAGTGAACCAAATTATTAAGTAAATATTTTCATTATTTATAATACACATAATCCTATATGATACACAGTAATGCGGTTATTATTTTACACATTTTTTAAACATTTTTATTTCATTTTTTTATGCTCATACACATTTAAAATATACACTCGCTCTCTATTCAATAACACATTAAAACGAACAAAACAAATGTTTCTTTTGCTAAAAAAAAACTAGCGAGGGCACGCCAGCCGCGAACAAAATAATATCGACCCTTGCTAAAGTTTTCCACGTATTAACTATTTCACAGCCTTAAATAAGTGTCGGGGCTCGGGCGCGGGCGCGCGGTTGCGTCACGTGACGTGCATGGGCAGCGTGTCGCCGCCGCACCGTCGCTCGTCCGGGGCCGCCGACGACGTGGACGCGCTGGGCGCGGGCGCGCGGCGGCGTCACGTGACGTGCATGGGCAGCGTGTCGCCGCCGCGCCGCCGCTCGTCCGGGGCCGCCGCGCCCGACGTGGACGCGCCGGGCGCGGGCGGCGCGGCCGGCCGCTTCAGCGCGGCGGGCGCGGCGAAGGCCACGGCAGCCACCTGCGGGCAGACGTGGGGTTTAACTACTTGACCGTCGTGGAAGCTTTACATTGAAATAGCACATCCGTTTCTGTCGATTTATTACCCAATTTTCTGATGTTCGCTTGTCATTTTAGTTCAGTAAAATGTGGCCAGTTATCTTCGGTAAATTGGCGTTTAGTTTCCCGTCGAACATCTTGTCCGCAACGGTTCACGAGGATTGCCAAAATTGTCATGTTTTAAATACGCTTACATTTACAGTTATATTTTATTACAAATAAGCAGTTTTACGGTAGGTAGGGGGGGTACGGTTTTTGCAGAAAAAGCTGTAGGTAAGCACCCTACCCTACTTTATAAAAGTAATTATACTTCGTATCTGCAGCGTACATGCAGCAGCACGCGAGTTGATGCTGTCCTAATCACACTTTTAAAGCTATTTAAATGCTCGTATAATTTATTTTTGAATGAATAAATAAATATTAGAAAAAGTTAGTGTATTGACTACTTTCTCCCACTGGAGTGCAGCCCGCCATCGCCGTCGGAATCCTTGACACATTACGTGTTGATCGACTCACACGTAAATTTTTGCTCGTCCGGAAATGACATTTATTGCGTTACACCATGGGAAAAGGAAAGCGATCTGATAAGAACGACAGTGACAGTGTCGAAAAACTACTTAAAAAAGGGATGCCTTCGTTGTTATAAGCGTCATAAAATGAATGAATTCATTGTAATATCCCGACGTTTATCCTGTATGGATATTATGACCGTTATACATGTAGGTACATACGACACCAACTTAATTATCCCGACGATAAGCGTGTGTGGATAAACTACCTACTGACGGCTAATACCTATAATTATATTTTACTCCTTTACAGAGGAGATCCTAACTACTGAGGTGACATTAGAAGGCGAAGGAACGGCTGACGAAAATCCTGATGAACTAGACCCGGATATTTTGCAACTATTAGGTTCAGACCCCACACTAAAAAAATTGTTTGGAGATAATTTACACAAGGATTTGGCAACACGATAGAAACACATCTTAATTAACGGTCTTACTAAAGAGGAAAAAGTTGACCTCCAAAAACAGTATCTACCTGCTGAAAATTGTATGTACATGAAATCACCTATGCTAAATCGTGAGTTAAAATCGGCACTGTCTGATATCAACATTAAAAAAGATTCATACAGTGACTAGAAATTTTTATTAATGATGTTAAAAGTAAAATTTACCCAAGTAAAAAATGCCTTTTCCTGGGTTTTATATTTGACTCAATGAACATGTCTCTAAAATTACCCATTGAAAAGAAAAAGCGCAAGTTGTCAAACAAATGCGCAATTAGAGAATTTGCTAGATTTATAGGTCTGTTAACTTCAGCATGTCCCGCCGTTAAATACGGCTGGTTATACACAAAGCTTCTATAAAGAGAAAAAATTCTAGCACTAAATTATTCTAACAATTACAATAAACCCATGATATTACGAGATTGCATAAAACATGATTTAATTTGGTGAAAAGAACACTCTTCATTTTGTTCCTTTCAAACAAATGATTATACGCTTGTAATATTCAGCGACGCTTCAACCACTGGTTGGGGTAAAGTTTGCAATAATCAAACCGCTCACGGACATTGGAATCATTCTCAATTATCATTACACATAAAACACTCACTCTTGAATTACTTGCAGCTTTTTATGGTCTAAAAATCTGCATCACACCTTAAATAATGCAATATCTTACTCAGAATACAAAATACTACAGCATTCACACATTTAAATAACATTGCGCGTGATATATGGCAATGGTGTGAAAATCGCAGTATACATGTTTTTGCATTTAATGGATATAAGATGCAAAAACATGTATACTGCGATTTTCACACGAGATTTAAAGTCTGCTATTAAATTATCTTTGGATTGGATATCCAAAGATAATTTGAATCTCGTCAGGCATATAAACACGGAATGGGAACTAGTGCAAGTAGTCAGAATCATAAATGTTACAGATATGCTTCGTGGAAATTAGATCCAAACTCCGAAATTATCGATGCATTCACATTTAACTGGAAACATATTCAATTTTATGCTTTTCCTCCCTTTAATCTCATCTCATCTGAAAAGTCCTACATAAGATTAAAAATGACAAAGCAGAAGGAATTGTAGTGGTACCATATTGGCCAACCCAACCGAGGTACCCAGTCTGGTTAAAATTACTTATTTCGAAAGTATTGTACTTTAAGCCTGACAAAAAATGACTATTTTCGCTTTTCAGGGAGAAGCATCCCCTCCACGCGGATCTCACCCTGATGGCAGGGAAATTATCCGGCAGTCGTTACTAAGGCGCGGAATACCCAACTCATCTCTCGATATAATGATGTCCTTCTTCTCCCTAAACACGCTGATGAACCAATATAATACTTCACTAAAATCATGGTGGCTATATTGTAATGATAAAGGATTAGATTAGGATTCCAATCTTATTCAATAGGGCTCAATAGGGATTATTTAAAAAAAAAAAAATACTTAGTCCGTCAGTTAGATTATCCAAAAATAATGGACACGTATTTTTTCATTTGTCAATCAGACAAAAAATTAAAAAGATAAAACGCGTCAAAATTTAAGAGTGGGGGTCGTGACGTCACTTGCTTGCAAGTGTCGCTAGCTAGTGACGTCATGGTCACGCGGAACTTTAACGGGCGATATCTTCATCATTTTTTATATAATTGACAAAAGAAAAAATACGGGTTCAATATTTTTTGATAATCTAACTGACGGACTACTTAGATTTTTTTAGGAAAATAGCCTATTAATAGAATTTCTAACTTACAAATTTAATTCAGGTGCTAGTTACAGCACACTTAATAGTTATCGTTCAGCGTTATCAATACTGTCGGTCAGGAAGTGACTTGTAACGATTGTATAAATGGTTCCTTAAAGGGGTTTATCGTATAAAACCACCCGCACCAAAATACCACACCACCTGGAACCCCAATCGTGTGTTAAATTACTTAACAAATTCTTCAATCAAGTATTAGAAATGTACACTCACTCAACGCATTCAAAATTCAGCTCGGCCAATATTTAACATCAAGAAAAACACCCTCGCAGAAATGAATGCGTTGGGTAGGTCGTGTTTGTGAAACTGTACATAGAGGTGAAGTCGGACCTATTTATATTGTTAACATTAATTTATTGTTCTCAAGTAAGTGACATTTGTTATGTTTTATTGAGAATAAAGTTTCTTTAAACCTAACAAATTATTTTTCAAATGATTTAATTACATTATAAGATTTATCGTTAAAAACTGTAACTCTTTTAGCATTAACATCTGCACAGAAAATGCAGTCCTTAAATCTAATAAAAATAAATAATATTACTTATAATCAGTGATAGGAATAGGTAGTGCCTATTTGCCTAAACTTCGAAGAACAGAGACAAGAAACGGAGACTTCCTTAGGACTAAATTTTTTCCGGGACATCTGTCCCGCAATTCGGGACAACACTTATAAATACATTCAAAAAATATGTTATTTGGAATAAGTAATTCAAATATATTTACCTAAAGTTTGCGACTAGACACACAATTTATAATTTATAACTCCATAATAATAACTAATCCTCTATGGGCTCTAAAGGAAAAATATAACACATAGAATATTGTTGCAAGTTACAACAATATTCTATGTGTTTTATTCGGGACAAGTGTCCCGGAAAAAATTTAGTCCTAAGGAAGTCTCCGTTTCTTGTCTCTGTTCTTCGAAGTTTAGGCAAATAGGCACTACCTATTCCTATCACTGCTTATAATTCAGAAAAAATTCTAATAAAAATTTAAGATTTAATAAAAACTGCAAGGTCAGGCGCTTACCAGCCATTGATTATATTACCTTATATTATAGAAAACCCTACGGTTTGCCCAGCTTTAACCCTCAAATATAGATAAAACTGCTTGCTTACGTTGTCAAGAAGATTCTCTATTTATAAGTTATCAAAAACCACATAAAAAGTGCTTTCTCAAACTTTGTTTCACTGGGTAAAACAAATTTTAGAAAAGAGTGGCATAGATGTAAATCTGTATGGTGCGCACATTACAAGGCACACGTCCACGTCTGCTGCTTGCAGAGCAGGTGTCAATCTGGAAGCTATTCGAAAGGCCACAGGCTGGACTGAATCATCCCATGTATTCCAAAAATAGTGTGTTGCCGAGCGATCGACTGTGGCCGGACTGCGTCGCAACACACCCAAAAATATAAGAAAACTTGAGAGATGTCAAGGGACACCCGGATGGAACGAAGTTGTTATTATTTTTAATTATTTATTATGTAACCTGTATTATTTATTAAAAACCTGTATACACTCAACAAAAATAATCATCGCGACAGCACACTGTTCAATGCGAAATAGAAAGACGAAACGAAAATAACTGGCTTGCTTTCTATAAGAGAGACAGAGAGAGAGAGAAGAGAAACACGCGCACGCCGCACGGCTTACAGCTATAGCGAAAAGTGTCGTTCCAACTTTTGGTCTTAATTTTTTCCGTCTAGCCCCCTTTCGCAACGCGCGATAAGGAACTTCGTTCCAGTAATCAAAGGAATAAGAATCTATATCTATTAATAATAATAATCTATCTATCTGTAACGAAACTGAATTAATAGATGCACTCTTTAGATGATTATTTTTATTGTAGTATGTTAGATGTTTAATGATTATTATACAGACATATGTATAAGTCTTCGTTATGTTACAGTGACTAAAAATGAATCTAGAAATAGTACTTATTTATTATCTCTTCTTCGATCGCTTCAATGTTTATTTACTTTAATTTTTTATCGATGCTCTAAACATCTGCATTTAAACGGTAATCATCTTCGGTAGAGATACGAATTATAATTAAAAATCAAACGAACTTACCTTGTGAAGTTTGATATCTAATTATACGAGTGTCTTGACCGAAGATGATTACACACCCTCACCCCTTAATAGTCCAAAAAAAAAATTGATTTAAAAAATAAGTCAAGGATTCCGACGGCGATGGCGGGTTGCACTCCAGTGGGAGAAATTAGTCAATACACTAACTTTTTCTTATATTTATTTATTTATTTAAAAATAAATTATATAAGCATTAAAATAGCTTTAAAAGTGCGATTACGACAGCAGCAATGCGAAGGAGGGATCGCGCGTTTCGGAAATTTAAAAAAGATCGATCGGAGGACGATTACACCTTCTTTAAGACTACTAGAAATTAAATTTCCTAGAATCCGGTTTCAGGCCCGGGCACAACACCGTTTCAGCTGTCCTTGCCGTGTGGTTCTTTCCTCAAAAGACCATCTCAGACATCGACCTACATGGTCTTCATATGATCTGACCAAGATTATGTCTGGACTTTAAAAGAGACTGTGACCTCTGAGTTTGTTTCGGCCTTTCTTCTCAGACTAGTCAGATAGGAAACGCCGACCTCATCTAGTTTTAAAATATGATTGACGTGTAAAAGTGTTTGTACAAACCTACTTACAAAATAAAATTATTTATCATTTATTTATTCTCCAACGCGTTTAATATAGTCAGTCACGAAGTGGTATGTGCAGTATAGTTTCTCGGGAGGTATCGGAATGATTTTCCTCTTATCTCTGAGTGCATCAGCAGTATATTCGCGTGCTGGCAACTCTTCATCGAGTTCTGGCGTCCCTCAAGGTGGTATATTATCTCCTCCTTTGTTCTCCATTTTTATTAATCGCATTACCACCGAGTTTCGGACTGCATATCATCATTATGCTGACGATTTGCAGCATTTACTGCCAAGCAAATGTGGAAAACATATCCGATGCGATTAAAGAGCTAAATCGGGATTTAGATGTCGTTAAAAACTGATCTCATCGATTTGGGGTCAGACTGTGATAGTAGGGAGTTGCAATATGAAGAAGCTGAATGTCTAACTTACACATGTAATCTTCGACAACTCAGCCATCCGATTTAGCTCTGATGTTTATTTATTTAATTATTTAAATAACATGGGAGACTTACAGCTAAAACAAACAGAACAAGGACGGTACATTAGTCTGAAAGCCAATTACAAGTCTCCACTTATAAAATACAGAGAAGAAAAAGTAAATTCCAAGGACATTCACACCAACTACTATATACTACAGTATAATAATGTTAAGGATCTTAGTCAGCATATCGACGCTCTGCATAGCTCAAAGGGAAATTTTTAGCTTGACATGATTCGTTCTAGATTTACAGTCTTTAAAAACTTTATGGCCATTGCCACCTTTCTTTTTTCTTTTTTAGGGACTGAAAATTTAGAATGAATCTTGTCGAGCAAAAATAGTAATTTTGGGTATAGGATCGAGGGATAGTATTTTTATCTATCCCTTGCCGAACCCCTTAGAGAGAGGCCTTCTTTAGACGTAGATTCACGGGCCATCCTGTATTATGACCCGAATTTCAGAATCCCAACAATCTTAACTGGATAGAAAGAACTAGTTATATAACATTTTACACCAAAAACTAATTCCTCTTGAAAGAGCTCCGAGAGCAATTTTGAAGGCAGCAAACTTCCATGCCTTCTTTTTTCGCACAGATCTGCTATATAAATCCTGCAATGTACTAACTGTTCGCCAGCTTTTCATTATGCACTTAGTATTAAAACAGCACACTTGCTTGCCTAAAATGCCGACAACACTAACAAGAGACGGAATGATCTAGTATACATGTCTAATGCAGCCTCAAAACATGTCTTTGTAGAAAGATTTTTTACATTCTTAGGTCCATTCCTGTACAATAGATTAAATAGAAAACTAAGTATCTATAAACTAAATTACTATAGCTGTAAACAAATTATATTTTATTATTTACTAACCATCGATTATGCACAGACAGAAGATCTACTTATTGTCTGCAAATAAAACTACTAATATGCTATTTTACTTTTATTTACCTAAGTTTTTAAATTTAGTTTTTACGTTATATTTATTGTTAATTTATTTCTTTAAGTATTTAAGCACTTTCTAGCCTGAAGCTCAGGTTCAACCTAGTTCAGGCAAATTAGCAACTGTGCGCTATTTTTTAAATTGATAAGGTATTAAATGTAAATGTATTCCCTTTTTATAAATAAACGATTATTATTATTATAAAATGAAAGACATGATGCTGCCAAATTATTTATTACAGTTAGAGGTGTGGCTAAGCCTGCCTCACGAGCGATCATCGTAAGCTGGATAATAACCCTGTCCAAGGAAGCTGGTATCATGGGAACTCCAGGAAGTACACTACCTGCAGTAGGCTCTAAAAGCTGGCTAGAAAATCATCCTCTGGAAGAAATCGTATCCCGAGAAAATTATCAATGGGCTAATTCAGTCAAAAATGTCTCTAAAAGAGAAGTTATAAGTGTTGAATCAAAGTCAAACGTACACAGTTGTTAAATCCGATAACTTAGCTATCCTGAATACCTATTCATTTAAATTATAAGTGATTATTTACACTTCGTTATTGTTATTTTTTCTGGTTACTAACAGATTAACCCCTTTACCCATAAACGTTGCTAAAACTAGTGATTAGCGACTGTTTCACCATACATTTTTGACGTTTTTAAGTACTACAAAACAAGGTAAGAAATCTATGGAAATGGACAATGCTGTTTCAATATAAAGCTTCTATAATATTAGCTAAGTTAAATTAAACGATTAGGGCAGATTTCACCAATGAAACTGAACGCGCTCAGCACATCAAGAGCTGTCAGTGTCATCATTGTTATGGAATATACGTAGACACTGGCAGGTCTCTGTGCTAGTGCTGATTACGCAAGCTGTTGGCGATGGCGGGTGCGTAGTGCGTACCTGCGGGCGGTGCGCCTTGTGCAGCAGGTTGGCGACGAGCGCGCGCGGCTTGAGCTGCAGCGGGTGGCGCACGGTGAGCTGGCGCGGGTCGAGGCTGAGGCTCACGCGCCGCTTGTCGTCGGCGCGCGGGCCCGGCTGGCGCAGCACGTTCACGAGGTGCGGGCCCTTGCCCAGCGCGCCGCCCTTGATCTCGAACAGCTGCGCCACGGCGCCCGGCGCGGCCTGGGAAGTTCTCTTTCATTATCGTACTGTACATTTAGCATACAATAGTAAGATTCCATATACAGGTTTATTAGTGTTTCAATCCTACTAATATTATAAATGCGAAATTTTGTTTGGATGAATGTTTGTTACTCTTTCACGCAAAAACTACTGAACAGATTTGGATGAAATTTGGTATACAGATAGTTTATAACCAGAATTAAGACATGGGACTTTTTATACCGATTTTGCCACGGGATCAAAACCTATGCAGGTAAAACCGCGGGGCGCAGCTTGTATAAAATAAAACTAAAGTATTTTTATTACAGGTGCAAAGAATGATGATCCTGTGTTTCAGGCTTAAATTATATTAATTTCTGTAAATTGGTTCAAATAACACTTTTACACGTCCAAAAGATTACTCTCTGAGAAGAAAATCGAAACAAACTCAGAGGGCACGTCTCTTTTTAAATTTATTTATATTTTCCTATGACGACTTCAGCTACGGCGACTGTTTCTGTTTCTAACGACTAGGTGATGAGCACGTGCTCTGGGTGTGGCTAACGTATCCTACCTTGGCAGTGAAGGTACGAGCACAGTGCGGACACGTCAGAACACCATTATGATAATGGTATTGTATGTCGGAGCGTGGCTTACTGTTGCGATGGTCTCGCCTGCTGCACGTGCTGGTGTACTATAGCTACCTTGAGCAGCGCCGGCTTGTTGTCGAGCGCGGCCAGCGACACGACGGCGGGCAGGCCGGCCAGCGCGCGGTTCTGCGCCAGCAGCGCGGTGCGCTGGCTCTGCGTGAGCGGGTGCGCGTGCAGCACCTTGAGCTTGCTGGGCGGCACGTGCTGCAGCTGCTGCTGCTGCACGACGAGCGGCGCGGGCGCGTGCAGCACGTGCTTGTGCGCCAGCGACACCAGCGGCGCCGACACGCGCCGCGGCCCGTGCGCGCTGGCGCAACTCACCGTGCCTGCGGAATAATATTACATATTATTATGGAAGGAATATTTAACTGGTCCTCTTAAAACTTAAGCAAGCAACTTAAGCATTAAACACTTGACCGTTATTTGAAACATAGTAGTTTGGAGAATAGCACATCTGTTTTCCCCTTTATCTTCCCTCCTTGTCTACCCTAGTATTCCCTTCTCTGTCTCTCAATTCGTCACCACCCGGCAGCGAGGTGGGGTGTTGGGTCCACACTTCGCATATGGTCATTGGCGTCATATTTTCCGCACTCAAGTTAACCTTTGTGACGGCGCTGGCCAGATTTTTTAAAACAGTGTTGATATAGAGGGTAGTATTGATGACAATATTAGCAGCGAGTTATACAATGAGGAACCCGTAAGAAATTTACGCGAATCCGACCCGATATGTAACGATTCTACTCAACCAATTGTTTTTGATATCGAAACTAAACTTAAAGAACCCTCTGTTCCGAAAACTTCCCATAATCTTTTAGAAATATTAAATAGTATCAAACATTTCAATAATAAGGAATGGTCCGAAGTTCGTTAGAACGAAGTCCAAAAGTTATACAATCATAGCCCGGGGTTTGTAGATCTAGAGGTTAATGATGAGCTTAAAGCCTATGACTTGTTAAAACATTTATCGTATTCAGATCGGATCGTATCGTACGCAGCATTAACTTTTTGTGTACTTAAACATCGCGAAGCATTAGAATCTGCTCTAAAAAAATTATTGCAATGGGTGCAATCTTCCGATTAAAATTTTGAGGTTATTAATGAAAAAGTTAACCAGTTCTTTCTCAAAGGTGATTTGATCAAAGTGTCATCAGATCTGCTCCAATTAATTTGCGGCCATAGGGCCGAAGTGATTCAAATGAGGCGCGACGGTTTAATAAACAGTGTCCGTGATCCAATTCATAAAGCTTCTTTGCGTAAAATTCCTCCTTCAGGTGATCACGTTTTTAACTCTGAATCGCTGACATCATTTCTCGAGAAAGCAGGAGGTGTCCGAAAAATATTGTTTCCTGTGATTAAGCAAGGCACTGCTACTTCCGCTTCGCAAGCGAGTACTAATAGCAACAGGCCCGCACGCCTCCCCTCGCAGGGGCAGGCTATTCGTAACGTACCCCCGCAGGGTACTTCACATGGATGTTGTGCTCCATTGCATATTCCCCATGCTTATCTCTCATGAGTAAGAGTGTATTCTGCATGGCCCCGAAATTATACAACAAGCTACCAAAGGCATACAAAGATTTAAATATAAATAGTTTTAATAAAAGCATTAAAAAACTTTAAATAAATAAATGCTATTATAAAGTTGCCGACTATTTAAATGATAAATTACTTTAGACATACATGCTAATGTAATTAATTATTATTTTGGATTATGATTTTGAACATTCTGACATTATTAACTCTTGACATTATTTTAAAGCTTATTGACATTTTACTTTTTAATATATTTGCTATTGGACATTAACGAATTATCTGTATTTTAACAACTCTATTTAACTATCAATTGTATCGCTTGTTATGAATTTGTCAATTTATATTGTCTACTTCCTTTTACTACGAATAATTTATTTCGATTGTATTTGTACGCCTTTCTAGGCAAAACATGTTGAGACTTCTTTTTTCTCTTTTTCCATCTCATTGTAAAACCTACACGTGTTTTTTGACAAATAAATGTTATCTTATCTTATCAGCCCTCGCAGGGCTGTTCTCATATCCGTCCCTCGCAGGGTCGTAGAACGCACGGCGATGAGTCGCGCTCAACATTCGCTGGCAATACGGGAAGTTCCTTTCGCTCAAGAGGAGGGCGTTCAAAAACTAGAGGGAGAGGTTATGACAGAAATGCACGCAAACGTGCCGGGTCTCCTTCGGAATACAATACCTTCCCTAAAAAACGTAAGTATTGACAATCAGCGATTCAGGGCCGGTCGGCTACTTTTATTTCGCAACCAGTGGTAGTAGGTACTTCCACTGGCGCCCCAAATTATCTTTTAAAGTTAATAAATGGGCATCGCATACCCTTTGCCGAGAGACCCCCTCTCGTCATGCCGAACTTATACCAAAACAGGCTCTGCACAAGGGTTACGCAAGAAATGACTGTTATAATTCGTCAGATGCTGCACCAAGTCACATTAGAAGTAATGAGGCCATCCCCAAGTTTTATTTCATCAATGTTCCTAGTACCCAAGAGCGACGGATCTTCAATCTGTCGGCTCTAAACGACTATGTCATAACCCAACGTTTCAGTCTAATAAACGTTCAACGCGTCCCGGATTTCCTTCAACACAACGACTGGTTGTGCAAAATAGATTTGTCTCAAGCATACTTCCATCTGCCAAATGCTCGGTCTCTTGGTAAATCGGTCTGTCATCACCTCAAAAAGTTCAACAAATGACTCTAGAGGTTTGGAAATGTGGGGGTGGTCGCATAGCTTAACTGACTGGAATGATGCCCAATTGAACTTATTATTATTATCTTGGCGTTCATCTACACGTAAAACGTACCAAGTGGCCTGGAACAAATGGTTATCTTGGTGCAAGTTATACAAACTTGACGCTTTTAGGCCTACCGGTTCAATTTTAGCTAAATTCCTAGCAGATCTATTTTTGGAAGAAAAACTTTCTTATAGCACAATTTTATTACATAAGTCAGTGGTTTCCACTCTATGTGATACTGAAGTCTCTGGTGTATTAAGCTCTCACGTCTTAGTTAAGCACGTACTGAAATCTATTTCTCCGAAAAAGCCTGCGCAACATAAAACAATGATATGGGACACAGATACCCTAACTACCTTTTTGGCTACTTATTCTGTTGTTGAAAATAACATGTTTTCAATTTCCCGACATACGGCTATTTTACTTTTGTTATGTTCAGGCAGACGTGTCCATGATCTTACCCTGCTAGCAGCGGACAAACAACATTATAAAGAATAATAATAATTTATTAGACATGAAAAAAGGTACACAGATACAGGGTGACACTTAATTTCAGCGAGAATGCGATGGTTACGTCATAATGTGGCCCCTATTCGGTTCTAAAACCAATAATTGTGATTTGGGTGGTGACGAATTGAGAGACGTAGAAGGGAATACTAGGGTAGACAAGGAGGGAAGATAAAGCGGAAAACAGATGTGCTACTCTCCAAACTACTATGCTTCATATAAGGTAAGTATTTAATAAGCGTTTTATTTCAGGTAAAACGCTGCTAATATCAGCCATGTGCTGAGACACAGGCCTCTTCTCTGTGAGAGGGATAAATGATAAATGAGAATCCTTATAAAAAAAAATTATAAAAAGAATTTGTTAAAAAGAATTTGTTTTATTTTTTATTTTTAACTCTGTTTAGTTTAGTTTTATGATCCTGTACGAGTCGCAATAAATACTTTTTCTTTCTTTTCTTTCTTTCTAATCCAGACCCCGAGATAATCCTTATACTAAATTCTAGTAGAACAACATACCTGTCCCATCTCTCTGTTGCACGGGCACGGCGACCACGGGTGGGAACGGTCCGTTCTGAACCAGCACACCCGACTGAGTCGACAGCAGGTGATTCTGAAGGCGTACCTGCAACAATACATTACAAACTTTGTAAACACACACAACTTCATAACATGGCTATATTCTGTGAAAAAGAAGACAGAGGTGAAGTCTGCTTTACATTTCTGCCACAAAAAAAAAACTTATAGACAATATTTTTTTTGAGGGCAAATTTTACCAGTCTTCCAGAAATATTTTAACCGTGGAATAAAATTGACATTGTCTGACATTCTTTATATGGAAAAACTGTCAAAAATTTCATTTTTATTCTCAGAGTAAAACCTAAAAAGTATAAAAGTTTGGTGGAATTCACGCTAAATGAGTTCTGATTTGACAGCGAGTATATTCCTTACCCAAAATGTTTGTTTTTTTGGCCACATGTAGGAAAAGGCTCTTTGCAACTCAATCTAATGGGGATATAATCATGAAATGTCGCTGAATGTGTTTTCCCTGTAGTAGGCAGAAGTATAGCATGATACACTGACATTTCTATAACTTGTTTGTGACTATCCGAGTCTGCTAGTACGCTCATAATTTGCTCGTCCACACTGCCTCCTAAAATACAGGATCTTCCTAGTTTAGGAGTCAGGGCTCAAATTCTGTATTGACTGTACTTTCCCCATCTCTTGTGCACTATTCCTATTTGTTAATTTCTCTGTCCCCTAGTGACCTATGTGTATAATAGGTGTCAAACTTGTATTGTGCTTATAAATACTTATTATTATGTCCTTTATTTCACTTAAATACTTACAAATTACACTTTTAAATATTTTTATTATTATTTCACCAGTTTTTTTTTTTTTTTAAAGGAAGCCAGCCTCTTTAAATATTAAGATCTGTCACAAATCTAGACTGTTACCGAGAATTCCCTCCGGCAATCAAACCCAAGACCACACGCTCGCAATCGCGTTTAAAACCACCAGGCAGTCAGTAAAAATGAAACAAAACATACCTTCAAACTATCAGACACAGCAACAGTCACGATCTGCGGCTGCGACGTCTGCACTTGCGTATCTGCCGGAACTGACGTCACTATAGCGACGTCACTCGTCCTCCTGTGCCCCGCCGAAGTAATAATATGCTTCTTCAACGGCGAGTGTTTCGTCTGGACAGTCTTCAGTTGAACCCCGTGAGCTAGTTGGACCTCTTCGATAGTATCCTCTTTTCGTTTCTTCTCTATCTTGATGGTTGGTACCTCGTTGACTTCTTCTACTATTATGTTGGTACTGGGCACGGGTGTGGTGTCGGTGACCTTCTCTTCCTTCACTTTGGGCGTTAGTATCTTGATCGGCGGCGGCGGTGGTTCGATCTTGATCATCTCTACGTATATCGGGTCTTTATCCGCGTTCGTTATGTTTACGACGGTCGAACCGAACGCGTCCGCCTGGAAATTGAAATGTGTGTTTAAATATGGCTTTTTTCTTACTTGTTTTACAATTTACGGAAAAGTCAGTATTACAATGTATTTATTGTATTATGTAAATGGTACACCACAGACTAACTACAGTATTTGTCTCTCCTTCCCCTTTTAAATCCATCCAAAGGTTGTCTTAAAAATACCGTTTTTAGCAATAAGCCTATCGTGTCACTTTGTAAAATTTCCATATTTTTTTTGTCTGTAATTTACATGGTGTGCGTATAATAAAGATTAACCTATTCTAACTTACATGACAGATCCTTTCATACATTTCTCTGGTAGATGGTGCATCAGATAAGACTGACGCTTTATCGTATAGTAAATCGTAAATAAAAGTCATCGAATGAATAAATCATAGAAAAAGACAAAAATGGCTCAATTTAGCGTATCTTACGCCTCCGAGGCGTAGGCTAAGGATGACATCAAACGAATCTAAATTTATGAAATGTGAGTCGCGTAACTTACGCTGCATTCCTATACAAAAGTCCGATTTGTACCACACGACGGCGCAAAATGAGTTGTCAATTTGCGGAATTGAATTAGAACTTAATTACGCGAGTGATTATGTGCGGTAGGAATGCCGCTCGTGTGGCCTGTTTTCATATCGACTAGTGGCTAGGTCACCAGAATAACGAGTAATAACCGCGCAAGGTGCAGCGAGGCAGCCCAGGGAGCGCGCGCGCGCAGCCCGGCAGCACGCCGCACGTTTTATTTAAATTTACGTTATCAACGTACATTTTCTTGTCTACATTTTAAACCGACCTTTTCCGTTGTCATTTCATTTGTAGCGGTATCTAGATCGCCACATGCGAACTACGCGTCATGCTGACGTCACGCAAAATCCTGCATCCCGCAAGCAGAGATTACCGCGCAACTAGCATATATACAACAGCCCGACATGATTCATCGGGCAGTCGCCCGCCTGTTCGGAGGATTCTCCCTTTTCTATGGAGGATGAGTGAACTTTACACCCTGTTCCTCAGACCTCTTCGCATTTCTTTTACTTCATTATACATACATGTTATACAGTCCACTATCTCTTTCATTTTGCTCGACCGCGACCTACCGTCACGATCGACGACATATAAACCAGTATGCTCACCTTTCTCTTCCTCGGGCCAGAGTCGGCACGCCCGTCCGAACTCTGGCCGTGCAATAAAAAAGAATCCTTAGCGTCCACATTGTTGACGAGCTCGTCCAGTATGTCGTCGGTGATCGCGATCTTTTTGTCGTCTTCGTCCGCTAGAGCCTTGAGGTCCGTCTCCGAGAGTATGCTTTCTACTTGCGCTTCTGTCAGACCTGGAACAGAAAATGTTACAATTTATACATACTATGAAATGGATGATGATGAGGGATGAGCTGGACTAAAGATTGGTCTTTGCCCAGCAGTGGGACAATAATGGCTTATAAAAATAGTAACGTAGTCAAAACTGTACATCAAATATTTTTGAAAAAAAGTAATTGCTACGGGGTGTGGGAACGAGTCTGATGCTGAAAATATATTTTTTTTACAATTTTTGTCAGTTTGTCTGGACGTATGTTCCGGATTGATGAAAAACGGCTGAATGGATTTAAATGAAATTTGGCACACAGATAGTTTATAACCTGGATTTAAACATAGGGATCTTTTAATCCCGGTAATACGTTCCCGTGGGATGTTTTCCGACATCTGTGCGGGCTCGTGTGTCTCATAGAGGTAAGTACTTGCCTATACATGACCCAAACTTGGCTAGTTTTCGAGTTAATAATCTCAGGCGAAAAACCACTGCCGGATATAACCCTCCCCTTGAACATAGCCACAACGACCTTCATAGGATTATTGGTACAAGTTGCAAGGTTTTGAAATAAAATAAAAAAACATCACGCTTGTAAGTATATCCCAAAGGGATAGGTAGAATAGCAGCCACACTTCGTCATTCAAGTCCCATCTATGTAATTGGGAACGATATTACTAAAAAAAAAACATTCAAACCTCACCCGTAAAATTCTCAGTTAACAAATCATCGCCACTAATGTCCAGACTGTTGCCACTGTTGTCGACGTCCGCATTCAGATCCGGATACAGCTCTCCGAGAGTGAATTCTGAGGTAGTGAAGGTGTCTAGGGTGTCCGAGAGCGGAGTCTCGGCCGCTCTCAGCTCTACAGAGATCGGGGTGTCGAGAGCGACGGGGAATTGGTCGTCGTGTGTGTCTACGTGAGGGGGCGACGGTGGCGGTGTTTTTGGTCGGAAATGTAACCTGGAAACACAATTATTTGAGATTATTGAATGTAAGCACAGCGGAGAGCATGAATTCGTTTTGTATTCTGCCAAAATTCAACAACTCTTTCAAAACTCCTATTTAGTTTTGAATTTTGGCAGAATATAAATATTTTGTTAGTTATAACCAGTGATAGGAGTAGGTAGTGCCTATTTGCCTAAACTTCGAAGAACAGAGACAAGAAACGGAGACTTTCTTAGGACTAAATTTTTTCCGGGACATCTGTCCCGAAAAAAACATGTGTTTTATTTTTCTTTTAGAGCCCATAGAGGATAAGTTGTTATTGAGTTATAAATTATAAATGTTATGTCTAGTCGCAAACTTTAGGTAAATATAGACGAATTCCAAATAATATATTTTTTTAATGTATTTAAAAGTGTTGTCCCGAATTTCGGGACAGATGTCCCGGAAAAAATTTAGTCCTAAGGAAGTCTTTCGTTTCTTGTCTCTGTTCTTCGAAGTTTAGGCAAATAGGCACTACCTATTCCTATCACTGCTTATAACATATACTTAGTATCATGTCGGTATTCCTGAAGAGGTACACAGAGGTGTAATAGGTAACAGGTCATATGGGCTGGTGTCCGCAACTCCACGCCACATGGTAATAGGGCTCGCCTAACGAAAGATAAACCGCTCAGGAGGAGGAGGTACATAATATGAACCATGAAATTCGCCCTTACTGCTACGAAATAAAGACGTTGCCAAATTGTTACCATAGACGCACGGTTAACTATTTATGTAGGTATCAAAACTCGCAATGGCTTTATAATTACGAACATTGACGATCCAGCCGTCGAGAGAATGCGATCCAGACACCTTTCAGTGCGACAATTCTAGTAGCTAATAAAGATCAAATTCGCAAAACCGTTCGTTTTATGAAATTGACAGGTGTCAAGAATACTCCCGTCGCGTCGGCCGCAGTGTACATTGCATACATTACTGATTATTAATGAAATAAAAACTTTTTTGCAAAAAAATAAAACAACCGGCTTCCAAAAAAGACACTACAAAGCGAAAAATAACTTTAATTTCAGAAGTCGGTGTCGTTGGGTTCGCATTTTCTTTGTTTGCCACCGACTTCCGAAATTAAAGTTATTTTTCGCTTTGTAGTGTCTTTTTTGGAAGCCGGTTTTTTTTTTTTGCCGAAAAAGTTTTTATTTTTCACTTTTCAAGTTGTAATTTTTACCAGTAATTTTGGTTTAAAAACCAAACTTATCAACCGTTTTAATGAAATTATGGACTAATCTGAAAGTATATCCTTACAAATATATTTTTTATGATTTTTTTGATTTTTCAAAAACGCTTGTTCGATTTCGATAGAATTTTCATGGGACCCTTTGGGAAGTATTATACCCTTTCCAACAAAAACAGAATTTTTCAAATCGGTTGGCAAGCGACGGAGGTATGCGCGAACAAAAAAAAAAAAAAAAAATACAATCATCCGAATTGAGAACCTCCTCCTTTTTTAGAAGTCGGTTAAAAAACTACACTCACCATTTTTTATTAACTTCATTGATAAACTGTTCAAACTCCTTCTCCACAGGCTGCAAACTCTCATCCGAATCGTAACTGCTATCCGAACAGCCGCTCCAAGACCGTTTCCTCATGACCCTCTCCAAATTATCCCTTACTACTCCATCTAAAGTCCTCGCACTTAATCTAATATCACTTTTAACACTGTCTTGAATAACATCTGGTAGATCCGATCTGTCAGTAAGGTTGGGTAGGACGTCCGATCTGTCAGATTTGTCAGTCGATTCCTGTTTGATGTCGGATGGCTTGATTTCTTCGGTGGTTGTCCAGAGGTCGGGGTTTCGGGAGAGGTGTTTTCTGAACGCGTGTCGCCACGGGTATTTGCCGCTTGTGTGGTAGTCTCTCGACATTTCTTTTGGCGTTCTATGAGCCTTTGTTTCGAGTTCCACCTGGAATTGAAAAAAAGTTTGGTATTAATATATGTTAAAAACAGACATTTAAATGTATTCTCTATTTTGAACAAGAAAGAAATTAACTCCGTAAATTATATTGTTAGTTCCAGCTGTCATCATTAGTTATATACATTTTTATTTAGTGGATAAAAATCAAATAGTTTAATGTAGTTTCTTAAGGATCTTTTAGTCGTTATGTGTGGAAGTCACAAACTCGAAAGCCTGATAACTAGTTTTACCAAGGGGTTTTACCAAGGGGTGTTGCCATTTAACTGGGTTGTGGAGGTAAGAAGGCCGATTTCTGTACTCATAAAACATTTAAATTCAAATCGCAATGATGTTAAAAAACATATAAAAATGTAGGTAAATTAGAGGTTTTTTGATAGATTGCGACTGAGTTTGAAATGCGAACGTTCTTTAAAGTATGACAAATGTCTCAGGTAGATAGGCGCTGTATATAAAATGCAGGCAGTACGCTGCGTCCAGTTAGTGCTCATTTACGGAGACGCGGAGCGTCGCGCGTCGCGGCCCGCACTAAATTCAAACATATGGCGTTGTATGAGTGCGTTTACAGAGAAATGATTTTAGACGCGTTTGCTTGAAATGGAGCGTTTTTTGTGGCCGAGGCCGAGGCTGGCACCGCCGCGTCTGTCGCGGCGTTTATCGCGGTGGCGCACGCAGTGGCAATTCACGATGAAGCGATGCCCGCGAATCTTCTGCCAGTCATATTTGGAAATTGTAGAACGCAATTAATTAACTATTAGTAATTAATTTAATTTGCGCTCCCATCTTCCGCTAACCTAAAACTGGTCGGTTTGATTGAGTATCCCGCGTGCGCCGCAGCGTTGCCCGCCGCGTGCTTAGCTACACGCCTGAGGATTCGCCGCGGGCGCTCCCCGACCCCCCCCCGCGTCTATGAACAACGCATTATATTGGCAAGTGCCGCTTGCCGCCCCGTAAACGGAGAACCGGGCGCCGCGCCGCTTGCCGCGCGCGCCCGGCGCGTGGCGGGGGGCAACTGCGCCCCTCTTACTTTTTCAAATTCTAAATATTTGCATAAATATATAACATTATGTCTGTTATCCCCGAACGGTTAAGGCAGAGGTGGTACACTCACATTTCGCCAATTAAACTTGTAATAAGAAACAAGCCTATTACCAACGATCGGGCACAAATCCATACTACCAGCTGCTACTGAGAAATTCCTAATCGAGAAACCCAATTACACTTTACCCGACCTGGGCATCGACCTTCTCAGCAATAACGCTTGCGACCACTAGAACGAACGAGACAATAATTAAGCCTAAACTTAATTACTTTGAAGCGTCATAGAAGATGGGGCTGGAAAAGACAACATGATAAATAAAAATCTATAGAAAAATATCATGTTTTCTCGTCTAATATCAGAAGGCCAACTTTCGTAACTTAAAACGTTCAAAATCTAGCCGCAGTCTCATCTCAGAGACAAACAAATGTCAAAAACTTGTCAAAATATAGGGTATTTTTGACAGATTGAGACTGAGACCAGACTGTGAACGTTCTTACAATAATTATGAGAATCGCCCCTCAGCTTTAAAGCACCTGTCCCACAATCGACAATTAGGGAGCACACACTATGGTGTGAAAAGCCAGCGATCTCTCTTACTTACATAGGAAAAATAATCATTTGTACGTTTCTTGAGCAGAAAAATCGTTAATCACTTCCCCGTCGGCAAGGGACGGGTGCCTCAGGTGGAAGGACAGTTCACTTCACCTAAGTTTTAACCACTATGAGATTTCTACAGAATTTATTTACGTGACGTGTTACCTCCTCGTCTTTCTGCTTGCGGTAGTGCTCGGAGGCGGGGAAGGTGAAAGGCAGGCTGGTGAACAGCGAGTGCAGGCGCGTGCGCGTCCGGTCCAGCGCCACGCGCCCGCCGCGACACGCGCGGCGCCGGGCGAAGTAAAAGTGAACATGTGACGTGTTACCTCCTCGTCTTTCTGCTTGCGGTAGTGCTCGGAGGCGGGGAAGGTGAAAGGCAGGCTGGTGAACAGCGAGTGCAGGCGCGTGCGCGTCCGGTCCAGCGCCACGCGCCCGCCGCGACACGCGCGGCGCCGGGCGAAGTAAAAGTGAACATGTGACGTGTTACCTCCTCGTCTTTCTGCTTGCGGTAGTGCTCGGAGGCGGGGAAGGTGAAAGGCAGGCTGGTGAACAGCGAGTGCAGGCGCGTGCGCGTCCGGTCCAGCGCCACGCGCCCGCCGCGACACGCGCGGCGCCGGGCGAAGTAAAAGTGAACATGTGACGTGTTACCTCCTCGTCTTTCTGCTTGCGGTAGTGCTCGGAGGCGGGGAAGGTGAAAGGCAGGCTGGTGAACAGCGAGTGCAGGCGCGTGCGCGTCCGGTCCAGCGCCACGCGCCCGCCGCGACACGCGCGGCGCCGGGCGAAGTAAAAGTGAACATGTGACGTGTTACCTCCTCGTCTTTCTGCTTGCGGTAGTGCTCGGAGGCGGGGAAGGTGAAAGGCAGGCTGGTGAACAGCGAGTGCAGGCGCGTGCGCGTCCGGTCCAGCGCCACGCGCCCGCCGCGACACGCGCGGCGCCGGGCGAAGTAAAAGTGAACATGTGACGTGTTACCTCCTCGTCTTTCTGCTTGCGGTAGTGCTCGGAGGCGGGGAAGGTGAAAGGCAGGCTGGTGAACAGCGAGTGCAGGCGCGTGCGCGTCCGGTCCAGCGCCACGCGCCCGCCGCGACACGCGCGGCGCCGGGCGAAGTAAAAGTGAACATGTGACGTGTTACCTCCTCGTCTTTCTGCTTGCGGTAGTGCTCGGAGGCGGGGAAGGTGAAAGGCAGGCTGGTGAACAGCGAGTGCAGGCGCGTGCGCGTCCGGTCCAGCGCCACGCGCCCGCCGCGACACGCGCGGCGCCGGGCGAAGTAAAAGTGAACATGTGACGTGTTACCTCCTCGTCTTTCTGCTTGCGGTAGTGCTCGGAGGCGGGGAAGGTGAAAGGCAGGCTGGTGAACAGCGAGTGCAGGCGCGTGCGCGTCCGGTCCAGCGCCACGCGCCCGCCGCGACACGCGCGGCGCCGGGCGAAGTAAAAGTGAACATGTGACGTGTTACCTCCTCGTCTTTCTGCTTGCGGTAGTGCTCGGAGGCGGGGAAGGTGAAAGGCAGGCTGGTGAACAGCGAGTGCAGGCGCGTGCGCGTCCGGTCCAGCGCCACGCGCCCGCCGCGACACGCGCGGCGCCGGGCGAAGTAAAAGTGAACATGTGACGTGTTACCTCCTCGTCTTTCTGCTTGCGGTAGTGCTCGGAGGCGGGGAAGGTGAAAGGCAGGCTGGTGAACAGCGAGTGCAGGCGCGTGCGCGTCCGGTCCAGCGCCACGCGCCCGCCGCGACACGCGCGGCGCCGGGCGAAGTAAAAGTGAACATGTGACGTGTTACCTCCTCGTCTTTCTGCTTGCGGTAGTGCTCGGAGGCGGGGAAGGTGAAAGGCAGGCTGGTGAACAGCGAGTGCAGGCGCGTGCGCGTCCGGTCCAGCGCCACGCGCCCGCCGCGACACGCGCGGCGCCGGGCGAAGTAAAAGTGAACATGTGACGTGTTACCTCCTCGTCTTTCTGCTTGCGGTAGTGCTCGGAGGCGGGGAAGGTGAAAGGCAGGCTGGTGAACAGCGAGTGCAGGCGCGTGCGCGTCCGGTCCAGCGCCACGCGCCCGCCGCGACACGCGCGGCGCCGGGCGAAGTAAAAGTGAACATGTGACGTGTTACCTCCTCGTCTTTCTGCTTGCGGTAGTGCTCGGAGGCGGGGAAGGTGAAAGGCAGGCTGGTGAACAGCGAGTGCAGGCGCGTGCGCGTCCGGTCCAGCGCCACGCGCCCGCCGCGACACGCGCGGCGCCGGGCGAAGTAAAAGTGAACATGTGACGTGTTACCTCCTCGTCTTTCTGCTTGCGGTAGTGCTCGGAGGCGGGGAAGGTGAAAGGCAGGCTGGTGAACAGCGAGTGCAGGCGCGTGCGCGTCCGGTCCAGCGCCACGCGCCCGCCGCGACACGCGCGGCGCCGGGCGAAGTAAAAGTGAACATGTGACGTGTTACCTCCTCGTCTTTCTGCTTGCGGTAGTGCTCGGAGGCGGGGAAGGTGAAAGGCAGGCTGGTGAACAGCGAGTGCAGGCGCGTGCGCGTCCGGTCCAGCGCCACGCGCCCGCCGCGACACGCGCGGCGCCGGGCGAAGTAAAAGTGAACATGTGACGTGTTACCTCCTCGTCTTTCTGCTTGCGGTAGTGCTCGGAGGCGGGGAAGGTGAAAGGCAGGCTGGTGAACAGCGAGTGCAGGCGCGTGCGCGTCCGGTCCAGCGCCACGCGCCCGCCGCGACACGCGCGGCGCCGGGCGAAGTAAAAGTGAACATGTGACGTGTTACCTCCTCGTCTTTCTGCTTGCGGTAGTGCTCGGAGGCGGGGAAGGTGAAAGGCAGGCTGGTGAACAGCGAGTGCAGGCGCGTGCGCGTCCGGTCCAGCGCCACGCGCCCGCCGCGACACGCGCGGCGCCGGGCGAAGTAAAAGTGAACATGTGACGTGTTACCTCCTCGTCTTTCTGCTTGCGGTAGTGCTCGGAGGCGGGGAAGGTGAAAGGCAGGCTGGTGAACAGCGAGTGCAGGCGCGTGCGCGTCCGGTCCAGCGCCACGCGCCCGCCGCGACACGCGCGGCGCCGGGCGAAGTAAAAGTGAACATGTGACGTGTTACCTCCTCGTCTTTCTGCTTGCGGTAGTGCTCGGAGGCGGGGAAGGTGAAAGGCAGGCTGGTGAACAGCGAGTGCAGGCGCGTGCGCGTCCGGTCCAGCGCCACGCGCCCGCCGCGACACGCGCGGCGCCGGGCGAAGTAAAAGTGAACATGTGACGTGTTACCTCCTCGTCTTTCTGCTTGCGGTAGTGCTCGGAGGCGGGGAAGGTGAAAGGCAGGCTGGTGAACAGCGAGTGCAGGCGCGTGCGCGTCCGGTCCAGCGCCACGCGCCCGCCGCGACACGCGCGGCGCCGGGCGAAGTAAAAGTGAACATGTGACGTGTTACCTCCTCGTCTTTCTGCTTGCGGTAGTGCTCGGAGGCGGGGAAGGTGAAAGGCAGGCTGGTGAACAGCGAGTGCAGGCGCGTGCGCGTCCGGTCCAGCGCCACGCGCCCGCCGCGACACGCGCGGCGCCGGGCGAAGCCCACGCAGCGCGCACCGCTGCCGCGGAGCGACGTTAATGTGTACCTGGAGGCAAAAATAATTATGTTCAAAATTGCCAAAAAAAAATACGAATAACACATGGGTAGCGAAATTTTAACGGCTACAAAAAGCTAGCAAGCTAGCAAAAAAGTTTAAAAAAATAGTTAGCATAAAAATTGTTTCTGTGTAGCCGTAATAAAAATTAAATCACACAACCCTACACTTTGTACAGTGCAAAAGCGAAAACAAAGGACTATGCATCAAATTGGGCTCATTGTCCAACAGCGTTATATGCCATTGTGAAGGATTCTGTTCGTACTTAAATTGTTACTATCGGCACCACCTTCAATTCCATTGCAGGAAAAAGATATGCACCTAAATTGGTTTCGTAGAAAAAGACAATTGGTAGTCATAAAACATCAAAAACGTCAATTGGTACTTATTGTAACAATAGATTCATACTTTAAAATGATGGTGAACAATAGACAACAATTACTTCGTAAACAGACACCTCGGTATTGATAATATTTTACGAGAAAATATGCTGCAAAGAAACCTGCCATTACCAAAAGGCTTGTTTGGCAACGAAGAAAATACAAAAGTCATTATTATAGCTGACGGCACCTATATGTACATCGAAAAAAGCTCAGCTCAACTTTTTATTTCAGAGAAAAACTTATGGTTTGCATAAGTTTCAAAGCCTTTTGTGACGGTATGTAGTGACAGCTACATTATCGACGTTTATGGTCCATATGCAGCTACGGACTCTGATGCATCAATAATGAACACTATATTAAACGACGAGGAAAATCCTTTCCACTGGATGTTTCACCAGAATGATGTGTTTATCTTGGACAGGGGCTTTCGAAATAGCCTAGAAAACTTACAGGCATTGGGATATGAGGCACATATCCCACCGACAAAAGACAGATTTGAAACTCAATTGACAACAATTCAAGCGAACAAGTCACGATTAATAACATTGTGTCGGTTGGTTGTGGAAGCCGTAAATGGGAAGTTTAAAAATAGGTTTAAACTACTGCGACAGGACTATTTTAATAGAGCCTTGCCACATTTATTTGTTGACTTTAAAAAATTGAACCGCCGAAAAAACTGAAAAGCAAAAAATAATAAACCTTTTTTATTTAACCTTAATAAGGTAAGTTCTTAAACTAATGTAAGTATACCTAAGTAATTTTGAGTCGGCGCCAAACAATCGATAAACAAAGATCACTAAATTGCCTTAAATTTAAACGGCGCCGACTCAAAATTATTTAGGTATACTTACATTAGTTTAAGAACTTACCTTATTAAGGTTAAATAAAAAAGGTTTATTATTTTTTGCTTTTCAGTTTTTTCGGCGGTTCAATTTTTTGTTAAAAAGTTTTTATTTTATAGTTTTTTGTGGCTATACCTAATCTACTAATTGTTTGCCAAAGGGCAGGAGGCATATGTGGCACTGAATAGAGTAATAATACACCACTCAGCATTAAAATCTGTGTGTGAACAATAAATCACCCCTATTTTCCCACCCTTAGGGTTGGATTTTCCTTTTCAAATTTATATGGGACCAACTTTGGGGTATACCCTTTCCAATAAAAAATTATCAAAATCGGACTAGTCTGAAAAAGTTATGCTTGGTCATACATAAAAAAAAAAAAATATACGTGTCGAATTGAGAACTTCCTCCGTTTTTTTTCGTCGGTTGAAAATTGCGGTCGCTCTTATTAACGCATTTTACCGGGTAGCTGTTGATAATGAACATGCAAATGACATTTTAAGAATAGCCAATGAAAGGCTCCATACACCTAATCTTTTGTACGACTATGTACAATTAAGGAACCTTAACAGACAAAGAGCCGCATTTATTACAATGGAAGCAAATCAGTTGGAAGACTCCTCGGGTAACAATAAATGATATGATATCCTTGGGTCATATCAAATCGAACTTGCTAAGTCATATTGCAGCGAACATTTACGCAATGATTTATATACGATAGAAATATAATCGTGAAAATGAATTACATGCGAAGGGCGGGCGTTTTTGGGGGACTGTCTTTTGTAATTTTGACGTTCGAAAAGTGCTGATTCTCAGCCTAATTTGAATAAATGACTTTTGATTTTGATTTGATTTTGACATAATTTAGCAGCTTGCAATATCCAATACCAACATGTGTGGCTATTAAGAGATAGAATACAATCAAGACATGTTCGTGCACGTAAATATTACGTATATATTCTGGTCAACAGAAATGAAATAGGTCCAAATGCCATCGCTCAATATTACTGCTCGTGTCTAACAGGTAGACGCACAGTAGGAAGTTTTCCATTTCAATACAAAATATGGTATCTAGGATTAGGTAGGCACATACAATTTAATCCACTAGCAGGTCATCTAAACGATATTATTATTGATATTGATTGAAATGTTAATAAAAATAATATTTAACTGATAACAGCTGTTTTATTTTTTAATGTATTTTTTGCACCTGGAATTAAAACTAGCATAACATGTCAAACAACAAAAACTACAATGTCATAACAGGATTAGTTTGCTGGATTATAGTTTATAATAAGGTAGGAGAAAAATATTTATAGCAAAATAACCCCATGGATTCTTCACAAAAATGAGTTTATTTCTTTAGATTTATTGAAGTACAAGTATATTCAAAGTGATCTCATCTCTGTTGGTAGGTGAGCCCAGGCTTCATATATTTTTGCCCATGGTCCTTTTGCTCTAAGGAAAAAATCCTTCATATTTTTATTTTTTTGTTGTAACTGCATTAATAAGTTCTTGAAATTGCTTCAGTCAGGAATCGAACCGACTTGCAATACAAATAAGAAAAAAAAAAAATCTGCATTAATTATTATTTGCTACCAACCAGTATGGGTCAATCATAAGGATTACTATTTTGCTGTGCCCAAAAGGATCTATAAATGATCTCATAAGATTTTAAGTATGATCCCCAAATTACATATTGTGATATGCAATAAATGATCTCTGATAAAGATTGAATTTAATTATATATGAATTATTAAAATACTTTTCAATTTTCAGACTAACTGACTGCTTGAGGATCCAAAGTACCTGAAATGTCGGAAAATAAACGCTAATACGCTATTGATTCATAAGTAGATAAACTGTAGTGTACTTACCTATACCTCTCATCAACCTCGTGCTCAAACATTCCTTCCTTAGAGGGATCATCTGGGTCCAGGGGGTCGCCGTACAGCGTTGATGTGGGCTACAAATAACAATTAGTACATTACACACACGGTAAATATACCTAAGTATTGCACTCGGAACTCAGCTGTATGAGAATTAAAGACCCGGTTTCATGTGAAACGTAAGTAGCGCAACATTGTTTCAACAACAACCCTCAAAACAGTGAAGCATAAGCACAAAATGTCATAAAACCAAAAATACAAAGATATGTGACATCCACCAACCCGCACTGAGCCCACTCCCTCTCACAGAAACAGGAGGCCTGTGTCCCAGCAGTGGGAACATTATAGGTTGATTATCTTCGATCAATAATAGTATTAGATTAAGGACCAGGAACAAAAATCAGTCGCTCAAGTGGACACACGTAAACATCTACATTTCTTAGAAAAAAGTTTAATAATATTAACAACTTCAGTTTATTATAAACCTTAATGCTTAAACATAAAGTTTAATTACCATTGCAAAATATATTTAAAATGTCGCTTGAAAATAAAATCATTCTATTTTTAAATTTTCAGTCATTTATTCTAAAATGAAACTTAAAGTCTAAATAATAAGGTTAAAAACATACTAATTTGAAATAAGACCAAAAAATATTTGTGGTCTTATTTTTCGGGCCGTTTTTGCAGCGCATATCGGGAATCTAGTACTATTATTGATCGAAGTTGATTATGCTTGTACTAAGCTACACCTATTTTTTTAAGGAGATTGCCGAGCAATCATTAATTTCTCAATGTTTTCTAAACACACAACATATAAAGATATACTCGTAGCATTAATAAAACCGCTCACCATTTCATAATAACATCCGGGCTTGCGTCGGAAGGCGAAGGGTCCGTCGTCAGGCGGCGTGGCGGCCTCGGCTCGGCCGCTTCCCTCTTCCTCCGAAGAAGTGTACACGCCCGAGTCTGTGGATGTGCGAGATTTGTTTATGTTGAGGGATTTATGTTGAGTGATACTTTGTAAGGAATATTCGTGTTGTTGTGATCATTTTTTGAAGACGAGATTATAGTATTAATACGACAAATTCAAAAGCGATTTTCTCGTGGAATAACGATTGCAACTTTGAGAAAAAAATTGCTATTTAGGCCTAAAGAAAATGCCTCAGGCATAAGCACGCTGGCACGCTGTAGAGGTGCTAGGCAGAAGACTCCACACCTTACAATTTTTTTTTTTTATGTTTTTGTTTCTGTGTTTGTTAACTAACAATAGTTTTTAAGAACAATGTTACTAACAATTGGGCCCAGTTGCGATAAATAAAAAAATATTTAATTTAATTTAAATTTAATAAGTCCATCTTCAAACAGTATTTCATACTTGTGTATAAAGTTTTAATTAATAAGTAATAGTATGGGTTCCAAAATTCGAAGACATGTGACATTTAAAAACCCGCACTGGGCCCGCGTGGGCCTGTGTCCCAGCAGTGGGAACATTATAGGCTGATTATGCTTAAGCTATAGGTTCTAAAACACAAATTACAATGGATACAGCACGAGAAAGTCAGTTTTAAAAGTTGCTAAGTGTATACATGTTTGTGCTCGTGGCTGTACTTTATATCCCCACTCATATAAATAAACGTCGAGTCACCACTCTACTGTTTTATTGTGTGACAAGATCTTCATTACAACAAGAATATCCTTCCATTTAGCACACCCAGAGATAACGAGTAATTTGATTTCTAACCTCTTGCTTTTAAAAGTGATAATCGTTTGGCAAGACATCCATTTCATAGGGGTGTTAGATGGTATACGTACAATACTGGCGTCTAAGGGACTATAGTGTCTTATGGATAAGACAGTATCCAGTACAAGAGATTGATACGGGAAACACAAACTATTTCTCTATTGTTATATTGGATTGAAGAGAAAAGGGTCGTTTCATTCAAGACGAGTTTACTATGGACACTTGTAACGCGATCATGAATGGTCAACAGGCTATTTTCCTAAAAAAATCTAATTAGTCCGTCAGTTAGATTATCAAAAAATATTGAACCCGTATTTTTTCTTTTGTCAATTATATAAAAAATGATGAAGATATCGCCCGTTAAAGTTCCGCGTGACGTCACTTGCTTGCGACACTTTTGCAAGCAAGTGACGTCACGACCCCCACTCCCAAATTTTGAAGCGCTTTATATTTGTCATTTTTTGTTTGATTGATAAAAGAAAAAATACGTGTCCATTATTTTTCGATAATCTAACTGACGGACTAAATATAATTATTATTTTTTTACCCAGGCAACTCCTATTCTAGTTAAAATTACCTAATTTTAAATCACCTTAAAAGACCAAGGTGGCAGGGACATCGACGCGCAAAATGTTACCATGGATTCAGTTCATAATACTAAACTCCCCGTCGAAATTGTTTGTAGATTATTTTAAAAAAATCAGCTGCATCCGATTAGACTGGAAGCCGACCCCAACATAGTTGGAAAAAGGCAAACATTATTTTTTTTAAATAATCATCATCTGCCTAGATGATTATTATTTATAATTATTTATTTATGATTATTTTTTTTTTTAAATAATCATCATCTACCTAGATGATGATTATTTAAAAAAAATAATGTTGTTCCATACATTTTGACCGCATAGGTATTGCACTTTTTTAAAACAAGTCATTCTTTTCTGATAACCGACGCAACATTTCTACGGGGAGTTTAGTAGGGGGTGCTGAATCCATAGTAACAGGATGCGCGTGGATGTTCCTGCCACCCTGTATGTTATTCATTTCAAAGGTGAGGTTATTTAATAGGCCTCGATTTTCATCAAAGATTTCTAATTGCAATAGGGTATTTGATTGCTACCAAAAATTAACATGAATTAATTATTTTAAAAATAAGGATTTGAAAAATAAAATCGTTTTTTTTTAAAATTATTCTTCTATCCTTGTCACGTAAAACGATCATTATACTAAATGGATGATATGATATTACAGTGATCTGACGTTACAACACAGGTTGTGACGTCAGATTGCAGCAGTGCTGTCTAAAGAATACAACTTCGCCATTTTTTGAGATATTTACTTAAAGATATATTTTTTTTAAGCATTTTCTTTTATTTAGTAATATACCCGACTGGGCTGTTATTCAGGCCAATATTGTTTGAAAAACTGGTGACATATCAAGTAGAAACCTTTCGTAATGCAGACAAATATGTTTTAAATAGTAATTCCCTTTTACGAAATCGGGATTGATATACAATAATAGTGTTCGAGTGACCACGACTTCCCACGACGCACATGCTCGAGTTGTGATATTACGCGCCGTGGAAAGTCATCCGTTATACACACGCGTGTACGTCCCGCGTCTATAGTCTATTCAAACCCTTATTTCCACTTGATGTTAAGGGAGAAGCGTAGGTAGCCCGCGAAATTCAAATATTCTTACGATTTTTGCAATTCACAGGTCAGTGTCATTTTAAAAAAAACGTAAGAAAATTTGATTTTCGCGTGCTTTCCTGACGCTATTGCCTTAAACGGATATCAACTTCATACATACGTACATAACCTCACGCCATCCTATCAACTTTATGACACTGTAAATTAAATTAACTTGATTTCAGACTGACTAGCACTATTATAAGTCATAAAAAATGTTTGAAGTTGCAGTGCAAACTCTATATGTGTTACCTAGACTTAAAGTTTATTTTTCCAAAAACGCGTGTTTGGATCTGTGTCGCGGACGCAGTTTAGAAAGATACGTACCTCGCAGCCCCTGACCGGAGCCGACGACGGGATGCCTGTGTTTCCGTCTCTTGTACGGACGTTTTTCCCGCTGTAAGGCAACAGACCATCATGATATCTTGCTTATTTTTCGTGTCAAAATGTTGTGTTTTGATATTTGGACACTTTGTGTTAGGTGGTATTGTTTTCGCGAGTTTGGGAAGCTCTTGTAAATAATGGTCCAGGTTTAAATGGCACAGACAGAGCAGCAAAATGTTCTGAGTAATTTTTCATGAATAAATAGAATATCAAATAAGGACTAATTTTTGCAACGCCAGATAATTTTATCCGAGGAATCATTTTGAATTTTTGACAGTTCTTCCATAAAAAATAAGTCAGACCTCTATTTTATTCTACGAATAAAAATTACCTGTCGATTGAAAAATTAGCCCTTAGGCTGAGGCTACAGTAGGCAGCGATTTGCGATGCGACTGCAAGAGCGAAACGAGATAAACGTGGTATGGCTACATTATAAGCGAAAATCCGGCGTATATTCGGCGATGACGTGGCTACAGTACAATGCGATCAATATATCATCCTATACGCATAATGTAGCCACACGCATATTTAGTAGCACTATTGAACTAGTCGTGCAAGTGAGAAATGATGTAATAAATTCCCTTCAATTTCGCTGGTACGTTGAAGTAGCCGATGCCATGATTACAGTAATGTTGTTCCTATCGCAGAAAGAAATTAAAGATCGCTAGTAATATTTGATGTACGGTGTAGCCATATACGTGAGCATTAATTTATTTGTTTTAATCGCTCATGTGTAGCAGGTCGCGTCGCGGCCTAATGTAGCCTCAGCCTTAATCTCAATTGGAATAGAATTTAAAATAGCATTATGCACGCACGCTATAGGCAATTATCTCTTGAAGCTATTTAGAACTCTATTTTTATTGCGGTTAAGTTAATTTACTAATGAAAATGCTACAGCATTTGTCTGTGCTGACCCGTATGCTACTACAGTGCGAACACCGAGAGAATGCGCTCTTGATACCAGTCAGTTTTATACAAACGCATACGTGTTTTGCGAATTACACCCTGTCCATTACGTAAACCGTTTTCTGACAGATGGAAGTGATTGCAGCGACACACAATACATTGATTGATACACGTACGGTATTTTAATGTATGTAAGAAGCCATAAATAACATAATAAGATAAGGCAGTTTATATATTTATTTTATTACGCATTTTAAAGTTAACCTTTACGTAATCTGGAATATGTACGTTCTAAGACAGCTGTCAAAAAACGGTTAACCTAATTGATAGGGTATAGCTAATAGAATTGTCGTACTGACAGGTGTCAGAAACGCATTCTCACGACAGCCGGACTGTAGTATCTAAGAGAAGAGAAATACATAAGGGTTAATTTAAAAAAAAAAAACGTGGACCATTCTATACATAGAGCTATTGAAAGTAATCATAATTTGAACTTAACGAGACAAACAAACACCCACACATACAAGTTGCCTCAGTAAAGAGATTGTATCTATGCAGTTTGTGACAAAAAAAAACCCTGCCTAAATTATATTTCGTGGTTTTTTTCTCCCTCCCCTCAAAATAACATCGAGTGGGATGACAAAGATGTCCCACTTGTCTAAACATTTTTCGGTTTCTGGAAACTTATTCATTAAACTGTGATTGGTTGCTGTTTTTTTTATATCGGACAGCAGATTGACCAATCAGAGACTTGATATGGCTTCCAGAGACCGCGAGGATATGTCATGAGTAAGTATTAAATAGAAACCAAGCTTCATACAATTGTGTTAGGAAAGAGTCAGTAGTTGTTTACACTTGAAAAGCGAAAACCACCCTTACTGCGACGAAATAAAGGCGCTGTCAAAGTGCAGTTGTTACCATGGACGTGCGTTTGACTGCACGTTTAGTTATTACTCATAAGCTGGCCCTTCAGACATTGTCCTGTCAAAATTCCAATATGGTTGTGAGTTTGTAAAAAAAAAAATCCCATAGAAAAAGTTTTGCCTCAATTTTTTTTTCCAGATAATTTAAAATGGGAAATAGCCGAATCGGTCCAGCCGTTCTCAAATGATGCGCTTACCAATGAACAGCATTTCAGTTTTATTTATATAGATTTCACTCGTCATTCATTTTTGTCAGTTATTTTTGGCATTGTCATTAACAACAAATAATAAAGAGTGACAAGGTTCTAAGTAGATACATAGGTACTTTATTTTTATTTATTTTTTTATGCTTGACTGCGAGTCTTTTAACTATGTGATCTTGTTTTTTTTTAAATTTTTTAACTGTTATTATTTTTTATTTGTAACTGTGCGTTTTGTTTGTGCAGAATAAACCATTTTTCTTTCTTCTTATCTTTCTTTAGACTATAGTTTTTCAGTATGCCGAATGTTGGTTTAGAGCAATCTTTTTCATATTAAAGATTATGACGTGCTGTTTAACAGCGCACATGTATGAAGCTTGGTTTTCGTTTTAATTATTTACTCATGGGGTATATCACATCTGGCGTTAGCGCCACGTTTGCACAGCGAGCGAACGAATATAACGAATTCCTACGCTCATTGAGAAGACACTATCCTAACACTCCTAATCCTTAGTCTTATTAAATAGTACAGTATATGTCCTTGTGACGTAGGTACCTGTCTGGGCTGGTCGACGGGCGTGGGCGGCGGGCGCGGCGGGTAGTGCGGCACGTACGCCTCGCGCCGGAACGACGACGTCAGCTGGGGCGCCGTGTAGGCTGGCCTGTACGGACGAAATATACATGGTGAATAACATTAAACAATATAGCCGAAGAAATGTAGATGACAGTAGGTGTACTACACCTCTTTGCTCACCCCTACGGGAAATATAGGGGTTCTTGGCGAAGTAAAGCCTATTTCACAGGATAAAATTGGACTGAGAACTTCTTTTTTGGGGTTTGAACAACCAGGGCGGTGGGTCCGGCAGCAGCTGGTCAGATAGGCAGTAGCTCCCTGTGAAATACTGGTATTCAGCTGCATCCGGTTAGGCTGGAAGCCGACCCCAACATAGTTGGGAGAAAGCTCGACAGAATAAATAGTAGATTACTCACCAAGTGGATAAATCAGAGCCTCATGTCATGGACGCTGTATTGAATCCCGAGCGTAAAGAAAAACTAGTGTTCCCGAGCGCAGCGAGGGAGTAAGGGACTAACCACACTTATTCAGTTTGTTCAGCTGTTGTCCATAGAAAACAACGATTTTATATGGAATGCGTACGCATCCGTTCAGGTTAACGGATGCGTAGGGTGTTTATCAAGCCTTACTAAGGGGTCCGGTGTTACCCAGTATTCAGCTGCATCCTGTTAAGACTGGTAGCCAAGCCTAACATGGTTGGGAAAAGGCTAGGCAGATGAGGATGACCAGAAAAAATAGTTCTTTTTTTACCTTGGCGGTGGGTCCGGCAGCAGCTGGTTAGCGAAGTCCCCGGCGGCGTAGCGTCGCTCGGCGATGAGCGCAGTGAGCCGCACGAGCTCGCGCTTGGCGCTCTCCCGCCGCGCGACCAGCTCGAGTAAGGTGAGCGCTCGCGCCAGATCCCGCCGCAGTTTCAGCATCTTCTCGTATGAGCTCTCGTCGTTTTTTCTGGAATTAAATTGAGGAATTGTTAGTGAGATGATTAGACACAAAATATTTTTTATTATCACAGTATTTGTCTATGTGACAGATAGTTTCAACCTTAGTGATGTTTCAATGTACTGGGGATTGTTGTCAAAAGTGATAAAGCAATTAGGAGTTCGACAGTTCGACTATACCAATAAAAAGCTTCTATACTAGCACCATCTGATTTCTTAATGGTTTTGAATGTATAGCTGTTGGTATCATCATAATCATCATTTCAGTCGAACTGCCAACTGCTGGACATAGGCCTTCCCCAAGCACCGCCACTTCGACCGGTTATAATACTTCTCGCATCCAGCGGATTCCTGCCGCATTCACAAGGTCATCGGTCCACCTTGTGAGAGGCCTCCCAACGCTACGTTTTCCGGTACGTGATCGCCACTCCAAAACCATTCAGCCCTATCGGTCATCTGTTCTGCGAGCAATGTGTCCTGCCCACTGCCACTTAAGTTTGGCAATCTTTCGGACTATGTCGGTTACCTTGGTTCTCCTGCTGTTGGTATATTAAATCCTACTAATATTATTAACGTGAAAGTTTGTATGGATGGATGGATGGACGTTTGTTACTCTTTCACGCAAAAACTACTGAACAGATTTGGATGAAATTTGGCACACAGATGGTTACCAGGATTAACATATAGGATATTTTTTATCTTGATATTCCCACGGGATCGAAACTTATGCGGGTGAAACCGCGGGGCGCAGCTAGTAATTAAATAAAATCGTGTCTAACCTGTTCTTCCTGGTCTGCATCTTTTCCGTCCGCCGCCTGAACGCTAAGTAGGGGTTGTTTGACGACTGCCCCGGCCTGTTCTCTGTTTTCACTGACAGGATCAGCGGGTGTTGCTGTAAAATACATATTGTTCTATTAAAAAGAGTTTCTGCTATATAGACTGCACTCTGGATAAACTGATTAGGGTTTGGGAAGGATGACTGAACTTTACACTCTGTCCCTCATATCTCTATAAAAAAGAGAGGATCCTCCGACCAGACGGGTGTCTTGTCTGGTGGGCAACTGCCCAACGATTGACGTCGGGAAGTTGTATAGATGCTAGTCGCGCGGTAAACTCCGCTTGCACGATGCAAGATTTTGTGTGATGTCAGTGCGATGCGTAGTTCACATGTGGCGATGTAGATGCCGCCACACATTCAATTAAATTATTTGCCATAAGTCAGCTAGCACACGCTAATATACCAACAAAACAATGAAAACTATAGAAAAGACCTGCGGACGGCCCACTCCCTCTCACAGTGAGAGAAGGCCTGTGTCCCAGCAGTGGGAACATAATAGTTTGATAGTGTTTATTACTTTGATTACCGTGTTAAGTCGCTTGTTGAGCCAATAGTCGTACACAGCGATGACGAGGTCGTCGTTCCTCTCGAGCAGCAGTTTCGCCTCGTTGAGGGTCACCACCGTTTGGCCCGAGCTCTTCTCTAGCTTGTCCATCATCTGTTCGAACTTTAGCTCTGGAAATAAACAGAAAATTCTCATTAGCAGCAGTCACAAGTTGGTGTGCCTAGAAAATAATTTATTTGATTAAATATTGAATGAAGAAACAGCCATCAATTTTCTCTATTTTTATTTATTTAAAAACATTTAGTGATCGATGTTTAAAAAGTAATGAAGGGACCTCTTTCGGGTTTCCACAAGCTTTTATTATTGAGTGAAGCTCTCGTTTTATTTTACAATAAACAGCGATCACCAATCCATTGGCCAAACATGGTGATCATGGAATTATTTTTAGTCACGAACGTCCATGTTTTTAAGTAAGAAACATCCAGTGCTCGTTCTCTGACTGACCTATCGGCATTCGTTCATGAAGACGAGGCCATGGTAAATGACATGATGACGACAAATTGTCGTACTAGATTGATGCAATCGCTAAGCGTAAAGTCATGAATTCAAGTCAGATCGCAATGAACCAATTCTTATAGTCTGCACGGGTCATACTATTGTGATTTAGATTTGCAAACGCAACCACACTTGAACTGAATCGCCATCACGTCTGTGAAGTGTGAAGTTGACACCAAAAAAAAAAATTTTTTTAAGTATCTGCGATTGGTGACCCAAAAAAAAACTCATCAAATTAATTATTTTTTTATTTTATCATGTTTAGATACCCATCCCGCCTGTGGAGTTTTTCTAGCTAATTTAATTTGACCCTGTCTAGTTGAAGTGACATTTATCTTTTGAAGATAAGTCATCGAACTCATGGACTCGAGGCTTCATTTCGTCCAGTGACCGCAATTGATTAACCAGAGAAATGATAGATGTGCATGCCAATGTAGGACCTTAGGGTGCTTTTTATAAAGACGCGGGTTCCCGGTAAAGACAAGCCTGTTCCGAGTGTACTATTTTACCTGCAGCAGGTAAAATAGTCCCGTATCAACTTATGCGCTGACATATACTGAAACAGGTTTTTTTTTATTGACAATGGTCTACTCTTGACCTCAATCCAGCCCAGAGGCAGGGATGAGATCTACGGTGGAACGAGCTTGCCCAGAAGAAGCCTATTCACTCTCGCCTTGAAGAGATTCGGGTTGTATGAACTCGGGAATGCAGACGCAGGCAGACGATTCCACTCCTTAGCTTAGTGCGTTGTGCGTAGGTAAAACATTGTCATTGTTACTTTCTGTAGACCAACCTGCATCCGATCTACGGGGTAGTTGCGTAACACACTATCAGTAAAAATGGGTTTCATTTCGACAGTTCAACAAAATTCATTGCATTATTTAGGTTGTTGAGCAGGCACATTTTTCGAAGCAATGTATTAGTAATATCGAGATTGAGAATGATGGTGCTGTACCCGAAAACCTGCTGCTTTATGCAAATACCCTTAAGAGTTCATCTGTCACTAATGAGTCACACAACTACTTTTTCTATTGTTACCGGACTTAATAAGCTTTCAGAACAGACGAGGGGTTAAAGACAAAACATGGTTATGCCTGCCAACTTCGCTTAAACTTAACAAGGTTCTTTCGTTGAAGAATATGTCGAGAGGCTTTATAAAATCAGCAAAGTGTGTGGGGCAAAGTTTTCTAAAAGAAAATTCAAAGGATTGTTATGAGAGAAGTGTTTACATACTCGTCTGTAGTTATACCTGTGAGCTCGGGATGCCGCTGCTGTTTGAGCCACCGCTCGTCCTCCGTGTCGATGTCGTATTCCGGCGCCTCCTGCTCTTCCCATAGCGCTGTAACAATACAAAATAATTTATGAACAAATATTCAAGTTTACGAAGAGATTCTTTTGTACCACATCAGCCGAAAGTATTCTGCAGTGCCCTTATGAAAGTTTCGACGACTTGATTTGAAAAGATGGCCGAGGTAAGAAACAAATCTACGTGTTCTATTTGTTATTTCAGTTCATCCACACATATTAATTTATTGGTGGCCCAGTGGACAGTGGGAAAAAAAATCAGCTGTTCCCTACATTTATGTTCGTATTTGTGTTCGTGTTCGTCAAAATGTAGGGAACACCAGATTTTTGTTTCGCGATTTCGGGTTTGGTCCCATAGTAAAAGTTGTTCATAATGATGAGTACAATGACCCCCTAGAGTTATGAGATATAAAAAAAAACACGTTGTATACCTACGTTGGATGTCCACTGAGCCTGGCTGGTGGATTACAATGCACTCCCTCTCCAAAGAAAGCAAGAATTCCATCAGTGGGAACATTTCCATTATGTGTCTCCTCGAATGGAATACGAGGTAGACTGTTCGAAGAAAATAGCTTATAGCGAACAAGGCAGTAACGTTATTTAAACGAAAGAGTCAAACACATCACTAATAGCTTTATCCAATAGCCATATATTCCCAAAAACAGCTTCAAACCTGAAGTTTATTTTAAATTAAAACATCCCTAGCTAATAAAAATAAGGCAGACAGGCAATCTCTATGGGCTAATTGTATCACGTTTCGCAGAACTGAGCGAACCTTTTAATTTCCTCCTTCCTCGTTTAACGAAAATAACGGAATATGTGGCATTTTAATTATACTTTATGGTCTTTGTTAATAAAAGGGAATATTGTTGTTTTTGAGAGGATAATGTTTCATTAATAAAACCTGCGTCTGTCTCTACGCACATCGAGGTATAGCTATAAATAACCATTATCCTATTTCCTATGCTACTAATAATATTATAAACGCGAAAGTTTGTATGGATGGATGGATGTTTGTTACTCTTTCACGCCAAAACTACTGAACAGATTTGGATGAAATTTGGCACACAGTGTATAGATTAACACATGAGATACTTTTCATCCCGATATTCCCACGGGATCGAAACTTATGCGGGTGAAGCCGCGGGGCGCAGCTAGTAACGTATAAGCTGACATCTGATTGTACGAAAAACCTATAACAATGCGAGGTCGGCTAAAACTGGAAATAAATAGCTTGATGTGTCGCCCTGTGTACCTGACTGATTATGATTGAATAATTATTTACTACATCACGGTATTTAGGTTTTCTATGTCCCAGCTCAAAGACAGATCTTTTTAAAACCATCTGGTAATAAAAAGGTTTTTGACGTACATGTTGACCACCATGTATTAACGGGACAGGTCCACTCAATCTGTGTGGTTATTTCCTCAAAAGACCACTTCAGACACCTAGCTACATGGTCTTCACATGACCAAGATTATGTCTGTGACCTCGGAATTTGTTTCGGCCTTTCTTCTTAGATTAGTCAGACAGACAATAACGGCTAATGAATAATAATAAAAAAAATACAAATCATACGACGCCAAGACAAGATATTAAGAAGAACTAAAACAGTAACTTTAAATATCTATACCTAAATACAGTCATCACCAAGACAATCATTATAACAAATTGTCAACTAAATCTAATCGTACACATTCCCGCTCACATGGCGTCCCCACGCGTCCGCTCTCGCCGGTCGCTGTCATCATTCTGCGAAGTGCGAAGGCCGAGCCTAGCCGACTCGAGAGCTCACAGCTGACGGCGCCGACTAACGTAATCGAATCACCAGACGCGTGCGTAGACTGAGAAACGCACACGAGATTACATATCGTGGGATACATCTGTTTGTTGGACGGTGCATTCAAATAGCATCTGCAGGGTAGTTGCGTAGCATACTATCAGTAGCAATGGCTTTAATTTTAACAGTTCAACAACATTCATTGCGTTATTTATACAATATATGAAGCAATGGATTACAATCGAAAAACTTATTTGGTATACAGGCAATTTGCAATTATACTTTATAAAATTGGTGTAAAGTAAAGATGAATATTTTTGTCTAACTCTTTGTTCAACTGTTAGCCCGGCGGAGCCACCCAGAGGGAGTCAGTCTCGCTACCATCTTAGCATCAGCCTATAAATGTTTATATGTTGTTGTTGTAATATTAGCATTTAGCGTTTTATATAAATCCTATCCCGCACGAGTACAGTCACGAGCACCAATATGTCAACACTTAGCAACTTTTAATTGCAGTTTTTCGTGAAATAACGAATGCAACGTTGAAATACGACACATTCCATAAACCTATGGGTTCAAAAATGCTATGTTCGTAACAACATAAAATTTCATTAAAAAATAAAGGAGTAAATCGCTTTTGAATAAAGCCGAGTGTACACATACTTTTGCTCGTGACTGTACACACGTTTTTAATAAAACCTAGAAAAGTTCAACTTACCTGTCTGACAAAATGACAATGGATAGAGAATCGTGTCGTAGTGGCAAATAACGTACAAAAAGATACCATAAATAAACTCACGCCGAGGTTATGTATGTTATATTTTTGTTTTACTTCCCATAGGGGTAGGCAGAAATTACAGAACGCCGTCTACTACGATCCTTACATTCTCTTTTTGCTTCGTTTACGTTCATACATCTGCACCCTGATTGCGTAACCCACTATCAACCACAATCCGAATCATTTTGAAGAATATACCATTGCTTCATATATTCGAAAAATGTGTCTGCTCAACAACGTAAATAACGCAATGAATGTTGTTGAACTGTCAAAATGAAAGCCATTACTACTGTTAGTGTGTTACGCAACTCCCCGCTGGTTAAAAAAAAAAGATAATAAGATAACATGATTAGTATGATCATTTATAGGCGACATGATCACTCAACGGCTAATCATTAATTCATCACGGGGCACTTAGCCAATAAAGCTCTAAAAGCTGGACTGTGAAATGACCACACACAAGCATCTGTTCCAACTAGATAGGCGTAGGGGAAAAGGTACTATGGTTCTAATTAATGTGATGTACAGTCAAGTTCTTTAATATCTAAGCATGTTCATGAATCAAAAATATATAGGCAATGGTAAGTTTCATAAAACTCTAAACAGATTTGCCTTACAATAAATTGTAAACAAACTGTGACACAAATATGTGACTACATACTCGTATAAATCAATAATATTGCTACAGGCAAAGACTCTAAAAATTGTGCGCAATCCCTTATTCATATCATTTAGCGCAAAGTTAGGTTCACAAATATCTATGCAATTTTTCGCTAAGATTTTCTTATGCGTTTACCCTAAGATTTCCTAAAACTTAATTAATCAAATAATTCAGCTCTTTCAACGTTGTCAGTTTGATACAGTCCTATTACGAACGGCAACATTGCATTATTACTCGTACTTCTGCTCCGGCAAGCAAAAATAAATTTAATAGTAAAGGCCATTTAGTTGCTATGCATATTCTTATATAAATTATATAATGCATATTCAAAGCTGTATAGATATTTAGAAATCTAGAGTATTTAGATATTTATGTTCCAAAGAGTAGTCGGATATTTTTGAAGGCACTACCGTAACATACTTATGAACAGTTTATATGATAACATTTTATTGATGTCTAAGTTCGCATAGAACTTTATGATTATTTTAACGCTTACAATATTTTGAAACATTGTCACTGCCAATATATTAGTGAACTCGACTGTACGTATCTATATACCTGTATTCAGGCTAGGGTGAACTGAGTTGCGATAGCCAGACAATTCAATAACAGGGTGTAGGTAGACTGTGGGGCACTCCAGCCGGAATTAGCCCACGAGCGCACGGACGAAACAATATCGCGGCGGGATTATATACACGCACTGGATTTTCAACTCTCGGTGTTGAGCTGAGGGTTGAGAATCGAACGGAGCGCCTCCTAGCGCGTCAAAAAACACTGTCGGATTTTCAACTCTCGTCACTAAGCAGTGCGTTGAAAATACAGTGCGCGAAAAAAAATCGCCGCGGGAAGAACACGCCCGTGCGTACCTGGGCTTAGTGAACTATTAGCCGCCTATTATTGGAATTGGAGGGAACGTTGTTATCAGAATTAATACCAACGATTCTCAAACAAACCTCCGGTTTATTAATTTGTTTACGTGCCCTTTGTATACTATTTATAAAGGTATACATAAGCTAACATCATCTGGTGTATTGTATATTTTAGTCTGTGTTAAATAAATGTATTTTCTTTCTTTCTTTGAACATTACGCCTGTATTCGCCGAAGAGGTAGTGGTAACTAACATTTCATCAAAGTTTCATGTGATTTATTTTTTAATCTGAGAGGTAACAGCTAACACAAATACTCAGGAAAAGCAAAAACTTAGTCTTTACAAAAAAATCTAAAGTAAATGACACGTGTATTTTGTGACCCCTTTTTAAAGGAAAATTTTGGAAACATTTACAGTTTCTATCGTGAGGTTTGTTTTCAAAGGATTTATAAAGCTTTCGTACCAAAACCAATGAAAGGGAGGAAAGAACCAAAGGAGGAAAAATAACTTTCCGAGGTGGAACTTTTAAAACAAATATTTTCCCTAACATTTTGTTTCATACTTCAACAAAAATCATGACAAGGACTCAGAATAGCTTTTAATTTTTAAGTGTACATTTTGTGGGTAACTTTGGTGAAGGTTGGGGGTGTCAGAAAGGCAGTCGATCCGTGTAAAATTATTGGTATTCAGCTGCATCCGGTAAGACTGGAAGCCGACCCGAACACAGTTGGGAAAAGCCAAAGCTAGAATATGATGACTGGCGAGTAACCTTGAGGCTCTTTAAAAAATAAAATATTATGATATTGTCTATGTATTATGATATTGTCCCACTCCTTTTTATCACCGACAACCTCACATTTTACATCTTATTAGCAAACACATCACGTCGACAGCACATAGGGGTCACGCGAACCCCGTATAGAAATCACAAGCAACATTTTAGTCAAAGCTTTCATACGGCCACAACAAGCTATGAAAATTGTTGATCATATTTAAATTAATTCACGTTCAAAGGCGGATTCCGAATTCAATTTCATGCCATTTAAAACGTTGAATAACCGTCAAACATAAATACAAAATGGCTACAAAAATAATCTTTTCATTTCTCCCTCGTGTTTTTTGTAGGACGCAGGGAGGGAAATGTTTCATGTTTTTGTAATTTTAATTATATTCGGAAGCATCGTGCGGTTTTCAATTAACGTTAAGATTGTACCACGTTATTTATTTTGTTTGAATCTACTTTCCGCGTAATTAATTTAAATCAGATAGTTACAACTCACTCACTTTCAAAACAATGATGAAAAGAAATCCAAGTTATCAAATTCTAACAACCACAAATCTTAAGATTCCTAATCTTCTAAAGCTTTACCACATGTGTGTCAGTTATTTACACAGACACACGAAACTTTTACGTACACACACACATTCATAAAGCACACAGACAAAGCGGTTTTACTTGGTTCCATGAGTAATTTAAGTATCGTGTGGTATCGTTCGCATTTGGTTCTTTAGACGAATATTTTCTACAATAGCGTATTATTGTTTCTCTCACAAGTATTTTGAAAGCGTTTGGGATCGTTTTTTGTCTTTTTGAAGGAAAAAAATGTTTCGGAGCTGCCTTTTGTTAAAACTTTTATATGGTACCTAAGTACCAGTTTTATCTTTGGAGTTTTACATAAAAACTGGTTTTACGAATTATATCTGGCCACAAAACCACTTTACATCAAGTCTGAATACTGGCAGCGTTTTAGTATTCTTTGCTTTGATAAGCAACTCATCATAACCCAAGTCCTACCCCGTCGTCTCCTGATAACTGAATCCAAATCGAATTCAAATCTAACGAGATAATTTAGGTAATTTAGGCAATTACCTAAATTATCTCGTTAGACTTGGATTCTATTAAAAATCACACCAAGATGTAGTGATTTTAACCAAAATCGGTAGTACATTTTGACGTTTTGACAAACCGAATATTCCTGTCACTTTCACACAACTATCGAACTACAAGTGCAACATAGAGACGGGAACATGTCTTAGTTAAAAAGCTCGTGCTATGTAACGTTTATAGATCTGAACCTAAGTTACTTCTATGCACCATACCCTTAGAAACTTGGTTTATCAAACAGGTACTTGAACTAGTATGTATTAATATTATAACATCATCACCATTTGTTATTTGGTTTTTCCAGCAGGGATTTCTCAGTCCGGAGTCCGGCACCCTAATTGCGTAACACACAATCAATTAGAATCGGTTTCATTTTGACAGTTCAACAACATTCATTGCGTTATTTAAGTGTTGAGCAGACAAATTTTTCGAACTTATGAAGCAATGGATTAGTAATTTGCTTCCAAATGATTCAGATTACGATTGATCGTGTGTTACGCAATTAGGGTTAACAAGACTGATCAGCAGATCAGTGCCCGGTTGATGGCAATAGGGTCGCCCCCTGTCACATGGGACTTGGAACTTAACTGGCGAAATGCCAGTGTACTGTAGCATAAGCATAGCATAATCCCATAATGTTCCCACTGCTGGATCTCAGGCCTCCTCTCGGTGAGAGGGAGTGGGCCGTAATCTACCACGCAGGCCCAGTGCGTGTTGGTAGATGTCACGTCTTCGAATTTTTTTTTTTTATTCTACCACGCACACGACATGCCGGTTTCCTAATGACGTTTTCCTTCACCGTTTTGAGAGCAGTGGTGATGAAATTATTTACACACGAAGTAAAGCGCCTGTCTGGGTTCGAAACTACAACCTACAACTCGTAAGTCACAATCGTTACCACTGGGCCACCACTGCTCTCCTGTACTGTAGATACACCTCTGTATAACCCTTCAGGGCTTACAGACGTGATGTTATGTTATCAACATCATAAAAATACAATACAATCTGATGACTCATTAGGTTTTTCTCGGTAACACTAACTGTCGCTAACCAATGTTAATGAGATCGTAAAATCAATCCGATATGGATGAGATGAGAGTTTTAAATGGCTGCATTCTGAGTAGTTAAATGTGGCTCGTGCCGGACACGTTTGAAGAAACGGTTAGCTAGGAAAGCCGTAATTGTTCAAAGACGTGAAGGTTTGTTGGCTTCCACACATTTTAGAGCTGGGATAGTGAGTTTCTCCAGCCAGAAAATATACAGGATTCGTTGCTGTATCTACGTATATTGGTCATCAGCCAAAACAGTCTACAGGTGGCTAAGTCTCGCCAACTACTTAGTTACCTTTTAAAAAGCTTTTCAGATTGCGGTTTAGGGTTCTGTACCCAAAGGATGCCAACGGTACCATATTACTAAGGCTCCGCTGCCTGTCCATCCGTCTGCCTGTCAGCGGACTGTATCTCATGAAACGTAATAGGTAGACATTTTAAATTATCATAGAATGTGTATTTGTATTGCCGCTATAACAACAAATAACAAAAATAAAAGAAGGTTAAAAATTACAGGGTCTCCGTGCAAAAAACGTGTTTTTTCCTGTGTTTCTTGTTTTGTGGTAAGGAAACCTTTGTGTGCAAGTCCATCTCGCACTTGGCCGGTTTTCTTTTTGTTTTAATTATAAGTTATTATGAATGCCCAACATCGACCTGATCAGTGACCTCTGCAAACAGAAATGGGTTTAGTAATCTGACCATACAACTAAATAAATTCGAAAATCAACGTAGACAGTGTTTTTTTACGATTTACGACCACAGGACATTATTATGTAAATTCTGCCATTCATAAGTCCATCATCTCATCACAGTCAACCATATCAAATATCAAAAGATTTAAAAACGTATCCGGTTTTTAATACACCCCATTTTAAAACAGGTTGAAACTAAGGGTGGAAAAAAAACCCTTAACAATAAATAACACTTAATCGCCTTGAACAATGGAACCCTAAAATTTAAAAAAAAAACTGCAACATTACAAAGGGTTCCCTACGTACGGTTTTAGGTATCAATTTCAATATCCGGGGGGTGATAGGATGAATGTGTTGAAAACGAAATCTTATTGCAGAGAGTTAAAGTTTGTTTTGGGTTGTATTACGTGCCGATGAGAGTGGGTGGTCAGACAAAACAGATGGTTTGTATGTTTTTGCAGATAAATATAAGTTAAATTAGCTTTTGGTAAAATTATTGGCTTCCATATAGGAATTGTAAAATGTTGCTTTGTTGTACACCGTTTAAGGCTACGAAATAGCCATCATGTCCTATTATACTCCTTTATTATGAGGAGTACTTTTCTTGGGGACTTTAGAGGGGCCCGTGGCTAAATAATAACAGCCGCACAGGTCGATCGGTCAAGTTAAGCTACGCTTGCCGCGGTTGGTCTGTGGATGGGTGATCATCTTTACATACCGAGACTCCTCCGTGCCTCGGAAAGCACGTTAAGCCGTTGGTCCCGGCTGTCATTCGTGGATCTTTGACAGTCGTTACGGGTAGTCAGAAGCCCGAAAGTCTGACAACCAGTCTTACCAAGGGGTATCGTATTACCCAGTAACTGGGTTGTGGAGGTCAGATAGGCAGTTGCTGCATGTAAAGTACTGGTATCCAGCTGCATCAGATTAGACTGGAAGCCGACCCCAACATAGTTGGGAAAAGGCTAGGCAGATGATGACTTTTCTTGGGGACTTTCAAGTGCTCAACGAATACCTAAATGAACGTCCGGTGCACCGAGTCCTGCTACAACCTTGCTGAATGGGAAACATTTCCACCTCGGAATGAGTTATTCATAAAATAGTTGGGCTTGCGCCATTCGCACATACTCGTAGTTCGTTCCCCTATACGAGACGAGCAGAAATGTACAAATACACAAAGTCAGAAACGATCACGCCATTTCCCTATAGGATTGGCAAAAAATACAGACCGCTTCATATTAATCCTACTACGTAGAGTTTATTGACCCCTAATATCGCAAATAGACGACCCTTTCGTACCCGTGGGTGTTCAAAGAGACGAGTAAGGGATAACAGAAAGATAGGAAGTATTTTTATGTAGATATGTGAAACTTTATTAGCTTGAAAGGTTGCAAATTGAATCGGACTGTAGAAACTTTTTCTTGATAATCGAGTGGACTTTTGGATAGGTCAGAAAGGAATTAAATTTAAATGCCCATTGCTCTTCAATGACGGTCAAAAAGAACATTGTTTGGAAAGTGGATTCGTTGGAAGAAACTTCAATCATGAGAATGTTTTACATAATATTATAATCTCTAACATGTGTGAGACGGAATAAGCATTGTTGACCACGCTCACTCACAGGTGATTTCAGGCCTTTTCTGATAAGTTTTCCTTTACTTGCGAGTCATATTTTGGCAAAACATACATCGAAAATGTCATTAGCTGCTGGTTGCATGCAAGGTATCATGTTTTGAATCCACAGTTACGTTAAACACGCGAGTTACATAGAGACACAGCAATTTTTATATGCCCTAATAATCCTACTAATAATAAAAGCGCGAAATTTTGTGAGGATGGATGGATGTTTGTTACTCTTTCACGCAAAAACTACTAAACGGATTTGGATGAAATTTGGCACACAGATAGTTTATAACATAGGATACTTTTTATTCCGATATTACCACAGGATCGAAACTTATGCGGGTGAAACCGCGGCGCTGCTAGTATTGATATACTAATTTTAATATGAAATGGGATAGGCTCTGTGTACACTGATAACATTATATCGTTCTGTGAAAGTCTAATTTCCCCAGGGTTGGGTAGGTAGGTGCGACTATTAATATCAAAATATTGCCCTATCATGATGGCTTCGATAACGGTTAGTGATAAGTATATCATAGCAGTTTATTTAAGTGAACTATGACGTTACTATAAAGACTTTAGACGAAATTTGACGTACGAAACGATGAATGACGAACGATGGGACATGGATGGGATTTAATTTAGTTAGTTTAGTTTAAGATCCTGTGCGAGTCGCAATAATTTTTTCTTTTTTCGTTCTAATTTTATGTGCTGCGGGTCCTGTCAGCTGCACGTTACAGGAGCTGTTGGACGCTAGTGATGGCGCCAAACACGTCGCCGAATTCTGGGCAGAGTCCATTTCGATTTCCATCGATACGCCATGACAAAGAGTTTACGTAAGCAGCAAGTAGTAGAACTCCGAGACAAGGAGCTCGTTCGAGGAAGTATATACTACTACCAAACAAAATTCTGCCACCAGTCAGCGTTACTGTTCCAGGTTGTAGGAAGCAAAAGGAGTCAGTAAGAATCGTAGAAGGTTCAGGAGTCCTGTAACAGGGTGGCAGGGACATCGACGCCCAAACTGTAACCATGAATTCAGCACATGAGTTTAGTAGACCCCATAGCGTAGAAATTTTTCGTCGGTTATCAAAAAAAAAAAATCTCCTGTTTCATAGAAAAGTGCAATACCTACGCTGTCAAAACGTATGGAACAGCAATATATTTTTTTAATAACCGACGAAAAATTTCGACGCTATGGGGTCTAAACTATGTGCTGAATTCATGGTTACAGTTACCGCGTCGATGTCCCTGCCACCCTGTATAGTTTTTGCCTCGGACAAAGACGTGAGGTTATATTTATGTCATCACCATCATTATCATTGATAGTTTGTTCCACCCTCTAACGAGTATACGCTTTCTCCCTTTTGTGCCATGCCTCCCTGGTCTGTTCTGAGTCTCATGTATCATCATCATCAGCCTATAGCAGTCCACTGCTGGACATAGGCCTCTCCTATTGCACGCCATTCAACTCGATTTTCGGCAACTCTCATCCAGCTACTACCAGCCATCCTGCGTTCCACCATTCCCTTCCATCATCCACCTTACGTTTACCGATTCGCCGTCTCCACTAAAGAACATGTCTACCCCAACGGTCATCCGTTCTACGGCTAATATGGCCGGCCCATTGCCACTTCAGCTTGCTTACTCTGTGAGCTATGTCGTCAACATTTTCAGTCGACTATGAACACCGTTGTAAGCGTTATCGTTTCTTACCGTTGGAAGTAAGATGTAATATCAGTGATATCTGCTTTTTAGTGAACATCGCAAATGGCTCGGTTGATTGTCCCGAACTACTCAGTAAAATACTTCTTCGCACTAATCAAAATAACCTGAGAAAACGGCCGCTACTCCATGTAACATTCGCGTCGACAAAGTACAGGCGCAATGCTTTCTGCAAACGTAGTGTTATAGCTTTCAATAGTTTACCAACACACCTGGAAATCGATTTATTTTGCACCAGCGCACATAAATTAAGAAAGATTTTGAATAAGAAGTATTTTGGCATCAACCATAAATAAGCTTTTAATTTTGATATTGCACGACTTGACTTACCTAACATCTCGACATACCTTATTTACATTGTAACTATTCTGTTTATTTACTCAAATAGGTGTAACTGGTCAACGCAAATATGTAACTCTTAATTAAGTAGATGTGTACATGTGGAAGCTTGTAATTAGCAGATGTCCCTACTTATGCATGATATTTAAGTTTTTTATTAGTCTGTAAGTTTTCTTTAAAATAAAATAAAGTAAAAACTTTGGTTCTCTGCCGAATCACCTCATGTATACGACCTCTAAAACCGTTGCCTGAACATTCACAAACAAGTTCCCAGAATCGCAAATCAATTAAACTTTCATAGCAAATTCTATTCGACCTTGTTGCCGCGTCTGTCAGACTGGGTACAGTAAATTGATGTCAAACGATACGTCACATTGGACACACACACATACGTTGGTGCTTGCAATAGGAAACTTTAGCGTTTTTTGTCGATTAATTCTGACCATCCTCAGTATAATATCACGCCAATATTTCCCGAATGGGTAGCCAGAGGTATTAATTTCCTAACCAAGAAATCGCATATTTTTGTTGTACTGACGACGCTACCATTTATTTATATATTTATTATTCACAAAATTCACAGCTCTTTAAATGTTATCTTAAAATATATAAACTAGTATTACAGCCAAATACGGATTTACAATTTAATAGCTATAAAATATATGCAGCAGGAACAAACATACAGAGTGAAGTGAATTACTGCTAGCACCATCTAAGCATTGCTAAGTGTACAGTGTGGGTGAGTGTGTAGGAGTGTGCATGAGGAGTTGCGAATGGGTGTGTGTGCTAGCACCATCTTGTTTTTCGATACTACTTCTGTGACAATTTCAATTCACAAATGTTGCTTGGTGTGTGGTGCACCGACAATTCGCCGAGTTGTGATGTTCATATAAATAAGGGGATACCCTATATTGCCATAAGCCTGGCTCAAGTCCAGACTTGGCGCTGAGGATTTCCTAATGGAAACTCCAATAGAAAATTTAACCTGTCGAGATGATAACCCGAAGCACCAATCGCCAATATTTAGTTTAAGGCTTTTCGTTTATCCCAAGAATCGAAACTGCACAGTAACAGTAGGAATGGTTTTCATTTTCACAGTTCAACAACATTCATTGTGATATTTACTTTGTTGAGCTAACAATTTTTTCGAACATAATATAAAGAAATGGAATAGCAATGTCCTTCAAAATTATCCAAATTGTGATTGATTGTGTGTTACGCAAGTGTGTTGCTCTTTTTGCTAAAACACACCCCTCAGTATTATGAGGACTCCACCTTTGTACAAGAAAATTCCACAAATGAAATATTAGTCATAGTTCCTTTAACTATTACTTTACAGGAAATCTTCTACGAATGCTTTCCAACAGTCCACACACCACCGTTTAAATGCCTGCAAGGAAACCGAAGACAGATCGGTGTCAAATCTATCATGAGAACCACTTCAATGGAAGATGTACTCGACCCATTTCTAGTTGTTTAGCTCGCTGTCTATAGCTAAACTTTAAAACTACGTTTAGAATTAGATGGAGTGGAGTAAGACATTTAAACCATGGACAATTTATTGAGATCGTGGATTATCTGTTTTTCTCGACTATTAAATATATTTCAGGCTTAGTTTCGTGCGGCAACGAGACCAAACTTTATAGTCTTTACCTGACCCAATGAAATCAAATAATCGAGCGCCGGGAAACTTCTATTTAAACGTGCGAGTAACTTAAAGGTAGGTAATGCTGAAAGCCGTTGAAGTTTTAATTCGTTCTAAGATTTCACTCTTTTGCCGTTCGTGCCACCCACTCACAACTTTGAGCTTGCACGTGCGTGGAATATTCCACTTTTCTACCTTTTTGAATTGTATGTCCTTCTCTTTCTTTTCTTAGACAGGATTAATTTGATGTGATCAACATCTTAGCGCTAAACAGATTTCAAACATCATTCCGTCTGTGTCAACTTCAAATGAAAGCCAAAAACGCATCTGGCTTGTGAAGGTCAGATCAGTCGCTCCATGTAAACTACTGGTACTCAGCTCAGTTACTTCCGGTTAGACTGGAAGCCGACCCCAACATAGATGAGAAAAGGCTAGCAGATGATGATGATGTTGAAGCGCTAAACGCATTTAATGATATGTGTAGCACGCGGACCTTTGTGTATGTCAAGCAAATGCTTCTGATATTCAAGAATATAAGTACCCTATTCCGGCTTTAAGTATGGAAACCCTACTTGACCGATTTCTATTAGGTAATGGAAATGGAAACGTCGATCGCTTTGCGGTTTCGGATATCGGATCCGACTGTGTTGTTAGCAGATTGTTTGTAGCGGTTAGCTGTACTTTTTTATAGCCTTTTTAATTTCAGTTTCCATTTGTATTTACTTTTGCAAGTTGCAACGTATGTTTGTGTATCGAAACGTATACTTAAAGCACAGAATCAAAGCTCTATATAGCTAGCTCTATTTTTGGCAGTTTAAAGAAAGAAAAAGTATTTATTGGCACGCGCACAGGAAGATCACTAAGTAAACTATTCACAATCACAGACACATAAGAACAAAATTAAGAAAAAAGTTCTGTACGACGTCGCGCGTCACGTTGATGCTGTGACATTTAAAAATAATTGTCGCAGTGCGGGGGGTCTACTCCGAAGTAGTATCGGCCGAATGTTCGGCCGTTTCCTGCTACGAAGTTACTATTTGGTTCGGTCGGTCCGATCCTACACTCCTACACTCTTTCGAATATTGACTATGGTCCCGACCCAACTGAGCCGATCCGAACTTTTTTCGCATTTTTCAATAATATTCGGTTCGGCTATGTGTCGGTCCGATCCGAACATTCGCACTTTGCACTTCGGAGTAGGCCCCCTGGTATTCTACTGTAGTTTATTCTTCCATACTCTATCAACTGTCATTTCAGTATTCAATTCCCTTTATAGCCTTAACACTTTTCTCTTTCAATGTTTGTAATGTTCTCTCAAAAGCATAATTAGGAATCGACTCAGCATAGAATAGAATACTCTTTATTATGTACAGTCACGAGCACCAATATGTCAACACTTAGCAACTTTCAATTGCGATTTTTTCGTGAAATAACGACGTGCAACATTGAAATACGACACATTACATAAAACTATGGGTTCGAAAATGCTATGTACGTCATCATCATCTGCCTAGCCTTTTCCCAACTATGTTGGGGTCGGCTTCCAGTCTAACCGGATGCAGCTGAATACCAGTATTTTACATGGAGCGACTGCCTATCTGACCTCCACAACCCAGTTACTGGATAATACGATACTCCTTGGTAAGACTGGTTGTCAGACTTTCGGGCTTCTGACTACCCGTAACGACTGTCAAAGATCCACGAATGACAGCCGGGACCAACGGCTTAACGTGCTTTCCGAGGTACGGAGGGTTCTCGATATGTAAAGATGGTCACCCATCCACAGACCAACCGCGGCAAGCGTAGCTAATAATGCGTGTAATGCTATGTACGTAACAACATAAAATTTCATTAAAAAATAAAGGAGTAAATCGCTTTTCAATAAAGCCGAGTGTATACATACTTTTGTTCGTGACTGTACCATATAAATACAAAGAAAAATAGAAATTTTAGAAAGGGTGACACAATGGGAGGTCTTATCGCTAAGAGCGATCATATCGAGCGAGCATATGTATCTTCTTCCAGACACCTCTATTAACCGTCATCTCAGTATTCACTCCATTTCTAGCCATACCACTTTTGCAATGTTAGTAATGTTCTCTCAAAGGCAGTCAGAATCCTACAAATTTTCATACTACAGTAATTTTGAATGATGAAGTGAAACCTATGTGGAATATCAATCAGGAACAATGAATAGGTGTAATAAATACACAGCGGTACACGGGTCGGGTTGGCAACATGATTAACTACAGTTGCCTCGCAGATACTGCCAGCTATGAGTAACGGGTTGCTTTAGGAGCATCAGTTATTGCTGACGTGTGTTCGAAGCTGTTACACTTTTAATGGTTTTGGTCTATTTCTACCACTGACCACGACTACTACGATCTTAATGCTGGTCAATGACTCAGTTTGCCCCAAATTCTTCCAATTCTGTCTTTATGTTGCCATTTCGGGAAAATCTCTCATGATCACATTTTTCTTTTTCGTGTGGTTAGTGACTAACCTGGTGTCAGAATTTTATGCCACCCATGGGCCTGACTTGGTTTAGGAAATTCTTAATCCATTGCTTATATGCTTGAAAAAATCGTTTGCTTGACAACGTAAATAACGCAATGAATGTTGTTGAACTGTCATAATGAAAGGAACATGCTCACATCAAAACATATTGAAAAAAAAAAAGCATACGAATGCCTGAGCTAGACTCATTTTAAAATTTTGCCCCAAAATTGCTTATTAGACCAGGATAACTGAAAGTGGGGCAACATAGGGTTTTAATAATAATAAATAGTGCCTGTGAACCTACGTCTGGTGCACCCTGAGTTGTCAGCCCCACTACCGACCTTAAATGACGAGTGTGCAAGTATTAGTGTCATTTTAAAACTTCAAGGGGGTGATGACTACCGCGATGATGACTAATAGAGAAGTATGGAAGAAAAATACATGTTGCGCCGACCGCAAATAAATTGGAATGAGGGCAGGAGATTGATGAATTTGATGATATTAAAACTTCAAGGAATTAATATCTTAAAAACTTTGGACGCTGGGACAAAGTAATATTGTAATGAAAAAAAACGGCCTTACCACGTTGCTAGAAAGTTATTTTCTTGGTCACATTAATGAAGATCGACAAGAAAAGCAGGGAAAGGCAGGGGTGGCTCATTCTTAAGTCTATTCAGATTAATGTTCCAAATTAATGTTATTTTATGTTAAACAAATATCAACTTTATTTCAATGGTAATTAAGTTGACTAGCACTCTTGAAAAAGTTATAAAAATATTTGAAGTTTTAGCGTAAGCTAAACTTTATTGTGTAAGAATTAAAGTTATTTTTCCATAAACTCATATTTGTTTACATTTTTGGCAAATAAATCGCGAATGCAGTGTTAGGCAAGTTTATACAACCAACCATTTTATACTGACGACACGGTTAGCGCAGTGGCTGAGCAATCGGACTGTTGCGCTGCGTGTCGCGGGTTCGATTCCCGCACAGAACAAATATTTGTAAGTCCTACATGTATTTGTTCCGAGTCTGCGTGTTTTTCTATCTATAATATGTATGTAATTACAAAAAAAAAAAAAAGTATTTAAGTAGTTTATTAGCCATCTTGTTACCATAACACAAGCATTAGGTTGCTTAGCTTGGGACTAGATGGCGCTGTGTGAAATGTCCAGGGATATTATTATATGGATGTTTTAGTCCTGAAACTAGCCACGTCGCCTCGAGGCTTAACCTTTAGATTTCCACTTAAACTTTTAATTATTTAGAGTTTCAGAGGTAGACTGGACACGAACCTTTTAATTTGAGAGTTACTTCTATGTATTTTATAAACAGTACGTCAGACGGATTAAAACAGTAATTATAAAGGTTCAGACTGTCTCGTTCGTCCAGTGATCGCAGGCACTACGGCTGAGCATGAGGTACTGGGTTCGATTTCCAGGTCGGCCAAAGTGTTATTGGATTTTTTAACCGACTTCTAAAAAAGGAGGAGGTTCTCAATTCGGATTTTTGTATTTTTTTTTTCATGGTTGTTCGCGCATAACTCCGTCGCTTGCCAACCAATTTGAAAAATTCTTTTTTTGTTGGAAAGGGTATACTTCCCAAATGGTCCCATAGAAATTTCATCAAAAACGGTTCAGTAGTTTGGTTTTTAAACCAAAATTACTGGTAAAAATTACAACTTAGAAGTGAAAAATAAAAGCTTTTTTTGCAAAAAAATATAACCGACTTCCAAAAACGACACTACAAAGTGAAAAATAACTTTAATTTCGGAAGTCGGTGTCGTTGGGGTCGCATTTTCGTTGTTTGCCACAAAAAAAGTTTTTCCATCTGGAATTTCTCTGTAGGAGCCTGGAGTCTGGATATGTGCTGGGTTGATGGCAATAAGCTCGCCCCCTATTAAATGCGACTTGAAACATAACTGGTGACATGTGGGTGTACTACAGATACAGATAAACGTCTTCCTAACCCTTTAGGGAAACAAGGTGTGATGTTGTAAAGGTTGTACGAACGTTAAATACCATCTCCGTTGATAATTTGTGGAGTTATTTATTTGTTTGTTTTACGTCCGTAAATAATTTCTGATGATACATCCTGTCAGATATATTTTATAGCCTCCTATCCTTGGATAATAACATTAAAACGAGTATTATTTACTAAAGTAAAAAGTTTCTCCTTAGTGGAAGACTTTCGGGTTGAAGTAATTAAATTAATAGGGACCGAAACTTGCAAAGTCGGGATATTGTGGGCCTGCCCTCTGTGCTTCAAGAAGTGTAGTAGTGACCTCTGCCACAAAAAAATTTAATACACTGTCGTGCCATCGACGCGGCGAAGAAAATAATCTAATCTAATACATATACATAATCAGCAACGTTCCTACTCCTGGGACACGGGCCTCCTCTCTGTGGGAGGGAGTGTGCCGTAATCCACCACGCTGGATGTCACATGTCTTCGGATTTTTGGATCTAGGACATGCCGGTTTCCCCACGATGGTTTCCTTCACCGTTTTGAGAGCAGTGGTGATGAATTTTTTTTCACTAAGTAAAGCGCCTGTCTTGGTTCGAACCTACGACCCACAACTCGTAAATCGCGGCTGTTACCACTGGGCCACCACTGCTCTTGCCACAATATAATATAACTAGCATGTATTGTCCAGGCAAAGGCACGGTAATGTTATCTACATTATCTCACAATTCTGTCTTTTGCCAGTCCTTTCGATAGGAGTCAAACTGGTACCGCCATCTTCATCTCGGCCTGCCGCGATAGTGTCGTGCGTTTAGTGGGACCCAATCGGTGGTTCTCTTAGCCCATTTGTCTTTGACATGTCTCATAACTTAAGCTTCGCGGCTATCGAAGAACAAAGAGGGAGCGAAAAAAAGATAAACTCCTAAATATAACTTGTTTGTCCTAAAATTCCTTTTCAAAATGGTAATTCCACGAAACCGTCTAAAAAATATCTGACACGCTTCGCCCTTTAATAATCCCGATGAAAAAAACAACACGACGGGTGAAATTGATTTTAATAAAAGAACCTTTTGAGTTCATTGTTCATATTATTATGCAAAAATAAAATATGATGGCGTATGAAGGGTGTTAAACACAGTGATTTAATTATGAGTAACAAAGTAAAACGGGTGTACAATTACGTACACCTATATTTATTTATTTCGGTAGTAACAAACATGGTGATTATACAAGCTGTTGTTTTGCATGCTCGTCAAATTTCAGGAGGCTGTTATGACAGACATAAATACTCAAATAAAATTACGATCCCTGGTAAATAATGAATACATACTTGTTTTTTAGTTATTTATGGTTGACAGTATTTTAGAATACACCACTTTCAAAGAACAGAATCTCGTTATGGTATTGTATAAGCGGCCGCGTTTTTATGTGTGTAAAAGGGCAGTTACAGTGCGGTCTCACACAGGCCGCGTTTCAAAATGTGTGTCCCACTCACACCTATTTCCGAAAATTAGAAAAAAAAATACCTACTTATTTTATCATTGATTCGTGTCGAGAATAAGTAGCATAGTTACCTCCTTGAATTTGACGAGGATGCAAAACGACACCTTGTATAACTTATTATTTATTATTATTTCTGACTGCCAACCCAGAATGTGATGTGTTTGCGGATGAATGGATTAAAATTATGCGTATAAGTCTGGTCGTCTATGAGAGAATGTATGCAAGGGAGTCCACTGTTCCATGTTAGTTTGTAAGTTCTATTATTGTCAACGTAATTATTGTCTTTCATGTTAATTAATGTAATTGGTGTTGTACCGTTTTAATTAATTATAAATTAAGTAATTAATTAAAAAGATTATTGAATTAATGAGTGTACAGTTTTGGAACTACTACAGAGTCAAATTAAATTAGCTAGCGAAATTCTGCAGACTTGATGGGTATCGATATCTGAACACGACGAAATAAATAAAACATGGTTGCTTTGGGGTCAAAGACCGCTGGTGGTGTTGTTCCTTGAAATATGAGTTTATTAATTTATTGATTTATTAGGTACTCACAAAATCCACAGCTCTTTGAAATTGTATCTTAAAATATCAAGAGTAGAGTTGAAGTTGAACTAGTCTTACAGCTAATTACGGATTTACAATTTAATAACCACATACGGAATGAAGTGAACTGCTAGCACCATCTAAGCATTGGTAAGTGTACAGTGTGGGTGTGCCAAGTGTAAAGCATTAAGGTTCAAGGTTGATTGAGAAAATTTGACAGTTTCGGGTAGCTTGACCCGCTGGCGTCTGTACTAAACACTCGATTCGTAGGTTCACGTTATTCGATATTATATGTTAATCCCAGTAGCAGATCGAAATCGGCATACTATTTGGGTTATGTACAGACGCCAGCACATCAAGCTACTACAATCTGTCAAATTTCGTTAATAGATTTTCAACTTTATCGCTAAAGAATTAAGGTTCAAGGTTGATTGGGAAAATGTGACAGTTTCGGGTAGGTTGACCTGCTGGCGTCTGTACACACGGCTACACATCAAGCTATGCAAAACCAGTATTGGCTGACCGTTCATTGTGAGAAAATATCATACAAAGTGAGGCCAAGACAAACTGGTTTTGTATAGCTTGACGTGTGTACTGCTCAGAATTAGACATATTCAACAACGAAAAAAGCCCAAAGTTTGCAGCAAAAAAAAAAACACGTTAAAACAGGCTTACAGCTAAATTAACACAAAAATCTTTTCAAGAACCTTTCATACCAACAAAATACTGTACACTCGAAGTAATTATGGTAGGACAAAAAATGACCTAAAAAAAGAACTTTCAAAAGGTAGATACTGCGGCATAAGGGCTGTTTAAAATTAACATATGTACGGTACGTTCGTTAACCGAATACTTGACGAGATTCCAACCAGGTAGAATGCGGCCTGATGACTAATGGAAGCCGCGTAATGTATAAAAAATGTGAGATGTGAATGTCGGGTCGAGTATAGAATAGGGGTTCCGTATTCACATACATTCTTGACGCAAAGTTTTCCTCGAAGGGAGAGGTGTACCTATATACCTATACATTTCACCAGTTGTGCTTAAATCCCATGTAATAGGGGCAAGCCTATTGCCAATCCAACCCAATTTCACTTTGCCCGACCCAGGAATCGAACCCAAGACCTCATGCTCGGCAGTAGCGCTTGCGACCACTTGACCAACGAAGTTTAAACTAAGTATTTTTTTTTTTTGAGGATGGGAAATCATCAAATGACCTCTCCCGCTCTGGGCGGAGCGGAGGGAGTGTCAGACTCTTACTGACTAAAACCCACGCGTATTCCTTCCTTAGCCCTTTATGTTCCAGGGCAGCGGTAACCCTTTCGGACGATCCCGCTACCCACTACTACTGGTCTTACGTCCAAAATGCCAAGAGATATGTCTCCCTTCAAATCTCAATCTTCAAATATTTGACTGCTATGCATGTCGTTCGATCGATCTCCTATCCGCGTGCCAATCACTCAACTCTGCTAACGTTCCTGAACTATCAAAATAAACAGTTACTATTTTGACACGCGCTAACTGTCATATACGCAATCTTTAATCTATGGTCGGCCGGGCCTCAATGAATAATGATGGCAAGGTAAATTCATGGATTGGTAGGCAAGCTTCACGCAAAAATTAGCGTGAATTTTACAAGAATTATATTCATTTCGAAAGAACGCGCAGTGAAGATCCTTGTATCACTACGGAACCTTAACTAGATACCATATCAGTATGAAAAACTTGTGGTTTTCATAGTGGCGCTGGCGACTGTTGGTAGCAGTAAAAAGTTGATATCTCTAGTTCTTTAGTACAATGCATTGCAGGGGTAAATAACCGGTCACTATTGTAGTATTGTTGCAGTGTTCAGTGAAGCATTTACTGTCAATGGCCCTGATTCCCTTGTTCACAAACTAAACTAAATTTAAGTTCTGTGCATCTTTTTCTTTCTATTTCATTAAGAAAAGGACAGAAGATAAAATATTAGTTTACTCCTGTCAAATTAAGATACTCCATAGACAGATTAGACGTGATTAAAAAACATGGCTGCTAAAAATACGTCAATTTATGTCAGGCGCTGACTAGTTTGACAGGACTAAACTAATATTTATCTTCTGTCCTTTTCTAAATAGAATGCATTGAACTTAAATTTAGTTTAGTTTGTGAACAAGGGAATCGGCGCCAATGTAAGCTTATAGCACAGTATTTTTATCTCGGTCTCTATCAGTATTTTTACTTGTAGTAGCGTCAGCGCGTAACTCATTTACACACACTTCCGACTTCGCCTAGGTATGTCTCAGACGGCACCGGGAGCTCGAGCGCTTACACACGCATTCACAGCGTGTTTGTACACTTGGTAACCACAAGAGAAACGCGCGTCGCTTTCTGAGATGATCATCATCATCTGCCTAGCCTTTTCCCAACTATGTTGGGTTCGGCTTCCAGTCTAACCGTATGCAGCTGAATACCAGTATTTTACACGGAGCGACTGCCTACCTGACCTCCACAACCCACTTATTGGGTAATACGATACCTCTTGGTAAGACTGGTAGACTTTCGGGCTTCTGACGACCCATAACGACTGTCAAAGATCTACGAATGACAGCCGGGACCAACGGCTTAACGTGCTTTCCGAGGCACGGAGGGGGTCTTAGTATTAGAGATAAAAATAACGTATTTGAAGCAAATTGTTACATTGTGTAGTATGTGCTCACATCCTATTAGTCTCTACATATGTGGTAGCCTTGAAAGTTTAGTATATTTTATGCTAAAGGATGAGCTATTCTCATATAATTCTTATTACTAGGGCGTGCGTTGCGAGATTACCTTTCCAAAAACGTAATTAAAAAAAAAACGCCCAAAATTGCATTCACGAGTGTTTCACTCTAAGGCAACGACATCTGTGTGTAGTGATTATAAAACTGAATCTTTACCTAACTCTGTCTGATGTTTCGATGTGACCAATTAAAATCGCAACCTGTAATAATTTTTCAGCAAAGGGAGCTGAAAATACCGCATCCACGTGTACCGCCCACGCAGGGGCACGGGACTCGCAACAACGTGAATATTGGCATATATTTGCACTGAAACTCGTATGAATTTCAATTCATATAGGTATTTTAAAAACGAAATACTGTAGTATATATCTACACATCTATATGTATACAATAAAATAAAATTGAAGTGTCTGTTTGTAACAGGGTTTGCCGATATATTATCACGATATACAACAATTGATATTTATGTGGATATTGAATTATATTTATTGTCAAAACTAGAAATTCAGCAGATTCAAAGTTTACTCTAGCAACATTTGACCAAAAACTACAATTTGGATTACCTTTCACAGTGGCAATCTAATAATAAGTTTCGAAGATTCACCAAATAACGCGCAAGTACGGTTACATTATTTTAGGTACAATGGGGGAAATTATAGGGACATTACTTAACACTACAGAACTAATATTTATAAACCTTTTTACAGTCTAAACCACTGAACGGATTTCGACAAAATTTGGCAAGGAGATCGATGGCATCCCGGGGACGACATGGGCTACTTTTTGAGCCACGGGTTGAAACTAGTAGAATATAACTACACAATTCCATATCTAGTAGTTTACCAACTGTGTTGATTCTGACACAGTATAAACTCCCATAGGATCCGAACTACAGATTGTTCGTATTCATAGTCAATACAGAGGTAACAAACATAGTTTGATATTAAACACTCGCGGGAATCATTATAATTATTATACTGTATTTTTATCTCACGAAGCGACGCGCGCTTTGCTTGTGGTTACCAAGAAGTTGTGAATGTAAGTATAAGCACAGGAGCTCTCGGTACCGTCCGAGATAATGGCGAAGTGGATAGTTTGTGTGTGTGCGTAAGTGTGTTATGTGCTGGCTCTACTCGTCTTCACACACACATTCTTAGAGTGTTTGTACGGTTACCACAAGTAAAGCGCGCGTCGCTTCATGATATAAAAATACTATAACAGTCGTTAAGGGTAGTCGGAAGCCCGAAATTCGAACAAACAGTCTTACCACATGATATCGAGTTGCCCTATTGTGCAAGTCAGATAGGCAGTCACTACATGTAAAATATTTTCAGCTTTCTAGCTTAACAAATGTCACTCCCTCCGTCCAAAATGGAGACATTGACACTAGTTACCACCACATTTACCCACGATTATGTAGATTTAATACCATTACTCACGTTAGTTCAGCATAAAATCCACCATAACATTCGTAGAATATTGAACTCAGGCGCAGAGCACGCCTACCGCCATGGGAATTGCGAAGCGTACGCGATGTTACTAATGAGTTTAGAACTAATAGACGCATTAGTCACGGAGAAAAAGTACGTGTCACTTCAAAGTTTTAAGTGCCTGTATTAGAGAGGATTAGGTAAGGTTTTGTAAGCAGTGGTGGACTTGTCGGTCGTGAGTTCGAAACCAGGCAGGCGCTGTACTTTTTGTAAATAATTTCATCACCACTGCTCTCAAACCGAAGAAGGAAAACATCGTGACGAAACCGGCATGTCCTAGAACCAAAAATTCGAAGACATGTGACATTTACCAACCCGCACTGGGCCCGCGTGGTAGACTCCCTCTCGAAGTGAGGAGGCCTGTGTCCCAGCAGTGGGAACATTACCGAAACGAACCGTTTTAACTAAATGAATAATGATGATGATGCTGAGGTAAGGTTTTATTATTTGTCTCTCGTATAGGCACAAATTGTATGAGCATAGCTATACGAGGAAGTCTCAGTTGTACCGGTGCCTGAAAAATTATGTGGAAATCGGTTGTCATGGTATGGACATGAGATTCGGAGTTGTCTGCTGTTAGTTTGGTACCAGCAAACCGATTCGTTCCTTTTCTATGCACCTTCCAAAATTAACGAGTATATGACGATGACACTAACACAAAAAATGTTCGAGCGTTCATCCAATGGCGTCTCCTTATTCCCAGTGCTTGCAATGTACTCAGTAAACAAAAACTTCTGCATACTAATGAAAACTATAGAGTAGCTTCATGTATGAAACTTTCCGTTAATGTTTCCCGAACTTTATAACTAACTAATGCTTACGACTACGGTAATGTTTATGTTTAAACTTTATTTCGTTAACATTTAAACTTGTTTATGGATTTCGTGACTACGTTCCGGTTCTATTTTATAGGTAATGTTGATTTTGTGTTAATACTATCGTGTTTATGTTTAGTCAGTATCAAATTGATTGCTCAGATGAATCACTAAAACGATAGTCAATGAGGAATGAGGATGTATCATTCACTTGATACAGATCTTGTATTTAGTTTAGTCACAATTTATAGTATGCACGAGTAGTACATTGTATTTAGTCTGAGCACAGCGGAGGCAAAAATGGAGAGATAATAAGGTAAGGAATACATCTCTTAGATATTCAAATCACGTGTTGAGTCCATGGAAAGAAACAGCGCAGTGAGGTGATACACTTAATCACGACGCAAATGTTTCATTGCTGGCATTGAAGACTTGCCATCTTGCCATGCATTACTCGTAAAACATTGATGTCCGTCTCTTTACCAACAAACTATAATGCTGCAATAGATAACGTAAGACGAACTGGATGTTTTAAAAGCTGCTTAGCTGTGGACAATAGAGGGCGCGTGAAAATCTTGCACTACACTCGAAAGTTTAGATTGTCTGCAATGGCGTTATGGCAGCTCTGAAGTGTGCTACTCGCTGCGCAGTACCTCACCCCTCACCCCCGCTGACACGTAAATTTGTTACTGCGCAGCGACTCACCTGATGTTCCGAGCCGACATAACGTTTGAATTGGACTGTATCTCGCATGTTAGCTGCACTTCACGTGCTATCATTTCTGTGTTCCTAACACACTCACATACAAACAAACGCGATTAAAATCACACAAACATTGTTTTATAGCTTTATCCTAACATCTACCTATATGTGTATAGTGAAAAAAGCTTTTAACCGAAGCATTGAACCAGAACTGTTGACGGCCTGTCTTTTGGGTGCGACCGGATTAAATATAGCTCCAGGTATTGAAGCAGTATTTTCGGGGTATGCAGCCTAAATCCGATTAAAAATTTCAAATGAATATTTTAATTTTTGAAAACGAAACAGGTATATTCTGAAATCGGCTTTGCTGTTTGTTTGTGGGCTAGCGATGTCATTTCAATTGAAATGGGTTTTAATTTGATGACAGGAATTCTATAACTGTTTTCTACCAGATGATGCCCGCAGTTTCTCTCACATCCGCGGGCCACTACTTCCTGGATCAAAGCATGATACACATGACGTTCTCTTCCGGAGCGAGTTTCAGCTTTGCACAATATATCGTTGTAAAGCCTTATCATCATCATCATTTCAGCCGAAAGACGTCCACTGCTGGACATAGGCTACCCCCCTAGCACCTTCACTTTGACCGGTTCCGTGTTTCTCGCATCCAACGGGTTCCTGCGGCTTTAACAAGGTCGTCGGTTCACCTTGTGGGAGGCCTTCCAACGCTACCTACGTCTTCCGGTAGGTACACGGTCGCCACTCCAGAACGTTCTTGTAAAGCCTGCTGAAATCATAATCCTCCTTTTGGCTTTACCGTAGTCGCGTAAAAACTGTCCAGTAGTTTTGGCGTAAAGCCATAACATACAACATTCTCGATTTTAGTTACCTATGGTCCAAGCGTTAAACGCACAAAGAAAGCCAAGTATGAGTGGAATTATTAAGATGCACAACGCATCAATGCACTGTTTATCAACACAGCCGTTTCCGAGTAACGAGCGGTACATCCAGACAGATGGTGCGCGGCATATGGCGTTCAATTGCGCCACAAACGTCCGGAGCTTTCTTTGAATTAAGTTAATAACAGTTTTGGAGTGAAATGTAGAATAAGGTGCAGCAGATGTACTTTGTGACATGGAGAAGGTCACAAAGAGGAACACTCCTTGTATACATGGTCGCCGAAAAACGCAAAGAGCGTAGGCCCTTTGTACACGGTACGGTTTCTTTTCGGTACGGCGTATAAACCGCGCCGTAGAAAAAACGTTCCCGTCAACAAGCTTCCATAGTGATCCATACAACACTGCCGACCATGCCTACACACGGCGAATTCTATTTACAAATATTTGATTGAAACTTCATGACAAATCTTTGATGTTATTTCAGAGATTTCATGACAACTCTTTTTGATTAACTTTTCATATCCCCTCCCTCCGTACCTCCTCTCCCTGCGTACGAAATTCGTAGGTTTTGGCCGAAGTCACGGGGATTCCTACTCTGTATTCTTTGTAACAAAAGATTAGTTCGGGACCCGACCTAAGAATGAATGACATCACGATTTGACAGTTGTCCCTACTTCCGATGTGTTTTTACCCGTCCGAAAAGGTTAATTAATCGGGTGTAGGGTTCAAACTACTAAGTTTCAAACTACTTTGGGACGGACCCGTATCGCTGACGGACATGGAGAGAAGAACCCTGGGCCTCAATCCGTTAAATACTTTCTCTAAATTTTTGACAGGTTCACTAATCACTGTCCATTCCTCGGTTGCCTGGAAGAGATAGCAGAGAGCGATAAGGCCGCCCATTGTATGTATATTTTGAAGTGTTTGATGTATTATTTATGTTATGTATTTTTGTGGTGTACAAAAAAGTATAAATATAAATAAGGTTTTGACATTGATTGTCACTGAGATGTGATTGTGACTAGATTTTTAACGGTTTTAATTACAGGTATTGGCCTTCAGGTAATTTGAGATTCGACAGTACATTAACTCACATCCACGTCCTAATTGCGTTCCAAACGGTGGGGATTTAAATGGATATTGGTAATGCTTCATATGTACGAAAAATTCGTTTGCTCCACAACGCAAATTGCGCAATGAACAATTATCAAAATGACAAGCATTGTCAGTGTTAGTGTGTAACGCGATTACCCCGCAGCTCTTTAGGGATCCGGGGTCAGTACAAGACTACCATTGACAAATATCATACAAATGACAAAAAGCTTGTTTGTCTAACATGTCTTCTACAAATCCGAAGGGACGAGATGACATATTTTTCATTAATTTCTCACAACACCCGTGTCATTCTGATGGAAGATGTGTGTTGACATGTTTATTCGCGAAATATTTATTTCTTCTAACCTCAAGGCGTGTATGGATTTTTTTAAGAAAAGAAAAGTTTATTTTGTAAATATAAAAATATGTATATTCCCTAGAGCTTTAGCGTTCTATGTAAAATACTGGTATTTAGTTAGACTGGAAGCCGACCCCAACTTAGTTGGGAAAAGGTCAGGCAGACGATGAGCTTTTTGTAGTGGTAGATGATTCGAGCGTGCAATAGTAAGATTGGAAACACAGTTCCGCCTCTGCACCCACCCACACACGCCACACGCCCGCCACCCACACGCTAATTATGTTCAGTCCCATGCAATAATAACCTTTTGCCATTACCCAGACACGAATCCAAACTCCAGGCTACTGAGAAATTCCTGATAGAAAAACTAATTACACTCCTGTTTATCATCATCATCGGTAGCAGTGGTGGCCTAGAGCGACCTCGACTTACGATTTAAAGGTTGTGGGTTCGAACCCAGGCAGGCACTTTACTTCGTGTAATTTATTTCATCACCACTGCTCTCAAAACGGTGATAGAAAACATCGTGAGGAAACCGGCATGTCCAAAAATTCGAAGACATGTGACATCCGCCGACCCGCACTGGGCCCGCGTGGTGGATTAGGCCCACTCCCTCTCACAGAGAGGAGGCCTGTGTCCCAGCAGTGGGAACGATGTAGGCTGAGCATGCTTATGCTTATCATCATCATTTCTACCGAAAGACGTCCACTGCTGAACATAGGCTTCTTCCAAGCGCCACATTGACCGGTCCTGCCGTCCTGTGCTTCTGGCATCCAGCGAATTCCCGCGACTTTTTAATGTTTATCAACGTAAAACAAATTAAAAATTCACTGAAATGCTTCAACTTTTTTTAATCATTAGTTGTCTCGTTTCTTCTACTGATACTTTCTTTTTAAGAGGTACACTTACGTCAGTTAGCATTTTGATCCAAGGTAAAAGTTCTTATACTACGTCAGACTACGTGACACCCAGAGCGGGGCGGATGCGGTCACCAACCCGTTTGTATAGTAGGGAGGACGTCGACTTTGCATACTTTGTTATTAGTCGCTTGTCTTCTTTGGAGAAGAAAAGTTTTTAAATTAATGTTGATATTTAAGTGCGGGCGACATTCAATTCAATTAGGCTTGATAGAGCCTGCACGAGAGGTGATAGTTAAATGTACATCCAGGGCACAAGGAAGTCAGCCTAATATTTTAACTACGGCACAATCTATTCTCATGCAGTTAGTCTCCCTTGAGGATCCCAAATGTGCGTTCACCTTCACCCTTGCTGATCTGAACAACGCCTCTGAAACCGTTATAAGCGTTGGACTCAAACAGTATAATATACTGTAGAAACGAAAACGAAGAAATGTCGATATTATGAGGATGATTGTTAAATCTCAATAAGGCTTTCAGAAACCCCTGAAATATATTATCCACACAAAACTTTGGTAAAGTTTTATGTGGATAAAAACAAAAAATCCTTAATAAAGTTTATTTTTATTTTATTAGCCGTTAATGTCCCACGGCTGGGCAAAGGCTTCCCTACTCTCCTATCACCTCTCTCTGTCCAGAGCTGCCAAGGACCAATCTTTACTAAAGGAGTCCAGCTCATCCCGCCATCTCGCCATCTGGGCCTGCCGCGATGTCGCTTGCCATTAAGCGGGACCCACTGGGTCGTAAATTAGGCCCATTGATCGTCTGACATGCGGCAGATATGTCCAGCCCAATTCTATTTAAGCGTGGCAGCTTTCCGAATGACATCAGTATTTTAGTAATGGAACGGATTGTTGTATTCTTAACCCGGTCCACAAGTTTAAGACCCAGAATAATCTGTTCTATAGCTCTCTGGCAAACGCCAATAAAGAAAGTCCTTGATTTTTTACAGTTAATTGTTAATATTTTGTAAATTGATTGATATTTCTTGATGTCTGACTGACAAAGTTAGAAAGCTTCCTATAAATAAAGAACACGCCAAAAGAATAGACAGCAAAAAAACCTAGTAAAGGTCATAATCCTTTCTAATAAACCTCACCAATCAATGTCAACTATTATCTAGGACCATTTTATAAACGACGATAACAATTTTGAGCTTTATTCACTGAGTAATAGTGGTTAAATATAGTGATCGCATAGAGTATTCTTGTAATACTCTACTAGTTATTTCGCCACTTGCAATTGGCATTTTTGTTTTTTTAAGATTGATATTGTTTTGTTTTATGGTCATCTGCCAATATCGTATTGTGTCAATGTCCATTAATGTGAGTTGTCATTGGACCCTGGCCTAGACAAGCAATAGACAAAAGTGGTGAACATTTTTTTTTATGCTTGAGTACGAGTCTTTTGACTATGTGTGGCTTATGTCTTTTTTTATTATCATTATTTTATAATGAATAAATTATTTTTCTTTCTTTTTCTTTAATAGCTGTTTGGTCATAAAAATGACAGGTGTTTAGAGACTGGATGTAGCGTTGGAGCGAATTTTGTAAGGAGTAATATTTTAAATGCGCAGAGATTCCTTATTAGTAAGTGAAGAGGCATCAATCCTGCAGTAAGACAAAACACAGGGGTCATCCGGCGAAGCGTGTCTCTTCTTTCATACATCTGTAGCGGTATCTACAACGCCACATGCGAACAACGCGTCATACTGACGTCACGCAAAATCCTGCATCTCGCATGCAGTTTACCGCGCAACTAGCATATATACAAATACCCCGACATGAATCATTGGGCAGTTGCCCGCCAGACACAACACCCGTCTGGTTGGAGGATACTCCCTTTTCTATAGAGTATGAGTGAACTTTACACCCTGTTCCTCATACCTCTATACATCTCTATTGGCCGTCATCTCAGTATTGAGTCTTTCAAGCCATATCAGTTTTCACCATAATCCATCTGTCTTTTTACATTGACAGCTTCTGCTCTCGACTTCGTCCGCGTGAAATTTCTTGTTTTAACTTAAAATATATCCTATCACACGTGCTTGCTTCGGCAGTACCGGCTGTCATTCGTGGATCTTAGACAGTCGTTACGGGTGGTCAGTAGCCCGAAAGTCTGACAACCAGTCTTACCAAGGGGTATCGTATTACCCAGTAACTGGGTTGTGAAGGTCAGATAGGCAGTCGCTCCATGTAAAATACTGGTATTCAGCTGCATCCGGTTAGACTGGAAGCCGATCCCAAGATAGTTGAGAAAAGGCTAGGCAGATTATATCCTATGACACTTGGCAATACTGTAGCTTCCCATTAATGAAAGAATCTTCGGAATCGTATCAGTGGATTCAACGGTTACCCCCTACAAACAAACTCTCATCTCTCCATCTTACCTCTTTATAATTAACTCATTTTTGGGGGTGAAAAAAAAGGGTGTGTGCGAAGTAAAACCGTCCAGAGATATGTAGCCTTTACCCGCTGAGAGGATTAGTTTGAATATGTACAGAAATGGTTCATACTAGATTACCATATAGAATACTTTATAGCTAAGCAAAAGGGGTTTTGATTGATAAAGGGTTTTCGACCAAGGGATGTTACACTATCCCTTAAATTTATATGAACGTTAGTTGGAGATATTTTAATTAAAAACTATTTATAAAGGACTCTATAAAAAGCAGTGCGATACAAATAGCCCTTCATAAATGCAGTATTTTTTTGAAAACCACGGCTCAGCAGAAGGCTTATAAGCTTTTTACCAGGGCCCTGATTCCACTAAGATGTGACGGACGCATCTGAAATTAATTTTCAGTATACGAAAAGCCCATACTATGCAAGCTCAGCATTTACTGGACAAGTACAGCTTGTCGTCGTATGTTCCTACATAGGACCGAACTTACTCCCTGCAAAAGAATTTGCCATTTCAAGAACATTTCTTTATCAAAGAGGAAGCACGCTTGAAGTTTTATCCTAACAGGCTACATCTAGCACCTCTCTAGCTAGTACGACACCACGTCATAGTTATCCGAAATCCACGACATTGAATTTTATGTCGCGAGTACAAATCGCATGCTTAATGGAACACTGACCCATTATTAGATAGGTCAGAAATTATTTCTGTTTTTTTTTTACTCAGATCTCATCAATAGTTAATCATAGACGTTCAAAATACAAGCATTCATGATTAATATAAATTAGTTTTGTTTTTATGCATCAACAAGTAGGATAAGTCCTCCTAGCAAAATCTTCTTTTGCGATTTCCCAAAAATCGTCTTTTTTTATTTAAGTCAGTATTCCATTAAGCATGCGAAATATTAAATGTTTGATTATGACATGTTTGCACACATCATATTAGATGCTACTACAAGTAAATTATTCAAAAAAAAAAAAATTGGTTTATTATGTTTGAGCTTGAAATTTATCGCTTGAATTGCTTGAGCTTGTCATTGAAGTCATAAGTTCACATTGATGACAAACAAGCAGCGACGCACCTGATAGTAGGTGACTAAGTACCGACACCTTTACACTTTTGCATTACCAGGGGGCTTAGTGTCCGTTCACACAGACCGGCTCGGAGAGGAGAAAGTACATTTTTATCGCGTTTAAAAAAGATTTTTGGGTCAATGAAATAAGGTTGGTTTTTTCATGTCATTGCGCGTTAGGTCGGCTCTAAGCATTCTCATTTAAAAAAGAAGTACTTAACATGAAAAATCAACCGTATACAATGACCCAAAACTTTTTTTACTCCCTAAGTCCGCCAACGAAGATCTGAAGGACAATTCTCGTAATTTAAAACGTTCAAAATCTAGTCGCAGTCTCATCTCGGCGACAAACAAATGTCAAAAACTTGTCAAAATGTAGGAAAATTAGACGTATTTTTGACAGATTGAGACTGATATCAGACTGTGAACGTTCTTAAAATTGCGAGAATTGCCCCTTTGGACCCGTACGAAAGTAGTTTGATACCTCGAAATGACTCCTAACTACTCCCAATTAGTTAACTTTTTCGGACGAGTAAATAAACATCGGGAGTAAGGACAACTGCCAAAGTGTGTTGTAATTCATTCTTAGTTCGGGATCCAAACTAATCTTATTACCGTAAATGAAACTGAGTCGGAATCGCCCGTATTAACTTTGGCCGAAACTACGAATTTTGAGCTAGTTAGTAGAAACCCAGACACAGTCAGAGATGTAATTGTAGACCCAAAACTGAAGTTACGCATATGTCTGCACAGCAAAGTAGTTTGGACCATGTTCAATGGTTCCTTAACAAAGAACTCAGCGGCTACTAAATCATACGCGACTCAACTGGAGTTAGTAAGACAGGTTCGTCCAAAAACCGAAATATTTGGCCGTACAGTAAATACAGTCAGTACACATGGCCTAGCTTATTAAACCTAGTAACTATGTTAGCCTATCCCGTGCCACGCGTGACCTATTTCAATACAGGCCTCCGATTTCAGATTTTCTGCAGAAATATCCTTGACATAGCTCGACCAGGGAATTTCCTGAAATAGTTATACTATGTATACGGATGCCAAACTAATTTCCGTGAATTTTGCGCCATATTTGGGGAGCTGCCCTAGGCGGACACGAAATAAATGGCGGTATCACAAATACTTGACGTATGAAACATTTGTCACGTTTAAAACGCACAAAGTGTTAGTTTTTAATGCAAATATTGAAGTACGTAGAGTACTTATGATGACTGTACTTATATGAAGAGATTTATGAAATAGGAGATAAGCAACTCTTATAAACTAACCATCTAGCTCACAACACACACACTGCACTACATATTATAAAACACGGTCCCTCAGCCACGTCTCTCTCTATCTGAACGCAATAAACTCAAAAACTACGGAACAGATTTTCATATGATTTTCACCAATGGACGGAGTGATTCATGTGGAAGGTTTGGGTGTATAATTCATTAAGGTTTTGTGTAAATTGGCTGGAATATGACAATGATTGTTGAAGTTGTCGGAAAAAACACATGCCGACTGGGAGCTTTACTGGCGTGCGCTTCGTAAATCAATAGAGTATAATGAAACAATACACCTGTTTACCTGGATGAACACCTAGGGTACTTTTAAACCCGGTAGTACGTTGCTGTGTGTATTTAACCATTTATGTACACACGTATACTATAAACAGACAAGAAAAAACAGAACAAAAAAAATAGGGACAGAGGTTATGCTTATTTCATAAGAAATCTCTTCCAGCATACCTGAGATAGGACAACAGATACAGAGATGTAGACAGCGTGTGAGAGACATCTCTTAGTACTAATATAATCTCAGGCAGAGATGCTCAACAGCCTTTAATACCCGACCTACATAGGGTGTCCGAAAACAGCATTAAGCTCGAACCAAAACGATTAGAAACTTGTTTTCATCCCTGCCTAGCCTGTTTAGGCTCATAATGGATTTACCTCAAACGGGAAAGGCTCATCAGCCATGAATAACTCACCTATCAGAACACCGCAGCCTGTCGTCGGCGTCGTTAGCCAATCAAAATGTGTTTAAAGCAACGTGGGATTAGTGAACATTGTCTGACTGTTTAATGCTTCGTCTGCCACCTGGGGGTCTAATCCGAAGTAGTATCGGCCGAATGTTCGGCCGTTTCCTGCTACGAAGTTACTATTTGGTTCGGTCGGTTCCGATCCTACACTCCTACACTCTTTCGAATATTGACTATGGTTCCGATCTAACTGAGCCGATCCGAACTTTTTTCGCATTTTTCAATAATATTCGGTTCGGCCATGTGTCGGTCCGATCCGAACATTCGCACTTTGCACTTCGGAGTAGGCCCCCTGGGTTTTAACCGATTGAATAGTTTCGTATTTCATTTTGTTGTGTTAATTATTACGTTTATCTTAATTACGAGACTCTCTCGTAATTTCGAATCACCATAATTTGTTCGAAAACGAATTATTGTCTCGTAGTGGAATTTTGTCCACCAACCCGCACTGGCCATGCGGCCCACTCCCTCTCACAGCGAGTAGGCCCGAGACCCAGCAGTAGGAACATATAGGCTGTTATGTAATAGAATTTTCACAATCACGAATGCTCGTGCCTTCAGGCAAACCGTTTAATCCTCGAGTTTCAAAACAATGAGACTCGATTGCTTTTAAGCCTAGTCTATGACTTAAGCCTAACGCCTAAGCGCCTTTGAAGATAGGATATCTCGACTAACAACGTTCAGACTTAACATAATGCTTACCAACCCTGCCTTTCACGTATATTCGAGGGACTGTACCGTTTATTACTAAAAAGAGGACCAACGACCTCATGGGTCGTTGACTTTTTCGTAGTTAATTTAGTTTGAAAGGGAAAATGGTGACCGTTTGATGTCTTTTGAGCTAGCTAAGCTATATATTCCATTTAATAACTTAAGTTAAGCTCTGTGTGTCGCTTGGCGGTCCCAAAAACAGTGATTTGGAAGTCAATGTCCGAGTTAATTAATTAAATTTTTACGTCTTCATTTTGACGAAAAAGAATTGGGTCATAGATTCCCTGTAGTCCATTTTGGCTTGACACCAACATCATCTGCCTAGCCTTTTCAAAACTATGTGGCGGTCGGTTTCCAGCCCAAGCAGATGGAGCTGAATACCGGTATTTTGCATGGAGCGACTGCCTACCAAAGCTCGACAACCCAGTTATTCGGTAGCACGACACCCTTTGGCAACACTGGTTGTCTGAGTTTCGGGTTTTCACATGTCTGATAAAAATCTATTGATAAATCAGTTTCAAGCAGAAGCTAATTGACGTATTACTACAACGCGGTAGAATATCTCGAAGCCACAAGTTTTGATGTGCTAGAGCGCTTACTTCCGATATTATAAACTTCCGAGAGCACTATATTCGTCGTAAATTCTCCTTTCAAAGGAGAATATTATATTTGAGACGCTCATGGTAATTCCAGTAGGTTAGTTAGCTTTTAAATTTAAATAAACCTTTTTATTTCCTTGTCTTTAGTTTAATTTTAGTTTATGTTTTCCTGTCTTGCAATAATCACCTAACTCTGAAAATGAAGTAATTCCGAACGCTAAAAAAAAAACCACAAATGCCTAGTTTGGGGTCACCATCCAATCTATTCGTGTACAATTAGATATTAATCAAACAAATTGAAATACTATTACAGGATGGTGATGTGAGACGGGGCATGAAGAGCCTTAAACGTTGCAGAAAATTTGTGAATTCAGTTGTTAGTAATGACTCCAAAAAACTTTTTTGCAAAAAAATACAACCGATTTTTTGGAAGTCGGTTGTATTTTTTTGCAAAAAAGTTTTTATTTTTCACTTTTTAGTTGTAATTTTTACCAGTAATTTTGGTTTAAAAACCAAACTACTGAACCGTTTTTGATGAAATTTCTATGGGACCATTTGGGAAGTATACCCTTTCCAACAAAAAAAGAATTTTTCAAATCGGTTGGCAAGCGACGGAGTTATGCGCGAACAAACATAAAAAAAAAAAAATACACTCCTCCTTTTTTAGAAGTCGGTTAAAAAGTTATGGATGGTCTCCTAAATACGTTTTTCTATAGCTGCAACGATTAAAGAAGCTGCTCTTTATGTCTTTGTGTCTCTTTGTGTGTTCTTTATGTGTTTACAGGACAGTAATTTAGGAAAATTACCGTCCTGTAAACACATTTCTATATAAAGGTCGCAGAATTAAGGCATGCGCATAAAAAAGTAACACAGTGGAAAATTTAAGTCGTAACTCAGATGAAAAACACGTTATGACATCGCCAAATGTTAGAATTATACGGGGGTACGACGTGTGTCAAAGGTAAAAATATAATCATATAGGGGATGAAAGCAGCCATGAATAAAAAACTTATGTTGGGACGATGGAAGTCGTTAAAAGGCTGGAAGCAGATAGGCGCAACGCGGCTCAAGTAGACCAATTTCTATGAAAACTTCAACGAAATTGTTCTACTGGAGTCGCGTCGCAACGTTGCGTCGCGCCTAACTACGGTAACCTTTACAAGATTGGTTTTTGTTCAGTACTTACTGTTTATCGATGAAATTATAGGCTCATGAAAATAAGGTTGATTTTAGTAATGACAGACTGAGAATTCCTAAAAAAACTTATAATTATAACGGTCTGAAGTTCCAGCTTCCACTGACCAACTTAATCGTTCCTTCTCCGAGAAGGAGCTTTTGCCTAGCAATGGAAAAAAATACCGACCGTCATAAAAACTACATAACAAAAACAAAATACGTTATCTACCAAGCGACATCGCGAAACGTCTGCATAATATCACGTTCCCAAAAAAATCGTGCTATTATACGACAAAATTGTATGGTTCGACTTACGCTGCATATGTATGTGCTGCTTGGGCATTTTGTAATCGGGCGGGTAACATCGCTCGTAGAACTCTAGGTCGCTGACTTGGCATACCTCAGGCGTTGGTATTATCAGACCAGTGCCTGATATCGCCCTCTGGAGATGGTGTTCCTGCGGACAAGAGAAATTTTTCTGTTAGTTACGAGTATTTATGCAAGTATTTGGCAGTTACAAGGCTATAAAGGCCGCAAAACTGATGGTTCGGACTGATTAAAAGATTCGATGGGGAGTTCTATGACTAAAAGTATTAATTATCCAATCCCTGAAGTCCAGAACCCTGACCATTTTACGTATTCTATAAGGTACAAAAACATGAACGAATTGTTGCGGCTTATTATGGTTTTCGTCAGCTAAGTATTTCCTAACTAGTTTGTGTGGGATGTTCAGCCAGATGTAGCAAAATTTTTTTTTATGCAAATTTAGGTTAACGAACATTTATAACATACGGAATAGCAACCCACACATAATACGGAAAAAGCTTTCCATTGAAAGCGCCCCCTCCAATGAATATCATTCCAAAGGTTTGGCTTTTGTGTTGTTAACATAAAACATCACCGGATATTTTTTAAGAGAATAACTGTCTATACTGAATTGCTCTTTACTTGTCGATGCCAATATTGATTGTATCGGCTCAGAATTTGGCTACGAGTTTGGCGCCATCCGTAGCGTCCATCAGTAACAACAAGACACGCAGGACATAGTTTGTGGAAGAGCACCACATTTACACTCATATAATTAATAAGCCTCTTCTTTTCTACGAAACGAAAATAAGGTTACTAATCTGTATTCGCGATTTGTTTGCCAAAAATGAAAACAAATATGAGTTTATGGAAAAATACCTTTAATTCCTACTCATTATAGCTCCGTTTACGTGACAACTTCAAACATTTTTATAAGTTTTTCAATAGTGCTAGTCACTCTAAAATAAACTTAATCACTATTAAAATAAAAGTTAATATTTGTAATTGAATTAAATAACTTCATCAATTTGAAACATTAGTTTGAATAGACTTTAGTAGCCTAGCTACGGTTAATTACTTTAACACACAGGGCCTATGTTTTAAGGAAACCTGCTTTTTGGTCAATCTCTTCGACCAAGCGTTTCCTATGATTGCTAATCTGCACAATTTCAGAAGGATTAGAGAAGGCAAGTTATCTTAGACGATGACGACATGTTTTATTAAGTCATCTTGCATAATATTCACATTCAATGACATTTATATAATATATTTCGTCTCAAGAAAATGTCATAAACCGTTAATGATCACTTGAAATTATTTCACAGCGGTAATGGGTAGTTTGAACAATGGATTTTTACCTAATTAACTTCATTATTGTTTCCAAATGGATTTCACTCAAACTTAGGAAGCTGGACGCATATGAACTGTTTCTTAAGTTACGATAACGTATAATCTCGTAGGCGGGGATGTATTTAGGTACATCCTTTTATTTTTTTTGGGTGGGAAATCACCAAATAACTTCTCCCGCTCTGGGCGGAGCGGGAGGGCATTTCAGACTTTTACTGACTGAAACCCACCCGTGCTCCTTCAGTTGCCTGTGTCAGGGCCAACAGTAACTCTTTCGAACAACCCGCGACCCTGGCAGGCCTCGGCCCTAGCAAACCCCATCAGTTAGTGCTGACATCTGACATGACAAGTAACTTCGCCAGTTATGTTTATGTTCCATGTGGAAGAGCTTACTACCGTTTAATTGGCGTTTTTTAAGCATTTGTATGTACGCTTGTGGTAATTGGTTACCCCACTTTTTTAAGGATAAAAGGTGCTCAATTAACGCACACATCTAAACAAGCATCACATCGTGAGTCACGAAACGCTAAATGCCTGGTATCTGGGCCTTAAAAGGATGCTGTACAGTTACATCCAGATTAGCACTTAAAGATAAACATTGTAATTAAAAACAATTGCATGTTTTAAATAACACAAACAAAACCAACTTTGTGAAGTGTTTACATTTGTATCGACATAAATGTATGACATATTGCGCAGATACAAATGCCTACATAATGCCTTTGTCGCAACATAAGTCCTACACAATTCTACAGACATGAAATTATCCGGAAATCCAGAGTTACCGACATAGCTTGCAGAGTAAGCAAACTGAAGTGCAATGAACTGGCTGTGTTTGTCAAAGGACCGATGGCCGATGGAGCAGACGAGTCCTGGAGTGGAGACTGCAAATCGGCAAACGTAAGGTAGTACGACCTCAGGCTAGGTGGAGCGACGATCTTCGCAGGAGGCTGGTAGCAGCTATATGAGCGTTGCCAAGAACCGAGTTGAATGGCGTGCAATTGGGGAGTCCAGCAGCGGACTGCTGAACGCTGATGATGATGACGATAAATAAGTCGAACAAGTACTAATGTCACAAGATAAAGGTATCGTACCGAATTTGTCGACGCTTCCACACAATATTCGACAAAACCAACTCAACTAACTCTATTTATTTATCTATAGGTTACTTTTCGGCAATATGTATCATCGTCCACGACATCGCTTGCCATAAAATTCTCTATCATCATCCGCCTAGACTTTTCCCAAGTACATACATATGTTGGGGTCGACTTCCAGTCGAACCGGATGCAGCTGAATATCAGTATTTTAAAATTCTCAAATACTCTATCATCGCTTATTAAAAAAACTACTTATTTTCCGTGTTTTATACCAGTTAATTTATTGGTAGCTCCATCCAAAAAATGACTTTAAAAAGTTGGCACCAACGTGCCAACATTGGGCCATCGTTTGCTGTTCAATTTAATATTAGCGTCTGACTATTTCCCACGACTGGTTTTGAATTTTAATAAGTCAAAACTTATTGGACTGGTTCAATGCCAACGAATCTAATGATGCATTAAAGATGAGTAGTTTTGAGTTATATGTTCTCTAATATTAATATTATTTTAAATACCTCATTTGTTTCAATAATTTCATCACCACTGATCTCAAAGGCTCAAAGGAAAACATTGTAAGGAAACCGGCATGTATTAGAACAAAAAAATCGAAGACATATGACATCTACCAACCCGCACTGGGCCCGTGTGGTAGATTACAGCCCACACCCCTCCAAGAGTGAAGGCCTGTGTCCCAGCAGTGGGAACATCATAGGCTGATGATGATGATGATTTGTTTCGCGTTTGCAACCTGTCAAAGTCCTGAGTCGAATTTAAGGGAGGCAAAATAATTTATTGGAAAATTCTTATTTAAAACTGAGGTTGGAATTTTTTGGAGGTCTTGCACGAATAAAACTAGTTGCCATGGAGAATAACGCATGGTACCTTTGGTAAAAATTTGAAGTGTCTTAATGTGCCTTTGTTGGCAACGCATCTACAAACCACAACGCACCGGGTATTGCTGGTTTACGTAGGCAGTACCCACTCTCCGTCAGGTGGGCCGTCAATTAACCAACCCAACATAAAATAGAATGGCATTCTCAGACAAAAGATGACCTAACACTATAATCGTATAATAATATAACAACACCCCACCCCAATCGCGTAACAAGCTACAATCAATCACAATCTAAAAAATTTTGAAGGTTATTACTAAACCATTGCTTCATATGTTCGAAAAATTTGTTTGCTCAGCCGACGTAAATAATTAAAGTATTTTGACTGGCCAAATTAAGGCCATTGCTACTGTTAGTGCGTTACGCAATTACCCCCCTGGTTTGAAAAAATCGTCTGCTCAACAACGTAAATAATTAATGTTGCTGAACTGTCAAAATGAAAGGCATTGCCATTTTAGGAGTCTTACATAACTACCACGCAGGTCTCAAATGACATGGGAAGCAAGTCTATCACCATCCTGGCAATGGCATCATAGACCGCATAGACGATTACATAATTAGACCATTAATATGACTATGAGGCTCCGAAGCGCATTGGCACACTGGATGCTTTATGTGATATGGTGGAAGAATACTAATTAGTGGGTGCAAAGGAAAAGCGTTATTAGGTTCTCTTATGCTCCCCGCCTGCATCATCTAATATAGGCGGGAATTTGGGGTCGCGGGAGATTGGGGGACTCTGTCGCCCCACTGAGTGACCTCGGGGAAGGCGGCGCACAGTGGTCCTGTGCTGCCTTGCACACTTGCACAGTCGGGCTTCAGGGAGACTCCTTTACAGTCTCCCCAGAGATGTGCCCTAACAGGCGTTGCACAAAGGTGGCTCCGGATTGGTCTTTTGAGATGTAACGGTGCCCCTTCCATGTGCAGATGGTGATCACCGAGGTGGTTTTAGTGAGGTAAAAATCCCACATTCCCTGGTTTTATCCCCAAAGACCGGGCGTCTTTTGAAGTATACCCCCGAAAGCAAAAAAAAAGTTCTCATATGCTAGAAGCTTCTATGTCTAGCCTAGCATTAGTTGTGTACAAGAACGCTCCCCATCAAAATACAATCTCAGGATATGAAACCTTTGAATTCTTTAATGATAGCGGGTAAATGTGCTCAAGTTTATCAGAAATCTGATGGGATCACTTCCATCAGAACCATATAGTAGTATGTTAGCACATTTCGTCCATACGGATAGGTCAGGGCACTATAGGTAGTATCGCCCAAAACAGATCACAAAAAAACAAAACACAAAAAAAAAAAAACCAACAAAACAAAACCCCGACAAAATCCCGTGCACATGACGACCACAGCTGCGTCCTTATGTAAAACAAAAGAGGATCCTTTTTAGGTCGACTAATAATATGCGCTGCCATTAGGAATAGTCCTTACGGTGGTCAGATATTGATTTTGGCGATAGTACAATTTATTGTGGACACACAACGCATCTGCAAAGATCATCACATAACCATACTCAAACACCATTTTTGCTCCTCTCACACAGAGGAGGCCTGTGTTCCAGCAGTGGCAACGTGATCGGATTGGATTGACAAAAACACACAAGCTGGCAATCTGTTGGGAAAACACTAAGCTAGAAGAAGATACAGGATATAACTCATAAATAAATAAAAAATAAAATAAAATAAATTCACGCACCAGCCGACAAACACTTTTCAATACATAATCCGATTACGGTAGCTTAGATACAAGTCTAGCAGGCTGTGTAGTACTTGTATAAAGCTAGCTAGCATAAAACAGGCAACAAGAACTAAAGATGCCGATTCTAATTAAAATTAATTATCATGTTCTTTGTAAGACTCTCTAAGCGATTAGACACTAATGGGATTAAAGAAAGCTTTGAACGAATAGACTAATATTGAAATGAAATCTGTTGTTCTGGAAAATAAGTTACAAGAATATAAACAACGTTTTTAGACATAGCTTTGTGGAGTTTATAGGACACTAGTTGCGCCCCGCGGTTTCATCCGCACAAGTTTCGATACCGTGGGAATATCGGGATAAAAAGTATCCTATACAGGGTGGCAGGGACATCGACGCGCAAGCTGTCATGGATTCACCATGGATTCAGCACATGAGTTTAGACCCCATAGCGTCGAAATTTTTCGTCGGTTATTAAAAAAAAAATATTGCTGTTCCTTACGTTTTGACCGCGTAGGTATTGCACTTTTCTATGAAACAGAAGTTTTTTTTTCTATTTGATAACCGACGAAAAATTTCACAAGCCTCTTTCCTTCGTCATCAGCGTTACGGTACTTAAGGTGAAAGCTCAAAATTACTTTGCAAAAAAAGGTAAGAGAATTTCGCGGGCTACATAGAAGTAATCACAATAAGTAATGCTAAAATAAGAGTTTGAAAAGTTCTCAATTCAGAAACCGGGTATATGATTACTAGCTGGTTTCTCAGTGAAACATTTCATGAAAACCCATTGAGCTGCATACATTCATCCACACGACTTGGAAACGTTCCCACAAGTCGACAGCATGTCGAATCCGCAGCGTTACGTCAGTGACTCGTTAACGTATGACAATGCTGCGGTAATATGTTATATCGATAAGGTATCCTTAACTTTGTCGGTTACTGATTAGCTTGATGGTGTAACACGCCATGTTGTTGCATCATCATCTCAGCCGAAAGGGTCCACTGCTGGAAATAAGCCTTCCAAAAGGACGAGACCAGTCATGTGCTCCCAGTATCTAGCTTATTCCCGCCATCTTCACCAGGTCGATTGTATTGCAAGCTATGTGCCTCGTCCTTTGCTACTTTAAGCTTAGCAAAGACAAGCATTTTGAGCAAAAATATTACTTCGTATAAAAGCGAAATGGTCGTTTCTAACGCCCCTAAGCTCTGGCTAATACCGCGATTTAGAACGTGTCCCGAGTAGGAGTTTCGCATTTATGACAATTTTCAATTAAGTACTAAAAGTGTAGTATTACGTAATATCATAACTTAACGCCTGTAAACCCCGAAGGGTTAGACAGACTTGTACCTTATAGTACACCCACATTTCGCCAGTAATGTTTATGTCCTTTGTAATAGGGTGCGATCCTATTGTTATCCACCGTACACATACCCAAACTCCGGGCCACTACTGAGAAATTCCTGATGGAAACACTTTGTTCGTCCTGGGAATCAAACCTCAGTAGTACTTGCGACCACTACACCAACGATTCAGAGGCCAGGCAGGTAGTATTCACGTTTACTGTAACAGAATTACACCCGCCACAGGCCGTGTTCTGCAAACTGGACATTCCATTTATTTGTAATCCATGTCGCAATGATGAATTATTTCACCCCACTTGCCTCCTTCATAGTTTCCTCGCCAAGTTTACCGTAACAACATTAATATTATCATTTATCAACATTATTAGTTGGGTACTCCTTCCAGGGATTTTTTTCCGCATATTTTTACAAGCTCTTGGGTGAACTGATATGGAAATAAAGTGGCGGAAACACTTAGAGCCATTTATTTCAATAAGGTACCGTCTTACTTTGGTAGTGTGGAGGCCAAACTTTGGGGAAATATGACTAGATTTTTTCAATAAAACTTTGCTAGTAGACCCTATTAGTCATCTATATTTATGGCAACCAATCTTATGAGATTGATTGAGTGAATGATCCTTTTTTTATTTCGTGTCACTGTCACTGATCAATCAATGTGGTCAAATTGGCCACCTAACTCAAACTATTTAAAAAAAACAAACGTTTTTTTTATTCATTAATTTTTTTTTCATTCTTTAGGTCATCCGATTGAATGATTATAAAGTGATGATTGTGAACATAATCATGCTAATAATTTTACTAAATTTGTAGAAAGCTGTAAATTGTTTCGGTATGAGCTATTTTCGTACAGACTACACAATATATCGTCATGAAGAAGATCAATTACCGTGGTGATAAACCCCAGCTGAATAAAACTGTAAACATTCTACAAACAGAATTTTAGCCAATACATTCTGAACATCGTACCAGCACCGCATACAATTTCTTTAATACCTAATTCTGCATAAAGCCATTACAATAAATCTTCGTCCCCAATTTTTATAAACAAAACTAGGCACGAAATGACCGTAGTCTATATTTTAATCAAGTCCATACAATTTCTAACAGAAATAACTGACCCAAACTCTTCGAAGTCACGCGAAGCTATGGGTAAATTTAGTCAAAGGTGACTCGGCATTTTATTGGAATGAACGAGTCACCTCATGGCATGTCTTCTTTGATATTAGCTGAAGAATTTAGCGGTTAAAAGCTTTTATATCTCAAGTTTCCTGACGTTAATTAAGTAGTGAAATGATAGGCCCTCGCGAAATTATAATCATTAGAATCAGTAATACAACTTGTTAAGTTAGCATAATCCTAAAATGTCAAGATTTCATGAAATAGTCATTCAGTAGGATACTTGATCTTAGAGAGTTGTGTTGATGACTTTTATGATTATAATTCTATAAATAAATACATATTTGTTACGGCCGCGAATCATATCTTAATCAACGTACAACTTAGTACTGACCAGCAAATTGCAAAAAACGTAAGAAAATTTGAATTTCGCGGGCTACCTTGGAGCATCCACCTTAATACAGTCCACCATAATCGAGTCACCGTGTTTTAGTCCTCGCAGGAGCAGCAAGATGAACACTAATCTGTAAACACCACAAGTTTTCTCGCTCAATTCATCATATGAAAAACATCGACAACCTACTCAAGTTCCCTCATTAGTGAAACGTGAGAAAACTAAACTAAATAGAGGCAATAGAAAAACAAACAAAGAGGGATTGATTGTAAAGGAGGTGTCGTAGACGAAATAGGTATATTGATTACACGTATACTGCGTTTGCGATTTATTTGTCAAACATGTAAACAAATATGAGTGATTGGAAAAATAACTTTAATACCTACACAATAAAGTTCAGTTTACGCTACAACTTTAAACATTTTTATAACTTTTTCCATAGTAGGTACTAGTCACTCCAACTTAATTTTCACTACACTAAAGTTGATATTTGACTAACTTGAAATAACATCGATTGAAAACATGAATTTGAATAGACTTTAGATATTTCAACATACTTGTCTAGATAAATACTAAACTGTTTGCTATAGCTACAGTTTTTTAGAAAAGCGCCGCCATATAGCGTCTGCAATTTACCGGCGAATCGCTCTGAAACGAAATGAAAGCGTGTTTCCTTAGAGAGCAAACAAAGTCAAACCCCGCTGCCCAAAGATTTACTAAACTGTTTTTAAAGTTTTTTTTTTTTCTGTTTTGTATGAATATTATGTGCTAAGAATTCTTTTTCAATCTTTTTTTTTTTACAAATTTAAATCGCAAATCTAGGACACACCGCTTTACGCCATCAATATTGTAAAATTCTACTATAGGACTCAGATACTATTTGTGCTAGAATCGGGGCGAATGGTATCATCAAGAGCAGTATGAGAAATAACTCAGGTAACTCCAATAAAGTAATGATGATGACTTGAGTCTTTTTGGCCGAGAAATCTTGTCACCTTGTGGCTAGCGTAAAAATCAGGTTTATGATTCTATTGTGTCCGTGTCTTACAAAGGGCTAACGTGTTACCCAGTAACTGTGTTGTCGAGGTCGGATAGGCAGCCGCTCCATGTGAAATACTCAGCTGCGTCCGCATAGAATGGAAGCCGACCCCAACATAGTTGGGAAAAGGCTAGGCAGATGATGATCAGTCTATTGTGTCCATGGCTCCCATAATGACAATACAATGTATGTAACTACTCATTTTAAAACTATGGAAACTTAGACACGCTTTTGCACTACACATCACTAAATACGGTAAGTGCTAAAAGGCTTATTACACCCAATTGGTAGGGCTCTATTGATAGGTTGGGCAAGTGTGGTCGGGAACACCCGATCGGCCCGGCAGTAGGGCCTATCTCTCTCTCTGTTATTACACTACCCTAACTAGGACATAGGGTAGTGTAATAAGCGCTTAAACGAATTTACAACATCGTTCTGTGTCTGTCAATCATTTGAAATTGACAGAGACCGAATGATGTTTTAAGTTTAGGTAGTGCTAAACGCATGCAGTGATTTGTGCCAGCGGGCCTTAGTATTTACGCCTGCTAATAAATAAAATATTTGTTCCCAGTTCCACAAAACAAAAACCTACCAAATGAAATTAATCACACAATCACAAATTGGAAGTACCAATTCATTCGAATTTGGTTTTGATCAATGAAAATTAATGGTGTCTATAAACCACTGCGATGGGAGGCGATCCCCTGAAACTGGGGTTAGTTTCGATAAATTGATGTGGTTCAGAGCTGTTTATCCTTTGGGGCCGTTTAATTAATCATTTAGATATCTATTGTCTGTTTGTTGGTTGTCTTTGTTGACCTCTATTTATCTAGCGGCATTGAGATGAATTGAGGTTCTGAAACTGATTTGGGTCTTCAGATGTTTTATTGTTCGATTCTAAAGTTCTCAATCTTACATATGTATATATATAAAAATGAAATACTGTTCCTTGACAAGCGCATCACTTGAGAACGGCTCGAGAGATTTGGCTATTATTTGTTTTAAAATGTTCGTAATCGTAACCTGCCCCAGCAGTCTCGACATTCATAGCGATCGCTTTACGACCGAATTCGGTCGCAAAGTCCTGTCGCTCCATACATTTCACCTGTCAATTCGGGATTTTGCGACCGAATTCGGCCCACAATAGGACATATTAGCACCTCGTATTTCACACACAAATCTGACTCTTCACGTGACTAGAAGGCTGGCCTATTTTTAGTCCAAATAATCAGCATTGCCATCCAACGTGGTAATGCTGCCAGCCTTTTGGGCACTTATCCCATTGACAGCGATGCGAATGAATTTTTTGATGCCCAATGAGCTCCTGCCTTTTTCTTTATTATATACTTGTATATAATATATATATATTTTAGAGTTAGCTTGAGTAAAAAAAAAATTGTATTTAATGTGTTGAGTACCAATAAAGTAACCCTCACACAAATCACATTTAATTGACCGGATGTGACAAACTGCCTGTCTAATCCAATCCTGAGCCTATTACTTTGAAAGTCAATGATAAGGAGTTACTAAAGTCAGACATAGCTTATTACAAGCCAGATAAATATATATTATGCCTGGCTGGTTGGTCTAGTGGTAGCAAGCGCTACTGCTGTGCATGAGTGATGAATAAGTAATTTCTTTACAAACTAACTGCGCCCCGCGGTTTCACCCGCACAAGTTTCGATCTCGTGGGAATATCGGGATAAAAAGTATCCTATGTGTTAATCCTGGTTATAAACCATCTGTGTGCCAAATTTCATCCAGATCCGTTCAGTAGTTTTTGCGTGAAAGAGTAACAAACATCCATCCATTCTCACAAACTTTCATGTTTATAATATTAGTAGAATAAACCAATTAGAGGCACTTTTGAATTGTCAAGGGGTCGGTCAGTCAGAAAAACCGGCCAAGTGCGAGTCGGACTCGCGGGTTCCGTACCATTATCTATATTTTCACGTCTGGGGAGCCCCCCTTAAATATTTATTTTATTTTGTTTTTAGTATTTGTTGTTATAGCAGCAACAGAAATACATAATTTTTAAATTAACTTGCGAAAGGTGGGTGTACTATTGGTACACCTCTGCCCAGCCCTTCAGGATAACAGGCGTGAAGTTACGTTACATAGTTCATCATATTCGAGCACGTGTGGAAACTTTTAACCACATATTTTGCACATCACCACCCCGTCTTGCAAAGTCTACTAACTTTGAAGATAAGTATCTCTGGCGTCGGCCTAATATCCTGCCATTATTGTAGGTAGGTACATATTTACTATCAAAAAAGTGTAGCGTAGAGATAAGAGCATATGAATGGCGAACGTACTAATACTTTATCATCCCACGCGAGAGTCAATTGAATTTAATAGGTAGCGGTCGTTTATGAGTTAGGCCTACCTATCACTACATACACCACATATGGTATACTATCTGCGGCCTGCGGCTTCACCCACATAAGTTTCGATCCCGTGGGAATATCGGGATAAAACGTATCCTATGTGATAATCCTGGTTATAAAGTATCCCTGTGCCAAATTTCATCCAAATCCGTTCAGTAGTTTTTGCGTGAAGAAGTAACAAACGTAAACACACACACTCACTCACAAACTTTCGCCTTTATAATATTATAGAGTGATGTTGGTTTCTTCAGTTTGAAGAACCTAAATGTAAGGTAAGATTTTACTAAACTGATATAACCGCCAATATAATCCATACTAACTAATATTATACGTACTCGTAAATGCGAATTGCGAAAGTAACTCTAAGCCACCACCTGCTCTCAAAGCGATGAAGAAAATCATATTGAGGAAGCCGGCATGTTCTAGGAAAAAAATTTCGAAGACATGTGACATCCGCTAACCCGTACTGTCTGTCTTCTGTCTGTCTCTGCCTTAACGACTGATCGAATTTGAATAAACTGAATTTTTGAGGAATATGTCATCTGGGTTAAAACATGGGAATAATAAAAAAAAGAGATAAGCGTCCGATATCAAATATGAGTTTCTTTGACAATAACCTCTCCTAGCGATTTGACCTTTTCAAACAACATTGTCGATCAAAGTAATAAGTTACAATGATATTTTGGTCCATTGACAGACCTTAAACTAACCTTATTTTACAATTACTTAAAATGCCATATGTATTTACCCTGACACCAAGCTCACGACTCCGTCACACTGTTTTTCAGTGTCGCTATCCGCCTTGAAAACTTGTCTCAAAAACGTATTCTGTTTTTAATCATTCTAGCTAGAGCAAAGAAAATGAAACTGCCATCTTAATTTCATAAGCCTTATCTTTCGAAAAATAAAAGAATAATGCATAATCTCAACCTCCTCAAGATATGAATAGCCCGTCGAGCACAGACGCGACGAAAAACGAAATAGTTCCGAACAAACTTTCCTCGAGACGGGACTTGGGATTTCAATCCAAAAACACGCGTCGAGTAATAATACGTCCAACTTCGCTCCCTCCTCAGGGAAGGAAGAGTAAATATAATAAATAATATAAGTACAGTGTAACAAGCTTCTCGAAACGTCTCGAGAGTCGGTCCGATGTAATTTGAAACAGTCAGACAGTACGGTCTAACGCATACGGTCGTTTGGGATATCGTAACCGAATTGAATATTCGTGTAAAAGAAAATTGTGGGACAGAAAATAATACAAAGATTGATAAATGAAGACTTGGAGACGCTAGATATCACCGCAGATAAACTAAAAGACCGCAAAACCAATAGATTTGCCGATGCGGAACCCAAAGATGAAAGATATAATGTCGAATGTGCGTAAAATTTCACCTGCACACAGAAACACAGCTATGCTCCTAAATAGTTCTATACATATATGTCTGCACCCAAAAGAGAACTTACTTGCACTATAGGTAGAACTTCTTTCTTCTTCAAACAAACTCTTTTACAAGGAGCTAAATTTCTACGTTATTTGCATTAAATATCTATATAATTCCCGTAAAAGCAACAAAGGGATTTCAAGAGCGAAATTTACTAATACCATATAAATTATAGTCCCTCCAGAACTCCAGATTTAGCCTGACAGAGTCCTCAAAAGGTTCGTTCAAACGTGTCGGTAATTGAACCAGACAGACGGCACGGTTCAACGCATACAGTCGCCAAGTACGACGAAATGGGACTTGTTTGGGTGCTCACGAGATTACTGGACGGAAATGAGAGTTGGGCCTTGTTAGGGATACTTCAGATACTTGGATGTACTTAGATTGGGTTGAGGGTCGGAGTCTCTGTTTCTTATTAAGGTGTTAATAAGAAATGATATATAGATATACAAAGAAATGCCTTGTTTCCATGGGTTAAGGCAAATCAGACAGAGATTACAGAACGCCATGTGCATCCTCAATCCTTACAAATTCCTTATGCTCTGTGCAAGTTCATATATCTCGACATATACGTGCACTGGTTTTGACATCAGCGTGATTAACTTAATTAACACTACAAAATTTAAAAGCCATTTCGTCAAAGCTTCAGATTTTTTTTTTTTTTTGTGTTTCGGAAATCATCAAATGACCCCTCCCGCTCTGGGTGGAGCGGGAGTGTCAGACTCTTACTGACTAAAACCCACCCGTGTTCCTTCCTTAGCCCTTTATGTTTCAGGGCAGCTTCGTCAAATTTATGATGTTTTTTTTTTAACTACTGGCGCGGGATGCTGGTGTCTATAAAGATAATTACCCCTTAAACTGTCCAGTATAAGCAAATATGGATGTTGTTACCATCAGTTCCCTGCGAAGTTTGGTTCATGCATCAAGAATTCATTATTTGCAACACAATGCAGGATTTTTTTGTGCCAATATGACGATGCGAAGGAAGGACTGACCGAACGGCCAAGGACGGCCGGCCGGCAAAACTTTGGAAGACGTGCTGTTGCCAACTCCAAATAACGATAACAAGAGATAAGGACAGGACGGTGCTAAGGTAAACTGCATTCACAAACTTAACGTTAACCCAATTTTATTCTGCACAAGCAAAGAGAAAAGTAAGTAGTAGTATTAAGTCCGCAGCACTTATTCTTTTCTATCATAAATTTTTCAATTGAAATTACCTGGAGCAGTGGAATAAAAAACTAAGTCGCCATCGTAATGGAGGTGAAAGATGAAAAAAAAGCTTAGAAACGAAGCCGTATTACTACACAAGGCAATGAAGAAGTACTTTTGCTTTTTTATTAGGTAACGCCAGGTGTTTCTGCGGCGCTGCCAAGGTGTGATGTTTTTATTTCTGAGGTTCAAATTACCCTTTGTCCTTGCATTAGTTGTAAGGAAATGGTTCGGTAGAGCTGTCTTTGTTCATAAAATTAATTGGTTGTGGTAATTGCACTTGATGATAATAATAATGATTCTTTGGATAATTCGTCACTCATCATATGGCTCGTGGTTAAATAATATCAGCCTCACGGGTCGATCGATGGGTGTGGGTGAGGGTTGGGTGACCATCCATTACTTATCGAGAAACCCCTCCGTGCCTTGGAAAGCACGATAAGGCGTTGGTTACAGCTATCATTCGTAGATATTCGATAGTCGTTACGGGTAGTCGGAAGCCCAAATCTTACAAACAAGGGGTATCGTGTTACTTACTAACTCCGTTGTGGAGCTCAGATAGGCAGTCGCTCCGTGAAAAATACTGGTACTAAGCTGCATCCGGTAAGGCTGAGAGCTGACCCCAACATATTTGGGAAAAGGCAAGGCAGGTTGATTGACTGAATAATGTTGCTTTGGATAATTCTTCACTCATATACTGGAATGGTCATAACAAAACCAATAAATAGAACGATTGCTCTTTGCGCCTTGTTGCCTACCAATGGCTATACAAACATGTTATACTTTCCAAATAAAAATAGACTCTGACGCATAAGTGATAAAAAAGGTATATTTTACTATCAAACCGTTTGCTATGATAATCTTATCTTGGCATTAAACTATTTGTATAACGATGTAAAGTGCGTAGTTTTTAAAAGTAGCAAAAAAATTAACGTGTTCTGTGAGGATCTTGTCTGTTAGCATTCTTCTTCTTCGTGTATTTCAGAACCTGTTGGCCCAAAGCTTTGCCACTACCACAGCGTCGTCGGTGGCAGCGCAGAGGCTTTGACTGCATGTTTTGGGACACAAAGGGCAGGATAGGAGGAGAAGCATAGTTTGCGACGTATCTCTACATCCACACCCAACTGCCGTTCCGTCGAGTTAGTAGTTAGTATTAACAAACTACAAGCATTAAATCTCTCAGAAATTTCTGACTGAGTAAAATCTTTCAACAATATGAGCTCTTCTCAAATAGTTCGTGCCGATTAGATACGAGAGAAAGAGTTTCCAAATCTTTCTGCCACGCCTATTATGTGAGTATGTTTACAGGAGTGTTAAAATAGATAACATCACGCCAGTATTCCCCTATGGGTTCCGTTAGAAAGTGGTGCACTTAGAGTACACCCACATTTCTTCAGTTATGTTTAATTCCCATGTAATAGAGGGCGAGCCTATTGCCATAAACCGTGAACAAATTCAGACTCCGGGCTAGTACTGAGAAATTCCAGATGGAAGAACCCACTTTGCCACACCCGGGAATCGAACCTAAGACCTCATGCTCAGCAGTAGCGCTTCCGACCACTAGTCCAACGAGACAGTTTTTAAATACATTATGTAATGTTACAATACGCTATGTTATATGTATACTCATTATTTTATTGCGTTGTAGAACTTCTACCTTATCAGCACGTGCAGCTGGATATAACCGTAATATGACGCCTTTAAAGCTAAAGCGTGATATCACGTAATTGACGACTTAATTTTAAGCGTACCACCCGTAGCAAGGTCAATGAATGACAGTCAATGTCAAATACCTAGGTTTTACTGGCCAAATATGTTAATATTACGCGGTTTAAGAAAGACACTAATAAAATATACGGCGAGCTCTTTAAGTCTTTGCCAGAAGACATAGAATCAAATTTAGATACCTTTGATTCGAATGCCGCATTATTTATATATAATGCATATCCTACTAATAATATAAAGGCGCAAGTTTATGAGGATGGATGTTTGCTACTCTTTCACGCAAATACTACTGAACGGATTTGGATGACATTTGGCACACATATAGTTTATAACCAGAATTAACACATAGGATACTCTTTATCCCGATATTCCCACTGGATCGAAACTTATGCGGATGAACCCGAGGAGCGCTGCTAGTCATTCTATAAATGAACACTCAGTGCTCACAGACCTACAAACGTTCTCTAAAATACAGTTCTCATCTTTCTACCTACCTGTGATCACAGCCCATGCACGCTGCTATCCGCCCCTATGGCATAAATTCTCGTATCACGACAAATCACAATCCCTGCCTTCCTTCAAATAGAAAGTACATCATCCAGTCCTGCGCAATGTCATCGACCTACGTCATCGGAGTGTAAACCACAGAATAAGGATGCGGGAGGGGCTTAACGCTCCGCTACATCTCCCCAGCACATATTAAGTTACTAAATCTAGTTGTTTCTTGAGGGAACGAGATGTGGTTTTTAAATTAAATAATATTGTTGGTTTTAACTTGCAGAGGCTAATGTAGATTACATTAAAACTCTTTCGATTACCTCTCAAATGGATGTTATGTGGCTGGTTATAAACCCAAAATTGTTTGTGTATAACTTTTGGACACAATAAACGTTATTATTATTATTATTAAACGCCTGAAATTAACAATCAATCCAGATATAATTTGCATCATAACATTCATATTTCAATCCATCAAATAGTGTATATTGGGTAACCAAGTAGCTGGGTTGTGGAGGTCAGATAGGCAGTCGCTCCATGTAAAATATTTGTATTCAGCTGCATCCGGTTAAGACTGTAAGCCGCAGTCGGAGCAGAATAAAATGGCGCGGAATACAATGTTATCAGTATTAAAAAATATTGCGAGGAATTTGATTCATACGGTCTTATTCCAGCACCGAACTTACCCCAATATACTTATTTTGGGTGAAGGTTTGCCCATAACTAATCCATGGATTGTGGTCGCAACCATAGCCAAGAAATGTGAAACAAATAGTCAGTACCATTTCCAAGTCCACGTGTTCCAAAGAAATACAGCTTTTATTTCATCCCAACAATATTACAAAGAAATAAATTAGAACTGTTTGCGGTACAAATGTAAATATAACAAAGTTTTTATACTCAACGGTATAAGAGAAAATTGTTTTGCAGCATTGAAGCAACATTGTTGCCTTACTGCGAGGTTTATGCTGTGGCCTTTCTCTAATCAACGTTTATTTCATTTGTGGGAAGGCTAGCTTTATTTCTTTCGCTTTATTTATCGGCTACACCCTATGCATCGTCCTCAATTTCTTCAGTCCTTGCTTCTCGAAACACAAAATGGGCTACATTTAAAAACCAGTGTGGTGAACTAGAATTCACTTACTTATGTACATCACAATTGTCAGAAGTTTTTTTTCTTAGGGATTCTAAAATAAAGAAGTATCTGTTAGTAATGTCAAAATAACAGCTTTTTACTAAATGCATATGACAGTATATACGGTACGTATAACAAAAAAAAAAAAACTGTCTGCCTGTTTGTTCTGGCTAATCTCTGAAGCGGCTGGGACGATCTTGATAAAATTCGGTACGGGGATGCTTTGAACCCTAGAGAAGGACATAGGCTACCGTTTATCGACATACCATGCGGGTGAAGCCGCGGGGGGAAGCTATCTATGAGGCTTAAGTCAATATGTTAATTGCAATCAATGGTCTCTAAACTTAAAGACAGCAATCAAAATTCTGTCTCTGAACTGAACTTGCGATAGAAGGATTTTGCAAACCATTTTACTCAACCGTCACCTACACAAGCTAAGTCCAAATGAACATGCTAGATGATAGATATCTAAAGCCTTATTAATAAGGGCATCTAGCCTGTTTACCATGAACTTAAGGCTAGACTTAGATATGTTAGCCACATCGAGAATGTAATATATAAGATCAAGGATGTAAGACTGTAGGTGAGTCAATGCTAATCCTGATTTAATTATAAATGCCGATATAAATAGTCAGTATGAGTCAAGCAGATGGTAAATAGATTGTCTAGTACTCTAGACGATAGGAGCTGCTACAGAAGCGATGTATGGTCTATTCGGCTTTTGATGTTCACATAAGTGCTGATTCTCATCAGCACTTATGTGAACACCAAAAACTACAAAAGACAGTTAACTATACTTTTTGAACGTCAAAAGCAGCAAGACAACTCTTTAAAGGCTTCTAGACTACAAGGGTTCAGGGACGGGTTCTAGACGCTAAGATGTAACAAAAGCACTATGTCCAAAGTTCAAAACTGAGAATGAGAATGGCTGGCAATCGGCTCTTTGTGCGTCTAACGATACGAAACGCGGCCTTCAAAACCAGACTACGAAATACAGAGCACACAGCATGTCGACGTTGCATAGGCACGTGTCGCATTTTTGAGATTCCATGTCGAACACGAGGTATGGCGATGTCCAGTGATGTAATACGATTTTGCTGGCAACACGTGTTTCCTAACATTTGTAAACTGACCAAATGCAATGCAAAGACTGTCAAACTAGTGTTAAGTATAAACTGCTGTGATTGGACGACTGAAATAACAACAGACAATCAAATCAATCCACTTGACATGCGTTTGAAAGTCGATCAGCTTATGCTTGCTTGATTACAACGATTAGCTTATCTGAAACCAGGTTTGATTGTCACATAGTAATTGCAGAACAGTCCGAATTTTATAAAGATAAGCAATCCATATTACAATTATTTCTCAAAAACAGAATACAATTATTCACTTAGAATGAGAAACACTGGTTGGATACATATAAACGTTCCTTGTAACGAGTATTGGAACGGTATGTTTAAAGTAAGACGTAAGTACAATATTATTAATCATAACTTATCATTATGTTAGTAAAATAAACTATGCTAATAGAAGTTTTTTTTTTTTTTCTTGATGTGGGTAATCTGCAAAAATATTGAACTTCGACGGTTCGTGCACTTACTTAACATTATAAATGATGTGTTATGGGTGAGCTATGTCACAAACCATGCTCCATCTCCTGCCCTCTGTGTCCCAAAACATGCAGTCAAAGTGACCTTTGCGCTGCCACCGGCAAAGTTTTGGGAAAACAAGATTTGAAATACAGTCATGCCAGCGATACGTAGAAGAAGAATATTATAAATGCGGAAACCAACCCCTCTAACACAGAACATAAACAGAACTTTGTCTGTCTGTCTATTACTTTTACACGCCTAAACCACTAAACCGATCGTTATGAAATTTGACAGATAAAAAACCGAAGTCCTAGGAGACGGACATAGGCTAATTTTCATTCTGGAGATTCGTAAAAAAAAAATAAGTTTGTATGGATAGATGGATGGATGTTTGTTACTCTTTCACGCAAAAACTGCTAAATAGATTAGGATGAAATTTGGCACACAGATAATTTTTAACCAGGAATAACACTTAAGATACTTTTTATTCCGATTTTCCCACGGGATCGAAACTTATGCCGGTGAAACCGCGGGGTGCTGCTAGTAATATTATAAACGAGAATGTTTGTGAGGATAGATATATGGATGGATGTTTGTTACTCTTTCATTCAAAAACTACTGAACGGATTTGGATAAATTTTGCATACAGATAGTTTACAACCTGGAATAACACATAGGATATGTTTTATCCCAATATTCCCACGGGATCAAGACTTGTGCGGGTAAAACCGCGGGGCGCTGCTAGATATAAATACACGAGTAAACCCACACACAAAATCTGCTCCTTTAAAAGGTTCTGCCTACAAACGTCCTTGCGGTCTCCTTGCCCTAGACGCGTTGGTTGTTAGGCAAAGAAGGCTGGTAACAGAAGCTCTCTCCAAGGAAAAATGTACCACAGAACAGTACAGAAGGTAGACTCCATACCGTCATCCGTCGTAATTTATTTGGGATAGGTGAATTCGTACTCTATTCGCTTATTCGCTTTGGAAAATGCTCTGCAATAACGCTTGTGAGTGTGCTGTGTGTGCTTCGTCATCTTCATAATAACCTGCTGAAGGAGGCTGATAAGTGAAATGTGGGTGTCGTTCAGTAATTTTCCGCCCCGCATCTATGTATCTTATCTTCCCACATCAATGTATTTTCATCACCATTATCACTTCCCCATATTTTTTGAGGGCCGCCCATCCCCTTTCCGAGTTTCATACACGGAGCTTGAAAACGCACACACACAGAGACAGGTTCGCGTACAGTGAACAATCGTTCTCGTATACAATAATGTCATGAAACTTAGCGAAAACTTACTATTCAATCTGTCAAAATCACGTAAAAATGCACTGATTTTGACAGATCGAAGCGTTAGTTAATTAGTTTACGCTAAGTTTCGACTATGTATTTTACCCTGAGATCGTCGTACGAACTAAGTACAGCAATCACGCGTATGTACGTGCGTGGAGAAGTTTCCCCTTTTGTTGTATGGACCCGACCTTCTGCACTATTTTATGGCACTTACCGAATTATGCCTACAATTACTGAACGAATTAGAAGTAATTCCGACTTAATGAGAAGACTTAGGAGTGTTTTCATCATGGCTAATTTATGTACTGAATAAGGCCTCGAGCGGGACGAGATTATATTAAAAATGTAATTAGATTAGGAGTCTTTATCATTGGGTAAATAATGAAAATTAAGATTAATATTAGCTCGTAAACGTTTTCTGTCAACAACAGACTTAGGAAGCCTTTCTAATTGGTTGAGCAAAGAGATTAATGATCGAAGTATGTTGTTAGAACTGCTGCCCATACCATAACATCACCGGGCACAAATACAGACTCCGGGCTGTTAAAGAGAAATTTCTGATGGAAAAATCCAAAAATATTTTACCCGAATCGGGATCAAATCCAGAACCTCATGCTCAGCAGTAGTATTCGCGACCACTACACCAACGAGGAGGACTCTTGACTTAATACCGTGGACTCCTACAATACCAATGCGAGGTTCGAATTTCCATTGCAATGACCTGCACAGCAAGATTTTTAAAGTTGAAGAAGAATGAAAATTGATCGACTGCGCTCCAGAAAGCAAGGTGATGATTTCGGCAGCACTACCGAGCCTTCCCTTTTGCCTTATAAACTTCTCTATTTAACACATATTTTTTCTATGATTGCCGTCGAAACACGTGACGGTCACACCATCTACTATGTACAGCTATGCGGACAGAAACTTCTCTATTTAACAATGTTTTTTCTATAATTGCCGTCGAAACACGTGACGGTCACACCATCTACTATCTACAGCTATGCGGACATCCTTCATGTGTATGAACAGAAGGCCAATTCTCGTAATTTAAAACGTTCAAAATCTAGTCGCAGTCTCATCTCGGCGACAAACAAATGTCAAAAACTTGTCAAAATGTAAGGAAATTAGAAGTATTTTTTGACAGATTGAGACTGAGATCAGACTGTGAACGTTTTTCAAATTACGAGAATTGCCCCTCTGATGTATGTACGTAAACGAGGTAAAAGGAGTATCTAAGGATCGTAGGTAGTAGATGGCGTTCTATAATTTCTACGTACACCCTTAGGAAGAAGGCGTAAGTTTATGCATACTTCAAACCCATGTCCTCAAAACATATTACTTCGTTACTGACACATTAGAGACTTGTACTCCATAAAACTTAATCGATTTTCAATCATCTTTATGCGTAAGCACTTGACCCTCGATGTATTCACGCTGGATAGGTCTTTCAACACTAACTATGACTCAATCTATAGTATTTTCTTATCTCAGAAGGTTGATCACGACGGCCGGGCTTGAAAAGGAGCGATAAAACTAAATAGTAAAGTTAAGTTTTATTATGTAGCACGATTACTTTGTAATATTCTGAAGGTTGCTGGGATTTTCTGAGACAGTTTGTAAGGTTTTTTTATGGCCTAGTTTCCAATTATTCATGTTGGAAGAAAGCGTTTTGGATTATTACAAGCTTTTATTTAACTTGCTTTGTTAGTTAGTATATATGGGTCAAAGCTTATTGCAAGCTTCCATTTCCTACGGAGTTGAAAAATTACATGTTTTAAACTTATTACTTAATTGCTTGAATGTGGATTGCAATAAGAGTAGGGGCAGACCAAAGAAACGATAGATGGACTTTGAAAAAGATGAGAAAGGGAGAAGGGAAAGAAAGGGAAGTGGCTACCGAGGTAACGACAAATAGAAAAGTATGGCAGAAAAAGACATGTTGCGCAGACCACAAATAAATTGGGATAAAGTCGAAAGAATGACGACGATGATGAATACTGAATTGCTAAAAAAAAAAACCAAATTGTTTTGTAATTTCTTCAAATTGTAAAAGCTTAAATTGCTCTTAAATTTTTTCAAAGTTATGAAAAGTATTTTTTTCACGACTGCAAAGAACCGTTAGCATAATAATATAAGCCTATAATTTTCCTACTGCTGGGACACAGGCCTCCTCTCTTCGAGAGGAAGCGGGCTGTAATCCACCACGCGGGCCCAGTGCCCATTGGTATATTGTCACATGTCTTCGATTTTTTGGTTCTAGGATAAGAAGTATCACTATTTTTGCTTTAAGCTACCGACATTTCTAAGTGAATGCACAATAACCATGACTTTTGATCTATCACGTCTCCAGTTTTTACTTTGTACTGACTATTCGTTACAAAAACCAAACCAGAAGCAATCGCAACTCAATCGTTAATTCGTTACTACTCACTAGTTAGACTAATCAAGAATTTCCAGTGCATCCGTGGTTTTTACAAGTAAATAGATATTCAAAACGAGTTTAATACGTGGGAGCATGAGATTATAACACCATTTTACTTGAAGACACTAATTGAAATTAAAAGGTGTGCCTTCCTTTGCATTGTAAGTAATAATACAATCATAAAATAAATGAGACACGAGCAAGCATTTTCTAGCGAGTGTTTAATACTGTATTAAATTACCTACATTCAAAGAAAGAAAAATCGTTTATTCTGCACAAACAAAACGCACATTACAAAAAAAAAACATAAAATATACACATACAACGTAGTCAAAAGCCTCGTACTCAAGCATATAAAAAGTTGTCAATTTTGTCCATTCAAATAAATTACTTCCATTTTAGATAATCGTTTTTCTACAACTGTAGGTACTTTAGTTGTGGCATTGATAAGCTGAGTGTTCCCAGAATATAATATTGGCCCCATAAAAGTTTATTTCTCAACTCTAAACAAAAACCAGCCAGTTTCCATTTTCAATCAGAATGGAAAGGATCACTCGTGCGGCCCAACGGCTGTAATCAACCAAAAGAACAGCGGCGTACAGCGAGAACCGGCCGTTATCTATTCCAAACCACTGGTTTTTATATTTCAGGCTTGTGCTGACAAATTAGAAGGATTTATTGGATTTGAAATGGGAAGTTAGGGTTTTGGTTTGGATAAATGCTTCAGCGAGGATGGTGAGGTCGTCAGTCGGGGGTTGCGGAAGGATCGTACGTTCCCGCGATCCCCGACGTAGGTGTGACATGGAACACCGGGGTGGTTTTTAGTCAGTAAGAGTCTAACAGACCCCTCCGCCTCCCCAGAGCGGAAGGAGGATACCTATGAAGATTTTCCAACCCGGGGAAAAAAAAAGGATGGTGAGGTCGTAGTGATAAGCGGGGTGCGGGTAGCAAAGAATAGGTAGTAGATGGTGATGGTTGGGGGAGGACACATTGGGGTTTATTTATAAACGATGATTAATGTTAAGTGATGCTTAAATGTATGGTTCGTCGTTATCACTACTTTAAGCAACGTTTATGAATAAAGGGGTTAATGTCCGGCAGTGTTTGTCGTATGCCACTTGTTCCTGACGCAATGATAGATCTCGCATAATATGTACATCTTGCATATACCACTGTTTTTTGACGAAAAGAGTGGCATCATGATATGAAGGAAAACAAACCGTTGCAACAAAAAATATAAGTCACAAAGTTCAAAACTAAAACTTCATTTGCACAAAAGTTCACAAAAATATGCTAAATATCCACCAAAATGTCACATAATTTTAACCAAAAAACACAGGACCTCATATTTACAATCTAACAACATTCCCCCGGAACAGTACAGCCATTATTCTTTGTGAATAATCGTTTTTAACCATAATATTTCACTGCGGAATTATGAGAGTCAACATAACACGAATTAGGGCAACTCTTACACACTTTTTAGGGGTATAAACTACTAACCCACTTTTATAGATATAAACAGTGAACATGGTGTTTATTATTTGTGGTGACAGATCTATAGGAAAGAAAAAGAAAGAAAGAAAAATGCGTTTAATGGCATTACACAAAATGAATACACCTTAAAACTACAAAAACAGAAAACAAAGATTATAATGCCAAAAGAGCCTCAGCTCAGCATAATGTCAGATGACAACACAAGTGTACCACCTGGCGCTGATTTTCAGCTGCAACCCACGAGTGCCATACGCTGGAATAACAAACACATAGGGAATGTGTGTCAATTATAATAAAATTGAGAGAATTCATTTAAATGCTAGAAATTATAGAAAAGTTCATGCAAAATCAAATAAAAATGTCGTGACATACATGTATGTGTGTGTGTGTTGTATTATAATGAATGAAAAACTAAAATAAATACCCAATGGAGCCGATTCCTTTGTTCACAAACTAAACTAAATTTAAGTTCAGTGCATCTTTTTCTTTCTATTTCATTAAGAAAAGGACAGAAGATAAAATATTAGTTTAGTCCTGTCAAATTAGTCAGCGACAGACGTAAATTGACGTATTTTTGTAGCCATGTTTTTAATCACGTCTAAATTGTCTATGGAGCGTTTTAATTTGACAGGACTAAACTAAAATTTATCTTTTGTCCTTTTCTTAATGAAATAGAAAGAAAAAGAAGCACTAAACTTAAATTTAGTTTAGTTTGTGAATAAGGGAATCGGCGCCATTATGTGCGATTGCCTAGACAAAAAAAAAATGAAATAAATAAATCTAGAAATAGGCTGTTTTCGTTAGGGACAAAAGAAGAAATCATTATCACATGACACTTGCCCTTAATCCAATTTATTTGAGGTCGGCGCAGCATCTCTTCCTTCGTCTCTTATTGGTCGTCAGCTCAGCAGTCATATCACTCTCCTTCTAGACATATCATCATTTACAAAGTCTTACCATCATTTCTTTTGTCTTCCCCTAGTCTTATAGCTAGCAAAGAATTACTATAATCAATCTCACTGCTGAACACGGTCCCTATAGACCAATTAAATGATTGATATTGAAGATATAATGCCATAATCATCACTTTGGGCTAGCCGGATTAATGCTCGCAATATGAAGATTGTTTTTGAAGATATTAGCTGAACATTACTCCTTCCTAGGATTAACTTGCTTTATGCTCCCCATCCGAGCCAAGCTAGCTGATATGTTTATTGTACGGATAAGTATGCATACTACATAAATAAAACTAAAGGGCTGATTTTTCCAACGCCAGACAACTTTTATTCGTGGAATAAAATTGACGTCTGACAGTTTTTTTATGGAGGAATTGTCAAAAATTCAAAATTATTCCTTCGATAAAATTATCTGGCGTTGTTGGGAAAATCAACCCTTACGGGTTAGCTACACCATTATTTGTAACTCAGGAACGGCTGGACCGATTTTTATGATCTTTGATATGTTGGATTTGTCTCCACCCCGAATAGCAGATTACTATTAAAACACGAGAAAATTCACGAAAAAAAATAATGAGTATAAATAATTCTCTCATATATTCGTTCTTACTGATTCTGAGGTGTTACGGAGTTCGTCGGATGAGCTAGTACCTAATAATATTTGTATACAATATAATACATTTTCTAGGCTTGACTTAGTTAGCCTCAAGATGGCGGATGAGACAATGTCAAGAGTTGTCCAAATGCGAAAGTCAAGGCTAGCAAAAACGAATTGTATGTTTCCAATTATATTATTCTTTTATCTTACTGGAAGGCTTCAAGATGTGCCTCTTACGAAGCTGGGACTGCCGTATATTTGGGGTTAACTTTTGTTTAATATTCAAGAGCACTTAAGTCCATTCTTAGGATGTGTGTGTGTTACATTCAAATTCCTTTCTCCCTTCCGTGTATGTTCAAACCCAAGGACACATCATTCCCCTTCATTTATTTCTTAATCGCTACCCTGACACATACTGTTATTCTTAAACAACCTCAAACATTGTCCACGTAACAAAAATTAATAATATAAAGTAAAGCCGTGCCAGACAAGCCTGGCTCCCGAACGATACCTATTAGCATTTTCAAATTGAGCCAGCTTTGTTATCTTTGAATATTTCGAGCAAATTTCAAGTCAATTTACATGATGTTAATTAGTGTTGTTCTTGTAGAGCGTCTTGGCTACAAAAAAGCTACATTCAACGTAGATTTTGATGGACTATAAGTATTGCTTATTAAACTAACAACCCGCTCCTGGTTCGCACGGTTGTTACAACTTTATAAAACATCGAGATTAAAGAGAAAAGAAACTTGAAATATTATAAAGATGCTAGCTTTTGCCTCTTCTTGTTTTGTGCCCCCGACCCACCCTGGCGTCGCCTCGCATCTCTGCAATCTGCCTGCGATGTTACTTCGTTTTCGCTAATCGTTTATTTTGACTTTTTTTTAAAGAAAAAATAGCGTGATGACTTTTCCCGCACTAGGAATTACTCCTGTATCGCGGGTGCGTTTACAAACATTTAAACTCACATACACAAACAGCCAGATCCGGAACAACTACCTGTAGGCAATACAAATATTTGTTCCGTGCGGGAATCGAAACCGCGACACACAGCGCAGCAGATGTTAAGTAGAGCCTTTCTTAAAAATTGGGCAATCAAATGCAAACAATTTTTCAAATCCGACTGGTAGTTCTAGAAATTAGCGCGTACAAACAAACAAACAAACTCTTCAGCTTTATTATTAAGTAGCTGAACGTCGTTCCGCCATATTTTTATTTTCTTTTAATTTTTTTCTATACAAACTTTGTCCTGACAATAACAAACACAAAAAAAAAGAATTATCCAATTTGGTGCAGTCGATCGGAAGTTATGCGCGTAAATACATTTCGGTGATTCATGTTTATTTATATAGATAGATTATATTTAAGTTTAATACACATAAACCTTCCGAAATAAATTGTCTAAATGACAGTGAAAATCCGATCAAAAATCCGTTGTGTAGTTTAGAAGAACAACGCGGTCTCATAAACAGTCACGAAAAGCGACTTTAATGAATGAAGTGCTCAATGAAAGCGACTCTACATGAAATTTAATCTCAAGAAGCGCTTTGGAGTAGCGCTGTTTCCGCTTAATGTGATAGAAACCGGGACGCAGCATTTGGGGAGGGTGAAAATTCAAACGTAGGCGATTTCTATTGCATCTAATTTGACTTCCGAGTTCGTGACAAACATTAAAAGATCTCATTATGAGATTAGGCATAATGGTTGTAAATAGTACAAAATTCAGTTAAATTATGTTAAATTCCTAATTTAATACAAGTCTTACCAAGGGTATCGTATTTCCCAGTAGATAGGTTGTTGAGGTCAGATAAATACGTCTGTGCAGGTTAAATACTGATATTCAGCTGCATCCAGTTAGATTGGAAGCCGACTCCAACATAGATGAAGGTTAGGCAGATCAAAGCTCTTGGCTGCTGCTGACTTTAAATTGATGGAAACCTCCAATATCACTTAGCTCTTTGATCGATCCCATCCCGAGTTCGATCATACGCTCAGTGGTCCCGCCTAAGACTACTAGTGTGGTGAGTCAGGACTCAGAACTTAGAAATCTCGGCAGTCAGGCAGAATGTTAGAACCTCGCATTATTTATGAAAAGTTACACAAAACCAGTCTATTGAACGAACTACAACTTCAAAATAAAATAAGGCCACACTTATTCAGTTTCTAAAGGTCGAGGTTTTACGCCGACAGCCACAGACAATATTGGATAAATCAATCACTTCAGCCGAATGCTCTCTACGTCTAAACAATAAGCCGGTTCGAAACATTGCGAATGAGAGCAGATATATCCCTTAAACTGCTAAACAAATACTGCTAAAGAAACTGCATAGTTTGGGAAAAATGTTCGAGCGTAAAAACTGTGTCACAATCATAAAAATTAATGTGTTGAAAGTATGGATTTTGTATTAGGATGCAAGCGGGCGCTTAGCGAGTAGTGGTGGCCCAGTGACCAGCGTTGGCCCAGTGATAAAAGTCCCAGTCGTAAGTTCGAGCCCTGACAGGCGCTTTACGTTATGTAAATTATTTCATCACCACTGCTCTCAAAACGGTGAAGGAAAACATCGTGAGGAAACCGGCATGTCCTAGGACCATAAAATCGAAGACATGTTCCATCTACTAATCCGCACTGAGCCCCGTGTGGTGGATTACGACCCACTCCCTCTCACGGAGGCTTGTGTCCCAGCAGTGGGAACATTTTAGGCTAATTATGCTACGTATGGGGGCTAACACAATGGGGGTTAAAATAAAATAACCATACCTAGTACTAAGCCGTTGATATGGCACATCGAGTTTTAGACAAAGATCCGCTTTCAAGAGCGTCGTCTCTGTCACTCACATGTATGACAGTCTATTTCTATAACTCGAAGTGTCTTCAAGAACAGTTTAAGGGGGTCATCATCATTATAGCATCACGCCTATTTTCCTTAAGATTTATGTTCAAGTCTCATGTAAGGGCGAGCCTATTGTCATCAACCGGGCATTATTAATCTTGACTCTCCGCTGCGAATGAGAAATTCTGATCGAAAAACACAATAATACTTTGCCCGGACCGGGAATCGAGCCCAGGACCTCATGCTCAGAAGTAGCGTTTGCGACCACTAGACGAGGCAGTCAGTTTATAGGGTTACCCGACGTAATTTGTTTCGCTCAAAATGAGTTCAATTCACGCTACGTTTAAGCTTGTCTGGCACAACCCTCTGTTTGATTCTGGGAATACATTTACGTAGGTACTTAATAACAGTTACAGCAGTGACTGTTGGTACTGTTTCTCGGGATGTATGTCACAACACCTATGTGAGGCTTCTGATATTCGCAGAAACACTTGAAATAGTTATTTGATAGTGATAGTAACTATGTTAATTTCCTCACCATATTCGAGGAAATGAGATTCAGAATGTTAGTAAAACACAACTCAATTTGCAATTTCAGTACTTCTATTACTCCTGGAATTGGTACTGCTATTAAAGGAGTTATTGGAAGTTGATACTTAGCATCTTGGTTCTCTAAAGCAAACATAAATGAGGTAGAAATACGGTGGCAGTAACAAATATGTGATTTGGAGTTGCGGGCACCAGTCCGTATTACCTATATGCAACGAGACAGAGCTTATAAACAAACACTGTGTTGATTTTAAGTATTGCTTAGGGCTTCAATCATCCCTCGGAAGGCTAGCATAAATCCAGGATATCGAAGACCCTTCTTTTATGAGAAGGTTAACGAATGGATTCAGTCGATAGGACTCCTTTCGGCATACTTCTACGTCATCTTTGGTTCCATCCAGGTTTGTGACTTTTCACACGATCCGGGTACCTGGAAGTCTGCGTTAGGTATCCGGAGCCTAAGTAAGGATAGCTTATACTAGATAGCTTCATAACCGGATTTCTACCCGGGGCCGACCCAGCAGCAGAACGTGTTAAAAACCACTAACGACCCAGTTACCACACAGAACATAAATCCAGAAACCCCCAAAAGCACACCAGCTTCCTAATAAACACACAGCAATAACTCAAACTCCTACAGAACACATTATAACTATGTAACAGCCAATAAAATAATATTCACACTCCGTCTTTCCCTCGGCAACGTATCCTTAAATTCGGGTGTTACGTAACTTCGGGGTCAGTGAACTGAGGCCCGGCCGAACCGCATGGCTTGTCGCGAACTAAAGTTTAGCGCGGATCGTGGTCAAATTTTTCGCTAATAACATTATTTTTTGTCATGTTAACGTTTTTCGCGGAGCCAGTGTTTTTTTAGGTTTGAAATTATTGGTAGTTTGGAAATAGAGTTATGTTTATAAGTGTTTTTGGGATATTACCTTTTCGAACAGCTCATCAGCAACAAAAAAGTATTTTCTTCATATTCATCGTTATAGCTTAGCCTTATCCCAAATACGTATATTAGAGCGGTTTCAGTCTTTGCGAATGCAGTTGAATTCTCATGGTGCGACATGGCCTGTCTGACCATTTCCCCCAATTACATTAGCAAATATCTCTTTAGGTATACAGGATGGTAGGGATATCGACAACTGTAACCAGTATGTGATTACATTAATTCAGCACATGATTCTTGACCCTTCTTGATGATTCTTCTCCCTACCGTAGACATTTTCCGTCGATTATATAAAAAACTTGAGTGGTGTCAAGGGACACCCGGATGGAACGAAGTTCCTTTCTATAGACAGACAGAGAAACACGCACACGCCTTATAACTACAGCAAAAAGTGTCGTTACAACTTTTGGCTTAATTTTTTCCGTCTAGCCCCCTTCGCAACGCGCGATAAGGAACTTCGTTCCAAAAATGGACCACTGATTTTTTTTTTTTAAACCGACGATAATTTCAACACCCCTGTGTTGAAACCCCTGGGTTCAGAATCATGTACTGAATCCATGGTAACAGGTTGCTCGTCGATGTTCCCCTGCCACCCTGTATTACCAACATAAAATAAGACTAATTTAGATGATAATATTATGTCTGCCTGTCTGAATCGAATGGCACTTTATTAAATCTTCTTCTTAACAAAGAAGTAAAGCAAAAACATGAAACAAAAAGCTACAGTGTTATTTCCTTCTTGTCCTTGCAAAACAAACGGTTTGCAAGCCAGCTGACGCTAAAGACGGGTTGCTTGCAAGCTGTCGGCATGCCCATATGATTGAAGTCTTTAAATCAGGAATCACGGAATCACGACACAAATTCATGCTTAGTACGAGTGAATCAAAATATAAAATAATTGCATACTTAGATGACGAATGCAGGCTATTTATAAAGTTTTACTAACTTGCCATTATTTTTACTTATCCTATTGCGATACGCTATTTAAGTAGGTATAGCTAAAAATTGCGTGGACAAGACCACAAAAAACTGGAAACTTTTTTTGGGCAAGAAAAGCCTGGACTTTAACCAGGGAGGCTATCTTTTACCAGCTTCGTGTAAGTATACACGAAACAATGGGGTAATTGCATAACACACACAACATTTATTGTGTTATTTACGTTGATGAGCAGACATATTTTCTGAACATATGAAGCAATGGATTAGCAATACCTGTCAAAATGATTCAGATTGTGATTAATAATAGTGTGTTATGCATAAAGAGTGCTGTTCGAAACTGTCCTAAGCAAAAACAAAATACTCCTCTGCTCTCTCTCCTGCTCTTCTCTCTACTTATTTAAAATGTGCTGTGCCCGACAGGGTCCATAATTGTTTCTATTATTTTTCTTTTACTTACCACCTGTAATTGTACATTATGGATTGCAATAAACGATTTGAGATTTGATTTGAAAATAAGATGGTATAGTATAGCCACAGTCAATGTTACTGTGGTTGATTCAATACTGTAGTTTGTAACGCTCCACCGGCCAGCTTTTGACCGTGAAGCTTTTGTAAGAGAAAGTAAAGAAACCTCACAATTTTCTTTCAAGTAAATGGGTATTATTAGAACCCTCTGTTGGTACAGGAACAAGATAAATTTCGTACGACACTGTTTTAATATAGAGGGTGGGACTTTTTATATTATAATAAATGAGAAGTTGATAGCGTTGACGGGAAGGTGAGGAGATACTGATCTACCAATCTATTCATTAAAAAAACTTGAGATGTGTCAAGGGACACCCGGATGGAACGAAGTTGTTATTATTTATTATGTACAAAAAACCTGTATACACTCAACAAAAATAATCGTCGCGACACCACACTGTTCAATGCGAAATAGAAAGACGAAACGAAAATAACTGGCTTACTTTCTATAAGAGAGAGAGAGAGAGAGAGAGACAGACAGAGAAACACGCGCACGCCGCACGGCTTACAACTATAGCAAAAAGTGTCGTTACAACTTTTGGTCTTAATTTTTTCCGTCTAGCCCCGTTTCGCAACGCGCGATAAGGAACTTCGTTCCAAAATCTCACCAGGTAAATAAACTCAGTGTGCATACACACGAGAGGCACGCGTCAACGTGAAAGGGTACTGCAGCTGTCGACAACGTACCCCTCGTTTATTCGGACTACGATGCTCAAAAATACACGAGCATGTTGTCGACGGCGGCAGTTGCCTGTCTTTGACGCGTGCCGCTCGTGTGTACAAAACGAGCTGTCAAGTGTCAATCCCTAGTATCAGATGAAATGACAGTTCACTTCACCTACGTTTTCACGGTGCGATTTTTACAGAATAGAACGACTGGTGCTGTATGGGTGATGTGTACAATATGGCAAAAACTGAATTCGTATCATTCTTTGAAACAGACTTTTAGGAAACATGGCTAGATAGGTGTCTTTAAGGATGCCGTGGATTTGAAACTTCGGAAAACCTAGAAAAGATTGACCAGGAAATCCCGGTATTAATAACGCCAAGCAGAAGGCCAAGACTAGACGCTAGATGGAGTCTTATATTTCAGACATGTCATAAACTTTAATAATCAGTCCTACGTCCCTTGTTTAGCGACAAAGAAACTTCGACGACGGTGCCTTGAAGTTACAAGTTCAGGAGTACCTACAACTGCAAGCCCCTTGTGCTATAGAGGAGAAAGTTTTTACTTTGCGAGTTAATAAACTTTTAAAAGTTGTATTGTACTTTCGATACTCAAAGACAGAGCCTAAGTTGTAATTAAGGTCAGGAAGAGGCCAGGAGGAGTTTTTTTGATGTTCGTTAGTGTTCTTTCAGACCCCGTATGGTTGGACTTCTAGCGATAAAATCAAAAATTGTATTCATCCCATAAACATATGTTAGTAGGTACTATCGCCAAAATCTATACCTGACCACCGTTAGGACTATTCTTGCCTGCAGCGCATATTATTAGTCGACCTAAAAAAAAGGACCCTCTTTTGTTTTGCTTACGGACGCAGCTGTGGTCATCATGTGCACGGGATTTTATTTTCAAAATGGTCAGATATAGGTTTTGGCGATAGTACATACGGAATTCTTCGCACAGCCTTTAGCTACAGAAGACATGATCACGATTGACTTAGATTTTGGAAAAGAAAAGGTGCATAAATTAGGATTATTTAGCGCTGTTTCGAGCTGCTGCTAGTGCTCACATCACAGAAAGAAAGAAGCAATGAGAAGCACAGAGCACGGAGAAGCCTCGGCGGTCCATACAAACCAAGCGTGTACAACCGTTTACTCGCACTACGACACTAATGACGAATAGAAACTGACGGCATAGTATAAAGAGCTGACGGCTTTAAATCCGTCTGCCAACAGAACTTGGTTTTGGCGCCACAAATTAAATTAGTACTGCGGAATGCAGTCTCTGCTAGACGCTGTCGGTGCGGCCATTCCGTGATCTGTGGCTCAAACAAATCATTTCCCAGGCATCTTTCTAACAAAAAAGTGTGAAGTAAAGCTTCATTGCACTTATACACGTATAGTCTGCCCAATACGTTACAATTGATTTCAAGGCGGTGAGTAATGGGTAACTCACCGTCCGATCAGGACCAGGCCCGTGCCGGACGGCGTGTATGTGTTCCACGCGCGCCTCAAAGAGATGTCAGCATGAGTGACGGGGCCCGATAGGGCCGAAGCCTGCCAGGGTAGCGGGATTGTCCGAAAGGGTTACCGCTGCCCTGGAACATAAAGGGCTAAGGAAGGAACACGGATGGGTTTTAGTCAGTAAGAGTCTGACACTCCCTTCTGCTCCACCCAGAGCGGGAGGGGTCATTTGATGATTTCCCATCCTCAAAAAAAAAAAAAAAAGACATTAACAATAAGTGAACCAATCTAATCGGACGCGCTTACTTATTTGAGTGGAAGGTATGTCACGTCTGCGCGGCACATACTTATTTATTTATTGACACACCAACGACTTATTCACTAAATCATTACATTAAATATATTCTGTATTAACAGCTTTGCGGTGAATTTGTCACTTATAGGTGTGCACAGCACTTGTATAATCAATAATAAAAACTAAAATGGAAATATATGATCATAACAAAATTAAAATTTACAAAGTTTACATTGAATTTAAAATGACAAGTATACCGCGAATTTTAGAACGATTGCTATCGATATAGTGGTGAAGCAATTGGATGCAGAAAATGTTAGGTTTTTGCATGTTATCAGCAGCTCGGAGTCTGGTTTTGTGGCCGATTGATGGCAATAAGCTCGCCTCTATTACATGAGACTTATACATAACTGGCGAAATATACGTGCAATATAGGTAATAAAGATACATCTGCCTAACCCTTCGGGAAATACAGGCGTGATGTCTTGTGAGTGCCTGGTGGGATTTCTCATCGGCCAAAATGGCCAACTTCCACACACACACTCACTTAGTGCTCTTTTTCGCTATGAGGAATTCTTACGCAAAATTTCATGCTTCTAAGGCCCAGTAGTTAAAACTAGGTGTTCTCTGTCAGTGAGTGAATTAAAGATTTTTATTAAGCAGAAAGTCTTGGCTCCTATAAACTGACAATATGTGAATCCATATACACCCCTGACAAAATAATTTAAGCCAATCTGAAATGTGACGAAAACGTAAAACAAGATGTTTTGAAATAACGTGAGAGTTGCTAACAATGTCACCCTTTCGGGCATAACAACACAGCTGTTTCCACTGTAATAGGATTGTCTTAAAGAGTTACGTTTTACACAAACAATCCTGGTTATTATTCTAAAGCTTACAAGGAGACAGCGCCATGGAACCATGACAAAGGTTGATTCTTAAGTCACTAATTCTTATAAAACATCGACATCAACATTCTTATCAACATTCCAACAAAAATACAGCTAACTCCCTTTCGAGTCCTTAAAAATCATGATCATCCTTCTTCTAACCTTATTTATTTGCCGAATGTATTCTTTCATACATCTTTATTAGCTGTCATAACAGCCGCACAGGTCGATCGGTCAGGTTAAGCTACGCTTGCCGCGGTTGGTCTGTGGATGGGTGACCATCTTTACATACCAAGACCCCTCCGTGCCTCGGAAAGCACGTTAAGCCGTTGGTCCCGGCTGCCATTCGTGGATCTTTGACAGTCGTTACGGGTAGTCAGAAACCCGAAAGTCTGACAACCAGTCTTACCAATTGGTATCGTATTACCCAGTAACTGGGTTGTGGAGGTCAGATAGGCAGTCGCTCCATGTAAAATACTGGTATTCAGCTGCATCCGGTTAGACTGGAAGCCGACCCCAACATAGTTGGGAAAAGGCTAGGCAGATGATGATGATCTTTATTAGCTGTCATCTCAGTAGACACCCCTATTCTAGCCTTATCGTCTTTCACACAGTCTATCGAACGAGAAGTTTCAACGAGTTTCGAGGCCCCAAAAATTCTACTGCGAAATATGCTTTTCTTATCAAAGGCTACTGATAACTGTCTACTATCACCACACTTAGTCCATGCCTCGTGTATTGATATTAGTAATTCGTAGTATGTCTGCTACACCCACACATATTGTATAACATACATAATTTGACTTCGTCGTTTTCGAGAACACAATGATCAAAGTCGACAAAACAACAGTCGTGATTTTTCCTGCCTTTTCAACAATAGATACTTGGAAAACAATTTGATTGTACTCAAAAATTTTAATACAAATAATGTTTTAATTAACTTAACAATATTAGTCAAAAATATGTAATCCGCCATCTTGGACCGATTTTCATCAAACATAGCTAAGAACACTCTCGACAAATTCACCTTTCAAACAAAAAAAACAAAATTAAAATCGGTTCATCCGTTCGGGAGCTACGATGCCACAGACAGACATACACACACACACACACACACACACACACACACACACACACACACACACACACACACAGAGACACGTCAAACTTATAACACCCCGTCGTTTTTGCGTCGGGGGTTAAAAACAAATCTGACGATACATAATTCGCTTCAATGATTAAAGAGATAGTGGGTGCAAAGTAACCCACTATCTCACAAGCATAAAAATAAATGACCTGTAAGATTCCTACCCATTCTTATTGGCATTGACATAATCCGTGGCCAGTTACTATTCACCACAAGTACACTATGTATTACATTTTTTTGTCACACCATGAGAGCATAACGCGTAAAATGTTATTACTATACGTAGGCCCGTCGACCTTGAAAAGGCAAGATACTAGGTAGGTAAGTACAGTCAACAAAAGAGATAAGTATCGGATATAGTTGACGTTTAGTAAGAAACGGATTGATGTTTTCAGATAAAATTTTATCTAATTAATAGAAAAGAAACAGTTCATTTATCAAAATAACTTTCATTCGAAAACATCCATCGGTTTCTTACTAAACTTCAACTATATCCGACGACCCTGCAAACTTATCTCTTTTATTTACTGTACATATTACATAGCAAATCACGGCCTTGTGCTACCATGAACAATTTATTTAACATTGCATTCGCTCCATGACACATATTGAACTGGATAAATACTTTATTTTAGAGGCAGTCGCTCCGTGTAAACTACTGGTATTCAGCTGAAGCTAATTCGACTGGAAGCAGACCTGGGAAAGGCCAGGCAGATGATGACGAAATACTTTTTCCATTGTGATTATGAGGCGACATATATTAGCACATTTGTGTTTATGACCGTTTCTGTTTTTCGGAACTGTCTGAATACTACTACCGTGACCTTGCCGCGTTATCATGTAACGCGCGAAACCGAAATTGTGTGATAAATCCCGAAACATCAAATTGTTATAAATATAGTATAGGTATACAACGTCTTGATAACATACTGGCACATTCCGATGATGTTCATTCGTCGCTATTAATTTCTTCTCTCGTATCGGCGAGAAAATCTATAAGAGAAGCTTATGCCATGATAAAAATATTAGCCAGTCAGCAACGTTGTGGAGGTCAGGTAGGCAGTCGCTCCATGTAAAATACAGCATACATACTCAGCTGCATCCAGTTATTCTTGAAGCTGAAGCCAACATATTTGGGAATAGACTTGGAAAGATGATGGTGAGCAAAGTAGTAGCGGGTCTAACTGTCCAGGGAACGCAGGACGTACTCGTTTCATCAAGAAGGTCGTCAAGAGGCTATTTTAAATAAACCTATTCACCGACCATGATTGGAAAAGTTCTTGGCAAAGGGCGAGTTGGTCATAATCAAGTCAAAGTTACGAAACCACCTCACCCTCTAAATGTGGAGCTGAAGAGCTAGAGAAAGAACTATTTCTCTCTGGAGAGTCGAAGGCAATATGCAAAGCTGATTGCCTAGTGTTTTAGAAGCGATAGTACTACATTTATAGATGGTAAACAGTCTTACTGAAGCTTTGAACGTGTTTATGCTATAATTATGTAACACTAGCTGTTTACCCGTGTTAGATTATTCAGTATAAATTATTAAAGTGTATGTACCCTATACATATATTACCCAAATAACAAGCTTTGAATATCAGAATGGTTACTAGTTAGAGTATGAAGGTTCTTATGAATATTTGTAGGAAAGGTTTTTATGAAGTAAAGCACAGATTCGTCTGCCTTTATAATGTATTTCATCATTATTATTATAAATAATCAAGGAAAAAAATGGCAAAAAATATTTTTCCCCGGCTACCTATCTGTCTTTCATAATGACCGGCTCATTGGTTTAGGCGTGAAAATGTAACAGGTAGACAGTTACTTTCGCAGTTATATATAGCATTAAAGTGGATGACACTAACAGCCACAACCAAAAAAAAAAAAACAAAGAAAGAAAGAAAAGTTGACCTCTGAAAGCTGAAACCCAACAGCAACCTAACTACAACAACAATAAAGATCACTGTGATGTTCACAGACTTGACAGTTGCAACAATCCAACAGCAACCTTATTGTCACGAGATTAAAGATCACTGTCATATTGAAAGTCAAAATCAGAGGTAAAACTACTGTGCATGGACTGTACCGACGCCAGCTGCACATCAAGCTACTACAATCTATCAAATTTCTTTGATAGAATTTCAACTTTATCGCTAAAGCATTAGGTTCAAGGTTGATTGGGAAAATTCGACAGTTTCGGGTAACTTGATGTGCTGGCGTTGGTACATAGATCAGTTGGTTTCGTTTGTATACATCTTGCGAAGTAATCATTGCCAATTTAAACATTTCTATAAGCAGCCTTATGTCAGACTTGCTGATCGGGTAAAATACACCACCCTATATTTTTCTTTGTGTTACTCACACCTGCCTTTTACCGAGCAATGACCCCATCCCACTTTTACTTTCTACTCGATTGCCTTTACATTGTAGTGTTATTAACCCTATACCAACCCTATAAATAAAACAGCGCAATTCATACTTACTATAAATAAATAATCTAAACGCGAAAGTAACTCTGAGAGTGTCTGTTATATTTTCACGCCTAAACCACTGAACAGATCCTTATGAAAGACAGATAGATAGCCAGGAATCTGTAGAAGGACATAGGCTTTTCATTTTGGATATTTATATTAAGAACTAGCTCTGCTAACGTTGCATCGCATCGCCTGCCCGCGTTATAACTTCGTGTTCGGTTAGCGTTCTTTTTTACTTTTTGCTCGGCTTTCTAAGAGTCCTAGCGTGATGTTAAATAGCTTATAGCCTTCCTCAAGAATTGGGCTATCAAATGCAGAATTTGAAAAAAATAATCCAAAAGATTTTTCAAATCCGACTGGTAGTTCCAGAGATTAACGCGTTCAAACAAACAAACTCTACAGCTTTATTATTAGTATAGGGTTATGATGGAACTACAAAATACAATCACATGAAGTCTCCGGCAACAGCTAGTATTTTCTAGGGATAATCCTGTTCGAAAACTACTTACACAAACAAAACGTGTAGTTTACTTATGTATAGCGTAAGTCACCCCAAAACTGTACCAACAAGGAATACAAAAATAAATATTTTTCCTTATGAGCAAAGTGTATTAGGATTCAGGAGGAAAATTGCGGGGTGAAAATGAAGCCGTATCTTGTAGGTTATATATGGAGAAAAATATCACCAAGGAGAGCCGTTTATGTATCGAATTCTAGGAATTTCAAGTCTACATAAAGTAGTACGAAACCTTTTTGATAAACTTACTTTGTATTTTCTTTTATAAATAATGATTCTCGTGAGGCCCAAGACGAAGTGATATGCGATAGTCTATCAGAGATAACGATGATGGAAAACTCAAAACTGCTGCTGGTGGAATACCAGTGATAACGATGCTGGATGTCAATAGTGTATTGGGTTGACATAAGCTACTAAAAAGCTTAATGTCAATCCTGCTGTAAGTCGTTGTAGAAATACGCTTTGAAAGCGATTGCCATTTGTCTACATAGACCCGAATACAGTTGTACCACATAAAGATTGCGCTTCGATAATCTTCGTGTTTGCGATCCGAATTAGTTTATGTGTGGTTTGTATGGTTGTTGGTAGTTATTTCAGCCAAGGACGCAACCAATCGCATCAGCAAACATGAGATTTGACAGAGCAGTATCTTATTTTCGTATTGATTAGTATTTCAGATATTGGGTTCAACTAGAGCAATATTTTCTTAACCCGTCAAACGCTGTCTGCTTGAAGCCGCTTGCATGTAAGCCCTCGACGGTTTTCACGATTACTTGCACTGTCGTTTCGAGTGTATTTTTGTTATGGACCGGTACCTTTTCAAAAGTGCACATATCATGTTGTCACACAACAAAATAATTAAAAACGTGGACAAATAAAACGGTAAATCGTATCACTCAAAGTTGTAATCGTAAAACGTCGTCTGTCGTAAATGGCTCTTACTTACAATTTACCATGTTTATTGCGAACTGCGACGACAGCTCTGTTTTATTGTTTTAAACAGTATCCCTACTGACATACAGAAAGTGTTTTCGAAACTTAAAATGTTGCTAAATTGTATTCCTACTAATAATATAAACGCGAAAGTTTGTATGAATGGATGGATGTTTGTTACTCTTTCACGCAAAAACTATTTATTACACGGATTTGGATGAAATTTGGCAAATAGATAATTTATAACTAGGATTAACACACAGGATACTTTTTATCCCGATTTTCCAACAGGACCGAAACTTATGCGGGAAAAACCGCGAGGCGCAAGCTAGTTAATTTACATAAATTGTGTCTGTTTTTCGAGTTTGTTTAAACTGTATAAGTTTTTCAAAAGCTTTGTGCCAAGTAAATAACAATAGACTTGATAACATGAAAATTATTCTTATGGACCCAATGAAACTGTCTCCTAAGGTATACATAAATAACGTTACGTTCCACACATGCATATAAACATTTTCCAGAAATAAATATGTCTACCATACATACATAAACTCACCCCCTAGACCCATGAGGGAAGGCAGAAAATACATAATGCCTCTTCCATCCTCTTTTCACGATCATACGTCATCAGTTTTACCATAAAACCGTTTTCACTAACACTAGGAAACAATGAATGAACGCCAAAATATATTTTTTATTAATAGATATTAGATTTAAATTGCTTATTAGTAAATTGCTAAATTTAAAAAGCTAAAGTTAAATTGCTTTTAGGCTAGATTGTAATTACTTATTAAGAACCTGGTTTTTTTTAATAAATGATAAAAAAAATCTTGTCGAGATTTTTTTCTGAAGATTTTTGACGATAATGTCTCAAGGTACACTGATTTCTTATTATAGCAGATCGGTGATCGTGCTACTTTTAATACAAAAACATAGAATAAGCATTTATAGGCAAGCAAAAATCGACCTAAAACCTAGACAAAAGCTGAAACACTCACTAGAGGAAATGAATCAGCAACTCCGAGTCCTAATCGATGGCCTGGCCCTGACAGGGGAGACCTACATACGTAGCTACCTACTAGAAGGCTGTATACGAATAGCCTGTACCACAGAGTACGGACTACGGAGACGTCTCGGCGGCCGCTAGTAGAGGCGGCATCGACAAAACTTTCCATACAAAACAAGCGTGTCACCGTTTACTCGCACCACGACACTAATGACGAATTGAAGCTGACGGCGGCTTTGAAGGCGATCCGTGCGCCTACTCTTTAAGTCCGTCAATGAAGATACGGGTCCGTACGAAAGTAGTTTGAAAGTTCCGAATGTACAGTCACGAGCAAAAGTATGTATACATTGGGCTTTATTAAAACACGATTTACTCCTTTATTTTTGAATAAAATTTTACGTTGTTACGAAACATAGCATTTTCGATCCCATAGTTTTATGTAATGTGTCGTATTTCAACGTTGCAGTCGTTATTTCACGAAAAAATCGCAATTGAAAGTTGCCAAGTGTTGATATATTGGTGCTCGTGACTTTACCCTACACCCGATTAGTTAACTTTTTTGGACGGGCAAAATCACATTGGGGACAATTACTGTCATATCGTGGTGTCATTAATTGTTATGTCAGGTCCGAAAGTAAACTTATGTCCGGAGTCGATGCAGAGTAGGAATCGACCGTCACTTCGACCAAAACTACGGATTTCGTGCTTAGAGACTAGACCCTTCCAGATAAGTTGCGCTCAACGAACTTTCGGCGCCACGAATTTTACTAGTACTGCCGTCGGCTGTGCGGCGATTCCGTGTTCTGTGGCTTGTACAGTCGAGATCACGTTTCGCAAACATATTGCGAACGGCTCAGGACCGTTCGTTATACCTCCTAGCTGTCTGCGAGCGATGTAGGTTTAGTTGGGGAAGTTATTCTAACCGAATTTATTAAATAATAGATTTATCTTCATTTGACATAAAATGAAGTTACTGTGCTACTTCTTGTGTCGTATTTGCAACTAAACTGCTTTATTACAAAACAAGATTTATCTTTACAGCCAAGTTGAAACACGAAGAAGTCATTTTCGAATGTTAAACTTTTTCCGTCAAAGTTAAAGATCGAAACACAAAAACTAATTTTAAACCCGAGTCTTAGTTGCCAATTTTGTATTTAACAACTTTATCTCAGCCGGAATAAGGTTCGAAACACAAGCACTGGCTGTTTGTGTTTCAAACCTTATTCCGGCTGGCTGAGATAGGAAGGGTTTCAGCTCAGAATAAAGTTAGAACTTTTTTTGTAATGAGGAGGTAAGCATTAGTTGTACGGTAGCGGGATTGTCCGAAAGGGTTACCGCTGCCCTGGAACATAAAGGGCTAAGGAAGGAACACGGGTGGGTTTTAGTCAGTAAGAGTCTGACACTCCCTCCTGCTCCACCCAGAGCGGGAGGAGTCATTTGATGTAAGTAGGTTTGTACAAACACTTTTACACGTCAATCATATTTTAAAACTAGATGAGGCCGGCGTTTCCTATCTGACTAGCCTGAGAAGAAAGGCCGAAACAAACTCAGACGTCACAGTCTCTTTTAAAGTCCAGACATAATCTTGATCAGATCATATGAAGACCATGTAGGTCGATGTCTGAGATGGTCTTTTGAGGAAAGAACCACACAGATTGTGAGGACCTGTCCAGTCAGTTCACGCATATGTCAGAAATCGTGCAGCTCAACTCAAAACTTAAGGAGCTCAACGATTCGACGAACAATACCAAAGAAAGGACATTTGGGTAGGCCACATTAATTACTCAAACTGCCAGATAGATAGACACTTCTGTTCATAAGCTTGTACTGTATCAAGAAGTCCACCAGACTGCATGAGACAGTTCAAGTTTTTATCAAAATCAGCTCCGGGACTCCACTTTCGCTATCACACGTTACACAAATCTATAGATATTATAAATTTATTAAGTTTGAAATTCTACCCTTATACTTTTGCATTGCAAGGGCTTCTACAATCATCTTACATCTAAAAATACCTTAGTGAGATGCTTCTCTCAGAAATTATTTTCATAACCTGGTGGCAGCCCCGCGACTCTTATCGAGTATATTTCTTATAATGATTATTTTGGCAATCCACGCACACTTGGCAAATTCATCCTGTATGAAAATACCGCATTGTCATAATCACTGCTTAAGGATATATATAAATTATTAAGGTAAATAAATAATTGCACTAGTTTTGCTGCAGTACAATACAAAACCACATAGGAAACATCGATTAGAACTAAATTACACTGTAAACACATACAAACGACCTTCAACATCTGTCTCAATCAGAAACATGCTGTATTATCGTCGTCAGCATTCGATTGTACTTCTTATTGCTTAGGATTAAAGACACATTTTCGCTAACTTTAGAAAAGAAACCGGTTTTGGCAAAAGTAATTACCTATCCTTTTTATTGTGCTGGCGTTTAGAAAAACCTCATTGTTGTGATACAATAGTATGACTTAAGAGTTTAACGTCCGATGTACAGAAGCCAGCACATCAACTTACTACAATCTGTCAAATTTCTTTAATAGATCTTCAACTTTATCGCTAAAGCATTAAGGTTCAAGGTTGATTGGGAAAATTTTAGTTTTGGGTAGCTTGATGTGCTGGTGTCTGTTGCTATAAATATAGTTTTTAGTTTTATTTTCGTGCCTATTTTTAGTTTTGCTTGGTACCAGCAAAAATCTATCAATTGTGCGGTATACAGATTTTGTGAAATTTTTGCCAAATAATTTAATTTTTTATTGTACTAAGTAGTTAAAATTTCTTTGTTGACACGAGCAGCCATTGTGATGACTACATTTAAACTACGGTTAGATTTCGATACCAAGAAGCGTTGAAGCTCTCAGGGATGTCTCGATATCGGTATCATTTCCGATTTAGTTCCGGAAAGAAACCGTATTACCGAGGAGAAACCGTATGAAGATCGAGCTATGTGAATCGATTCCTAACATCTTCATTTTATATTCGTTCACGAAGATATGAGATGATTTCGATCTCTAGTTTTAGGTTCTAAGATAAATTTATAGTTTTACTAGCTATTCCCGCGACTTTGTCTGCGATCCAGGATGAAATCAGTTCAGCCGTTTTAGCGTGAAAGCGTAACAAACAAACAGATTACGTTCAGATTTATAATATTACTTAGGATGGTGACAGGCGAATGGTGAATTTGTAACTTAACGACTTCATAAGAGAAGTTGAGAAATAAACTTACTTTTGAAGGCCAATTCCCGTAACTGAAATACTTCAAAATCTGGTCCTAATCGCATCTCAGCGACAATCAATGTCAAAAACTTGTCAAAATTATAGATATTTGTCATAGATTGTGATCGAGATTAGAATGCGAACGTTGTAAATATACGGGACCCATCAGGTTTTTGAGAACGTTTTTCAATTTAATCTGGCTAACAATCACTCGGGTCGATGGAAGGTTAACTACGCTTGCTGCAGTCGGTTCGTGGATGGGCGACTATTCATTACATATCGAGACACCTCCATGCAGAAAGCACGTTAAGCCATTGGTTTGATTGTCATTTATAGATCATTGACAGTAGTACGGGCAGTCAGAAGTCCAAAATTCTGACAACCAGTCTTACCAAGGTCATTTCTTACATCGGTCTACTTTCTATTTATTTTTTTTATTATTTGCTATCTGATGTATGTATCAGGAGGCTAATTCTCGTAATTTAAAACGTTCAAAGTCTAGTAGCAGTCTCATCTCGGCAACAAACAAATGTCAAAAACTTGTCAAAATGTAGGGAAATTAGAGGTATTTTTGAGATTGAGACAGATCAGACTGTGAACGTTCTTAAAGTTACGAGAATTACCCCTCTGGTGTATTGTGTGTCTTTTAGTCTGTGCTAAATAAATGTTTTTTTCTTACTTACTTACCAAGGGGTATCGTGTTAAGCAGTAACTGGTTTGTGGAGGTCAGATAGAGGCAGTCGCTCCATGTAAAATCCGGTATTCAGCTGCATCTAGTTACACTGGAAGCCGACCTCAACATAATTGGAAAAATGCTAGGACATATCTAAAATATTTATTAAGTATTTTTTTAACATACACAGATTAATTACAGTTTGTACAAGCTTGTACAAACACTAATATATACTACATACAATTGATTAGGACAGACTGATTGACTCAAACCGCTTAGATCCAAATAAACCAATATGCGTTCAGAATCCGGAGGTTGGCTGATAATTAATTTCACTGAATTATCAGATTAAGCTAAAACCAATATTAATAAATTTATCATAATCTCGATGTCGGTCGGATGTACACGGACGCCATTTATCTCGGTACAAATACTATTTAAAGCTCAATTCGTCTATTTGGACATGATCGTTGATTTAATGGAATGGTGTCGCAATCCTTTTTAGCAATGCACTAAAGCTCTTCCGCGTGAAATTTCTTGTTTTAACATAAAATATATCATATGACACACGGCAATACTGTAGCTTATCATTAATGAAAAAAATAAAAAATAAAATAAAAGAAAAGAATATGATAGGAGCAGTGGTGGCTCAGTGGTAATGGACCGGACTTACGAGTTGTAGGTCGCGAGTTCGAACCCAGGCAGGTACTTTACTTTGTGTAAATTATTTCATCACCACTGCTCTCAGAACGGTGAAGGAAAACATCGTGAGGAAACCGGCATGTCCTAGAACCACAAATTCGAAGACATGTGACATCCACCAACCCGCACTGGCCCGCGTGGTGGATTACACAAAGTAAAGTCCCTGTCTGGGCTCGAGCTCACGAACACTGGGCTATCACTGGTTACTGCTACGATCCTTACATACTTTACTCCCTTTGCTTCGTTATAAAATACCTCCTTATTATGTTAGTATAGATTGATATTGTAGGACTCAATTAAGCATTGGGGATTATCTTTGTTTGCAACTTTGTATATCTACGATTACTACCGAATCGGCTAATTACAGAGATTGGCTTCTTAGGAAAGCAAGTTGTTATAATTTCTGAGAAATTCTTATTACCTTCTTCGTGTTTTATGACTTTAGTTTCTATCAAGTTCAAAGGTTTTACTTATACGTAAACAAGCCTGATGGCATTCCCATCGGCAAAAATTATGACCTTCCATACAAAGTTCATCTTCTTTTTAACCCTTTTGTATCATCATCATCAGCCTATAGCAGTCCACTGCTGGACATAGGCCTCTCCTATTGTACGCCATTCAACTCGATTTTCGGCAACTCTCATACCGGCCATCCTGGAAGATCGTCGCTCCATCTAGCCTGAGGGCGTCCCATCTTACGTTTACCGATTCGTGGTCTCCACTTAAGAACAGGTCTACCCCAATGGTATAAGGAACTCTTGTGCAAAATTTCATGTTTGTAGACCCAGTGGTTAAGGCTGTGCGTTGTCAGTCAGTAAATGAACTTGAGAATTTTAATTAGGTAGAAGAGTAAACGGTTATTCATACACAAAAGCTTTTTGAACACCAATTAACAAGGCAATGATACCAAAACTTGGAAAAAAAAGTACAGCGCACGATTTAAGTTTTTGCACCCCTCTATTTGATCTGCATAACTCGTTATACAGCGTGATGTCGACGACACCTCTTTAAAACTCAATCGTGTTTCGGAATACGACACCCCTTTTACACTCTTTGAGGATTAAATTACATTCAAGCAAATGAAAAAAAACATAGTCGACATTTTATCAGAATTTCCAAATATGATTTTTTTTTTCTTTTGCAACAGCAACATTTGTGGCAAAAACAATTTCATTCTATAAAAATGCCGGCTGAAAAATATAGCTGCAGTTGATACTATGAAGGTTTTATTTCCACAATGTTTGGCGCGGGCTGTTGAAAACAAGTAGGGTGTTTTATGACATGGGCGGGCACAGTGAACAGGGAATGCCAGATCGATGGCTAGAAAACACGCTTCATGGGAATTCCATGGCGTTTTTTTAAAGTTTTGTCATGGTTTTTTCCGGTAGTGAATTATCGGACGATGTTTCTTTTGGGAAATGCTATGATATCTATGCATTTGCCAGCATGGAATAAGATGAAGAAGACACACATAACATTACGCCTGAAATCCCCGAAGGGTAAGGCAGAAGTGTACCTATAGTTCACCCACACATTTTGATGATGTTTTAAGCCCCATGTAATCCGGGGCAAGCACACATCCAGATTCCGAGCTGCTACTGAGAAATTCCAGATTGAAAAACCCAATAACTCTTTGACCGACCTGTGAATCGAACCTAGGACCTCATGAACTCAAACCATTTTACAGGCACTTTTGAATTGTCAAAATTAAATAGTCGTTCAGATCAGTTAGTCAGAAAGTTGAATCTAGTTGTCCATTCCAAAATGTAGATCTCTTTGGAGAAGAACGGGCAAGAAACTCCAAGGACACTCTTTTAAATCAAGATATTATTCCTATATTATTACTCATGCTCCATGCTCATGCTGGGTATCCATGATCAGCAGTAGCGCTTGCGACCGCTAGACTAACGAAGCAGCCTTCCCCGTTCATTGTATTTAGGCTTATAATTAATAGGGTAGTTTCCTGGGTAAAAAAATAATTATTATATTTAGTCCGTCAGTTAGATTATCGAAAAATAATGGACATGTATTTTTTCTTTTGTCAATCAAACAAAAAATGACAAAGATAAAGCGCGTCAAAGTTTGGGAGTGGGGGGTTGTGACGACACGCCATGCTAAAAAGTGTAGCAAGGCGTGACGTCACGCAGAACTTTAACGGGCGATATCTTCATCATTTTTTATATAATTGACAAAAGAAAAAATATGGATCCAATATTTTTTGATAACCTAACTGACGGACGAATTAGATTTTTTTAGGAAACTAGCCTATTAAGTAAGTCAAGGATACAGATTATGAATCATATCATTTACTACTAACACAGTTTCAAAAGTGCATCCACTACAATACTATCTTTTTTTATCTTGACTGATAAAAGCAGTTGCAGTCTCCCCAATTTAAAATTATTGTCAGCAAGTGCATCTCTGGATGACGAATTGGACGATAATGCGAGGTTCAGTTATCATGATTTCGTATAGCGATAAAGCCAGCATCGAAGTAGATTTTTTCTGGATTTTTGTCACCTTAGACTTTTTTACAGCAAGTGTGCTCGCCATCATTCTTTTCATAGAGCGAAAGTATATGTCTTTAAGAACAGCCTTGACTCGGCGGGGTAGTTGCGTAACACACTATCAGCAGCAATGGATTTCATTTAGACAGTTCAACAACATTCATTGTGTCATTTATGTTGTCGACCAGACAAGTTTTTCGAACATATGAAGCAATGAATTAGCAATATCCTTCAAAATGATTTAAATTCATAGAGTGTTATGCAATTAGAGTACAGATCTCAGTCTGAATCAAAAGAGACACATATACCCGTTTACACTAACACTAATAAACACCTAAGTAAAAGCTCACTATTGGATTTTCAACCCTCGGCGCTAAGTCGAGCGTTTAATAGTGCGTTTTTATTCAGGTGTAACCTAGTGTTAGTGAAAACGGGCGAACACGTACTGGTCAATAGTCCTAACATCTTTGACTATACAGGCTAGCGATCTAAGTCACCTGCATCCGGCAAGGGGTTCCTCCTTCCCTGCCCCCGGTGCCCCAAAACATGTGCCTAAAGTAATCTCTGCGCTGCCACAGATAACGACGTGGAAGTGGCAAAGTTATAGGCCAACAAAAATTGAACAACTGTCGTGGCAGCGACACGAGGAAGAATCCGTCAAGGGGTCTTGCTCTTGACATACTAAACTACATTCCCTATAAAAGCTATATCCGCTTTGTGAAAAACCAATCTAAAACCATATGTTCCCAAAACCCGGGAACAGCACAGCCGGTCGCAAGGGCCTACTCCGAAGTGCAAAGTGCGAATGTTCGGATCGGACCGATACATGGCCGAACCGAATATTATTGAAAAATGCGAAAAAAGTTCGGATCGGCTCAGTTCGGTCGGGACCATAGTCAATATTCGAAAGAGTGTAGGATCGGAACCGACCGAACCCAATTGTACCTTCGTAGCAGGAAACGGCCGAACATTCGGCCGATACTACTCGGATCGGAGTAGACCCCCTGACCTCAGATGAAATTTAAATCAACTAAACAAGATATTTCCACCATAAATTCTCTCGTACATTAAAATTCCACCCTGTACATTGCGGGTAACTCGAAGCAACGGTAAACTCGGGCGTGTTTCTATTAAAAGTCTAAGTTAAAATGTTTTTGCATCAAAAGCGCAGCCGGTGGTATTCTAAAAATGTTTACTTCTACTACACTCCTAGTACAGATTTGCGCTTCGTAGTATGAGTGTTTTTAGTTTGTTTGTTTTAAATATTCTGCGAGTGAATATGTGTGCGAGTTAGAAGTTTATAAATAAAACACAAAAACATGATTGTTTAGTGTTCTGTTCATGCTTGTGTACAAATTGCTTTTAACATTTTGATTGACACGATTTTAAAATAGAGCGCAGCACGCTTCGCATGCGTTTTATTATCACACTAATATTATAAAGGCGAAAGTTTGTGTGTGTGTGTGTTTGTGTATGTTTGTCACTTCACGCTCAAACGGCTAAACTGATTTAGATGAAATTTGGCACACAGATAGTTTATAACCAAGATTAACACTTAGGACACTTTTTATCCCGATATTCCCACGGGATTGAAACTTATACGGGTGAAACCGCGGGGCGCAGCTAGTGTTGCATAAAAACATTTTCACACACATTTTCTCTAACTAGGTTTAACATTACCGTAAAGAAGCGCTGGTTACAGTGAAATACTCGGCTCGGTACTTACCTGAAAAGATATAAAAAAACCATTAAAACCAATCCAGAAGTCGTGTTCATTGATAAAAGGAAAAAAAAACGTGAAAAATAATCATGTGTCGGTAAATTCTCTTTAATACAACTAATCGTCTAATAAATCGTATGTAGTCAGGGAAATTAATTGTTAAACAAATTGACACCTTAAGTTAATTTGTCGTGTTATAGCCATTACGTACAAACTGTCAAAGAATGACAGTTGTGATTAGAATGTACGGACCAATTTAAGTCAATAGTCAATTTGCTCAACAATGAATTTATCTGACTGCAATAAAACCTTATAACTGATAAGACCAAGTAACAGTTATCATTATTATAACCTTATCACAAAATTATCGGTTACTTTATTCCTTATCACGATATCTATACTTACTCCGATCCGGGTAGCGACAACATAATAGCATATGGACTTTATATATTTTCCCACGATCTTCAGCGGTTAGAATCATAACTCTTTACTGTCAGAAATCGCGACGTCCCTAGGGGGTAGATACGCGGATTATTTTAATAATTTATATCCTACACGGCAGCGGTTTTAGCAGCTTCAGATAAACTGAAACTTGCCGCGAAAAAGGTTTTTATAAAAACTCCTCCAGTGAATTTTGAAATATACGCTTGAATTGACGGACATAAGGATGGTACTAGGTACTTTGTCCTGAATTATTTTAAAAGCGGTTGAGTTGCAGAAATTAAAGAAATGTCACGGAGCTATTCATACATTCTTATTAAATGTATTGATTGTATTCAACCAAAATCGTAGACATGGCCACATGGGACATTCACCAACCCCTGCACTGGGCCCGCGTGGTGGATTATGGCCCACTCCCTCTTACAGAGAGGAGGTCTGTGTCCCAGCAAAGGAATCATTATAGGCTGATTATGTTTTTCAACCAAATATAGCACATAGACAATTTAGAAAATAATTCGGTGTGTGCTTATGAGCACACGATAGAAGTGAAAACTTACGACTGGAGCCCGATACCCGATTCAGAGTCAACGTCACCGACCAGAGCGTGACGGTTCAGTTTCGTTCACTGTTGAGGGGAATTATTCTCTATGACAAAATTATAACTGTGACTTCAAGTGACAGCTATGTGACCAGAACCCAGCAATGCCTAAATATGTAAGCTGTCGCGCCCTTTATGCCTAGAGGCTTTTATTTAGGTAGTAAGTTTTTATTTACATTTTAATTAATTATTTTTCAGCTTGAGTACGTATAGTTTTTATTATATTTGTTGGTATATTGGCGTGGCTAGCTAACATATTGCAAGTAATTTAATTTTATGTTATGTGCCTTGTAATGTTAATTACTTAACGCCTAGTATTGTATTACAATCAAGTATCAAGTATTTTCTAACTGAACAGACAGCAGTGCTGCTGGGGAGTTTGTTGCACCACTTCTTCTTCCCAGCGATAGCACTAGGAAGTGGTGAAGGGCGGGCGTTTTTGGGGGACTGTCTTTTGTAATTTGGACGTTCGAAAAGTGCTGATTCTCAGCCTAATTTGAATAAATGACTTTTGATTTTGATTGATTAACGAAACCGCGCAAAATGAACGCGAAGTTGGCGTGATTAGCTAAGGAATTGACGTGGTTTCGAAGTAAGGAATCATTGAGTGGCCATAGTGAATTAGGGCCCTAAAAGAGCGTAAAGTGCGCCTAAAGAATGTTTTACTTCAAAAGTTCGTCGAGTTGCGTGCCGTCGTCGATTTTTCGTATCAATGCCCGGGTACCAAATCCGGCCCGGGTCTAAATCTGTTTTCGGCTATCATTTATTCGACTAAGAATCGTTCTAAAAAAAGCAAAGCAAAGTTCTGAAGATCTATTTAATTAGAATTAATGTTTGTTTTAAGCCAGACTCGACGCCGAATGCTTAAAGTCTTCAAGAGAGTTACTTATAAATCCGCCTGACTTAAGAAACAAGGTCGAAGTTGGAGGTCGAGAGTACTATGATAAGTACTATGTTAGTAAAACATTTAGTTGTAGTTTGAAGGTACAGACACGCCAGCACATCAAGCTACTACAATCTGTCAAATTTCTTTAACAGATTTTCAACTTTATCACTAAAGCATTAAGGTTCAAGGTTGATTGGGAAAATTTGACAGTTTCGGGTAGCTTGACCTGCTGGCGTCTGTACATCAATATATTATGCAGGTTGGAGAATCGATGATGCTGATGGTAAGTGCTTACTCTGCGGAATCTAAAGGCACCGTAGGGCAAGGCAGGTATTGCATCCCCGCCCTATCATTTTTTCCCTCTTATCGGTACGAAAGCTCATGCCGTGGTAACAGACGGAATTTCATAAAAAAAAAAAAACGTTTCTTCGACATAAGGAATTTCGCATACACAAATAAAACATACAAATTACTTTAATTAAAATCATCCCCAATTCACAATCATACTCCAAACAGTCTTCATTACACTATGCAGCCAATTTAATACCACTTCAAAATTCATGCCATTTTCAACATTTAATATGAGAGATTCATAGGATTCCCATCCGATCAATGTGGCACGTAATGATGGCACACGAGGGGATCGTCGCTATGGCAACCAGACAGACAAACCGGCTAATGTATAGATACAACGCGAACCAGATTGGAGGTGTATTTTGCAGCTCAGCGCTCTCGCAAAATGTGTTTTCATAAAATTATGTTCATCCGTTTTACTAGTAATTTGTTTGTTGAAATTTCCTGGAGGTTTTAATCCTTTTAACAAGGTTATAAAAATAGGCGTTCGTGGAATTTTTTGTTTAGAATAACAAAATATTTTCCCGATTAATATCACGTGTAAACGGCTAAAAAGATTTCGATTACATAGTTTTTTAAATTCAGGTACAACTACCACATGAGTAGTTTCACTAGAAGCTGCAGGCAACACACCATCTCAGCAAGTCTTCTTCTTCTAAAGTTTGGTAAGCCCAAGTGCATAATCAGCCAATAATGTTCCCACTGCTGGGACACAGGCCTCTTCTCTTCGAGGGGGAGTAAGCTGTAACCTACTACCCAGACCTGTTGGTAGATGTCACAGGTCTTCGAATTTTTGGTTCTAGGACATGCCGGTTTCCTCACGATGTTTTCTATCACCGTATTAAGAGCAATGGTGATGAAATTATTTACACAAAGTAAAGCGCCTGTCTGGTTTCGAACCAACGATCTACGACTCGTAAGTCGGGCTCAAGCCTAAGCCCAAGTGAATAATAAATAGTAATAGGGGAAGTAATAACGCCTTTGGGATTTGGCGTAGTCGCATAGAAATACTTTAAAGGTTTTTACGTTGTAGAGCCACGTCTTTGCGGTAAGCTTACCAGGCTGGCAGAGAATTGAAGCCTATGGGAAGTGTAAAATATTATCAACTTTTCTTTTCTTTACAGTATTAAGTCCCACATTCCAGAACGTCACTCAAAGACTCAAGCATTACTTAAAACTAGAGCCATTTGATTGGTTAAAACTAGTTTTAAGTAATGCTTGAGGCTTGAGTGAGGTTCTGTCCTAAGACTTATTTAAGATTAAAGAAAATCAAGTGTAGATCTGATTCTAATAAACGTGAACTTTTTCTAAATGAAAAGTAAATACGTCAACACATTTTACCATTTTATGAGCGGGAAGAAAGAGGTATCCCGTTCGATAAGTAGGTATGGTGTTTTTATAAAGATACCGGGTCTATTTTCGCCAATTCCCTGACAATCCGACGGTGGTTCCGACTCCTATACAACTGGATATAATTATGTTACACTAACTGCGCCCCGCGGTTTCACCCGCATCGTCTCGAGAAGTTCCTCAAGGAAGAGTTCTGGCCGAAGGGTGTTGTGTACCGCCGGTTTCGTGGCCGGCTACATGACACCAGTCAGCAAAACACGACGCAGATACTTCGTGTGCGTTAGTTACTTTTTAGTGTAATAATAATGTTTATGTATTTATAGTATTTTTAAGTTATATTATTATTTTATTGTATGTGTTTATATGGGCCTTGATGCCTGAAATAAATGGATAAATAAAATAAATAAATCTCGGTCCTGTGGGAATATCTGTATAAAAACTATCTTATGCCCTGCTCTACCATTCAGGTCATGGTCTACCCATGTGACAAATTTCATCGAAATATATTCAGCCGTTTTAGCGTGAAACCGTAACAAACATACAAAAAATCAAATCTTTTCTATTTATAATATCAGTTCAAATGGACTACACATAATTGAATGGATACCTGGATGCGGAAGGCGGAGGACAGGGTGCTGTGGCGCAGCCTGAGAGAGACCTATGTCCAGCAGTGAACTGTGATAGGCTGAGTTAAGACTACACATAATGCTCAAAATCGTATGCAAACCACAGCCAACCAATAGTACAGTCCTGGCCAAAATCCTTCATTCAACATTCAAGATACCGCTGTGATTCGAAACAGTATCTTCAACCAAACTTGGCAACCTTCTGGGTCTAGATCTTAGTTAAGTTCCTAGATGAGCCAAATCGATTCAACATGGCCGCTCAACAAAAGAAAACCGACTTTGTACACTCATCTCGTTAGGCTGAGCTAAATGATCCTTGTAATTTGAAACCGAGAACGTTGAAGCCAAAGAGAATGGCCTTTTTGCGGCTTAAAAAAATACTTGTTTGAAAATGCTGAGAAATGGCTAGAAATGGGTAAATAAGCTACTGTGCTAGTGTTTGTATTACACCAAAGAAAATAGTCGTCATATTATGCTACATTGAGGGGCTTGAGGTTAAGTAATAACAGCCGCACGGGTCGATCGATTAGGTTAAGCTAAGCTTGCCGTGGTTGGTCCGTGGATGGGTGACCATCTTCACATACCAAGACCCCTCCGTGCCTCGGAAAGCACGTTAAACCGTTGGTTCCGCCTGTCATTCGTGGATCTTTGACAGTCGTTACGGGTAGTACACAACAAAATATTACCATACAGAGTTGTAGATTAGAAACTTTGACAATACAAAGTCCGAAAGTCTGACAACCTGTATTACCAAGAGGCACAACCCAGTAACTGGGTTGTGGAGGACAGATGGGCAGTCGCTCTATGTAAAAATACTGGTATTCAGCTGAATCCAGTTAGACTAGAAGCCGACCTCAACATAGTTGGGAAAAGTCAAGGTCGATGATGATTATGCTACATTGAAGTTAAGGAAATACCCATAAGACCGTCTACAATCATAGAGTAATAGAAAAAAAAAGCGGCCAAGTGCGAGTCGGACTCGCCCATGAAGGGTTCCGTTTTACGATTTATGACGTATTAAAAAAAACTACTTACTAGATCTCGTTCAAAGCAATTTTCGATGGAAGTTTACATGGTAATGTACATCATATATTTTTTTAGTTTTATCATTCTCTTATTTTAGAAGTTACAGGGACGACGACACATTTTACCACTTTGGAAGTGTCTCTCGCGCAAACTATTCAGTTTAGAAAAAAATTATATTAGAAACCTCAATATCATTTTTGAAGAGCTATTCATAGATACCCCACACGTATGGGTATGATGAAAAAAAAAATTTGAGTTTAAGTTTTAAGTATGGGGAACCCCAAAATTTATTGTTTTTTTTTTTCTATTGTTGTGTGAAAATCTTAATGCGGTTCACAGAATACATCTACTTACCAAGTTTCAACAGTATAGCTCTTATAGTTTCGGAAAAAAATGGCTGTCACATAGGGACGGACAGACAGACAGACATGACGAATCCATAAAAATGGAAATTAGGAGATTTATCCAAATTATCTACAGACGGCTAGAATGATCTCTCTTCCTTTATTAACCGAAGGGAGGAAGGAGCCGCTCCCATTTTTCCAATTACGTCTTGTAAGTGTCATGTAATAGCGGGCGAGACCTGGACACGACACCAGGCTGCTAGTGAGAAATTCCGGGTAGAAAAGTCATTTGCACTTTGCCCGTCTTGAGAATGAACTGGTTTTTTCATAGAGGTTCCATGCAAAACCCAGGGGGGTAATTCTCGTAATTTTAAGAACGTTCACAGTCTCATCTCAGACTCAATCTGTCAAAAATACCTGTAATTTAACTACATTTTTGACATTTGTTTGTCGCCGAGATGAGACCGCGACTAGATTTTGAACGTTTTAAATTACGAAAATTGGCCTTCAGATCATTTTGCCGCATCAAGATTACCTGAATACTAACACTATCCTAACATACAGGATAATTTTTTATTCAGTGCGTAAATTTTTACAGGGTGTTCTACCCATGAATATGAACAACATTCACTATGGGACCATCTCTGAAATCACGAAAAAAAAATCAGCAGATTCATACATTTTGGTCGAGTAGGTATTGAACTTTTATAAGAAACAGCTGATTTTTTTTTTGTGATTTCAGAGATGGTCCCATAGTGAAAGTTGTTCATATTCATGGGTAGAACACCCTGTGAAAATTTACGCACTGAATAAAAAATTATCCTGTATTTCAGGCAATACTGATGATCAAAGATCGGAATAGATAGAGTATATATTTACCTAAACTTCAAAGAATTAAGGGAGGTATTATTCACTCTATATTACATAGAGTGAATAATACCCTCTCTAACATCATGACACTGATGAATGTACAGACGCCAGCACATAAAGCTGTCAAATTTCTTTAATAGATTTTTAACTTTATCGCTAGAGCATTAGGTTTAAGGTTGATTGGGAAAATTTTACAGTTTCGGGTAGCTCGATGTGCTGGCGTCTCGTGTAACAGTGATACAACTTATTTATGTCTTTCTCTCGCTCACCTGTCGGTCAAACACCGTGCCACTACAGTGACGTCATTGTTGTACTAATAATAGAACAAAGTGCGTGTCATGAGGTCAACGGAACCTTTCCAACTGGCCTGGCTTTACCATAGTGCGGCAGGAAATTATAATGCGCTCTCGTGTTTTATGAGGACGGCTGGGTGAAAACTTAATCTTCTTATATAAAACGGTGGATTTACGATAATCTTGGCTGGAGTCTTTGGATTTGTGAGTTTCGTGAAAAATTATTAGGTCGACGATTTATGTTAGACGCCATAGTATCTCCGTATGTGTGTCGTATAGTGTAGTTAGATCATAGGTTCCCATGGTGGGCGATAACGCCCGCTCGTTGGCGTTGAGACTTTCAGGGGGGCAGTAGAAGACCCAGAGAAAATTATATATATCCCATCTTACGACTACATAATATTACACGTTTAAATAATAATCGTGGTCAAAGCTGCTTCAGGTAGTAAGTAAAAAAAAATGGTGGCATCTAGAAAAAATATTCTCAAAGTGGGCGTTGGTCAAAATAAGGTTAAGAACCTATAGATATTGATAGTAGACCTATAGTTCTAGTGATGATATGTCTAGGAATGAAGTGAACTGCGAGATGCTTGGCTGATAGAGATTATAAATAGAAATATTGAAAAAAACTCTTGCAAAAAAAAAACAACCGACTTCCGAAAACGACACTACAAAGTGAAAAATAACTTTAATTTCGGAAGTCGGTGTCGTTGGGTTCGCATTTTCGTTGTTTGCCACCGGCTTCCGAAATTAAAGTTATTTTTCACTTTGTAGTGTCGTTTTCGGAAGTCGGTTGTTTTTTTTTTTTGCAAAAAAGTTTTTATTTTTAACTTTTAAGTTGTAATTTTTACCAATAATTTTGGTTTAAAAACCAAACTACTGAACCGTTTTTGATGAAATTTCTATGGGACCATAAAAAAATAATTTTTCAAATCGGTTGGCAAGCGACGGAGTTATGCGCGAACAAACATAAAAAATAAACAAATACAAACATCCGAATTGAGAACCTCCTCCTTTTTTAGAAGTCGGTTAAAAAAGCTGTCCAGCGACCCATAATACATAGATAAGGGCGGGAGGCCGATGATGATGATACAGTGCTCATACTCAAAACAAAGCGCTGATACGCGAAACATTAAACACACAAATAACCAACAAAAAACTGGAGTTAAATCAAACGCTACTATTCAAACTACCCTTAAAGCTTACAAAGCTATTTAAACTCCAATTTATCTTTTCAAAACTCTCGTTTGTAGCGAACCTCACGGCAATACGAGCAGTTTGAATGGTCTATCTCTATTATTTTATTTTTAGGCGCAGACCCGACTTCGAATCCCGCGGGTCGAGTCCGCTTGAAAAAGCCACTTTTTTTCTTGAAAAACTTGTCTAATTTGTAAAGGAATGAAGCGAGCGGATTCGATAGATGGAACTCACTTTGGATGTTTTGGAAAGGCTATTAGTTTTCGCTGTCAACTAGCTTGGTGGCGGAGGCGAAGATGTTTTTGTCGTTTTACACAGTAACATAGAAGTTACAAAAAGTATCAACTAAACTGCTTACAGACACATAGCATAGTTTGTTCACCAGATTTTAACAGAAACTAATAATAAATGATTTGATAAGTATATTTGTGGAGCTCTGACGCAGCTAGAAGGCGTTGTGGCAGACCCCGTAGATGGCGGGATGAGCTGGAGTAAAGAAACGACCTGTGGTCCACTTTAGCCTTGCATCGAAAGAGCTGGAAGCAATGGGAAACATCTGTGCCCAACAGTGGGATGATGCAGGCATACATTTACACGTCAGAACAATTTTTTAAAACTGTATTTGCACGGTGATTTCTCTAAGAAAGATCGAAAAAACACTCGCGAGGTCACAGTCTCTTTTAAAGTCCAAACATAATCTTGGTCAGATCAGTGAGGACCATGTGTGTCTGAAATGGTATTTTGAAGAAATAACCACAGTGGTTTGAGTGGACCTGTTCAGTCAGTGCACGAATTTATAAGTAATCGTGTAGTACTCAGAACGTAAGGAGCTGAAAGAAAGGTCTAACAATATAGAAAGAAATAAAGAAAATGCGTTTATTTGCGGTAAACATGACGCAAAAAAGAAACATAAAAACAAATAAAGAAAAAAACAGTAAGAAATGGTTGATATGCGTCACATCCACGCAAAACGGCTATCGCTCAGCATTATGCTGCGACCCTATGCAAGACAGAGCCCCAGCGCTGGTTTTCAGCGACAGCCGGCGCCGACGTAATGACGTCGCCCGGTGCAGCAAACAATTATTCATCAACAAGTAATAAAACAATTGACATTTGTGTAGGGCGCATAAAGTAGCAGTTAACGTAAACCTTCCAGCAGCGATTGAAGAATCGGTTTAAGAAACAGGTAACCTTCGAAAACCCATAACTTAGAAAGTTATCATTTGCTTATCCTTTTCCCAACTATGTTTGGGTCGGTTTCCAGTCTAACCGGATACATCCGAATACCAGTATTTTACATGGAGCGACTACCTATCTGACCTCCACAACCCAGTGACTGAGTATTACGATACCCCTTGGTAGACTGGTTGTTAGACTTTTGAGCTTCTGACGACCCGTAACGACTGGTTTCCATAACTTAGAAAGTCTTAAAGATAATGTTTTGCTGTAGCTTCCAAGATGTTATTGATGTTAGTAGTTCATAGTCTCAGGAGCAAAGAAAAACAATGTTTTTGCAGGGTCATGTTGCGCAATTTGTGTGCTTCTCTCAGAGAGATTGATGACGGGAAACAAAACTAAGTACCAGTGCATGTAACAAAGCCTTTCCTAGTGAGTGATTAAACGTTCGGGTTGTAGTTTAGGATTTTTTTCTAAGTTACGTATATGGTTTTAGATCGTTTTTTAACGTCCCGACCTGGATTTAAATATAAAATGGCCGACCTAAAGCTCTTTTTTCAAGTGATTTTTGGTTGATGTTCAAGAGTGCCTTTTATGTGCCTATTTGAAATAAATGATTTGACTCTGGACTTTACCTAAAATACGTTATTGACGTTAACGATATCGCGGCAGGCCCAGACGGAGATGGCCGGATGAGTTGGACTCCTTTGATAAAGATTGGTCCTTGGCTGCTTTGTACAGAGAAAGGTGAAAAGAGGGTAGAGACTAGGGAGGCCTTTGCCCAGCAGTGAGACATTAAAGGCTAAAAAAAGTACCGATATTTATCCGCATTTACTTATTTTTAATTGAAAACAAATTACCCCCCAAGAAACCCAATAAAAACAAAACTACCCTCTCCGGCGCCTTATTAAAACCAGCAGCAGCACCGAACGCATAAACAGTCAATCGAAAAACAGAAAATCAAGTTAAAACAGTGCCTGCGACTTCGTTAATAAATTCTGTAGCTTTTATATAGACTGATCCAATTAAATTAATTGGATTAATCAGTGGTAGTGCCACGTGTTTGGCAGTGCGCGGAAAACCGGGGGTAAATAAAGGCTCCCGCGGACAGGCGCGACGCGACTTTGGGTGGAACATTTTCTATGAAAACTCCATAGAAATTGTTCCACCAGTGTTGGGTCGCATCTGCCTGCGGGGACCTTAAATCTGCCAACCGATTCTGGAATGGAATGGAACGCTATGTTAAATTATGTGTTTAATGTATTTAATTTGTAGGTAATTCAGTATGGCAGGTATTTAATTACAGGTCTGGGCTAAATTCAGTTTGATTTTAAGGTAAAAATGCTGCTATTCAGCTGTATGCTTAGATTGGAAGCCAACCCCAACCCAGTTGGGAAAAGGCTAGGCAGACGATGATGATGAATATTATGATGGTGGCAGACTCCACCTCTATTAAACATAACTGGCAAAATGTGTATAGGTGTACTATAGGACATCTCTGCATAACCTTTTGGGGATTACAGAGGCGATATTATGTGTATATAATATAAGCAGCCTATAACGGTCCCACTGCTGGGACACAGGCCTCCTCTCAGTGAGAGGGAGTGGGCTGTAATCCACCACGCGGGCCTAGTGCGGGTTGGCAGATGTCACATATTTTCGAATTTTTGGTTCTAGGACATACCGGTTTCCTCACGATGTTTTCCTTCACCGTTCTGAGAGCAGTGCTGATGGAATAATTTATACAAAAGTACGATATTATGTATGTACACAGTACAATTTACGAGATAAACGAGGATGCGGGTAGCTTGATGTTAAAGCAATCACCGCTACCATTGAACATCCGCCACACCAGACCCTCTTATTGATTCCCCTTGCCGTGTATGTTGGGAAACCCACTGGTCGGACGGCTTACAGGAATATCGACATTATCAAATGGTTTCGTAGAAGCATTGATGGAGGCAATTAGCAGAAATGGGGAGAATATTATTGGTCTTTTGATATAATTCCTTTGACTCTTGACATGGGTGCTATTCATGACCTCGTGCTCAGTAGTCGCGCTTGCGACCACTAGACCGACGATGCAGTCAATTCGTAGTGCTTCGTACATACATAAACTCACGTATTCCTCCCACGGGGTAGGCAGAAATTACAGAAGGTGGCCTTCTATAGTTTTTGTACAGACGCCAGCAGGTCAAGCTACCCGAAACTGTCAAATTTTCCCAATCCACCTTGAACCTTAATACTTTAGTGATAAAGTTGAAAATCTATTAAAGAAATTTGACAGATTGTAGTAGCTTGATGTGCTGGTGTCTGTACTGCACTGTCGCTAACAGAGCAGATTTGCATAGTGATGTGTGGTGTTAACACGCCCTGATTTTATGTTTGTTTTGTTTTTGCTATGAAAAACATACACGCATACATAAACTCCTACTATGCTGAGCCCGACAGGATCCATAATTGTTTAATTAATAAGCCTACCAACTGTTTCACCAACGCTATGAAATGATAAAGGATTGTGAATTGTGAACTTCAAGCCTTCTTCCCACGAGTGTAGACAGAAGTTACAGAACGCCACCTGCTACGATTCTTACATACTTGCTCCTTTTGATTCGTTTACATTCATAAATCTGGTCATACAAGCACGCCGGTTGCGAGGAGTACATCGCCTTGGCATTCGATTAAATAATTACTGTATACAAAATATTGAAAACATTCTAAACGAGTAACAATTACTTGCCCATTCCTCTCCATACGAAACTACCTTTTCGAAGGGGCAACTGGCATCAATTCCGTTTTCTTGTAACTGTTGACTTACGAAACGCCTTTTAATAGCGAACTTGAAATAATTTTATTTGACTTTGTAGATTCAGTCTAAATTTCTGCCGGGCAGAAGGCTCATATTCTATTGGGTGAGTAATTAAGCATAGCTAGCGAAGCGGCGGAGAGCAGTGAAGGCCCAGGTTGTAGGTATCGAACCCAGCCAGACGCTTTACCTTGTGTAAATTTTTTCATCACTACTGCTCTCAAAACGGTGAAGAAATCATCGTGAGGAAACCGGCATATCTTAGAACTAAAAATTCGAAGGCATTTAACATCTACCAACTCGCACTGGGCCCGCGTGGTGGATTACGGCCTACTCCCTGTCACCAATAGGTCTGTGTCCCAGCAGTGGGAAAACTGTAGGGTATGATACACATCTGCTGCACATGATGCTATGTAACAGACTATTTATTTCCGTCTTCATTCACAGGTAAATCCTAACTGTCAGACCAAATATAGCTTTAAGTAAGCTAATTAAATTCCGTATCCGCACGGCAAATGTGGTGCAAACATTTTCTAGACTAGAATCGTGTTACTAAATGAAAGCTCCGACCTTATAATTAAGTTCCATTTATCTAGCATAGAGATAAATAAACAGTACTCCCACGCTCTGGCGAGATAACGTCACCTCACGACGTCATGGCCTTGTATAGATGGTGATATAATATGGCAGGCTGTTTTGATCAAAATCATTTATGTGATAAAATCAAAAACACAATATTTTATTTCACATAAACCTACATGGGCACTTATGAAAAGTCAGAAGCTAGGTGCACAGTTCCAATTGGTCGTTTCCTATGGAGAAGGGCCGGCAAAAAACTCCACGGTTACTCTTTTATAAATAATTGGCTTTTAAAATGTTTTCAAATTACAGTATTGATAGGTAATGTTAAGGTACAGATAAGTTCTCAAACATGAAGGAGGGACTCCAATGGATTCCATCAGGCATTCCAAAGCTTCTACATGTGCTGATAACGGTCAACATATATGGTTAAATCAGACATCCCGGTTTGTTAGATGTGCCATGGGCTAGGACGAATTTACTCAAGTTTGCTCCGTTATCAAGGGCCGCACGTATTATAAATAATATGCCGCCGGAAGAAGTGTTCGATAGCCTGCCAAAATTTGTGTTAGGAGCACAAAGCTGCATTCGTGGAGGCATAATATTGTAATTTTTATTATTTTATTTTTTTGTTGAATTTTATGTTTAAATATAGTTTATTAAGTGTGTATAACATCGTCTTGACACACTGTAAGATGTTGTACAGACGCCAGCACATCAAGCTACTACAATCTGTCAAATTTCTTTAATAGATTTTCAACTTTATCGCTATAGCGTTAAGGTTCAAAGTTGATTGGGAAAATTTGACAGTTTCGAGTAGCTTGACCTGCTGGCGTCTGTACTTATTGGTGTGAATAAATAAATAAATCACCCTCCAGCTTCCTAAGGGGGGTGGGGGTTTGGGGTGGGTTTTCCATACAAAATAGTTCTCAAACATTTCATTTTGGTACATAAGATCGATGGATGGACTGTGTGAAAGATGATATGGCCAGAAAGGGAGTGACTACCGAGATGACGACTAACAGAGAAGTATGGAAGAAGACATGTTGCGCCGACCACAAATAAAAGGGGATAAGATCAGGAGAATTTTATTTATTTTATTTTATTACTTTTAGGAAAGCTAACAGCTAACAAATTATGATATCTGGTACAATGTGTAAACAATGGCCAATTACAAGCTTCCACTAACGATCAATGTGAGTAACATTAACAAACACGCGAAAACAGCGATGTAAGAGATACGCACATGAATTATCCACGCTCAAAAGGTACAATATCAAAAGAAGAGAAAAAAAAAAAAATAGTTATACATCGAAGAAACAATTATTCAAACTTTGCTTTACTTCCTTAATACTACTAGTAAATAAATCTAAATCGACATCCTGACACACCAAATTAAAAGTACGACAAGCTCTTATCACGTACGAATTCTGTCTGTAGATAAAATTTAATTATAATGATGACGTCATAAGAACATATTCCATCTATCTATTTAAACTGCCCACCCCATGGAAAGTGATTACCGTCATCAAGAAACCGTTCAACCATAGAAACTAACTCTATAATTTTACCAACACCCATACTTTTCAAACCGGAATACATCAATGGTACCTAAGTAAATAAAGTGGTAGAACTTTCCTGTACATTTTTATTTCTACTTGAGTAGTTTTCTATGTTTTTATTGGCGTGTGCTAGCAGCTGTCATATGGCAAATAATTTTATTTAATTTAATGTTTTGGGTTTCGTAATTTATTTATTTATTTATATATACTTTATTGTACACCATAAAAAATACATAACAAAAAAAAAATGATCGAACAATAAAAATATACAATGGGGCTTTCTGCGATCTCTTCCAGGAAACCAATGTTAATTACTTTGCATACAATTGTATAGAATCAAGCTCTTCTAACTTAACAGACAGCTGTGCTGCTGGGTAGTTTGTTGCGCCACTTCTTCTTCCCAGCTAAATCACTGGAAAGTGGTACAGGGCGGGCGTTAAGGGGGACTGTCTTATGCAATTTTGACGTTCAAAAACTGCTGACTATCAGCCTAGTTTGAATAAATGACTTTTGATTTTGTACTTTCTTCTAACGCTTCTACTTAGTTCATTTTAATAGATCTGAAAACCGGTAAGAGTACTTTAAAAGGCAAATTTGTTCAAAACGGAGGGTAGTAAAAGCTACTTGACTACTACTTCAGTTGTACGAATCGCTTTATGGATGACAAACACAGCAATAAACCGAGCAGAAGACACTCCAGCGATTGTTAAATCGAATTAAAAGCCGATACGATAAAAGCGGCAAGTGATTGGCAATTAAAAATTACTTCTGTGCGCATCGACTGAACTTTTCAGGCTTCTCTAAATGTGTAGGAATCGTACACTGAACATTTCGAATTTTTTAAGGTATTTTAACTAAATAAAATAGGAGTCTGCGTCCTACCAGATCACAACCCGCTTAATACCAATCTATTGTTAATATCATAAAGAGATCAATTTAGTGAGTTTGTATGTAATCTTAGCAACTACTGATCCGATTCCGACAATTCTTGCACTAAAGGAGTAACCAGTCTTATTCAGCTTTGTTCAGCTTTTATCCATAGAAAACAACGATTCTGTATGGAATGCGTACGCATTCCTTACAAAATCGTTGTGTGGTTAGTCCCTAATGGGAAGCTAAACTATTGCCGAGTGTCATATATTATGTGTCATAGAATTCGCGGGGAGAAGCTAGTATTTCATAACACCCTTATTGCCCGCGATGCAATAACAGAGTCTCTACGTGAACTGGTAATAGGCGCCCGTCTTGTGAAGAACGGGCAGTCAGCCACGCTACTTACCTGCTGACTGGCTTATCCTTTAACAAGGCATTGAGCTTAGTATTCTCGTATAGCTAGCTAGCTAGCTAGTGCTAACAAGACCCAAGAAGTAGAAGACTATACCATGAATATACCTATCCTACGCCATATAGGGGTTTATTTATAAACGATGATTAAAAAGTGACGTTTAAACGTCAAAAATGTATGGTTAAACAGTTGCTAATTAAATCATTTGTGAAACAAAAAGTTTTACATGTTGGTGATTGAAGCCTCCTGTTAAGCAAGTAATGCCTGTGTTAGGAGACTCCGCTCTTCCACAGCAGTATACTTTTTTTTTTGCAACGTTTATGAATAAAGGGGTACATGTCTAATAACTACACCGTTATGACTGTTAACTTATCTTTTTATGAGCACGTATTTCTATGACAACCTATATTTCTATCTCATCATCTGCCTAGCCTTTTCCCAACTATGTTGGGGTCGGCTTCCAGTCTAACCGGATGCAGCTGAATACCAGTATTTTACATGGAGCGACTGCCTATCTGACCTCCACAACCCAGTTACTGGGTAATACGATACCCCTTGGTAAGACTGGTTGTCAGACTTTCGGGCTTCTGACTACCCGTATTGACTGTCAAAGATCCACGAATGACAGCCGGGACCAACGGCTTAACGTGCTTTCCGAGGCACGGAGGGGTTTCGGTATGTAAAGATGGTCACCCATCCACAGACCAACCGCGGCAAGCGTAGCTTAACCTGACCGATCGACCTGTGCGGCTGTTATTAGTTAGCCACGGGCCCCTATATTTCTATCTAAAAGAAAAAAAAACACAAACAGATTATTCAACGCTGACCATTTAGCTACATAATCAGCATATAATTTTCCCACTGTTGGGACACAGGCCTCCCTCTTTGAGAGGGAGTGGCCTGTAATCTACCACGCAGGCCCAGCACAGATTAGTAGATGTCACATGTCTTCGAATTGTTCTTGAAGTTTTCTTTCACCGTTTTGAGAGCAGTGGTGATGAAATAATTCGAACCTACGACTTACAATTCGTAAGTCGCGGTCGTTACTACTACTACTACAATTTAGCTAATAATGAACAATGAATACTACGGGTAATATTAAAACACGATCTGTCGCAAGGGCAAGAGAAATAATCCAGACATCGGCCAGTGTAATATATATGAACCAGATTACAATCCATTAAAGACGAATGTAGGACAGCGTGCCCACAGTACATGTAATAAACAGTAGAGCAACTATGAACAAAAGCCCGAATGTACGCAGTCACATAAACACGCGTCGCTATACGACTTATCTGTACAATTTTCGCAATGCAATCGATGGTTATATTATCTGTAAGTCGAATAGCAACCATTTCTGCGGTGCTCCCTGTTCCGTGTTTGATAGATTAAGATTGCCGGCCCTAACGCATCGCTGCGTAGACAATAATCACAAAAATAGCCAAGTTGGTCTACTGTTTCATACTATGGCCGGGTGGTCCGTTTGCATAACACTATGTAGAGCGTCGCTCGATATAAAGGGTTGCAGATTCTGCTTTAAATAACAACGAATTATTGGAATAGTAGAAAATGTACACTTCCGACAGTATTTAAAATTTCCTTCGGGATCTTTGAATAGGAGATTAGCTAGATTAAAGGAGAATGTTCCGAGACCATTTGAAAATAGGATTAAAATTGCTGTAGCAATAACTGGCCTGAAGACTTGAACGTTTTATAAAAATAAAATACATCTTATTTGCAGAATAAAACTCAAGTTAACTCAACGAAAACTTAAGTTTCGCCTACCAAGTATAAAGGCTCCCGCAGACAGACGTGACGCGACACTGCAACGCGACTCTAGTAGATCAATTTCTATGAAGTTTTTATAGAAATTCTTCTAATAGGCGACCCTATTAGTCGCACTGTCGCGTCGCGTCTGTCTGCGAGATACTTAACTGAGAAATATATGACTAAAGACGACAGAAAAACATTCACAGAATCATTCTACAACAATCAATAAAACAGTTTACATATAATATTTATTACCCTACATATTCACTACTTCGTTATATTATATTGAATTGAATGAGTTATTTGGCTCTGTGACTGGGCTATGTGGGATAAACCCGGTATTTCGGCCGTATTTCATCGATATAAAATACCGATACTGAAACCGCAGCTCACATTGGGAAACTAACCCTCACAGATTTGGATAGGCGGTTATGTTTCAATGGGCAAGCCATATTTAACTAAGGTTGTATATCAAATAGTTTCTTTTTTTCTTATCTCTTTACATAATAAAAAAAAAAACTATTTGATTACTGAACACACGCACAATAGACAGGGACAAGGACATAGGCGTCCTGAATATTTGTATTAAAATGATGAAATACAAAATACACGCAGACGAAGTCGTGGGCAACAGCTTCAGTTCATAAAGTAAGTTGTAGTCAGCTATGCGAGCTTTACTTGTGGTTCACAAGTGTATAAACACGCTGTGAATGTATATATTGTAAGCGCAGGAGGTGTGAGTCTATCTGGCAGGCCCTAACGAGTTTTATCTACAGGTGATTGCTTTTCATAATGACATTATTTTATACATCGACAGTTTTTGATTGAAAGTCGAAATTTTGTATTTGTAAGGTACATCATAGTTTCTAACTCCAAGCACTATTGGGCGATCTGAACGTATAATAACAATAAAAATAATCATAAGGGGCCCACTAGCTGGACACTTCATATAAACGTCATTCAATCAAAAACTGTCGAGGTACAAAATGTATCTTATAATTTATTTTCTTTAGGTACAAAATAATGTCATTATGAAAAGCAATCACCTGTTGATAAATCTCGTTGGGGCCTGCCAGATAGACTCACACGCGCAGGAGCTCTCGGTACCGTCAGACAATGATGAAGTCAGACGTGTGTGTTATGTGCTGTCGCTACTCGTCTGCCCAAACACATTCACAGCGTGTTTATACACTTGGTTACCATATGTAAAGCGCGAGTCGCCTCGTGGGATAAAAACACTAAGCCTGGTAATTTATATCTTCAGGGGACTGTACAATACTAAATTGTAAGTACAACATAACTAGTTAGTAAGTACTTCTTGTTTGCCTTGTGCATCCAAAATATAACTTCTGTCGAAATGAAAACAAAAGCAGCTGATTAATTAAAATGATGACGTATCAATGTTTAACCACGTCGAATCTTAAAATAAGTAAAAGTTACACAATATTTTGTAAGACCAAGATAAAGCGACAGTTTGTTGAATTATAGTATTTGATCATGAATCACACAATGTATGTTTCGAAGTTTCTATAGAACACGTAGATGAATCAACCGCATGGTGTATCATTCTATTTTAGAATTAATTAATATTTCTGTCTGTTATATTTTTTGTTTATAAGTATGAACGGGATTAAAGATAACCTTTCTTAATTGCAGATGTGATAAGATTTGTCTTAATTGTTTTTAAGTAACCTTATGTTTTAAAATTAACTAAGTTGTTCGTTCATTTCTGATGTTATAGTCTGAAATTCGCTGGCAGTCAGTCGCCTTCAAAATGTCATCTGACTAACCTTATACCAATTATGTTGGGGTCGGCTTTCAGTATAACCGGATGCAACTGAAAACCAGTATTTCACATGGAGCGACTGCCCATCTGATTTCCACCAAGACCCACTTACTAACCCGACACGTCTTTGTATGACTGGTTGTCAGGCATTCGGGCTTCTGACTACCCGTAACGACTGTCAAATATTTGCGAATGACAAAGCCAGTGTCAGGTCAATTTGTGTAATTTAAATTCTTGACAGATACACACGAGATAGAGGGCCGTATATCGGCCCTTTACCTTCTTTCAAGACATTAAAAACTAGCTCATCTTAAGCCAACTTAATAGAACAAAACCACAGAGGCGCTATAAAAATACCATCATCACGAAATCAGCGGAAGTCAGCACATTAAATGCGTGTCCCCGTAGTGCTACAGCTACTGGAACGCTGCCCGTTTTTTTTCTTCTTTTATTGTATGACAAGTACGTCTCCCCAATGTCGCATCGGCGATTTACGTAACGTCTGGGCTTCAGACTTTGAAGGTTTAATTAAAACCTGCTTTTTATGTTACGATTATGTTTATCGTTTCTTTTTTGAAGGGATGACTAAGATTCTGGCATTTATAGTGACTGTTTGTTTGGGTCTTTTGCGAATTGTTTAACAGCACAGTCATTTAGGTTTTAAGATTGTACTGAAGAGCATTTTGCCTCTGAGTTCAAGACATCTAGACGAGATGGTTTGTAAATGCATTAAAGTAAGAATTTTTTCTTCGCCTCGGGATAACGTTATAAACACATCTAGGTCACCTCCTGGGCGGAATTGAATAACGAAGTTATGCAGTAGTAATGGGCAAAAGTAATCGCTTAGCAAAACGGAGGGCTATTTCTTCTGCTAGTTTAGCACTTAGGCAAATAACAAGAAAGTATTCATAATTATATAAGATGCCAAAAAAATTATCGCCCTTGTTCCCATGACCTGTCTATGAGCATATGCAGGATATATGGCTCAATAGTATAGACACCAAAAGAGATAAGTAACCAGGGCCGTCTGATATAGTTGAAGTTTAGTAAGAAACCGATGCGATGTTTTCGAATAAAATTTAATTTGATAAAATAATGAGCGGTTTTTTTTTCTATTAATTAAATTAAACATCAACTATATCAGACGATTCTGGTTACTTATATCCTTTGGTGACCGTACTATTACGACGGTATATCCCTTGAAATCCTGGCCGGGAGCCGCTCTTCTCCTCGTAATAAACTTAAAAAACAAAATTGCAACAACCAGTACACGGTTGATGCATGTCCAAACAGACCAGCCTTTACGTCACACGTCACACATTTCATTAGCAATTCCCCTAGTTGATCACATTGACCTAGACTTAATGTCCAGTTGGTACAGAGGTTAGTCTCAACTGTAACTGAACCTTTCTATTTTTGTTTTTTATGTGGGTATTCTTGGCTTAATAGTGGATGGATCGTTGTTAAATGTGTGTCAATGTTTTGTTTAGTTTGTGCACTGATTGAATGTTAATCTGTTAAAGAAATGCACTCAAACGAATCATATCACCATGTTATAAATAAACTAGCGACCAGCCCCTGCTTCGCACGGTTTTTACGATTTGACAAAACATTGATTCTTTATTATTTGTAAGTTTGATTATTATTATTATATATTATTTGTAAGTTTGTTATGCACATAAATCTTTCGGAATAAATTCTCAAAATTAAGGAGAAGCTCGGAGAATAAAATCCATTGCGTCGTTTAGAAAAACAACGCGATCACACAGATAAGACACGAAAAGCGACTTTAATTTATAATATGCATAGAAGAGTTTCTTAAAGTTCTTGTAGACACTAGAAAAGGAGAAAAATAATTGTCCTACCGAATCATCAATATCGTCCTGCCCAGGGGGCCTAAAAAGGCCACTATGGCAGAATCATAATAGAATAACAATATGAATCATATTAGAAATCGTAAAATGGTCACAAACTGACAATTCATAATATGATCTGTGTGCAATTCATAGCACAATGTAATAACATTTAAACTGTAGAAATAAAAAATAAAAAACCAATTTGATAAATAAAAACTGTAATGAAAAATTTACCGTACACCAAATATGAAATGAAATTTTACGAAAATTAGAGGAATTGCTAATGATCTGGTGGGAATTCAGGAAATAAATAGCTTTTAGAGGTATTGCTTAAAATGACCTTTTTAGGCCCCCTTATCACAATATATTGGGGGTCAGCCGGCGCAGCATGTCTTTTTATTCTTTCCATCTCTATCAGCACACGTCTCTCTCTTTACTAACCATAACTTTCACACTATCCATCCATCGTGTTTTTACTTAGTGTTACTACCTAATCTTATAGCCATCGTAACTCAAAACTTTCCTCACAACATTGTTCTACTGAATCATACCTACATAAGCATTACCCTCAAATCAGTTTACAAATTACCCGCCTGAAAATAGTAATCATCCGCTTTCCCTCCAATTAATGACGATTGCATTATGAAATCTGTCTAAAACCTTGTTAAATTTTCCAATAGCTTTCAATAGCAGACACAAGGGTCCAATAGAGAAATTAATTGGTTTCAATTAATACATTGAAATCCGTTCCGATGAAAATCAATAACTAATATTGCATGTAGCATTTTCTGAAGAGCGATTAAAAATGTTGTATGGTTTCATGTTTTTATTTGTTGTGCCACGTTCAATTGAAAAGGTTGTGTAACGACTTTGATGAAAGATAAACAAGGAATATGTGCCTCTGTAGTACATATTTGTTTTATTTGAACTAATATTAGTTAGCTTCTGTGTCGGTCTGTTTAATACGGTTTCAAGACTATACTATCAATATAATAGTAGAAGGCAGAGGCTCGAATGTCTGACAACTAGTCTTACCAAGCGGAATCGTACTACCCAGTAACTGGGTTGTGGAGGTCAGATAATAATAATACTGAATAATAAAAAAATATTCAAGTATAAAGTAAAGTAAAAATATGATTTACATTAATTACAATAGAGGAAGGTTAAATTCTAAGAGTGAGTTGCATCAACTAACTATAGCCATAACCAATGTTTTGACAGCCTTCAAAAGTCCGATTAAGCGAAATTCAGGTTGCATCATTTTGACAATTGTTATAATGACGTCATAAATAACTATAACAAGCCATTATAACGATAATCATTGCTTTGAGAGCCGTCAAATCTCCGGTTAAGCGAAATTCGGGTTGCATCATTTTGACAATTGTCACAATTGTCAAAAAAACGTCACAAATAACTATAACATTAATCGCCCAACTTCGGGCGGTTAAGGGCTATAGTTACGGTTTGTGTCACCATTTTTTTAGAATTTGGCATTGAATTTCTTTTCAGTGTTGTCCCATGCTTGTTTTTTTTTGGTGTTTTGTGCTAGTCTCGTCTGTTCTTTGCACAACAAAAATGTGTTTTTCTGCAAAGATTTGTAATCTAGTAACTTTTACGTTGCTAAAATTAACACTTCAGTGCAATCATCATATTTGTTCCTTGCACAATCAGCCTTTATTGTTTCCACTGCTGTGACACAGGCAGTGGCTGTGGGAGGGCACTCCCGCCCATCGAGAAGAAGCCTTTGTCACAGCAGTGGGCCGCACTGGGTCCTTACATTGCGGCCCACTGGCCGCAACCTAATCCACCACGCGGGCTCAGTGCGGGTTGGTAGATATCACATGTCTTCGATTTTTAGCTCTAGAACACGCCGGTTTCCTCACAATGTTTTCCTTAACCGTTTTGAGAGCAGTGGTCATGAAACAATTTACACAAAGTAAAGTTCCTCTCTGGGTTTGAACCTACGATCTACAAGCTGTAAGTCGCAGCTGTTACAACGGAGCCGCCAGTGCTCAGCGATAAATAGTAGGATTAAAGGGTGTTTTGAATGGTCTAAAATCAAACATCACATAGTATATATATAACAAAGCATTTTTATTACTGTAAGTACATAAATTAATTTCAACGCCAGACGAGTTAGAAGTAGGTAATATTTCATCTAAAGAAGATGCAGGTCGCTCCACCGATAAAAACTTAAATACCGCACGCTCCACATTACATGTGCACTACAGCCAACAGTACCAACGTCTGCCCACCAAACAGTTATCCAGCAAGAGCAGCTTGCTGTTAGAAATTGATGTTATCGATCGATATAAACGTATTTTAACTAATATTATTATTGTTCTTTTTGGTGTGCTGGAATCCACTGCAAAATAATGTTCTTTCCCGCAGTCATCAGGCACAGTATGCGTTTGTTGTGATCGACATAGAACAATCGGCACATCTGCAGCAGTCTCGGGCAATGTCTTCGCACATTGCGTTTAAATCTTACTGAACAATAAAATTAACACAACATCCTTCTGGAGTAAATGCTCTAATGCTGTAATGCATCTTCCAATAACGCAATCCTTCAATTACATACAGGAAAACAGAAATATCAATTTCATGCAATTCGAAAGAAACGGAAAAATAAAATGAATTTTATTGTCACTTGACACGTCTTGTCTTTCTGACAGTGTCAGATAGTGATGCGGCTCGATTTTATTTACCTCGTTACTCGAGTAAATAAAAGTCCATTTTCTCTCGAGGTGCGAGGTGCCACTCGATGTAGTCGCGATTAGATAAATATCACCAACACTGCCACACTAGTTAACTGTCATTCTTCGATAATAAACGTAGGAATAGATATATTTCGTGTAATAAACCGTCAAAATACTGTGATGTACAGAGTCACAGAGTTTTAATAAGAGAAAATACATGTTCTGTGAAATACATGTTCTATCAAATAATATTATAATAATATTTTGTCATTAAAATCGTCATTGATTATCAGACCAACCTGATAATCAGTGGAATCTGAGTAGGACATAACGCTTTTTACAAAGTAGAACAAAGACAATCTTAGCCGAATGTCACACCGATGTACTACCAATACAGAACGGTTACTGTATTTTGGATATTGCTACGATTCTTTTCTTGAAGTTTTTTTTTGTGTGCGTTTCAAACGTACGAAGCAACAACCAACTTGAATTGAGTTTTCGAATTACATAATCGAGACATCGAGTCCATTTATGACTGAGTAACATCACTAGAGCCAACAAAAGAAAGCGTGATGACAACAAGCTTGAAGTGTTGCCCTTGTCAAAAAAATTACCCAACTTTAACGAAAAGAGTTCCTGGAAGGATTTGAGGGAGCCCTTTGCCCAGCAATGGGATAGCATAGGCTAACAAAAAAATAAAATATATTATGAATATGGATAATAATATTACTATTATTTATTTTATTACTTAATAAAAACAGTTTTGATCACCACCTCAGACTGTGACTTATATGTTTTCATATTTGAAAACACGTTGCGTTTAATGAAAATAAGTTTGATCTTGGTTATTTTTGAAAGTGTGATGACAACAAGCTTGAAGTGTTGTTCCTGTCAAAAAAATTACCCACGAACATTTTGGGGAAATAAGACGTCTTATCACTTGTCACTCTTTTAACTTTAACTTTTTATGTTTTACATGATGGTGCAACAACAGATAGTTAGATTCTATGGTCATACTTATTGTTAAAATTAAAATTACCTTTGAGGTAACTATGGCGGAGCTTTTGATGCAACTCACCCTAACTGCTTCTAATTCTGACTGATAGGCAGTCGCATGTAAAATACTGGTATTCAGCTGCATCCGGTTGGACTGGAAGCCGACCCCAACAGAGTTGGGACAAGGCTAGGCAGATGATGATGATGATGATGACTACCATTATAATGTTTTGAAATCTACAAGAAAAGTGACTTAGTGACTGGATAGAAGTCTATAGGTTTAGTTTACGTGTAATAAAATTACAGACAAACCAGAGAGCCGCGAGCACAGTAGCGAAAAAGTTTCAAGATGTCATCATATAGCGTCAGAATTTCGAATTAGCTAGGAACTTCAGCATAAAAAAATTATAGAATTTTAAAAGCTCTTTACAAGTTCAAAATGAAACAAGTTCACCCGTAAGTCGGAACGTGGGAATTGGTATTCAATTAACAAACACGTGTCTCAGTAGTTGGCAACATATGTGCAAAATTTTAATGTATCGCCAAACGGCCAAGGAAAACTGATGAGGAAACCCAACACCGTTAATAATATATTCTGACCACGTTATATTGCCCTGACAATGGCTATAGGTATATTTATTGGCTTCAGAACTTGTACAATATTCACAGCGTTATTCCGGTTCAATCCTCAGGCCGGGTGTGTTTTTCCGTTAGGAATTTCTCAGACGTACCTAGATCGCAATAGCATAATCAGCCTATAATGTTCCCACTGCTGGGACAGAAGCCTTCTCTCTTCGAGAGGGAGTGAGCTGTAATTTACCACGCGGGCCCGGGTTGGTAGATGTGACATATCTTCGAACTTTTGGTTCTAGGACCGTTTTGAGAGCAGTAGTGAAAAAATTATTTACACAAAGTAAAGGGCCTGCCTGGGTTCCAACCCACGACCCACAACACGTAAGTCGGGACCGTTACCACTGCGACACCACTGCTTTTCTCCGTCGCAATAGGCCCGCCATGAATTACATGGGACCTATGTAGTATCTGGAGAAATGTGGGTGTACTTTACACTGCCATCTACTTCACCCCTTAAAGGATTACAGGCGAGCGGCGTGGTGTTAAGTTATTATATTCCCGGCTCCAAGCTCGTTTTTCTTCTGAAGAAAACTTGGTCTTTCTAATACTAGGTTTTCTGGCTCAATGCCAGTCTTTTTGCTTAAGGAACAAGTTCTCAGCTTGGTACGCAAAATTACGAGTCTTCGCGTTTATTTCCATACTTCTAGGTCGAATTTTACGACGGAGTGAATACCATTTCGGCGAATTCTTTGAATAGAAAAAACCTTCAAGTTGCCAAGATCTCAGAAAGTAAGTTTTATTGATGTGACTTTGACACGTAGGCTTGTCTACTTACAATTGTGTCTGAAACAACGTGTGTTACGTTGAGAAGCTTCTATTCCAAGGCAATAAATCCCTTACACCGTGACACTAATAGAGTCCCTGAATGTTTAAAAAGAATATTAGCCACAAGCTGCGCCCCGCGGTTTCACCCGCAAAGTTTCGATCCCGTGGGAACATCGGGATAAAAAGTATCCTATATGGCACACAGATGGTTTATAACCAGGATTAACTGACCTGGTTATAAACCATCTGTGTGCCAAATTTAATCCAAATCCGTTTAGTAGTTTTTGCGTAAAAGGGTAACAAACATCCATCCATACAAACTTTCACGTTTATAATATTAGTAGGATATAGTAGGAACCAGGATTACATTGACAAACATTTAAAAAAAAATATGTTTCATTCGTTTTTTTTTTTTTCAAAAAATAAAGAACAAGCAGTAGTACAGTAAATAATTACATTGGAAAAAATAATAAAAAACTCAACGCAGTGCAATGTGACTGTACTCAATTTTCCATCGGCAACCTCCCAAACATTATGCAGCATAGTATTGTTTTCCGAGAATTTTCGGAACCGAAACTTTAAAAGAAAGCTAGTCGATAAACTCTACATACAGCATTTAACAAAAATCTGCCCACTTTCCTCCAAGCATAACAGCTACGTGCGCATTCCTCCCTTTTAATAATGGCAATAACAGACCTGGACCCGATCCAATAGTTCGGAACGTAACAGTAACAGTTGTTTTGTATTGAGCCCTTGATAGCCTGCTAAGCGACAGCACTGTTATGGCAGCTTCAGTGAAATTGTCACAATACTGTCGCTAACAGAGCAGAGTTGCATAGTGATGGTGTTGACACGCTCTGATTTTATGTTACTTTTGTTTTTGCAAGGAAAAGTTTTGTTTTTGCTATGGAAATATACACACATACATAAACTCCTACTATGCTGAGATGAATGATAAATGATTTATGTTCTGTAAGTAGGTGTGTACAAACACTTTTACACGACAATCATATTTTTTTAAACTAGATGAGGTCGGCCTTTCCAGTCTGACTATTTTGAGAAGAAAGGCCGTGTGCCTAACAGGGTCCATAAATTAATTTTAAGCCTACCAACTGTTTTACCAACACTATGAAATGCAATAAAGGATTGTGAATTGTCAAGCCTTCTTCCCACGAGTGTAGACAGAATGCCACCAACTACGATCCTTACATACTACTTTTGCCTCATTTACGTTCATACATCTTGTCATACACGTCGGTTGCGAATACTACGCACCTGACCTTTCTGAAGAACATCACCAATAAGGTTACTATTTATGTCCGCCTAAGGCGTCCCCTCCCGGAAAGTTTTATTTTAACTGCGTTGGATGGAGAGTTAATATATTGTTTTGATCTAGTAAAGACTACTATGTACAGCCGAGACAGACATGGCTTTCAACAGTGTCTAAAATTGTAAAATTGTTTGGGCGTGACGTATTGTTGTGTCTGCTTCGTACTGAACTATTTTGATCATCTCTTGCTTGGATTACTGAATCTTATGGACTTTGTCGAAATCTCTACCATTACGAGTGTATTGTGGATTCTAGAAATATTGTTCTAGAACGTACATGTGACGGTCTTTTAATATTCTATATCAATAATCCTGTGTTTAGTGGAAGTCTTACGAACAGTCAGAATCAGGGGTAATTCCAGTATTTTAAAGAACGTTTGTTTTCTAATCTCAGTCATAATCAGTCAAAAAGATTTATAATTTACCTCCATTTTTGACAAGTTTTTGGCATTGATTGTCGTCGAGATGAGATTAAGATTGGATTTTAAACGTTTTTTTTTTCTGATGGCTTTACTTATCATGTATTAAACTAATTATTAACACCCAATACACCAGTAGAGCTAAAGAAGTTTTTCCTCTCGACGTTTTTTGTAGGGCCAGCAAAAACAATCTCAATTCTACCCGCGCGTGCGATTAATATAAGTTCAGTGGAAAGGGTAACTCAGTAGGCGATGTCTGGCAACTAATCACGGCTCGTGTACTATGGCACCCGACACGTTCCGAACGTACACATAGATACACAGTTGCCAACTATTTAAATATTGCATGTAACACGTAGAATATCGAAATGCGCTTTCCACGTTTTATTTTATAAGTTTTCAGTTTATTTGTGTTTAGCGAAATGGTTGGTTCGATTTATGATGCACATAACTTCAGTATATTTGAAAGGTGATATAAAGAGATTTGTTTCTCATGTTGAGGGTGGAAGGCCAAAGAGGCCTTTATTGGAAGATGCTATGGTTAGAGAGGAAATGAAAACTGACATAGAGTTGCGTCGATCCCAAATAAATTGGGCTAAGGTGAATGCTCTAAGGTAGCCCGCGAAATTCAAATTTTCTTACGTTTTTTGCAATTTGCTGGGCATCCACTTTAAGGGCAATGAAACAAAATTCTAAAATATGTGACAAATTATCCCAAATCGTAGACCGTTGTTCTATACAAACATACTAAGTAGAAGTAGCCTCTTTCTATTCTAAGCCTCTTCTATCCTATTCTAATTTTATATGGATGATGAAAAAGAAAAAAAAAAGCAAGCAATGTCCACTACAGACGCACATTTATTTGAATGTTTTAGGGGCCTACGATTCTCTTGAATGTTATCCCAAAGTCAAACAAAACCGATTACAATTCAAATTGTATTAACATCGTTCGGCATTTACATTTTAGACACGTTTCGCGCGTTTCCCAATTCGGTGTTTGTGATGGTTTTAAGGAAACCTGATTGATTCGTAGAACAGAAACCTGCTGTAAAAACGAACAATAATTTTGTGATTATTTGACCAAAATCAAAACACCCAGAGGTACGTCGGTATAAAAGTAATTCCCCTACATTTACAACACCCGAGAAGAAAGGTTTTTAGTAGTCCAGTCAGTACACAACACATTACAATTCAACTATTCAACTGTCATTGCTATCACCGTGAATATCGCTCATCGCTTCCCCTTTGTCTGTGAAAACAATTTGAATGCCCCCGAATGCAAAGTCTCGCATACCATTCCCCGGATACCATGTTCCGAGTAAAATGTTGAAAATCGAGCTACGATAGTAATTTTTCGGGATATATTGCCGTTTTAATTAACGATGTTGTCAGAAACTGCAATAATGTTTAACAAGATGAGATTTTTTCCTATATGAGATTAATAATTTCGTGAAATTTATCAGATTTTATTTGGTCTTATTTGCATTGGTTATTTCGCTTCGTGTTTTTGAAAGCCTATTCAGATTGATATGATTGGTAGCTTTATTATTTTGGTCCATTATAGCTGCCCACATTTTATATTTGTAATTCGTATGACAATTACAAATATAAGAAAGAGTATTTTATGTTTGTGTATTGTATGTTTTGTAGTGTTAAATGTTCTGGTGTCGTTGCAATAAAAATATAAATAAATAAATATTCTATTCTACCATGAGCTTTAACGGCAAATCTTAAAATGTGAGACATCCAGAAACAAGGGAATTAAATTAGTGAATAGTCTGGATATAATCACCAACATTTCCTCGAAGAGATACGTACAGATGTGGTCGAAATTGGAAGTTTAATTATAGTATAATCCGCAGAGAGTAATCGAATTCATTACCAAACTACTAATTAAGTTAACAAGAACACACAACTACTTCGTGAAAATAGATTACTGGCAGTATACAAAAGTTTACTTCTTATATTAGTAGAAACTCAAGAAGCGAGAATTACCATACCATATACACAAGTGAAAAAAGCTGTACATAAAAGAGCGTGGTTTAAAGATATAAAAAAATGTTTTCTCTTCCACAATGAATATAAACAAAATACAAGATATTTGTCCAGATATTCTCATACTGTGGTGTTCACGTGTCTTCAATGCACCGATTCTATCGATAACGACTGTCAATTTGTCTAATGGTTCCACACAGCTCGATTGTGTTCATCGATATTGTCCGTTGATGTCGATAAATGTTAAGGAAGCTATAATATACACGATTTTGCAGCCCGAGAGTGTTTATAGTGAGTTTGTTACGTTACAAAACAATCAATTTATCTACATAACGAAGGAAATATGTCTGGCACGTGTGTACACTAAAAACTATTGTTTTCCAATAGTCCTTTAAATGAATATGGACAAGTAAGAAGCATGAATGTAGAATAAATGCTGTGGACTTGCTTTCTTTGCGAAGCATGTGTGGTGTGACTATGAATGATATGATAATGCAACGGCGCGGTATAAAAGAAGATGTAGTGACAAGGAATGAAAAGAGTTATGCTTAGATGGTTTGGTTACATAGAGAGGTTGAACAAAAGGCGAGTAGGCGACCAACAAGGCAGATGTGAGTGGAAACGTCGGGAGGCGCCCTAGGAGGACAGATTGTAACCTTATTGGTGACGTTCTTCAGAAAGGTCAGGTGCGTACTGCGTAGCACTCGCAACCGGCGTGCGTGTATCCACATGTAGGTATGGACGTAAACGAGGCAAAAGGAGTATGTAAGGATTGTAGCAGGTGGAGTTGATGCGTGAGTTTATGGATAAATAAGATACAATATATATCATATAACTATGTCTCAAGCAGGCTGCAAATATTTCTAGATTCCTTTGTATTAAGTAGTACAGAATCTGCGCTAGCGACACCAGAATCTCCATATTTTTACCATAAACCTGTTTCTACTTTTCTTCTTTAATAAAATCATTAAACCGCTTTATTTCCATGTATTATGTTAATTTTAGACAGTAGAATTAGAATAAGAAATCTCCATATATGGCGTAATATTATGGGATTTGGTGCAATCGTGGCGATTAGTGGCATAAATATTCTAGAAACATTCAAAGCCGAGGTTTTATATATGATTCTTTCGAAAGAAGGCAAAATTACTTTTAAAGTTCCAGGTAAAACTATCAAAGTTAGATTCGACCAGAAGCGATGTACTAAAACTTGAATACCTACTTACTAGTACATACCAAAAGGCCAATTCTCGTAATTTAAAACGTTCAAAATCTAGTCGCAGTCTCATCTCGGCGACAAACAAATGTCAAAAACTTGTCAAAATGCAGGGAAATTAGAGGAATTTTTGACAGATTGAGACTGTGATCAGACTGTGAACGTTCTTAAAATTACGAGAATTGCCCTCAGGAACCATGGCACAAGAGGAAGGAGATCTGTAACTAGTAATGGGTAGAACAAGACTACCGAAGGAGATGATGACGACAGCACTCTGGCCGTAAGTATAGCACATCGAGTTATAGAAAATAAGGCTTTGTAGAGCATCGTCTCTGTTACTCCAACTTGAGTGACAGTTTCTAACCCCAGGTTCGCACTAGCCGAACATTGAGAATTCAACAGAGCGCAAAAAACACTTTGATTTTCAACTCTTGGCGCTAAGCAGCGCGTTGAAAATCAAGTGCGCCAAAAAAATTGCCCCTGGGTACAAGAGCTCAAGCTCAAAGTGTCATATTCAAACCCGGGTACTGAAAAAGAAAATGCTTCAACTCTTAATGCGCATTTAATTTCCGGCAGTAGAAGAAGACACAACCGTTACAATGTGCGATGTGTGTGTGCAATGTGTGATGTGTGTGTGTGTGTGTGTGTAGGCTATTAAGCCTACTACGATCCATTCTCAATCAAGAAGAGGAACAATATTATTATAACACGACATGACTGCCTCTCTTTCTATCTATGTTGGTCTAGCGGGCAAACTGCTATGGGTTTCTCCATTAGGAAATTCCCAGTCTGCAGTCAGGATTTATGCCGCCGTGGTCGCCCCCTATACATGAGAACTGGCGAAATGTCGGTGTACTATACACCTGAAAAGAAAGAAGAAGAAAGAAAATACGTTTATTTGCGGTAAACATGACGCAAAAAAGAACATAAAAACAAAATAAAGAAAAAAAACAATAAATAATGGTTGATATGCGTCACATCCACGCAAAACGGCTATCGCTCAGCATTATGCCGCGACCCTATGCAAGACAGAGCCCCAGCGCTGGTTTTCAGCGACAGCCGGCGCCGACGTAATGACGTCGCCCTCTGCCCTCTCTTCGGGGAATAGTCGTGATGTTATGTTTATATAACATAATAGGACTTCATTAGTCCTTACTCCCACCCACGGCATTTTGCTTTAGCATAGAAGCTCGCTTCTCCATTTTACCTAGGCGACGAGCGGCGAAGGGATTCGAAGCGACTCATTCGTACATTATTCAGAATGAAAATTGTGTTTTAGTGTCTAATAGTGACACAATATACTTGTTTTTTCACTTCGGTGAGAAAACAAGTATATCGATATTATTATGTTAGCATAATAATTAACTTTTCCCAGAAAGGCATCGTGATAAAATTTGATGTATTTTAGATTCCACTTCTAACGACTTGATTTGGAATTTTGAACTGTACATTTCACTTATGCTTTTTAAGGCAAGTGCTTGTCAAAAAAACAGTTTTTATTAGGGGTACACAGCGCGGCAGGGACATCGACGCGCAACCGGGTAACTGTGGATTCAATACATGATTTCAAACACCTCTGCGTTGAAAGGACATGGCTAAATGACTGCCCCAAGCATGAATAGTAACCTCACATTAACTCGTAATATTTAAATATTCGTTCATGAATTATGAAGCGTTTAATAATTTCCTAGAACTTTCGTGAACTGTTAGACATAAAAAAGTATCATTGCTTTTTTTGATTGACATGACAAGTTCAAAGAGAATAATAATACAGTACTACAAACTAGGGACGGGTCATGTCGCTTTTCTAGAATGTCAAATCAAAACTATACTTATATCGATTTTTGATAACAGGTATCAAAACGATTTATTTTCTGAAACTAAGACGTGGTTGCTTGCAGACTGGTTGCTTTATTTATTATAAATAATTCATGTGGGTACTAAGGTAATTAAGTTTGTTGTAGGTTCCAAGGAATGCCAACATTTGTCATCCTTGTTATGAACTGCTGAATTCAGAAGCAACTAGTGATGTACGTTTATTTGGCCATACAATGGTGCGCATAACTTGTGGCCGTTCTGTGAGAATTAAACAATGCAGTGGAAAGAAACGATTCAATGTTACAGAATTTACCAACGTCACATCCAGCTTTCCATCAAGTAAATAAATTGTTTTTTAAATACAGTATGTTCTTTTATATTTACATGCCCATCCGGTAGCATTATGGATCATCTTCCTTTTCAGATATTCAGTTTCTCGGCCTATAAATCGTCAGAACTACTGTCCCTGACCTCTCTTTCTCTGGTTGTGTTAATGGGCTAGCATCCAATCTGATTGATTTGATCAAACGGACAGATAACCTAAACTAACTTTTTTAGATAATGTTCTTATAAGATTCACAGAATAAATAAATGAATCGTATTTTTGTTGTTTTATTTCAATATCTTTTATGTCCTCCCAGGATTTAACAATCACCACATACTAATTAAACTAAGTCCCCCAGGTGCATTTGTTGGTCAGTCTGTCTGTACGGATGTATTGACAAACAGATTTTAATGGGGTTGTCACTAGTAGGTAGATTGGTTCTTCCGGAAGGTTTAGGTATACATTCGTGTAGGTTGTATTGACCAATGTAATTCAAGTCAGAAAAATCCTGCCGCCTGAGTGTTATTCTTGCGCTCGTTGCCCCAATCAGCGCCCAGAATCCGCCTCTCGAGTCCATTTATTTTCAGTTAATATTAATCCTTATTTTTAAATACTTTCATCATTTCAACCACTACTTATATTGTCTGTGAAAACTGTCTTTATTTCAACTCATTTGAATAAGTAGTTTAGGATTTATAGGAGTTTAATACTTATATACACGCGGGCGGGGAGTGATTTTTACGCGGATTGTAGAATGCTCGTTGTATCACGGTTTTTGGTGCAATTACCCTTTTGTAGATATTTACTCAAGTACCACCGTGCGAAATCGGGGTGGGTCGTTAGGCAAAAATACAATTATCAATATTACCGCAGATACATCTAAACGCCTAGGTAAAAGTTCATAGCAATATCTTTTATTTGCAGTTTTTGTATGCCTATTGACGTAGGAGTTACACGATTTAATTTTCAGGAATAAAAAGATACTAAAAGTTCCTGAAACTTTTTTTATATGAAATACTAATATCCAGCTATTCAGAATTACATGTTGCTAGGTACCATGTTTATTCATTGTTGAAAAGTCGTCCATACTTCTATTTAGCCATCTCCGTTACCGTCGTTTACTAAAAAAAAGAATTTGCAAATTTTAGCACTCTTTTCTATGAAAGAGTAGATTAATTTTTTTTTTTGCTCTTTGAGATCCCTGGCACCCTGTATGAATAAGTGAGAAGCCCACAAAATATTTCAAATTAGGGACACCTGTAAGCCTTGAGGAATGCTAGCATAAGGTACATTACAATAGCCACCGACGACCAGTTTCGAAAGCCATTTCCAATTTCAACAGTGGACAACGAACGATTACTGGCGTCTGAAAAGTACGCCTCCACACGAAACCAGTCCCAACTGACGCAGACTGGCTAGCAGCCAGAATTCCTATGGACGTAGTAATATTTCATAACTACCAAATTCTTTTCAAGTGTTTATTAATTTCTGTTAATTTGGTAGAAGTCCATCCGGATAGACTGGAAGCCGACCCCAACATAGTTGGGGAAAGGCTAGGCAGATGATGATGAATTTGGTAGAGGTAAGTAAGCTTTTGAATGTTGATGGATGAAGAGGGAGAGGAACAAAGAAAAAAGATAGATGGACTGCGTGAGGAAAAGGAGTGAATGACAGTGTGACGGCTGATAGGCGAGAGTGGAAGAAACAACATCCAAGTAACATAGGCCAACGGCAAGAAGACGAAGAAGCTGTTCAGCACTTGATTACGGTTTTGAAACCTATATCCAAGACACCATTGATTCTATCCTCGGGGGGTAACCACACTCTTATATATAATTAGCCTATAAGGTTCCCACTGCTGGGACATAGGCCTCCCCTCGGGAGGGAATGGGCTGTAATCTACCACGCGAGCCCAGTGCAGGTTGGTAGATGTCGCATGTCTTCGAATTTTTGGTTTTAGAACATGCCGGTTTCCTCACGATGTTTTCGTTCACCGTTTTGAGAGCAGTGGTGATGAAATTATTTGCACAACGCAAAGCGCCTGCCTGGGTTCGATACCACGACCTACATACAACTCGTAAGTCGGGGCCGTTACCACTGGGCCCCACTGCTCTACATACACTCTTATAGCATGACAATATTAGAAAACAGACGTGTAATTGTCATGTCACGAATTTGATACTAACGTGCGCTTTAACTGTTAATTGTCACCATGCCCTGCCCTGTGATTCTGTAAATGACTATAGTAGGGCCCTGATCTGTAACCGCTAGTAACGCAATGCGCAAGCACGGTTAAAAGCAGCATTGAAAATGCATTCATTCTCTGTATGAGAACAGAGAACCCTTTGTTCTGCAGTGGTCATCTGGCATTACTTAACCGTTAAATTGCAGTGCACAGAATATGAATCAGTTCATCTTCTCTGCTATTCAATACCAATAAAATGCTGAGATGAAGATTCCTATATGCCTATACTATACATTCCACCCATACGTTGTCAGTCTGCCAAATATCGAATAAATAGCATTCTTGATCAAAGGTCATCATTTCCGATAAACAGGCACAGAGAAAATATTCCACATGAGTTTCATTTTTCTTCTATTTATTTATGTTATTGTACTACAGAAAATAGATAAAAATACATACATTTAACACTACAATGGGCGGTTTTCTTTCTTTTGTGCCTTTAAAGTCTATTCAAGCCCTAGTTTCCAATTGATGTTTGTTTTGTGTGTGTTATTTAAACAAATATCAACTTTGTGCTGGTGTACATTAGGTTAGTTTCAGAATAAGTAGTACTTACTATTGAAAAAGTCGTAAAAATGTTAAGTTGTATCGCTTACTGTACGGTACTGAACTTGATGTGTTAAAGTTGTTTTTTCTTCAAAATCAATTTGTTTACTAATTTGGGAACTAAATCGCAAACGAAGGATAGCTTTGAAAGAAAGAAAACTAAAGGAATAGGGTGTATTATTTCCTTAATGAGTTGAGCCACTAACAATAGAACAATTTTAGTGTATTCTGCAACAATAAAGAAACCTCATTGTTAATATTTCGCAACATCGGCCAGCCAGTTCGCATCAGCCGAGTGCTGGTTAAAACACGGTATTGTGTGCGCCTGCGGCGGCGACGAGAACTACTTGATATAAATATAGATTAATAAACAGAAAAGACTTTCGTATTGTGTGAATTATGACTACTGATTAGTTTACAGTAATTATTCAGAGAAAGTTAATCAGCTGAAGGATCATTTATCATTGTTGACAAAAATATTTACGTAGGTACACAATGTAACCATATGCATAACGATAAGCATAATCAGCCTACAATATTCCCACTGCTGGGACACAGTCCGGCCCTCTCTTCGAGAGGGAATGGGCTGTAAATAGATTACGCGAGCCCAGTGCGGGTTTATAGATGTCACATGCTTCAAATTTTTGGTTCTAGGACATGCCGGTTTCCTCACGCTATTTTCCTTTACCGTTTTGATAGGAGACTCGTAATGACGAAAAGTTATGTGTTGACGCATTATAATCTATTATTATTTTCGTCTTATAAAAAATGGACTGTCATTATCTCTGTCGATTATCAAGATTTAAAGTGTTTTTCGGAACATTTCTTTTAGATTTTAATTAGCACTTAATTTTTAAATTCTTTTGGTAATAATAACACCAAAAGACCACCACCTGACCACGAAATATACGGGTGCTCCGATTAAAACATTTCCCAAATAACATCGACCCGCGATAACCTCCATATTTTCAAACTGTCTGATATTTTCATACTTAATCTTTGGTACGTCTGACACGCAACGCACCACGTGATCGTCTGACTCACAATATTCATTCAACGATAAAACGTTCGTGGTTCGTGTCAGCTGTTACGAGCGAGCTCTCTGCGTAAGTTCGTTATAATACGTACGCACTCGGGATTCTGTCGTCTGTGATAGTTTCGTTATCTCGAAGTGGGGTTATCGTGGATTAGGAAGTTATATTGTAAAGTGTGTGTATGTAATTTGTATAGTGTTTGTAATATGATTTTATGAAAATACATTAGATTTTTCGTTGGCTTAGGACTAATTTTTCAATCGACAGATTTTTTATTCGTGGAATAAGATGGACGTCTGACAGTTTTTCTATGGAAGAACTATCAAAAATTCAAAATTATTCATTGGATAAAGTTATCTGGCGTTGGAAAAATCAGCCTTTAAATAAATAGATACGCGTGAAAATATAGAAAACTACAAAATGTTTGGAAAACTGACTAAGTTAAAATAAAACAACAATGCGTTCTTTTCACGAGACCAGCCTTACTAATTTATAAATACTGTACTAGTCATAGTTTATTTATTTTCCTGCAGAGAAACATATACGTACATAAGTCGAAGCAGCTCCAGCGGGCAGCGTATGAGTGTTCCAACAACATTTTTTTCCAGGTTAAAATCTAAATAAGAAAGACCTACTAGAAACAGAGTTGGAGTGTCCATAAAATGGGTTCTCATGCTAAAAGTAGCACTCACATAATAATCTTTTAAGTTGGTATAAACCGAACTCGAAAGTAAAGTGCGTAGGCCACATAAAGACGTTTACTTAGGTTGCTTTACTTTTAAATCTTCAAAAAGTTAAGGTCCGTTTATTTTAAAAAGGATTTGGCATGTACTTGACTAATATTTGGGAGAGACTGGGAGATGGCTAAGTCTAGGCGCCTTTCTCACCGGATCGGCGCGTTTTCATTTCTGTACAGATTTCTTTACCGAGTGCATGTAATTAAATGAGAGCTTCCTCACTGAGTAGTTTCGGTACAGATTCTTTACCGAGCGCATACACACGTCTCTGTACCGAGTACTACCGGACCCTTCGAATCGCCCGTTCCGTCACTCCCGCCCCACCCGGCGTTTACTCACACGCAGCTCAGGACCCCATAACAAATGACAAAAACCGTAGCAAACCGAGCGGTCAAGAAGTGGTTCTCGGTAAAGGATCTGTACAGATTGGGCACAGAAACAAAAACGCGCCGATCCGGTGAGGAAGGCCTTACAGTGGTAGGATGATGATACGTCAAGTGGATGTTGTTAATGTTGACTACATCAACGGGCTCGCCCTTTATTACATGAGATTTAGACATAACTGGCGAAATGTAGATTTACTATAGGTACACTTTTTTTTTTAATGGAAAATCATCAAATGACCCCTCCCGCTCTGGGTGGAGCAGAAGGGAGTTTCAGACTCTTACTGACTAAAACCCACCCGTGTTCCTTCCTTAGCCCTTTATGTTCCAGGGCAGCGGTAACCCTTTCGGACGATACCCTGCTACCCTGGCAGCTACGTACACCCTTAGGAAGAAGGCGTAAGTTTATGCATACTTCAAACCCATGTCCTCAAAACATATTACTTCGTTACTGACACATTAGAGACTTGTACTCCATAAAACTCAATCGATTTTCAATCATCTTTATGCGTAAACACTTGACCCTCGATGTATTCACGCTGGATAGGTCTTTCAACACTAACTATGACTCAATCTATAGTATTTTCTTATCTCAGAAGGTTGATCACGACAGCCGGGCTTGAAAAGGAGCTATAGGTACACTGGCTTACCCTTCGGGAAAAGCAGGCATGGTGTTATGCTATGTTAATAACGGGATACTGGAAAAAAAACGAGATAATATCACCTACAGACTTTATCAATACAACATTACAATGCTTTAAATAGCGGTCTATGACTAATCTCACTCGAAGCAGCGGCGGTAGCGGTACCCGATCTAAGGATTGCTGATAATAACTATACAAAGATAAACTCGAACTCAAAGCATTTATTTCAATTAAACCATTTACTTTTAAATTGTCAAAAAGTCGGTCAGTCAGAGAGATAAAGCCAGTTGCCCATTCCAAAGAGTAGAAGGTTCCTATGTTGAAGAACTGAGGGACAATTCTCGTAATTTTCAGAACGTTCACAGTCTGTCTCAGTCACAATCTGTCAAAAATACCTCTAATTTCCTTAAATTTTGACAAGTCTTTGGTATTGATTGTCGCTGAGATGAGATTGCGACTAGATTTTGAACGTTTTTAATTACGAGAAGGCCTTCAGGTAAGAAACGCCATGGTCACTTTTAAATCAAAACATTGTTTACGTCATCCAAGTTGATAGATAGCTAAAAGACTATTACGTACACCATATAAACTATAAAGTATAATAAAAAACTGCTACACATTTTTATAAAACCACATACATTTTCTATACTATATAGATGCCAGAAAAAACAGATCGAGCTTGCGAAACAGCGAGAATTCCTTTCAGCAAAGAGAATGTTAAACATAAGAAAAATGCTTTGAGATACGGGAGTACTTTTTTATCATCTTGGCATTTCCCGAGTACGTTCGCGTCGGTTGCCAGTCTAACCAGATGCAGCTGAACGGAATTTCACATCGTATCAGTATAAAGTTTATAAACTTACTACATATTGTTATTGGCTTTTTCTATTATGAAATTCTATGTAGAAGCCCGAAGTGTGAATTTGTGCCCGGTTACTGTCAAAAGTTTAGTCCCCTTTAAATCACGTGCAGAGCTTTGATAATAAGAAGAATATATAAGAACGTGGAGGCTGTAAGAGTAGGGGAAGACTAACGAAACGATGGATGGACTGTGTGAGGTTTAATCTGCGTGCAGGGTTCTGATAATGAGAATATTTATGAATGTCGAGGCTGTAATACCAGGGGAAGACTAACGAAACGATGGATGGACTGTGTAGAAGACGATATGGTTAGAAAGGGGGGTGACTACAGAGATGACGACTAATAAGGAAGTATGGAAGAAGAAGACATGCTGACCGACCACAAATAAATAGGTATAGGAGAATAATGAGATGTGCGAGAATCGTAAACATAACAGCAACATGTAGGTTTTATTACATTTCTGTGTGCCTCTTTAGGGTATACAGGCGTTATTATGTTTAGTAATCAGAGGCGTGGCATTAAGTGGATATAATCAGGAATGAAATTATCCGGCAAAGAACCGGACTTACCGACATAGCTTGCAGAGTAAGAAACCTGAAGTGGCAGTGGACTGGACATGTTTGTCGAAGGACCGATGGCCGGTGGAGTGGAGACCGCGTATCGGCAAGCGTAGTGTGGGACGCCCCCAAGCTAAATGGATGGACGATCTTAAGAAGGTGGCTGGGACGGACTGGATGCGGAAGGCGGCGGACAGGGTGTTGTGGTGCAGCCTGGGAGGGGCCTATGATGTCCAGCATTGGACTGCGATAGGGTGAGTTGATTATGTTCAGTAAAAACTTAATAAATTATGAAGAAAACGTTACCATCATTCGTACTACGTTCTTATTAATTACGTATTTGAATGGCTAAGTACTATATGTAGTGTTATTAACTATTGAAGGTTCTTTCTATTATGTATGCTTTTTAAAATGATATTATTTATTCACAGGTTTGTATGAGAAGCTGCACCCGAATTGCTGAGCTCACTTGTTCACTTTTTCAGCAATATTCATTGTGTTAGTTTTGCCGCCAAGCATACGAATTTTTCCAACATAATTATGGAGCAACGGATTTAGCTATACTGGACTGCCTCGTTAATCTAGTGGTCGCAAACACTACTGCTGAATATGAGGTCTTGGGTTTGATTCCCAGGTCGGGCAGTGTTATTGGGTTTTTCTATCTGGAATTTCTCAGTAACAGCCCGAAGCCTCGATTTGTGACCGGTTGATAGCAATGCGCTCGCCCTCAATTTCACTGGACTTAAACATAACTAGCGAAATGAAGGTGTACTATATGTCAAAATGAAAGGGATTGTAATCGCCAGTGTGTTCCGCAATTAGAATGCTTTTGTTTACCGAGAAAGTATATTTATATCTATTTTTATTACAATTCATTCATGCTTTCCATGTGAATGCCACGTGGCGGTTGTCGGCAGGGGATTTACAAAAATAACGTAGTATATAAAACAACAGGAAGTTTTTCTTTGCCGTCTGCGCGTTTGACCAGATCTAGGGGCTTTTTTAGCCTAATTCAAGAATTAATTTTGGAGCTACATCTTCTGGCTACAGTAGAACATACTTATAGACCCTCAAATTAAACGGTGAGTCCCTTCATTCTTCAAGGATGCTTTTAATCTTAATTTGAGTACGACTGTTGTTGTAATACTAATCTCCCTTTAAAATCGTATTACAAAACCGTTTTCATGCTTGAGCATAATTCTAGAATAATTTACATTATTCATATCTTAAACATACGCCCATGTATTAGGAAGAAAATGTACCTGTCGTATTTTATCTTCAAAATCTATGCCTCCCGAGATAATATTGCCATACGCAATTATCTCAACAAATAACAAACGATTAGATATAACACACAGGAAGATTACTGAGAACAAAACAATGTTTCTTTAATTAGAACAACATTTAAATAGAAGAGAGAAAAAACATTTCTCGACACATCTACGTGCAACAACAGAAGTTTCATCCCAGCCAGTCTTAGATTACCTCAAGCCTGTGACACAATACCAGGCGCCATTTTGACTCTTACATAGTCAATTTTTTACTAATAAAAAGTATGGATACTTCAGAATAACTGCAAAAACAGTACTCGTAGCTAACTTATGCTAACATTTTTTTTACTTGAATCCTACCGTAAGGACTGGCCGGCACTCGCAAAAGACAGAATTGTGTGGAAAAGGGAGAAGGAGGTTTTTGTCCTGCATTGGGACAATACAGGCTAGTTAGATTAGATTATAGTCCATGAATTAGCTGAAGAAAAAGTAACCTCAGCTAAGAGAAAGTTTTTGAGACTAAAGCAAGCAAGCTTATAACCAGTGATAGGAATAGGTAGTGCCTATTTGCCTAAACTTCGAAGAACAGAGACAAGAAACGGAGACTTCCTCAGGACTAAATTTTTTCCAGGACATCTGTCCCGAAATTCGGGACAACACTTTTAAATAAATTTAAAAAATATGTTATTTGGAATAAGTAATTCGTCTACATTTACCTAAAGTTTGCAACTAGATATAACATAATAAATAAAATTCACAGTCGTTACAACCATAAAATTTTCTGAAATTTTTTTTTTTGGAGATTCTTTTGTAAATGACTTGTTGATCAAATACTATGAATCACAATGTTTGTATAAGGAGTCCGGGATGTCCCGGAAAAAATTTAGTCCTAAGGAAGTCTCCGTTTCTTGTCTCTGTTCTTTGAAGTTTAGGCAAATAGGCACTACCAATTCCTATCACTGCTTATAACTCTATTACGACCATATTACCGTCATTTTGTCATATTAGTGAGCCTTCTGAATCTTCCCATTCAATGTTATAAGTGTGACAGTTGGTGTATTCCGTATATTCCGGTCCGCCGGATCGTATCCGAGCCTCGGCCGTAATTCCGCTGTATCCTTTCTTTAATTAAGGATTTACCTGCGTTAGGTAAGGGTCGGTCGAGTTTTTGCGGCATTAGGAATTTATGTAAGTGGAGTTTAATTCAAAGGCATTTATTTATTAAGAGCTCTTCTGAATAAATGTTCTTAAGCTGCGGCAGCAAACAAAAGTTAATTTTCGGCGCCGCGTGTTTTGGGAATTATCTTGCGTAAAGTTCAGTAATGAAAATCCTATTCCCAGAACGGTTAACAGTTGAGGAGCCAAAGTAGACAAAAGATGTATGGATAGGACAAAGATATGAGGGAAGTGAAGGCTGATACGGATGGAGGAAAAAGCCGTATTATGGCGTCCCCTAATACATTGGGATAATGGTAGGAAGATGACGAATCGTTATCTACGCTGAGAACAAGCTCCTTGGAGCTCCTAAGCCCAATTGATCGGTGACCTCAACTAGAACGGATGCGAAAGGAACAGCGATGTGTATGGCACAACCTGGGAGAAGCCTTTAGCATCACGCCTGTAATCCCCGAAGGGTTAGGCAGTAGCTATAGTACACCCACATTTCGCCAGTTATGTTTAAGTCCTATGTAAAAGGGAACGCGCCTATTAAATCCAGACCGAAAGGGTAGCGGGATCGTCCGAAAGGGTTACCGCTGCCCTGGAACATAAAGGGCCAAGGAAGGAACACGGGTGGGTTTTAGTCAGTAAGAGTCTGACACTCCCTTCTGCTCCACCCAGAGCGGGAGGGGTCACTTGATGATTTCCTATCCTCAAAAAAAAAAAAAAGGCTGCTACTGAGATATTCCCAATAAAAAATCTCAATAACACTGCCCGACCTGAAGGCCAATTCTTGTAATTTACACGTTCAAAATCTAGTCGCAGTCTCATCTCGATAAAGTTGAAGATCTATTAAAGAAATTTGACAGATTGTAGTAGCTTGATGTGCTGGCGTCTGTACCTACCTACCCATAATTAAATGAGTCCTTGTAAACAAAAGTAATAATTAGTAACAAATTGCCACTTTGTTCAAGTAACAAACGCAAATGGTAGTGGAGTACTTTCCTGAACAATTTGCGTGGGATTTACTCGCAGGTAACGATGAGAAAGAAATCATAATGAGAATATTAAAAGGTCAAGTGGTGTTACTTTTTTTAGAAATTGAAACTAAAGATATAATCATGTTTGTCAAGTCCCAATTAGAGGACAAATAAACAGAAGTACAGTGGCATTTTACTGGCTTATTAGTCGACTCGCTCGAAACCGGCGAATTTTAATAATATATTTATTTCTATGTGCGAGACGCCTATAGAAAAAAAAAAAGTGATGATTCGCCCGTTTCGGGTGAGTAAATTCGTGCGAATCAACTAACAAAGCCATTTATTTAAGTATCAGTTGATCCTTTATAGACTTCAGAGTTCGAAATAGGAGGTCCCATAAAAAAGAGCCAAGAAACTATGTTACCTATAATAACTTCTTAGTCTATAGCAAAACCGATAATTAGCAAGCCAAGCCATTTCAGGTACAAGTGATTGACTTGCGACCTCGCGTCACGAATACCCGGACGAATCCGAATCAAGTCTGGCATCTCAGAAAATATAGCTGTAATATACACGCTCACAATATCAAACTGCCTAGCTTTTTCCCAACTATCTTGGGGTCGGCTGACAGTCTAACCGGATGCAGTTGAATACCAATATTTTACATGGCGCGTCTGCCTATTTGACCTCCACAACCCAGTCATTGGGTAACACGATACCCCTTGATAAGACTGGGTGCCAGACTTTTGGGCTTCTGATTACCCTGTATCAACTGTCAAAGAAGAATTACAGCCAGAACCAACGGCTTAACGTGCTTTTCACTCATAATTTATCATTCTTATTCTTCAGTCTAATTTGAATGGGACTTCATTTTAGGGCGAAAGAATGTCATTGGGATTTTCCCATCCGAGTCGAGGAATGAGCCATTCTAAACTTAAATGAGAATGTGTCATTCCTTTGCTATTAAACATAGCTGCAGTCAACAAGTCTTGATGAAAGATTCCAGAGAGATCTAGAGGTTTAACTAAATTAATATAAGAGAGAGGTAATGGTTGTTTGTTTGTAGGGATAATCTTCGGAACTACTGATCCGATTCCGAAAATTCTTTCTTTAATGCAAAGCTACAGTATTGCCGAGTGTCACAGGATATATTTTATGTCAAAACAAGAAATTTCACTAGGACAAAGTCGCGGACAGAAGCTGGTATTATAGAGGTAATCTCTGGCAAGAATGAAAAAAATCTTTCACTGATGGAAAGATACAGTATTGCCGAGTGGCAAACGATATTTTACAGTTAACTCCTACGCGGGTGGGAAGCTAGAACCTTTATCTAACAAGTAATGGAAAAAAATTGCATAGAATTTTATCTAACGATAAAACTATTCCGTTAAAAGGCTTCGGCGAGTTTGCGCAAGAGATTGACCGATAACATTGATACGTGTTATCAGCATGCAATAAAATACGTGACGTCATTGTTTAAGCGTAATCAGTATTAATAAATATGACAGAATCAATTATCTTGAAGATACGACCTATCTGTCACCGCTGCTTTAGTTAGATCTAAGCTAACAATACCTAAATAACATGTTTGAGGGGTACGTTCATCAGCCTTTTTGCAATATCATTACCCAACTACGGTGCAGAAAAAGAAAGTAGCAGAATTTATTTTTGTTATTATAGGTAGCCAAAGAGTTGCTTCTAATATAAAGTGGTTACCGCCTCGTCTAAACCTTTAACACCAGGAAGTTTACCCATGCGTTGAATCACTGAGTTGAATAAGTAGCTAACTGTAATTTTTCCGTCAACATTTCAAAAGATAACCAATATGCTTTCGACTTCAAAAATAGGTCATTCTCCTGATGATGATGTGGATTTCATAACCACCCAGACCCCAGTGACGAAGCGATCATATCATAATTTTTGGGCACGTGTCCAATCACACACCGCACGAATTTTGGAAACCGACAAATGTAATTATACGCCAGTCCTGGGAGTCGAACTAAGCTCAAAGTCCACAGCCTGCTACCAGACAGCCAGACTAATGAGACGATATAATTAAACACAAGGTAATTTATTATGCGAGAAATTGTTATACATTTCATCATAATATTTTAAATATTAACATTTTTTTCAAAGAGAGCACCGAGGAATGACCTTTTGTCCGCTACGCTAAGTTTTCTTCGCAAACAATTTAATTAATTAAATAAAAGATATACATTTTCTGTTTTCTTTTTTCCGTCGTAGTATTTATTCAGTGAATAGGTAGGTTAGTACTGTTGTGAGATGGCCTAGCAACAATGCTACAATGTTGAAATACTAAAAACTATACGAGGCACGGATACATCGAGTGCCAAGAATTTATCACGGCGACTGACTCTTCATATTCCGCTTTTTTCCTTAAGAGAAACGTGTTTCTAGCTCTGAATCATTATTTTATTACCCCAAGTGGTCGTGTTGGTCTTTTTTTTTTGCGGATGGGAAATCATCATATCACCCAAATATGTGTGGTTCTTTTCTCAAGGCAACCTCAGATATTATACTGCATGATCCTCATAATACTTGAACAAAGGTTTCCCCGCAGACGGTGTACCGACTTATGACTTTCGTTCATTACATTCATTACATCACTCATTCGTTTATAACATCGTTAGAGCATGAAGGGAGTCCCCGCATGCTGTGCAACGTTTTTTTTTTTGGGTGTGAAATCATCAAATGACCCCTACCGCTCTGGGTGGAGCGGGAGTGTCAGACTCTTACTGACTAAAACCCACCCGTGTTCCTTCCTTAGCCCTTTATGTTCCAGGGCAGCGGTAACCCTTTCGGACGATCCCGCTACCCCGGCAGGCTTCGGCCCCATCGGGCCCCGTCATCTGTGCTGACATCTCTTTGAGGCGCGCGTGGAACACATACGCGCCGATGAGGTACCTGGGTCTCGTCGTGTTGGTCTTCAGTTATACATCTGATCAGCGAAAAAGCAGCGCCTTCGCGATTAAATTTGAATGACGTAAAATCTATAACGAGATGGATGGGTTCCGACAAAACTGGAAGGAGGACGCGCGGGCTCGCGGAAGATGGAAGGAGTGGAAGGAGGCCTTTGCCCAGGAGTGGGATAGCGTAGGCTAGTAAAAAAAAAACCTATAATAAGTAAGTCATTGCAACGTAACTCTTGTGCCGTTGTTATAACGTATAAATTAGAAATATTGCCACGAGTTTGATAAAACTCTCGACAATCATTCTAATTTATACCTTACTTTACCGAGATAACAATTATATTGTAATGACTTACTAATGGGTTTACGTCGAACGTCTTACCTAAGCAATTTCATTTATGGTTTTATGTTAAGGCAGCCATTCCTAACTCTAAAAGTTTTATCAGTGTAAACGAGGAGTTCTAATTTTAGCAAGGAACCACACAGTAAACTCTTTTGGTTAAAGGAATTCGAAAGAACTATTTATGTTAAATCGATATGCTAATTCGATTTTAAACGATCATTTTACTGCCATACTTTGCCTCACACTCGAAAACTTTACTCACTAAAATAAAAAACGTTCATAATGTCCAATGTCACTTCATTTTAATTATCCTTAGCGTTATAGAAATTTGTTCTAATTAATACGCGCGAATGCCTTGGCGTCGGGCTCGCCATAAAATTAATGTTACCAGCATAAATACGTTTTAATCAAATTTTACTTGCACTCACAGAGACTCGTAAAATATATTCTAACGAGCCGAATTATTGCTTTATGAAACCGGTCCAGTGTAGAACGTAATCTAAAGTTATCTTACGAAATATCTGATAAGTTTATTATTATTAGAGTTTTCGACATCAAAGTGTGAGTTTCGGTAGATTCGTGATGATGGATAACAAGATAGAAGGTCGCTGAATTTAAATAAAACTTTATGGAAGTAGCATAGGCGTAGTCAGGCTATATTGTTCCTACAGAGACACAGACCTCCCCTCTGTGAGAGGGAGTGGGCCGTAAATCACCTAGCGGGCCCAGTGCGGGTTAGTAGATGTAACATGTCTTCGAATTTTTGGTTCTAGGACATGCCGGTTTTCTCACGATGTTTTTGGAAATAATATACCTTACATAGATACCTCAATTTCTCATAGCTGATACGCATTTTACAGAATAATTGTTAAATGTCAATCAATTCATCATGACAATGAAATGTTGACATTTCCGGTAGAATGCCGTAATTATAGTAACAATTAAAAGCCATGATGTCTCGCGTGGATCCACGTTACATACAGCATGCGAAGGCTTAAATAGATACTTCCATTTCCCATGGCCAAAGACACAAAAAAAGTCAATAATATGGAATCAATTAATCACAAAAAATGATATTTCTTTCAGACACACCTGCCGTTTACAATATTCTTTCAGGAAAATAAGGTAGCTGAATTATTTCACTAAAATAAACGATTGTAATTACGCAGGACACAAAATATCGATGAATCATCTTGGCGACACTTTCATATCTCAGGATCTTTATTTATCGTTCAATGTGTACATTGTGTACTTTAGTTATTGAATATGTTCTGTTGTTCCGGCAAAAGGCTCGCCTCCTATTTATTACATGGGACTTAAACATAACTGGCAAAATGGTGTACAGACGCCAGCACATCAAGCTACTAAAATCTGTCAAATTTCTTTAATAGATTTTCAACTTTATCGCTAAAGTATTAAGGTTCAAGGTTGATTGGGAAAATTTGACAGTTTCGGGTAGCTTGACCTGCTGGCGTCTGTACCATAGGTGTACCTATGGTACACCATTTTGCCAGTTATATTCCCCGAAGGGTTACGCAGAGGTGTACCTCTGCCCTTCGGGGAATGCATGTGTTTTTCCTGATTATAAAAACTATTATCTTCTCTAGGTCCAGAAATTTCATGCGTCGAGTCTGCATGCACTATCATACTATACTATCATGAAATATTAACGACAGCATCTGAATATCAGTAGACAGTACACACGACTACACATCAAGCTATACATTTCCAGTTTTAGCTGACCTCGCATTGTATAGGTTTTTCGTACAATCAGAAGTCAGCTTATACTGGTTAATTATAGCTTGATGTGTAGCCGTGCGTACGTGGTAACATGATGACCTTGAGTACTGCTATTATACTGCTTTTGCTGCCACTGATGAGGGGCCTACTGTACTAAGCACACGCAACAAATCTGATTTTATGTGTGATAGTAGCAAGAGCAACACCAGCGAAGAACCGTTTCAACATGCAAGAAACAAACGACCTATCTCCAATAAGAAGTAAATGCTATCTAACCTAAAAATAACAACAGTAAAAATAAATCTAGATATTTTACACACCCAGCCTATGTTCACAGCATCTACCGTGACGACGGAGCGTTGCGGATGTATGCACCGTCGCTCTTTTCCCTTTAGCTGAGTGAATGAAACTTCCAACGGTAACAAAACTAAGTGCTTCAGTTACAATTGAGAGCAGACATTCGTAGCATTTGTTGAAATTAAATTTAAGTAGAATAGGAACCAAAGAGGGAAAGAATAGGATGTATTGAATGTTTCAGTTAAAGGAGTAGTCATTAAATAGTCCTACTAATATTATAAACGCGAAAGTTTGTATAGATGGATGGATGGATGTTTGTTTGTTACTCTTTCACGCAAAATCTACTGAACGGATTTCGATAAAATATGGCACAGAAATAGTTTATAACCAGGATTAACACATAGGATGTTTTTATTCTGATATTCAAAGGGGATCGAAAGTTATGCGGGTGAAACCGCGGGGCGCAATTAGTCAGACAATTTATGTGTGAATTGAAAACTTAGTTGCTTCAATAAAATTGTAAGACCGTGCAATAAAATGTTATACTCGCAGCTAGTATTAGATAAGCGAGGAAAAAACCGAATCAAATAAAAACATACTTTATAGAAGTCGAAATATGTTCCATTCGAGTCATAGGAAATGTGAAACAAAATACGATTCCGGTTCTCTTGGAGTGGCAGCATAAAGGCGGATGTCGAATTCAAGATAAAAGTAGGTATCTTTATTTAGATCTTATATACAGAATTGAGAGAAGTGGTAAAGTCGAGAGATTGCCACCCAATTCCGGGATCGCGTTAATCAGAGTATGCAATTGACCTCAAAAGTTGTTGATCCCTAATTTAAATAACAACGAGACCCTTTTCGAACACAGCCGCCATCTTTCTTTGGTGATGATTAAATTCTTGTCTGATGGACTACTTAGATGTGCAAACTGTCAGATAGTCCAATATATATTTCGAAATCCGTGAACAACAAACTAAAACCCAGAACATTTAAAATTAGACACACAAAATTAGGTCGCATTATACAATTACACGATAAGATAAGGGGCTAAAAACAAATACGATGTGGAAATGTTTGAAGTAAAAATGTGCTTCACGTTTTCCTTCCTAATTTCGGTGTAAATGATTTAATTAAAATATTGTATTTAATGTGGGATAAACGTACGTACGTGTCCGTTATGTGCCTTAATTTTGCTAGAATGGTGATGTTTTGATGAAAATTGAGGTGTTAGGGGAATCCACAAAATTTCGCCGAAATTCACAGGGGGTCAGGATACTTCAACTCACGACATGCGTCTTAAGACACACGATACTGCTATCAAGTCCTGAGCTTACAGCTTTTTAGGGTTCCGTAGCCAAATGGCAACGGAACCCTTATGGATTCGTCATGTCTGTCTGTCTGTCTGTCTGTCTGTCTGTCCGTCCGTATGTCACAGCCGCTTTTTGCCGAAACTATAAGAGCTATACTGTTGAAACTTGGTAAGTAGATGTATTCTGTGAACCGCATTAAGATTTTCACACAAAAATAGAAAAAAAACAATAAATTTTGGGGGTCCCCATACTTAGAACTGAAACTCAAAATTTTTTTTTTCTTGAAACCCTTACGTGTGGGGTATCTATGGATAGGTCTTCAAAAATGATATTGAGGTTTCTAATATCATTTTTTTCTAAACTGAATAGTTTGCGCGAGAGACACTTCCAAAGTGGTAAAATGTGTGTCCCCCCCCTGTAACTTCTAAAATAAGAGAATGATAAAACTAAAAAAAATATATGATGTACATTACCATATAAACTTCCACCGAAAATTGGTTTGAACGAGATCTAGTGAGTAGTTTTTTTTTAATACGTCATAAATCGTAACGTAACGGAACCCTTCATGGGCGAGTCCGACTCGCACTTGGCCGGTTTTTTCCCTACTGTGGCACAAATATAGATACAGTGAAAGTACTTTCCAGGCAAACTGCTATTAAATTATACCTAGTGTCGGACGCTTAAACCTTAGATACGAGCTCTAATATACGGAATAAGGCACAGGTACGTAATAAGACGTTCATAAAGATTCCACACAATTTCCCTTTAGGCTGCCCGCTCACGTCCGAAAATCGGCGACCGATTTTTTTAGGAGAAAAAATAGAACGTACTGATGGCAATAGTGCAACGCACACGTCCTACAAAAAGTCGGTCAGAAATAAAATCGGTGCATCCCGACCGATCCGATTATCGATGAAAAATGGAACGTTCAGAAATATATGCGTTAATTATTAATACCATAATTACACGCTAGGCTTAAACTAGTGAGTACATGACCCTGTTAGGGCGCAGCAAGATAACTTAAAACTACTTATATTATAACTACTATACTACTATATTATTATTATTGTAGTGAGTATCCATTATATAATATTAGCTAATATTAACGCACACTGCTCACCGACAGTAGGCCGCATGCACTTGCCAGGGAAGGACGTTGTGCCACAGACAAAGTGACGGCCGTGTACGTTGAGTCGGTCACAAAATCGATCATAAGAATTTGAGGAAAAATCGGCCCGATTATCGGTGCTACAAAAAGTCTGACGAGGGCGGGCAGCCTTATAACAGAAAGCCTACTAAGATAATAACAGGCTACTTTTTCTAAGCCACCTAGCCCCTACGTCATTTGGTGACGTCAGATACAGTGTTGTTTCATTAAGTACTTAATATTGAATTAGCTGTTCTAAATATAGACTCATGAGAACTAGACTAAAGTTTGGTAAGTTTATTTGCGTCCGGGATAAGCTTCAGACCCCAAGCTTACTCAATGTTAACTTAGTTTATTTATTGGTCAAGCAATTACATGAACCAGCATAAGTTTTGACAGCAGCGTTGCCAATCAGAATCTTGCTTGGTCTCTAGATGTTTTTTTATTTAATGGCATCTCGCAGTTCAATATAGGAGGTTTTCGTCTGCTTTACCGGACTTGTCTGTGGATGCCTCAATAGATTGAGGCCACCAGCTAGGGCTTAAAAACTAAGCAACTTCACGCTAAGGGCACCCCCTGCGGTGTACGGACCTCGGCTTAGGACGACGCTGGAAGAAGGCAGCAAGGGATAGGCTGGATCAGAATTAGGTAAATAAAAATAAAACAAGAGTAGTGATGTTTAAATGTACGTCCTGCGCACCCTGACAGCCAGCCCCATTACCACCTTGCTGACTGGCAAATGTTTTTGCCAGTACTTCTTGTCAATAAGGTCCAAAATGTGGATTTCGGTATAGATTTGATACCAAATTTTTACTAGGGCTTTAAGACGTTGACCTTCAGCAGCATTTTTCAACATCAGCATTTTATCAAGCAAGAAACTACTAAATAAACATTAAAACAAATACATCCGTGAATATTTTCCATAGTGACTTACTACTTAACGCCTTATCAAGTCGTTACACGTGTTTGTTATACTACCTACATGCTTAGTCACTACATCGTCATGTATCTACGCCCTATGGTATTACTGATTCACCAAAACTTGATAAGCCTCGTGTTGACATTAACATAAACGACTTATTTGGAAAAATGTTTGGCATGTTCCTACCTCACAGAAAATTGTTGCCATGATAGAATTTGTGAGGACATTTGTCAAAAAGTTAGTTAGTAGCTCTTGCCATAACTCCTTACAAATTTTGTACACCCTCATAATGGTATGTAGGCAAAGACAAAATTCTAATTGGCATACATTCTAAGTGATCGCCCCGGGCAACAGTTTCCATACCGTGGGTGTCTGAGGAAGTACGGCGCCGCTGAGGCCGGTTCAGAAAGAGGTGGCGAGACAACCTAGACGCATACCGCCAAGGTTGGGTTGAGGTGGCTCAAGAAAACGATGCCTAGAAGGATTTGGGGAAGATCTTTGCTCAGCAATGGGACAGTGTAATCCAAGTAAAAAAAAAACATTCCAAGACCATCATGCTTCTATAATTTTAGGAATTAGTTCACAAAAGACATAATTATAATCAAAGTAGCGGGAAGCACCTAGGGACTAGTGATTCACGGAACTGGGAAGTATGGCAGACAGAAAACGAGTCCTATACCCAGCAGTGGGGATGAAGACATATTTTATGCCATCAACATCCGGACAAACTTATTGAGGTTTTTGTGACGTTTCTTTTATATTTTGGTTTGGTCCTTAATTAATAACAATAAAAAAAAGTAGGACCACTACATCTATTTTCCCAGGTGAGGCACAAAAGCACTAAGCAAAGACTGACGTTTTCACAAAGAAACAACCAACTATTGCACAGACTTAAAGAGTTTCTGCATTTATACAATGTGCATGATGAGTTAACAAATTCGACCCTTACAATTACCGGTCACGAGATCCGCTCCCATGGTGTCAGGAGAGCGATTAAGGGCTTATGTTAGCAAGATGGGCACCCGTACCCACCCACAGTGGGTTATTAATTCTGTCTTACAATGTAATCAACGCTCGCCAAGGATTACGGTCGGATCTTCGTAATTGGAGGGGCCTGAGTCCTCGGAACTCTTTTGGCGAATATTATAAAAGGAGAAAAAGTTTTTTTCACACCACCTGCTCGAAAATGTCAAATTATATGTCAAGCAACCTTAACCTAAAGTGAGTCATTAGTGGCCGGGGGCACAGCCGGTCAATAATGTTGTACTGGATTTCATTATGACCCGCTGGTCAATAATGTGATTTGAATTTGGAATCTCACATGCTCAGCTAAATTGGCAGTATAGTACACAAACACCCTTTGGTGCCAGAAAGAGGAAAGCTATTCTCGATACCCTTACTACGCGTGGATGATATTCTCGATTTCCTACAAAATCATAACGACTGCTTCTTCATATCGTTGCCATGTTTTTGAAGACATAATATTGTAAGAATAATTAGATAACTACGAACCATTTTTTAAAAGGAATGGAATAACATTAAAACTGGCATTAATAATAACAAATACCGTACCACGCCGTTATACCGTAATAGTAATTGGCAGTAACATTAGTTAATTTATTTTAAGTAAACTGCGCAAAGATTGCTGTGGATTTTGTGAGTAAATAAATAAATAATAAAACCTATCTATACTAGAGCCGATTTATCACATTTTATCAAAAATACTCTATTTTCACGAGCGTCTCAATGACGTTCTAAATTCAAAATGCATACAGCCAATCATCCAAAACCATTCTACCAGCCCTGTATAAAGCTTAGTTTACACAAACGCCACTTCCTTGAGAGTGATATCAATAGACACACACGACAAAACCGTAGAAGAGACTTTTTTTTTTTTGAAAATCGAATTGATCGTGTCTTGGCTACTTATTGGTAGGCGCAATAAAGGCGCGAACTTTTGGCATTTAAACTTTAAATTTATCAACAAAGTATTATAAGTTCAATTAATATGTAAGTGCATATAACTAACTAGTTCTAAATATGTTATTCTTACTGTTTGTTTATTTAATAAATAATTTGTTTTTCGTACTATGGCTATTATTTTCTCACAGTAGGTGTAAAAAGTAGAGTATCCTCCTCTGGGCTAAAGGTGTCTTTGCCTTGGGCTAGCTTGAATCCCTCGCTGCATTCAGGATTCTGGTATTAACTCCCTCGCTTCGCTCGTGAGTTAAATCCCGAATCCTTCATTGCGCTCGAGATTCAATATGACGCCCGTGACATAAGACACAACTTTAGCCCCTCGGTGCATAATCTACTATTAGAGGCTCCTGGATAAATTGATTACTTAAATAATAATACAATCTTTCGCTCAAGCCTCTAAGGAGGTCATTCAAGTTTTTTTTTCATTTCATTCATTGTAACTGTTTGGTACCGTTCGTATTTTGGACACGGAACGTTAAATTTCCAAGTTAAGTTTCATTTTAACAAAAATGGTATATATTTTGTTAAAACTTCGTGTCGATCTAAATATAGGTTTTCCTGTAGGTGCCTCACAACTCGTTTTTCCCTTTAGTTAACCGCAATTTTAATTTACCATTGAAGGCTGAAAGCACAACGAAACAAGGACTCCATAAATGTTGAAGGCTTCTTAAAAAAAAAATTCTATTTTTTTATCGGCCCGCAATGAAATTTGCATTTTTATAAGCTATGTTGTTGCTTACTTGTTACAAGATTGAACTTAGAAACATCTGTAGCAAGATATACATTTTAAACAGTTTTTAACTTATACCAAGAAAGTTGTTGTTGGACTATTTTCCGTCTAGATATTACTTAATAGCATAATCAGTCTATAATGTTCCAACTGCTGGGATACAGGCCTCCTCTCTTCAAGAGGGAGAGGAAGAGGATGGGCCGTAATCCACCACGCGAGCCCGTGCGGGTTGGTAAATGTCACATGTCTTCGATTTTTTTTTTCTCGGACATGCCGGTTTCCTCACGATGTTTTCAGAGCATTGGTGATGAGATTATGTAACACAAATTAAAGCGCCTGTCTGGGTTGGAACCCACGACCTTACAACTCGTAAGCCGGGCCACCACTGCTCTCGATATTACTTAATGACCGTTCATAATTAATACTGTCGAAATGCCTTTAATTTTGACAGGCATTGCGATCAGCAACGTTCACTGCTATATTTACGTTGTTGATCAGACGAAGTTTTCCAACCTATGAAGCAATGGATGACAAGATAAAAGGCATTGCGATCGATTGCTATTTTGTGTTCTACGCAATCACTTCGCTGGTTCATGATCATAATAACTCTATAAGACTAAGTAGGTATTGTTTTCGGCTGTTAAAAATTCGGTCGGATACACAGTACACAGGACTAACCACACTTATTCAGGTCTGTTCAGCTTTGTCCTTAGAAGACAACGATTTTGGATTTTGTATGGAATGCACACGCATACAAAATCTGAACAGGGCTGAATAAGTGTGGTCAGTCCCTTAAGCTCCGTTTATAGGCAACTCAAGATTATACTCAGAAACTAGTTGCCAGCCGATCCGTTACCATATAAGAGAAAATGTGTCTCATTTTATATAATTAATATCTGCAATTGAAATTTTATCGATAACCAATATCAAAGGAACTTTCGGGCTAAAGGGCTTACAAGTCAAAATAGAGAAGAAAAACGTTCCAAAGATCCTAAGTATGATTTAAAACGGTCCCTAAAAATCAATACATCGCGTCACGTTTTACATTACGAGGGACAGAAAGTCCCAGGGGACTAACGCACCTCTCAGGAAGCTATAGAAAATTCCTTTTAAAAAGGTACGAGAAGCCTTCCAATCGGATTCCTTGAACTTGTAAGACAAATATTTGAAAAAGCAAAAAAATAATTGTTTAAGGTGATTCTCAAATCGACGCGTATTTTTTTAAGTGAAAATCTTTTTAGTCATCAGTGACGCTAATTCGGGTATACTCGGGAAGGTGACGCTGATTGAGGGTATACTCGGGTCCAATCGGTCGGTGACGCTGAACCGCGTATACTCAGCTCATATAAGTTTTCATGTCTATCGTGTGGCTATAAACACACCCATTCTTATAGCTTCATCAGCAGTCACATTATTACAGTCCAACCGGACCTAACCTACGTTATTTACAAAAAATATATAATACTGTTCACGAAAACAATATTGCCGTTGTATTCCCAACTTAGCCAATGATTCGGGGTTAGCTTTCATTAGGGTTAAAGTGATTCGGGTTAGTGTTATTTTCGGCTGGAATTATTCGGGATAACGTCCTTTACAAACAGTGATTCAGGTTTAAGGAGTACGAGTCCTTTTCTAGACTACCAGAGGAAACAGAAAAGTTTCTACAAAAGAGTCGCAATAATAACGATGAAGATTTTATTTCACTAGCAGATGTGGCTGGGGTTCATATCGGTTTTAACCTATCAGAATTTCATAGCAGTAGTAGTAAGTTACTAGAAAAAGAGAGAAGAAAATGAGTACACACGGTGACACATCACATCAGCTATAGATTTCCAGTTTTAGCTCACCTCGCATTGTATGGGTTCTTCATACGATGAGAAGTTTGCTTATACTGGTTATGTATAGCTTGATGTGTAGCCGTGCGCAGAACAACTTTTTCTTAAGACGAAACACGGTTACCTACAGGTATATTCCTTACAAACGTACTTTGTGTAACATTCTTTTATGTGGCATTATGTGTTTCAATGTAGGGCGGCGATTGTATGAATGTGAGCTTATAATTACGTACATAGGAATGGTATGGCGTGGTTGTTGGCATTAATTCCATACAAACGTACTGCTCTGTTTCCTCCCTGGATAAATATGAAACTAGAGCTAAAAAAAAAATACGATACAATCTACGACGGTCATTCGTATATTTGGTTTCTTGACATTTTTTGTTTTAAAAATTAATCTGAAACAAATTATAGGGACATAACTGTGGTAGATATAAAATTATATCGATAGAAAAAATGGTCTAGTGATATTAAACAGGAAGAAAACAGAAGAATACTTTGTATGGAATGAATGCCAACAACCACGTGACCGCTATTCCTCTAAAGTATTTCACATAAGCACGCGTTCATACAATCGCTACCCTAACTTCAAATACATAATACCACATAAAAGAATGTTACACAAAGTACGAAAACCTTTTACAGCGATAACAAGGGTTCTATGGATACCAATATATATCGTAAATCATACTTCCAAAAGCTGTCAACTTATGCTTTACAAAGAAAAGGTAGAATTGTAAATATGCTGGTGGAAAAATGGTTCTTATTGGATTATTTATACTATTATTTTATCACGGTTGAATACTAAAAAGATGAATGAACTATAACAATTCAATTTAATTACAAACTGACTAAATATACAAATAAATCCTTTTGTTTTTTTTGTCGAAGTGCTCGTCCGCATCGCTGTCATCCGGAGACGTGTCCAGACTGGCAGCATTGTCACGTTGAAGGAAGTGGTGAAGGGTGGGCGTTTTTGGGGGACTGTCTTTTGTAATTTTGACGTTCGAAAAGCGCTGATTCTCAGCCTAATTTGAATAAATGACTTGATTTTGAATGGCAATGCTAATTCTTTAGCTAAAGCACGAGCCAGTCCTCTGGTCACGTATTTTAAAACTATAAGTCATACTAGCTAGGTGGAAGTCCTTCTCACAAGGTGGACCCGGTGGATCCAATGACTGATCGCGATCTCAACAATGAACTTCTGAAAGTCGCAAGAATCCCCTGGATGTGAGAAGCACAAGACCGGTCGATGTGGCGACACTTGGGGGAGGCCTGTGTTCAGCAGTGGACGTTTTTCGGTTTAAATAACGCTGATTACTAGCTAGGCCGATTACTTCTTAAGGACACCATACATCAGGATGCTTCTTACTTAGATGATATCCTAGCAGAAAAAACAAACTGTATCGCTTTAATGACGTCAAATTAGAAGAGCGCAGACAGCAGTCAATTTGTCAAGAACCATTATTGGATCTCCCCACCACAGTCACTTCAAATATCTATACAATTTAAGGCTATAGGAACAAAGACGGACCATCACCATCAATATCAACCTCCATACTAATAACATTACAGTGTTGCCATCAATCCACCTGCCAGCAGTGAGGCGATATCCATCAAGATTATAGCGGGATCCTCTCAGAATTGTTCGCTGTTTGTACAGTACAATATTTATAAGCAGTTATTAAAAACGGTAAGTTAATCTTATTGAAACGGTAGTGGTCAGAAACAATGTAGAAAAAAAGAACATGTCATTATGACCACACGATAGAATTATTTTTTTAATATGATGTCGACTGGAGCCGATTATACGCTATTCAGCGTCGCCGAGTACACCAGATTGTAACCGTTCAGTTTCCTTCACTGTTCAGAAGTTTTCACTTCAAAAATTCGCCTTGTGTCGGTCGGAAGTACGGAGCTTTCTTTTGTTCAGATCTACATCAATGGATAGTGAATTGTCTGTATTTTGAGCTGCCTAAGATAGTTTTAGTGAACATTTGCGAATGTTTTGAGTACGCCTTGATATCTTCCAAGAAAGACAGTAAAATCTTAAACTTTTTTATTTTGAAACCGTTCACGTTGTTGCCAGACAACAGACAATAGAAAATCTATTGTTGGCGCTCACCGGTGACCGCGGTGGCAGTCAATGCCTTATGGTTTACAATAGAGCTTTGAGTATCAATCTATCGAAACTTACCCTGTAAGAGCACAACTTAAACCAACTATTTCGTATTAACACTTAATAACAGCTTCTTGCCCATAATACATCCTTCCTATTCCATTACTAACAGCCCAAACCCATGTCAAACATTGGCCCAGCTGCAGACCTTCGCAAAGTTCAATAATGTTGACATATCGACCATTAACGAAGGTGTTAAACCGTTGTATGTTGCCATTGTTTAGTTAAATCTTGCAAAACGGTTAAGCAAAGCATGCTATATAGCCAGTATACCAATATCGACTCCCTAACAGTAAGTCGACGCGAGCGTTTTCGCTGAGCGCGGAAAATGGGACTGTCGAGTTTATGGCCCAAACTGCGGTACGGCAGACATGTAGTTTAGATAAACTTAACATTACGCCTGTATTTCCCAAAGGGGTAGACAGATTGAGGGTGCATTTACATGAAATAGAAGAGGGTTAGGTTATGGAAGGCTAGGAAGTTATGCTTTCTCGACCACTAGTTCAACGAGGCAGTAAAATTTAGAATGTGGATCAAATGTATGGGATGAGACACTGTTTAGTAGATGCACTGTACTGTACTAGCTATGTTTAGTATATTGGTACGTTTTAAAGTGCCGAAGTCGATGCCAAGAACTAAAGCATGAGTTTAACTTTATGTGTATATGTGGGTGGAATAGAATTCCAAGTTGCAAGTGGTATTACTACGTTCACTGGCATACTGCTTGAAGTCGTGTAAGTATGGGAGTTACGATCTTTTGTTATGGAGATTGAAGTACATACATACAAACTTACGCATTCTTATCACGGGAGTAAGCAGAAACTCCAGAACGCCACCTGCTAAGATCCTTACATTCTCCTATTTTGCTTCATTGAAATTGAAATAGCTGTCGTATATTTTAAAAGTAGCATAGCAGGATTTAATGGCCCTTGTAGAGAGATTCGGAGACGACAGTAAAACCTGGTGCATTAGTGAAAAGAAAAAGTAAAAGTAACAAGCCGCCTTGATACGTAAGCTGTGACAAAAAAAAATTCAATACCGTCATTTGTGTAGGCTTTAAATGCACGCAATTTACACAAGCAGGCATCCTCCAACTTTGTAAAAAACAACATAAACATGTTTTTATCCCTAAACCCCTAATCCTACCTATCAAACACAAACATCCGTCTCACTTTACGAGAAAAATACCTCCCGCATACCTTAACTTTGAACAAAGTTTATACCTCCCCGTTATCCGGTATAAAACGAGGTTTAACTACACATTGTTTCCGTTAAACGGTCCCTTCTGAGCCCTTTATGCGTTGCTTACGTCATCCCCTGTATCGCTCAGACGGTCAGGCAATTTCATTACGGGGATTCGCTGCGTATTAACTGTATTCGATAAGATTCGGAATGGTGAAGGTATGAGGTGGTGTAGCGTTTCTTATCTTGGGTTATGATGATTGGGATAGCTGATTTCATTTGTAGATCCGAAGATATTGATACACAAATAAAGTAGCTTCAAGATATTCCAAACAAAAAGTACTAGTACTTATAATGAGTAAATATGGTAGTCGGTCAGACAGCGTCTCGATAGAAATCTAGAATAGTAACAGAAAAACCAGGATCCATAACAGACGATAAAACTGACATTTATGGCGAAACGACAGTCCAATCGATTCAATTTTGTATACAAGAGTTTAAAGTAATGTCAGCCATGTTTTTTCGACGAAAAATCAATCGTGTACCTGAGCGAAATATTAAATTCTGTTGCGCTCCGAAGTTCTGATTGCTTTTTTTTTTAATAATATTGGCGTTTTTTGGACGAAGCTTTAAAGTTTAATAACCGGATTCTGGTGTGTTAACCTGAGTTTATTTCTATTGCATAGCTGTACATGTGGTACAAATCGTGTTTGTAAACACTCACGTTTAGGAAAAACAAGAAACAATAAGAAAATACAATAAGAAACTGCGTCGAATCAGTAGCTATTGCGAGTGTAGAACCTTAACACGTTGCGGGACGGTAATGACTTTTTCAAATTATGCGATATGACAGTAAAATTGTCCATACAAGTTCCGACCACTGCTTTATCCGTACCGCCCTAGAGCAATACTAAAGAATAATATACGATGACAGTGCTTTCATAGCCGGATTGATGTGGCATGACAGTAAAAACGGGTTTCCTCGTTCCTCTATACAAAATTTCGCTGTAATGCCCGTACCTCAGTTCAGATGAGGTTAAAATTGTACGGCGGTGCCCGTACTGTCATTTTCAACACCTACTTACTGCTAATGCAGTGCGTCCCGCAACGTGTTAAAACTTTATTTTTTTTTCGAGTCTATACCTTATGTTGCACCTGCCCTGTTTTGTCTTTGCATTACCCTAAGGTTGACTTGTAGAAAACGCCTCAGGCATTAAGTCCGCCTTTGTACAGTATTTTTATGTGTGCATAAAGTTTAAATAAATAAATAAAACCGGTATTATCGAGCAGTTCATTAACATTGGCAAGAGTATATCGACGGTAGCATTAGAAAAACATCTTGCCACTGGATCTTGAAAGACAAGACTTTCATTTTATTTATCTCCTTCCTAGAAAAAACAAGCTGACGTAACATCACTCAATTCCTCCACAGACAGTCAGTTTTTTTATAGCCGTATAGGTACAGGGAGACGGAATATGAATAAGATTATAACCCACCAATAGCATATCTATCCGGCAGTGAGGAACTCAGGCAATACACTGAATACAAATTGAAATATTTATGTTGTTTTTATGTTAACGAGTGTGGAAAAACCGGCCAATCGCGAGTCGAACTCGCGCACGAAGGGTTCCGTACCATTATCTATAAAATTCAATCATGAGTTGATTGAATGAAAGGTAAATTGCGGTTTACGATTTATGACGTATTAAAAAAAACTACTTACTAGATCTCGTTCAAACCAATTTTCGGTGGAAGTTTACATGGTAATATACATCATATATTTTTTTTTAGTTTTATCATTCTCTTATTTTGGAAGTTACAGGGACACACACACACATTTTACTACTTTGGAAATGTCTCTCGCGCAAACTATTCAGTTTAGAAAAAAAATATATTAGAAACCTAAATATCATTTTTGAAGACCTATCCATAGATACCCCACACGTATGGGTTTGATGAAAAACAAAATTTGAGTTTCAGTTCTAAGTATGGGGAACCCCCAAAATTTATTGTATTTTTTCTATTTTTGTGCGGTTCACAGAATACATCTACTTACCAAGTTTCAACAGTATAGCTCTTATAGTTTCGGAAAAAAGTGGCTGTGACATACGGACGGACGGACGGACGGACGGACAGACAGACAGACAGACATGACGAATCCACAAGGGTTCCGTTTTTTGCCATTTGGCTACGGAACCCTAAAAATGGAGCTTGGTAACGTATGTTTAAAGACGGGTCGGTTCTCAGTTATTTATTCTGTCGCATCGCATCATAGTGTGGGGGGCACCCCCTTTCTATTACGTATATTTTTATTTCATCGGCTTACGGTAATGTACGGTACAGCTCGATTCAAACTTTATGGCGGCTCGGAACATGAGGCGAGTCCCTGCGTAGTAGCAAGTTCACGTGTCAGCGGGGGGTGAGGGGTGAGGTACTGCGCAGCGAGAAGCGCACTTCAGAGCCGGCATGAAATTTGAATCAAGCTGTAGGGCGCACGTCAGTGTTAACAAAACCAGTATAAGTTGGCATCATATTCTATTGAAACTTGGTACTATGTTAGGCCAGGTCAAGGTGCTGTCACCGGCCTATTGTGCTGGATCCCACCTGATGAAACCAACGATGGTTCACGTTTGTCTAGAAGTAACCTATTCACGTATCTTGATGACTTTAAGTTTGATAAGTATACGAATTTTATGAACTACCTGTAATAAATAAGGAAAAAAAAAAAACAGGCATACAATGGGGTTGGCATAGGTGCATAAGCACTCGTCCAAACAACACGTCAGCGATAGGATACAGCAATGTAGTCAGAATCCAGTTTATTTTACCATTGAAAATATTTTAACTTTAAAAGCTCACTCTTTGTGATCGCTTGCAGGTAAATGATTTATTAATTGGATGTCAGTGGAGAATGTTGAACTCATGTTTATGAGCGCTTCGTACGTTTTTAATAATAAAGTAATTTTGCAGAATGTACTTCACGAAAATCAACGTAACATATTGGATTTTTATTACGAAATAAAAACCTACATAATATGTCCAGTTATGTCTGAGTTATACGAAAATATTGATTCGTCATATGATTTAAAAAAGAATCGTGCCTATTCGAGACTAAATTAAGGGGCTAAATACGAGGCAGCCTTTCCAATTGGGGCTACAGTTTCGTAAGAAAATACAGACCGTTGATCCTGGATAAAGGAATTTCTACGGCTAGCAATGTCAATCAAGCAAATCATCTTTCCACTACCAAATTCAAAAGGAAACGCTCGTTTGGAGGACGTACACCGCTCCCGGTGAACTTAAAGATAGGTTATATAAAGTTACGTTCTAGATCTCGTAAGATGTTAGCAGAACCCGATGAAAAGATAAGGTATATATAACATTACCTAGATTGTACCACTCTAAACCCATTTAACTCGAGGAAGTACATGTTCCAGTTAGTACGTACTCAATTCTAGATGGAAGCGTAATGGTCCAAATAAAAAATGTGCCCCGAGAGATGTTCGGTTCGAAACGAGTAAAGTAACAGTATGAAATATAACGGTTATCTGTCTGCGGTAGTTTTTACGAGTTTTTGTGTTGTTGTAGATCTTTGACAGCCGTTACGGGTTATCGGAAGCCCGAAAATCTGACAACCAGTATTACTAAGAGGTATCGTGTTACCCAGTAACTGGATTATGGAGGTCAGAAAAGGCTGTCGCTTCATGTAAAGTACTGGTATTCTGCTGCATTCGTATACACTGGAAGCCAACCCCAACATAGTTGGGAGAAGGCTAGGTAGATGCAAATATGTTATTGACGACAAAACAAAGACTTGAGAATTAAGAAGATGCTACTCAAATAGTCAATTTTATTTAAAAAAAATTGGGAAGGAAGATCCTAAGTCCCAGAAAAGACACCTTCGAGATCTTTCATTCGATGAGAAGTATGGGTTTATCTGTTGGGCAATTCCTCAATAGCAGGCTGAAGTGTAAGTAATTATCGTTATAGCTAATCCCACAAAAACATTTCATGTTAAATGTTGCCAAGACGAGACCATGTAGCTCGCACTGTCAAAAAGTAATCAAATCTCATGTAGAGCCAAGCTTCTAACTCTACAAGGCCTAACTTCGCAAACTCTACACCTTAGTCAAAATATGTGGCTTGGCCATTTCGCTACATTCACAGAGCGTAAGGTGAAAAACTCTCATACTGTTATACAATGGTTCTTGTAGTAACGAAACGGAGAAGCCATATATTTTGGCTAAGGTGTAGAGTTTGCGAAGCTAGGCCTTGTCATATCCCGAAAATTTTGTTTATCTGGTATAATCCAAACCCAAGTTAAGAAGGTTCAAAAACACGACGAAGTGCTTCGAGAAAAGGTAGGTAGTGCCCTTGCGCTTCGCTTGGCTCGTCTTGGCGGGGGCACTACCGTGCCCCCAGATGTTATTCGTTAGTAATGTAAAGGCTATTAGAGTAATATCATTAATTTTGTGATGACTAATACCAGGCCTGGGAACACATCGATGCAACAGCGAGGGAATTGCATTTTAAAACACTTTCATGACAATATCTTTCATTTTGACAATTCAACAACATTCATTGCGTCATTTAGGCTGCTGAAAAGACGAAGTTTTCAAACATTTGAACCAATGCTTTTGGCAATTTGCTACGGATTATGATTCAAAGTGTTTGACGCAAATGTGGTACAAGTTTTCAATTTATAAGCGAACTCACCGACAGTCAAACAGAGAGGCATTGCGATTGTATACAATAAAATTTATGATTAAATCAATAATAGTCACGTGAATCTGTTAGTAAGTACGATGTTGTGTTAATCTTACATTCCTGCCCCAGCAGTCTCGACATTCATAGCGATTACTTTACGACCGAATTCGGTCGCAAAGTCCTGTCACTCCATACATTACACCTGTCAATCCGGGTCTTTGCGACCGAATTCGGTCGTAAAGCGATCGCTATGAATGTCGAGACTGCTGGGGCTGTTCTGCCATTTGCAATAACAAATCCCAGTTGCGTTTTTTTTCCTATTAAAGAACGTATAACTAATAAAAGTATTTTCAATTTTTATGTACTGTGTAACGTATATACGCAATTACATTCATACAGATTGCATTAAGACAACGAATGAGAACGCGAGACTCGTCAGTTATCGATTGAGTCGATTCACTGGTAAACCCCATAATACAGCTGCCTGTCACTCTAAGCCGACTACATACGGACGGTACGGTACTTGACGGCACGGTTGGCGCAGCGGTTCAGCGATCGACTGCTGCGCTGCGTGTCGCGGGTTCGATTCCCGCACGGAACAAATATTTTTATGGCCTACAAGTAGTTGTTCCGGGTCTGGTCGTTTGTGTATGTGAGTTTAAATGTTTGTAAACGCACCCACGATATAGGAGAAATTCGTAGTGTGAAAAAACGATAAAAAAAAAATTAAAAATATTATGGGAAGGACGATGATACATGATAATGCATCGTACGAGTGTCTTACTTCTTTATTTCGTATCCTACAGTAGAAAAGGAACCAAGGAACTATTATGTGAATTGTTTTAGAACCTCAGAAGACAATGCCTTTATTTGACAAATACCTACTTTCGAATTCAAAAAAAGGAGGAAGTTATGCATTCGACGAGTTTTTTAAACGGTCTTCAACGTATCAGTTAAATCGATATCGACATCTTGTTATATTCTAACATACATAGATCTAATAGATAAAACGTTTATTCAGTGCAACAAAAGACACAATACAAGTAACAAAAAAAAAAAAAACATTAAAAAAGGTGAAAAAAAAAAAAAAAAAAAATTAAAAAGATAAATTGACCCATAGACATCTCGTATAAGTAAATTTATGGGCGGTGTGTGTCTCATGGTTGCACCAAATGGGGGTCTGTCCAGCTCAGCTTATACCAGGTACAATACCTGACGCTGGTATTGTGCTGCATCCCGTTAATGACACACGGATGTAGAGAAGACACATCTGAGTTTCAGCAAAATGGTACCTACATAGTGCGGCGCGTATATTATAAAGTGGTAAGTGCCCACATGTTCATTGACTTGATTTTAAAACCGACAGAACGAGATTTTGAAATTTTAAACTTATGAGTATTACCAGTCTACTAATTAGCATTAATTTGATATTGATGTTATTATCATTATTACATTACATCAATATCGTCACTTGACAGGCATTATGTACAAACTCATTAATAATATCAGATGAAATTGCCGTATCATTCATTAAGGAAACGCCTAATGACGTCATTAATTACGCTTGTTTAGCTTCGCATGTAATTAGGATTACATGATTATGTTGTTTTGTTCGTTCTTTCATGCTTCATCGTTAATCTAGCTTTTGCAAACAGCCCTCGGGTTCAGGACTGTTCGATAGCGAACAGAATCTATCTTGAGTATATACTTCTGCAAATAATTGTGAGGATCGGAACCTGTAGCAACAACCTATACATCCTACTAATATCATAAACGTGAAAGTTTATATGGATGGATGGATGGAAGTTTGTAACTCTTTCACGCAAAAACTGCTGAACGGATTTGGATGGAATTTGGCACACAGATGGTTTATAACCAGGATTAACACATAGGATACTTTTTATCTTGATATTCCCACGGGATTGAAACTTATCCGGGTGAAACCGCGGGGCGCAGCTAGTATATTATAAATTAAAGTCGCTTTTCGTGTCTGTCTGTGACTGCGTTATTCTTCTAAACTACGCAACGGATTTTGATGTGGCCATCACCGACTGTTTAGAGAAGGTATTCCGAGAGGTTTATAATTTATGTGTTTAAAACATTAATATTAACCTTTTGAACGCCAGAGCGTAAACGCATCGGCGCCCCTTCCACGCCAAGCCACAAATTCAGCGCAAATACCTACAAAAAAAATAGGGATTGCAACATCTTATCGAAAAGTTATCGATAGCCAATTAAGCTTTGCTTTTCATCACATTTTTTTTCAATAAAATAACACTCGTTTCATCATTCTTTTATTTAATTTGACCCTATTTTTATCTTAATATCGTTTAACAGCAGTTACAAAGTTCTAAACAACCTAAAAGCATACATTAGAACTACAAACGAATAAATCAAATAATAATAAGATACATCACTAATCTCGTTCGTGACGGCATCCGCTGTCGGGAAGACCCGACTCTGGCGTGGCTGGCACGACTTTTGACAATTTCCTCGCAGGCGAGTAGGGATGTGATATTGTGGTTGTGGCAGCTTCTATACCTACTAGTATTATTATTACACTAATATTAGTACAGTATTAGTAGTATTAAGAGGAAACACCATTCAAATTCACATTCAAAATAAATATAAGCAGGTTTATTACTTGTTACATAATAAACTAAATAAGTAATAGATTAAAATGACCATTTTACTTTTTATATTACCTATAGTTTTTGTTATCCTAATGCATCATTTTACATGATATTAAACAAACACTATATACCTAACTATACTAACAATTATAGAAAGATTTTATAAATAATAAAACTTACCTCTAAATCACCCTCGTCTAGAGATTCAGCTTCCGAAAATTCATCATCGTTTTCTACACTTCCTAATACCGAAGGAGTTCTTCAGTAGTCATTTCACTGCTAGCCATTTTTATTATTAATTTTATACACTCGCACAGTAATAACGCCGTTACAAATATTACCACCGATCATAATAATAATAACATAGGAAATCACTAGCAGTCTCCCTTATCGCTAATGACGTCACCGCTTGACGGGTCTTCCCGACTCTGGCGTACAGACAGATTACTTATTACTGTCTATAAGCTGTTGCGTAGGGATGCGCGAGAGTGGAAAGTAAACTATCGATCGATACACATAAATTATGTTCTTTTTCCACAATTGTATAAATATTATTATGCATTAATGCATTAGAAATATTCGGATACAAATAGTTGTTATTAAACAATAATGGTCAAAGTAATAGTAAGCTACTTTTAATAAATTATTTCATAAATTTGAAATACAAGTTACCTTACTTGCCCATCACTAGCTGTCGTGTCTTCCCGACTGTGGCGTGGGGAAGAACACCTTTTTAAGGATTTCGATTAGCAATTTTTGAGGATTATTTTTTCTAGTGAAATGTAATTAATGGATATATCTTTGTGCCATTTTGCAATATACCATTAATAAAGTCTTAAATAATAGTAAAAAGAAACACAGAAAATTTTATTTAGTATATTTATTTCATGCTTTAAAAATGTCGTTTTCTTGTCGGCTCTTGCCGACACTGGCGGTTTGGGCCAGTTTTCATTTGTCGGCTATAGCCGACCGTGGCGTTCAAAAGGTTAAACTTAAATAATAAAGAACTCTCGATGTTTTGTCAAGTCGTAAAAACCGTGCGAAGCAGGGGCGGGTCGCTAGTAAATATTATTTTATTCTATTCTATGCTTTATAATTTATATCGTGTCACTGTACAACAACAGCATACATTTCACTGCCTTTGAGGTCGAGTTGGTTGACCGGGTATCCGATGGCTTATGGCCAGTTCATCCACATTCGCCACAAATCCCATGTAATGGACGACAAACCTATTGAAAGGAACAAATCCATGCTGCAGACTGGCTCTAGAAAATTCCTTATGCATAAACCCAATGGATACCTCGCCCAACCTAGTAATCGGACCCAGGACGCCAGCATTCTCACTTGCGAACACGTAGACAAACTAAGACACTTCTAGTAGCAACACAATTTATCATTAAGATTAATAAAAACATGATATTATCAATACCTACGACTGTGTTTACTAGTGGAAAAATGCAGTCAGCTGTTTATCGTACCAGGTACGTACACTTAAGTATGAGTCATTCGTGGAAATAACGTTTTTAGACGGACTTCAAGCGTGGCAATCTTTTCAAAATTTTTATCCTTGTAGTTATTGTAAATAACTGAGTTACATTAACAACTATACCTTAACAAAGTGGTAAACTTCAACTACATATTTCGTATGAGCACGAAGTAAATGAGAATAGCTCATGCCGTGGTAAAAAAATTGGCCAGACATCAAGGTGAGGCTGACTGCCAGATTGTGCTGTCATTGTAGAAAAGTATCGTCACTTGTAGAGCGTATTTTAATGTTCTTAGTTCTTACAATACTTAGCTCCTGCCCACACATGGTGATCAATAGTGACCGCAGTTCCTTATTGTTATCTCTAATTAACAGTCATCAGAAGAAAAGGCGGTGCTAAACCTCTTAAAGCGAGTTTTCCTAACTCCCAAATTGTTAAACGAGTATAGATGGGCAATCCACCTGCGTGCTTTGGTAAACACCCAATTTTCTGGGTGTTTACCAAAGCACCGGGTTTAAACCCGGTAGATTGCCTATCTCTATAAACGAGACGTTCTTTTAAGTATGCCTGTCGCTAAATACACAGTTTAAAATAACAGGGACACTGACAATTAACGGCGATTTAAAATTGATCTGGGTTTGGAGATTTCATACATCCAAAAATTCCAAAACGAGATGTTCTTTACACACAGTCACTAATGGCCGATTCCTATGATTTACGGACCGTTATTGGATACAATTAAGACTCTCTCATCTTTACCAAATAATGAAACAAAGACTTCCCATATGGAAGTAGCTATAACAGGTAAAATTAGTTTAGAAATCTAAATTTGCCCAGTTTGGCAATAAAAAAGGCTACCCCAATAGTAGCCCCCCTTTTTTTTAAGCAAAACGATGTTTTTTTTTTTTTGTTGGATTCGAGCCTAGGCCACAGAGACAACGCTTAAGGGCGACTTAAAATTCAGTAGCGTTTGAGAATACAGCCCTTACTAGCTAGCCCTTTTTCGAAAGACTACGAAGAGACATCGTCCTCGGAGCCCCATAATTTTGTCAATTCACGTCATGCTGGCCGGATGGTGGGTTGAGTTGTGCGTACAAAGTGACGACTGTAAGGTCATCAACCGGACCTTGCGCGGTGATTAGAAGATTATACTTTTTCGACATTATGTAATGTGAAAGTATACAACTAACTTAGTATATTCGCAGAATTAGATGGAGGAATAATAGTAATGACGTAATTCGTCAAATATTCTAACGTAAGTACATATTATTTATATCTGAGTGACGCTGACGTTGGCATAAACAAAAAGATTTTCCTTCACAAAACCACTTTAGATAGAAATGATTATTAGTTAACTATATAAATCGCTTATCTCCGAACCAAAAGTTGACATCATAAAATGTTATTTGTTTCTGCTACGGCGAGTATGACTAATATTTTTATGGTAGGTAGGTATTTTAGTGTGTGTAGTAAATATTGCTTTAATTACTTACTAGCATAGAGTGAACGCGAAAGATCAAGGTTTTAGACAGAATGACAGAATACATCATTGCCTTGCTGCAAAATGCTCGAGCAATTTTTCATAGATACTTAAATTGAGTCGAAATAGAGTTTCAAATAGCGTGCAAGAAACGATTCCTTGTGGCATAAATTCGCGTATTTTGCAGCTCTGTCTAAGGCTTAGAAACTAGACACATCGGACGCTTGTGTTTCAAAATAAATCAATCAATCTTGTGTATCTCCATTCCTAAGATTTTCAATACAAATTATTGTAGGGAGAAGTAACATAGCCGCTCCTCGTCTCCATTGGCCTTTGAAGCTCCTTCATCTATTAAAAAAACTACGATGAAATCAATCAATCTGCCTGTTTCTTGGCCAAAGAATTAGCATCGCCATAGAACGTGGCAATGCTGCCAGCCTTTTGGGCACTGTTCCTGTTGACAGCGATGCGGACGAATTTTTTGATGCCCTGATTCTTTTGCTTATTTTTTCACATGTACAGACGCCAGCACATCAAGCTACTACAATCTGTCAAATTTCTTTAATAGATTTTCAACTTTATCGCTAAAGTATTAAGGTTCAAGATTGATAGGGAAAATTTGACAGTTTCGGGTAGCTGGTCAAGCTACCCGAAACTGTCAAATTTTCCCTGGCGTCTGTACATATGTATTATTTATTTATTTATTATTATTTTAAATGTTAGCGTATATAATGTAAATACATATCAATCAGCCTAGCTTTTTCGCCAAGAAAGTTGGGAACGGTTTCAAGTCTTTGCAGGTCACACTGGAAACGAAGTTCGTTTAGCTTCGCTCATGTAGCTACCGCGACTTTTTTTATAGTTTGCGGTGTGAAAACCGACTGCCTACCTGACCTCCACATCCCAGGTACTGTGTAACACGATACCCCTGGGTAAGACTGTTAAAGTAATAAAACTACGATAATTGCTCTCAGTTGATTAGTTTCCTCCCATTATCACATCTCAGCAAGTTTTACTACTCTTTCATCGTAAATATTTGCATCTCACAGACATACACACCAACATGCTGACAATTGTGACTATAATAGGTATATGAGTCAACGAGGACAATCGTTGTAGTGTGCATATCTCTCCGCTAACTCCGCTAGCCCGCGAAATCCAGTGAGGCGATTGAGGAAATTTTTCGGTGGAACCATCCTTAATTAGTTTTCCTGTTATACTTCGGCCATACCTGCGTCGCGTTACGATTTGAATAAGAAATTAGAATTACTCAGATGTGGCCAATATTTAATACGTTAATTGAGATGTGACATTGATAATGACGTTAGACCTTAAGTGATAAACTCGGGTGGCGGTTATGCCGTCACATCAAAGGATTTTAGCACGTTGAATAACGCACCAATATAGTGTATGTCGCAGCCAGCTGGTTAAATTAGCCTTTTAGTCAACCGCCTGGCCTTTGGAAGTAGTGCTTGCCTCGCTTCGCTCTCTCTCGCACGCGGTTGTTCACAGTTCTAACTTAACCCATTTGGCCGGGGTGCCCTGGCTTAGTTACTGCGACCAATTCGGCTCGCACGTGATTGGTTACAGTTCCAACCTAAACTATAATTTATTGAATATCATTCAGGCCGTTAGTTGAACGGCCACCGTTTAGTTAAAAGTCTAGGCGGTTAACTAAACGGCTAATTAAACCAGTTCGCTGCGACATATACACGGCGACACATCATGCTATACATTTCTAGTTTTAGCTGACCTCGCATTGTATAGGTTTTTCGTACAATGAGAAGTCAGCTTATACTGAAAATGTGCCTGAATATAGTCGTGCATACCTATATTAAACCCACATTTTAGACTTTTGTTTAATTAAAGCTGGAAAGAAAATCTGCTGTCGAATGCAAAATTTTGCTACAGCGATGACTCAGCTTTAAAAAAAAAAGTCAGTTGGGATATGATAGCGGATAATTATTTAAAAAATAATAGTAATGGGGTGGCAGAGCTTCATGCTTCGTGGGCGGATCGAAGATAGCAAATATGATATCTTAGGTTCAATGCCATCCAAGTGACGGCGAAATGATTAAATTGACAATTGCAAAATCAACTCAGGTTACTCGTGAATTGGTTTAACGATTTAATTCTGCCGACCCTAATTGCTTTACGACAAAAAGTGAATGCATATTTATGCAGTCGTAAATTATTATAGCAATAACTTTAAAGTAGTACGTAAACAACAAAGGAAATCTGTTAAATTATAGGTATGACCATCTGAAAAGGAGAAACTGACCATCTGGAAAGGAGAAACTGACTGACCTATGTAACCACTCATCATTCTCCTTCCCATATCCCAATTTATTTAGGGTCGTCGCAACGTGTCTTTTTCTCTTTCGTCGTGGTTTTCACCCCCGCTGACATATTTAACAACTGTTGAGCGTTTGTCAGTATTCCTATTATCTTTTAAATCGTAGTCAATTTAACCTTTCCTCAAAAGACCATCTCAGACATCGACCTACATGGTCTTCATATGATCTGACCAAGATTATGTCTGAACTTTAAAAGAGACTGTGACGTCCGAGTTTGTTTCGGCCTTTCTTCTCAGACTAGTCAGATAGGAAACGCCGACCTCATCTAGTTTTAAAATATGATTGACGTGTAAAAGTGTTTGTACAAACCTACTTACAAAATAAAATCATTTATCATTAACTACTACGGATTTTTGGAAAATCTACCTTTATGGTGGAAAAATGGAGAATGTAAGTTTTTCTTAACGCCAAGTCGCGAGTAATAACATTTTTATTTTTGTTAGCTTATATTGTGTCCCACTGCTGGGCAAAAGCCTCCCCTTCTTCCTTCCAAACCTCCATGTCTTGTGCGATCTCTGGCTAAGTCGAACCTGCAAACATTATCAGACCGTCACATCACCTTCGCCGTGGTGTATCTCGACGGTAATATCCTCCTCTCTCAGGCGTCCAATGAGTGACGATCTTTGCCCATCTCTAATCAAAAAAATTCCTAAGGCGCTGAGCAGACGATGGACAATTTGGAATCCTATGGAAATCCCGGCAGTCTATTTAGCCTACGTGTACGTTATAGAATAGATTTCCGTATGTTCTATCGTCGCGGCCAAATTCACAACTATATCTCTGTATGTATTCCTGACAGTGACACAACTAACAAATTCGGTACATAATAAATTGTAGTACTATGTGCTAACTGTCTGCATGAGGTCACCATAACAAAAATAACACGTTGTATGACCTCAAATATATGGTGAGTAGGTAGTTATGAAACGAGGTAAGTATTGACTTTAATTATAATTTGTAAGGGGAATGTTAGTTGTCTATGTTTTAAAGTAAAATATTATATAGGACGGAAAAGATAGAAGAAAATTGCTGTTTGTCTATGGTTAACTACAAACATACTTCTAACCCACTGTAACATTTTATAACATTACGCCTGTAATACTCAAAGAGTTAGGCAGGTATACGCACGTTTAGCCGGTTATATTTAGTCCCATGTAATAGGGAACATACCCATTACCATCAACCGGGCAGTAAAACTATGAAAAAAATGTATATAACGCAAAGGCATAGTATATAGTATACAGATAACAAATAAAATAATTAAAGTACAATAGAATGAACATGCACACCAAGAATTAAATAAATAAAAATACAGAACAGACAAAAGTTTAATTTATTACCCTATTAATTTTAACTTATACAAACGTAAAATCATTAGCAATGCAAAATAATATAGAAAGCATGTATACACACAGTATGTAGCAGAATATATTTAAATGAAAGTATTTTTAATACCTCGAAGTCTATCCAAGTTGGTATTGATAAGTATATAAAATAATAATATAGGTATTTTTTTAATGCCTCCAGTGGCGAAATTCTTCCCTACGTTATGCCATTATCATCATCATCTGCCCAGCCTAATTGGTTAAAGCTGAATACCAGTATATTACATGAAGCTGTCTATCTGACCTCCACAACCCAGTTACTAGATAATAATACTGCCATTTCTGTTTCGATCCCTTAACTAAACTTTAAATTTTAGTTACCAAAACAGTACCATTGCAATAGACTTAAAAAGTTAAAACCGGATTCATTAATAAAGCAATGACACGGATATAAATATTAGCGTAAAGTCAAATTTAGGTTGAATTCTGCAAAGGCTAGGGAGATCCCTAGCCTATGAGACCATTAAGGTCCACTTCCAGTCAAACCGGATGCAGAGTCTAACAGGATGCAGGGTCTAACTGGATGCAGAGTCTAAATGGATGTAGCTGAATACCATTTCATATGGAGCGACTGCCTATCGAACCTCTACAAACCAGTTACTACGTAAATATTAACTTGCAGCAGATACTTTCTGTCTTGAGCAAACTTGGTGATCAATGCTTGTGCCCTCTCTGCATGAAAAGAGGCGTTTGTTCTGCAGTGGGACAATGATAGTCTGAAGGCCAATTCCCATAATTTAAAACGTTCAAAATCTAGTCGCAGTCTCATCTCGGTGACAAACGAATGTCAAAAACTTGTCAAAATGTAGGGAAATTAGACATATTTTTGGCAGATTGAGACTGAGATCAGACTGTGAACGTTCTTAAAATTACGAGAATTGCCCCTCTGGTAGTATCAGATGCACGCTGTCAAAATGTATTCTTTTGAAAGAATTCAGACTCGTATCCTGAAGTTCTTAAACTTAAATTGACTTGCTAAATCAATAAAGTCTGATTAGTAGAATTAAGAGCATTGTCTACTAGGATAAGCAGACTTGAATATTATAAGAGGTGTTGGGAGAGATTTTTATCAATCACAGCACTTAAAATAATACAAATATTAGTGTTTAATTTCACACCAAATCAGTAACTCGATGTCAATATCAAGGTCTTTTTTTGGTTATTGTTTGAAGAAATATGTTCAAGTAAAATAATAGTGCCGAAAAATTTATAGAGTAGTTTGAAAGAAATATAATATAAATTGTGAGTCTAATATAAGGTTAACTTCAAATTATTTTAATACTAACTGTGTTTAAATCTTAACAGATGATCAACAAGATAATTATTATTGTCGTTTGTTATTGTCTAAGTTGTAAGAATTTAAGAAAATTTTCAAGTAATACGCGATAATAGTAGCATACCCACATAAAAGTTTCGTTACTCTTCAATAAATATTGATGTTTTCATTTGAAATAAGATGAAGAAGTGTCGATAGTAAATTAAAATGTTGCGCTTGCCGGCATCCATTGTTTGTAAACAAATAACATATGACCCGGTCACCGGTTTACTATCATTTTTACACCACAAAATCTACATAATTTCGCCAAGAACATATAAAAATTCCAGCAAAATCCACTTAGAAATAACCGAGAAAACCGTATTTGTATATTACAAAGTAACAGTAAGTTATGATCACCATGTGGCCGATTATCGCGCCAAAATTTGACAATAACTTTCGCATTCAAGATTACGACGATTTATTTGTTGTCATTAATTATTACCCCCAGAAAAAGAATTCTCATAAATCTTACATGCATGTAGAAGCCAGATAATACTTAATTTTCGAAATTATAGAATTTCCTGTGAAATTGTACCGCCCCTAGCGGTGAGAATAAGAAACATAACGTAATGGCCGACACACAGTAGTTTCCGATGACTTAACATCTAAATGCGCAAAATACTTACGCTTTCCTCCTCTTTTTCCATTCCAGAAGGCATCTGAGGTACTGCACGGTTAATCGCCGAGTAGTCCGGTAAATCCGGAAGCTCCTCGGCGAGGTATATGGGCATTGGTTTCGACGCATCCAGGGCCCTCGCCCTAAACGAGAGCTTCGACATTTTGTTGACAGAACAAAACACGCTAGCGTCGACACAAAAATGCACTTATAAAACACTTTATAGCTCCACTAGGAGGTCCCAAGGGACCGTAAACTGAACTTTGCACACTCTAGTTCGTTCCCATGATTAATTTTTGCACGCACTCAGTCACAATTAATGAAAAACAATAACGAAACTTTACATATTGAGCGTACTTTACAGAAAGCCATCATGGCGGCTTTCCGTTTGGCGGACGACCATGACCAACTTCCACCTAGCACGACGTGCGCGGGAAGGAAACACGCGGGACCAATTCCAACAATTTTTGTACTCTTATAATATTTTAACAAATAATGTAATTATTTATAACTTAAAAATTAAATAATATTAAACAATAAATATTTGATTAAAAATACTGCAGTAAAAATGGTTTTTTAATTAAAATATTGTAAAAGTACAGAAATGACGCTGGAGGTTACTTGTCAAATCATAGACTAAACAATTCTATATGTTCCGTTTCTTTCTATGCTATATCATTTTGGCTAGTGTTATTTGTATAATTTTCCCAACAAAATATAAAAAACTAATTTATTTTTGTGAGTTACAATAATAAACTAAATTACCGCTACACTATTATTGCAGTTTTATATTTAATTAAATATTTTACTTTAAAATGTTAACCATAGACAATAGGTTTGTAGCAAAGGTAAAATTTCCATAATGCCAAATTTTCCGTTGCGAAAATAATAGATAGATTACTTTCTACTATAGGATAGAGGTAGATTTTATTTGCTATGGTAATTTTTTTTTTTAATAAATGAAATGGAACCTCTGATGACTTTTCATAAACTCCAAACATTCGTCTATTTTTGTAATTGGTTCTGGTAAAGGATCCCACCGTAATCCCACGGTCCGGTACTCTTTTTAATATTTAATATTTATTCATAATTTTATGTTAAAAATTTAATATTGTAATTAGTCCTTACATACCGATGATCCTAAGTTAGATAAAACAGTCCATTCCCTCGATGATGCCGATTGCTGATCATAAACAAAATGATCTTGAAAACATTTACCGCTGGTGTACCAAACGTAAATGGAACGCAAATGATCCTGACGCCATTTACCATATGGAAAAATCATTTGAATAAACGCTTCGATTTTCTGTTGACCATTCATACAGAAATAGGTAATTGGGTACTTTGTTGACTAATGCAGAAAAGTTTAAAAATTGAGAGAATGCAGAAAGCGAGAGCGAGCGAAGCGTGTTCGGAAATTTAAGCACCTCACCTCAGATAGGTTAGGTGTTTTGTCCATTGATCTAGAAATTGGAATTAGTACATACATAGGTACTTTGTCAACTAATTCAAAAAAGTTTAAGAATTAAGAGAATGCAGAATGCAAGAGCGTGCGAAACAACACCTCGCTTCGGATCCTATTACTGGATGAATGAGCAAAAAATTAAGGTGAAAATTTTTTAGAAAAAAAAATCCTCGTGCATAACTTATGCACAAAAACTTTACGATGGACGGAGGAACGAACCGAGCTCGAAAATCTTAAGATCCCGCCTCGGATATGTCTCGGTCTCGGTGTTTAGTTATTTTTTTTATATATTTTTATTTGAAAACCTGGGGCTACCAGTATACCAGTATGAAGCAATGGATTAGAAATATCCTCCAGATTTTTTTTTCTTTTTATAAAAAACGTTGCCCCCCACACTAGGAACTTCTGTATCGTGGATGCGTTTACAAACATTTAAACTCACTTGCACAAACAGCCAGACCCGGAACAACTACTTGTAGGTCATACAAATATTTGTCCCGTGCGGGAATCGAACCCGCGACACGCAGCGCAGCAGTCAATCGCTTAACCATTGCGCCAAGCGTGCCGTCAATTGATCACATTGTGATTGAAAGTGTGTTAGGTACGCAATTAGGGTGCGGGCCTCATCGCCTTTAGGGAAAATCCGCCACTGCTTGCAATTTTTGAACCCACTGGCTGTAACTTGTATAGAAATAAAAAAAAATTGGTATTTTTTTTCATCGTTCGTAAGTCAGAAAGTAATAAAATTATTCAGGTTTTCCTAATTCAAGGCGTCGAAGGTAACATGTGATTGCGTAATGATTCAATTTGCATGATAATGTAGTTTATTCAAATGACAATTTATGCTAATTAGGTACAAATTAATTGAATTTGCATGTACAGACATTATTACATTCTTGCTCATTCGTACCAACACGAATGAGCAAGAATGTAATGAAGGGCGTAGGTAAGGGGGGAGGGGGGATTAAGATTGGGCAATGCCTACCCTATAAACTTCTTTGCCCACACTAGAGAATTCGACAGTGGCGCCGATTTCCGTATTCAAAACAAAACAAAGGAGAGTGACCAAAAGTCGTACCAAAAGGTCTCATGCATCAAGATCAAAATATTATATGTAGTAATTATTTTCATATTTTTTTACGACATTACGCGTCGAAGATTTGATTTTTGAACAGGGAATTTAATTTAAAGTAATTAAGTGTTGATATTGTTTTATTCCCTTAACGTGACGTTCCGTTTCCAATGATATGATTAATATGTGTGCTGTGTACTGTGCAGCTCTATTCCGATTGCAAGGTACTTACTCATAGTCAGGCAACTTTATGTGCTCCTTTTCACCCCCCGCAAACACTGCCCGCCCTCCAAAGGATCCGACTGGCAGACTTAAGCACAATGTTTTCCTTCATGAACGCCTTTGCAAAACGCCAATTCTATTTTATTAGCATAAAAATGTACAACTTCCTAAATAAAAAGTTAAAAATTTATTCGTGCCCTAAATACCAATCCAAAAACTTAGAGATTATCTCCAAACACTAAGTTATGATAACACTGAGGATCTTCTACTGGGTAATTTACAATGATTATGAACTATATGAATATAAATCTAACCATAAACGATTGTGTATTGGCTACATCCTATTCTTTCTCACTACTCTCCCCCTACACCTACTCACTACATACACTCACACACATCCTACACTTACTCTCTAACACACACACTCAGACCCTACATTAATTCACCACACCACATAGTTAAACATCTTGCATTTGTGTTTCTATACATACATGATATCCATTCTTTTACACCATTTGCTTATTATTGAAACGTCCCGATTTAGTATAATATGGCTTTGTTTCTAATGAAGAATCACTGGCTCCTAAGACACAGGCACCTACACCTAGTTTAGGAGTCAGAGAATTAAAACTATTGTAACCTAGTTATAAGCCTTATATTCTCTTAGTCTTTGGATACTGTAATGTGATGGCTTTTGGTAGAATAAAGAATTTAATAGTATCTATTTAAGTATATTATTTACTAAAACCTTGAATTTTGATAGTGTCATGATCACGTCTTTTTCCAACATGTAAAAAAATTATACTTTGGCGATTCTATATTAAATAAAAATAACGAGATTATAATAGAATAGAATTTTTATTTAAACTAAAGTTGTCAAAAAATAAAAGGCCCGTTTTGACATTTGAGAAGGCGTTCTTGACACCTGTCAGTTTCATACAAACGAATACGTGTTTTGCGAATTTGATCTTTATTAACTACTAGAACTGTCAATGTCAAAACGGGCCTTTTAGTTTTTGACAACTTTATTATCATTTTTCTAGAGCAATAATGGCCGTTCATGTATGACATGTCAAACAAAATAAAGTAACTAGTTTTTAGGTTATTTCAATGTTTTTGAAAATCTCCGATACCCGGGTTTTGTTTACAAAAAGAGCTTTTGTAGGAGTTAATATGATAAGTGTAGTCTATAAAAAACAAAGTTTGAGTTTAGTGCAGCATGGTACGGGATTCCATACATCCATGGGCATAGTCCTTTAAGGTAGATGCTCCAAGGTAGCCCGCGAAATTCATATTTTCTTACGTTTTTTGCAATTTGCTGGTCAGTACTAAGTTGTACGTTGATTAAAATATGATTCGCGGCCGTAACAAATATGTATTTACAGAATTTCGCGGGCTACCTTGGAGCATCCACCTTAAGTTCAGTGCATCTTTTTCTTTCTATTTAATTAAGAAAAGGACAGAAGATATTATTATTATTATTATTAAATATTAGTTTACTCCTGTCAAATTAGTCAGCGCCTGACGTAAATTGACGTATTTTTAGTAGCCATGTTTTTAATCACTCTAATCTGTATATGGAGTATCTTAATTTGACAGGAGTAAACTAATATTTTATCTTCTGTCCTTTTCTTAATGAAATAGAAAGAAAAAGATGCACAGAACTTAAATTTAGTCTAGTTTGTGAACAAGGGAATCAGGGCCAATGTTGCTTTTTATAGGCCGTCGAGAGAATGCGTTACTGATGACACCTGTCATTGTGATAATTCTAGTATAACTAATAAAGATCAAAATCGCAAAATACGTTTTCGTTTATATGATAATGACGTGCGTCGAGAACGCATTCTCTCGACGCGACAGCCGGGTTGTAATTTATTCTTGCATGTTGAATTTATGGTCTTTAATAGAACCGTACTTTTCGACCAAGTTTGGTTTAGGTTTGGCCTTGTAGAGTTAGGGCTTGGCTGGTTATTCTGCGGCGTGTGTCTACATTAAATCTGATAAAGCGTTATTATTCGCTAAGCGTCTTGGCAACCGACTATAAATAAAATGTTTTCGGTGGGATTATTTATTACGAGGTGTCATTTATAATCTTCCATTAAATGTTAGGTTAGTTCAGCTGCCCCAGCAGTCTCCACATTCATTGCGATCGCTTTACGACCGAATTCGGTCGCATAGTCCTGTCACTCCATACATTTCACCTGTCAATTCGAGACTTTGCGACCGAATTCGGTCGTAAAGCGATCGCTACGAATGTCGAGACTGCTGGGGCTGGACGGCTGCCCCCGCTAGACAAAATCCCTAGCTACGCCAATAATGAATGTGAAACTGGCGGATTAGCCATATACCAAGAGTAGCAAATGCTACGGGCCCCGCGCATTTGGGGGCCCCGCGCACTAACGCTTTCTGACCGTAAAACAATATCAATTAGATAGAAGAAGATGAAGCGTAAAAATATTTTTTCAAATCAATGTAGGTAGGTATGTACAATACTTAACACAAAAGAGTTTGGTATCAAAATCTTTAACAGCCATGTTGAAGGCCCTGCGGAATACCTAACTCGCTCAAAGCTTATTGCGGCATTGGTATCAAAGATTGCCGTGGGCAAAGTTATGATAACGCCAGCAATATGAGTGAGGAATACAGCGGCATACAAGCACGTATTAAGCAAATAAATAAGTACGCCGAATAGGTACATTCCCTGTGTTGCACACTCATAAAATTTGGTTGCTAAATGCGCTGCAGACTGCTGTACAGAAGCATCAATATTCTTAAATTTTATTGAAAACTTATATAGGTACATTTTTTTCCGCTTTTACCTATCGATGGGGTCATCTTAAGGCGCGTCCCCACTAAGGGCTGCGCGGCCTTTTAGGGCCTCGAGGCCTGGCTTCCGAGGCTTTTGTGTTTTTTTTTTGCAACGATTATAACAGCCGCGCGTTGTTTTCGAGATGTACGAACGAAGAAGAGGTGCTTCTAGCTTCAGGAGCATTTATAGTAATAATCATGTAGCAATCTCCATCAGGGCATAATTCCTTTTGATTTTATTATAATAAAAACAACTCCGTCAGTTCCATAACACTGATACAAAGAAATAAAAGAGTTTGATCGTCAGTCCACTCCATTTTGGCATTCTGTCGCTGCAATAAATGCTAATGAAGCTAATAGCATGTCCTCTTCTTTCTAAAGCTCGAAAGCTACTGACACAGAACACTATTACTCCTAGCGGAGGCTACTGAGCAAGGTGGGCCGCTAAGCTCTTATAATGAGGACGCGTTGCATAAAGACACAAATGCCTAGCGCGGCAGGTGTGTATTGTCATTTTTGAAAACGTACTAACTGCTTTAGCTATATGTATGAATGTATATCATAAAATTACTGGCGTTTTTGGAATATTCCGATAGAAATTTCGTCAAGAAGCACGAAGCTCTGGAACTGCAATTTTACAAGCTTTTGTTAAATAATTCTTTAGAATCTTGTTTCCCAAACCTAGAAATTGCCTTGCGAATTTATTTGTCTCTCATGATCGCCAACTGCAGTGGTGAACGTTCTTTCTCAAAGTTAAAACGTGTCAAAAATGAGTTAAGGAACACGATGAGCCAAGTACGTCTTAGTCACCTCACTTTGATGAATATTGAATACGATTTGCTCAGAGAAGTTGATATGAATAGTATTACTTCTAAATTTGCCCAAATGACATCTAGAAAATTTCTTTGTAACAATTTTGTTCAATATAGTACCATAAACTCCAAGAACTCAGCAATCCAAGCCCTCAAGGCTTGGATTGCTGAGTTCTTGGAGTAAATGTTTGTAAACGCACCCACGATACAGGAGAAATTCCTAGTGTGGGGTAACGTTTAAAAAAAAAAATCTATAACTTTTACCAACCAACCAGCACATGCAGCACATGCTGTTTGTCGAAGACGTTGTTCCTGTCGGTGAAGGTGGACCTGAAATCTAGAGCAGATTGGAGAAATAGCATCAAAAGCTGGAGAATGTTGGCTTGAAAATCAGCAGAACCTAAACTGAATATGGTATATGTCCTGCGATTTCGGCGGTTAAAAGTACTTCTCAAGATTTGGGGGGTCCCCAGGGCCGGGCAACCAGGGTTGGACGCCATTGTGTATGCTATTTACTCAATAACGTACAGACGACAGCAGGTCAAGCTACCCGAAACTGTCAAATTTTCCCAATCAACCTTGAACCTTAATGCTTTAGCGATAAAGTTGAAAATCTATTAAAGAAATTTGACAGATTGTAGTAGCTTGATGTGCTGGCGTCTGTACATTCGGTAAAAAATTGCGGTTACAAACAGTAAAAAAAATAGTAAATTGGGTAATGTGGGAAGGGGGTAGGGTCACTCACTTCTCACTCATACCAAATCACATTTTATATGAGTGAGTACAGAGCAAAATTCCAGAGGGCGATTACTGATTGGGAGCCGCGAACTGGGTGTTCTACCATAGAATATAGAAGTCATCGGAAAGATGTCTTGACTTCTTCCAAGACATCAGAAAACCGATGGCAAAAAAATATTGCTCCTCAAATTGGCCGCCATAGGCTCAAGCCTACTGACAACACAAGACAAGCCTGCTAGTAAATCCGCTACAGGCTGTTGGGTTGCTTACATTGACAACGCTGTCAAAATCACAGCGATTTTTCTCTGTCTACGGATTTTTATTTTCGTTACAATAAGGTTGGTACCCCTGCACTACACTAATATGAGAAGTTGATCGAATTTAAGCGAATACGTGAGCGTAGAAGGCTATACTTCGGTTTGCTTTGTCCTAGCTCGGCTCACCTCCGGCGACTTCTGATAGTTGTCGGTTTTTGGACCCGAAAGGACTCGAAGCGTCCCGCACTCCTCCCGCAGTTCTTAGCATGAGTGTATAGTCACGTACTTCGGAGTTCGGTCAATTTTGACTAGTACTTCGTCGAAGCAACTTCGCGAGTGTAGTGCAGGTTTTAGGTTGTTGCTGATCTGTGAAAGCGTCTTGCGAGCAAGTTTGAGATTGAGATGAATGTTGCCACAAAATTAAAACAAAAAAATAACCAATGTCATGATCTTTATTGTATAAATTATAATGCAGCGGATAATTTAACGTTCATTAAATACAGGCGAGTCTATTCTAATGCGATTTTATACTCAAACAAATTGTTTCTTTTTCTAGTGATCTTTATAGATTTTGCTAGGATTATTTTTTCGACTGGTAACAATTGCACTGTAAAATTTACTACATAAATCTGTTCCCCGAACGACGAGGTAGTCAGAGGTGTTTCATTCATAGTATCTCCACCTTTTACCATTTCTAGTAGTGGTATTCCCCATATTAAATTGTTTTTTTTTTATTATTATTTATGAAGCGTTAGAAATGCCTGTATTAGGGAGAAGCAGTAGTCAAATTTTTAATGGATAGCCATAAAAATATATAAATAATTTTACAGTGCAATTTTATAATCTCTAATCGAAATACAGTGAAAAAAATATATATTATTTCAGTGTGTGCAATTATATAGTGACTTAAAATTTAGTAAATTCGCTTAAAAATAATGTTCATGTTGTTTAAACTTCATAATTGTTCAGTTAAAAGATAAAATAAATTAAAATCCTGACAAAAATATAAAAGCAATAGATAAATTCATTTTAATATAAAAAAAAGGTTTGATAATATAAGCATGGCAACATTACAAAAAACATTACGCTTTAAAATATTTTTTAACAACAATTTCCAATTTTACAAAACATTTTTAAGAAACTGACTAAAAACACACTAAGACTTTCTGCAAAACATGATAATTATAATGTTTCCAACACTTGCTATTCGATAAATGCGTGTTGCCATGTAAAAAGAATCAAAATACGTAAATCAGAGTATAAAAAAACCGTAGATTTTGTACAAATTAATATTTCAATTAGGTATCTTAACTAGTAATATGCATAAAATCCAAATGTAGTATGCGAGTGACACGTCAATATTTTTTCCTCATAATTGCCGTATACAGGGTGAAATTAAATTCATGGGCATCCTTTTAAGGGGTCGTTGTACTCATCATTATGAACAACTTTTACTATGGGACCAAACCTGAAATCGCGAAAAAAGAATCAGCTGTTCCCTACATTTAAGTTCGCATAACTCGTCAAAATGTAGGGAGCAGCTGTTTTTTTCCGAAGCCGCAAAATAGTTGGGAAAAAGCTAGGCAGATGATAGAGATATGACGAGCCAGCCTCGCTGCCACCTTGCTGAATGACTAATATTTCTACCACGGCATAAGCTACGAGCGAGAGAATCGCGACGATATTATCGTCGTGCCATTAATTTTTCGCCACGATGATATCGCCGTGTGGAGACACGTTCTAAGAGTGTGTTTAGAAATACGTGACACGACGATAATATCGCCGCGATTCTCTCGCTCGTGGAGATGGCCCCTTACAATTCGTGTAACAAGTTTCAAAATCAAGTAATATCTCTCGCATACCACCTTCATGTTAACTAAACTATCTTAACATTCACAAATTAACAAATCGACCACTCTAACATACAATCATAACACAACAAAACATACTATTCAACATTACTTATAGTTTTCCCCACTCAGTGCATTTTTATTTATCATTTTCTTTTTTAAACACCGATTTCTGGAAGCCTACCGTACCTCTGGAAAATTCCTGTATCTTTTAGTAGCAGAAAGAGATAGCGCTATTAATCTTGTATAGCTCCACTTCTTTTTAGGACAGGAAGATTACGATAGAAATAAAAACCAATTTAATTTTTTTACATTTCAATTGACATCAGATTTATTTAAAGAGGCTTTCAGAAATCGGCTTGTTGTGAACTGTTTTTATCAGTCGTTATTATAATATTAGCTTATAAGCTTCATCCTTCAACAACAGCGGTGAGTTTTCTTATAATCACCATGCCTGATGAAGTGATGATATATGATATCACTGGTGATTAGTGATTAAAGATCCTCGAATACACTAGAGGACAAATGGAGCGACATGTTGCGGAACACAGCGCTCGACAACTACGTGAATGTCCCGAAAGAATGTCGCGGAACATTTTGCAGGCCTACATAAATGGCGCGACACTGACGCGGGACGCGTGCGCTCGCTCTTCGAGCGGGAGCAAACAACATGCAACACATTGCAACTTTGCAGCGACACGTAGATTGAGTGTTTCACGTCATGTTGCGGGAAAAAATGTCCCCTAATGTAATGTGCCCGAGGCTTTATAATCACCACGCTTTTCAAATTGATTGGTGATTGCATTAAGATGGAAAATGCTACTATTTCACATCTCTAATACAAATTATATGCGGCAGTCGTGTCTGTTTGTCATGGTTTCACTGATATAGAGCAGAGATAGTTAAAACTTTCTTTAGACCTTACGTGCGTGGCGATTTTGGCCTAGCTATGATCAAAAATGGAAAATGCTTATTTTTTCCCGATTTCATAAAACAACTGATAAAAACAATGTCATTGCCATATCAAAATAGTGATTAAGTCTTTCTTGTTACTATACTTTCCTAAAATACATACCTATTATAAACACGGGCTTCTATTTTGGTTCTACAGACCTTTTCACATAAATCAGCCGGCCTAATCTGCAAAAACTTAGGTGAAGTGAGCCGACATTCCATCTGCCAATCGATTCTGTAAAATCTCACAGTGAAAAGTTAGGTGAAGTGAGCTTAGAGTGAGCTGTCAATAGTGTCAATCCCATGCATTAGTTGGAATGACCGCTCACTCCATGCTCACTTCGCCTGAGTTTTCACGGTGAGATGGTTACAGAATCGCACTGCTGGTGCTCAGTTCACAAGTTTTCACGGTGAGATTTTTACAAAATAGCGCTAGTTATATTTTAGGATAGGACAAAACTTAAGATAATTTTCACAAGTTTTTTTATCATTCCATGTCTTATCCGTTTTATTTTTAGTATTATAATTTTTATTTCAGAGCCTTTTTAAAGACGATAGGTATGATTTGAAGCCTTCGGTCTCGCGAGCGAGAGGCAAATAGAAAAGTAGCAATTATCCATTCAAAATAAAACAGGGTATTTGACTAAAATTGTTAAAAAATTATGAAATTTCTTTCTGTGTCACATGAAATAGAGCCAACTTTATTTTTGCCATAGCATTGCCAACTATAGCATTTTTATAGAATGATATTAAATCCTAGTCTCGTCATCTCTATTAATTTTTCAATTCAAGATTTCCATTAAACTTTGTCAAATACCCTATTTGTTATTAAAAAGCTCAAAATAATATTTTATCTGGATTTTTAATTATTGTCAGACAAAATTAAAATAATATATTGAGCAGTTACGTTAATTTTTCATGTATTTCGTTACATATTTTAATATTAAGCTATTTCAAGCTTAGTGAAGCGTGCCTGCCGTTTTGAAACGACTTTTAGTTATATATTATAGGTATTTTAATTTGATATATCCAATAGTGGGAACAAGCAATATTGGAAAAGTCACAGTTGGGATGAAAATTGCAGAAAAATATACATATTATCTCTGTCTAGGGACCGATCTTGAACCGAAGACGTTGCGCAGTGCGCTACGGGTTGTAGCTTTGTAGGCAATTTGTATATAATACTATTATTGAACCTACAAATAGTGGTACCATGTTCTCAATGTTTGAGTTTGTAAGTTATCTGTTTGTAAAAGCTCCTTCGATACAGAGGAAATGTTTATTATGTAGCTTTGTCCACATTATTGGATATATCATTTAAAATCAACTATATTATTTAAAATAATGTGAAGAAAAATGCCAACAGCTTAGTAAAGATTCTATATTATTTAATTTATTACATAATTCGGTAAAATGAGTTGTTATAAAGAAAAAGTATCAAGATCTTAAAGATGACTTCATATAAAAGAAATATTACTATATAATGAAGCGACATTGGGCGTTTCAAACTCCCTAAGGCGCCATTTTGAACGCGTCCACTGTAATTTTCATGGAAAGTACTAAGTATTTTTTTCTACTTTTCATTATTCATATTACAAGCTGTACCCGCGACTTAGGATGATGTAGATATATTAATTTTCTCGTGTTGTAATACACCCTATGTGATTTTTTAGTCACCTATAGGCCGACCGCTTAGCTGAGACGTTGCCTGAGGTAACTGCGCGGTGCGGGAGGGGTGATAGTTGTCACAAGTTGACGAATCACTGAGCTCTCGCATCACGTCACCACACCCCTCCCGCACCGCGCTGCTACCCCAGCCAACGTCACAGTTAAGCGGTTGGCCTATAGCTATATTTCAGCCAAATTTTATCAAAATTAGCCGAATAGTTTTGCGGTTAAGTTGTACCAAAAATACTCACCGGTTGTTGTCATTGGATAACTAAAATAATAAAATCCAAATGTAAGGGCAGGTTGTTTCACGTGTCACTTGACGTGTATACATCAAAAATGGCGCTAACTATCGTCAAACAAAAAAAAGGGTTGTTTCAAATTACAAGTACTTACAAAATTATGACCTTGCCGTACGTCAAATAATAAGGAGTACGTAATCGTTATTATTTGACGTACGTATGTTCTGTTAACTAACCGTTTCACACAACCGGCCCAAAGTTGAAATGAGATTTGAAAGTTTAAATAAAATCTTGATACTTTAACTTCACAATAGAGGCATAATTTTTGATACTTGTTATATCTGTTTAACAGTACATACAATTTTAGGCGCATATAATATTTACAATATATATATAGCGAAAATGCGACAATATGTTGGACAAACATGATTAAAAATAAATAATTAGGTATTAATTTTAGAAGGAATGTGCAAAATCGTATTTTATATTTTAGGTTTCTTACACACGAACGATCTTTGTAGTTCATGATATTGGTAAAAAAGAAAATTTCATGATATTGTTAGAAAAAAAAACGCAAGATTTTTTTTTTTTAATTATTGTCAAATATTTTTCGAAGACTTCGTCGCTCGTGTGTAAAGGCATTAAGTAATTAATTAATATTTTTAAAATGATTTCTATTATCATTTACAATTTTAATAGATATGTTTATTAATTGAATTAAAAACAAAAAATTGAAAGAAAAACATTTATTTCATAATTTCTTCAAATTGTCTGCAACTAAAAATTAATAGCAAACGAAATAAAATAAAAAAACGCTATTTCAAATCAATTAAAATTGTAAACAACAAAATAAATGAGAAAAAAAAAATTGAAATGAATTAAAAACAATAATTTGATGGGAATTCAAAAAAAAAATAATACGATTCCATATTCCTACAGCTTGAGTATCATAATTTCATTATTTTTTAAATTACATACATTTTCATACAAAAACTCATTTTTTCATAGAACTTTTTAGTATAACCAAAATTATCTACTAAACCATTTTGTATAGAACTTTGTACAGTGCTTGAAGATATTTTTTCAATTTATAACTTGGGGACTGCTTACACCCTGAAAGAAAAGACGTGAAAATTCTTACTAAGGTACACTCACGAGCACCAACATGTCAACACTTGGCAAGTTTCAATTGCGATTTTTTCATGAAATAACGAATGCAACGTTGAAATACGACACATTACATAAACCCATGGGTTCCAAAATGCTATGTTCGTAACTACATAAAATTTCGTTAAAAAATAAAGGAGTAAATCGCTTTTGAATAAAGCCAAGTGTATACATGCTTTTGCTCGTGACTGTACAAGTCCGTAACCGACTGCAGGCAGCGGCAGTGGGCGACATGTCGCTACGACACTGGCCTGTATGTATTCCGTAGCTAACGACAAGTCGTCTGCCACGTATTTCATAGAAATACATAGAAAATTAGTAGTCACAATTGTTTTCACAAACATCTTGTAAATGATAAATGATTTTATTTTGTAATTAGGTTTGTACAAACACTTTTACACGTCAATAACAATGTGCTCATTCTCAAAAGTTACCGTTTGAGTAATTAGTTACAATTTTTCGCGAACCTTCACGCCATTTGTCTTAGGGTGTAAGCAGAACCATAATACAATATCTGGACGCTAACTTCGACACATCGAGCTTCAGAAAGAAACGGTCACAGATGTGTGTGTCAGAGACAACACTTTACAAAGTCCAAGTTTATCTAAAACAAGTGCCATTTTATCGTTCGCATACAGTAAAATTCTTTGTATCGTGTTACCCAGTAAACTTATGGAGGTCAGCAGGGTAAGTACATAACACACTAACAGTAACAACGGCTTTCATTTTGACAGTTCAACAACATTCATTGCTTTATTAACATTGTTAAGCTGACAAATTTATCCAACATATGAAGCAATGGATTAGCAATATCCTTATCCTAAATGAATAATTGTTATTGAGTGTGTTACGCAATTCGGTGTAGATAGGCAGGCGCTCCATGTAAAATATTGGTATTGAGCTGCATCCGGTTAGACTGGAAGCCGACCCCAGCATAGTTTGGAAAGGCTAGGTATGACTGTACCTGTGCATTGGCCCATCTTCGCGCCATTTTTCGTAGGATGTAAGCAGGGTTATACATACACAGTTTAGTAGATATTTTTTATAGTTTAGTAAAATCTAAGGGTAGTGTAATCAGCTCTCTTCGACGATCGAGTCCTCAGATCGCTCGGTACTCATACAGTCTCCTTTCGGGGCTACCTTTGAAGGCTTCGCTGTCTTGCCTACGAAGATTTCTACCTCCTGGAATTAGAGAAAATAATGTTTTAGTATAATCAGCCTGCAGCAGTTCCCACTGCTGGGACACAGGCCTCCTCGGTGAATGGGCTGTAAGCCACCGCGCGGGCACAGTGCGGGTTGTAGATGTCACATTCTTCGAACTAATGTTTTTAGGGAATAGGAATATTGCACAGACATGAATAGTGTAATTCAATTAATTTTGACATTCCTGTATTTTTTATTAATTTTGACTTGCCTGTATTCTTATTTTGACATTTGTAACTACTTTTTTTTATCGACATATTCTAACATAATTTTTAGCTATGAATCATGGCACATCCAAAATTTGCATGCTGAATTTAGTAGGCGGAATATGAAGTACTATGAATTGTATTATGACATCTGTAAGCACCATATTTCAGGCAAAGAAACGATTATTATTAGGACATGCAAGTTTCCATTGCGGTTTAAGAATTAGGGTTGAATAAGATTTTTTGTATCATCATTATTTAAGTCGAAAGACGTCCGCCGCTGGAAATAGGCCTCCCCCAAGCGTCATCACATTGACCAATCCTGTGCTTCTTGCTTATTGCAAAGCTGTTTGCGCTACTGCCAGCGAAAACAGTAGCCCGAGCCGAATCCCCAGTCTGTCTTACTCTAAAGGTGTTGAATGCCCTTCTGGCTGCCAACCCAGAATGTGATGTGTTTGCGGATGAATGGATTAAAATTATGCGTAGGTATATGTCAGGTGTTCTGTGAGAGAATGTATGCAAGGGAGTCCACTGTTCCATGTTAGTTTGTAAATTATATTATTGTCAACGTAATTATTGCCTCCATGTTAATTAATGTAATTGGTGTTGTACCGTTTTAATTAACTAAAAATAAATAAGTTAAATACAAGGGAGTCCACTGTTCCATGTTAGTTTGTAAATTATATTATTGTCAACGTAATTATTGCCTCCATGTTAATTAATGTAATTGGTGTTGTACCGTTTTAATTAACTAAAAATAAATAAGTTAAATACAAGGGAGTCCACTGTTCCATGTTAGTTTGTAAATTATATTATTGTCAACGTAATTATTGCCTCCATGTTAATTAATGTAATTGGTGTTGTACCGTTTTAATTAACTAAAAATAAATAAGTTAAATACTGCAGATTCCCGTGAGACGTGACCTTCACCAGGCCATCGACCCCCCTTATGAGGGACCTTTTACTTTTAGCCTCTATTCTTAGTCAGTTGGCGTATTTGATTTTTAGGGTTACTGGAACTCTATTACAAAGCTATCTGCCTATCACACGACTGTATATTTTTTAAATCATACCGGACCTTTTCTTGAGTTATTCATAAGGGCTCCCACACATAAACACGATACGACGTCGCGTCGTAAAAATCCTTCGATTCATAACAAAGGTGCCACTATTCATTTTCAAATGGTGACCGTCAACGATTGTCCGGACGGCTGCTAGTGACAGACTTGGCATGTATCATGCTGTCTTGTATATGCTTGAAGGCGAGATCACAACTTAATGGCATTGTCTGACATTGGCATTGTACGACGCGACGTCGTATCGTGTTTGTGTGGGAACCCTAACACTTTCCTTTTTTCAGTAGATGGGTTAAAGAATAAATTAATAATGATAACATATGTACCTGACTGCCTTCAATGCCCATATCCCTGTGCTCCTCGCTGCTTGTGCCGGGCGCGGCCGCTCGCTGCGCCATCTGGCGCTCACGGGCTACGCGTCTGGAAACAAAAAATAAATAAATTATAGTATTTCTTTCTGTTATTAAAATAGATGAAATGAAGTTTGGATTGTTTCGCAATGCACGCAAGCAGCGGGGTAACTGCCTAACACACTATAAGTAGCAAATGGTTTTCATTTTGACAGTTCAACAACATTCATTGCGTTATGTACGTTGTTGAACAGACACATTTTTCAAACATATGAAACAATGGATTAGCAATATCCTTCAAAACTATTCAGATTGAGATTGATTATGTGTTAAGCAATAAGTCAAAAAATAAGAATAATAATTGGACATGGGGGACATGTTTGCGGGGCAGACCTGGCCAAAAATTATTAATTATTATTAATTAGTTAGACGGCACGCTTGGCGCAGTGGTTAAGCGATTGACTGCTGCGCTGCGTGTCGCAGGTTCGATTCCCGCACGGAGCAAATATTTATATGACCTACAAGTAGTTGTTCCGGGTGTGTATGTGAGTATAAATGTTTATAAACGCACCCACGATACAGGAGAAATTCCTAGTGTGGGGCAACGTTAAAAAAATAAAAAATTGCTAAATATTTATTTACTGTAATAAAATATGGAGTAAAGAGAGGTCTTTAACCAATAGTAGGAAATAGGCTATTTATTTTCATGTACATTGTAAAGGAGAACGATATTTTCTTGAAACCAGGACTAGTGCTGACAAAAATGCTATGAAAAATTCAGACAAAAACTTTAATTAAATAATAAGTAAATATAATTTATAGCACTCTGTGACCTACACCCGCACCCAAGTCACGCTTTTCTGTGACTTAAGTAGTCCATGACTTAAATGCGGGTTTAGGTCACACAAGCTATAAAATAGTATATAGCGCCGATTCCCTTGTTCACAAATTACAACTAAATTTAAGTTCTGTGCATCTTTTTCTTTCTATTTCATTAAGAAAAGGATTGAAGATAAAATATTAGTTCAGTCCTGTCAAATTAAGATACTCCATAGACAGTTTAGATGTGATTAAAAACATGGCCTACTAAAAATACGTCAATTTACGTCAGGCGCTGACTAATTTGATAGGACTAAACTAATATTTATCTTCTGTCCTTTTCTTAATTCTTTGACGGCACGGTTGGCGCAGTGGTTAAGCGATTGACTGCTGCGCTGCGTGTCGCGGGTTCGATTCCCGCACGGAACAAATATTTGTATGACCTACATGTATTTGTTCCGAGTCTGGGTGTTTTTCTATCTATAATATGTATGTATTTACAAAAAAAAAAAAAAATGTATATAAGTAGTTTATCAGCCATCTTGTTACCATAACACAAGCATTAGGTTGCTTAGCTTGGGACTAGATGGCGCTGTGTGAAATGTCCAGGGATATTATTAATGAAATAGAAAGAAAAAGATGCACTGAACTTAAATTTAGTTTAGTTTGTGAATAAGGGAATCGGCGCCCATACGTGTGACTTAATTAGTCTAGGCTATGCAATAATGGACTACTTAAGTCAACTCACACGCATCGTAATGTACTACCGCCAAAATCTATATCTGACCACCGTAAGGACTATTCCTGCTTGCAGCGCATATTATTAGTCGACCTAAAAAGGATCCTCTTTTGTTTTACTTACGGACGCAGCTGTGGTCATCATGTGCACGGGATTTTGTTTTCAAAATGGTCAGATATAGGTTTTGGCGATAGTACTATCAATAATGATAAAAAATAAGGTTGTAACAGTGTTATTTTTCCTTTTAGGAGAGAGATGGGTCAGAGGGGTTGTATATTAAAATAAAAAATGGATAGAATAGACGGTGTCTTACGGTCTTTTAAATCCAATTTAAGAGAGCTAATAAAAACAAAATATAAAGGTGAGTTCACTATTTTACTGTAATTTGCGACGTTGACCCAATGTACACGCTGCGCTACGTGCAGGGCTTCGCACAACGGTATTTTTGGGAACCAGTACTTTTTTTTTTTTTTTTTTTCAGGTTGGGAAATCATCAAATGACTCCTCCCGCTCTGGGTGGAGCAGGAGGGAGTGTCAGACTCTTACTGACTAAAACCCACCCGTGTTCCTTCCTTAGCCCTTTATGTTCCAGGGCAGCGGTAACCCTTTCGGACGATCCCGCTACCCGAACCAGTACCCTTGGCCTTGGTGTGATACGGATACCAGTACCACAGTAGTGCCTGTACTATTCTTATCAGTATTGGTACTGTACCGGTACCAAAAGAAAATTTTCTTGGAGTTTCTTGCCCATTCTTCTCCATAGAGATCTACGTTTTGGAATTGGCAACTAGCTTCAACTTTCTGACTAACTGACCGACTATTTATTTAATTTTGACAATTCAAAAGTGCCTGTAAATGGTTTCATTGAAATAAATGCTTTCAGTTTGAATATCTCCGTAAGTTACAGTGAGAAAACAGATATGCCAAGTAAAACGGATAATTAATAGGCATTAGAAAAATAACTTTAAGGTTTGCAACCGTACGCGGTTCCTCGTACAGACGCTAGCAGGTCAAGCTATCCGAAACTGTCAAATTTCCCCAATCAACCTTGAACCTTAATACTTTAGCGATAAAATTGAAATCTATTAAAGAAAATTGTACGTCTCGGAAACACTAGTCCGTGTCTCTGTTCTCTGTTATTTGTAAATGTTTGTGTTTGTGTTGTTGGTGTGCCTTAATAATAAATAAAAATAAATTAATTTGACAGATTGTAGTAGCTTGATGTGCTGGCGTCTGTACAAATATCAGATTTGTGGTACACGCTAGGTACTATCGCCAAAATCTATATCTGACCACCGTAAGGACTATTCCTGCTTGCAGCGCATATTATTAGTCGACCTAAAAAGGATCCTCTTTTGTTTTACTTACGAACGTAGCTGTGGTCATCACGTGCACGGGATTTTTTCTTCAAAATGTTCAGATATATGTTTTGGCGATAGTACAAGCTCTCAATAATGGATATTTCTCTGGGTAATACCTTCTCTGTTATTTTTATGATCATCATCATCTGCCTTACCAGATACAGCTGAATACCAGTATTTTACATGGAGCGGCTACTATCTGACCTCCACAACCAAGTTACTGAGTAACATAATATAGGTTTTGGCGATAGTAACTGAATTTGGTACCGGTAATTATTAGCTGCGGTACCGGTACCAGTCTGGAACCAGTACCCGGGTACCGAAATGGCAAGAACCGATTCAGAACCTGTACTTTTGGTACCGGTTCCGAGCTGCGGCCTGGCGGTGGTTATCAAACATAAAATAAATCATTTGATCCTCACCTCCTCAACTCCAGCATGGCCTTCCTATCAGCCTCTCTCTTCTCAGCCGCGAGTCGTGCCTTCTCGTTCTTGACGACGGGAGTGACGCGGGTGCGACGCGGTGGTGACGTCACTGGGGTGGAAGCGACTGGCTTTATGGGGACTGCTATCTGGAAACGAAAACAAAATCAAATTAATTTATTGTTCAGCATTTAGTTAAAGTATAACACTTTATTGTCCTAAGCAGTATCTTTTTTAATTTTTGTGCTCCTTTTGCAGGAAACCTGAGTTGGCAGACCTAATACAAGTATCCTAGCTAGGACGGCCAGATTTACTTCTGCGATTTATTACTCATTAAATGTTTACAATTGATCCCCAATTTTTTAAATTATATTAACTGCAGCAGACTGTACACACTTCAACATTTTAAATTTTTTTTTATCCACCCTATTTTAGGCCTTCCCCAAATCCTTCCAGGAATTCCTTTCCCGCGCCACCTCGAACCAGCCCTCCCGGTACGCGTCTAGGTCATCTCGCCATCTCTTTCCGGGCCGGCCTCGGAGTTGCCGTCCATCTTCAGGCATCCATTATGTGGAGATTCCAAAATCTTCGCAAATGAAGAATAATGACCATTTGGAACCAACCTGCACTGGTCCCACAGTGGATTATGGCTCACTCTTTCTCACAGAGTCCGCCTGAGTCCCAACAGTGGGAACATTATAGGCTAATTATGCTATGGTCTTCCATCCCAAACGTAACCTCGCTTACCTCCTGCCAGTTGTTCGCCTTCAGATCTGCTATCTGCTGATAGATAGCGTCCACGTTGGTGACCTGCAGACACACCATGTCCCAGAACCCTTGCAGGTCTTCAACTGTGGTAGGGAACGGCTCATCCAGGCGTTCGTTTATGTTGTTGTAACATAGACCTGGAAATTGTTGGGATTACAGATTAATATTAAGCGGAAAGGTTGGTCTTGTTGTTACAAACGCTATTGCTGCGCATAAGGTCGGGTAGATTTCTCAGTAGCAGAATTTTGGGCCAAACCAATTTTAGAAAAAAAAAAAAACATATTTTTGCCATCGACACGCTAAGTAGAAGAAGTAGCAGCTGGACCTCTGGATTTGTGAGTGGTTGATGGCAATAGAATCGCCCTCTAATACATGAGAGTCAAACCTCCCAGGAGAAACGTTGGTGTATACTCTGGCTACCTCATCGAAAATAACTGAAACAGGAACCATTAAATCAATCCAAGTTTTTGCGGTTCCTTGGAGTTAGGGTTCTTCTATATTACGCTACAGTTGCTTAACATTGATGTCCAGTTTTGTCTACAATATTATGCATTGCCAGGTGTTTTTAGTAGTTATATTTGTGTTACCTTCAAACTGCTGCATTTTCTGTGTGGCCAACAGCCTCGCCTTGCCGGATGCAGCGCGCAGGAATCCCAAGATCTCCTCGCTCACATCCTCACGATTCTGAAAACATTAAGCGACATATTTAGGATAAGACATACAATACATAGCATTATTTTTGTGTGGCAATGGAATATGAATATGTACAGTCAACAAAAGAGATAAGTATGCTGGGTCGTAGTTGAAGTATTAATAGAAAACAAACAATTCATTTACCAAATTAAATTTCATTCGAAAACACCCATGGGTTTCTTACTAAACTTCAACTATATCCGACGACCCTGGTTACTCATCTCCTTTGGTGACCATACAGTAACGAAATAAAGGAGAAAACAATAATAATGTAGCACATCACATAAATTGCCAATTTAAAAGACTGTCTCATAAAAACAAAAGAATCCAACGAATATGGCAACACCTGTACCAACAAGATAAGACATAACATCTTAGTCTACAATATTTGAATATTATAATGAGGTATTAGGCTAATTTGATACGGTATAAGGTCATATTATAAATATCATCCTTGAAATTCTGTGATCAATGTCAACTTTTATTGGCAGTGGACATATTTGTTGAGTTTTATCTGGGTTTTTATATTAAATTTATTATTTGTTATATCAATCTATGTGTTTATAGCTTAACTAGCTTCTGCACGCGACTCCATCATCATTATCAGCCTATATCGTTCCCACTGCTGGGACACAGGCCATAGCTCGCCTCCTCTCGAAGAGAGGAGGCCTGTGTCTGTGTGTGGAGTAGAGGCCTGTATCTCTCGAAGAGAGGAGGCCTGTGTCTGTGTGTGGAGTAGAGGCCTGTATCTCTCGAAGAGAGGAGGCGCGTGGTAGATCATAATCTACCACGCGGGCCCAGTGCGGGCTGATAGATGTCACATGTCTTCGAATTTTTGGTTCTAGGACATGCCAGTTTTCTCACGATGTTTTCCTTCACCGTTTTGAGAGCAGTGGTGATGAAATAATTTACACAAAAGCAAAGCGCCTGCCTGGGTTCGAACTTGCGACCTACAACTCGTAAGTCGCGGCCGTTACCACCCACTGGGCCACCACTGCTTTCGACTCCGTCTGCGTGAAATTTCTTGTTACCCCGACGGCGCGGGCAGGTTATGCCCACGCTGCCATTTCGTTTTCGCTTATGTCCTTTCAGACTTTTTTTATTTTTGCACGTCCCCAAGGGCCCTAGCGTGATGTTAAATAGCCTACAGCCTTCCTCAAGAATTAGGCTATCAACTGCATTACACATTTTTCGAACGAAATCACTGGCAGAAGCTAATATAAACCTATATTGCATACATACAGGGTGGCAGGGACATCGACGTGCAAACTGTAACCATGGATTCAGCACATGAGTTTAGACCCCATAGCGTCGAAATTTTTCGTCGGTTATTAAATAAAAATTGCTGTTCCATACATTTTGACCGCGTAGTTATTGCACTTTTCTATGAAACAGAAGATTTTTTTTTGATAATCGACGAAACATTTCGATGCTATGGAGTCTAAACTCATGTGCTGAATCCACGGTTACAGTTTGCGCGTCGATGTCCCTGCCACCCTGTATATTAATATTATGTATGTAGGTAAGATTGAAAAATAAGACAAGACATAAATATACAAAGTTATACACAATTCATGTCTAATACAGATAAACATCTCAGAATATGGGAACACTTGAAAGCTATAAATCTTTTTAAGTAGTCTCGCAAATAAAAAACTTCAGAAGTGCAGACATGGCTCGTAAAAAATGATCTAATGACTAGGTTTGGTTGCAAAACATTCCATTCCATGGGTATACTTATTCCAAAATCTGATGCTAGGGTTGCTATTTTTTTATGCCTGACTGACTGCCAGACAATACACGGCGTAAGCTACTGAAGATTTAAAGGAAGAAGAGGTGTTCGAGTGTATACAAACTAGAGTTATTTGCAACCGCTAGTAGTAAATAAAATAGCAAAAAAAAACAATGTTAGTTTACAATAGACCAGTAACAATGGTCTTTAAACTTTTTTTTACTAGCCATTAATGTCCCAGTGTTGGGCAAAGGCGTTCCCTACTCTCCTTTCACCCCTCCCCCCTCTCTCCTCTTTTATTTTATTTTACCTCGATGGTCCTAGTTTATCATCTGTGACTTCAAGTGACAGCTATGTGACCAGAATCCAGCAATGCATAAATATGTAAGCTGTCACGCCCTTTATGCCTGGAGGCTTTTATTTAGGTAGTACGTTTTGATTTACATTTTAGTTGATTATTTTTCAGCTTGAGTATGTATAGTTTTTATTATATTTGTTGATATATTGGCGTAGCTGACATATGGCAAGTAATTTAATTTTATGTTCTGTGCCTTGTAATGTTAATTACGTAACACCTAGTATTGTATACAATCAAGTATTTTCTAACTGAACAGACAGCTGTGCTGCTGGGGAGTTTGTTGCGCCACTTGTTCTCCCAGCACTAGGAAGTGGTGAAGGGCGGGCATTTTTGGGGGACTGTCTTTTGTAATTTTGACGTTTGAAACGTGCTGATTCTCAGCCTAATTTGAATAAATGCCTTTTGATTTTGATTTCTCTGTCCAGAGCTGCCAAGGACCAATCTTTTTTAAAGGAGTCTAGCTCATCCCGCCATCTCCGTCTGGGCCTGCCGCGATGTCGTTTCCCATTAAACGGGACCCACTGGGTCGTAAGTTTGGCCCATTGATCGTCTGACACGCAGTCTTTAAACATAACAGCCGGAATTTGGGTGTACCAATAATACATTAAAACGAAAAAATATAGCCTTTCTGGCCCAGTGGTAACAGCCGCGACTTACGAGTTGTAAGGTCGTAGGTTCGTAAATTATTTCATCACCACTGCTCTCAAAACGTTGAAGGAAAACTTCGTGAGAAAACGTTCTAGAACCAAAAAGTCGAAGACATTGTAACGTCTACCAATCCGCACTGGGCCCAAGTGGTAGCTAACAGGAGACCTTTCACAGAGAGGAAGCCTCTGTCCCAGCAGTAGGAAAATTATAGGCTGATCATGCTTCGAATAATAGAGACAAGATTTCATTTCTGTCAGTCTTAGTTCCCGAAAGATACCATGTAAAACAAACCAAATCAAATCAGGCAACCCTAGTGAACCACACACCGGTTTGGTAGACCGAATTTAATTGTAGAAACAAAACTATAACAATTAGATGCGCCTTAACGGACAAGGTCTTCACAACAATTACGTAGAGAGGTCATTCAGTTTTGTTGGTCCATTCAAGGATTAAAATCGAAGCTGTGTCTTTTCTCTGTAAGGATATTTTTAGTGGGTAGATCTTGTAGTAAATAAGCTGAGGCATATTTTATTTTATAGTCCTTTCGTATAAGAATAAAATTATGCCAGCTACATTGCCATATCATTTTGAACTATGCAAGACATTTTTTCCAGGAACATATCCAAGGTTTATAGGGTCAACATGGCTAGTGATCACATAAAACAAGGAGGTTTGGAAGGCAAAAGGGGAGGCCTTTACCCAGCAGCAGGACACAGTACAATATAACAGAAAAAAAAACCTTATGGATTCTGTACACGTGGGAAAGCGAAAAGTGTTCAGTTAAAGTCAAATTCCAACTGACTCCTTGTGACGGCCGGAGAAGGCCCCGGGATCTATCTAAGATATTTGAGGAGGGTGAGGAGGCCTGTGTCGCAGCAGTGGGAACATGATACGCTGATTATTATCATGATGATGATAACTCACCTGCAAGTCCTCTAACTCCTTCTCGGCAGTTGCGGCGAGCGCCAACAGCCTCTCAGTCTCCTTCTTCTCCAAATCCAAGAAGTAATACGCATCCCTCACCGTCTCCACTCCGTTCGTTCCACCATTAACACTACATATCACCCCCTCATCACGTTCACCATCTAGTTTTATCACAGAAATACCATTTGTCACCGACACTGCACTTTTATTATCTTCTGGCTCAGTCTTTTCCACTTTAGGAATGTCTTCTTCAACTTTTTGTGGGGACAGATCACTTTTCACACACTTCTTTGGCGATAGGATAGGCAACTGAGCTCGGAACTCTGGCCGTAAATGCCTAAGGACTGGTAAGGATACGCTCGAGTCCATTTCTCCGTTTGGACTCGTGAAAACTTGGTCTATGTCCGTTTCTTCATATTTTTTGGGGAGCCTTTGTGGCGTGTTCATAGACTTTTCGGTCAAGACTTTTGGCTCGTCGTCTTCGCTGGTACTCTTTTGTTTGTGGCGTTTCTGGTTGAAGAAACCTTGAGCCAAAGCACCTGGCCCATAAAGCCTCTCCACCCGCTGTTGAATGAAACTCTTCATTGGACTCGTGAGCTGTTCCCCATTCTCCTTTGTAATTTCCACTCGTTTAGAGACTCCATTTGAAGAAATGGTGTAAGACTCAGAGCTGAACCGAGTCTCCTTACCATTCGAGGTGACAGTCTTCCTGAAATTCGTTTCCGAATAACTGGACTTGAAGGTAATCTCCTTCGCGTTATCCACCTCATCGGTCTTATGAAGCATTGAGGTCGCGAAGTTCTTACTCTCGCTTGATATGTAAGGACGGCTAGTAGTCGTCATGTTTCCTAGAAAATCGTTCTTTAACTGTTTATTTTCGGCCGCCATATAGACATTAAACGGTGACGTGGCTAGGTAAGGATCTGTGTGCGCCTTAGTAGGCGCTTTTTGTGTCAAATCGGCGCGCGTATCATGGGGACCGAACGTCGGGACCAGCAGCTTATTCGCACTGACCGGAACTGGCACCAATAACGAGTTATTTTCGCTTCTGTATTGGTAAGTATGTGTGATTGGTCTAATGGGGGAAGCTTCCCGACTTTTGTTGATATCCTGCCTCAATTTCGAATCATAGGTTGTAAGATTCGTGTAGCCATTGACGGAGCAAGCGAGGTTCAGATAGCTTGGCTTCTTATGGGGAAGATCGTCTCTTTTCTTGTGGTGTCCCCTTGATCTGTGACTGGAAGTGTCTACGTACACTTTTGGGGGCGGTTTGAGGAGATTCTCAGACTTTCTGGGGGTTGGTGTGGTGTATTCTGGGGTCCGGACGGGTGTCGCCACGGGGGTGGGACTGGCTAGGTAGTTAGGCTGTAAATTGGAGCCTGCCCGCTCCTGGAGACGAGATGTGAAGTCCCGTATCCGGCTGGTGGTGGAAGATGGTGTTAGGAGATTCAAGCTTCCCGATGTGGTATCTGGAATGAGGAGAATTTTGGTTATTAGTAATTTAGTAATTAAGATAATGTATTTAAAGACTTTTTTGGCTTAATTAGGCTCGGTAGTGGCATGACAGAAATGACATGTTAAGAATTAGCATATAGGTATCTTTGGAACTACCAGTCGGATCTGAAAAATACTTTTTGCATTTGATAGCCCAATTCATGAGGAAGGTAATACGATTATTTTACATCACGCTTCAATTCTAAGGAGTCGAGCAAAAAGAAAAAAATATCAGATATCAAACAAAGCGAAAATTAAGTAATAGCGCAGTCGGGCGACGCGCTTGGTCGAGGACCGAAATTTTACGCCTACGATATCGCGGGCAGAAGTTAATTTAATTATATTCACGTTTCAAAAAAAAACTAACATCGTCGTAAATAAAACCTTAGCTAAGTTACAAAAAATACTTAAACTGACATTTTGTATTTATTGTACAGCATGGCCCTACAGATTTAGATAGCATACCTAAATTAAAAACAATTCTGAGAAATGTAAATAATCCATAGATAACTAAATCAGTATTTATTGAACATTTATAAGTACCTAATCAAATATGGACTAATATTTGGAATCTAATCGGAAACTATAAACTTTTTTAATCATGTCATAAGCAAAAAGTTCGCTTCAAAATGTAGTTAATATGGACATGATTAAGAGCTTATAAATGTTATGCATACTCTTTTGAAATTATGCTAAATATTGCAATAACTTACATCACAGAAGTGTGAAATGTTATGAAGGTTACGTAAGATGTCTCTGACAAAAAACAACATTTTAGACCACTAGCTTTTTAAATAGATAGAAATAAACAAATAGGTAATTCAATTTAGTCGCAATCTCATCACAGCGCCAATCAATGTCAAAAACTTGACAAAAATGTAGGGAAATTAGAGGTATTTCTGACAGATTAAGACTGAGATCAGACTGTGAACGTTCCATTACGAGAATTGGATGAATATCAAGGCAAACATAGATGACACACATACAACAAAAACAAAGCATGAACTCAACACATATCTACCATACAGATAATCCATAGATTAGGCGCACAATCACAAAACTAAACACTGACCAAAAAGGTCGAAACACTGCTTAAAAACTCCTTCGACACTCACACGCATGAAAAAGAAGAAAATAGTCACACATTTTGAATTTACAAGCATTGAGGAGACAAATACAGATGTAAAATATGGTAAGAATTATTATAATTACTGCACAGCATGTTTTCTGTATCTTATCAAAGAGATTTAAGATTAGAATGTGCTTGGGTCTATAATAATGATGTAAGAATTGATAAGATGTTTGTGTTATGTGTGTGTGTTGGCAATGAACTGTTTGGTGGTAAATTAATCTTCAAAGGTTGCGTAAATGAGGTACGGTAGGGGCCATATTTTTAACCGACTTCTAAAAAAGGAGGAGGTTCTCAATTCGGATATTTCTTCTTTTTTTTTGAATAAAAAGAAAACAACCGACTTCCAAAAAAAAACTACAAAGAGAAAAATAACTTTAATTTCGGAAGTCGGTGTCAAAAAACGAAAATGCGGAACCAGCGACACCAACATCCGAAATTAAAGTTATTTTTCTCTTCGTAGTGTTTTTTTTTTGGAAGTCAGTTTTTTTTTTTATTATGAAATATTGTTACTATAAATGTGTATAGCTACAATATACGCACAAACAAGTCTGAAATGCAGCCCTATGTCTAAATCAAATAATTTAATTCAATGAGACCATTATCAGGGACTTTTAGAAATCAAAACTAATTTTTAACCGACTTCTAAAAAAGGAGGAGGTTCTCAATTCGGATGTTTGTATTTCTTTTTCTATGTTTGTTCGCGCCTAACTCCGTCGCCTACCAACCGATTTGAAAAATTCTTTTTTTGTTGGAAAGGGTATACTTCCCAAATGGTCCCATAGAAATTTCATCAAAAACCGTTTAATAGTTTGGTTTTTAAACCAAAATTATTGGTAAAAATTACTTACAACGTAAAAGTGAAAAATAAAAGCTTTAAAACAAAAAAACAACCTACTTCCAAAAACGACACTACAAAGTGACAAATAGCTTTAATTTCGGAAGTCGGTGGCAAACAACGAAAATGCGAACCCAACGACCCCGACTTCCGAAATTAAAGTTATTTTTCACTTTGTAGTCGTTTTTGGAAGTTGGTTGTTTTTTTTTTTTTTTTAAGTTATTATTATGGTTGAAACTTTCAAAAAAAAAAAAAATGTATATAAGTAGTTTATCAGCCATCTTGTTACCATAACACAAGCATTAGGTTGCTTAGCTTGGGACTAGATGGCGCTGTGTGAAATGTCCAGGGATATTATTATTATTATTATTAATTAAAAAACAGGTATTTTGAAATCTTTGGCTTTGGGAGATCCAGAGGCACAAGGACGACTGTTAAGGTGTATAGAGGGCTCGCTGACCTTATGTATGTGGGCGGAGCATGGGGTCTTGTTTTCGATCCCCAGGTCAGGCAAGTTTTGGTGTAAGTATTTTTGGAGAACATCTCGGCCCATCCCTTCGGGGAAACTAGTTGTGAGTTTCACCTGGATTTGTTTCCAGTTTAGGGGAATAAGCTCAATGCCTATTAGGTATATGTAACTTACAAGAGTTTACAACATTTCAGGTGAAATGTGGGCGTACTATACAGGGTGAAATTAAATATGCTAGCTAGCGAAACTCCGTAGACGTGACGGGGGTATCGATCCCTACTGACGAAAAAACTAAAAAATAATCATTTTAAGTAACTATAGAGTCTACGAGGTCAACAGTCACTGGTTGAGTATTTACTTAGAAAAAAAGAGCTTAGAAAACTTTTTATAGATATCAATATCCATTACATCTGCGGAGTTTCGCTAGCTAATTTTATTTGAGCATCTATACCTCTACCTACTCTTTAGAGGAATACCTGTCTGACGTTTTGTAAGTGTAATAGAAAACAAGTATGAAGCAAAGTAAAAGTGCAAGTCAAACCGTGTGCTAACTAATACAGTCACTAAATAAGAAGTTGACCAGTCCAACTGCCTACACACAAAATGACTCATATGTCAATGTTGTATGTATGTATGTCAACTATTTCTTTGTCCGTCTGTTTATTAGGCATTGCAATAACATTTGCAAGTCTGATTTGTAATCTTTTTTTTATGTAATATTAGCTGTGAATGTGGCTTCTCTTGCTAATAAGGCTATTTGTCTATTGCATTAACATAACCTTTATAAGGCTAGGCTCTAAGGGGCTTGTGGCTAAGTAATAACAGCCGCACAGGTCGATCGATCAGGTTAAGCTACGCCTGTCGCGGTTGGTCCGTAAATGAGTGACCATCTTCACATACCAAGACCCCCTCCGTGCCTCGGAAAGCACGTTTAAGCCGTTGGTCCCGGCTGTCATTCGTGGATCTTTGACAGTCGTTACGGGTCGTCAGTAGCTCGAAAACCTTACCAAGGGGTATCGTATTACCCAGTAACTGGGTTGTGGAGGTCAGATAGGCAGTCGCTCCATGTAAAATACTGGTATTCAGCTGCATCCGGTTCGACTGGAAGCGGATCCCAGCATAGTTGGGAAAAGGCTAGGCAGATGATTAACACAGCCTATAGACTACCTTATTAAGATGTGCCTGGGTCGTCAGCCCCAATTTAACCTGGCTATCATGGCATTGGCTGTTCTCTCAATTTTTATCCCAATAAGTGTGGTGATCTGATGACGTTTGCAGGGCCAACATGGCCATAGAATGCACAAGACAGGGAGGTTTGGAAGGAAAATGGGGAGGCTTTTGCCCAACAGTGGTACACAATGTAAACAATAAAAAGATAATTACCACTTTCACACTTAGCGTTTTCCCTAAACGCATCTATGTATATCCGCCTAGTCTTTTCCTATGTTGGGGTCAGTTTCCAGTCTAACCAGATGCAGCTGAATACCAGTATTGTACATGAACCATGTGCCTGTTATTATTTAGCCTTACAGGTAATATATTTTATGTTGAAACCTCTCTTCCAATTGAATCTGTAACCGCTGTTATACTAGCGCATTCATTCACAAATCCAGTAATTGCACAAATGTCGATATGTTGACACATCAGCTTTTTGAATTGTTGTGAAAAGTTATGCTGAAGTGCACCGCAATATGGTAAGAAGTGTAGAGAGTAAGTTCCAAAAGCAGTCTTACATTTTTCTGACACAATGTTAATGTAATGTTAAATTCTTATGACAATTATGTAAACTGAATTTAATTTTTTTAATGTCAAATCAATAAAACACTATATTAACTGTCTGACTTTGAAAAGAGAATGCCGAGGTTGTACAGACGCCAGCAGGTCAAGCTACTCGAAACTGTCAAATTTTCCCAATCAACTTTGAACCTTAATGCTTTAGCGATAAAGTTGAAAATCTATTAAAGAAATCTGACAGATTGTAGTAGCTTGATGTGCTGGCGTCTGTACAAAACATGAATGTGCTGTATTGTGTAATTCTATAACGAAAATCATGCGACAGAAAATTTATTACGGTATGCGGGCATTGATAAGGCACCAGCGACCGAAAGTTGAAAGGAAATCCAGTGATGAATATAAATGTTCATGGATAGAGATGGAGAGGAAGAGGAAGGCCAAAGAAAAGATGGATGGATGGATTTTGTGAGATATGAAAGAAAAGGGAGTGAATGATAGCATGATGGTTGACAGAGGAGAATGGAAGAAGCAAATGTATTGTGCCAACCCCAAGTAACATATAAGCTACATATAATAATAATAATATATAATAATATCCTGGACATTTCACACAGCGCCATCTAGTCCCAAGCTAAGCAACCTAATGCTTGTGTTATGGTAACAAGATGGCTGATAAACTACTTATATAACATTTTTTTTTTTAAATACATACATATTATAGATAGAAAAACACCCAGACTCGGAACAAATACATGTAGGTCATACAAATATTTGTTCCGTGCGGGAATCGAACCCGCGACACGCAGCGCAGCAGTCAATCGCTTAACCACTGCGCCAACCGTGCCGTCGATTGATACTCATGCATCAGCTAATAAGTTGCTAATATGTCTAACCAAGCATAATCAGCCTATAATGTTCCCACTGCTGGGAAACAGGTAGATGTCACATGTCTTTGAATTGGTTCTAGAACATGCCGGTTTCCTCACGATGTTTTCCTTCACCGTTTTGAGAGCAGTGGTGATGAAAATAATTTACACAAAGTAAAGTGCCTATCCGGGTTAGAAATTACAACCTACAAATCATAAGCTGCGGCTGTTATCACTGGGCCACCATTGCTGTGCTCGCATGTCCAACCAAATAATAATAAATAAACATGGGACAAAGGCAGAAAAATGATGACGGGAACTGTTATGGCAAATGCAATTTTTGGCACATATCTTTGAGTGACATAGACAATGCTCTACAAAACTAAACTTTTTCTAAAACTTTATAAACATTTCACAAGTTGACATTACATAAAAATAGGCTTTACGTCAATTGCAATTGTTTTAAAATAGTAGTTTTATCTATATATTCTATGCATTATTCATATCTAATGTGTGCTATAGAAATCCCATTAAATTTTCCCCTATGTTGTCCCAAATATTGGCATTGACTACCAAAATGACAAATAATAGAGAAGTATGGAAGAGAAAGACAAGTTAAGTCGACCCCAAATAATATAATAATATAGAACTTTTACTTTCTCCTCTACACAAGTTATGAACATAATGCTAGAGTTTGACAGTAGTGCACGAACAAGGAGCTAACTTTTTGAGAGACTGGAGCCTGAGATAGGTTTATATAAAACCTACCTGTATAACAGGTCACCAAATAAATTGGGATATGGGCAAGAGAATTATGTATATGCAAAATACGCGAATTGACATGGAGTTGCAGACACCAGCCCGTATTACCTAAGAGAATTACGTTTGTTCCACACATTACCTTATCTTATTATCTATTTATTAGCCTGTTTTTTCTTCGACAATGACAACTTCTGACTGTTAAAGGTCAACTGAAAATTTGACAAGAAAAAGTGGTACATAAATTTTCTTTCTGAATCAAATTCGTTTATCAGTTAATTGCAATTTCTTGGGTGTCATGTAATGACTGATTTGTAGAGATAGATAAAATTAATTATCATCTATGCATTAAACATTGTACAATAACTATGTATTATAATTTCATTTCATTTAAAATAACCTTTTGATAAGATTTCAAAAGTTTTGGACATGATTTTTAAAGATCACCATTAGTTGTGTTGTTGAAGGATAAATTATGTAAAAAACTATTTCAACACAACAAATTACACAATTTTGGATACATTGAAAAGAATGACAGAATAATTGTTTTTTATGTCTGTAATGTATTTTAATTATAATATGCATATATAAGGATGTATATATTATAATGTGACGTTCTTAATCTTAAGAATGTCACATTTGTTGTAATAGTAGCTTAATAGAATTTTATGTTATTGAATTACTGGCAGGTTTTATGTCTATGGTTTATAAAAAGATTATGTTGTCATAAAGCAGTTTGGAATAGATTCGAAAGGGGTGTCTCAGGTCTAGGAGTCGAATGGAGTTTTATATATTATGTTAGATGTTTAGTTTTGTGTGACCTTATTTTGATAGATAAGTTATTATTGGTTTGATATGGGAAGTACATAATAAAATGTGATGTGTTAAACAAAAGTGAAGTTTACTTGAAGGGTCGCCTATTCTCACAACATGAGGTTTGCAAGAAGGGTCGGTTTTTAACAGGTAATGGGCTAGAGCTCATGTTGTGAGAAACAACAAAAGAAGAGCCCAAGAAAATGTTTTGGAGTAAAAGTTAAAATTCAAAAAGAAATTGTTTAAAAAATTCGCAAAAATGACTGACGATTTAAAGTTGTCAAAACTGACAAACGAGTCAGAATACTTGTTATGGAAACAAAAATTATTGCTATTTTTGACAGCTAAGGAGCTCGATTCTGTTTTGGATAACGACGCGGTAACAAAGAAAGATTTTAATAAAAAGGATGCAAAAGCTAAATTAATGATTATATGCGCTATTAGCGACAAATATATGGTATATGCAATTAATTGCACAACAACCAAGGAAATTTTGGAAAAATTTGATCTACTATTTCTAGGACAAGAAGATACTCAAATTTCACATTTATTAGAGGAATATTATAAATTTAAATTCGAAAACAAAGATTTGATGACGGACATAGCAGAAATTGAACATAAAGCGACAAGAATAAGAAATTTAGGATACAAGTTTGATGAGAAACAAATAATATCAAAAATTTTATCAAATTTACCAGAGAAACTATATCATTTTAGAACAGCTTGGGAATGTACAGCATCAGCAGAGAAAAATTTGATTAACTTAATATCAAGATTAAATTTGGAAATAAGGATGAGACGAGAATCTACACATAATTTTGAAGATCAAAAACCTACAACATCTGACAATGCAGAACATACTAGAAACAGTTTTCATGTAAGGAGTTGTTTTAAATGCGGTAAGAAGGGACATATTGCAAGATTCTGCAGAACAATAACTGGTGACGGAAAAGCTAATAACAACATAGCTCAATGCTATAAATGCATGAAGAGTGGACACAGACATGCAGATTGTAACATAAAGTTTAACTGTGTGAACTGTAAGAATGACTCGCATTTCACAAAGTTCTGCCTAAAGCAAAATGTATGTAACCTTGCAAATAATAGTGCAGAAACAGAGGTTGAATTTGTAATTGATTCAGGCACCAGCAGTCATATTGTGATATCCGATAGTTATCTTAAAGATACAAAGAAGATTAATTATAAAATTATGACTGCAGATGGAAATATTCACCATGTCAACACTATGGGCAACATTTATACGGAAAACATTACTTTCAAAGATGTTTTATGTGTTCCCCAACTCAAGAAGAACTTAATATCTGTATCTAGCTTAGCTGATGATAATTATTTACTAAAATTTTTCAGAACGAGATGTCATATCGTAAGTGAGGGCTCTGAATGTATAGAGGTCGGTGAATTGAAGCAAGACGGTCTGTATTACTTGAATATTAAAACCAAGCCAGTCATATGTTCAAGGTCAGTAAACATTTGTCAAATAAATGCTGATTTCTGGCATCGTGCATTAGGTCATGTACCTATTAACAGGACAAAGGATCTTGTCCGTGGTATAGATAGAGGCCTGGTAAAGGAGATTGACATCTGTGAAGTCTGCACACAGTCAAAATTATGTAGGAAATTTTTTAAAACAAATAGACACAGAGCTAGTAAGCCTTTAGAAATTATTCATAGTGATATTTGTGGTCCTATTGAAACAGAAACATGGGATGGTTACAAATATTTTATTACGTTCTTGGATGATTATACTCATTTTGTTAAAGTTTTTCTAATCAAAAATAAAAACGAGGCGTTTTCTAAAATAACTAATTATATTAATTTGGCGGAAAATCATTTTAAAACAACAGTTAAAACATTCAGATGTGATAATGGGGGTGAATATACTAGCAAACAATTTAAAATGTATTGTAGTAACAAAGGTATTAATATTGATTACACTATTCCTTATACTCCTCAGCTGAACGGTAAAGCTGAACGATTAAACAGGTCATTAATGGAACGAACCAGAGCGTTGCTTTTTGATATGCAGCTACCACATGTATTATGGGGTGAAGCCGTTTTAACTTCTGCTTATTTATTGAACAGGAGTGCAAATACAATAAATGTAAAAACACCAGCTGAAATGTGGTTTAATAGAATACCTAGTTTAAAACATTTGAACATTTTTGGATCTTTAGCATATTATAAAAATAATTTTCAGTTACATAAACTTGACTCCAGGAGTAGCAAAGGGCTCTTAGTAGGGTTTACTAACAACGGTTATAAGATATGGGATCCTTCAAGTTTTAGAATTGTTTATTCGAGAGATGTGGTGTTTAATAATAATAAGAGTGATGTTGCAGATTATTTGAAAATGTGTAATTGTAGAGTGAAACAGTGTGATTTAGAAAATTTATTTAAAAAGGTTAGTGTCGATATTGGTGGTAATGGTTTTCGTGGTGAAGGTGGTGATGATTTTCGTGGTGAAGGTGGTGATGATTTTTGTAATGATAGTGGTGATGGAGTTGTTGGTGATAAAGTAGTTTTTGAAAATAGAGGTGAAGTTAGTAATGAAGATGCTGAGGTTTTTGAAGGCAGTATTGAAGATGTTATAGTTGGAGTTGGTGATGAAGATAATGAGATTTTTGAAGATAGTGTTGAAGACATAGTTGGTGTTGAAGAAAATAATAGTTTGAGAGGGGAAGTTAGAGATGATACAGTAGTTGAGATTAGTGATGAGTTTGAGGATGCAATTGAACCAGTTATTAATGATGGATTGCGGATTTTACCGAATAGAGAAAGGAAATTGCCATCTAGGTTGAAAGATTATGATTTAGAGACTTCGTTTTTGACTTATACAGATGTTTTTAATAGTTTTGATAAAGATTTATGGAAACAAGCAATGAATGAGGAAAAAGATTCCTTAGAGAGAAACAAGACTTGGGAAATCGTTAACAAGTGTGAAGCAAATAATAGGAAAGTAATTTCGAGTAAATGGATATTTACTATAAAGCCTGGTGGAAGATATAAGGCTAGATTAGTGGCGAGAGGTTTTTTACAAAAATACAATATTGATTATAAGGAGACATATAGTCCGGTGGTAAATACTACTAGTGTTAGGTTGTTGTTGGCGATTGCAGCTCAAAAAGGTTTTAAAATTAAGCAATTTGATGTAAAGACAGCATTTTTATATGGAGAATTAAATGAGGATATTTTTATGGAAATACCTTTAGGATATGATATAAAAGATAGAGAGAATAAAGTATGTAAATTAAAGAAGAGTTTGTATGGATTGAAACAAGCACCACTTATGTGGAACAAGAGATTAACGGAATTTTTGAAAAAAATGGGTTTTTTACAATTAAAATCAGATCCATGTGTGTTTATAAATAAAGATAAAGAAATATATTTGGCTATTTATGTAGATGATGGCATTTTGATTGGTGAAAATGAGATTGATTTAAATAAAATTATTAATAAATTAGAAACAGAATTTGAAATGCGGAAATTTGATAAGACTGAAAAGTTTATAGGGTTTGATATTAAAGTAGAACGAAACTCTATTAAGATTTATCAGGAAAGTTATATAAATCAAATTTTGGAAAAGTTTAAATATGAAAGCTTAAAAGATAGTAGTCATCCAGATATTTTAGTCGATACACATCAAGAGGGGAAAGTGGGAGTTGATGATGTGCATCGATATAGACAATTGATTGGTTCATTGTTGTATTTGGTTAATAAAACAAGACTGGATCTGGCTTTTCATGTTGGTTATTGTAGTAGACATCAAGAACATCCTAACTTGAATGATTTTACAAATATTAAGAACCTTTTTAGGTATATTAAAAATACAGTTAGCAGTGGTATACAGTATGTTCGTGGTAACGATTTAACTTTAAAAGCGTATTGTGATGCAGACTTTGCAGGTGATCCTGATACTAGAAAAAGTACGACTGGTTTTATTATATTTTATGGTGGTGGTCCAATTCATTGGTGTTCACGTAAACAGTCAGTCACTGCTCTTTCCAGTACTGAGGCTGAATATATTTCTGCAGCCGAGTGTATTAAAGACCTATTATACATTCAGAGTTTGATCTACGAGTTGACAAATAAATTACCAAAAACACAGTTGTTTGTTGATAATCAATCGGCTATAGTATTGATTAAAAATGGAATTTTGAATAGAAGAAGCAAACATATTGATGTTAAATATCATTTCATTAAGGAAAAAATAGATAAGAATTTGTTGGAAATTCATTATTGTTCGACTAAAAATAATTTGGCAGATATATTAACTAAACCACTGGACAGAACAAAGTTTTTGAGATTGAGACAGTGTATAGTGAGTGATACGTAAAGGACATTCTGTAATGTGATGAGTTATGTAGGTTTATTAGAATATAAGGTTGTTTGAGAATTAATTTGAAATGTTTAAGTTAGTTAAGTAAGGTGTTTAGACTAATTAATTCAAAAGTTTGTTTGTTGTATTTAGTTATGTTGGGTGGGTTAATTAAGCTGGGTTTTATTTTGTTTAATGAGTTGATGGGAGTTATATAAGAGATGTTATTCTAATTGTAAGAAACATAAAATTCAGAGGGGATGTTGTAATAGTAGCTTAATAGAATTTTATGTTATTGAATTACTGGCAGGTTTTATGTCTATGGTTTATAAAAAGATTATGTTGTCATAAAGCAGTTTGGAATAGATTCGAAAGGGGTGTCTCAGGTCTAGGAGTCGAATGGAGTTTTATATATTATGTTAGATGTTTAGTTTTGTGTGACCTTATTTTGATAGATAAGTTATTATTGGTTTGATATGGGAAGTACATAATAAAATGTGATGTGTTAAACAAAAGTGAAGTTTACTTGAAGGGTCGCCTATTCTCACAACATGAGGTTTGCAAGAAGGGTCGGTTTTTAACAACATTATAATATATACATCCATAATATTATATAATATTATATACAAGCATCCATATTATGAAATTTAAAAATAAAGAAGGTTAGCATGCAAAAGTAAAAGAAATAAAGATGAATCGCGTTTCTGTGAACTATTAAAAATAATCGTATTAGTCATCTACGTTAGGCCAATTGTAAAAAAATATACTACGTCATGCTGTTTTAGCCAATTTCATCATAGTTTTAAATTAATTACGATTCCTCGATAAAATAAATTGCTTCTACAAAAAGTACGGTAAAAGTTCTTTTTAAATCCTTTTTGACATTGAAAACCGGCTCATAACACTTACCGATCGCTTTCAACACACACTAACTGAATTACACGTTAAATAGAATGTTAAAATAATCAATTTATAACCATTATTTTTTAAACACCTCACATAATTTTTCACAGAACTATTTTATGACACTAAAAATGACATCAGTTCACAAAGAAATGTCAACGTTTTTATTTTTTTTCCTCCAGTCGACAACGCACACCCGTTTGCGGCCAGTCCGCACCGTTCCGTTTCACGGTCGGCAAGTTTCGGATTCGTTATTCACAGACTGTTTATAGATGGTGCGTTGTTAAAATTTTGCGAAATTATTTTATCTCAGGTGTGTTTAGGTGCGTATTCGTAAGCAATATGACGGCAATGACCGAACTATAGTCGTGCGTGGGCAGAAAACGAGGTCGATACATAGATTACCCATATGTGTACTGTGTACGCGTATCCGATTGTCTTTTTGTTTGTTAGTTGCATTTTGCAATCAGCATTGTTTGCGATTTCTATGCACGACCTAGATATAATGTATTTTATCAACATGTAAGGTGTTTTAGTGACGTTTGTATTAAATCGATCGGTCCAAGTCAACATTGAATTAAATATTCATTGCTTCCGCTGGGAATGAGTAATGTTTTATTATGATTGAGGTCATTTTAATTGATTGCCTACTATACTATGATTATCATCTACCAATAATGGTAATACTTCTAAGTAATTACGCCCCGACGGTTAGGTTACGCAAGCTTTGTTATAAAACTATTTTCAATTTTGAATGATATTCCCGCGCTTTATCTCGTTTTACGTTTGGTTTCGCACAAAACTTTTAATACATTTACATGTGTTGTGAAAACAAAACCAAATATTTATGAAGCTAAAAATAAAAGAGCTCTTCACGGTGATTTACGAGCCGAAGACGTCTATACTTAAACAGAAACCAATCAGAAGATGTCGTGGAGGAGCAAAAACAGACACGGAGTTTATGGGGTACGATTTATTTCTAAATTCTCCGAAATTACGTTAACATGCCATGGAAAGATCTAGAAACTTTTCGAGCTTTGGAATTGCAAGAAAATGCGAACGAAATTAATAATATTTGTAAATAAAAGATAGAATAGCTTTTTTTGAGTACTGAAATAAGAAAACACCACAATCACGCTACAGAAAAGGAAAAAAAAAGAAAACACAGATTAGAGTTAACAGTAAAGACATTTATTAAAATATGAAAATAAATAGTAATTATACTATGATAATAGCTACATACTGAGTTTATTGTAAAAGTTGATAAAACAATGCAGTCAATGAAATGAACTAGTACGGAATGAAAAAATTGAACAATAATGATTATACTTTTAAAAATAAACTCATTCAAAATCGACATAATATTACGATGATAATGAACTGAAAATAAACACAATCACGCATGCTAATAATTATAGATTCAGAAAAAAAAGAAACAATCCATTTTTTTTCTAAACCTAAAGTAACTACAACAACAACAATATAAAAAGCCAAGAACACATTGACAACACTCTATTTACCTGAAAAATCTGTACTTGCGTCGACATCGAGGGAACAGCTGCCTATAGAATCCACTGACTTATCCATCACTTTGACAGTCAGATCCTTTGTTACCTTCGCTAAATCTGACTCCTTCACTTCAATTTCATACGCTCCTATGCTGTCAAAATCATCTATATTCGATTTAGGAGACACTGTAGAACTAGGCAGTCTTATATCCGTTTCGTCAGTGTTTATAGTCAGAATGGAGTCAGGTTTCAGTTCTTCAGGAGCGTGTTTGTCTAAAATCAGTGTGCTTTGACTTGTAAATGTGCTGCGAATAGGTTCAATATATTCTACGTCTTCATCAAAGAAAAGATGATTAGTATGCCCGCTAGGACCTTGCACGTTCGTCGCGTCTTTAGGGACAGCGTCAATAACAGTCTGTGTCTTATGAATATTCTTATAGTAATGATTCTCTAACTTTTCTAACTGTCTCCGAGTGTCTGACTGCTTTTTCCTTACAGAGTTTATAATTACTGGTAAATTGAGGAGGTCTGGAGTCTTTTCTTCATTGTTTTCGCGTTTAAAGAGAGGAGAATCATCACTTTCGAGTTCAAAACGTTTGTATTTCGAGGAGCAGTAATCATCTATAGATGAGGTGTCAGACTTTTTCGAGTCGAAAAAAGTGTCGAGAGAGAAAAATGATTTTCTTTTCTTCTTTGGTTGGGACGTTTTATTAAAATTTGGGGCAACGAAATCTGTTTTATATTGTTGGACACAAATATTGCTCGTGTTCACCAAAGATTTTGGTCTTGTTTCTTTGGGGAGGCTCACAACACGGTTAGTTTCAATCTTTCGGGAATCCAAGCTCAAAGTCTTTCGGAACCGTTCGTTGAGATTCGCTAGCAGGAAGTGTCTCCTTTCCGTCGATTTCGGGGTAACATTGTAACTTTGCTTGCTACTCGAAGGCTGAGAATGAGGAATGTGTTCTGTATATTTGAATTCGATGTCGTTCTCCGAAAAGTCTTTAGGCTCTTCGTAGTGTTGTGTGCCAGGCTCTGGTTTTTGAAAAGAGAATGACCCTCGAGTGGAGCTTTCTTTTCTGTCACAGATGCAACTGCCAACACAACTGAGCTTCATGCATCTTTCTTCTGGTTCTAAAGAAACCTCGTGATCATTGGGAATGTATGTATCTGGTTTGCTTTTATGGACTAGCAGATCCTGTCTTATTTTCTCGAGCCGTTCGTCTCCATGGAGTCCTCTTGTGTATTTCGATTTCAGTGGTCGAAAAAACCTTATGGATCCTGAAGTGTGTGGTTCTATGGACCGTCTTCTGATGAAGGACGGTGAGTCTGAGATCTTGTTCACGCCTAGGAGTAGGACAGGCGATTTCTTGTCCTCCTCGTCTGGTAGATCGCTGTAAAGAAAAGGTGCTGGTCAAATTGTGGTTGTAGACTATTGTGTACGGACGAATGTTCCAAATTCTTTGAAAAGTGATACAGCAATCTAATGGTTACTTTTTTCTGATAGTTATTTAAAGATTTAGACATTAAAATTCAAATCTATTACTTGTAAGATCTCTTTAATTATTCGGAGAAATATTAAGTATACCAAATGTTTAATAAAAAAATATTTTGGAACATTTTGTCATGAAAAAGCTTATGAATAATGGACGTGTTTTAAACATGAATAAGAAGAAATGGTTCGTCGCGTAGGCCATAGTGTTATTCCTTGCAAGCATGCAGTGCCCAATGTATCTTAGACAAGTGGATAACAAATCATTAGAGTTGCTTGTCCATTTGAAACGGAGAAGTACGAGATAGTAGTTTAAAGCAGTCAGCGGAGTATCCGTGTCCGTTGTACAATATAGTACTTACTAATTCCATGCGTAAATGACGTATTATGTCATTTATGCTTAAAACATAAGCCAAGAATTTCACTAAAATTCATTTGAATTCTAGCTCTGCTCACCTCTACGCTCTAAGGACAGACAGTCTCCACATTGCCACCAGCGCAGTCAGATATACTGGGCACACTGTAGAAGCTGATGAATTTTGAATGGCCAAAAATAGATATTAGTGATAGAATAAAAAATAGGTATTAGATTAATGTCGATATTAGTCATTTCAATTAGTAGTAAAAAAAAAAAACAAAAACAGAAAGCATTGTCAAGCACATGAAAACACAAAAACTCAGGTACTTACAGTTAAGGCAGAAATAAACAGAACTAATATTATCGTACAATATATATTCTTAGAAACACAAACAATATTTTAATTTTATTAGTAACAGAATTCTTTTTCTAAGTCAAAAGGTATATCAACATGACACAACACTTTTCTTCTTTTTACAAGGTGTCACATTGATCTAAAAAGAGTTTTTACTCTAACACCTTCTCTCAATGTGAAGACCTTGTAATTTTGCAAGCTTCACCAATCTTGGCCTAGCCATCGGTTTAGTTAGTAGATCTGCCAGCTGAAGCTCACTGCAGATTCTATTTATCTGTAGCTCTCCATTCGTAACAAGTTCTCTCACAAAGAAGTGCCTGGTCCTAATGTGTTTAGTTCTGCGATGGAACTCGGGGTTTTCTGCCAGTCTTACAGCTGCTTCGTTGTCTACGTTTAGCACAGGCAAATCGCTCAAATTTGTTATATCCCGTAGAAGACGAGCAAGCCAAATACTCTCTCTCGCTGCCTCGCTGGCTGCAACAATTTCAGCTTCTGTTGTTGAAATAGCTACGCTTTGCTGTCTCTTGCTTAGCCATGATACAGCACCTCCAGCATACAGACATAAAACTCCCGTCGTTGACCTTCCTGTTGCTACATCCCCACCATGGTCCGCATCACTGTAGCACTCCAAAATTCCTTTTTTGTAGCTTCTTTTATATATGATGCTCATATCTGGTGTATATTGTAAGTACCTAAGTATGCGCTTCAATCGCACGCAATCAGTTAGAGTTGGATTCTCTAAGCTTCTTGATACTACACTCACTGCGTACGCGATATCAGGTCGGGTACCGACCATCAGATATGCAAGTGCTCCGACTACTTGTCGGTAGTTACTCAGGAAGTAATCGTCGTTGTTTTCAGCTTTCTCAGATCCAAAACTTTCCTTCACAACCGGCGTACTTACAGGTCTGCAATCCTGCATTCCAAATCTCCTTAAGATTTTCTGCACATATGAGGTCTGATGTACTCTTATGTCGCCTTCTCTGACATTAATCTCCAAACCCAAATAATAGGAGATTGGCTTGGTTGTTATTTCAAACCTTCCTTTTAATTCATTGATAAACTCATCAATAAGCTCCTGATTTGTCCCAGCCAAGAGCCCATCATCCACATACAAGGCTATTACAAGTTTTCCCGTTGACTTCTCTCTAGTGAACAGACATGGGTCTGCATCACTAACCTTAAAGCCTATATTCTTGAAAAAATCCAAAATGCATTTGTTCCAACAGCGAGGAGCTTGTTTTAAGCCGTATAGACTTTTCTTTAAAAGACATACTCGATCTGTTCCGTCATCATAGCCCTCTGGCTGTCTCAAATAAATTTCTTCATCAGATAAAGACCCATACAAGAAAGCTGTTGATACATCAAACTGACTCAACTTCATGCCTTCACTAGCTGCTACACTGAGTACAGCTCGAACCGTTGTCATTCTGGCTACAGGACTAAAGGTCTGATCATAGTCCTGACCCTTCTTCTGGCGAAAGCCCTTTGCCACTAGACGAGCCTTAAACTTGTCTACTGTCCCGTCAGGGTTTAACTTCACCTTATAGACCCATTTACACGGAATGGCTTTGCGATGTTTGGGCAATTTCTCAAGAACCCACGTTCCATTTTCTTCCAGAGATTTTATCTCCTTATTCATAGCTTTGCGCCACAAATCCTTATCAGAGCAAGAAACTGCGTCCTTATAAGTCACTGGTTCTGTGTGACAGTCAACGCTTGTATCGACATGAGTTACATAATCGTTGAATTTTACCGGGCGTTTGAGGAGTGATCGATCTCTGAGTTGCATGGCACTTCTTGCCAACTCTTCTACGACCTCACTCTCATTTTCCTCATTCTCCCCCCCTAATTCAACAGATTCTTGGTCAGACAGGTCTAGCCGCGCATCTTCAAACTCGGCATCATCACTACTATTTACAAAAGGAGTATTTATAACATCTTGACTTCTGTCTAAAAGTGACTCCTCGTGTGTTTCAGTGACAGGCGTAGTATGTGTCTCCTTAAATGTCTTTCTCACATACAAAGGTACTTCTAGTTCTTGTACCTCTTTGATTGTGCCTTCATCTTCTAAACTAGAGTCCAGTGGTCTTTCATCAAAAGTGATATCTCTGGACCTCATTAGAGAATTTGATTCTTTATGCCAAAACCTATACCCATCATCGTTGTCATAGCCTATCAATATGCACTTATTTGCCTTCTTCTGCATCTTTTTCCTTCTCTGTTTAGGAACATGCACGTAGCAAGTTGAGCCTATTATCCTTAAATGCTTAATTTGTGGTTTCTTCCCAAACCACAACTCAAACGGCGATTTGAGGTCAACAGTAGTTGGTCCCGTTCTATTTAAAATATAAGTAGCTGTATTTACCAACTCTGCCCACAGCACTTGAGGAAGCTCCTGATGAGCATGCATCATTGCTCTGGCCATCTCAACGATTGTCCGGTTATCCCTTTCACTACACCCATTCTGTTCAGGCGTGTAAGGCATAATTAATCGCTGTTGAGTACCATATTTCTTCAACTCTTTTCTGACTTTCTCGTTATCAAACTCGCCTCCGTTATCACTTAAAATCTCTTTGATGGTATGTCCAGCTGACTTCGCTTCAGCTAACATTTGACTCATCTTCTCAGGGACTTCTGATTTCTGTTTCATGCAATAGACGTAACGATACCGAGTGAATTCATCCTTAAAGAGTACGAAATATCGATATCCTGAGATACTTGAAGGGAAGGGACCACAGACGTCAGAGTGTATGCGCTCACCAGGTTTCGTAGCTTTTTCGCGAACACCAAATGGTTGTCTGTGCGCTTTCCCAAAGATACAACCTTCGCATAGTTCTCCACTATTTGGCGTCTCTATTCCTAGCTCCTTCTTTATCAATCGTTTGACATGTTTCTTATCTTGATGTCCCATACGTTCATGATATAGTTGCAGCATATCTCCATGCTCAATTAAGTTTACTGAAACAGCAGGGCGTACGACTTTGCAATCTATCTTGTACAGACCGCCACATCTTTGCCTTGTTCCTGTTACAACAATCCTACCATTGATCTTCATGGAACAATTTGTAACCCGAGACTCAAATACGCTCGTTGGGTTTTTGTCCTGTGAACTAAGCACAGAGAAAAGATTCTTGCTAATCTGGGGAACATACCAAACATCTCGCAAATAGAGGTTCTCAATTCGTCCTTTAACATTGGCTTCTAGATGGACTGTGCCATTTCCAACAGCCTGAATAACATTCCCATCCGCCGTCGTTACCGTGTGAGCTTCACCAAAACGTTCAAAATTTTGAAACAGATCTCCTCGCATAGTGACATGGTGAGTGGCCCCGTTATCCACATACCAATCATCACGATCATTGTTAGAATCTGTTGAATTCACCGTCAGCAACATCATGTTAGAACCTTGAGCTTTGTTTTCCTTCTCCTTTATCCCAACTCTTGGGCAATCCTTTTTGAGATGACCCCGTTCCTTGCAAATAAAGCATTTGTACTTTTTCAGTGTTCCTTGGTCTCTATAGTCATATCCCTTAGCAACCTTTTTATTTACCTTCACATAAAGCGCTGTCTCACTTGATTCAGCATCAGCCATCTTAGCATTAAGCGCTTTTTCATGTGAACACAATTGGCTTGTAATGTTTTCTACAGTCCTTTCCTTCTTTGACATTAACAGCCAACTCGACTTGAACGAGAAATAGACTTCCGGTAGCGTATCAAGGATCTTACAAATCAAGAGAACTTCAGGTAACTCTACCTTCTCTTTTTTTAATAACTCTTCCTTCAAACTGTGCCACAGGTTTTTCAATTTCGATACATGAGTCGACATGTCATCTGACGGATCCCTCCTAAGCTTGAAGAAATCCAAACATATATCATAGAGTCGGCCCTCATTAGGTCCCTCATATAATCTATGGAGTTCGTCCCAAACTTCTTTCGGTGTGGACAATCTAATTACTTTGCCAAGTGTCTCATCTGTCACATTATTAGTTATCAAGAGCAAGGCTGTACTCTCTAACTTCACAAAATTACGTAAATTTTTATTGTACGATTCTATTACAGCATCACCGCTTCCATCTACGGGTCTAGCTGGCCTTTGTGTTTTACCGTCCACGATATCCATGAGTCCATCCATACCTCTCAGTAAGGCTACCATCCGGTACTTCCATGATATCCAATTGTGGCCGTCAAGTTTCACAATTTGAATTTTCGAAAGCTCCATTTCACAAACTTCTGGGTCTGGGCCCATAACCAGTTAAGGCAGAAATAAACAGAACTAATATTATCGTACAATATATATTCTTAGAAACACAAACAATATTTTAATTTTATTAGTAACAGAATTCTTTTTCTAAGTCAAAAGGTATATCAACATGACACAACACTTTTCTTCTTTTTACAAGGTGTCACATTGATCTAAAAAGAGTTTTTACTCTAACACTTACGAGTAGAAAAAAATAAATACAATTGCATTTTTTTTTCTGAGGATTATAGTAGAAGAAAGATAGGATCACAAAATAGGTATAAACAATTATGTCACGAAAAAAAAAAACAAATTAGGAGCTAATATAATGAAAATAAACTTAATTGTAGTGAGGACAAGATTCCTAAAACCGATGGAAAAATTAGAAATCATTTGTTTATTTCGAGCTTTGAGATATACAGTCAAACCTGGGTGAGCGAGAACTTTATAAACGAGAAAACTCTACAAGTGAGACTGATTGCCAGGTTTATTTATTTATTTAAACTTTTCGCACAAAAAGGTACAAAGGCGGACTTAATGCCTTAGGCATTCTCTACCAGTCAACCAAGGGTGGTGAAGAGATTAGATGGCAGGTGCTTTGGGTGAGAGGGACAATAATAATTAAAAAAAAAACTCTTAAAACTAGGTACACAAATACATAAATAGGTTACATACACATACATACCTATTATTACTATACTACACTACTACTATAGGTACTAGGTTCCGACATTTAAACCCACGAAACCCTCTACAAACGCAAAACAGAAACCTCTGTATGAGACTCGTTTTTCACACTTGGACCTCGATAACTGAGACTGATAACTCTATGGGATTAGCTACCTATGTGTTCAGTAAATAATGATTTGCATAATGAGAGAAAATGGTTTATTGTGTATAACTTTATAGTAAATTATAGTAAAATCTCCTAGATAAATCAATCAAACGTCAAATATGACAATCCTATTTGACATTAATTTGACGTTTGACGTTGTTTGTGGCATCGAGGTTGTATTCCAGCCAGTGCTGGACGTGCTGGGCCGCCTGTTGCGCAGGCCGGATATGAGCTCGATAAATGCGATGTCCCACAAGTCTATAAGCGAGAGTTGACGTATTTGTAAATAAAAAATATATCTCGTATGTGACCTCTTTAAATGAGAAACTTGGTTAAGTGAAAAACATTTCGGTCGGTCGGTCGGATAAAAAAAATATTTCGGTCCATTGAACTCTCGGTCATCCAAGTTTAGCTGTACTTTATAAATCAATGGTTTTGAGAAATAAGGCAAACGCAATACCTACTTGTTTATGTCAACTTATTTCGTTTTCGGTATAAGGCACGGACTGGCACGCCCTTATGCTAAGCTGCACCCTTTATTGGTAAAAGCAAGCGACTTTTTTGTATACTTTAGCAATGCACGATATGAAGAGAAACGATGGCTTTTCTAAGTAAAAATTTTAAAAGGAGACTTGAAAAATGGAACACGAAAGGAATTGCGTAACACACTAAAAGAAGCAACGGGTATCATTTTGACAGTTCAACAACATTCATTGCGTTATTTACGTTGTAGAGCAGGCAAATTTTTCAAACATGTGTAGCAGTGGATTACAGTGGCGTAACTATACCCTTTGGGGCCCGTGGAAAATTCATGAGATAGGGTCCTCAATGTAAAGAAGCTCAACCAACGTTATATTTTTTTTTTCCTGGCACTTCGCCCGCGAAATTATGAAATCTACGTGGACGAAACGTAGATTTCGTAATTTCGCCTACAAAATTGTATACTGCTTCGTTGGTGTAGTGGTCGAAAAAAGTTTGCATTTCTATACTTATGTTAGGATCCTCGTCAGCGCATGGCCCTCTCGGACCGGGGGCCCCCTCCAACTGGGGGCCCGTGGCACTCCTGACCCTATTGTTACGCCACTGGTGGATTACCAATATCCTTCAAAACGATTCAGATTGTGATTGATAGTGTGATAGGCAATTAGGGTTTTGGTGTTGTAGTAAATTTTTAGAAAGGCTTATGAGCTATACAAGTATATGACTTACGAGTCACAGAAATTGTTTAAGCACGGCTCTAAATTTCTAGTAACCATCTCTGGTAGTTTTTCCGCTTGTATATGTGTGAGATTCGTGTTAAATAAACGAAGAGACATATATCAAGACAGTTTAACGCAAATACAGCAGTGGGATTTCAAATGATTTGCACTTGTTCACAAACTAAACTAAATTTAAGTTCAATGCATCTTTTTCTTTCTATTTAATTTAGAAAAGGACAGACGATAAATATTAGTTTAGTCCTGTCAAACTAGTCAGCGCCTGACGTAAATTGCCGTATTTTTAGCAGCCATGTTTTTAATCACGTCTAATCTGTCTATGGAGTATCTTAATTTGACAGGAGTAAACTAATATTTTATCTTCTGTCCTTTTCTTAATGAAATAGAAAGAAAAAGATGCACAGAACTTAAATTTAGTTTAGTTTGTGAACAAGGGAATCAGGGCCATTATCATACTTTAATTCAATTTTCTATTCTTACAGAGGACACTAGTATTAGACTAGTGTTAGTCTGGATTATGCCAAGAAATGGTCTGATTACTGGAGAAATGTAAATAATAATGTTACTACTAAGTTAGCATAATCAGCCTATAATGTTCCCACTGCTGGCAGACACAGGCCTTCTCTCTATAGGAAGTAGTGGGCCTAATCCACCACGCGGGCCCAGTGTGGTTTGGTAGATGTCACATATCTTCCTAAGACATGCCGGTTTCCTCAAGATGTCTTCCTTCACCAATGGTGATAAAATTAAATACACAAAGTAAAGTGCCTGCCTGGGTTCGAACTCACGACCTATAACTAGTCGCGACCGATACCACTGCTCTACTTATGATAATGATTCTAAATGTTCCAGTTTATACAGAGATCTCCCTCGTAACTTCAAAACATTTGCCTTGCCTTCCCTAACTTTCGTAACTGTAGTGGAAGAAACTATAAGATAGAAATGTAACATGTTCTTTCCGTGCCGGTGGCCTGCAGACAGTATGGCACGGCACGGTACAGCTAACGCGTTGGAACAGATAACAGTAACGCCGATGAAGCGTACCGAACGCGATGAGTTGACGATACTCTAGGAATGGGATTTGGACGAGATTTTATCGATTGAATGTAATAAGATTTTACGTCTGCACCATTGTCGACCGCATTATCGCTTATTATCAGGTGAGATAGTTGTAAAAAACTAAGCAAACTATAAAAAAAAATGTAAAGTCAGTTAAGGCAACTTCTATTTGATCTTAAAACCGAGATTTTCACATGCTGCGTCTTCATAACATTAGGTACGTATCAATAAGCTTCTAAAAAAAGTTTTTTTTTCATTCTGGAGATACTTGAGGTGTACTATTAATATTTTAACTAGGTAATTAGGGATGTTCAGCTTGACTTAAGATCTAAAACAGAAATTATCGATAAGTCGTCGACTCATGTAACAACACTACCCGTCCCGTTGGTCCATCAACCACAAATTGCTCTATTGCACGCAAAAGCTGATTACAGACGGTCAAACGGATTGACTTCTTATACACATACATACAATCGTAGTAACTGTAACAGAGGAACAGAGATTGAATATGTTCAACTGTAAGTTGCATTAGAGCGCCGCCGTGTGAAATACTTTACTTAGTAAGTTCAGGGGACTTACCACCAGCTCTTATAGCAGGACTGAAGTTGGACTGCACTGCTTTTTTGTTTTATGACTAAGTACAGACGCCAGCAGGTCAAGTTACCCGAAACTGTCAAATTTTCCCAATCAACCTTGAACCTTAATACTTCAGAGATAAAGTTGAAAATCTAATAAAGAAATTTGACAGATTGTAGTAGCTTGATGTGCTGGCGTCTGTACAAAAAAGCAGTTCACCTTCTGCCATGCTAAAAGAGCTGGTGGTAAGCCCCCAGTCGGGATTTCGGGAAGCAGCGCTGCCCATTTGCTGTCTATAGATTTTTGAAATTACAAATTCTGAAATATTTTATTACATACAGGATAAATTTTTATTCAGTGCATAAATTTTCACAGGGTGTTCTACCCATGAATATGAACAACTTTCACTATGGGACCATCTCTGAAATCACAAAAAAAAATCAGCTGTTTCTTATAAAAGTTCAATACCTACTCGACCAAAATGTATGAATCTGCTGATTTTTTTTTCGTGATTTCAGAGATGGTCCCATAGTGAATGTTATTCATATTCATGGGTAGAACACCCTGTAAAAATTTACGCACTGAATAAAAAATTATCCTGTATAAACCTACATGGGCACTTATAAAACGTCAGAAGCTAGGTGCACGGTTCCAATTGGTCGTTTCCTATGGAGAAGAGCCGGCAAGAAAGTCCACGGTTACCCTTTTAAAAATAATTGGCTTTTACAACATTCTCAAATTACACTGTTATAAGTGTGTTATGCAATTGCCCCGCAAGTTTATATCGGACCATCATGGGTGATGGAAGGTCAAAAACGTCTAACCAGATGCCCGACGATAACATGGTGATTATAATGATATTATTATAATGTGTGTCAAGCTAAACAACTATACGCATAGTCACATGCCAGGGTGGCAAAAATCATTTTGATCTTTATACTTTGATTTTATTCTATTCATTTCTATTGTAACTGCTTTTTACAGTGTGGATGTCCTAAAATGAATGGACTTTGATAGCTTCCGATCTAAGCGCCAAATACAATATAAAAGTCAATTAATTAAAAAAGCGGCCAAGTGAGAGAAGATCATTTAGCGCGGTTTATTTATTTATCTAATACTTCAAGCATATATAAATGTACACAGACTTAATGCTTTCTTCTATGGTAATGTAAAAAAATACCCTAAAGATGTATCTTTGAACTTTTTTTTAAATTTGTTTTTACAGCGGCCACTGTATTGTGTAAATTTCGAGTGTCTAACTATAATGGTTTAAAAGATACATCCTTGTTATAGACGGACGGACAGTGTAGTCTTAGTAATAGCCATTAGCATTATTTGGGTACGGAACCCTAAAAAGGAAAAGAATTTATTGGGACTCACAGAGAAATGGAAGCAAGCAACGGCAAATATGGTGATTATGGCAATATTCTTTCGTGAACATTGGCTATATATCCCAATCAATCAACCTGCCTAGTCTTTTCCCAACTATGTTGGGGTCGGCTTCCAGTCTTACCAGATGCAGCTGAATACCAGTTTTTTACATGGAGCGACTGTTTATCTCAAATCCACAACCTAGTTACTGGATACCACGACACCTCTAGGTAGGACTGGTTGTTAGAATTTTGGGCTTCTCACTACTCGTAAAGATTGTCAAATATCTATGAATGACAGCCGGGACCAACGGCTTAGCGTGCTTTCCGAGCCACGGCGGGGTCTCACAGTCTCACTCGGCAAGCATAGCTTAACTTAACCTTTGATCGAGTCGTGCGGCCGTTATTATTAAGCCATGAGCCTCTCTATTAATTAAACAACGGATACTAAATTCCAATCAAAAGAACTGTCATTTTCATCCGGTCTTACGGCTTATAATACTTTACACATTAGGTTACAATGCGTGGAAGTATGCAGCGAGCTATTGATAGTATATCTGTATAGTTATTTATGCTTCATCAGTTTTACTGTTGCCAGCACCTTCGATGGATACCGATACGTAACGGAATTCGTATTATTATAAAATTGAATCATTTGCGTTGTGGTTTTATAGTTGCATCAGATAAGATGACAGATTTGATTTTTATAACACAACTTGCTGCGCACCGTGGTTTCACCCGTATAAGTTTCGATCCCGTGGGAATATTGGGATAAAAAGTATCCTATATGTTAATCCTGGTTATAAACCATCTATGTGCTAAATTTCATCCAAATCTGTTCAGTAGTTTTTGCGTGAAAGAGTAACAAACATCCATCCATACACATTTTTACGTTTATAATAGATATTAGCAGGATTGAGCGTGCGTAGTACCATAGTAAAAGCAAACAAGTACGACATCTTCATACATTCGCACCGCGCACGGTTTGTATGTGAGCGCGCTCGTACGTATGCGTCGTCGCACGCACACACTGACAAAATTTATCGCTGCTAAAGGTGCGCCAGTCGTGGCTGTGACGCCGTACGGTAATATCGCCCGCGCCCGCGCATGCTTCGCCGCTGTCCTGCTGCTCGTAATAAATAATTTGTACGTGTACCTACCTACCTCCTTTAACTACAAAGACTTCATAATCATTTCATTTTATTTGAATAATAAATACCTACATGATTCAGTAAAACCACGTTTTTATTAGTCATATTTCGATCGTAATTTTTCAAATAACTAAACAGATAACATGACGTGGGCAATGAAAAAAATGTAGTCGGCTTCTGGTCTATGTACTTACACACGGCTACACGTCAAGCTAGACAAAACCAGTTTGTCTTGGCCTCACTTTGTATGATATTTTCTCACAATGAACGGTCAGCTAATACTGGTTTTGCATAGCTTGATGTCTATAGCCGTGTATAGAAAAAATAATTTAAAAAAACTTTGTATTAAAGGTCCCTGATGCTTACCCTACAGGGGAACATTGTTTTTTGTATAGAGATTGACTATGCATTTTTGACGATTGAATAAAGTATAGTGACAGCCCTACGAGTTTAGGCTATTATCGCTCGCTCGGGGCTTGAGTTGGCGTACTTGTTTGCTTTTACTATGGTAGTACGCCCAAAGGGTAGGAGTGTATATATATAGTAAGTATATTGTTAATAGCCTCTGTCCGCGATTACGCCTGCGTAATATTTCTTGTTCCCCCGAAATACCCCATCGCATCGCATCGCCCGCCCGCGCTATTCCTTTATGCTTAGTGTTCTTTCTGACTCTTTTTCTTTTGCTCGGCTCCTAAAGGCCTTAGCGTGATTTTAAATAGCTTATAGCCTTTTTCGAGAATTGTGCTATAAAATGCATCAGATTTTTTTTTAAATCCGACTGGCATTTCCAGATATTAACGCATTCAAACAAACAAGCAAATAAACTCTTTTGCTTTTTTAATAGTATAGAAGATGGGGTTAGACTCGTATATTGGAAAAATAAGTGTCTTAAACTTTGTAATAGTGTCGAATATTGATTATTAGAGAACTGTTATTCGTTACCATTTATATCCAAGCCATATGACAGTTCTGTTACTTTTTAAAAGTCATTAAATTACCGATCAAAGATGCCTGGCTTACGTAATAACTATTTAGTAATCTGTGGCCTGGCCTAGACTGAACTTAACTTTATCCATGACCATAGCGGATTGTTTTAATATTATTTTATTAAAGAGACTAGACAACTTATTGTAGGCACTATAAATTAATAATGGATTACAACTCGAATCTAATTTTAAAAACTATCGACAAAAAAATTGCATGTCACAACACTTTCACAATATTTTACGATTAATTATAAACTAGATGAAAATGAAAGTTCACTTTCTACTTAGTTTTAATTTTTCATTGATATTTTTTATCAGTTTTTCCTGGTTTCAAACTGATAAAGACTTACTATCGAAATTTCAAACGAACTTCTTTCTTTCTTACTTTATCACACGACAATATTGCAAAGAAATATCAATATAGCGGCCATTTAAGGCGGATGCTCCAGGGTAGCCCGCGAAACTCAAATTTTCTTACGTTTTTTGCAATTTGCTGGTCAGTACTAAGTTATACGTTGATTAAAATATGATTCGCGGCCGTAACAAATATGGATTTACAGAATTATAATCATTAAAGTCATCAACACAACTCTCTAAGATCAAGTAATCCTACTGAATGACTACTTCATGAAATCTAACTTGCTAAGCTAACTTAACAAGTTGTATTACTGATTCTAATGATTATAATTCTGTAAATACATGTGTTACGGCCGCGAATCATATTTTAATCAACGTACAACTTAGTACTGACCAGCAAATTGCAAAAAACTTAAGAAAATTTGAATTTCACGGGCTACCTTGGAGCATCCACCTTAAGCTATTCAATACTTGCGTAATAGAGGAAGTGATTAAAATGAAATGTTTTACGCAATCGAGCGATATCTATCGATTCCTCATTGCATACGATCATCGATCGATTGTTCCAATAAATTCCAATTGACCGTTACATTTTAATGTTTATAGCTGCTTTCTAGTTTTTTTTTCTTATGAAAGTGGAACGCGACTTGAATCGAAAGAAATCTAGATACATACAAGATGCATAGAAGATAGATAATTGTCTATTACTTCGTTGAACTTCCTCAGAGCCGCGGAGAATAAGACTAAGTATAGAATGACAGAATATTTTGATTTTGACATTTCCAAGATGGCATTACATGCAAAGGCATAATAATATATGATTAAGTATGTACTATTTTGTTAATTGACTGTTTTATTGTTTTATACATGACATTATTATTATTTTAATTACCTGTTAGGTTAATAAAATCAGATTTATTACGGGTCTATTAGAACACAGCTTAGGAAAGTGATCAAATTATTTCAGTTACAATATCATCAAATTTTTTCTCACTCAAAGCGTGGGACTTTCAAAATGAGCCATTACACAATATTGATAGTTTAATTATGAAAACGTGTAATCTTTTTCTGCCATCTTCGAAAGCGTGTTTCTATTTAATGCTTAATTTCATTGTTCAAATAAGTTCCCACCGAAACAAACGCTTCGTCATTGTCTATGAATTTTTGTGTAAGTAAATAAAATACTTTAATTGATTATCTTACGTACCTTGAATGGTGAATTAACGTAATGCCATTGTCCCCCAGAATATTTAATTGAATTGAAAAGACCCAGGACTATTATTTTCAATCTACATAGATTTATTTTCACATATAACATATCATCACGCGTGTAATCCCCGAAGGGGATAGCAGAGAGCAGAGATGCACCTATAGTACAGTAACATTTTACTAGTTATGTTTAAGTCCCAATAGGGGCCGAGCTTATTGCCATCAGCCGGGCACAAATCCGCCTCCGGCTTCTACTGACAAATCCCTGACCGAATAACCCATAACATTTTGCCTGACCAGGGAATCGAATCGGGAGTAACGTAAAAATAATCTTCACTGCCTAGTTGGTCTTGTACCAACTAGGTAGTTAAGATTATTTTCAGTAGGTATACAAAAAAACTGGTAAAAAAATGAGCCAGCACAATTATAATTTGCAAGTATAATTGTACACCGGAAAAAAGCTGAAAAGAAAAAAACATGGCGGCACTATGCGCACGACTTTTCTATTACCAATTACCATAGATAAGTAACGCCTGTCTTCAACAATGACACCTAAATGCCCAAATAAAAGCGGACTATTGGATTTTTCACCTGTCAGCTGTGTTGAAAATCTAACAGTGCAATAAGCAATAATGAAGTGTTAAAAAACGGCCACGGGGATCTAATCTCTGCTAGGGATCACCGAGACCAATGACCAAAGATGTCTGACTTCATAGTAACTTTACGGAGTAGCGATTCAGCCGGTCTATTCTGGTAAAAATCTCAACGTGAAAGCTTAGGTAAAGTGAGCTGTCATTCCACCTGTACAGACGCCAGCAGGTCAAGCTACCCGAAACTGTCAAATTTTCTCAATCAACCTTGAACCTTAATGCTTTAGCGATAAAGTTGAAAATCTATTAAAGAAATTTGACAGATTGTAGTAGCTTGATGTGCTGGCGTCTGTACATTAATTGCGTAAACATTATCAGTCTCAATCTGAATCATTTTGAAGGAAATTGCTAATCCATTGCTTCATAATATGTTCGAAAAATGTGTCTGCTCAACAACGCAATGAATGTTGTTGAAATGTCAAAATGAAACCTATTGCTTCTGATAGTGTTTTACGCAATTACCCCCGCTGATGCTAGGGATTGACATTACTGACAGCTCATTTTATTTAAGTTTTCGTTGGGTGAAGTACAGACGCCAGCGCATCAAGCTACGACAATCTGTCAAATTTCTTTAATAGATTTTGAACTTTATCGCTAAAGCGTTAAGGATCACGGTTGATTGGGAAAATTTGACAGTTTCGGGTAGCTTGATGTGCTGGCGTCTGTACATACGTCCGGCGCACCCTGAGTAGGTGAGTACTCAACTAGATAAGCTCACTAGTGCACTACCAAGCCTTTCTAGCCAGCTAATGATTTTACCACGACACGACTATTGTCGTACAAGTACTCGGACCGATCGATTTATGGTGCAGATACGAGAGTATAATGATGATATTCATTTCCTGAGTACCTAACACCCAATTTCTGATTTGAGAATTTCAAATTAAGAACTTGTCCTTTCTCAAACTCTTCTTTAAGGTGACAGCCCGCGAAACTCATTTTTTGCAAAAACTGCCAGTAAGTTTCACATTGAAGAAATAGAGTTCGAGAAGTTCTCAACTTCAAATTCTCGATTTAAAAACCGGCGGGATACGCGTAAAAATGTTCACACACATCGTCTGCTCAACAACCCAATGAACGTAGCTGAATTGTCAAAATAAAATACGATCAATTGCAATATTATATGTGTGTTAGGTACGCAATTACCTCGCTGGTATTATAAAGAGAGAGAAGCAATAAATAATTACAGTCTAATCACAGTCTCCCACGACTTTTCGCTTATTACTAAATCCGTCTTAAAACTTACGTAAAACAATGTAAGTTTTATTACCTGAGGTCAACGAACCCATTGTGAGGTAATTCGTGACGTTTACATGATGTAGGTACAGAGTACAAACATTACAATACAGGCACACGAGTAAATAATTATACAGAGACTAAGCTTCAATGGCGCTACTCCCATTTAGTAGCTTGAGGCTCAATTTTTTTTTATCAGCATTACCATCCACCATGGCAACGCTGCCAGCCTTTTGGGCACTTTTCCCACTGACAGCGAAGCGGACGAATTTTTTGATGCGTAATGAGCTATAAAATGCTTGCAGTACTTGCAATACTTGCAGTTTGTGGTAATGTACCTTCTTCACGAAGTTCTTGACGAAGGAGATCCGATCTCGAGCGAACGACCACCATACCTATGTATTTCTGCCATCACGCAGCATTGCTGTGTTTCGATCTTCCAGTGTGTTTACAGGCACAAGAAAACTTTCAGCTTTTTCTATAGGATGGCAATGCTCCTACGATCGGAAGCCTGCAATGCGTCAATATACTTCCAATCACAATCCTTAGGATTTTTCAGGAAATTGCTAATCCATTGCTTCATATGTTAAAAATTCGACTGTCGAAGAATGTTGTAGAATAGTCAAAATGAAAAACATTGCGATTGTAAGTGTGTAACTAAATAATTCTGCAGACTGTTCGCAATCCAACAGCGAATGTATAAAGTTAGGTCTCCATTTCTTAATTACCTACTCATGTTCTTCAGGTGAATGACTTTTTATAATATAATTGTATGGTTATGTCTTTTTGCTCTCAAAAAACGGTATAACTAGTTAATATACGAACGGATCAAGATTGCGAGTTGGAAGAAAGGTGTATTTTTGACAGGTGAAGCATTTTTATGGAACTATTTTTATTACTTAGGCAATGGACTTGTTTTAAACAAATGAAGAACGAGCTTGTTAGTCACAATAATTTTATTCGTGGGTACAGTCGAATTATTAATTCACTGGAGTAAACTGACAGGTGTGTTTTTAGTAAGAGAGAATTCGACCAAACTCATTTATTACTTACATAGTTTTCTGCAAATAAATATTTGACATTGACAGTTTTTGTACGGAAAATTCAAAATTTATTCGCAGGAAAAGACAGATGTAATAGGCATAACAGTTTAGTTGAATTTGCCTTTACCGACATAAGAACATGACAGACACTACACACATTATTGCATGACATTATGTATGCCAGTTTTTTGCAAGTTAAACCAACCAAATCTGTCAAACAACTTGCAGAAATTCAATCAACTTTCTCAAATCAAACTTGCTTGTCTTCTGCAAATCATTTGAAATACCTAAGATTAAAATGATCAAATATTAAATAACATAGTTTTTGTTCACTGTGTGTAACTCTTACAACAAATTACCAAACACTAGTTTCTTATTTTTAAAAGCCGTAATTCGAAGTCAATTGGCCTAATCGTTTCACAATTGGCTGTTTTATTAAATTAGCGCCATCTTGGTTGAAAGGAACAAATTGTAGGTCGGCACGAAAATGTGTGTGTGCGGTAATCTTTGAAATTACTTGGTTGGTGCTTATGTGTGTTTGATAATAGAACCCAAGGTTTTATGGCATTTGGTTTTAGGGTTTCCTTTCTTTACATAAAGATATATTAGTGGCTTGTCATAGGTATAGATTAAGAAGGAATATTAGATACTCCAGGGGGCTTACCTTGCTTTTTTTTTACTAAGTCATAGTACAAAAAAGTAGTGCAGTTTAACTTCTGCCCTGCTATAAGAGCTGGTGGTAAGCCTCCAGACAACGCCCCATCACTATTTCTAACGTGATCAATGCATGAAAACAGTATGTACTACATAGTTAGATCAAAAAGTATGCTCGCATCGTGCGTGACATGTATGTTCCAGGACTTAATAAAAAAAAAAGCTCGAAACTAGAAAAAATATTTTTCCCGTAGCAATTTTACGCGTTCATAAGACTAGTTTATTTTCAGATAACAGTTAACAATTGCAGCCGCAGACAACATCTAGTTTACTCTGAATTACGGAAGATTTGATACGATTTACAGTTGTTTCCGCAAAGTCCGGCAATTTGAGTGAGTGGGCAGTTTACTGGCTGGAATTAATGTCGCGGAAAATCTATGGTAAAAAAAAACTCTTAGTAATCTTCTCTTTTTAAAATAAGCATTGCCTTCTATTAAAATAATATTGTAGGAATAAAATTCTAGTCAAGAAACAAATGAATGTATTTAATACAGCTGATTATCAGAAATTATACGAACGTTTGTAAAATGGCAATGAAGAGGCATAACTGCAGTTACCTTCGCCTTGTGTCAAACCATAAATAACACGCGCGAATGTTTCACTTTGGACACGGAGAGAAAAAAAATCAGAGACAGAAATGAGTTGAAATTAATGATTGATTAATTTGATCACTACACTAATTCTGTATACTTGCTCACTGTGTGTATGTGTAAAGTGAGACCAGTGGTAGATTGTAAAGATTTCATTTTAGTTTCCCAGAATTTTCCATTTCCCCTTTACTGTAGTTAAAAAATCACAAACCATGCCAGGTTTTGGATCTAAAACTTAAACTATGTCTGTAAACCTAGCTGCCAAGTTATCCGCACCCGTATAAGAAAAGCGTAGGAAAGTAGAAAGCTACATACGTTTATATCTCGTTTTATGTATCTGCAGTTGTTAATGCTTGTGTTACTTTATTTATAAAATAAAACATGACTTTTAAAAGTCGTGGTGAAAAACTTTTATGTTACGAATTTTTTTAGTGAAACTTGGATTCTTTATATGATGCAATAAAAAGAAAATACTTGCCTTGCCTGCTGGGTCATAGCGTAACACACTAACAGTAGGAATGACTTTAATTTTGACAGTTCAACAACTTTCATTGCGTTTAGCCAAAATTTTTTGTGTCTGTCAATGTCATACAAAAAAAAAACGCATATATAGTTCGTGTTGTAATCCCAGAGACTAATCTGACAGGTGTAATGTCAACCTTCTATACTAAAACAAACGCAAACACAAAAGACTTAAACGTCAGATTAGTCTCTGGGATTAAAAAACGAACTATAGATGGACCCGACATTTCCTATCTGACTACCTCTGAGAAAAAATAGCGAAACAAACTTAGGGGTCAGTCTCTTTTAAAGTCCAGACTTAATCTTGCTCAGATCATGTGCGGACCATATAGATTAGTGTTTGAAATGGTCTTTTGAGGAAATAACCACACAGATTTGAGTGGACCTATCTAGTCAGTGCAATCATAGCATAATTAGCCTATAATGGACTGCTGGGACACAGGCCTCCTCTTTCTGATAGGAAATGGGCTGTAATCCACCACGCGGGCCCAGTGCGGGTTAGTAGATGTCACGTCTTCGAGTTTTTGGTTGACGTTTGCTCACGATGTTTTCCTTCACCGTTTTGAGAGCAGTGGTGATGAAATAAATTATTCAAAGTAAAGCGCCTGTCAAGGTTTGAACCTACGATCTACATACAACTCGTAAGTCGCGGCCGTTACCACTGGGCTACCACTACTCTCGTCAGTGCAAGCTGCAATCATAGTAATCGTGTAGCTGGACAGAATAGAACTCATCTAGTTTTAAAATATGATTGACGTGTAAAAGTGTTTGTACAAACCTACTTACAAAATAATATCATTTATCAATCCCTCAACTAAAATAAAAACTTTTAACGCAGACGGACATTAGCTAAGAATAAACAACCAAATACGACAAAGCAACGCTCTCAGACAGAACAAATGAACATGCAAAACTTCAAGGATTTTCTTAAAACTTTAAACAAAGAGAAAAATATTGAACGTGTGAACAAATTATGTAAATGTTTTAGAAGAGCTCATTTTTTCTGCAAATATTATATTTAGAAATATAGGTGTGTGTGTGTGCTCTATGGGTAAAACAATAAGTGGTGAAGTTCCTTGTTTTATTTCTCTTGTCAATGTTTTGTATTTCGAAGGAGAGTCTTTCTCATGAGTAATGATAATTATGTTTTCTGATGCAAGGCTGAATAGGTTACAACATAAATATTCTTATGCAAAGGAGTAGTTTTAATGCTAATTACACATTTCGTAGTCTATGGATTTTTAGGCAATTAACCGGTTGAGGCGTGAGATGCATTGAAATATGTCATCATCATCTGCCTAGTCGTTTACCAACCACGTTGGGGTCGGCTTCCAGTCTTACCGGATGCAGATGAATACCAGTATTTTATATGACGCGACTGCCTAGCTGAACTCCACAACTCATTACTAGGTAACACCATACCCCTTGGTAAGACTTGTTGGAACAGCTATAATTTTACCATGGTATGAGCTACTGTCATAAAGGTCGATACTGAAACGAGAGGGAGCTAACCAATTAGTAAGCATTGCCATACAACGTGGCAATGCCACCAGTCTCTTGGGTACATTACCAGTCGATAGCAATACGGAGGAATTTTTCGACACCATATTTTAGTTTTTTTTGAATTAGGTTTATATTTTTTTTTTTTATTAATTTAGCAATTGGTTGGAGGATGCCCTTATCTCAATTTATTTGAGGTCTTCGCAGCATGGCTTCTTCTTCCATACAGCTCTATCAACCGTCATCTGCAAACACATCCCCCTTCTAGCCATATCATCTTTCACACAGTCCATCAATCGTTACTTTGGTCTTCCCCTACTCATAAAGCTATCCACATTTATACTCAAAACTTCCCTCATGACATGATCCATATTCCTCCAATGATTCTAGTAGGCACACAGTTTCATCATCTTCCTGTCCCTATCCCATCTTACTTGTGGTCGGAAAAAAACTATCTTTGCATTGTATAAATTCAATTGCTTAGTATTGTATAATTGCATAGCACACGTGTGAGCACTATGTACAGACGCCAGCACATCAAGCTACTACTATCTGTCAAATTTCTCTAATAGATTTTCAACTTTATCGCTGAAGCATTAAGATTCAAGGTTGATTGGGAAAATTTGACAGTTTCGGGTAGCTTGACCTGCTGGCGTCTGTACTTTCTATGTATTCTACGTCTTTCATTGACTTGAATGTGCCCTGGCGGCTGTGAGTACCTATGTCATGCTCACTCTAATATCTCGCTTGTGGTGGCGTGTGTGTTGGATCATTAAGTTCCCTCCAAAATGGTTGAGCTGAATGGTGCTGATCCATACGTCATGTTCGTGAACGGGCGGCGTCAGTAGGGACTGGTCATCTCTTAGATGCCACGGCTTATTTTAATTTTTAATTTCTGATTTGTTTTTATGTTTTCTATAACGGACGCTTTTAACGTGCACGTCTTTCTACATCATTCTCACATGGTTAATTTCAACACGAATGATGTAATCATATATTTTGTAACAATTTTATGATTTAAAAGAGTGTCCGTGGAGTTTCTTGCCCGTTCTTCTCCATAGGTAGCTACGCTTTGGAATGGGCAACTAGCTTTATCTTTCTGACTGACCGATCCTTTGACAATTCAAAAGTGCCTGTAAATGGTTTAGTTGAATTAAATGATTTGAGTTTGAGTCGGCGCAACAACTTTTCTTCTTCCATTCTCCCCGTCAGCCGTCACGCTAGCATTAGGTCCCCTTTCTTTCATACCTTCTGCATCTGTAAAGTCATCATCATCATTCATCTTATCTTCGGTCTTCCTCTTCCTCTCCATCCATCAAAATTTATATTCAAATACTATATTTCAGTCATATATTCACTTCTATAAGAATTTTTGTAAGCAATCATCTTAGAACTATAAACTTCTCAATTAAACACTACATAAAAGGCAACTCAAATCAGAAAAGCAACGAGATTAACAAAGCGATAAACAACAAATTTGACAAATTCGGATGATACATAATATAATAAATATTAAAAACAAGCTCTTTGTTGTAAGGAAACAGGTTTTCCCACAGACACGTCATAATGAAGTTTATTATCATGTTAATTTGGCTTTAAAATTTGAAACAGATTAATTTTTTGTGTTATTGGGTGGCGATTAAACAGGTGGTCAGTCTGAAGATAAGTGGTACCTAATACTAGAAGCATAGCAGGTGCATTGCCAAGTCGCTAAGACAAGGATGAAATCTCATAAGCTTGTAATTACATCAGCACCCATAGTCTTCAAGCCGGAACTGTATGTACTACTGTACATACTTCTCCGATCGAGCTCTGCCTCGAAGATCTCTACTACTCTCAAAAGCACTCTTCTGTCCTTATTCCATTTTTTTGGGTGTAAACACTGTCTCATTCACACAAGCGGAGTAGCTGCTGTCACTAATGTCATCTGTCAGTCACGAGGAATGGCGGGAAACAGACAAAGTGAAGAAGGCTATATACGATGGCGTTTGGTGTGGTAGTGAGCCAGTGAAGTAATATCACTTTATATTCAACATAAATACGGAATCAACAGGATTCTATTCTACACGTAGCATGCCTTCTTTTTATCTTTTCCTTATAAGTTGTCATCTCAGTATTCGGTGCCCAAGTTATCCTCAACACAATCCATATTATATCGTTTCTTTGGTCTACCCCTACATTGGTCTCTCTTGGTTCACGGTTGATCAAATAAAATGGAAATTGCACATTATTCCTCCCAAGTTCTGCCAGCGTATTGCATTAGCATATGCACACAAAGATATTAGTGTCACCTCAAGTCTAGAGTCTTCTCACTCAAGCATTCATGCAATGCTTGCTCAAGCTTATATTAGGACATACAAAACATTGAGGTTGTTGCATGAAAAGGTCATTTTAGAGTCTACTTGAAAACTGTTGCCTATAGCTTAGAGAGAAAATAACTAACTTTAACTCCTTATTAATGGCTTTTCTGGAAAAGATATCACAATTGTGGCAATATCACGTAGATACATACGGCGACACATCAAGTTATACATTGCCAGTTTTAGCTGACCTCGCATTGCATAGGTTTTTCGTACAATCAGATGTCAGGTTATACTGGTTATGTATAGCTTGATGTGTAGCCGTACATACTATGATAGACCATCAAAATCATGGAGATTGATCAGTGAATGCTTTATTTTGACGGCGAAGAGAGAAAAAAATAAAAAAATAATAGATTGACTTAGACACTTGTTCAACTAATGTAACTTAAGTAAAAACTTAAGTGAAGTGAGTTTGAAGTGAGCTGTCAATAGTTCCTAGCATCAGACGAAATTATAGCTGAATACAACCTCACTTCGCCTAAGTTTTCACGGTGAGATTTTAACATAATAGACCAGCAGTTCTAAAGTTTAAAAAATTCCCGTATTTTTTACAGCGTTCGTATTATAATCTCAGTGTCACTCTGTCAAAAACATCTCTAGATTTCCTACATTATTGTCAATTTTGATTGTCGCTGAGATGAGATTGCAAGGTCTTCAGAATAACTCGATTTTGTGTTAGTAAGGTAACAAAACAGTTTTCTAAGCTTGATTTATATGTCTTAACTTAACCGAGACGAATGTTTCATTTCTTGCTACCAACGTTCAATATGAGATTTCAATCATTATATGCCTATTGCAATGCAGTACGAAGGCCTCACCTCGGCGATTGACTCAGTACATTGTTTAATTTTCTTTGAGAAACAAACGTAAACATTGAATATTTTGCCGTTGATATTTAAAACAAAATGGATTTGTCTTGCTCATGTAGTTATTCATCATGTGTTGGTGATGACATTTTGTTTATTTCTTTATATAAAATATAACTGTCTTGCGACATTTTTTTTTTATTGGGTAAAGGCTTCCCCTTTTCCCTCCTAAACCCTCGTTTGGGGGGAAAAAGGGGAGGCCGCACTCGCACAATCGCACAAGACAGGGGGTCTTGTGCGACCTCCAGCCATGTTGGCACTGCAAACGCTATCAGATCGTCACACCACCTTCGCCGTGGTCTGCCTCGACGGCGATGTCCTCCCTCAGGTGTCCAGTGAGTGACGATCTTTGCGGGTGCATTCGTGAGACGTGTCCGGCCCAATGCGACAAAATTGTCAAATTTTCACTACAGGTGCTTTAAAAAAAAAAAAGCTAACTAAAGTCAGAATGTCGTCTGTTAACTGACGGTTTTATTTTAAACAACCCAGAAATTCCGATTTAACAACTTCAGATCAGGGCAAGTTCCTATGTCGTGAACTGCAGAATTATCTGTTAAGATTTCTATTGGGTTGCCAAAAGCGAATAATGGTAGTGAAGATATGATTTGGTTCAAAAGTAACGCGATATTTGGGTCTGCTGGTTATATAATTGTTAGCATGTTATTTTCTCAATAAAAAAATAAATATGTTACTTAATAGCAAATGGTCACCGAGTGGTCAAATAACACAAATCAAATCTTATTCGAACACAGGTGATATTTTGTCATGTTCAGTTTGCTATGTAAATGGTATAGAATTTAAAACGGTCATAAGATGTAAGTTATTGTAAAGTAATTGTAGGTATACGGTCAACGGTGTGAATACGGATATTAAATACTTATCAAGATTACTGATTGAGTACATAAAAAAAAACAAAGGCATAGAAAAAAAAACGAAAGCAATCAATTGACGTAGATTATCAAAAGAATACTAATCAGTAGAAAAACTTATAAAATAGCAATCTTGACCTTAAAAATAAATCTTTACAACCTTGAACGGTATTAATGAAAGAAATTTCACTAAGTCGACCGAAGCCAATGATTCATCAGAATCAAGAGCACTCTAATTGCAGTCTTAATCACAAGAAAACAGAGTTCATTACTCTTCGAAACGAACTACACAAAGTTTTTAAAACTCATTCACAGCCTCACAAAAAAAAATACCAGACTTAATACTAGTACTTACACATTTCATTCATTTTGAGTGACAATCAAACCATTTCTGGCATTGGTTCCCACTGTAGCGAACACTTAAAACCCGTGGGAATCTAATTTCACTTGAGAAAGTGTTCCAAAGATATATTATTTCACACAAAAAGTACATAAAAACAAATGACACACACTTTTACGAATATTTGCAAAAGGTCCTAAATTAGTACCCTGAGGGATTCTTTAACAATTTCTCTTCGAGTTTAGAAGTTGTGTGCGCAAGCGCAACGTCCGCTTACCGTGGGCGGTAGGACCGTATGACGCGTATTCGAAATTGACGTATCATAGCACGCTCGACCTGTTAAACCAACCGGTATCATCGATGTATACAGTATCCAACGCTTGTTCGAAATCCAGATCAGAATTTTTTGATAGAAGTGAACGAGAGATGGTTTGTTTTGAATTGAAAGTTATAGTTTGGGGATTAAATTAGGTGTCAAGTGGTAGTGGGGTAAAAGAGGGGGATTGGAGACTGAACGGTATGTTTATGTTTGATGGTACGTATGGCACGTGCCCTATGTCTGTGATGACTATCCCGTAACAGATGGTTGAGGAGAATCTCTTTATTTTTGTTAGGGACTTTTGAACTTGGTTTGAAAGTGTTAATTTTGGTACTTTTGTTATTGTGTGTTTATTTGAGGGTAACAACTTTAACTTGAATTTTGTATATTTTACAGGTTCAACAGTACGAGCGGAATTTGCTTTGATTAGGACATCTTCAGTATTGGTCCATAATGAAGGTATTTGAAAGTGCATTTGAAGAATTTCTTCGTTTTTCTGTCAAGAAGTTTCTGTGGCCCAACAGGTTTTTTTTTAGTATTTTCTACATAATTAATTAATTATATCAAAAAAAGAAATCCCTCATCTACTTCACATACGACAACCGTTCTGTCTGTTACAAATACTTAACCCAGATCGCACGAAGCATATTAATATGTACGAGTATGTTATTTACATAAAGTATGTGCATTAAATACCTCTATTATGATCGACACTATCTGTTTACGACGCAGATTCTGACTAGCTATCAAATAAGATTAACACTAGTAGGAGAAATCTTTTTGAAGGTGTTTGTCCCAGGAACTCCCATCAGCTCTGTTGCGCTGCCAAGCAGTGTTGCTGTTTTCTGATTTCAACGATATACTCAGATGCCGAAAGTAGTGGCGAACCAGTGGTATCGGCCCCGAGATACGAGTGAGTTCACCAGTGATGAAATTACATACTCAAAGTTTCAACCCAGGAACTTTGAGTATGTAATTTCATCACCACTGCTTCAAAACGCAGAAGAAAAACATCGTGAGGAAACCGACATGTCTTAGAACAAAAAATTCAAAGACATGTGACATGCACCAACCCGCACTGGGCCCTCGTGATTGATTATGGCCCACACCCTCTCACAGAGAGGAGGCCTGTAGCAGCAGTACATTAAAGGCTGATCATGATGATGACGATAACTCAGATGCCCCTGTAACTGCAGGTACGAAACAAAACCCACATAGCGATTAAGTTTCAAAAAATCAACCCTTCTTGGAATCGGGGCGTGGTTTTTTAAGATTACTTTTACTAGCTGTGCCCCACAGGTTCACCTACCTCGTTTGGGTCCAAAGGGCCATAGTGTGACTTTAGCCTATTAGCGTCTTCAAAACAATTTTTGATGACGCTAAACGTTTTTACGAATTTTTGCAATCCGTATGGTATGTATTTCCAGAGATTAGTGCGTTTGAACATACTCTTCAGTTTTATTGTATGTATTAAGTACAGATATACAGATGCCAGCAGGTCAAGCTACCCGAAACTGTCAAATTTTCCCAATCAACCTTGAAACTTAACGCTTTAGCGATAAAGTTAAAAATCTATTAAAGAAATCTGACAGATTATAGTAGCTTGATGTGCTGGCGTCTGTACCTCTTTTATAACTGATAGCTATCAGTCTACAACGCAGATTAAACTGAAACAATATAGGTGTAACACTGTATGACTTGGAATTAGTTGCACAGCGGATTTAATGAAACGATCGTTTGTGCAGGAAACTGTTCATTTACATCATCATAATGAACGCGAGCGATAATGCACTTGTACATAATAACCGTATAGTATCAACAAGCTGATGAAGTTTGGAAGCTTAGCAAGAACAAAGGTAGGGTAAGTAAGCATTGCCTGAACCAGAGAGAACCTTCACATGGTTTCCAAAAGTCTGATCAAATTTTTGTTAAACAGAAATCACAACAACCTATCAAATACTTGGACAAGAGATTTGAGTTTAAAAATGAATAGTTTTCAATATTCTGGGGTATTTATGGATTAATTCTGTGTCAAAGGCCTTCAGCACACCTGATGGAGGACGGAAACACATGTTTCCTCCATCAGGTGGGCTGATTATGAACACTGCTATCCTACTGATATTATAAACGCGAAAGTTTGTATGGATGGATGTAAATATTATAAACGTGAAAGTTTGTATGGATGGATGTTTGTTACTCTTTCACGCAAAAACTACTGAATGGATTTGGATGAAATTAGGCACACGGATGGTTTATAACCAGGATTAACACATAGGATACTTCTTATCCCGATATTGTGCACGGGATCGAAACTTACGCGGGTGAAACCGCGGTGAGCAACTAGTATACATATATAGCAGTGTTCATAATCTCAGATAATTTACATTTCATCGCCACTTAATCAGTTATCTACTTTAGATAAATGTATTTTAAGTTGACTTTTGACTTTTTGAGTGACCATTTGTAACAAAAAGATCTTAATAAGTTTTTGGTTGCAATGGAATTTGAACTTTGTTAAGTATGACATTCAGTTTGTTGTTCAATAACTTGATAATTACCGTAGTTACCGTCTCTATAGACACCTGTCACAAAATGCTTAGGGGCTTACTAAAGCGTTGTCAATTGCTATCCTAGGGACACAATTGAAAAATCCTCAGTACATCTGTTGTACGGCACTGAAACCCTTTTTTTTCCCCCTTAAACCCTTAAAATGGGATCACAGCAATACATCAGAAATGATATATCTGTACACTCAAAATACTATCGACTGGCCTTTGCACTTTATTCTATGTATTTCTACTTCTAGTCTAGCCCAGTCCGAATGAAAATCAGAATTTCATACGCTGAACATGGTTACAGTTTGTGCGTCGATGTCCTTGCCACCCTGTATTTTAACGTCAAACTAAAAATACTTAGGACTAAGTTTAGCTGACAGCTGTCATGTATGTAGTTCATCCATAAGCGACGCGACTATTAGCCTATTGCCGAGTCCGGAAGAAAAAACCCGTTAAGAACTATGAGTCATTTCCCGTTTGTGCTGTAAGAGCCAATTAGCTTTATGGGTCACCATGGTCTGTACGGCATGATGTGGTGCCATTATAATTATCAATATGGCAAATTATCAACTGTAACGTAAAGTAGGTTAGTAGTATTTGCACTGTTAGAACAAAGGTTATGCATCATCAATCAATAGCAAAAAAGAGGGTCACAGCCGTACGGGTCAATGGTTAAGCTACGCTTTACGCGGTCGGTTCGTGGATGGGTGAGGCCTTCCGAGATACGGAGGGGTCTGAATGAATGCATTCAGACCCCTCCGTATCTCGAAAGGCATGATAAGCCGTTGGTCCCGGCTGTCATTCGTAGATCTTTGTCAGTCATTACGGGTCGTCAGAAGCCCGAGTCTTACAGCCAGTCTTACCAAGGGATACCGTGTTACCCAGTAACTCTGGGGTATGGAGGTCAGATAGGCAGTCTCTCCATAAAAAAAGATACTGGTTGGTATTCAGGTACACCCAGTTAGACTGGAAGTCGACCCCAACATGTTGGGAAAAAGTTAGGAAGATTATTATCACGTTATTATCTACTATAATCATAACTATTTCTGCCGCTAAACAGCGTTGCTGTGTATTGGTTTTAAAGATATGAGTGCCGGTAATCATAGGCACATAAGACATTTCCGCTTCGTCTTTGGGATGTCGACGCACCTGCGATGCCTCTGGCCATATGAGACGGTGACAAAATCTGGGCAATTTATTTTTTGTTTTTATTTAACAACAATGAAATGACATGACATGTCATGGATGGAATGCAATGATGCGTTTTTGTATTTTACAATATCAACAATGAAGATCATAATATTGTGCTCATTCTACACAACAGGAATTGATTCATTGCCTAGGCAAAAATCTGGGGGAATGCAGATGTCACTGATCTTATGGACAAAGTTAAACTCACTGGGGTTTTGTAAACGATGATTAAAATTAAATGACGTTAATACGTCAAAAATGTATGGTTAAATAGCCGCTAATCACTACTTGACTTTGAGCAACGTTTATGAATAAAGGGGCCAGTGCTTTTCATTTTACCAGCAACACCTGACCACAGCAACGATGCTGTGCTGCAGAATTACCCATAGCACATAAGTTCACCATACTTTTACTATAGTAGTTTTCTGGACGAAATTCTTAAACCAAATTAAAAAGTGAGGTTATTCATTCGTTCATTGAGTTTTATTAGGATTTGAATTAAGTTTGACCCGATCTTTGACCATAGAGGACGGCACACAGTCCTGGACAGTCAGGCCGTCTACAAACATTGCTAACTAGCCAATATTTTTACTACGACATAAGCTATTTTCGTATAGCTCGTGCCGTCACGACATGACAGATCATTGTCATCTCTCTAAGAACAAAGTATTTGACGTATACAAGCATGAAGGTTGAGTATTGTTACAGAAACCGCTCAAGATGACATTATGCCCATACCCTAGCGTTAATATAGCGTAACGATACCAAAACCAATCCTTAGAGTAATTAGCAATGAAGTAATAGGGTTGCGCCTTAATCTATTTAGACGACTTTGGCTCTTTGTGAAAGAACTTGTTAAAAGATACTACCATCATCATCTTCTTGGCCATTTTGGAGTCGGCACAACTCTTTTTTAGGGTTACGTACGGAAAAAACGGAACCTTATAGGATCACTTCGTTGTCCGTCTATCAGTCTATCAAGATCCTTTTTCTCAGGAACGCGTGGAGGTATCAAGTTTAAATTAGAAAAAATTGAAAACATCGTGAGAAAACCGGCATGTCCTAAAACGTAAAATTCGACGCGACATGTGACATCTACCATCCCGCACTGTGCCGCGTGGTACATTACAGCCCACTTCCTCTCACAGAGAAGAGGCTTGTGTTCCAGCAGTGGAAACATCTAGGCTGATTATGCTACAGTCTAAAACGATGAGCTGTCAACCTGTTACAACCTAGGCGAAATCTCTCACGACATAATACCCTACGTATTGCTATTTTTGACAGCTGTCAATTTACTCAAAAATCCTGGAAGCAAATTGAGGATGCTGCTAGCCCTAATGACTAAATAGCTCGCATGCGTACGAGTTGAAATACATCACACAATAGTCAATTATTTGTCTTATGTCATTCTATTGTTTTATCGCCCTGTCGAGCTACAATTCACTGGCATTTGAATATTGTCTGAGGACAGAAGGACGCGGCACAGACTGGAATTTAGGTTTGTAGAATATTTTGTTGGTGTAACTCTTAAACCTAGCCTAGATAAGTGGCAATTGCTTTCAAAGCGTTCCGTATGCGACTTTCGAAAGGATTGACATAAGTTTTGCGGTAGCTTATGTCAATCCAAAATTGATATATTGTAACTTCGAGTGTTGATATCTCGGAAACGTGACGCTTTACGAGGTTTGGTCTTATTATGTTTCCTGTTTGCATTGATTTATGTTATAGGTTTCATGCGTGGCCGCCATTTTAATATTTTTTATTAAAATGGCGGACAGTATGTAGGTATGCCACGGACCTTCAAAACCCTTTCATCCAATGTTTACGTGCGCAAGCCAGTAAAGCTCCCAGTCGCCATTTCCAACATCTTCAACAATCAGTGTTATATTTCAGTCAATTTACACCTAAACCTTCCTCATGAAGTAGTCCGTCCGAACGAATTTCCATAGTTTTGACCAATTCAAAACTATGGAAATTCGTTCGGAAGTTTTTGAGTTTATCGCGTCCAGACAGCCGTGACGAGGGGACTTTCGTTTTATAATATTATGTTATGTAGTGATGCGAAAGTAACTCTGTCAGTATAACTGTTAACTTTGACACACCGATAGATTATGATCTGGGTTGCTCATAGGCTTTTTATTCTGAGAGTACGCTCCTGTGGGATAATATCCGACCTCCACGCGGGCAATGCCGAGAGCAAAAGATAGTTTAAAATAAAGAGAAAATAACTAGTTTATTTTCCAATACCCACTCACTCCCACTACAATTAACGATTAAAATTGTCATAGTCAACAGGCTCGCTCGACAGAGAGATTGGTAATCGCAGAGTTATGTATTAGCAAACAGGATGGCTAAGATTAATTTTGCTCATTCTCTAGATAAAAATCCTTACATCGCTGTTCACACCTACAACAGGCGGTCTATTCTGTAAAAAATTTACTGTGAAAACTTAGATGAAGTGAGCTGTCATTCCGCTTGATGCTACGGATTGACACTAATGACAGCTACCAAAACCTAAGTTTTCACGGTGATATTTTCACAGAATAGTTCAGTTGAATAAATTACGGAAAACATTAATTAAAGTAGGCAATGATTAATAATTCAAAAATGCAACACAGTAATTAATCAAACGTTACAATTTTCCGACCGCTAAACGCCGCTTAGTGAAGCGGTAAATTGCTAAGTTTTTAACTTAGGAAGTGAAGAACATAATGTATGTCTGTGGTATGTTATTTGTTGAGGTCTACATAACCTGGAAATTATGGGTCCTGGCGTTGAGCATGGCTTGGTTAACTGTATAGTTGGCAGGTAGACTGTGACAGTTAACTTGACGTTTAGTGATCTACCCTAGGCATGGAATTAGTATGTACTAGTTTTTGAAAACTTGGGCCATTATAAATTATATGATTGATTTTCTTCAGGAATAGACGGGTGTTTTGACGTATAAGTAATTGGAGGTATTGATTCTACTGATAAGTGCAATTCAGGGTAGAATCTATGGGTTTTGGAAACTCATTTATTCATTTTCCTGCAAGGAGACATGGTCATGGAAACCAGGGTTTTAATTAGAATACCAAGACTGCCTCCCTCTTGTAAATAATAACAGCCGCATGGGAATTGAAGGTTATGCTACGCTGGCCGAAGTCGGTTCGTGGATGGGTGGCCATCCATTACATATCGAGACGTCTCCGTGCCTCGAAAGCACGTTAAGCCGTTGGCCGCAACGTCATTTGTAGATCTTTCATAGTCATTGTGGATAGTCAGAACCCGAAAAGACTGACAACCAGTCGTACCAAGGGGTATCGTGTTACCCAGTAACTGGGTTGTAGAGGTTAGCTAGACAGTCGCTCCATGTAAACTAATGGTATTCAGCTGCATCCGGTTAGACTGGAAGCCGACTCTAACATAGTAGGGACAAGGCTAAGTAGATTAATTGATTGACTCCGTTCTTTAAAACAAATTGCGATGGCCTATACAAAGTGACTGTGGGAATTATTCGGTAGCAGCCCGGACACTAGATCTGAGCCCGGTTGATAGCAATAGGCTCGCCCCTATTACAAGAGACTTCAACCTATCTGGCGAAATATAGGTGTAATATACAGTGGCGGACTTACAGGGGGGCGGAAGGGGTGGCCCGCCCCAGGCCTCCGGTCTTGGGGGGCCCCCAAATGCTTTCGCGTTCCCCTGATCAAATCCTAAAACAGACTTTAAAATGTGCTTAGACTTTAAACATGGGCTTTCTATACTGGAGGAAGTATTGAAGGCACAAAAACACATATTATACGTTACAAAAAATAAAAAAAAAACTATCTTTAATTTATTTATCTTTTTTTTTGTCTATCGATTCGTATTTTATTTTCATCACCCATATCTATGCCATATTGTAGGTATGTATGTTTATTTAGGCTAAATGATTTAATTCGAATTTAACTTGCCACATTTTAACGAAATACTTATTTATAATACAAATGTGAACTGAAAAAAAAGCTTGTAAAACTAAATTTTTTTTAAAGCGGGGGGCCTCATTCAACTTTGCCGCCACGGGCCTCTGACGGGCTTATTCCGCCACTGGTAATATAGCCTATAGGTATCAATCAACCAATCAACTCAGCCTGCTTGCAGTCCATTGCTGGACATAGGCCTCTCCCATGCTGCGCCACAACACTCTGTCCTCCGCCTTCCGCATCCAGTCTGTCTCAGCCACCTTCTTTAGGTCGTTCGACCATCTAGCTTCGGGCGTCCCACACCACGCTCGCCGATACTTTGTCTCCACTCCAACTGCCTTTTTTTTTTCAGGATGGGAAATCATCAAATGAACCCTCCCGCTCTGGGTGGAGCGGAAGAGAGTGTCAGACTCTTACTGACTAAAACCCACCCGTGTTCCTTCCTTAGCCCTTTATGTTCCAGGGCAGGCAGCGGTAACCCTTTCGGACGATCCCGCTACCCACTCCAACTGCCTTACATATGGTCATTGAGATGCTTGAGTTCATAAATACCGTTTAAATAGTAGTCACTACTTAATATTGAAGACTGTATCTTTACAGTGTCGTTCGAATTTAATTACGCGCGCTCAATGGCTCATGCATATTCTCAAACAGATCCATTCAGTTGTTAATGAAAGCATTCAGCTTAGTTGACGGGTTAACAACAATATTAGTAATGTCCACCGCATTCGTAACCTTTTGACTTCTCAGCTACGCGCAACAAATTGGCACTTAGACCACAGATTAACAAACGTAAAAGGAACGCCAAGATGGCGAATTTTTGACATTTATTTGATTTGATGATTCGTTTTTCTTTCATAGACAACAAATAAATTTTTCTCCATGCAACCGATAACAAAACTTATGTTTTGTTCAAACACAATGTGAATTGTTTTTTTATACGAGTATATATAAATAAAAGAAAATGATCGGTCATTATTGTTTTCGTGTATAATTAGGTAGTTTGTGTAAAAGTAAATTGTCGCCAATAAAGTGCGTTCGTTCAAAATTTTTCTACTATAGGCTTTCTGAATGATGTTTTAATGGTCTTTAGAAATGATTCTTTATTTTTACAGTCGCAAGCAAAGCATTGAGTGATTGTTATGCGTTTAAATAATTGTAATGAATAAAACTAACTTAGTTTACCAATTTTACACAAAATTTAAATTACTGTTAGCCAAGGTTGACGGAACGCCATCTAGCGTCATAACAACGAATAAAAGAACAATTTACCACAATGGTCAATGCCCTTAAAATTTAAATACCAAAACATGGCGTCAAGAAGTCGTGTGGGTAGTTTAATCCGTCGGTTTAGCAACCTGACCCACAATGAGGCTGGTCGCCCACTTGATCGAGATATGAAACATAATTGTTAGGAAGCTATTTAAAAATCCATAATTGGATTCTGCTACAGTTATTACCTTATTACTTACTAGCTGCGCCCCGCGGTTTCAGCCGCATAAGTTTCGACCCCGTAGGAATATCGGGATAAAAAGTATCCTAGTTAATCCAGGTTATAATAAACTATGTGTGCCAAATTTCATCCAAATCCTATTAAAAGCATAATAATAATTATTGAAATACTACTGTGAATTCATGCAAGCCTAGTACTTTTTGTTAGAATACTGCTCAGAAAATCCGGTCATATTACAATCATGATTCGAAAGACACGTAGCGCCATCTAGCGTCCTAAAGCAATTATGACTGTCGAAAGTTATTGTTCTTTTCCGCAGGAACAGTACTTTTTTCTGGTTAAAAGGTATACTATACATGTCCTTTTCTATACCCCTGACAACGTATTTGCAAAACACGTAGTATACTTTTTATTTTTCGACGCGGGCAAACCCGCAGGCATAAGCTAGCTCATAATATTTTGGCACATAAAGCCACCGTAATAAAACATTCAATAAAATCACCAACGAGCCGAAATCTGCATGCAGAAGCTATATTGTCATGTAAGTTTTTATACTTATTTTAAATTAGGTCAAACTGCGCTGAAAATTGCTGAAACTAGGAAACGTCGTAAATTCAGCTGGAACTGATTCCTACTTGGAAGGTAGCCACGAAAGTGCAGTTAACAGTTTTGTTGCACTGGAAATGACTGAAAATCTGCTATTTTCAGCCAATTTCAAGTTATTTACTGTGGTATTTTGAATTTTTATTGCTGGTTTTTGGCTTTTAAGAGAAATATTTTTGGGATTAACCGTCTATCGTCCTGATACTTATGCCTGATCAAACGTCTTTGATCAAGAAGTCCATGTAAACTTTAGTTATTGGTTGGTTAAAATAATTATTGTCCTGTAGTTTCTGCCACCCCCATGGAAAGAAAGCGTCAGTGTATGTTGGTAGGTTTACATCTACTCGTGTATAGTACAGACCCCAGCACATCAAGCTACCCGAAACTGTAAAATTTTCCCAGTCAACTTTGAACCTAATCAAATCAAATCAAATCAAAAGTCATTTATTCAAATTAGGCTGAGAATCAGCACTTTTCGAACGTCAAAATTACAAAAGACAGTCCCCCAAAAACGCCCGCCCTTCGCCACTTCCTAGTGCTATCGCTGGGAAGAAGAAGTGGCGGAACAAACTCCCCAGCAGTCCAATCCTTTGGCGATAAAGATTCACATTTCGAGTACTATTTAATAGCGAGGCTATCCCCGAATAAATATCCGGGCTACTACTAAAGATTACATAATAAAAAACCGGTATCACTACTCGATCCCGGCCCGAGGATCAAACCCTGCAGGGACCGACGCTTAGCAACCCTGTTTCCAATCACTAGGCTAGATAACATAACATCGCGTCTGTAACCCCCCAAGGGTTAGTCAGAGGGGAACCTATACATATACTATACCCACGTTTCGCCATGTTCAAGTTCCATGTAACAGGGGGGCAAGACTATTGCCATCAACCGGACATAAATCCGGACTCCAGTCTGCTACTGACAAATTCCAGATGGAAAAACTTTAACACTTTGCCCAACTTGTGCATCGAACCCAGGACCTCATGCTCAGTGGTAGTGCTTGAGCAATACGGCAAAGTGTCGCTAAGTAATTCAGTAAAATCAATATTAATGACTTCATCCGTCGTGCTCTTGTCACCGGGGTGCCAGCGGTTTTAGAACCCAACGGCCTGGCACGCGACGATGGGAAGAGACCAGACGCAATGACCATAATGCCCTGGAAGTTAGGCAGACCTTTGGTGTAGGATGCAACATGTGTCGACACCCTGGCGCCATCCCATCTTCCTAGCACGGTGGACTGCGCTGGAGCGGCTGCTGCTGGTGCAGATAACCTCAAACGGCGAAAATATTGCAACCTGATTGGGAGTTATAATTATGTTCGAGCCGTTTGGGGATGAAATACTAGGGCCATGGGGTCCGAGTGCCTGCTTGGTTTTTCGGGATATCGCCAAGCGGTTAGTCGACTATTCACGTGACAAGAGGGCTGGCCTGTTTCTTGGCCAAAGAATTAGCATCGCCATACAACGTGGCAATGCTGCCAGCCTTTTGGGCACTGTGCGATGCGGACGAACTTTATGATGCCCTATGATTCTTTTACTTATTTTTTCACATGTACATATTATTATTTTAAATGTTAGCTTTTAACCGATTGAATGCCGTAATTACAGAAACAATTAAAACAACATTGTCTCGCGTGGATCCACGTTCATACGAAGGGATAATAGTGTAAATAAAACGTAAAATCAATATACTATAATAACCTTATTATGTAAGTAATGTCTGACAGTACAATAGCTTAAAGTTCAATGGTTTGTTGTCGTTATTATCGCACATTGACAGATAAGCGTCGGTCGGTTCCTGTGTGTTGTAATCGTTATTACCAGTACAAATATTATATCGTACACGCCGCTTTCTAAGAATTAACCATCCCAGCCTATATCGCTATAGGGGTCTCCTAAAAACGGATATGGAAAGATACAAAGACTAGCTGCGCCTTGCGGTGTCACCCGCATAAGTTTCAATCCTGTGGGAATCAAAAAAAGCATCCTATATGTTAATCCTGCATAGAAACCATCTGTGTGCCAAATTTTATCCAAATCCGTTCAATAGTTTTTGCGTGAAAGAGTAACAAACATCCATCCATCCATACAAACTTTCACGTTTATAATATTTGTAGGAAGTATGATTTAAATCGCTAGTTTCGACATACCACGTGAAAAAAAAAATCAAAATATTTTACTTCACATAAACCTACTGGGCACTTATGAATCGACAAAAGCTAGGTGCATGGTTCCAATTCGTTGTTTCCTATTGAGAAAAGCCGGGAAGAAACTCCACGGTTACTCTTTTAAAAATAATAATTGGCTTTTACAAAAAGATAGTCCAGTCGGTCTATTCTGCAGTGCGATTCTGTCACTTCACCTACGTTTTCACGGTAAGATGGTTATCTTACGGTGAAAACGTAGGTGACGTGAGCTGTCATTCCAACGAATGCTAAGAGATAGCCACTATTGACAGCTCACTTCACCTACATAACTTTTCACGGTGAGATTTTCACAGAATCTGCACAAATCTCACCGTGAAAACTTAGGTGAAGTGAGCTGTCAATAGTGTCAATCCCTAGCATTAGACAGCTGTCTTAGAACGTGCATATTCCAGATTACGTCAAAGTTAACTTAATCTATACTTATAATAAATCTGTAGAAGTGAAAATTCTGTACATTGAAAATATCAAAAAAAATAAATAGCAGGGGGTGTTACTAGACCGACACCGAACCCAAAAATGTGATTAAAAAAATTTTTGTCTGTCTGTCTGTCTGTTTGTTCAGGCATCACGCAAAAACTACCGGTTCGATTACGTTGAAACTTGGTATAATTATTCTTTAATATCCTGGGCACCACACTGGGTACTTTTTATCCCGGAAAAGTATATACAATAAAAAACAAACTTAATTTTGCGGTTCGATCCCTAGACTCGATTACTGCACCAACCGCAAATAATAAGTTTGTCGTAGGTTAAGTCACCCGCAATGGAGTTCATTTTTATTCCTTTTAGTTTTTAGAGTTATTTAGGTTTATTTTTATATAAGTCGTAGGTAGGTATAGATTTTAATTTTAAAGTATAGGTAGTATATTTGATAGTGTACGTAGTGACCGTAGGTTATTTTATAATACTGTTAGGTAGGATTAGTCATTCGTATAGATATTAGTTTTTAGGGATTTTGCTTATTTATTGAGTTTAGATTAGTTATCATCAGAAATAGGTTTATTTAGGTAGGTAGGTATTTAATTTTCTGTTATTGAGTTTTTTTTTTAATTAGGTTGGTACTTAGGTAAAGGTATCACATAGGTACCCTCTTAATCACCACTAATGAGACACAATTGGTTTTCTATTGTAATTAGCCACAAAGGGCCCGCAAGATGGATGGCATTCTGGGGAAGCACATGGGTACATTTTATCCTGTTGGCACGTTCCCGTGGGATAATTTCCGACATCCACGCGGGCGAAGCCGCGGGCAGAAGCTAGTGCGTAATAAAATAAATATATAAACTGCAAATCTTTTTGAATTATCTTATTCATGGCTTCTTACAGACATTATATTATTGTACGTGTATCAATCAATGTATTGTATATTGCTGCAATCACTAGTTCCATCTGTCAAAAAACGGTTTACTTAATTGACAGGGTTTAGTTAGAATGACAGCTCACTTCACCTACGTTTTCACGGTCAGATTTGTACAGAATAGGCCGGCTTTTTCTGTTTCGTTTTGACGCACAATGACGCAGTGACTTGATTGTCATGGAAACGCTATCAAATAATGTGTGAGCACACTCTTCTCATTACGGACACCTTTCGTGTGACTAAGTACGGTGAGGGCAAATCATAGCGATTCAAATCATTGGGATTAAAGCAATAGTTTATTATTTTGAAGAGTTGTATGTTATGTACACCAGTTGTATAGCTTCGCACAATGGCTAGGATCCATCAAAGATTTTTCATGCATTGCAATGTTTTTATCATCCAGATAAAGAATCACTTGTTAGTCACAAAGAATCACATTTCAGCATTCATTTCTTATTACAGTACATACTAATTCCATGCTTCTTACAGTGATGTCAAATGAATCAATGGACGTCAAAAGTGCGCCAAAATTATCCAACACGGATGCCATTTAAAAAGTTAATAAAAGAAAACCCACATATTTCTTTGTTTAATTTAGTGTATTGATGTTAATCACACAAAAACGGTGTTTAAATGAATATTACCTTCTTATCCACCTGAAGAATCGATTCCCCCCTTTCTTCCCGCTATTTTTCTTCTTTTTCCCCATTTTTTTCTACAATTATCATACGGCACAAACACTTTTATACACTGTCTTTTTAAAAAGTATTTATATCACTTATAGTTTTTACGTAAATACCACTAAGCTCACTTCGTCACGTATTTCTGACCGATACAGGACCCTTGGAGGCTCTTAGGATAAAAAAATATAGAATTAGACACTAAAATTAGTACTATAACCCCAAAAACAGTTATTAACAAAAGCGTTTATTTACAAAAATTACGGTTATTCTTAAAAAATATTTACCAAGATGGCCGACGTTATAATCTATGAATTAAATCGAAAGTTTAGAAGCGCGCGTTGGCCCGTGCGCGCGCATACTGGCTTGTGCCGTCGACGAAATTAGACGCAAAAAAAACTATAGATGCACATCTCGAGAAATGCAGCGATGATTTTATTTTGGTACTGACTACTGAAGAGATTATTACGATTCTTGTAGACTGTTTGCCCTTTTGGTATGTAGCTACATTAAAGAGGGGTTCTCGATACGTTTTTGATTAAAAATCAGCAGATTCATACATTTTGGTTGAGTAGGTATTGAACTTTTATAAGAAACAGCTGATTTTTTTTTTGTGATTTCAGAGATGGTCCCATAGTGAAAGTTGTTCATATTCATGGGTAGAACACCCTGTGAAAATTTATGCACTGAATAAAAAATTATCCTGTATATTATAATAAGAAAAAAAAATAGTTTCAATTGTCATGGGCCAAATCTACCACAATGTGAGTCCCAGAAAACGTCCGGCGATATAGAGGCAGAACCAGGAGAAAATAGCGGAACGAGCTTGACAACTACAGACAGGGTTGGTCAACACTAGCCCAAGACAGAGAGTCAGTCAGTCACTCAGCTCTGCAGTGGGAAAATATAATGCTAAAAATAAAAGTTTATCGATTCATGGATTTACATAAAACATACAACATCCCTGTCATGTAGAATAATCCCAAAAAGTAAAAGGGCAAATGAAAATATATTTAGATCCACTGCAGTGAGTCACAAAGATCTATATGAGGACGCGAAGAGATTCAACATTATTTGATGTGGCAAACTGATGATGGTTGCTAATGAAAATCATGTTGAAATCGTGAAAGAAATGTATAGTATAAACAGATAGATTATTTTAAAGATGTGTTTAGTTTATGGGTTAAAGAGAGATTATAAATTGAAGAAGGCGTGTTGAACTAAGGGAATGTGTGTAAAATTCAGACTTCAGTAGAAGTAGGGTACGTTAGGTTAAACCAACACTGTCTTGTGATATTGAGATTAAACATACATACGGAAGAACACATGGGTATCGTGTTACCCAGTAAATGGGTTATGGGGGTCAGTCAGGTAGGCAGTCGCTTCATGTAAAATGTTGATATATCATCATCTGCCTAGCCTTTTCCCAACTATGCTGGGATCGGCTTCCAGTCTAACCGAATTCAGCTTAATACCAGTATTTTAAAATGTTGATATATGTATATTGATATTCAGCTGCATCTGGTTAGATCGGAACTTCGGAAGTCGACCCCAACACAGTTGGGAAAAGGCCAGGCAAGGCTTTGATTGAATTGAACGAATAAAATTGAACTTTTTCTAAGAAACAAGAAGCTTTATTTTCCACTTTCGTCTTCTAAAATAAAAACCGATGGACTGTTTATTTTTTTAATTTGCAATGTTTTTCCAATTTCACCAATGAGACTGATCAGCACATCTAAAGGTGCATCCAGCCAGAACGAGACATTGGCCGCAAATTATCTATATTTATAAATAAAAATGGATCTTCGAGATGTATGTACGCCAATAACTTTCGAACGACTGCACCAAATTGGATAATTCTTTTTTTTTGTGTTCGTTATTGTCAGGACAAGTTTTGTATACATAATTGGACCCGGTAGGGTATGGATGTGAGATGCCTCTACCGAGGCAAATGTTGATGTTATAGGCGTGGCTTACCATTGGAAGCACACGCCTCGTAATGTCTGAACTCACCTTAAACTGCGTTTAAATGTTACCAAGGTCTACATTCCACAGCAATGATGACACTGACAACTCTTGAATGCGGTTTACATGTGCTGATCGCATTCGCTTTTATTGGTGTAATCCACCCTCAGACTTCTATAGTTATGGCATAAAGAAAAAAACAAGAAAAACAAACGTACGATTGCATCAGAATGGAACACTATTTGGGAAGCTTCCAACTGTCTGCTGCAAGCTTTGATGCAGCAAGGAAGTTACGAAAACTAGCCAAAATATGTGTCAAACTAATAATGAGCGAAACATTGAGAATCGGATACAGAAATAAAAAAAGAAAATACATACAGAACCTTTAGCCAACTATTAGTTGGTGAAGCATCTTCAATTTTGTAAATGAAAATCACGAAACCTATCATGAGCAAAATCATTAAATGTCATCTATATAAGATAGAACGCATCTGACGTGATCTGTATAATCTTTCTAGGTTCCAAGCTTGGTACGTTTGGTGACAATCTAAGCTAAAAAGGAATAGTTTCTTGTTGACCGCTCCCTCACGCGCAAAAGCCACTTTGCCAATGCTCTCAATCTTTAAACTCTGCCTCCCAACTTCAATAGTCGGGAGGCAGAGTTTAAAGATAAAGAAACGGAGCTTTGGGAAGCTTCGTAGTAGTTTAGCGCTCCCTAATCATTTGCACACCTTTACACACTCCTGGTTGACTGAACCCCTGAATTATTACTGGATATACTAATATCTAAGGTTGACCCGGGTGCCAAAATTACTGCAGGCAACTGCCATAGGTCCAGCGGTAAGGTAAATGCTTTTCGAAAGACGAAGAGTTAAATTGGTCATGTAAATGCAAGCGCTGACTTGATAGGATACGACTGCGGGAGTCCACGCACTTAATGCAAAGTATCAGAACCAACAAAATATAACAAAAAGGTAAACATTATTACGTCACCGTGATGCAACCTCGTTTGGGCAGCGTCCAACTCTTAGATAAGAATGAGGAAACGCCTGAAATAGTCACCCAGTGGACGCGGATAATTCTAACCATTCGTCTATTTGTAAATACGTTGACCAGTGTTTTCAGCGAAAACTACGCGATTTTCGCGCTAATAGACGCCTTCGCGAAATCAGTCGAAGAGGTCAAGGAGAAATATTTGGAGAAGATGGTCAACCTTACATAATTGGAGAGGCACCTGACGAAGAAAAAAACAAAGCGAAACCAGGCGTTCTGGAAGCCGTAACTGACGTTACATCTGCATGTGTGACTTCCGGGAGTAATGTAACAACAGATAATATATTGTCTCTTACCAGTCAAGACTGGACAAGCTATTATCAAGGGCTGAAAAGAGACACGTAAGAAGAAAAGTCGTTACTAAAAAAGTTCACATGTCAAAAAACCTCCTTGAACCATAAGCGCAACATGCGTTTTTGGAAACTACATAGAATTATTAGGGTCATGAAAGGGACTTGATAGTCGACAGCCATACAAAACTACAATATTTCGTTGGTATAGGTACCCTGTCCATTAGGTTAACCGTTTTTTGACAGCTGTCTTAGAACGTAGCTATTCCAGATTACGTAAAAGTTAATTTTAAAATGCGTAATAAAATAAATATATAAACTGCCATATCTTATTGAATTATCTTAAGTATGGCTTCTTACAGACATTATAATACCGTACGCGTATCAATCAATGTATTGTGTTGTGTGTTGCTGCAATCACTAGTTCCATCTGTGAGAAAACGGTTTACCTAATGGACTGGTTATAGAAGTAAGTTTTTCAACAACTATTTCACGTAAAACTGTGTTGCCGCTCAGTCATCGTCGGAAATTCTGACCAAAGAATAGTTAAGATTAAACCGCTTAAGTATGATGAGTATACTTTCGAGAAACCGTAGTGGATGCCATGAAGATAAGGCTACCCACCTTGTTCAATCAACTAAATGGGTTTCTAGATAAAATACTTGAGTTTCGTGATATCGCATCAAGGAATTGGGGTCTGCGTGCTTTTGGTAATGGCGTAGACGATGCTGGTCCAAAACCTGTTAATTGATTAGATTAATTATCTTCACAGTCTGCTCACAAGTTTGTTATTCAGTTCTTAAGTGAAACTTCTAAGGCGGCGATTCATAATTGGGCGAAAATTGAGAGTGAAGATTCACAGATACGTCACGTTTAAGCGCATTTCGTTACATGAGAGAGATTTACTTCTATTCTATCACATCAAAAACTCTAAAGATTAAACTGACTTCATTTAAACTAGGCTGAATAACTAATACTCGTATTAGTGTTCTTTGATCTCCACAAAATCTTAGAAATTAAACCATAGTTAAGCACGTCCGTTGCAAACTTCTTTAGTCATGCAACTGGCTCGAAACAAGCATAAATAAATAGAATGCATTCATTCCGTGTAAACGTCAAAGAGAATTATGACCAATATAGTTAGAGCTCCCTTTGTAATTAGTTTTATTTATTGAAGGAGGTCATTTTATGGTGGCCAAACTTTCGCGCGCAGACATGACATGCGTTCCATTTTGAAAAGCTTTTCCGTTCGAAATCTTAATTTTGAATTGAGTATTTTTTTATTGTTTCCAGTTTTTTATTCACATGTTATTAATTATTTCGTACAATATACCGTTTGCCGGCAATAGTAATTTGCTAGATTGATCCGATTTTTATTTAGTCTCCAGATTTCTCGGTATTTTGAACGTTTTCTCCTCACGAGGCCATTTATGTGACAACTTTAAAATTAGCATTTCTGGATGTGTGCGGTCAAAGCGAATTCGTTTTTTTAAGTAAGTCTTTATTTAGAACAAAGAAGGCGCTTGTTATAAAGTAGGTACCGTATTTGAACTGTCATACTCTTTTGGTTCCTCGAAGTGATTGCTCCATTTTAAAGTGTATGCTGCCTATGTTGGTCATCCCAAATTAGATTTAATTGGTTCGCACTTTTTCAGATCAATTCGTACGCAAATATAAACAAACATTGCCAAATTCACAACATAAACTAAACACTGCACATTTTTTCATAATTTACCACCATAGCCAATACAAAAACCGTAAACCGCGCCAAAAATAGCACTCAGACCACGTTATAAATATGGCTGCGTTCAAAAATTTCGAATTTTCAACAAAAAAATAACCGTATTGTACTCGAGCGCTTGTCAAGAGTCCTGTAACGTCAGTCTATCGCAAGAAATCCGGCGCTACTGACCTGTGGGTTGTTAGAAAATACGTGCTTTTCGGGGAAGTCATAAGTTTAATTATAGTACGCTATGAAATGTTTGATACAGTATGAGCGCGGTTCGGGGATAAAATTGATTTATGAAAGAGCAGACAGTTCCAAATATACGGGTGAAAATGTTGATGGTGCAGTTAATTTCAGTTTCTTTTTTGTCCTATTTTACTGAAATGTTAAAGCTTTAAATAACAGAACGTTAGAGATGGACGACGTTGTTTGTAGAGTAGTTAATAATCGGATACTTTAATATCTCTGTGAGGATGACGGGATGAATGCGCTAGCGTTCTCGTCCCCTGCCGAGAGGAGTAGGAGCGAGGAACACCGTGTAGCTTTAGTCTGTAAGAATCAAATAGTCTCTTCCACCCGCCACAGGGAAATCCACGAGGATTATCACAGAAAAAAAAACATTGTCTTATGCGAAATTGCGGGATAGGTAGGTTCATACTTTGTAACTTTTAAAATGAACGAACCGACAATTCACCTTCACTTATTATGAGTCATCAGCACCACATAACAATAAAATAAACTGTACATCTGTAGGATATGTATCGTGGAGTATTTATTTGCGGGAAGTTCAGGACTTCCCGCAAATAAATACTCCACGATACATATCGCACCAACCTACTAAATAAGACAATAGAATATCCTTGGAACTCGTAGTTTCCGATTGCCATTGAAGACTTATTGTGAATCAGCCTTCAAAAGAGTTAGCACAGATTTATAGCTCTTGAATGGCAGTGACTAATAATGTGCAATTGTTTTTCAAGAAGCCTTGGTTTCGATGCATCTAAGCAATGAGTATATTTCTCACCGTACAAAAAAGTAACATTGAGGTTATCAGTGTGCACCAATTAACAAAAGTTTAGTCTTAACTAAACCTTTTAACAAACGCCATTGGATATTATTGTCTAGTATGTCAAACGCATAGGATATTATGTTCTTATTTTAATAATTAATTAAGTACAAGTTGTTATTTATGTACATTTTATTTTATAGGATAAAAAAATCTAATATTATAAATGCGAAAGTGACTTTGTTAGTTTGTTTGTTACTCTTCTACGCGAAAACGACTGAACGGATTTGAATGAAATTTTGCGCATGGGTAGACCATGAGCTGGGTTAGGGCATAGGCTACTTTTCATCCTGGATCGCAGATGAAGTCGCGGGGAACAACTAGTTCTGAATAAATCTATTTACAATGGTATCCAGGTTTGAGGAAAGTTCATAATTGCAGTGCAATATAAGAAGCGATCAGTTTGATGAAAATATCTGCTGAAAGCTTGTATTTTTTGTGGTTCTTGGGAAATTATCCTGGGCTTAAAATGAGAAAAACACCATTACAAATGAAAGCAGTTATGCAGTTTGTTCAACTGAAAGCTCAAATTAAAATCCCTTTAAAATTGCAGTTTCTCTGAAGTGTTAAAATATACTACATTAATTCAATATGTCGTCGTCACTTTCCGGAGATTTTGGCAATGGTTGCTAAATAAATACGAGGCTTTTAGTGTGCCAGACTTTAATCAATTATTTACTCAATTATTGCATCGGCCTCCGAAATAAGAATTAATGAGAACAGAGAATCTATAAATTATGCAAAACCTACTCTTAGTGAAGAGTATGTAAATACTTTTATTTTATAATTTGACGCAATACACTTTTACAATAAAATCCGACGCAACATGGTTTCGCAACACTGGTAGAAATGTCTTCAATTTAAGCTGACAGTTCCTGAGGGGCTTGTGGCCAAGTAATAACACTCACACGGGTCGATGGATCAGCACTCTAATTGCCTAACACACAATCAATCGGAATCAGAATCATTTTGAAGCAAATTGCTAATCCATTGCTTCATAAGTTCGAAAAATTTGTCTGCTCAACACGTAAATAACCCAATGAATGTTGTTGAACTGTCAAAATGAAACCGATTCCGATTGATCGTGTGTTACGCAATTAGGGTGCAGGTTAAGCAATGCTTGCCGCGGTCGGTGCGTTGAAGGGACCTTTAAATACCGAGATCTCTCCTTGCTTTTTGAAGCACGTAAAGCACGTCATTCGAAGATTTTTGTCATTTTTTATTACCCAATAACTGGGTTGTGGAAGTCAAATAGGCTATTGGGAAAAGTCTAAGCAGATGATATCAGTTCCTAGTAGGGTCCCACTTTGCAGACACCTTAAAAAAATATAAAATACAACCAGAGCGACAAGTGCACTTGTCGCGACGAAAAGCCAACGACAAATCGTAAGATTTGAATCACAACGACTGCCAAGAAGTCTGTATTTTGATAATACATACATACGTACAGCTGAAATTGGTCCAAGGTCAGGTATATAGCATGTATATTTTAGTATAAAACTGAAACTTATGACTAATCGGCCTCTTCGAGGGTAAGGAGGTAAATAAATGTGTTGGTATCGAGAACCGTAGGTCATGTGTTTTAGCTGCATTTTTGTATTAAAATCTATCTCTAAGTTTATCGAATGTTTTTACGGTGAAATAAGCGAATGCCAGTAAACTAACCACATCAAATTCATTGCGGGGAAATTGTTATAAAATACTACGCATAGTTACTAAAATGTTTTGCCAAAACAGGCACAAGTAACAACATCAAAATGCCAACGACAGAAAAACCGGTGTTTACCGCAAAAATCATTCTAAAACAAAATAGAACACATCAATGAAAATTTGTCGTAAAGCTTGCGGTTTGTTAATATTTCAGACTTTTACGACTCGGACTGCGTATAAATACTTCACAAGAGTCGTTAGTTATTATTCTGTAGTGAAGCTCGTAAGGAGTGAGGAGTCTACTTGTTAGATTTATTTTATTATACTGTTAAGACTCGCGCACATTTGGGCGGATCCCATCGCACCGCAACGCATTGCGAAAATCCGTTGCGACGCGGCCCTCCCAAATATGCGCTAGCTTAATTGGAGTGGAAACATCAAACAATTCAAATTTGACATTTCAAACTGTCTGAAATAATTACTGTGGTGCGGTGCGGCCTGGCACGGCTTGTAATGCGCTTTGGCGCAATTTTTCAATTCAGCGCCCTGCGGCCCTCCGCGGCTATAAGGGATTAACTTTATAGAGGCATAGCAAATCTTAGGACTTAGAGTGGACCGACCTCATTTCAAAATTACTGCGATTATTATTATTATGAGCCTGTGTTGACTTCCTTCCCTCCTTCCACTTTCCCGGTCTACTGGGATTGTGGGCCAATCCTTTAAGGAGTCCAGCTCGTCCCGCCATTTCTTTCTGGGCCTGGCGCGCGGTCGTTTCTTGCCATTTGGGATCCACTGAGTGGTGGCTTTTGCATATTGCTGCTCCGACGTGCGACAGATATGGCCAGCCCAGTTCCACTTTAGCCCAGCAGCTTTTCGGCCAAAATTACTATTTTAAGTATTTTATTTGGGTAAGAACTGTGATTACTATACACTTCTCATAAATTACAAACACAGCTTATTCTTAACTCGACGACGTTCTTTAGAACAAACTCTATATTACGTCCTCCATTTCGCGGCCACAAAGATGTTTGAAAGAAAGACTATTTGTCTTGGGATTGCGCTCCCAAATGAATGAGAGGGAGAGGGGTTTGATTATAATTGAAGATTTTTTTTAACTTCCGCCTTATTTAAACTTGCGTTTCTAGTGTTTTCCAGAACAATTTCTGTGGTCAGAGAGACGAATTGGATAATCTATTAAACAAATCACTTAAAAATAACTAAGTCTTTAGCCATTCCTGCTATTCTAAACAAACGATAACTCAGAACAAGTTGCTTTTACTAATGAAATATGAAGAATATCGTGAATAAAGTTGTTTCAACATAAATAACTTGCTTGAAATGTTAGTAGACACTTTATTTCTCTTCTACAAGGGCTTAGGCTGTCTATTCTCGTTGACAGGGGTGCTATATCCGTTGCAGAAACTTCGATCGCATTTCAGCACCTACATCGGTTGCATGAAAAAGGATTATTTTCTTTTATAATGAATAAGCAGTGAAAATAAATAATCTTGAATGAGCCTGGTTTAGACAAATCTTCGAAATTAGAAGGTACTCACAATGTTGCAACTAGCTTCAACTTTCTGACTAACTGACCGACTATTTAATTATGACAATTCAAAAGTGCATGTAAATGGTTTAATTGAAATACATGCTTTGAGTTTGAGTTTCTTACTGAAAATTGTACGTAACTTGGCTAATTACTATTTATTTCCATCAACTTCAGGGCTTTAATTAACCAAACATGACAAACAGCTGGCTGACAAAGCACTTCTTCCAGGAACAAGTTCCATATAAATCCATAAACAACATGGAGTCATAGATATCACGTTACACTCAACCAAGTGTTCTACATCTCTGCTCCGGGCGCCATTTTCTATTAATAACTGTCAAAACAAGTATTAAATTCGAAATTAATATTGCACTTACTAAAATTTATTAGACGTTATATTTATTACTTAATTGGATAATTCATTTAATTAAAATTGTAGATGTATATTGTAAGAAGTTTATAGTATTCGCTTATTAATGTTCAGAATAAAGTATTGAAATCGACGACTTGAGTAGGTAATTAATTTTCATTAGGCAACATCTCACGCATGATATAGATTGTGTTCGTAGAGAAAATGAAGTTTTCGAGCTACTAAGCTACTTAAGTTTGATGTAAATACAAAAAAAGTAAATACGGAAGAAGTTAGTCTATCATAATTCTCCTGCCCTTACAACAATAAGGTGTACATAATAAAAAGTATTCTATTATATTCTGATCCCAATTTATTTGGGGTTGGCGCATTTCGGTAGTCACCGTCTTTCTATCCATGACATCTTTCACACAGTCCATCCATTTTTTCTTTGGTCTTTCCTTACTCTTATAGCCTAAAATTAATACAAGAAGTAACTTTAGAATTTACACGATGTTTAAACAGCAATACGACATATTGTTTAGGTTGCTGTTAACGCATTGTATTAAAAGAATCGGTTTCCATTGATATTTGAGATATCATATATTATAAAACATAAGGCTACGAGAGCCAGTTGTATGTACCCAATTATAGTTTAGCGTCGTCTTATTGCAGAAAAGGGAAAAAAAGAGGGGGAGCACGTATTCTTGTTAAAAATGGCCACAAATGGAAAGAACTACCTAAAATTGTTAAATTATCAACTTCTAATATTTTTGAATGTTGCGCCATTGAGCTTATAAGCTCTATGATGTCGTCTGTATTTATAGGGTACCAAATGTAAATAATTATAATGATTGTATGAATAAGTTTGAGAGACTTTTACAAATGATATCAAATACAACGTGTAAAAATATTGTAGTAGCAGGAGACTTTAACATTGATTTTAAAATATATTTTTGAAGTGAAACTTCTTAGGCGGAATTCGATAATTGATAGATTTAGAGTGAAATTACAAGGACGCGTCACGTTTAGGCACACGAGACAGAAGAAAGATATAACTCTCTCTGTCTCTCACACTAAATCTTTCTTATTCTTTATTTTTCCCTTCTACATTTATGATGTGTACGGTACGCGCAATTTTTTTGCGTAGATACAAATATAATATAGTTCTGCACATCAATCTAGATAGAATGACCCATTGTATTCTAGATCCGTTTCCAGTTACAGGCAACAATACATTGGAACTGAAAGTAAATCGGCTGGATACAAATATTCTTCCATTTAAATACCTACATTCAATGTTTAAAGCAAAATATAACAACCTATCAAAACTTCAAAACCGAAAGTTTCAATTACTTGTGGTGCACCCAATAAAAAAAGCTTAGATTCAAAATTAGAAGATGCAAATAACGTCCGATGTTTATTGTCTACGGCTAGACTTGCGCCATGCAGTTTGAGCATTTGAGTTTGCATGCAGTGCAACGCTGGCCGTCCGCCAAAACGGGTGCGTCGACCCTCCTCGTGTATTTCTTTTTTCATGTCTGAGAATGCAAGATAGACACGTAATAGGAGGATAAGATTATAAATATTTAGGTTTGAAGATAGCTTGATGTATGATGATTGCAGTTTTTTGTTTATAGGAAGTTTGATCTAGGGATTTATTTCTGGATCGAAATTAGGTAAAGGCGTTATTGGGGATTGAAGAAGGAAATGGTTTAATTTTTCTTTGATTTCTTTTAGTTCGGCAGATTAATTTAGACCACGCATGTAATAGGTACTTTTCTCGGCCAGTAATCCTACTAATATTATAAACGCGAAAGTTTGTATGGATGGATGGATGGTTGTTACTGTTTCACGCCAAAACTGCTGATCGGATTTGGATGACATTTGGCACACAGTTTATAACCAGGATTAACATATATGATACTTTTTATCCTGATACTCCCACGGGATCGAAACTTATGCGGGTGAAACCGTGGGGCGCAGCTAGTGGAACATAATAGTTTGACTTTTGCCTTCTTTGTCCAGCTTTAATGTAACTGAAGATAGTACGCAACTTATTTTAAACTATAGGTATGTACTATGTAATAAATAATTTTCCAGTGTTTCGCGCAATATGACCGCAGGATACATTGAAGCCACGAAACCACAACGTTGACAAACGTATACCGAGGGAGATCAAGTGGGTAAGAATTTTCGATTATCGAAATGAATTATACTTATTAGCTCCGATTTCATTGGAAACTGACTTATCTACGCCAAAAATAAATTCTACATGCTGCTATGCAAACTAAAACTCCAAAAGATTCAGTGTCAAATTTGCTAACTTTTCACACCAAATTAGTGGATTAGTCTGTCAACGCAAGGTGGGTGTGTTGAGGGCAACAACCTGCAAAGCAGTTTCGAAAACAGGATGAATTCCAATGTATAAGCTATTAGTAATTCTGTGGTATAAGGGCCGGTTTTTTGATCCGTAGTTAACCCAACCAATTGTTATAAATAGTAACTAATGGTCAAATAATTAACTATTAGTTAAAAAATTAACCATTAACTTATTTTTAACAATTGGTTGAGTTAACTACGGATCAAAAAACCGGCCCTTAGTAACAGTTCAGATGACTGCAACTGGCTTTCAGATTATGTTGGCGCCCAGATCAATGATACAACCCATCACAACATTGATTGCTCTGAATTTTATGTTAGCGAAACAAAGAAGCAAAATTCTTTTATTAACTAGAGACCAGTCCTTTGCATAATACAATGTAGTATAATTTATACATCTACTTAAGCTAACAATACAGAACTCATAATAATCTGATCTAGCCTCAAACCTTTACCCAAAGGCAGATTTCTAAGCTAGCAGTTAATGACCGGCGGTGCTAGCCCTCTCCGTAATATATATATTTTTCTGCAGTTCCCGGAGAAGCGTACAAAACATATAATTTTCTGCCGCATTCACAATGACAGGAAGCCACGGTTGGGAAGGCTGTAGCCGACCGAGGAGCGTTGACAAACGTATCAGCTGATCGAGTGGCGGACGACGGATAATAATGGAAATATGTAATTAGTTGTACGGTCAACCGAACACCACCGGGCCCCATGAACGACGAAAACCACCCTTACTTCAACGAAATACAGGCGCTGTCAATAACAAATTATTGTTACCGTGAATCTGCGGCTGACCGTACGTTTTATTTACTGCTTTTACGGTTTTTGTATGATGTTTGTCGAAGGTACTTGATGGTGGTACTGAGTACTTGAAAACACTATTATTGTATGATAAAGAGTAACGGTAATGTATGTGGGAATTAATTTATGTGCAAAAAATGCGAGTCAATCAATAGGTTAGAAAAAAAATAATAGAGGAGAAAAGCATCCACCACCTCCCGACTTCGTTAAACCCCAGGAACATTTGCCTCTCGGCTGTGATCTGCAGTGGCCTATATGGAAAGCTCTCAATCGATTGCGTACCCAAGTAGGGCGCTGTAGACACAACTTGTCGAAATGAGGGATTACTGACCCATTCAATACCAGTGCGAGTGCGGTGCCTCTAATCAGACCATGCCCCACTTGCTGGAGTACCCTAAGTGCCCGTTTACCTGCACCTTGGATGACTTAATGAATGCCGCTGATGCCGCGATTAACGTGCACCTACTGTGCTCAAACAATATAAAATATCGAAGAAGAGTACCATCGACACGAAAAGAAGAAGGAAGATTCTAGAAGAATCGAGGATGTTCCTTATACTTCGCAGAAAAGTACGATGCTATTCATCCGTAATTTACAGTTTTGTACGCTGCGTCCAAATTTTTTTGCTCATCATGGTGTCTTGCTTGTTGTTATGCCAAAGTGCAGCCATATGTCTCATACAGGACCTTACAATTATTTAGTTCTCTGTTCCGCCGCCCAACAAGATATTCTGGGTGCACATAACTTTCAAAAGTCAAAAACGTACGTCCTTTGTAAATTAGAAAACATCCTACTATAAACATACGGTACTTATATGTAGAGAAAAGAGAATAAAATATTGGTATATTAACATTTAGCGATCTAATTAATTACTACGTCCACAATGATATTTATGTTAATTAGTAAGTACTAGTACAAACAAACTTAAAACAAAAAATATCGGCCAGAAACAACTAGACAGTCTACTTATGTCCAGAGTATTGAACGTTGCATTTCACCATGAAATCCACTTCGCATAAAATCAGTTTTCACGGTCCAAATAAAAAAGCAATAACACAAGTTCAAGTGTAAAACTCATAAACTTTCGCGATCGAATACAACCTACATTCGCAAAAACTCATTTCAACACACGCACAAAAAAAACCGAATACTTTTTAAAAACTCGAACGCACGGTTCGCGTGTTCCATTTCGCGCCACTCACTGCACGAAAATATGGCGGGAAACGATGACAAACTAAAATGGTAATGTGATAAATGGTATTAATTAGGATTCATGTTGTGTTCCCGTCCAAATAAGAGTTGGTAACGTCGGAAGAATTTATGAAGCGTCGTCGGAAGCGGGTCAATGGATAAATAATTGAGTTGTCGATTATGGCACCTAGCGTTCTTGATTGTGGACGGTAAAATAACTTCTATTATCGAACGGTATCCTCACATATATGTAGGTAGTACTAGCTGCGCCCCGCGGTTTCACCCGCATAAGTTTCGATCCCGTGGGAATATCGGGATAAAAAGTATCGTGTTAATCCTGGTTGCAAACTATCTGTGTATTTCATCCAAATCCGTTCAGTAGTTTTTACGTGAAAGAGTAACAAAGATCATCCATACAAACTTTCACGTTTACAATATTAGTAGGACTTAGAGGTACTTACCTACTTGAAAGTAATTAAGGGGAAGCGCAATGGTAGCTCGCGAAATAAAATTGAAAAAATAAAAGAATTTGATTGATATTATATGAAATAGTCATTCAAAAGAAATTATATGAACTTAAGGCATTGACTGCCACCGCTGTCACCGGTGACCGCCAACAATCAATTTTCTATTGTGGCTGCTGTCTGGCAGTCGACCGTGCAACGTGTTAAAGGGTTGTACTGATGATTTTAATGATTATAATTCTGTAAATACATACTTGTTACGGTCGCGAATCATATTTTGTCCACATACAACCTGACAAAAATTCGAGGCTACTCTTTTGCTTCCCTTTTCTTCTTTTTGTGTCGATGGTACTCTTCCTCTGCTTCCCTCATAGTAGGTAGTTTAATACCAAGGAAAGTCGATGAAGGAAGTTCTCAATGAAGCTCTTGATAAAAGAGGTTCGGAGAATCGTTGGTCGATGAAAATGAGTTCATCTAACTCATCATTGGCGAATGATGAGCTGTGTTGATGAATAGATTGTTTGTAAGCGAATTTGTGAGGCTGATGAAGTGACGATGGATATCATTTCGAAGATCGCTGTACCGATTGGTTTATCATGTCTTAAGGGTTCAATCATATCGGACTGTAAGAGGCCAAGAGTAAAAAACAAATTTGCTTTTCAATACCATAGTTCGAGAGGGGCCCGTGGCTAAGTAATAACAACCGTACGGGTCGATTGATCAGGTTAAGCTATGCTTACCGCGGTTGATCTGTGGATGGGTTACCATCTTCACATACCGAGACCCGTTTGTGCCTCAGAAAACACGTTAAGCCGTTGGTCCCGGGTGTCATTCGTGGACCTTTGACAGTCTTTACGGGTAGTCAGAAGCCCGAAAGCCTGACAACCAGTCTTACCAAGGGTATCGGTAAGGGTACCCAGTAACTGGGTTGTGGAGGTCAGATAGGCAGTGGCTCCATGTAAAATACTGGTACTCAGCTGAATCCGGGTAGACCGGAAGCGGAACCCAACATAGTTGGGAAAAGGCTAAACAGATGATGAATTCGAGTGCTTTAAAAAAAATCAAATCCTCCATCAGATTCACAAATCAGTTGAAGTGCACACTCTAAAAATGTCAACACATTTGTCTCAAGAAATAATTCATTCAGCCTGATCTCTAATAAAGTCATCAACTTAGTTGTCGAGTAGCATCGTAAATAAACCGAATGGAGCAGCACATGCATCAATGTCTAAAATTAATGTATTTTTCAAATGTCCACGAGGAACGTTAAATGTATGAGACTTGCGAGGGATTCCTTTGTTTTGTCAGGTCCAAAGTCAAAGTCCACGGTTCGATAATTTATTTGAGAAGAGACCTGCCTTAAAAATAAAGAAATGTTAGCCCAGAGAGAGTCAAACAACTGCGTTTTCCTGCATTTTGATCGAGTTTACAGACAAAAACAAATATCCCGGAAAATTTTTCTGGGGCTAAATAAAAATTTTTCGTGCGAAAAACGGCCTCTCGAGTGGAAGCGAAGTAGGTAAGGTAAGCCAATCAGCCACCGCGCCAACCGAACTGTCAATATGATACGGAATAGTTATCTAAATCCAAGCATAGGTATTGATTTTATTCGATGCGATAGCGGTCACAGGCTAAACTATATTTATGTTTTGCCTACAATCACTAAGGTTCTGCATTTTAATTAATTAACTACCCAAACGACAAAACCTGTAAAAAACTAGTACATGACAGGGCAAATCTCCAATTAAGAAGTCGGTTAAAAACCAGACCAATTCTCGTAATTTTAAGAAGTTCACTGTCTGATCTTAGTCTCAATCTGCCAAAAATACCTAATTTCCCTAAATTTTCGACGTTGATTGCCGCTGGGATGAGTTACGACTAGATTTTGAACGTTTACAATTACGAGAATCGGTCTTCTGAAATGTTGATAGGGCAACACACAGTTTTATTCACAAGATTTCGGTTCAAGACGTTTCTGAGATGATAACCCCTCTATTTCTGCGGTAAAGTCATTTCATTTGTTCCCTTCTCCGCCATTATTATCCACTTCCCTTCGTTAACTCCTGCTGACAGGACTGACACAATCAAGGTTGCACGCATGACTCGAAACAATACTCTTTGTGCTACAAATGGTCCATCCGTTTCGAATGTAGCGCTTACACACATACCTATGAACAGTATGAACACAGGTTTACACTGGCCTTAGCACCCATCGTTACAAATATCATAAAGATGATTGAGACTCTTGTAGTAGTTTTTCACGAAAATTTGAGTGCGTCTTTGTCCCATTTCCACATTCGGTTATTTAGAAACTGCCGTTGTTGTGTTAGTTTAAATCGACAGGTTGTAAGATTAGATTGGAATTTCTCAGTAGCAGCCCGAAGTCAGGATTTATGCGCGGTTGATGGCAATAGGCTCGTCCCCATGTCCAAGTCTCATGGGTGTACTATTGGGTACACCTCTGCTAACCCTTTAAAGAGTACAGGTGTGATATTATGTTATGTTGTGAGATTAGTCCGGAACTAATCTAACTATTTAGGTAGTCAGTACTGCTCTCTAAGACCAACTTACTATCATCTAGTAAGTTGGTCTTAGAGAGCAGTACTGACTACCTAAATAGTGATACAAATATTTTAATTCGTTAATTACCTGTGATTCAGTCTTTTTAAATTATTTTTAATCAAAAAAATTGTTCACTCTTGGTCAGAAAGTCGTAATTAAAACATTTTAACAATCCGTGAAATCTCTTATTGAAATTCCCATTACTGCATTTTGACTCTCGGTCTATAGCGGAACGAGTGGGAAATAAAAAGTTCCAATCGTCACCAATGGGGGGGATCGAAACTTTTTTTTCACATTCGTACCCAGTGGGGACGACGAGGTGGAGACGACCGGGAATAATCCGGGATTTACACAATTGACAGCTCACTCCGAGTTCACTTCACCTAACTTTTCACGGTGAGATTTTTTTTTGGCTTCTAGGCTTACTAGATGAGCACCAGCATTAGAATGTCTTACAGATTTACCACGTGGCATAAAAACTTAAAGGCATTTTTTTTTCTGGTTCTTAACTGCCCCATTATTCAATCAATCTACCTAGGGATTCCCAAGTATGTTGGGGTCGGCGTCCGGTCTAACCAGATGCTCCTGAATACCAGTACATATTTTACATGGAGCGACTGCCTATCTGACCTCCACAATCCAGTTGCTGGGTGAAACGATACCCCTGGTAAGTTTCTAGACTTTCGGGCTAATGACTACCCGTAACGACTGTCAAAGATCTACGATTGACAGCCGGGATTAACGGTAACGTGCTATCCGTCCGTGGCACGGAGGGTTCTCGATATGTAATAGATGGTCACCCATCCACGAACCAGCCGCGGCAAGCGTACCTAGCTTAATTTAACGCTTAACCTTCGATCGACTCGTGCGGCTGTTATTATTATTAACTGTTCCTTTTTTTTTTCGTTTGCTTAAATTGCGTGCCTCAGCTAGGCAAAAGCCTTCTCTTTTTCCTTTCAAACCTCCTTTGTCTCCTTTATCTTGAGCGATCTCTGGCCATTTTGGCCCTGCAAACCTCGTTAGATCGTCATGTTCCTTTATTATACTTTTTTAATACCTATGACATATCAGTAATGAGTAATAGTATGAGTAGGTAGGGATTGGACCCACCTTTGGCCGGCGTTAATTGAGTAAACAGATATCGATGGAATTTTAAAGATAAAATTGCATGCTTACATTATCTTTAATAGATTAGTCGGCTTTTGACCTATATCGTTGATCCCTTTACAATATTCCGAAGACCCTGATCATCGTCTGTGATCCCGGAAGTGACGGCGGGTGTTTACTTCGACAGTCTGACAATGAGGGTAGTTGGATATCACGTGACATAGTGACATCTGGCTGATTGCCCTTATTGGATTACAGATTTAACTTTTGGGGCATAGAATAAGTCAGCCAGAGAGTACTTAAGTAAGCACCAGTCTGGGCAGTGATTGATGTGAGGGTTTAATAATAACGTACAGACGCCAGCACATCAAGCTACTACAATCTGTCTTTCTTTAGAAGATTTTCAACTTTATCGGCAATTATTTCAAGGTTGATTGGGAAAATTTGACAGTTTCGGGTAGCTTGAGCTGCTGGCGTCTGGACCTATAAGATAATTTGTCCTGAAACACGAAATCAGCCCATTTCATCAAGTTATGTTCAAAAGAACTTCCTTTGGGCCAGGTAAATTGGCCACTATTAATTCAATTTTCAGGTAGGTATAGTTTTATTTTGTCTTTCTGTCCTAAGTACTTGTAGTGTGTTTTCTTCATCTTTTCTTTCTACGAAAAGTTTTAAGTTAAGTTAGTTACAAGTACTTGCTTACTAATTATTTTTCATTGAATAATTTTATTGATAGAAATTATAGATTTTTGTTACATTTTAGAATTACGTTTCTCATTGTACTTTTGAAGAATTGAGAATATGGTGAGTTGAGAATCCAGTGTGTTGAGAATCTGGTAAATCGAGAACCAGGTAAATTGCGAATCTGGTGAACTGGTCATGAGCCCATCATTATGATTGAAAAACGTTGGCACCAGGATGAAAATGGTTGACTACTAACTAATTGTATAAGATGAGATTGGATAGTGGATCTCATCCACTATCCAATCTCATATTTCAAAAATATTTTGAGGTCCTTTCATGTCTACTTAATTGAAATACACGCCTTCTTCTCCTGGGGTAGGCAGAAACTACACACCGCCACCTGCTTCAGTCCTTACATACATGGAGTATGTAAGGTTCGTAATGGTGGCGGTTGTTCTCTACTTGATTTAATAAATAATATTTTCCAGTTCTAGTAATTAACGCCATGTAACTAAGTAACTTCTAATCACAATGCACAAAACCTTTGGGAATGAAGCTATTAACTAATTGTTTTAATTATCTGCTCATGCAATAAATAACTCACATAATTGTAGGGTATTTGGGTCACATTCCTATCAACAGTGAAGTGTGATGTATGGAATTGCCAATAGTTATACAATAGTGATTAGATTAACATGACATGACATCACGCCTGCAATTCGCGAAGGGTAAGGCAGAGCTGTATCTATAGTACACCCACATTTCGCCAGTAATGTTTAAGTCCCATGCAATGGGGCGAGTGTATTGCCATCAACCAGGCACAAATCGAGACTCCGGACTGCTACCGAGAAATTCCTGATAGAAAATACACAATAACAATGTGCCCGACCTGGGAACCAAACCTAGGACCTCATACTCAGCAGTAGCACTTACAACTGCTAGACTAACAAGGCAGTCTAGAAGAGGCATCATCAGATCACCATGTTATGTATTGGTATGCTAAACATATAAGTTCATGATCATAATCATGAATTTTGGTCAAAATAGAGGCTCAAAAGAAGGAGCATGGGCAGACCAGACAGGTGTGTGGACGACCTGCAGATCATTGAGACCTGAATGAAACTCGCTCAGACCGGGGAAGCATGGCATAAAAGGGAGGAGGCATGTACTCATCAATAGGTGAAACAAGGCTCCCAATGATGATGAGAGGCTCGTGAGCCAAGAAATATGTTATTGTTATAATTATACACATGACATTGTGTAGTTTTGAAGTATACTTGAAAACATTTTTGGTAATATTGGAATCAAATATCTCAAAAGTAAGTTCTCGGCTATTCAGAACTATTACATATTTTAGAATCTATTAATTTCCTTAAAGTTAGCCGCTGCATTAGTTTTGAAGCCATAGGTATTTATTTATTATGACACACTATTTCCCTATACTAATTATTATAAATAAAGTTTCCCTGTTTATTAGCTGGATAAGTAAACTAAGTATCTGTAAAATAAATAAAGAACAGATATGAATGATCGTTGATACTATTTTAACAGAATCTAAGTTTAAAGTATTTACTGTTTATTTCAATTAACAAATCATTGATAAAGAAACAAAAATTCAAACATGTTTTATTTTTTTCTAAATCTTTGCTGTCCAGTGGTTAGTGGTTACCTGTTTTTTCTTTTTTCTTTTCTGTAGAGATAAATTATCTGTGAGATTTTTTTCTCATAATTCATCAAGGTAGTACTTATTTTTATAATATTACGAATGAAGAACTAAATTGTTTTTAATGGTTTGTATCTACTGTAAAAAGCAATACCATCTACGCTATTTAAAAAGTAAGTAAGAATACACAATAATTTGCAGTAGGTAGGTATAGGAAACGAGCTAGTACAAAATTAACAACCCAAATTCGAAAAATAATAATAAAAAAGAAATCAAAATATTTGGAATGCTTTTTAGAAATACATATCAATAAAAACAAATGACGCGACATTCAAAAAAGTTAATTAGAAGAAATACAATCAATAAGCTTCAACGACAGACAAAATACTTTTAAAAACGCAGTAAAAAATACAACAAGACGGAAGAAAATATTTGTAAAATACGGAATATTTCGAAAAACAACGTTGCACTCACCTTAGACCGAATATTTCTCGCAGTTATTTAATTTTCAGAGACACAAATATACAAACGAATATAAGTTTCTTTATAATCTTGTATACAGTCTGGAAACATTACTTTGCGAAAATATTTATTTTTTTGTAAATTATGTGTTGTTTACGCACTTCTATCAGTATTCACAACACCACATTCTTGATTGTCGATTGATTTGATTTCATATCGGAAGGAAGTAAAAATGTTGTCTATACTTTTTTTAATTTCTAGTTTTTTTACATTTTTCACATTTGGTAGGAATTATGATAACATTATTTTATAAATATAGGATTCACAGTTTGTCACCTGAAGGATGAACACAAGGAAAAAAGTATCGAAAATGAATTTCGCCTGCGTAGTCGACAAGTGGTATTGTCTATGTTACTGGAAAAATTGGCGGGAAGTTTAAATTACTTTGGATTGGAGGGAGACAGGCTGAATTTCAGAAGAGGTAAATTTTAGATATATCTAAGCAATGGCGGAGGCCCAAATGATGCAAGATTTTTTGTTTTGTAGAGAAATCATTGCGTATTGTTACACGACTGCCTAAAAAAAGGAGCGTTATGTTTTTATGAATCATTTATTTCAGAATAATTAACATTCCATAAATTTTTAGTAAGTAAACAATAGTTATATCTATGTCAGTAAATTATTAATTAGTATTAAAAAAGGGCACCTTAATGTCCGTGGATGGTATGCCAGTGCCTCACAACAGGGCAATCAACCCTTGCCAATATAGTATTCATAAGGCTGAAGGTACTGCCTCACACGCGATGCATCAAGGATGTCACTCTTTTTCGCACTATTGCTGTAGAGTTTGTCTACAATTTCTAAATGTTTTATTTTTTTAAGTTAGTTGCGGCCTGTGGGTATCTTATCTTTTTATTTTAGTATATATATTTTTTTAAGACAATTTATTTTGAATTCGAGAAGATCAATATTCATTGTATGATGTCGTCAAGATACATTTCCAGTTTTATCTGACCTCGCATTGTACAGGCGTATAATGAGAAGGCAGCTTATACTGGAAAAGTATAGCTTGATATGTTGTCGTGTTGTATAACTAAAGTCGGGTGCAGCTGCAGATACTGCAGATTGGTAGTGTAACATGAAATGTAACACACGTGCACGTTGAAATATATTCCTCTAGTTATTGTGTTACATAAAAAGTTACGTTTCACCAATCTGTACCCAGCAGAAAATTTATTTGTACAAAGGTACAGACGCCAGCAGGTCAAGCTACCCGAAACTGTCAAAATTTTCCAATCAAACTTGCAACTTAACGCTTCAGCGATAAAGTTGAAAATCTATTAAAGAAATTTGACAGATTGTAGTAGCTTGATGTGCTGGCGTCTGTACAAAAGTTTTTTTCTTATAGTGCTTTTGCTTGTAAGCATTTTACGGTAAATTACGTTTTTTTATTCAAAAGGACCACTTGCTCATCTCACTCATGTACAGACGCCAGCAGGTCAACCTACCCGAAACTGTCAAATTTTCCCAATCAACCTTGAACCTTAATGCTTTAGTGATAAAATTGAAAATCTATTAAAGAAATTTGACAGATTGTATTAGCTTGATGTGCTGGCGTCTGTACTATGCTATGCATATCATCATTTTAATGATTTTTTTGCAACTTTGGGCGCGATGAAGAAATAATTGAAGTAAAGATATTTTGGAGTAAGGTTATGAAATAATAAAATACACATTTTAATTAAATATATTTTTTATTGATTGTTCATTAATCTATATTGCGTTTTATACAATCTACGTTTACTTAGACACAGTAACGGATTGAACCGCTTATACATTACTTGCGTCCATATTATATTTAAAAACGTTTATGTACAAGTCTAATCAAGTTAACAATATATGAAATACATGAAAATAAATATCAAGGTTTTAGCTAGTGAGAAAACAAAGTTTTAGTTACAGTGTTGCCAGTATTCTTTGTAATAGCAGCGCTTGGAAATAAAAACAACAATCAAGTATTGTTGTCAATAAAATCAGTTCAATTATTTTGCCGCGTGCCAAAATATACCGAGCACACTGTATTATGCGAATTCAGGCATGAATAAATTCCTATAAGAAAAGGATTAAAATAAGGGCTGATTTTTCAATCCACAGACAATTTTTATTTGTGGAATTAAATTGACGTCTGACAGATTTTGTATGGAAGAACTGTCAAAAATTCAAAATTATTCATCCGATAAAATTATCTGGCGTTGGAAAAATCAGCCATAAGTCTATATTAGTTATTAGGAGTACTATAGATAGCATACAATTGATCCTTTTGTAAAGGCACTCACATGAAGGGAATGTTTAAATGTTATGTAGTTTCTAATCATCATATTAATTATTCTAGTACAGACGCCAGCAGGTCAAGCTATCCGAAACTGTCATATTTTCCCAACCAACCTATCAACCTATTGCTTTAGCAATAAAGTTGAAAATCTATTAACGAAATTTGACAGATTGTAGTAACTTGATGTGCTGGCGTGTCCTTTGCCCGCATGGATATCGGAGATGATACCGGAACAAAAGTATTCTATATAACCCAGCGGGGCAATTGCGTAAAACACTATCAGTAGCAAAGGCTTTCATTTTGACAGGTCAACAACATTCATTGCGTTATTTACGTTGTTGAGCAGACTAATTTTTCGAACATATGAGGCAATGGATTAGCAATATCCTTCAAAATGATTCAGATTGAGATTAAAAGTGTGTTACGTAATTAGGGTGCTGGTTGTGGTCTGTCCAGGTGTCAAATTTTATCCAAAGCCGTTCAGGTGTGCAAACGTAACAGACAGACCGACCAACAGATAGGCAGAGTTACTTTCGCCTTTATAACATTAATCTTAGGGCTGACTTTTCCACTGTCTTACTAACTTTTATTCGAGGAATAAAATTTACGTTTGACAGTTTTTGTATGAAATAACTCAAAATTTCAAACTATTCCTTGAATAAAGTTATCAAATGATTTAAAAATAACATACAGTTTAAATAAACCTTCTTAAGTCTCCCATAGCCAATACTATCTAAAAAGAAAGAAGAAGATTATGAAAAAACTTCTCGCAAAACAGCAAGAACTATACGTGTTTTTTTTTGACATCCCATAACTCTAGGGGGTCATTGTACTCATCATTATGAACCACTTTTACTATGGGACCAAACAACCTGAAAGCGCAAAAAAAAAAATCAGCTGTTCTCTACATTTAGGTTCGTACAAAATTATAACTCGTCAAAATTCCCCCTCGCCCCTGGCACAGGCAATGAAGGAACACGGGTGAGCAGGAGGTCATTTGATGATTTCCCACCCAAAAAAATAAAATAAAAGGAAGTGTTTTTCAATAAATAGAAAGCAAGATTGTAACAAATCAAATAAGTTATTTTATACATTTTTTTTTTGTGAATAATATAAAATTATTAATTAAATCTAAATCCTCTGTGGAGTATTTTTGCATTGAATTTAAGCAATACATACTTAAAATTAAATGATGATTTGAACTCAAATAGTTATTCTAACGTCTTACATGTAGACACGTCTGTACCAAACAAATATATTACTAATATTAATTACGGTTGTCAAAAAATAAAAGGCCCGTTTTGACATTGACAGTTCTAGTAGTTAATAAAGATCAAATTCGCAAAACACGTATTCGTTTGTATGAAACTGACAGGTGTCAAGAACGCATTCTCAAATGTCAAAAAGGGCCTTTTATTTTTTGACAACTTTAGTTTACAATAAATGGTAGTGACCTTAACACGTGAAATTAAAAACATAAAGTATAGTACTAGCCTCTGTCCGCGGCTGCGCCCGCACAGATGTCGGAAATTATTCCACGGGAACGTGCTACAGGGACAAAAAGTATGTCCTTCGTGGGTATGAGCTGGGCTTTGATGAGTCAGTCCGGAAGTAAGTGAATGAGTGAGTGAGGACTTTTTATATAGTTAATAGGATTTATTCCGATCTCCAGAGTTATGAAAATGACTTGACACGATATTAAAAAAAAAAACACACTTTTTGTCACATTTGACATACTCGTGTCACCAAAAATTGATATTTTATTTAAAAAAAAAAGATTATGAACGGATGGTGGCGCTGTTTGCGAAGGAAGCTGTCAAACATCTGTCAAATTCACTACATTTCATGTTAGTTCTCTATTTCGCCGCATTCATTTAGATCCATGTGGCACTGTACGTTACGCGCCATGTTGAGATTTTTTTTTTGTGAATAAATTAATCTAATTTAAGAACGCATGGAAGATATGTGACATTTGTAAAATGTTTATACGTACAAAGATTCAGAACTTAACTTCGTAGATTCTGAGAATAGTTTAATAGGTCTAACTTACGACATTATCAAAAAATACTACACCATAATATAATTTTAAATACATTGTTTTGTAAGAATATTGTCATTATACATTTTTAAAGTTGACAATACAGTTTTAATACGTACTATAAAAGATTCGAAAAGAAACCAATATTACAATATAAAGATGCTATATATATTAATAAATAGACCGTCGCAAATAAGCGGCATAAATACTGTTTATATCATAATAATTTTTATTAAACTTGAGACTAGGTACGGTCACCAAAGGAGATAAGTAACCACGGTCGTCGGACATAGTTGAAGTTTATTAAGAAACCGATGGATGTTTTATTGATTATTTTATTTGATTAATGAACTGTTTGTTTTTTATTAATTAAATTAAATTTTATTCGAAAACATCCATCGGTTTCTTAGAAAACTTCAACTATATCCGACGACCCTGGTTACTTATCTCCTTTGGTGACCGTACGAAGCGATTGTGTCCGATTTTACGGCGGGTTTCACATCTCCGCCGCGAAGCTATAGCAGCAAAACCGCAGTAATTCTACCATGACTTGTCCGTTGTACAGACGCCAGCAGGTCAAGCTACCCGAAACTGTCAAATTTTCCCAATCAATCTTGAACCTAATGCTTTAGCAAGAAAGTTGAAAATCTGTTATAGAAATTTGACAGATTGTAGTAGCTTTATGTGCTCGGAACAGCAAGCAACGGAAAGCAACGGCGTAACTGCCTGTTCTAACGCACAGGGGCTGTATTTTGCCATCGTGATTCCAGTGTAAGAGAGAGACGGAGCTATACATGATTGATAGCACCATCCCTTTTTCGCACTGGAATCATGATGGCATTAACAGATTTTATTATGATTCTACCTCTTTCCCTCTTTACTTTGTCGATCTAATCGGAAGCTAGTTACACCTCCGCGTTCACTCCGCTGTTTTGTTGCGGTGCCGCGTTTGTTTTGCACGTATCTGTGGCAGCCGTCAAGTTTATAAAGCGAAACTTACTTTTTTTGTAAAATTGTTGAGATTTTACGGAAAAACGACGTTCGTTTTTTACTAAGTACGGCAACTTAGTTGAAAGAGATGAAATTTTGCTCCGGTTGCTACAATTCAACTGACTCTCGTTCTGTTCTGCTGCTCGAATTGCGACATAATTTAAAGTTTAGTAATAGATAATTTTAAGTAAAGTTTCTTAGCGGAATTTGTTAAGCGGTTTTCCATCATTATGTTCGCGGCGGAGCTCGAAGGTGTGATACCTGTCTAAAGACTTCAACCGGTTGAATGCCGCATAGTACACGTTACAGAAACAATTAAAAAGGCATTGTGTATCACGTGGATCCACCACCTTCCACGTAATTTTCTACCAGCCAACCTCAGGATGATGCAGAGACAAAACATGGCAAGTGCAACATAAGGGAAAGATAACACTAAAAATAATATATACATAAAAATAACGAAAATAAACATTGTCAGGAGAAATATCTTTATAAACTTCGGTGTTTCAAAGCCAGACGCAATCACTCCACCAGCGATACAAGAACGTGTTCCCCACAACATCCACACAGCGGACCCTCGTGGATCAGCAGGCCAGCAGGTCGCCCAGCGCGCGCGCCCCCCCCTCGCTGGCCCAGTACACCCCCCCGCACGAGTTGACCAGGCTCCACACGTAGGGGGTGAAGAACTCCTCTGGTCTCTCTTCTTCAACGTAGCGGAATTTGAGGTCAGGGAATTTCTGGAAAAGAAAAATATACCTACTATTTTTTACTTCAATACGGCACATAACTGTATTCTAGTGTAGGCTTAGCTTAATACTATGCGGTTATGTGCATTTGGATTGAGTGATTTTTTTTTATTTCGTGACAAAATCTGATTGTGCATTTAATCGAAAATAGTCAAATCTCATAGCCCAAAGTAAAAAAATTGTCACTGTCAAAGGTCAGTTATTGCCCAAAGTGTGGATCACTCAATTCAGACAGTTTGCAAAAATGGCTATGAGCTTAATCTCAACAAAAACTTACTCTACTGACTAAATTGACTGTTACTGGCGCCGATTCCCTTGTTCACAAACTAAACTAAATTTAAGTTCCGTGCATCTTTTTCTTTCTATTTCATTAGGAAAAGGACAGAAGATAAATATTAGATTAGTTCTGTCAAACTAGTCAGCGCCTGACGTAAATTGACGTATTTTTAGCAGCCATGTTTTTAATCACGTCTAATCTGTCTATGGAGTATCTTAATTTAACAGGAGTAAACTAATATTTTATCTTCTGTCCTTTTCTTACTGAAATAGAAAGAAAAAGATGCACAGAACTTAAATTTAGTTTAGTTTGTGAACAAGGGAATCAGGGCCACTGTTAGCCTGCATCATCCCACCACTGGGCAAAGGCCTCTCCCCATGATTTCCAGCTCTTTGGATCCAGGACTAAAGTAGACTAAATTTATATCTCAAAAATTTGTTAACAAACTCAGTCCAAATGCACATGATGCTGTATTACATTTAAGAGTAAGTACTGAGTATTGGATTAGTAGTAATTGGGCACCACTGCAATTTTGCAATTTTTTAAAATTGAATTAAAAGAGAAATTACAAGACTGAAGTCATCCAAATAAAAAAAACAGTCAAGTGCGAGTCGGACTCGCGCACCGAGAGGGTTCCGTGCAAACTTTCATGGAACTCACTTGGGCTCTATGGTATAGAGAAGTTTAACCCGTGCGAAAAAGAGATGGCGCTGTTCATCCTGTATATCGCCATCTCTCTCAACTTCGACACTTTTCTATGCAGCCGCTGAAGTTTCTAATCTCTCGGGAGACAAATAAAATGCTTCAGAAATTTTTAAATAACATTCGAAATATACCTTTAGTCTATCGCTGGACCACTGCTCAGCTCCCTTCTTGATGCACTGTAACACTTCAGTGACGCCTAGATCGCCGCCCGCGCCTTCCTGCACGCGTTGTAGACGCGTTGAGAAGTAGCCTATCACCTGGAAATAGAAACAGTGGTAGATTACAGAATGTTGGACCACAAAAGGGATGAATGAAAGAAAATTGCATACAGCTGAGATGAGAATGCTGAGAGGGATGTGTGGTGTTACACGAATGGATAGAAAAAGAAATCCTACTAATATTATAAACGTGAAAGTTTGTATGGATGGATTTCACGCAAAAACGGATTTGGATGAAATTTGGCACACATATATAACCAGGATTAACATATAGGGTACATTTTATCCCGATATTCTCACGGGATCGAAACCTATGCGGGTGAAACCGCGGGATGCAGCTAGTCTATATAAATAAAAATGAACCACCGAAATGTTTGTTGTACGTGCATAACTTCCGATCGACTGCACCAAATTGGATAATTCCTTTTTTTTGTGTTTATTATTGCCAGGACAAGGTTTGTATACACAATTGGACCCGGTAGGTGGCGCTGCTTTTTCGTGCAGGACGACGTTTGCCGGGTCCGCTAGGTTCTATCAATCAATCAGCGTTTTACTTTACACCGGTAGAAGTAGGGTAGTAGAAGGGTAGGAGTAGGGTAGGAGTAGGGTAGGAGTAGTGTAGGTGTAGGGTAGGAATAGGGTAGTAGAAGGGTAGGAGTAGGGTAGGAGTAGTGTAGAAGTAGGGTAGGAGTAGGGTAGGAGTTGGGTATTAGAAGGGTAGGAGTAGTGTAGGAGTAGGGTAGGAGTAGGGTAGGAGTAGTGTAGGAGTAGGGTAGGAGTAGGGTAGGAGTTGGGTAGTAGAAGGGTAGGAGTAGGGTAGGTGTAGGGTAGGAGTAGTGTAGGAGTAGGGTAGGAGTAGGGTAGGTGTAGGGTAGGAGTAGTGTAGGAGTAGGGTAGGAGTAGGGTAGGAGTAGTGTAGGAGTAGGATAGGAGTAGGGTAGGAGTAGGGTAGGAGTAGTGTAGGAGTAGGGTAGGAGTAGGGTAGGAGTAGTGTAGGAGTAGGGTAGGAGTAGGGTAGGAGTAGTGTAGGAGTAGGGTAGGAGTAGGGTAGGAGTAGGGTAGGAGTAGTGTAGGAGTAGGGTAGGAGTAGTGTAGGAGTAGGGTAGGAGTAGGGTAGGAGTAGGGTAGGAGTAGGGTAGGAGTAGGGTAGGAGTAGGGTACGAGTAGGGTAGGAGTAGTGTAGGAGTAGGGTAGCAGTAGGGTAGGGGGTAGGACACCACGCGAACGAAGTAGCGCCGGGCAGCTAGAAATAATTTATATGGCAAAACAACGTTTGCCGGTCAGTTAGTATACTATAAAAACTGATCGGAATTTATATGAAATCCGATTTGCCTGAATGACTCATGGGGTTGTTACTTAACCACAAGCTCGTCAATCAATCAACCCAGCGTATCGCAGTCCACTGCTGGACATAAACCTCTCCCATGCTGCGCCACAACACCCTGACCTCCAACTTCCGCATCTAGTCTACCCCAGCCACCTACTTCAGCTCGTCCGACCATCTAGCTGGGGGGCGTCCCACACTACGCTTGCCGACACGCGGTCTCCACTCCAGGGGGCCTCCTCCGAAGTGCAAAGTGCGAATGTTCGGATCGGACCGACACATGGCCGAACCGAATATTATTGAAAAATGCGAAAAAAGTTCGGATCGGCTCAGTTGGGTCGGGACTATAGTCAATATTCGAGTGTTTTTTTTTTTTATGGTATAAACTAGTGATGTAGGAGTGTAGGATCGGAACCGACCGAACCAAATAGTAACTTCGTAGCAGGAAACGGTCGAACATTCGGCCGATATTACTTCGGAGTAGACCTCCTGGACTGTCTGCTCCACCGGCCATCGGTCCTTCGATAAACATGGCCAGTCTACTGCCACTTCAGTTTCCTTACTCTTTAGCTCCTCACTGACTACTTACCATATCAATATTCTGTGCGACGGGATGGTGCGTATGCTGAGTGAAGAGATGTCGCTTGTGCAACAACGCGTAAACAACGTTACAGTTGTTGTTGAGTTGGTGAGCGACGCAGGAGTTGATGATCTCAAGCAGCATGCGTAAGACCTCGTCGAGGACTGATATGTGGTCCATCTGGGGAGACAGAAATTTATTTTATTCACGTATTAATAAATAAACAATGGAAATAAATTATTTAAGCGCTGACTATTTTAAATATTCAAGATCGATTTGGCGTAAATGATTATTGGTGCCGATTCCCATATTCACAAACTAAACTAAATTTAAGTTCAGTGCATCTTTTTCTTTCTATTTCATTAAGAAGACAGGACAGAGATAAATATTAGTTTAATTTGTCTATGGAGTATCTTAATTTGACAGGACTAAACTAATATTTATCTTCTGTCCTTTTCTTAATGAAATATAAAGAAAAATATGCACTGAACTTAAATTTAGTCTAGTTTGTGAACAAGAGAATCGGGCGCCATTATCTTATGTTTGGGCCGATTTTCCAATCATCAGATAAAGTTTACTTTCTGATGAATAAATATGACAGTTTGACAGCTTTTATGTAGCAAAAGTGTCAAATTGCCATATTTATCTATCAGATAAAACTTATATAACAGTTCTTGTTTAAGAAGAATAAATATGGGTGGCGATTCGACATTATTTTTTAAATTTTTAATTATTAAGAGCTGTCAAATCAATTTGTTATTTAATTCCAGATGATATAAACATCGAAGACAATACTTACGATTTCTTCTGTCTTTTCTTCAGCGTGATGTGGAAGCTCTAAACTATTTATGTCTCCGCCTGAAATACATAAAAAAAAAATAAAGTCAAATGTTCCGTATTAACCACTTTCAAGGTATAATCACCATTTTAGCCGAAACACGGATAAATATCAGAAGGCCAATTCGCGTAATTTAAAACGTTCAAAATCTAGTCGCAGTCTCATCTCGGCGACAAACAAATGTCAAAAACTTGTCAAAAAGTAGGGAAATTAGACGTATTTTTGAAAGATTGAGACTGAGATCAGACTATGTACGTTCTTAAATTTACCAAAATTGCCCCTCAGACTGTGAACGTTCTTAAAATTACGAAAATTGCTCCACTGGTGTTGGAAAAACCCCAAGGCGACAGTTAAATGTGTACCTTCAATCTCACTACACAGTCTTGCTCTTCGTTTTGTCAGCGTTTCAAATAGTGATATTAACCTCTGCGCTACGTAAGGATGTAAGTTTCTGAATTCACCTGAAAATAAAAAAAAAATTGTGAGTTTGTAGCGAGGGTGCGCCTACAAGCAAATTATTTCCCCAGCAACTTTTTTGTCTCTGTCGCTGTCTCGTCGCCGACATTTGGACGTTGCGCGCACGGCAGCGACAGCAACGCTACTTTTTTGATAAATTTTCAGTTGATCGGCAACTGGCTAACCGGCAACAGTTTTGTCGCCGTGCGCGCATTTGCATTGGAACCAACAGACGGGCGTCAGTTGCCTCCAACTTTCATACAAACCCGTAGACTTGATGTGAGAGACAAATTAGTTACGGAGACGAAATTTGCTCGTGGGCGGCCTCCCTAAGGGCCAATTTTTTTATCCGTAGTTAAACTCAATCAATTGTTAAAAACAGTAACTAATGATTAAATTTTTACAAAATGTGTTTTTTTTATCAATTTTTAGTTTATCTAATGGTCAAATAATTTACTGTTAGTTAAAAAAAAATAAACAACCAGAACAACGTGGTGACAGACAGACACGAAAGCCGACTTTAATTTATAATATGTTTGGAAGGCTATTTCTCGTTGGATATGGCCCTGATTCCCTTGTTCACAAACTAAACTAAATTTAAGTTCTGTGCATCTTTTTCTTTCTATTTCATTAAGAAAAGGACAGAAGATAAAATATTAGTTTACTCCTGTCAAATTAAGATACTCCATAGACAGATTAGACGTGATTAAAAACATGGCTGCTAAAAATACGTCAATTTACGTCAGGCGCTGACTAGTTTGACAGGACTAAACTAATATTTATCTTCTGTCCTTTTCTAAATTAAATAGAAAGAAAAGATGCATTGAACTTAAATTTAGTTTAGTTTGTGAACAAGGGAATCGGCGCCAATATAACTTACAGCTCATGTTAGCGATGGCGGCGAGGCAGTTGGTGTGCAGGTACTTGTCTCTCACGCGCACCATGTTGTACTGCAGCGCTCGCAGTATCACGAGGACCATCAGACCTCCCAGCGATATCTCGGAGATGGCGCGCTCTGTGTACCAGGTTAGGTTTTTAAGCATCTGTGGACAAAATTACGTATTTTAGTGTTTTTGCATTATCAGCCTATAATGTTCCCACTGCTGGGACACAGGCCTCCTCTCAGTGAGAGAGAGTGGGCCGTAGCCCACCACGCGGGCCAGTGCGGGTTGGTAGATGTCACATGTCTTCGAATTTTTGGTTCTAGGACATGCCGGTTTCCTCACGATGTTTTCCTTCACCGTTTTGAGAGCAGCAGTGATGGAATAATTTACACAAAGTACAGCGTCTGTCTGGGTTCGAACCTTTGACCTACAACTCCTAAGTCGCGGCCGTTGCCACTGAATAATAAGCCTATAATGTTCCCACTGCTGGGACACAGGCTTCATATCTGTGAGAGAGAGATTGGGACGTAATCCACCACGCAGGTCCAGTGCGGGTTGGTAGATGTCACATGTCTTCGAATTTTTTGTTCTAGGAAACCTGGTTTTCTCACGATGTTTTACTTCACAGTTCAATCAGTACTTACAATTAAATGCACGCTCTTGATCAGCGCGTCGTCTTCAGTCAGTATCAGGAGCACTATTAGCGACATGTAAATGTGATGGTTGTTGTTATCCGGCGCGTTGTACAGCACTTGCAGGATTGGCACTATCTGTGGAGCAAAGATTTAAGTTGAAATAGATAACAGCTAATGCACGTTACTATCTAAAACAATAAATATTCTGATCTAAATAAACATCAGTATAAAAGACTAGAAAATTTTGCATACGAGGACAATAGACTAGATGCCTAAAAAAATCTAATTAGTCCGTCAGTTAGATTATCAAAAAATATTGTACCCGTATTTTTTCTTTTGTCAATTATATAAAAAATTATGAAGATATCGCCCGTTAAAGTTCCGCGTGACGTCACGCCTTGCTACACTTTAGGAAGGCGTGACGTCACGACCCTCTACCCCCAAATTTTGACGAGCTTTATCTTTATAGTCATTTTTTGTTTGATTGACAAAAGAAAAAAATACGTGTCCATTATTTTTCGATAATCTAACTGACGTACTAAATATAATAATCATTTTTTTACCCAGGCAACTACCCTGGGCGCTCATGAGCAAAATAGTTGCCCAGCAACTTTTTTGTCTCTGTCGCCGTCTCCTCACCGAGATTTGGACGATGCGCGCACGGGAGCGACGGCAACACTACTTTTTTGTTAAATTTTCGGTTGAGCGGCAACTGGGTAGCCGGCAACTTTTTGTCGCCAGGTGACAGCGACCGAGCTACCAGTTGCTAGCCAACTAAGTTGCTCTGAGGCACCCTCCTTTAGCGTCAAAAAACTTCAGACCATTTTATTTATATCGGCCACCATGTAAGCCTTTTTATATTATTTAATAATAATTAAATTAAACATTAAAAACACCCCCGACACAAAATAAATAAAACTAGTACGAATGTAAAAAGCCTAAAACAAGTTAAAAACAATATGAAAAAATAGCCACAAATAGAACAAAAAAGGTATAAATGTCGCATCGGGAGATGCCTCTAATTATGAGCCTAACGTTCTGTTAAAGTACATACGTAACATATGACGTTTTTTTCTAAAACTTATTTTACAAAACCCCCATTTTTTATTTCCACGCAATCACTGTCCATTCCAAAGTTGCCTGGAAAAGATCGCAGAAAGCGATAAGACCGCCCATTGTATGTTTTGTATTAATAATCGTATTTTGTTGTTATGTATTTTCTGGTGTACAGTCACGAACAAAGGTATGTATACACTCGACTTTAATCAAAAGCGATTTACTCCTGTATTTTTTAAAGGACATTTTATGTTGTTAAAAACATAGTATTTTCGAACCCATAGGTTTATGTAATGTGTCGTATTTCAACGTTGCAATCGTTAAGTCACGAAAAAATCGCAATTGAAAGTTACCAAGTGTTGACATATTGGCGCTCGTGACTGTACACTAAAGTAAATATAAATAAATGTATAAGACCCCCGCTACATGATGGAGATGGAGATAAAAGCCCATAACCACCTAACTGCTATGACAGCCCAGGACAGATAATCCTGGCGCCGCTGTACAAGAAGACCCGACCCCAGATAGAACTGGTATTAAGGGATGGAAGAAGAAGAATTGACATGAACAAAATCTACACATTTTCCTCAAGATGTCTGCAGACAATCATATCTTGAAGTAAATGGGCCTATTCCATTCAGACTTAAATAATGTTGCGCGCCACAGTTAATGCCTGGTACATGGTGACATAAGTTACCACTAGCGTCATCTAGTATCGAGTAGCAGAACTAATAGTGTCAAGATCCTTATAGAAATTTCGATGCTAGAACTTTTTAGAACTATCGATATCTGGTCAGTCGGGGCCGGTATGTACTCGAACCTTCTAGATGTTTCTACAATAGAAGGTTCTAGAACTATCTGCGGCACTATATATTATATAAGGCCAGGATGAGCCACGACCGGATCAGAGTTGGATAAACGATACAAGTGAATACATCGAAAGCGATCTTCGAGTGCGACTTAAGTGCAATGTTGTTTTATTATTAGTGCGTTTGAGTTGTTATTAGTGTTGTTCAATTAAAGTCGGATTCCCGTCCCATCGGACTATGAGAGTAAAGGAACAGAGAGTGTATAGATCGTCTAATTTAAAACTGCACGCCCCTCCACTAAAATTTCTATACAAACATTTTAAATGTGCAATCAATATGCATCAAGCAGTGGAGGGGCGTGTAATTTTAAATTAGACGATCTCTACCTGTGCTTACGCACACACTTGTGCACTGTAATATCTCCTGTGTATCTGGCTAATCTCGGTTGAGATTGGCCACCGTGACCGAAATCGGTCGGAAGGCTATTTTTTTTAAATAAAAAAATACAGACCAACTGATCGATCTGCGCAACGTTGCTGATGTGTCGTTTGTACGCGTTGCAGGAGTGCAGCATGAGATACAGGAGCAACGTCGAGTGTTCGCAGCCGGCGGTCGCGCATAGAGCTTTGTGGAGCTGTAAAAAAACACAATATTTTCATTAGAGAAAGTTAAAAAAAAATGCCGGAATTCTGAAGATCGTATATCGAATCCGAACCCAACAAGTGGCGTCGTACAGACGCCAGCAGGTCAAGCTACCCAAAACCGTAAAATTTTCCCAGTCAACCTTGAACCTTAATACTTTAGAGATAAAGTTGAAAATCTATTAAAGAAATTTGACAGATTGTAGTAGCTTGATGTGCTGGCGTCTGTACATCGCTGGCTGAGCGAGCTGTCATTTGACAGTGACAGGGGAGTGACAGAGGAACTTGCCGCGCTTTTAAATTATGTCAGTTAGTATGATGCGTAGTTCGCCGTAGATGCTGCTACAGTTTTAGCATACTCTAAAAATTTAGTTTTAATTCATGTTATGAGGTAGTTAAACCAGTTAATAGGTTTAAATAAACTTTATTCTCAATAAAAACATAACATGTCACGTACTTGAGAACAAAATTAATCATAATTTAAATTTATAAAAGTTCGACATCACTAGTTAAAGACTAATCAACATACCTACATAGTATGTATCCGAAACCCGACCCACCCTACGCATTCATTTCTCCAGAAGTCTAACATACTGGCTGAGCTGAGTTTTAAATGCATTGAATGAGCGTACATTTCGAATTCGTGAGGGTATTTTATTAAAAAGTTGTGCTCCTTCAAATGTAAGCATTTTTTTGCCATAGTTTGATCTAGTTTTTGGTAACTTTTACGTTAATAGGAATGTAAAGTTTTACTTACAGCTGCCATGTCGATTCTGGGTGGAGTCACTTGTGATCCACCGTTTGATTCCCTATGTGGTGTAGTTGCTGATGTTTCTGCAAATAAATAAAGAATATAAAGTAAGGTAAAGTCTATTCCAAATGTTTCGAATTGATGTTATTTCAAGTTAAACAAATGTCAACTTTATTTCTATAGTTAATTAAGTTGATTTTAGAGTAACTAGCACTCTTGAAAAAGTTATAAAAATGTTTGAAGTTGTAGCGTAAACTGAACTTTATTATGTGGGAGTTAAAGTTATTTTTCCATAAACTTATATTTATTTACATTTTTGGCGAAGTCGCGATTGCAGATTGGGTATGTTAACAGATGATGCCGTAAAAAGTATAACCATATGGGATTAGAATATCGAGTTTATTTTGCCATTTCCAATATGGGGTATGGGCAGTAAAGTTCAGCCATGCTTGGTGCGGTCAGTCCGTGGATGGGTAATCTTCCATTTCATACTGATACCGAGCTTCGGAAAGCACGTCAAGCCGTGGTCATTTTATCTTGCTCAATGTGGTGATTTTGTTTTGATCAATGTGGTGATATCGTGCAGCCATTTCAGTCACAATTGTGTCACATATTGCCACTTAATTAAACACAGTAAGTAGTACCCATTAAACATACGGATAGTTTTCTTAATAATGCTGCTACACACAATGCATGACTTTCAAGCGCCTAAAGACGCTTGCAAGACTTTATTGTAGTAACACTTCTGTATCACTGATGATCACCATAAGAATGTTGGCCTAATGTGGTGATTTTTTATTGCTAAATGTGGTGATTTTGTATCGCTCAATGCGGCGACTTTGTATTGCTCAATGCGGAGATTTCGTATTGCTTGAAGTGGTAATTTTGTTTTGCTCAATGTAGTGATTTAGAATTCTTCAATGTAGTGATTTCGTATTGCTCGAGGTGGTGATTTTTTATTGATCAATGTGGTGATTTGTATTGCTCAATGTGGTGATTTTGTATTACTAGATGTGGCGATTTTGTATTGCTAAATGTGGTAATTTTGTATTGGTCAATGTGGTGATTTTGTATTGATCAGTGTGGTGATTTTGTTTTACCCAAAGTGGTGATTGGACTACTACTTTGATGTCAAAATATGGTCTACAATAACTACTGTAGGCTACTTGAGTCCAGATTGGCGATTAAAGGAAGGAACCTCGAAGGGTTACCAGTTATATTTAAGTCCTATGTAATCGGGGACGAGCCGTTAAATATCAAATAGTTTTTTTTAACCGACTTCAAATATAAAGGTTTTCTTACCTGCAGTATCCTCACAGCATAGTAGCGCATTTCTATACAAGTTATCATCATTCATACAATGATTGGCTAGCGTCAGCAGTAGGAGACACGACTGGTTGGCTACAGGGTGCTCCTTTTTCACTCGCTCCTGTAACTCCTGTCTATCTAGAGGGGGATTCGTGTAGATCGTCTGACGAGATGTGGAGTTGAAGGTTATCATGTTCCAAAGACCGGCTGGAAAGAAAAAATAAGGATTGTTTTATTTTAATGCTTGGTATATACAAATAGCAGGAGGGTTTGATAGCTAGCAGGCTTCGTCTAAATTAGCCACTAGCTGCGTTCCGCGATATCACCCGCACAAGTCTCGATCCCGTGGGAATACTGCGCCTGTGGGGGAGGGCCTTTAGTCTTTTAATGACGATTTCCTAGTCATGGCCGGCAACTCTGCAAACTATCGGTTCTTTTCCGAATAAATTAATTCAAGGACAGTCACGAAGCGACGCGCTTTACTTGTGGTAACTCGCTGTGAATGTGTGCGTAAGCGCAGGGGCTCTCAGTACCGTCGGAGACAATGGCGAAGATGGAAGTGTGTGTGTTATATGCTGACGCTACTCGTCTTCATGCACACCTTGAGGTTACCACAAGTAAAGCGCGCGTCGCTTCGTGAGAAAAAATACGGTAGTACTTAGTCTGAAATTGTCGATCCGCACTGAGCATAATCAGCCTATAATGATCCCACTGCTGGGACACAGGCATCCTCTCGGTGAGAGGGAGTGAACCGTAATCCACCACGCGAGCCCAGTGCGGGTTGGTAGAAGTCACATGTCTTCGAATTCACCAATTCAGTTCTAGAACATGCCGGTTTCCTCACGATGTTTTCCTACAACGTTTTGAGTCTGGCTTCGGACGTACATACAACTCGTAAGTTGCGGCCGGTACCACTGAGCCACCACTGCTTTCGTGGTCAGACTCTCAAGCGTTGTGATAAATGCTCATGCTTACTCTATGTGGGATAATATGGGCCTTTGCCAACTTACAAGCCAGGTTTATAAGCAGACTGCCGCCGCCGGCGTGTGCGCCGAACATGCTCGGTGGCGCGGCGAGCATGCTCGACAGATTGTTGAGCAATGTCTTCACTAGGAGAGGGGCGTGCATGCCGTAGCGGCCTTGGAACAGGGTTCTGAAAAAAAGGGTCAAATCCAATTATCTGCTTCAGCTATGAGCATTTGAACAGTGGCTATAGAATAGAAGTCATCTTATACTGGAAATGTACTTACCTCATTGGTTAGTATTTATGGGTGTTTTATTTAATTTTTTATAACACCTATTATGAAAGGTTATCTTTAAAAGATCGCTCTTTTTTATTTATCATTTATACAAAAGAATACAGGATTATTCATATTAAATTTAAAATGAGGTTGACTAAAACAGGCAATGCAATGGATAACAACCACCAACCAATTATGAGTGTAATTTATTATTATTCTTTATTTTAACATAACCAATAACATTGACATACCTACCTACTTATTAATATAAATATTGTACACCCCATGGGTATGTTACAGTGATTCATGAATACTATTGTAAGATCTGTCTATTTACCTGTGACAAACAATAAATAAATGAATTATGTAATGTACTGTAACGGTTTTATTACACTATGAGTTTAGTTTGGCGCGAACGACGCGTATGCGGCGCGAGATCGCATGCGACTGGCTGTGCGCGGGACGCGGGCGGCGCGGCGGGGGCCGACCGAGGACGAAGCACACCGGATTACCTGGCGCGATTATTTGAACGCTCGTCTTATAATTATGAATTATTATAAATAGCAACCAAAAACCACTAAGGTTTAAACTTGTGCTATCATGAGTCTATCTCAATATCGGACTATACAATAAAGCATTTTATATGTATGCGTTATTGTCCATATAATTAATAACATCTTTAGGTCTTTAAATACTCAAAGTTACAAGTCTTAGCGACAAGACCGCCATTGTAAAATTTGCCTTTTGTAAAATTTTATATATTTATGTTCTGTAATTTGTATGGTGTACATAATGTAGAGTATTCTATTCTATGAATATTTTCTACAATATTTCGCATAAATGACGCACTTATTTTATGTACAGACGCTAGCAGGTCAAGCTACCCGAAACTGTCAAAATTTCCCAATCAATCTTGAACCTTAATGCTTTAGAGATAAAGTTGAAAATCTATTAAAAAAAATTGACAGATTGTAGTAGCTTGATGTGCTGGCGTCTGTACCATTACCAGTGTATTTTAACACTACTTTATCTATAGATATTATTAGACTTACCGGTATATTAAAGAAGTTTCCACCAGTCTGGTCTGGCCGTGCACGCCAGCGAACATATAGACTGACATGAGCACCAACATCGTGTTGATACACTCTAAGTGGAGGTAGTATGTGTTATCACTGTAAAGTAGAGAAATTTTATTTTATTTTATTTTAGTACATGGAGGACTTACAGCTAATAAAAACAAACACAAATGGAAATCATAGTCACCCGGAAGCCAATTACAAATCCTCACGTATAGACTTATAATACTAATTTAAGGTGTGAGCACAAAACAAAAAACACATCGTCTAAATTAAAGTAAGAAGCAATATAAATACTTATTTTGCAATTATATGTCTAAAATAACAGAAAATAATAAAATAACAAAAATAAATAATATAACCTACCGCTACTTGAAAAATTTGAGGCTTAAACACCTTCTGGCCGAATTCACACTGATTGTGAATGGATCAAAATCATATTCCTTGCATATGACACCATGGCATATTTACCTGTTACTTTGTTCCTATTTTATTGTGTTTTAAGTTGAACTAACAGGATAAAACACTTTTTTGAAAAAAAAAAAAAAACAACCGTCTTCCAAAAACGACACTACAAAGTGAAAAATCACTTTAATTTCGGAAGTCGGTGTCGTTGGGTTCGCATTTTTATTGTTTGCCACCGACTTCCGAAATTAAAGTTATTTTTCACTTTGTAGTGTCGTGTTTGGAAGTCGGTTGCTTTTTTTTTCAAAAAATTTTTTATTTATCACTTTTAAGTTGTAATTTTTGGAAAATGTGTCATATTCGATTCAACAACCTGTCGTATGGCCATGAATCTATGTCTTTAACATTTTCAGTGCCGGGAACCTTCTTGATGGGTTCACTAGTAATATGTATGGCGGCATGGCATACTGTAACTGTTAGCCTGCATCATCCCACCGCTGGCCAAAGGCCTCTCCCCATGACTTCCATCTCTTTCGATCCAGGGCTAAAGTAGACCACTGGTCGTTTGTTTGTCCAGCTTGTCCCGCCATCTTCTACGGGGTCTGCCGCGACGCCTTCTAGCTGTGTCAGACACAGCTCGAAGGCGTCGCGGCAGCATGGCATATGAGTTCTATAAAAAGTAGGTAGATAGGAATGTGAAAAAAAGTTTTAGTATACTTACGTTACAGGAACATCAATGATTAGTCCAATCAGGGCATCGATGAGCATTTCAACTCGACTCTCGGTCCCCGTCAGTTTGGGGGACGTGGGGGGCTCGGGGACGTCCGGGGTCGCGGGGGAAGTCAGCGGCGATGGTGATGTCTCTTGTGAGGGCTGTGGAATGGAAAAAAGAGTTTGTAGTAGGATAGTTTTAAGTTGTGTGGCGCAAAATCTAAAACATAACAGCGGTTTTTGAGTGGTATCGTTCGTTAGAATGTCATATTTTATAGATGCATGTAACACCGAGAGCTTTCGCATTTTCAAAAGTGAGCGTTCACGTTGTTGCAAAAATAACATTGCAAGTCAATCATTAGTACAATTTAACAATAAAAACTGTACAATGGAATGGAGGACTAATTATATTATTGAGATTCGTAAGGAACAGTGCCCGATGCAACAGACAACTCAACAGCTCAAACCTATGGCAGGCCTCCGTGACTCCATGTACTTGCGCGCCATAATTACCTACCGCCCGGCCGAGCGGTCTCGGGCCGTCTGCGGACCAAATTCAGTGCGGTTTTCGCAAGCGAAGCGCACGCACGTTGTTCAATTTTCAACTGTACGCTTGAGTATTTAGGCACATTTGAGCATGCAGCGGTTGCTGATGCGACGGAGTAGGCTATTAAAGCAGTAGGTATTGGAAATTTTCTACTGAGTGAAGTATCTGTTACGTAGTAACTATTTAGTAATCTGTGCCTATGGCCTTTCAGCTAAATGTATGACAGAATTTCCTGTGAATCCTGGTAGTGTAGACGCACTTTTAGTGCCAACTTTACAGCCGTTGATTTATTTATATACAGTCTTGTATATATCTTTTTACCTTACAGTCATCGTAAGACAATTAACTGAACAACTAACCGTATTATCCCTCCCTTTTCACAGGTCCATTCCCGATCCTCCGTTCAGCTTGAACGTCCAAGTGCTGCCGGCACAGTTCATATTCAACAACCAGAACCATCATCATCTACCAACCCTTTTCCCAGCTATGTCAGGGTCGGTTTCTAGTCGGATGCAGTTAAATACCAGTAGATTACATGGAGCGACTGCCTATCTGACCTCCTCAACCCAGTTGCTGGGTAACACGAAACCCCCAGCTAAGACTTGATTATCAGACTTTCGGGTTTCTGAACCATTTCTGCTAAATATGCAAACAACTAACCATATTATCCAGCCCGTCTCTGGTCGCAACAGGTCCATTCCCGACCCTCCATTCAGCTTGAACGTCCAACTGCCTGCACAGTTCATATTCTGGAACCATCATCATCCCCCTGCCTACCTACCCTTTTTCCAATTACGTTGGGGTTGGCTTCCAGTCTAACCGGATGCAGTTGAATACCAGTGGATTACATGGAGCGACAGCCTATCTGACCTCCACAACCCAGTTGCTGGGTAACACGACCCCTTGCTAAAACTTGGTCGTCAACGACTTTCCGGCTTCTGAATTTGTTCTACTAAATATTTGCAAACTAACCGTGTTATCCAACCCTTCCCTGCTTTCCACAGGACCATTCCCGACCCTCCGTTCAGCTTGAACGTCCAAGTGTCTGCACAGTTCATACTCAGGCACCATTTCTACTAGATACTTGCTAACGGCTCGAATCACGAAGAGGGCGTTGAAGGTCTGCCATGCTAGCATTACACTGTAACAAGAGAGAGATAATTATGAGTTTATGTTTGAAATAAAAATAAGACTAATATTATTTGCAAGAATAAGAGTATAACAAGTAAAGGCGACTGACCAAAAATATCAGTATGTTTTTTTGAAACATGCGCTTTGTTGGATTCTGAATGGTCGGCTAAACACCGAGAGTTGAAAATCCGATGCGCGAAAAAACCCGGTATTTAAATAATTATGTCTAAAGGCTTTTAAAGCTAATTCCACGTATCTATGACAGTATCATTGGATCACTCAGTAAAGACACCATTTTGACAGACCACTGAGTGATCTTTATGAATACTTATAGATGTTTCGATTCGAGTTTAATTTACACAAACTACGATTAATTTTTGTACAACTTTATGACTAAAGTTTTACATAGAATTCAATCATTTATTCGTTAGATATTGATTTTTTTATTTTATTGTTAGGGAAAAGCGCCGTAGGGTGACCATATAATATGAGATCATAGGAAATAAGAGATAATTGACCTAAAATGAATACACACATGATTAATGACATACTACATAGTACATGATTAATGCTCATGCCATCTCGGTATGAGGAGAGGTATTCAAAATCAAAATATTTTATTTCTCATAAACCAACATGGGCACTTATGAAACGTCAGAAGCTAGGTGCACGGTTCCAATTGGTCGTTTCCTATGGAGAAGGGCAGGCAAAAAACTCCACGGGTACTCTTTTAAAAATAATTGGCTTTTACAATGCTTTCAAATACGCAAGTAGGTACTTACGGAAGGACAGCGTAGGCCTGTCAACAATTACCAGGTACTTGATAAAATATAAAATGGTCTACATATCCAAAGTCTACAAGGCCTAAAAAGTCCTCACATTTACAAAATATAGAAGAATCCATCAAAAGGACAGATAAAATATAAAAACCTAAAACCTAAAATTAAAAACAAGTGACATGACTGCCATTACAACCACTATTAAATAGTTGAAACTAGAATTGACTGTTTATAATGTCTAATAATTAAAAGATTATGTCAAAGAAGTATGTAATAAATAAATAAACATCGTAATTTTAAAGCAGTTAATAGACATTTACGTAGTTATGCCGTTAATGAGGTGCTAGGGAAGCCACATGTGCAGAAGAAATCAATGGCAAACTACCTTGTTTTCAACGTAGTCTTTAATCTTATAGTATGCTTTTTGATAAGGACACGTTTGATGAGGCTTTTGAACTTTCCATCACCAAGTACTGTAACCGGTATTGGCAACTTGTTATAAAAGCGGATGCTGTTTATAAGAAACGACTTGCTAGTTTTAGTTAATCTAAATTTAGGTATTTCCCCTGTAGTGGGTCATATTTGCCCTGAAGAAAGAAAGAAAAAAAATTTCGAAATAAGGGTGTTTTTACACCTCTGGGTATGCAGGTGTGGTGAATGTGGTGATGTTATTGTTGACGTACGCGCACGGGATTGCCCGTTTCTTTGCCTTTAAAACCAATTGTCTACTATGTTTTTTACTATGATTCATTAATAAATAACTAAGTTTGCTTTATAATGGCTGGATCATATGCCAGCGGCTTAAGTATTATAAAGAAATAATTCGAGGAGAACAGTTGTGCTATCATTTATCAAACATGAAGATTTTGTTTTTGTTTTTTCTGTTGGTCGCAGCTGCCGCAGCAAAACTGATGCAGGGTGTTCTTACGAACAGCAATAATCGTAAGTTTTTTCAATTATTTTAGTCCGTTTCGATCCCTTCAATCTTATAAAGGCGTTTCCTCGTCAGGCACTAGTTGTCTGCCCCAGCAGTCTCGACATTCATAGCGATCGCTTTACGACCGAATTCGGTCGCAAAGTCCTGTCACTCTATACATTACACCTGTCAATCCGGGACTTTGCGACCGAATTCGGTCGTAAAGCTATCGCTATGAATGTCGAGACTGCTGGGGCTGGCATTTTTGGTGAACTGCGCCTTTTTGGCGCAGCCGTGAAGCACACTTTCCTGCTAATTTCTTACATCGGACTTTACACTTTTTATTTGATTTTTTTTTTTTTGTATTTATCTGAAGTACGTATCTGGTATATTGTGTGTCTTTCAGTCTGTGACAAATTCTATCTCTATTCTACCAAGAATAGACAAAGTCCTTCTATCCAACTCGACATCTCTTCTCAATAACCTTTTCAAGTTTTCAGTTCTCCCAGGATTTAATATTTGTTATTTTTTTCAGCTACCGCGAGGCATGATATAAAACCAGCTACAGAGATTATTTGCAGCTACAAAGGAGATTGCCCGAAAGATGATTAAACTCAAAATCGAAGAATAAATTACCAGTGTTGATTTGGATTGGACTACGATTAAAAACTAGGAAAAATATGGATGGAATGATCACTATGATTGAACTAACAAAACTGCAGGTCTATTTCGTAAAAATGTCAACGTGAAAACTTAGGTGAAGTGAGCTGTCAACTCCGTCCTGGCGATGATCGCCAACAGACTGGATTGCCCTTATATCCGGCAATGCTGCAGCAGACATTTCTGCCTTGTGAGATTGTACAGACGCCAGCACATGAAGCTACTACAATCTGTCAAATTTCTTTAATAGATTTTCAACTTTATCGCTAAAGCATTAAGGTTCAAGATTGATTGGGAAAATTTGACAGTTTCGGGTAGCTTGTGCTCTGTGCTTGTTATGCTGTATTTTTCCTTTTATGTATCTGTTTGTATGAGTCTTGTTACTTGAAATAAACTAATTTGAGTTTTATTTTTGACTAGCTGCGATCCGCGGTTTCACTCGCCTAAGTTTCGATCTCGTGGAAATATCGGGATAAAAAGTATCCTATATGTTAATCCTGCTTATAAGCCATCTGTGTGCCATTCATAAATCCAAATCCGTTCAGTAGCTTTTGCGTGAAACAGTAACAAACATCCATCCATCCATTCAAACTGTCACGTTTACAATATTAGTAGGAAAGTGTCAATCCCTGGAACGGAATGACAGCTCACTTTAAGCACACTTCACCTAAGTTACCACGGTGATAATTTTACAGAACAGCACCGCTGGTCCAGTCGATCAAGATATGTATTTTACTATGTGGAATTGCATCATCACTACTGCCTAAAAACCTGGCATGTTCTAGAAACAAAAGTGCAAAGACATTGTGTCGTCCACCATTCGGCCCGTGTGGTGGATTATGACCCACTCCCTCACAGAGAGGAGGCCTGTGTCCCAGCAGTGGGAACATTATAGCCTGATTATGTATAACGGTGCACTTTTACTTAGCTGCAGTAAAATTATACGTCTTACTGTAGTAATTTCTTAAAAATAATTGCAAAGCTATCTCCACTTGATTTTTATTTTAATTTTTACTCTAAAAATCCTACTAATTCGATCTAAATATGTTTTAAATAAATTAAAGTTTTAATTAGGAAGAACGTTTACTATGTAGCACCCTAATTGCGCACACACTATCAATCACATCCTGAATCATTTTGAAGGATATTACTAATCCATTGCTTCATATGTTCGAAAAATGTGTCTGCTTAAGGCGGATGCTCCAAGGTAGCCCGCGAAATTCAAATTTTCTTACGTTTTTTGCAATTTGCTGGTCAGTACTAAGTTGTACGTTGATTAAAATATGATTCGCGGCCGTAACAAATATGTATTTACAGAATTATAATCATTAGAATCAGTAATACAACTTGTTAAGTTAGCATAATCAAGATTTCATGAAATAGTCATTCAGTAGGATTACCTACTTGATCATAAAGAGTTGTGTTGATGACTTTAATGATTATAATTCTGTAAATACATATGTACCCCTTGGTACTGTACTTTCTGACTAACCGACCGACTCTTTGACAATTCAAAAGTGCTTGTAAATGGTTTAATTGAAATACGAGTAAATGCTTTGAGTTTCAGTTTGAACCGTGCCAACCCGATTAAGTGCGTAGCACGCCTGATATCAGCGCAGCAAGGTGAGCCATCGAACTTTGTACTTTGTGGTAGACAAATGTACGTAGCTCATTAAAATTTGATAGTTAAAACATCTGCCTTGTATCTATATTCAATGATTGGAAGACAAATTGATAAGGATAAATTCGGACTATTATGTGAATTTTGCTTACTTTATAGCAAACTGTCCGTATTTACATGTGGACAATTTGCCATATAGCAAGCAAAATTCAATGTTATTGTCTTCGCGTTAAGGTCTATAATCTTAAAACATGGTCGATCGCTAAGGTTCATCTGTGGTTCATCGGTAAAGCCCCTCTATCTATAGTGATGCGCTATGAGAACGAAAGTATCGAGAATGTTCAATTTTATTTACATTTTAATTTTAATTAATTATTTTTTTAGCTTTTGTACGTATAGTTTTTATTATATTTGTTGGTATATTGGCGTGGCTAGCTGACATATGGCAAATAATTTAATTTTATGTTCTGTGCCTTGTAATATTAATTACTTAACACCTAGTATTGTATACAATCAAGTATTTTCTAACTGAACAGACAGCTGTGCTGCTGGGGAGTTTTTTGCGCCACTTCTTCTTCCCAGCGCTGGCACTAGGAAGTGGTGAAGGGCGGGCGTTTTTGGGGGACTGTCTTTTGTAATTTTGCCATTCGAAAAGTGCTGATTCTCAGCCTAATTTGAATAAATGACTTTTGACAGAACTAAACTAATATTTATCTTTTGTCCTTTTCTTACTTAAATAGAAAGAAAAAGATTCACTGAACTTAAATTTAGTTTAGTTTGTGAACAAGGGAATCGGCGCCATTGTAAATCTTTTAACCAATTAAATATGGATTTTCTCGGAATAAAAAACTAGTTGATGTCGGAGTTTCCTATATGACTAATCTGAGAAGCAACACCGAAACTACCTCAGAGGTCAGTCTCTTTTAAAGTCCAGACATTACTTTGGTCAGATACAAATTATCGATGCTTTTATTCCCATCCCTATTTTTGCTGATCAATAAGTCTTAGTGCATAACGGCAACGTACGTATATGAATCACTTTGCTCCAAAACGTTTGTGCGTAGTTTTTGAATCCACATTGTAAGAAAACATTTATCCCTGACAGACGTGTTCCTTACTTTATCATCATGAAAATATTGTTTTTAATTATGTTTTTATTTGTTGCGATGGCTGCATCCAAGAAGATTTTATTAGGTGCAAAAAAACCAAGTAAGTTTATTTTTTTTTAGTTACACGTGCCGTGGTTACGTTGGGGAGCAGTGTCACATGTCTTCGAATTTTTGGTTCTAGGACATGCCGGTTTCCTCACGATGTTTTCCTTCACGATTGTGTGTGGTGTGTGTGATGTGGTGATGAAATAATTTATAAAAAGTAAAGTGTCTGCTTGAGTTAGAACCTGCACCCTAATTGCGTAACACACGATTAATGGGAATCTGAATCATTTTGAAGCAAATTGCTCATCCATTGCTTCATAAGTTCGAAAAATTTGTCTGCTCAACACGTAAATAAAGCAATGAATGTCGTTGAACTGTCAAAATGAAACCGATTCCGATTGATCGTGTGTTACGCAATTAGAGTGCTGGGCCACCTCTGCTCTTTGGCTACATCATTTTTCATGAAAGCTTTCAGTAAATATAAAAAAATGATTAAGTTTAAAAGCCCTGTATATTCGTAACAGTAGTTTGTCCATTGGCACGAACCGAATATATGTAGTAAGTGGTTCGGGTCGGCTTTGTTGTTGACCCCGAACATGTGAGTAGCACCCCTAAGCCCAGGTTTGGCGATTATTTTTCGTGGACTGGATTTTCAAACACACTGCTTAACGCCGAGAGTTGAAAATCCAACAGTGTGTTTTTTTGACGCACTGGGATGCCCTCTGTTGGATTCTCAACGCTCAGCCCAAAATCGAGAGTTGAAAATCCAGTGCGCGATAAAATCCCTTCGCGATTTTTTACGTCCATGTAGAGTGGGTTAACGCGACTATTCGCCAGTTTGATTGATGATGATGTTGTTGTTGTTGATGGTGTTGTTACTTGTTGGTGATGTTTTGATTGTTGTTTTTATTTATCTAATTGTATGCTGCACTGGTTGACATCATCACGTCAACGCCGACTGCCGCTGAAAACCAGCGCTGGGGCTCTGTCTCGTATAGGGTCTTAGCATTATGCTAAGCGATGGCAGTTTTGCGTGGATGTGACGCATGTTTACCCCCAACTTGTTTTTGTTTTTGTGTGTTTATGTTTTTTATGCGTCATGTTTGCCGCAAATAAATGTATTTTTTCTTCTTTCTTTCTTTGAACACCTCTATATAAGTTAGTTGACACAACGGCGCAAGCGCATTCCGTCCCACATCCCGCGTGGGATACGCCTGTTTGGCCAGAGACTTGATAGATGTTCTTTAACACCTATTTCCTTCTTTTGCAGTAAACCGGCCAGGAATATTTGCAATGAAACCTCCGTCGCAAATTATGAGACTTTATAGTTCGTACAGGGTTTGAAAAGGAGCGAATATATTTTACTCGATATGAAGTGAAATATGACTATGATATTACCTGGCTGAAAATATTTGCAATAAAGAAATATGCATTAACTTGCCTAGTACATAATTTATATTTTTTTAACATCATCACCTCGATACGTAATGTTTAATTATAATTGTAAGTAGTAAGAAATTTAATTATAGCACTAAGGTGAAGTTGGACAATTATATTGTACTGAATTTCATTATAACCCGCTGGTCAATAATGTAATTGGAATTTGTAGCCATAACAAAAAAAAAAAATTGAAACTTACATAAAAATATATTTGAAAATTTAATTGCTTTTTATTACCCTCTGATACTTTTGTAAGTATTATTTATTCTCCTCAAGGATAAAGGTAAATTAGGGCTGATTGATTCATCTCCAGATAACTTTTATTCGAGGAATACAATTGACGTTTGACAGTTTTCGTATGAAATAACTGTCAAAAATTAAAAACTATTCCTCGAACAAAGATATCAGATGATTAAAAAATCGAGTTATTCCGGTCGGATCCCCTGAACTGATCCTTTGCTGGTTGTTATTACGTTTTAATTCTGATCCACTATAAACTTGTCATAGTCCGTCAGCCCTTAGACTTGGGCGAGCTTTAGCAATAGAATCCTTCCTTACGCTCGGGTTTCAATCAAGCGCCTGTGACATAAGACTCTGCTTTATACTCTCGGTAATAATCTATACTAATAATCAAGCTGAAGAGTTTGTTTGTTTGAACGGGCTAATCTCTAGAACTAACAGTCTGATTCGAAAAATTCTTTTTGCATTTGGTAGCCCAATTCTTGAAAAAGGCTATAGGCTACTTAACATCACGGCAGCATCCTAATTGCCAAACACACTATCAATCAAAATCTGAATCATTTTGAAGGATATTGCTAATCCATTGCTTCATATACAGAGTTCGGAATTAGGTAGAGTTATTTATTTACTTACACTGATTTCATACAGCGAAAGAATAAAGTGTAGCGGTATCTACAACGCCACATGCGAACAACGCGTCATACTGACGTCACGCAAATCCTGCATCTCGCAAGCAGAGTTTACCGCGCACTTAGCATAGATACAATTTCCCAACATCAATCGTTGGGCAATTGCCCGCCAGACACAACACCCGTCTGGTCGGAGGATCCTCCCTTTTCAATGGAGGATGAGTGAACTTCACACCCTGTTCCTCATGCCTCCAAACTGGTGACCCCGAGTATGAACGTCAGCGCAGCCTTCGTGCAAAACACTTCAGCGTGACGTCATCATCATTCCCGCAAGCTTCAGCGGCGAGTCACCCAGCCAGCCAGCATCCCACGGCTTCAACGGGTATCCTGACCACCAGCATGCAGCGTCCGCGCATACCTGGTCATCACCCTCAGCCTCATCAGCAACCTTGGCACAGCACACTGCACCTTCGGCCGGTCAACAAGCAGAGCACCCTCTCCTGGTCGACGCAGCAGCCAGCCTCAACCCGGCGCTGTACGACATCCGACGCACTGGAGTATAACGCAGCGCCACCCCGACTCACTGGGGACATCTCCGCAGACAGTTCCGACTCACCGTGAACTATGCGGCAACCGGTTCCGACTCACTGGAACCTCAGCTGGCCTGGCAAGCATCGCAAGATACAAGACTCAGCCCACTATCGACCTCCGGTCTCCGGAGGGGAGTGATGTAGCGGTATCTACAACGCCACATGCGAACAACGCGTCATACTGACGTCACGCAAATCCTGCATCTCGCAAGCAGAGTTTACCGCGCACTTAGCATAGATACAATTTCCCAACATCAATCGTTGGGCAATTGCCCGCCAGACACAACACCCGTCTGGTCGGAGGATCCTCCCTTTTCAATAGAGGATGAGTGAACTTCACACCCTGTTCCTCATGCCTCTAAAAAAGTATATGCCTCAAAATCCGAGATTAATTTTAAAGAGCAAAAAATCCCTTGATTTATTAAATAAAAAAGTTATTTACTTTTACACAATTTAAACCACTGCACGCGGGACGTTGCCAAATTTACATCAACGACATCGGATGTCCGAAGTTGCAAAGTTCCAATGCGCACACGCGCTATGTTGCCACATTTGTAGTTCGCACAAAATTGCTTGTGAGAACAAAAGAAAACAATGGCGGAAATGCGGACCACTCCCCGCTTAACGAAATGTACTAGATCTTAAGGTCAATTCTCGTAATTTAAAACGTTCAAAATCTAGTCGCAGTCTCATCTCAGCGACAAACAAATGTCAAAAACTTGTCAAAATGTAGGGAAATTAGAAGTATTTTTTGACAGATTGAGACTGAGATCAAACTGTGAACGGTCTTAAAATTACGAGAATTGCCCCTCTTGTCTCTTCGCCACGCGGGATTGTCTATTAGAAATCCCGGGAAGCTCCATATTAATTTCACCATTTCGATGCAAGTACATACATAACTCTAACTTATTCCGATCTCTGTTCATATATTTAAAAATTATTCTGTTCAACAACGCAATGAATGTTGTTGAACTGTCAAAATGAAAGCCATTGTTAGTTAGTTACGCAATTACCCCGCAGGACCCTTAAGAGCCGAGCAAAACCCAAAAAAGCCCGAATGAACGTTGAGCGAACACGAAGTAATAGCACGGACAGGCGATGCGGTGGATCGGGGGAGCAAGAAATATCACGCGGACGAAGTCGCAGGCGGAAGCTAGTTTGTAATTATAATCACATAACAATAATGGCAGACTTTCCAAGCTTTTGTTACGTGTGGGAACAGAACATGCGACCCGTAGCACAAAATCAGTCATCTCAGTCAGTGCGTTAATAACACTTCGCTTCGCTTCTTCGCTTTTGCGACGCGTGCAACTGTTCATTACATATTGAGTTAGACCATTAGGAATTTCTTAGTAACAGCCCGGAGTTTGGAAGTTGCCGGTGTGATACCCCTGTGCCTCGGAAACGTTAAACCGTTGGTCCTGCGCCTGATGTCTCTCCGGTCGCGGCAGATTGCCGTCCCATCGGACTATGAGAGTGAGGGAAGAGGGAGTGCACCTGTGTCTGAGCGCACACGCCTGCACTATAATATCTCCCGCGCCGAAGGCTAGTCTCTGTTGAGATTGTCCGCCGGCCCGTGGCCAAAATACTCGTACGGTCTGGAAAAATGCTATGTTCATAATAACATGCATTAAAAAATAAAGGAGTAAATCGCTTTTTAATAAAGCCGAGTATACTTTTACTTATATACTTATACTTTTTATACATACTTTTGCTCGTGACTGTACGCGCGTGGTGGATTAAATTCCACTTCCTTTCGCAGACGAAACAGCCGGTCATCATCTACCTAGCCATTTCCCAAGCAGCTGAATACCAGAATTTTATATGAAGCGACTGCCTATCTGACCTCCACAACCCAGTGACTGGGTACTGCGATATCCCTTGCACGCAGATGCACACAGAAAACATAATAACACCAAACCCCGTAGTGCCGAGATATTAACGTTCAAAGTTGATCATCGAGTCACGTGATCGTTAGGTTACATGCATGGCCGCCATTTTTAAAATGGCGCGCGCAGCAGTGCGATTCTGTAACCATCTCACCGTGAAAACTTAGGTGAAGTGAGCGTGGAGTGAGCTGTCATTCCAACTAATGCTAGGGATTGACACTATTGACAGCTCACTGTAAGCTCACTTCACCTAATTTTTCACGGTGAGATTTTTACAGAATAGATCGGCTGTTTTATATAAAAATCTTCAAACCCCTTTTATACAAGAGTTACGTATATTACGAGAGTGAACAGTAGGAAGGATTATTGAAAATTCATCCTCTAAAGTGATTGCAAGTTTGTGCGAAATGTCGTCATTGGGAAATTGAAAGTGCGTCATACCGATGGAAAATCCCTTTGGGCACACAATAGAAGATGGAAATAAAGTATTTAAAACAATCTAGTTTTAAGTACTTACCTCATTGTTATTTTGTCAAGAATCCTTATTGTTATTTGTTTTATTGCTTGTTTTGTTGTTATTAAATAATATTAGAACCACAACGTTTTCTTTAAACCTTCTTCCTCCTAAATCAGGAATATTCCTTGAGATTGCAGTGTGCAGTTTTTCCATGCCACGCTTACAGAGAGATGAAGGTTAGACTGGAAGCCGACCCCAAAATACTGGCAATCCATAAATTGTGACATCAACCAACCCACACTGGGCCCGTCATGGTGGAATACGGCTCGCTCCCTCTGACATAGAGGAGGCCTGCGTATTTCGTTTTCATCTTTTTGCATGAAATTTCTGACTATGCGACATATACAACGTGTAACTGAATTAATGCACATTATGAAAGTACTCGTAGTTGGTTCGGAATCGCTTTTTGTCATTTTTACTACGGGTAATTTTTTTTCTCAAAAATAATTCAGACTACGTAAATTACAGTCACTCCCGCTGAACAATAAAAACAAAGCAAAATGCACGAAATACCTACTACTCTAGATATACGTATGCGACTATGTGTGTGCGTAGATTTGTAATGTGCATGTGTATATTATAATTTAATAAACTCCCACAATGAGTATAACTAATTTAATAAATAAACAATGGCGCCGATTCCCTTGTTCACAAACTAAACTAAATTTAAGTTCAGTGCATCTTTTTCTTTCTATTTCATTAAGACAAGGACAGAAGATAAATATTAATTTAGTCCTGTCAAATTAGGATACTCCATAGACAATTTAGACGTGATTAAAAACATGGCTACTAAAATACGTCATTTTTCGTCAGGCGCTGACTAATTTGGCCTAAACTAATATTTATCTTCTGTCCTTTTCTTAGTGAAATAGAAAGAAGAGGATGCACTCGACTTAAATTTAGTTTAGTTTGCGAACAAGGGAATCGGCGCCAATGTTTTATACATAATAGTAAAAATTCAGTGCATGTATTATGGAAAAAAACATAATATTCTAATAGGGGTGTTTCGTGGTGTGCGTTAATTACGGGACTTGTTGTATTAAGGTATTATTATAGTTGATTTATATGGTGTACATAATAAGGTATCCAGCAGGAAGTTCTTTAACACGTCAGTACTTACGCTCAATGAACGTACTCGTACTAAACACAAATAAGGATACGAGAGTATCCTTATTTGTGTAATAATAGTAGTTTTGTGTTTTACAAAACAAACACTGGAATTCCAATATAGATTAATGAAAAATGAATGAAGTATATAAGGCTACAGCTCATTACATTAGTATTGTAGCTGCCTGTAATATAATACATTGCTTAGCGTCATCTGAGAGTGGAGACGTGTTGTGGTGATGAAAATTTTGTGACTTTTATTGCTGTTTATTGTGATAGTTTCAGCGAAAATGGATGCAAAAAGCAGTAAGTTTTTTTTTTTTAAATAATCGTATCTTTTAGTCCTGATTTGGCTCTGTTTATTGGCAATAATCTCGCCCCATATCTATATTTATGAGGGGCGGGGCTTGTGACTTATGGTAAGTAATAACTACCGCGCCGGTCGATCGATCAGGTTAAGCTACGCTTGCCGCGGTTGGTCCGTGGATGGGTGACCGTCTTCACATACTAAGACCCCTCCGTGCCTCGGAAAGCACGTTAAGCCGTTGGCCCCAGCTGTCATTCGTGGATCTTTGACAGTCATTACGGGTGGTCAGAAGCCTGAAAGGCTGACAAACCTTACCAAGGGGTATAGTATTATCCAGTAATTGGGTTGTGGAGGTTCGATAGGCAGTCGCTTCATGTAAAATACTGGTATTTAGCTGCATCCGGTTAGACTGGAAGCCGACCTTAATATAGTTGGGCTAGGCGGATGATGATGATCTATATCTATAATAATAATAAGGTGAAGAGTTTGTTTGAACACGCTAATCTCTGGAAAATCCTAAAATAATTTGTCAAATCTGACTGGTAGTTCCAGAGATTAGCGCCTTCCAAAAAAACTCTTTGGCTTTGTCATTACTATAGATACATACTTATCTGTCTCGTTTGGGGCTCACTGGCAAACAATGGTGTCAATTCCCTTGTTCACAAACCAAACTAAATTTAAGTTCAGTGCATCTTTTTCTTTCTATTTCATTTAGAAAAGGACAGAAGATACATATTAGTTTAGTCCCGTCAAATTACGATACTCCATAGACATTTTAGACGTGATTAAAAACAAGGCGACTAAAAATACGGCAATTTACGTCAGGCGCTGACTAATTTGACAGGACCGGGCCCGTGTGGTGGATTACAGCCTTTCCACAGAGAGGAGATCTGATTCCCAGCAGTGGAAACATTATGCATGTCGTCTCAACTTAGTGTCAAACTGTGAGCCTGCTTACTAGGACAATGATATCCCAGCCAACACAGATTAGCTGAATAAATTTTGCGTAAAAGCAATTCTTTTGACTTTAAGCTGGATAAAGTATTTGTATAACTTCTGTGTAAGCGCTTATACAGATGATATTCAAGCAATTTGGGCACAAAATATCTTGCTTCAATTTGGATAACATTTGATTAATAGCCACATAGCAGCTGAATAAATGTACAACACACTGAATATCTTCTGCATAAATTCTGATTTTTCTTTAGTCCAGAAATTATACATATTTTATGCAGTTGTTAATTTGTGAGTTCAGATATTCAAATGATATTCAAAATTCCGATCTCAGGACTAGTTTTACAAAGAAATTATGCAAGTAAAAAAAGTATAAATGTATTTTTCATTGTGACGAAATTATTTTGTGTTACTTAGTTCAAAAAATTGTAATGGTCGCTGATCACATCTTCAAAAATTTGGTAAGTAAATTGTTTCATACATTTTAAGTAAGTTTAAGGTGAATTATATAAACGCATGGCACTTTACTGTGAATTACCAATATGATTATTGTACATTTTTTGAGCGCCTTAAGATAAAGCTACAATTTAAAAGGTAAACAAATGTGAAATAATATTTAAATTAAATTATCTTTACTTTTTATCAAATTTCAGTCCCAGAAAATAATGAGAATCAAATTTTGTATAACTGCTAATGTTTCCTACTCACTAAACAAAGTGTTTCATAAGATAAATGTTGAGGATTTTTATAAAAAGAGGTTATGTGGAACGTTAGTTAATGGCGGACGGCCAATTTGAATAAAAGTGTCTATTTCAGTGATTATTTTGCTTATTTCTGCTTAATAGTTCACATACGACTACATGTCCAGAAATTATTTGGTTTAAAGTACAATAATTATACATTTCTCAGAGAAAGGTCTTAAATTACATAATGCAGTATACTCTTATTCAGCTTTTTAGGGTTCTTTTTTATATAAAATAAATCCATGAATATTTGAGGTTGATTGGACCTATACTAATGTAGGTAGGACCCACTATTAGGTTTTTAAAGTTATCTACAGTACTACTATGAATGACGCATTGCGTAATATTTAGTTGTTTGACAATTTGACAATTGTTTATATTACCAACTAAAATATACATTTAGATACACAGCACATTGTAGGTAGTCGCAACCAAAAGTATCGCGCTTCCTTTCCCACCACAACACTTCAAATGGGCGCTCGGCTAAACTCGGCTTACGATTGGTTTGCGCTTGGCCACGCTCGCTGCGTTGTTGCTCATTCGAAATTGTAACTTTAAATAGAGAGGTCCCCGTTATCGTAGCTTCCTTGTCGCGCTCGTGTAGTCAATAAGTAAGATACAAACGTAAACATCGAGATTTATTATATAAAGTTAGTATTTATAATAGTGTTGTTGTTGTTTGTAATAGTGTTGTAGTATTTTTGAAGTGTTATATAAAAATTATATATTTTTTTCAGAAACATGTTCAAAATCGTTTCGACTCGCAAAAAAGGCCGGGTTGAATTATCAACAGTGCCCGCTTCTTGGGAGAATAATGGAAAGTTATACTGGCCAAAAAAAATGGCAATCATTTCAAAACTTTTGAAGAAGCTGAGGAAGAATTATCTCAAATGTTGAATAGAACTGATACCTACGGATTACGAACAACAACAAGATCCACGCGTTAATACATCTTCTCGTATTTCACAAAATAAATCTCCTAGTATTGTATAATTGTATAGCACATGAGTGAGTACTATGTACATACTATAAAGCTACCATTTACTGGGTACGTCTTTCATTGACTTGAAGGTGCCCTGGCAGCAGAGAGTATGTCATGCTCACTCAAATGTCTCGCTGATGGTGGCGCATGTGTTGGATCATTTGGCTCCCTTCAAAATGGTTGAGCTGAATGGTGCTAATCCATGCGTCATGTTCGTGAACGGGCGCCGTCAGTAGGGACTGGTCATCTCTTTGCTGTCATGGCTTATTTTAATTTAATTTAATATTTGAATTGTTCTTATTTTTATTTTTTTAAACTTTTCATTACGGACGCTTTTAACGTTCTGCATCGTTCTCACATGCATAATTTCTAACATGAATGATGTAACACAATACTTTGTAACCATATTATATTGATTTAAAAGCGTGTCCATGGAGTTTCTTGCCCGTTCTTCTCCATAGGTACCTACGCTTTGGAATGGGCAACTAGCTTCATTTTTCTGACTGACCGACCCCTTGATAATTCAAAAGTGCCTGTAATGGTTTAATTGAAATAAATATTTTGGGTTTGAGTTTTTGAGTTTGAGTTTGAAAGATTTTAATTCGATGGCATGGTGATGCACAATCATCGTGTACAGAACCCTCTTCAACTGTATTGGTCGCACTTGACCCGGGCCTTTTTATCAGTTGTCAAACCCTTTTCTATTACTGCACATATACTATTTTTTATCTTTACTTACCGGGAGTATGTAAAGATAAAACATAGAGATAAAAAATAAAAAAAGAGTATGTGAACACTTTCTTCTTATTCCTCCCGTTCTCTTTCTTTTTTCCATGAATCATTTACGCTTTTGTTATTATTTTTCTGAGGAGGCATATTGTTTATGCAGCATTTATCAGTTTTGTCATGAAATGGTGAAATATCTGGATATAAACATACGATATCTTCAACTAATCAGTTATTTGCTGCTTAAGATACCCACATTTGTAACTGATATCGTTTTAAGCTGAACATAAAGACAATTGTACGCTTATAGCGCTATAAGTTAGGTAAAACAAGGAGTTTATTTTCAATTATGCAGAAGTCAGCTGTGTAAAGAAGAAAAAATCCAAAATATTCAGCATCTGAATAAATTAGTACCATTTCGTACACTATGCAGCTCAAAGAAAATATTTCGTCTAATATTCAGCGTTTTGCTGTTTAACTGCTTTGCTTAAATATGTTATACAGGACAATGCAAAAACTTTAGCTACTATGCAGATAATAGCTGTTTCAATTACTTTTATTTGAATATCGCTTGTTTAGCAGATTCTACTCTTGATTACTATTCAGCTTAAAAAAATACCGCGAACTTTATGCAGAATTTAGTAAGCTTACAACATTATTTTAATTTAAGAACTCTCTTATTCAAAATAAAGCCATAACATCAGCTGTAATACAAAAGTAATAAAGCTTGACACTGCTTATTGTGGTATATTTTCGCTACTATCTGGCTTATGTGTTGGCTGGGATATGTCTAATTATGTTTTTTTTTACAGTAGTACCAGCGGCAGACGAAATCGACTTCAAACCTGCATCAGTCATCGTCAAGGATTATTCATCAGGGTCGCCTTCGACAGACTCATCGCCTACGACAACTACACCATCACCATCACCACCTTCGGAACCAGGGAAAGAAGAATTATAAACCAACCCGCACTGCGCCTGCGTCGTCGATTCCCCACTCCCTCTCACAGAGAGAAGGCCTGACTCCCAGCAGTGGGAACATTATCGGCTGACAAGCTATTTGCACGATGGGCTTTCCTATCGACATGAATGGCTTGGAAAGCTGACAAGCTGAAATGGAATTGGGCTGGACACATCTGCCGCATGTCAGACGACCAAACTTACGACCCAATGGGTCCCTCTTAATGGCAAGTGACATTGCGGCAGGCCAGATGGAGATGGCGGGATGAGCTGGACTCCTTCAACAAGAACTGGTCCTTAGCTCCTCCTCAAGTGGAAAGAGAGTAGGGAGGCCTTTGCCCAGCAGTGGGACATCACAGGCTTTTGATAATAATAATAATGATTGTCAATATTGACGTCCAAACTTTCACCCTGTATTTAACCCCTTTTGGGGATGAATTTACAAAAACTTGTGAACTCTTGTCCATAATTTCAGCTTCTAGACCTAGAGGTTTAGGCTGCGCTTTGTCTGTCAGTGAATTTATTCACTAATTTGAGATTTTTATTTAGTAAGCGCCTGATTATCACTAATTTAAGATTTTTATTTAGTAAGCGCCTGACGTAAATTGACTTATTTTTAGAAGCCATGTTTTTAATCACGTCTAAACTTGCTATGGAGTATCTAAATTTGACAGGACTAAACTAATATTTATCTTCTGTCCTTTTCTTAATGAAATTGAAGGAAAAAGATGCACTGACCTTAAAATTTAGTTTAGTTTGTGAACAAGGGAATCGGCGCCATTATCGATCGATAATAACGCGCCTGTGGGGGAGAATCTTTATTCGACTAAAAAATCGAACTGGAATTTGATGAGTATACCATATTATTTTGTGCTCGTGACTATGCACTTCTGTTCTTCCTAATTAGGAGAATTCAAGCGTGATATTATTCTTTTTTACCTCAAACGTAAAACATAAGCTCAAAAAGCATTTATGATGTTGTAACAAATATATGATATTTAATTATGTTTACCAGCCCACCTTTAACTGACAAATAATAGAAAATAGTTTTAAACTAGCTTTAAATAGGATACCTCATTGTTATTTTCATAGGAATATTTGTTAATAAATAATATTAGAAGCATAACATGTTTTCTTTAAAGCTTTTTCCTCCTAGATCGGGAATATCCCTTGAGGTGCGCAGTATTCCACGCGTGCCTATGATGTAGACCGTTCATGATGATCGCAAAGAATAACAACAACATCATCTGTCAAGCCTTTCCCCAACTATGTTGGGGTCGGTTTCCAGTCTAATAGCTGCGTACCAGTATTTTACATGGAGCGACTGCCTATCTGACCTCCACAACCCAGTCACTAGGTAATACGGTTCCCCTTTAGTAAGACTGGTTGTCAGACTTTCGGGCTTCTGACGACTAACGACTGCCAAAGATCCACGAATGACAGCCGGGACCGACGACTTACCGTGCTTTGCGAGGCACGGAGGGGTCGACAAAGGCGCCTTCTGGTTTTCCGAACAAAAAGCGACATATGAACGCGACGGACGATCGCGTACTTGCGTGGCTATCGCTTTTGGTTAGGACCTAGCCTTAAAATGCTCATTTTAACGCGTGCGCAGATGCGTACGCATCTGTAAAGCTGAACGAATGCATACGCATCTCATACAAAATCGTTAGTTTTCTATGGACAAAAGCTGAACAGCCGGTCGATTCTGTAAAAATCTCACCGTGAAAACTCAAGTGAAGTGAGCTTGATGTGAGTTGTCAGTAGTGTCAATCCCTAGCATTATTTGGAATGACAGCTCACTCCACGCTCACTTCACTTAAGTTTTCACGGTGAGATGGTTACAGAATCGCACTGCAGATCTGAATAAGTGTGGTTAGTCCCTAAGCCGTAATTTTTTTCTCTCTTAATTTTAGTAATAAAACATTAAAATAGTTCCTGATTACTGTTAGCCTGCATCTTCCCACGGCTGGGCAAAGCCCTCTACCCATGACTTCTAGCTATTTGGAACTCAACATAATTATTCTTTTGTGAGAATAATATAACAACAATAAACAAACAGGTTACCTAACCTGTTTGTTTTGACAGAAGGAAAACAAGTTACAAGAATAATTTTACCTACTATTTTATAAATACAGGGTGGTTATAATTTCACGCTGTTCTATGGAAGCTTTAGAATAGAATCGAATAGAAAGAGTATTCTATTCTATTCTAAAGCTTCCACTGAATAGTAATTATCAGTGATAGGAATAGGTAGTGCCTATTTGCCTAAACTTCGAAGAACAGAGACAAGAAACGGAGACTTCCTCAGGACTAAATTTTTTCCGGGACATCTGTCCCACAATTCGGGACAACACTTTTAAATACATTAAAAAATTAAATTAAAAATTTAAAAAACCCCCGACTACGTGAAACCCTATAAAAAGAAAAAAATAACCTTGAAATTATGACCCTACGTAAGTACGTATGAAATTTTTTGATTAAATGTTGTCCCGTCGGGGGACCGCTCTAATTATTAGCCTAACGTTCTGTTAAAGTTTAAAATAGTAGCGGTCCCCCGACAGGACAATATTTAATAAAAAAAATTGATACGTACTTACGTAGGGTCATAATTTCAAGGTTATTTTTTTCTTTTTATAGGGTTTCACGTAGTCGGGGGTTTTTTAAATTTTTAATTTAATTTTTTATTTCATGGTTTTTGTAGGGACTCCTTATTATTTCTTTTCTTTTCTTGCGTTTTAAGATTCAGATAATTTGGTATTTAATCAGGTTTTTTGTAATTCTCCATTTTGTGGTGGCCATCTTGGATTTGAAATTTGTCATAGTGTATTCTACTAGTCAAGCCCTTTCATTTGATACCCATATTGAGGGAGTTGTGAAAAAAAAATGTATTTTGCCATTTTGTGGTGGCGGCCATCTTGGATTTGAAATTCATCATAGTGTATAGTATTCTACTAGTCAAGCCCTTTCATTTGATACCCATATTGAGGGAGTTGTGAAAAAATATGTAATCCGCCATTTTGTAGCGGCGGCCATCTTGGACCGATTTTCATCAAACATAGCTAAGAACACTCTCGACAAATTCACCTTTCAAACAAAAAAAACAAAATTAAAATCGGTTCATCCGTTCGGGAGCTACGATGCCACAGACAGACATACACACACACACACACACACACACACACACACCCCCACACACACACACACACACAGACACGCCAAACTTATAACACCCCGTCGTTTTTGCGTCGGGGGTTAAAAAAATATGTTATTTGGAATAAGTAATTCGTCTATATTTACATTTAAAATTTATAACTCCATAATAATTACGTTATTATTATGGAGTTAAAAATTATAAATGTTATGTCTAGTCGCAAACTTTAGGTAAAAATAGGCACTACCTATTCCTATCACTGGTAATTATGTACACCATATAAATTACAGATATAAATTTTACAAAGGGCGATTTTATCGCTAAGTGAGATCTTTTAAAGACAACCTTTGGATGACACCCTAGTTACGTAACACACGATAAATCACAATCTGTATGATTTTGAAGGATATTGCTGATCGATTGCTTCATATGTTCAAAAAGTTTGTGTGCTCAACAACGTATATAACGCAATGAATGTTGTTGAACTGTCAAATTGAAAGTCATTGCTACTGTAAGTGTTTTCCTTTTTTATTTGCTCGTTATCCTGTCTGTATCCTTTTATGTATCTGTTTGTATATGAGTCTTGTTACTTGAATTAAACTAATTTTATTTTATTTACCGCTTTGAGAGGTGTGAGCATTCAATTATTTACATAAAGTATTTAAAGCGCCTGTCTGGCTCGGACCTAGGCTCGTAAGTCGTAGGTCCGAGCCAGACAGGCGCTTTACTTTGTGTAAATAATTGAATGCTTACACCTCTCAAAACGATAAATAAAAAAATAAAATAAAGCTCGTAAGTCGGGGCCGTCACCACTGTGCCACCACTGCATTAAAAGAAATACATGACTCACATAACTGACTTTTCTATCAACCTGTATAGAAAACTAAGCAGTCATTAAAATTTATAATCAAGGAAATTGCGGTTTATAATACATTACTGAGTAAAACTCGTTGTAAAGCATACGTGTGCAAAAGAAGTTCAAAACATGAAGATATTATTTTTGTTGTTTCTGTTTTTTGTCGCTGCGTTAACGCAGCCGACGACGCAGACACCGCAAACGCAGAATGGTACGTCATTTTTAATCAACTTGAAAAAAAGAACGTTTAGTATTTTCTCAGGAAATTTAAAGATAAATTGTGTTCAGCGGGGTAGTTGCGTAACACACTATCAAGTGAAGTGAGCTTGATGTGAGTTGTCACTAGTGCAAATCCCTAGCATTATTTGGAATGACAGCTTTCTCCACGCTCACTTCACCTAAGTTTTCACGGTGAGATGGTTACAGAATCGCACTGCAGTAGTAGCAATGGTTTCATTTTGACAGTTCAACAACATTCATTGCGTTATTTACGTTGTTGAGCAGACACATTTTTCGAACATACATATGAAGTAATGTATTAGGAATATCCTTCAAAAAGATTCAGATTGATAGTGTATTACGCAATTAGGGTGCAGAGATTAATTACCAGACTAATAACAGTGCGATCGGTTTATGAACGAGGGTGGCGGATTCGATTCCTGCACGGATTAATTGTAGGATGAAAATCACCATTAATTAGGAGAAATCAGAATCATCAACATTTGCCTAGCTTTTTCCCAACTATGTTAGGGTCGGCTTCCAGTCTAACCGGATGCAGCTGAGTACCTGTATTTTACATGGAGCGACTGCCTATCTGACCTCCACAACCCAGTTACTTGATAATACGAAACCCCTTGGTAAGACTGGTTGTCAGACTTTCGGGCTTCTGACGACCCGTAACGACTGTCAAAGATCCACGAATGACAGCCGGGACCGACGGCTTAACGTGCTTTCCGAGACACGGAGGGGTGTTGGTATATAAATATGGTCACCCATCTACGGACCAACCGCAGCAAGCGTAGCTCAACCTGATAGATCGACCTGTACGGCTTTTTATATTATTGTTTGCACTATGTATTTGCAAACAAATATTATTTTAGTTTTTTTTTTTTTTTTAATGTCGCCATCCCTATTTTCGTCTCATAGCGCCTAATTGTCACTGAGATAAGATTGCGCCTAGATTTTGAATGTTTTTTGGAAGGGAATCGGTATTTTGAGACTGAGACGCTACTGCCTATGTTAACCCTCTTAGGTAGGAAATTCGCGATCAATGTACAGACGCCAGCAGGTCAAGCTACCCGCAACTGTCAAATTTTCCCAATCAACCTCGACCTTTAATGCTTTAGAGAAATTTGACAGATTGTAGTAGCTTGATGTGCTGGCGTCTGTACAACCATTAGTAAGTAAATAAATAATATCCCTGGACATTTCACACAGCGCCATCTAGTCCCAAGCTAAGCAACCTGATGCTTGTGTTATGGTAACAAGATGGCTGATAAACTACTTATATACATATTTTTTTTTGTAAATACATACATATTATAGATAGAAAAACACCCAGACTCGGAACAAATACATGTAGGTCATACAAATATTTGTTCCGTGCGGGAATCGAACCCGCGACACGCAGCGCAGCAGTCAATCGCTTAACCACTGCGCCAACCATGCCGTCAACGTAAGTCATTGCAACGTAACTCTTATCTCGGTAAAGTATGGTATAAATTAGAATGATTGCCGAAATTTTTACTAAACTCACGGCGAACATTCTAATTTAAACTTTATAACAATGAGATGAGTTATATTGCAATGGTTTCACGAGATTGCTCTGCAAAAAACCCCTGCCCATGCCTGCCCTGCTGAAATATTTTTCTTTCCTTAACGCTATCCTTTGTTTCAGAAACAACAACTGAGGATCACTTCCCCGATAAAAGCGGTGAAGGTATACCTGCATCAGCGATCATTCATTTTTACAATAAACCAAGAAGTGGATAAAACCAACATCGACGGAGCAGTTTATCCCACTAATATTATAAATGCGAAATTTGGATGGATGGATGGATGGAAACATTTAGGCGTCGAAGTACTCGTCCGCATCGCTGTCATCCGGAAACGTGCCCAGAAGACTGGCAGCAGTGCCACGTTGAATGGCAATGCTAATAATTTTGAATCACCATCAAAGTTTAAATTATATGATCTTTGTTGAAAATCATAAAATACGTGTTTTTTTAGGGTTCCGTAGCCAAATGGCAACGGAACCCTTATGGATTCGCCATGTCTGTCTGTCTGTCTGTCTGTCTGTCTGTCCGTCCGTATGTCACAGCCGCTTTTTTCCGAAACTATAAGAGCTATACTGTTGAAACTTGGTAAGTAGATGTATTCTGTGAACCGCATTAAGATTTTCACACAAAAATAGAAAAAAAAACAATAAATTTTGGGGGTCCCCATACTTAGAACTGAAACTCAAAATTTTTTTTTTCATCAAACCCATACGTGTGGGGTATCTATGGATAGGTCTTCAAAAATGATATTGAGGTTTCTAATATCATTTTTTTCTAAACTGAATAGTTTGCGCGAGAGACACTTCCAAAGTGGTAAAATGTGTGTCCCCCCCCCCCCTGTAACTTCTAAAATAAGAGAATGATAAAACTAAAAAAAATATATGATGTACATTACCATATAAACTTCCACCGAAAATTGGTTTGAACGAGATCTAGTGAGTAGTTTTTTTTTAATACGTCATAAATCGTAACGTAACGGAACCCTTCATGGGCGAGTCCGACTCGCACTTGGCCGGTTTTTTAGTATTAGAGTGCTTAAATATAGAGATAATGACATCACAACGTTGTCTTAAAAAAGTCTACGTTTGTGGATACTATCCGCGGATACACATCCCCACTGCACCCGTACGTCGCCCCTTTCTGTCATTCAACAGAGTATTTCACACGTTTGACTTATACTTTGATTTTTAATTGTATTCAGTAACTTGACAGTTGAAGAGGGGCCCGTGGCTAAATAATAACAGCCGCACAGGTCGATCGGTCAGGTTAAGCTACGCCTGCCGCGGTTGGTCTGTGGATGGGTGATCATCTTTACATACCGAGACCCCTCCGTGCCTCGGAAAGCACGTTAAGCCGTTGGTCCCGGCTGTCATTCGTGGATCTTTGACAGTCGTTACGGGTTGTCAGAAGCCCGAAAGTCTGACAACCAGTCTTACCAAGGGGTATCGTATTAGGTACCCAGTAACTGGGTTGTGTCACTCTTTTCGTCTTTTTTCTCCCAGAACATCTTGGGAATTATTTCAATTGTTCGAATATTCGACGATTTACGAAAATATTACGGTTTTTTAAAGTTTTAGTTAAATTAAACCACATTTATCATTCGTTCTTTACGCAAAATCGTTCACTACCCCAACACTATTAGTTTTAGTATGGTAACGTTATTTTTCTTTGAACTGTTACTGAATACAATTAAATGTCGAAGTATAGTAACCACACCGAATTGATAATATTTTCGAGAAAAATTGCCTATTCTTTACATCAATGAAGTTGTTTTATTAGTACTTAATGCTTAGAAAAATTTGGACGGCGATTAAGAATCTTTCTGCCGGCCGATTCTAAGTAAAAAATCACACCGTGAGAACATGAAGAACGTGAAAGGTGCAGTGAGTTATTGTTTCACCGGATGCTAGAGGATAACACTTTTGACAGCTCACTTCAGCTTAGTTTTCACGGTGAATTTTTTCCATAATAGCTCGCCCACAATTATTATTCTTTAGTGGAACAATTAATAAAAGATGGGAACACGCTGTGCATTTTTATTCATCTTGTCCCAGTACTTTAGAATTACCTACAAACACCTCATAAAGTGGGACTGAAAAGAAAAAAGATGTGGGGGGTGTCGTGGGACCCCCGGCAGAAACCAAGTTCAAGATGGCGGCTGCGAAAATTTGAAAATGTCAAATAATTTGAAAAAATTCGCAGCCGCTATCTTGGAAAACTATCTCTCTCTGACTCTTTAGATTTCATAAAAAGTCGCATAGCGCTTTTTCGTTACGTGACGATTTCCTCCCAGTTTACTCCTACCGCAAGCTCCGTTAAAAAGCTAAGTTCCAAAAACGAATTCCTAATTAAAAAACCATTAGGAATATCTTAGTAACAGCCAAGAGTTTGGTAGTTGGCAATGTGATACCCGCGTACCTCGGAAAGCACGTTAAGCTGTTGGTACTGCGCCAGATCTCCGGTATCAAGTCATTATATACATACATAAACTAACGCCTATATAATATCTGTAACCATACCTATGTTTAACAAAATAAATGATTGATTGATTGATTGATTGATTGAACGCCTTCTTCCCATGGGGGTAAGCAAAAACTACAGAACGCTACCTGCTACGATCCTTACATAATCCTTTTGCCTCGTTTACGTTCATACATCTTGTCATACACGTCGGTTGCGAGTACTACGCATCTGACCTTTCTGAAGAACATCACCAATAAGGTCACTATGTCCTTCCTTTATAGTCACTGAACGGGCACAAATCCATCCACCGGCTGTCGCTGAAAACCAGGGGGGTCTACTCCGAAGTAGTATCGGCCGAATGTTCGGCCGTTTCCTACTAAGAAGTTACTATTTGGTTCGGTCGGTTCCGATCCTACACTCTTTCGAATATTGACTATGGTCCCGACCCAACTGAGCCGATCCGAACTTTTTTCGCATTTTTCAACAATATTCGGTTCGGCCATGTGTCGGTCCGATCCGAACATTCGCACTTTGCACTTCAATCAAAGTAGGCCCCCAGCGCTGGGGCTCTGTCTTGTATAGGGACTTAGCATTATGCTGAGCGATGGCCGTTTTGCGTGGATGTGACACATATTTTCCCCTAACGTGTTATTTGTGTTTGTGTTCTTTTTATGCGTTATGTTTGCCGCAAATAAATGTATTTCTTTCTTTACTTTTCTTTCTTTATTCCGGGCTGTTACGGAGAATATTGCTGAGAAAAAACCAGAGGGGCAATTCTCGTAATTTTAAGAACGTTCACAGTCTGATCTCAGTCTAAATCTGTCAAAAATACGACTAATTTCCCTACATTTTGACAAGTTTTTGACATTTGTTTGTCGCCGAGATGACACTGCGACTAGATTTTGAACGTTTTAAATTACGAGAATTGTCCTTCAGTTAGCGACATCTACACGACAATATATACGAACTACGTAAGCTATGGTTATTATTAGTACTAATTCATATGGATGTTTAATATTATGTATTTATCCAGTAAAACTGAACCGATAACCTGACCTGGGGTCATGGCTTGGGTATTTGTGCACATATGGCATATGTGTGGGTCACACGTCACAGGTTGTCTGTTTTGTTTTTTTCAAATATAATCGTTTTCGTTGTTACGACCTGTAATTTATACTATGTACAGACGCCAGCAGGTCAAGCTACCCGAATCTGTCAAATTTTCCCAATCAACTTTGAAGCTTAATGGTTTATGAAAATCTATTAAAGAAATTTGACAGATTATAGTAGCTTGATGTGCTGGTGTCTGTACATGTTATGTAAATTTTTCGAAACAAGAAAATAAAAGAAAGAATGTAAAAATGTTTATTTGTGGTAAACATGACGCTGGTAAAGTACACAAAAGAGCAAGTTGGGGGTAAATATGCGTCACATCCACGTAAAACGGCCATTAATCAACGCAATTTTTTTTCTGATTAGAAAAAAACATATTTGCAAAGATTTCTATACCACCCTGTATACATATATAGGTACTTAAGATAATAATCAATAAGTATTTATACAAAGCTGCTTATTATTAAACCTCATTAATTAATATTATTAGTAGCGAGTCGACATAGAGAAACTGAAATGAAATTCCCGTATATTTTAGTTTTGGTGTCCGCTCTGACTATGGCGGTTTCAGGAGAGATATTGACTCAAAAATGTTCCTGTAGTTACTGCAGCCGAACAGTGTGTAACCCGGCACACGTAACATGGGAACCAATTGGAGGTAATTCATTTAATGTTACTATTATTCAAGGTCGCTCAGCGCGCTATGGAGCGAGCTATGCTCGGGGGCTCGTTGAAGGATAAAATCAGGAATATTTCATTCCTCCTCCAACGATCCTTTAACGAGACCCCGAGCATATCCGGAAAAGAACTGGAGTTACCGACACAGCTTGTAGAGTGGGCAAACTGAAGTGGCAGTGGGCTGGCCATGTCTGTCGAAGGACCGATGGCCGCTGGAGCAGACGAGGTTTGGAGTGGAGACCGCGTATCGGCAAGCGCAGTCCCCAGCTAGATGGACGGACGACCTAAAGAAGGTGGCTGGGGTAGACTGGGTGCGGAAGGCGGAGGTCAGAGTGTTGTGGCGTAACCTGGGAAAGGCCTATGTCCAACAGTGGACTGCGATAGGCTGAGTTGATTGATTGATTATTTAAGAGGACTAATTTGGTGTCTACTCTCCGCAGCTTCGGCCGTAGTTGCAGGCGTTTTGTACTCCGTATAACCTACAGACATAAGATTAATTCGGAGTCCAAACTAAGAATGAATAACAACATGATTTTACAGTTGCACTTAACTCTGTGTAATTTATATCATCACCAGTCAGTGTTCTATATTAAACAAGTATGCTGGACTTCATAATATCGATGACAAAACGAAGACATTTGATTTTCGCCATTTTGGCGCTGATAGCAACATGAGCGTCCGTGGAACTAATATTTTTGATAGTGAGTTTTACAAATTGCGCATACTCTCATGATAAAAATGTTTTAAATATCTCGTAGTAAACACCAAATAGACAAAAAAGTCTTATTCCACGATTTAGACCTAAATCATCAGAGACACACTAAGGTCATTTGCAAGAATGTGTCAATTTTAGTTCCTGAAACACTCGAGCGGGGCGCTTTGTTCGGCACAAAAAGCAACTGTCATTTCGTATATATATTTAGTCCAGAGGTCAGTGTTACCAGTGCTCTCAAAACGGTGGAAGAAAACCGACATGTTCCAAAACCTAATTCGAAGTCATCCACCACCCCGCACTGGGTCCGCGCGTTGGATTATGTATGACCTCTCACACAGAGGAGGCCTGTGCCCCAGCAGTGTTGCTGTGTTGCAGTCCGGTTGAAGGGTGTGATACCCGGTATATTTACCAGGCTCACGATGACACGACTTTATAAAATATCATGTCAGCTTTGACCGTTTGACATGTCTTTAATTCCTGTCTAGTATTTTTTCGGCTTTCACGAAGTTAATATTGTTTTTATACAGTTGCAGGCTCATTCCCGACATCAATAAACACTGCAATTACACAACAGGTAAGTGGCGAAAAATTATATTTTTAACCGACTTCTTAAAAAGGAGGAGGTTCTCAATTCGGACGTTAGTTTTTTTATTTTTGTTCGCGCATAACTCCGTCGCTTGCCAACCGATTTGAAAAATTATTTTTTTGTTGGAAAGGGTACACTTTCCAAATGGTCCCATAGAAATTTTATCAAAAACGGTTCAGTAGTTCTTAGTGAAAAATAAAATCTTTTTGAAAAAAAAAAACAACCGTCTTCCAAAAACGACATTAAAAAGTGAAAAATAACTTTAATTTCGGAAGTCGGTGGCAAACAACGAAAATGCGAACCCAACGACACCGACTTCCGAAATTAAAGTTATTTTCACTTTGTAGTGTCGTTTTTGGAAGTCAGTTGTTTTTTTTTTTCAAAAATGTTTTTTTCTGTAAATTGGACCAAAAAGCAAGACTATTTACAAGACTATTTTTGTCTTGTAAAAGGGATTTTTGGTCCGAAAAGTTATGTTTTAAACGTAGATGATTTCTGTTTTTTCTATCAGACTACTCTCAAAAGAAAGATCTCCTTTTGCTTCGTTTATGTTCAAACATGTGGTCTGGGCCCGCGTGGTAAGTTACAGCCCACGACCTCCCCTTTTTCCTTCCAAAACTGTCTAAAAAATTCTCAGAAAATGCCTTGACGAATTTTTCCCCTTTTCTTTCAGATGCAGCCACCCGTGCAAACCTATTCAACTAATATGTGCAGGGTAATCACAAAGAGGCCAAGATGTTAAGGCATAACAAATCTTCAGTTCCTTCGCGATGTATTAAGATCACACAGCAAAAAGTGGAAACGGCGTAGGGACACCTTTGACCGGAGTAAGACATCACGGGCTGATAACAAATAATAATAAAATGGGAATACGTAATTGAATAAGTAAATTACAACGCGACTCAACTAATAAAAAAACCAACGATACAGTAGGGGACAAATGTCCCACGACATGTGTCGGCGACATATCAAGTGAAGCCGGCGATTTCGCTTGATATATCTGGCGACAGCGCGCGACTTATGTCCGTAGCGACGTCAGGCGAAGTCGTGCGACTTCGCGAAACTTCGCCTGACATATCTGGCGACATCGCGCCACACTCGACGTCGTTGGCGACACATATCGCGCCATGTTGCCAGACATGTCGAGCGAAGTCTGGCAACGCCGCGCCACTTCACTCGACGTCGTTGGCAACACATATCGCGCCATGTTGCCAGACATGTCGAGCGAAGTCTGGCAACGCCGCGCCACTTCACTCGACGTCGTCGGCGACACGTATCGCGCGATGTTGCCAGACATATCGAGCGAAGTCTGGCAACATCGCGCCACTTCACTCGACATCGTCGGCGACACGTGTCGCAGGACATTTGTCCCTTAGTGTACCCCTGGCTTAAGAGAACATGGCGTCAACGACAGAAGCAACAGCAGCTGTCGACACTCGACGTCGACGCGTCGGCGTCTGCCGTCGGAAACGTGTCGCTCGAGTACTGTGTTCAAATCTTTACTAATACTAATAATAAAGCTGAAGAGTTTGTTTGTTTGATCGCGCTAATCTTTAGACCTTCCAGTGGATATCAAAAATTCTCTTAGCATTTGATAGACCAATCCAAGGATCAGTGGTGGGGGTAGCGGGATCGTCCGAAAGGGTTACCGCTGCTCTGGTACATAAAGGGCTAAGGAAGGAACACGGGTGGGTTTTAGTCAGTAAGAGTCTGACACTCCCTTCCGCTCCACCCAGAGCGGGAGGGGTCATTTGATGATTACCCATCCGCAAAAAAAAAGGATCAGTGGTGGTCTAGTGGTATCGTCCCCTACTTACGAGTTGTAGGTCGTGTGTTCGAACCCAGACAAGCGCTTTACTTTGTGTAAATAATTTCATCACCACTGCTCTCAAAAACGGTGAAGGAAAACATTGTGAGGAAATCGGTATGTCCTAGAAGCAAAACTTCGAAGACATGTGACATCTACCGACCCGCAATGTGCCCGGTGGATTATAGCCCACTCCTTCTCCAAAAGAGGAGGCATGTGTCCCAACAGAACATGGAACATTATAGTTTGATTATGCTAGTGCACGCTATGCCAATCCTTTTTTTTTTTGGGTGGGAAATCATCAAATGACCTCTCCCGTTCTGGGCTGAGCGAAAGGGCGTGTCAGACTTTTACTGACTAAAACCCACCCGTGTTCCTTCAGTTGCTTGTGCCAGGGGCCACGGTATCTCTTCAATCCTTGAGGAAGGCTATAGGCTATTTAACACCACGCTGAGACTCTTAGGATGGATAGAGGATAGTGCAGGCGGGCGATGTTATGTGACGGGATGGGTTAGGGGAACAAGATATTTTACAAGGACGTAGTCGCAGGCAGAAGCTTGTGCTAAATACACGTTGTCGACGGCTGCAGTCGCCTATGCAGTTGACGCGTGCTGCTCGTGTGAGCACACTGACGCGTGTTACTCGTGTGTATGAACCTTAATCTGCATTCAAATCAAAAGTCATTTATTCAAATTAGGCTAAGAATCAACAATTTTCGAACGTCAAAATTACAAAAGACAGTTCCCCAAAAACGCCCGCCCTTCACCACTTCCTAGTGCTATCGCTGGGAAGAAGTGGCGCAACAAACTCCCCAGCAGCATATATTAGCCAAAACGTAAACAAATATGAGTTTATGGAAAAATAACTTTATTTACTACACAATAAAGTTCAGTTTACGCTAAAACTTCAAACATTTTAATAACTTTTTCAATAGAGTCACTCTGAAATCAACTTAATTACGATTAAAATAAAGTTGATATTTGTTTAACTTGAAATAACGTCAATTTGAAAGAAATAAAATTTGAATATAAATGTTCTTAGGAGTCCGTTTTATGTATAACTTACATACTTATTAAGTTCAAATGTAATACTAACACTGACGATAGCTGTTTGAAATAAACGAATTTACTTCAACTGAATAAGTGTTTTTTGAAGTGAAAACTCCTTTAGCGGGGCGTTGTGCACTTTTTTTTGTGATGAGTAAAAAATGTTAAACTCGCGTCAGGACACGTGACCTGATCGAAAATTCGTAAGACGGAGGGAGTTTTTTGAGATGGGTAAAAAAATGTTAAACTCGCGTCAGGACACGTGACCGGATGGAAAATTCGTAAGACGGAGCTCACGTCAGGACACGTGACCTGATCGAAAATTCGTAAGACGGAGGGAGAGTAGACCGCATTCCAAAATATCAAAAATGCACAACGTTAATATTCAAGTTTTTACTTCTGCCGGTACTCCCGGAGTGCAACCCGATTTTTTTTTTGTGTATGGCTTTAAGCAGGGCATACCAACCCGCACTGGGCACGCGTGGTAGATTACAGCCCACTCCCTCTCATAGAGAGGAGGCCTGTGTCCCAGCAGTGGGAATATTATAAGCTGACTATAAAAGCAGGCGTTACTCCTGATGCTACCTAAGTGGTGACGGCACAGCTTGTGCTGTGCAGTCCCGAGCATAAATATACTACTATTACCAGCTCGGCATTAATATCTGATTGCATGATTAATTAATACATCGGGCCCTATAGCATCTAATAGCCCAGCAACACCAGCAGAGGTACACACGGCTACACGTCAAGCTATACAAAACCAGTTTGTCTTGGCCTCACTTTGTATGATATTTTCTCACAATGAACGGTCAGCCAATACTGGTTTTGCATAGCTTGATGTGTAGCCGTGTGTACCTGCAGCCGTCGACTCTGCCGCTCGTGTGTATGAACAGTTATAATGTCTCTCCTTTTTAGGTCGACTAATAATATGCGCTGCAAGCAGGAATAGTCTTTACGGTGGTCAGATATAGATTTAGTTGAGTTACTTTTGAGTAGCACACATATGCAGAGGTCGCGCATCTTCTGGAGAATTATCGCGCATTCTCGGGAATTCCGTCAGTAATAAGCTCGTATCTAATTTGTACGTTAGACCATTGACTTAAAGTTCATTTTGCTTTGTACAAAAAAAAAACGCTTCCATTCCGTTCCACGGCAATATAATATCGCTACGAAAACTAGCTTCCACTCTATTCCGCAGCAATGTAAATTGAGCCAAAGAACTTAAAACCAAACTTATGGAATCCAAATAAAGAAAGGAATGTGAATAATAGGAGGCAAAAATAGGAACAAAAAAAAATATACGCGTCGACTTGAGAACCTCCTCCGTTTTTTTTTTCGTCGGTTAAAAAACAATTTTATTCTGTCGATAATATACAGGGTGTAATGAGACGCTTAACGAAGCCGAGAGTCACTTGCTCCTCTCGTTACTGCGATATTATTTTTTTACTGGACCATACATGGGAACCATCTAGTCATGTCCAGAACTAGAAGGTTACCAGGTATAGTAAATATCATGTATCATTACGAAAATGTGTAAAATATTGCAAACGATTGATTTTCGACCAAGTTAAAGGAGCTTTTATTGTCAAAAAATCTAGTTTAACTTGTATAACGTATCAAGGAACGGGTGGAATTGCCAGTCACCCTGTACAGGAAACTGGTCTGCTATTTATAATCAAGATACATGCAGACCAGGGCATTGCTACTGAAGGCTACTAGAGGAACATACGTTTTAAGTTAAAAACATGAAGATATTATTATTTGCATCGATTTTCGTCGTTGCGTTCGTCGCTACGCAAATGCGGCCACAGATGGAACCAGCGAATGTACAGCCGGGGCCGAATCTTTTGCCGACGAAGGATGGTAATTATTTTTAGTTTATTGATCATTCCTGTTTGGAGAGCAGTGGTGGCTCAGTGGCATCGGCCCCGACTTACGAGTTGCAGGTCGTGAGTTCAAACCCAGACAGCCACTTTACTTTGTGTGTATAATTTCGTCACCACCGCTCTCAAAACGGTGAAAGAAAACATCATGTCCTAGAACCAAAACTTCGAATACGTGTGAAATTCACCAACCCGCACTGGGCATGCGTGGTGGATTATGGCCCACTCCCTCTCACAGAGAGGAGGCCTGTGACCCAGCAGTGGGAACATTACAGGCTAATTATGTAACTCTTATGACAATCCCATATATTTTATTGGTCCTTGGCAGTTCTGCAGGGTAATATTACTTTTCTTCTTTCAGTAACATATTCTGTTCCCGTAATAATAGCGCATGAGCCGTTGCTACCTGCGCCAACGATAATCAAGATATACAGACCAGGAGGTCCTGGCGAGGATGAGGTGACTGAATAGCCGGAGAACATCTGATATTTCTACAATAAGTCTTGCCGAATTGTCCATATATTACAAATAAAGAGATTTTGAATAAATTAATTTGTCTTTTACTGAGATAATTACTTTACAAGACTCTCTTATAACCACGGCATGACGATACAAAAGCTCAATTGATATCTATACTAACACGAGTATTATAAAGAGGTTAAAGTTTGTTTGTATGTATGTAGGGGGTAGTCTCCGGAACAACCAGGGAGATTTAAAAAAAATCTTATTGCATTAAAATTTGATAGCCTAATACTTGAGGAAGGTTATAGGCTATCTAACATCACGCTACGACCCTCAGGAGCCGAGCAAAAGTCAGAAAGAACACTAAGCGAAAACGAAGTAGTAACACGGGCGAGCGATGCGATGCGATGGGCCGAAATATTATATAATATAGGCAAGAAAAATCAACACATGAAAAAAGGTAACTACATACTTGTGTAATCAGTAGGCATAAGTAAAGTCAGACAGAACACTAAGCGAAAACGAAGTAGTAACACGGGCGAGCGATGCGATGCGATGCGATGGGCCGAAATATTATATAATATAGGCAAGAAAAATCCACACATGAAAAAAAGGTAACTACATATTTGTGTAATCAGTAGGCATAAGTAAAGTCAGAAAGAACACTAAGCGAAAACGAAGTAGTAACACGGGCGAGCGATGCGATGCGATGGGCCGAAATATTATATAATATAGGCAAGAAAAATCAACACATGAAAAAAGGTAACTACATATTTGTGAAATCAGTAGGCATAAGTATACCAAGTGTGAACATAATTTTTCTAATTTAAAAAAATATACATAATCAGCCTATAATGCTCCCAGTGCTGGGACGCAGGCCTCGTCTCAGAGAGGGTGTGGGCCGTAATCCACCAAGCGGGCCCAGTGCGGGTTGGTAAATGTCACAAATCTTGAATTTTTGGTTCTAGGACATGCCGGTTTCCTCACGATGTTTTCCGTTACCGTTTTGAAAGCTGTGGTGATGAAATATTTTACACCAAGTAAAGCGCCTGTCTCGGTTCGAACCTACGACCTACAATTCGTAAGTCACGGGCGTTACCACTGAGCCACCACTAAAAAAAAAAAATTGTTATCTCTCAGGTCAACCTAGAAGGTTGTACAGATGCCAGCAAATTAAACTACTGCAATCTGTCAAATTTCTTTAATAGATTTTCAACTTTATCGCTAAAGCATTGGGTTCAAGGTTGATTGGGATAATTAATTTTGAATTTTTGACACTTCTTCCATACAAAATCGGTCGGACGTCAATTTTATTCCACGAGTAAAAAATATGTCGATTTAAAAATCAGGCTATAATATAATAAAGAGTATTATATTCTAGTGCAGCCTGTATAACGTATTTCAAGAAATGAGCGAAATTACCATGCAGTCGCCTTGTATAGAAACTGGTCCCCTATTTATAGTCAAGATGCATGCAGACTCCAGGGCATTGCTACGTAGGACTACAAGTGAAACACACGTTCAAGTAAAAAACATGAAGATATTATTATTTGTATCGATTTTCGTCGTTGTGTTCGTCGCGACGCAAACGCGACCACAGAAGGAACCAGCGAATGTGCCGCCGCAGAAGACAGGTAATTATGTTTTTAAGCATTCTGCAATTGCTATTCTTTATTACGTAAGACCATTTGAGGGGAGAGGGGGTCCGAACAAGTCTAATTTTTACATGGGGGTTCAGGGTTCTGGATCATTCTTACGTAAGATCACAAAAGTAATAAAAAATTATAAGTTGAAATTTTTTTTGCTATTTTTTCTTTGCAATTTTTGTAGATACTTACGTTACGTAAGATTCGAAGGGGGGCAGGGTGTCCATTCGTCTTATTTTTTTTTACGTAGGCGGGAGGAGGTTCGGAAATCGGTTGAAATTATTACATAATATATGAACATCCCCCAAGCTGTAATTGAAATAACCTCATGAAGTCATTTTATAGTATTTTTATTTTACGAATCGACGCGCCCTTTACTTGCGGTTACCAAGTGTACAAACACGCTGTGAATGTGTGCATGAAGACGAGTAGCGTCAGCACAAATCACACACAAGCACACAGACTTTTCATACAGACCAATAGAGTAATATGAAAATAATGTATACCGGAATTATTTCTTTTAAAAGTCATCAACTTGGGCGAAGCCGCGGGCGAATGCTAATACAACGATAAAACAAAAAAAGTTTACTTTTAAAACTTAATTGACCTCCATGTTTACTGCAGGTTTTTCAAAGCAATACACAAAATCTCAAGGGGACTCGTGGCTAAATAATAACAGCCATACGTATCAATCTTCGAGGTAATGCTTGCCGAGGTATATCCGTGAAAGGGTGATCATCCATTACATACCGAGACCTCTCCATGCCTCGGATTCCTCGGAAAGTTAAGCAATTGGTCCCGGCTGTCATTCGTCTCTTCAGATCATTGACATTGATCATTTAGTAGTCAGACTCAGAAGCCCGGAAGTCTGACAACTAGGTACTTAGTCTTGCCACGGGGTATCGTTTTACCCACTAACTGGGTTGTGGAGGACGGAGAGGCAGTCGCTCCATTTAAATTACTAGTATTAAATTCAGCTGTATCCGGCAAGACTGGAAGTCGAGTCCAACATATTTGATTTTAGGCTAGTGTTTATTACCGAGCTGGTAATGATATGGAATAACGAACTTATGAGAACACTAATAGGATTGAAAATAAAATCACAACTGTGTGTCACAGTCTCAAACTGTCAAAAATACCTCTAATTACCCTACATTTTTGACATAGGCGCCGATTCCCTTGTTCACAAACTTAACTAAATTTATGTTCAGGGCATCTTTTTCTTTCTACACATTTCATTAAGAAAAGGACAAGATAAATATTAGTTTATTCCTGTCAAATTAACATACTCCATAGACAGACGCCCAGAGGTTTAATCCTTTATTCTTACTTGCAGCAACAATTCCTGCATATTTAGCCGGTGCAGTGCTTCTACGTGGCCAAAAGATAAAGCAGTTATACAATCAAGGCGGCCAAGGTGCGGATGAGAAAACAGCAAAGCCGGAGAACATCTGATATGCCTCCACTAAAAGACGTGTCCATCTCGCCATATCTATCTATTATATCTATACTAATATACAGGTTGACAAGGGAAACTCGACATATTCTTTGAAAGGCGTTATACTAGAGGTCCCTGTATACTAACCAACTTCTACTCGCGACAAAAATCTCAAACCATGAAGGTTCTATGTCAATTCGAAGTACCTATTACAATAAAACGGCAATTTCATACTTTAACCCCATCGATCACTAATTAGTGATCGATGTTTAACCCCTATTATTATGATTATAACATAATATTCTAATTGGGGTGTCTGGTGGTGTGCGTTAATCCTGGAACATGTTGTATATTTGGAATGTGCTCATCAAGGCCTTCAATTTGGTACGTCCAGTTGGAAGACTGGATTTAAACGTCATCTTTTTAGGTCTTCCAACTGGGTTAAAACGGTTGACAAATTGTAAAATTAACTATATATTCGTTGGTTAATCGACATTTAAAAAAAATATATAAAATTTTTTTTTTCTTAATTTTATTGATATAAGTATAATATAATATTTTCTGGACATATCGTTTTTTATTTATTTTATTTTCAGAACCCCAATTTTTTTTTAGTACAATAATAAATGGGAGAATCGATAACTTTCCGATTTAGTCAATCACTTGCGTATATGTAAAATAAATGGCTTTTGCACAGCACAACGATAGCGACAGATGTTTTTGTGTGAGTAAGTTGTACGGCGCATGGCGCAGGTTTATAATTGATTGTGTAGTACGTTCCGATTTAAGAACTGCAAGTGTGCGCGTGACTTTGTATCTATTGCTTTTAATGAACTACATGTGTAGCAGTGGCGCGGTGCACGGTGGTAGGAGGATCGATGTAAGACATTGAGTTCTGATACATTTTTAACAACCGGGGCACATCTCCTTCTTCCCTATATCTATGATTCTAACGATACCCCATACATCCAAATCTGTTTAGGCATTTAAAAGTTATGGTGGAATAAAGAAACTCACATACATACATCAACCCTGAATACTCCACTCCTTTTTGGGCAGTTGTGTAAAAAGTAAGTGAGTTCGAGTCTGCGCACTGAACGTTCCGTATCATGCAATAATAAGGTAAGTCCGCAGAGACAAACAACCTCGGAGTAAAAACCAACCGACTTCCAGAAAAACGCACTACACAGCGAAAAATTACTTTAATTCCGGAAGTCGGTAGCAACAAAAACCAAAGACAGTATGTTTTTGGAAGCCGGTAGTTTTTTTTTGTAATGATTTTTTGTATTTTTTTTTGTTTTTATTTTTCACTTTTTAATTGTGGTACCGTACCTACCTCACACAAATTCGTATAACACTACTTATTACGTAAATATCAGTGACAGAAAGTTATAATAACATTATTACATAGTTGGAAAAAGAAAGTATTATTGACGTTAACTCTAAAACTTATCTAAATCTATCTATCAATAACTTGACCAAAGGACATCATTTTAAGTGTTGAACATTTTATATCCAAAAATGAAAAATACGTACAGACGCCAGCAGGTCAAGCTACCCGAAACTGTCAAATTTTCCCAATCAACTTTGAACCTTAATGCTTTAGCGATAAAGGTGAAAATCTATTAAAGAAATTTGACAGATTGTAGTAGCTTGATGTGCTGGCGTCTTTACTATTTTCTTATGCCAAAATAAAAAGTACTATTTTCTTATGGAAAATAACATCTTGCGCATTTTTAGGGTTCCGTACCCAAAGGGTAAAAGCGGGACCCTATTACTAAGACTTCGGTGTCTGTCCGTCCGTCTGTCTGTCACCAGGCTGTAACTCAAGAACCGCAATAGCTAGACAGTTGAAATTTTCACAAATTATGTACTAAAAACAAAATAAAATAAATTTTTAAGGGGCAAAAAAATCGCGTTTTTTGTATACCCTTTTTTATTCGATATCAATAATGGCAACAGGTAGGACCTTGAAATATTCACAAAATACTCAGTTGTATCTTTACTTTAATAATAAATAATAAAGTTAAAATAAAATAAATATTTTATGGAGGGCTCCCATACAACAGACGTAATTTTTATAGATATTGGTACGGAACCCTTCCAGCGCGAGTCCGACTCGCACTTAGCCGGTTTTTTAGTATTACCTCGAAATTCTACAATTAACCCCCGGCTGCTATTTGAGATTGAAAATGCCAAAATTCATATTTTTATAACAAGTTTTTTTTTTCCGCTGGTTGACACCTCCCGTGACCCTAGGGCAGGCTTTTACCTTGGCCAGAGTGGCAACGTGGTAATGCCGCCAGTCTCTTGGTTATATTACCAGTCGATAGCGATGTGGAGGAATAATTCGACGTTTTAGTTTTATAATTGTTTTCGTTAGTATAGGATATTATATTTTTATTTTAATAATTTGTAGTTTAAAAGTATTAGAACTTTGTAAATATTATGTTCATTTTTAAAGTTAATAAACAGTAGAAAAATATCAACTTTTAATTGAATTTAACATCTTGAACAAATACCTAACTATAAACTTGTTATTAAAATATGATTTTTGGCATTTTCAATTTCAAATAGCAGCCGGGGGGTTAATGATAGACTTTTGTTGTAATAGTAAAAATTGCTCAAGAGGTCATTTCCCATAAAACAGCAGTACTTTTTTGACACTTTAATTTTTGGGTACGATATGAACGATGTTGACCCCCAACCGTGTTGGGGTCGGCTTCCAGTCTAACTGGATGCAGATGAAGTCAGTATTTTACATGGAGTGACTGCCTATCTGACCTCCACAACCCAGTTACTGGGTAATACGATACCCCTTGGTAAGACTGGTTGTCAGACTTTCGGGCTTTTGACAACCCGTAACGACTGATATAAGATTTTCGATCTTAAGATTTATTTTATTCAGCGCGTTCTTCCCGCGAGGATTTTTTTCGCGCACTGGATTTTCAACTTAGCGCCCAGAGTTAAAATCCAACGGCGTGTGTTTTTGACTTGCTGGGATCCAACAACAGAGTGCTGTTGGATTCTCAACGCTCGGCTGAACACCGAGAGTTGAAAATCCAGTGGGCAAAAAATCCCGCCGCGATATTTTTCCGTCCTTGCGGAGGTTGACTGACTTATAAACTTGTATTATTCCTATTAAAAGAAGGAAAACTTGTTGTGATAGGTACACTGTCATGTCATACATATAATAAACATACATAACATGACATAAATTTAAGATCTATTCAAATGTATGTTCCAATTGTTGTTATTCAAGTAAAACAAATATAAACTTTATAGTCATAGCAATTAAGTTGATTTCAGAGTGACTAGCACTTTTTAAAAATGTTTCAAGTTGTCGCGTAAACTGAACTTTATTGTGTAGGCATTAAAGATGTTTTTCCAAATACTCATATTTGTTTACATGTTGGCAAATAAATCAAGAACGGTGTTATACATATACCTATATATACACATTATAAATTAAACTCACTTCCCGTGTCTGTCTGTGTGACCGCGGTCTTCTGAACTACGCAACGGATGTAAATGCGGTTTTCACTATCAGTAAAAAAAATGATCCCAGAATGTTAACGTGTCTATTAGATTCGAGTCCGCGTGTCACTAGTCAGGGGGCCTACTCCGAAGTGCAAAGTGCGAATGTTCGGATCGGACCGACACATGGCCGAACCGAATATTATTGAAAAATGCGAAAAAAGTTTGGATCGGCTCAGTTGGATCGGAACCATAGTCACTATTCGAAAGAGTGTAGGAGTGTAGGATCGGAACCGACTGAACCAAAAAGTAACTTCGTAGCAGGAAACGGCCCAACTTTCGACCGATACTAATTCGGAGTAGACCGATGTTCCCTCAGTCGTCAGTTTATTGAATTCGCAAGTTTCGTTGATTAGTCAGGTTCACTGGTACGTCAGTTTTAAATCTCAAATCGTTTATTGCAATCCTTAATTTACAATTACAGGTGGTATTAAAAAAATAATAGAAACAATTATGGACCCTGTTGGGCACAGCACATTTTAAATAAGTAGAGAGAGGAAGAGCACTTTATTAATTTTCTTTTTTTTTTTTAGGGTCCGAAGCCAACTCGCAGAGGCCCCTTAGGAAATTTCATTGAAATGTGGCACCACCCGACGATTGTCACTGCAAGTGCACCCAAGGATAACCCCCGGTTAATGTAGGACTATTGCAGGATATGGAAAAACACAAATTTGGACTATGGGTTTGGGTGGCTAAAGTGGACTGGTTACCAATAACTATGGAAGAACTATGGCCCCTGCCTGATCAATGTTTTATACAGGATAATTTTTTATTCAGTGCGTAAATTTTTACAGGGTGTTCTACCCATGAATATGAACAACATTCACTATGGGACCATCACTGAAATCACGAAAAAAAAATCAGCAGATTCATACATTTTGGTCGAGTAGGTATTGAACTTTTATAAGAAACAGCTGATTTTTTTTTTGTGATTTCAGAGATGGTCCCATAGTGAAAGTTGTTCATATTCATGGGTAGAACACCCTGTGAAAATTTACGCACTGAATAAAAAATTATCCTGTATATACACGGATAAAATGGCAGGGGGTGACTTGCACACTTAATAATGGGCCCCCGGAAACGGTCGCTAACACATAGTGACGTAGAAACAAGGGGGCAACATGTCCTGAGGTGCCTATGAGGCGTCTTTGTTATTAAGTTAGAATTATTTTATATCCTATTAATCATTTTATACCTATATATTTATATTTCCATTCATTCACTTATTCTTATAATATTTTATATGCTGAAGGCCGATTCTTGTAGTTTTACCGATTAGACAGTTGCGTGAACTCGACAGTTTCCAGTGTTTGCCAGTTTTCGTCGGTAAAACTGACGAATCAGTGAAACTGACTAATCAACGAAACTGGCGAATTAAATAAACTGACGACTGAGGGAAACTTACCAGTAATACGCGGACTAAATAGATTAGAGAGATAGAAAACGTGCCCGTGCACGAAATCGGCTGACTTTGATCAATTTTGTTCATTGGGAAAAGGGAATAAGAATTTAAACAAAATTATTTGTGACTAGCTGCGCCCCGCGGTTTCACCTGCATAAGTTTCGAGCCCGTGGGAATATTGGAATAAAAAGTATCCTATGTGTTAATCCTGGTTATAAACCATCTGTGTGCCAAATTTCATTCAAATCCGTTCAGGAGTTTTTGCATGAAAGAGTAACAAACATCCATCCATCCATACAAACTTTCGCATTTATAATATTAGTAGGATTTGAAAAGTCGAACTTTTTGTTTTGCATCTGGCTGAACGGGGTTTTTCAAATAAACCCATGTGGTACGTTGGGGTTTAGATTGTTAAGTATTCATGGATAATCACTAATATACGAAACAAGTTTTTCGAAAAGTAACTGACGTGAATGGTTTAGCGCATGAAAACAGTAATGTTATAATCATGTTTTATTTATTTCAAACTATCTCACAATTATACATAAGAAATAGACAAAAGTTATGATAGCTCAGGTAACATGCAAGATACTCATATAAATATAATTTATAGCCTATAGTACTCAGGAATAATGAAGCTTGCTACCAGAGAAAAAAATGTAGTATTGGATCATTAGCTCCGGAAATTACCCCCTACATACATATAAACAAACGAACAAATTTTACCTCTTCATAATATTACTCATCATCATCTGCCCAGCCTTTTCCCTTACATACTGTTACGAGCTTCGGGTTCGTGACAATAAAACGGCAGTTTTTATTGTCAAAAATTACCAAAAGTTACACTTTAATTAAACAACTCTAATAACAACTCAAACACACTAATTATAAAACACAATCGCTCTTGAGTCGCACTTGAAGATCGCTTTCGATGTATTCGCTGGTATCGTTGATCCAAGTCTGACTGGTCGCGGCTAGTCCCGGCCTTATACAGGAATATTTTTTAAGCACTGCGCAAAAAATTTTTGGTGGTTCAGTATCAGTAATAGAACACATTTCCATTATTTGTTCAAAACTTTTTTATATTTTTTTATCCGACTTTAAATCAGCAAAATATGGACACTATCTATTCGTAATAATATCAATGAACGCGGGCGCCGTGCGGCTTACGAGTGATGTTGCAGAGGGGGTGAAACCGCCTTCCGGGCGGCAGGGTGGCGCCAGGCGGCGGCGGCCGGCCGGGCGCTCGACAGTCTGCGCTTGCGTTGTCGTTACGTCGCGTCTAGTCGCTTCCCGCGTACTCGTGTGTCGTACTTACGATGTGGGATTTTAGTAACCGCGAGTTCTAATGTGATGGTGCGGGTCTATTTATTATGTGGTGAAAGCCTACGAGCAGCTCGCAGAATGTATGCTAGGGGGTAAGGGGTAAGGACCCCACGGTCCCTAATGAAAGGACCATTTTAGCAGCCACTCAGAGGCTGCTTGATCACGGTCAGTTCAGGACCCCAAATCACGCACTAGGGTCTGGCAGACCTCGACTGGCGGTAAATGTAAGTATTAAGTTTTTAAAAGTGCCTTAATTTAATTGATTATAATGCGTTATTTTCTGCATTTTGATGGTCCTAAGCCCATGAAAGTATGAAGGAAAAATTGGAATTACTCTTCAAATAACTTCAGATCACGGCCTAATCTTAAAAAAGTCTAATTCGAACCTGATAAAATCAGCGATCAGTACATTGTATGTAACCCTCGTAAATATCTATCTACCCACGCCTATGCACGAAAAACGACCGAGCGGTGCCGCGCCGGGCGGCGCGTAGTGGCCAGAAAATCAATTTCAAAATAGACATCTTTCGTTAGCGATAACTTTATTTTTTTGTACTAAGACTTATCAAAATAAAAAATAGGTGTTTAATAAAACTCATTTAAGTTTAATTTGTCAAAGTTTGCGCACTGAATAAAAATTATTCCTGTATAGTGCCGCAGATAATTCCAGAACCTATTGTAGAAACATCTAGAATGTTCGAGTACATACCGGCCCCGACTGACCAGATGTCGATAGTTCTAGTAAGGTCAATGCTGGGAAGTCCGTATAAAAGGAAACTCCGTCTACACGTCATCACGTATCGTTTTTGATAATCTATGGGACCTACTTCTCGATCGGTAAAACAGTGTAGTGGTTTAGTTCCAATTGAGAATCATAGATGTCCCTATATGTCGTTCTGCCGAAGAAAATTGACTTCCTTTTTAGTCGTGATTGTGAAGTGCCACGTGTTGCGAAAGAAAAAGAAAAAAAGTGTTAAATCAAACCAATTGAAGCGTGGAGTGTAGTAATGTAAGTAGTTAAATAGGCGTTCTATATATTTCTTTAATTGAATTGATTAATAACGCTAAGATTTTTTTTATATTAAGTGTAGTAAATATCTAACCTTAAAATACAATAGTTGGAAAGACCGTACAAGACGCACGAGGTAAGTCCGTCTTAAGCCGGTCTTGCCTCGAAGCACAGATCATCAACCTTTTTTGTAGCATGTACCTACGTATTCTTTCCTTATATTTCGACTTTTCGGATTTTATAGGCCGTATAGGACATTGGAGCGTCAAAGCGTGTTGTTTTGTTTCTAGATAAATATTGTTAGTGTAAAAATGTCTTACTTAACGCCCTTTAAAACCCGAAGGGTCGATTTATGTACACCCCAAATGCAGCGGCTCAGGTTGCATGTTGCTGACGTAAGATTAAAAAACTATTATAGGTAATAATATGCGAGAAAAACCAATATTTTTTTTTTCAGAATTATTAAAAAAAAAAAACAACTGGATATGCCTGAATTGATGCCTACTTCATGATTCTTAAATGGAACTTACAATCTTAAAGATAAAACAAAATAATAAGACGAAGATTTTAAAGAAAATAAAGCATGGTTTAGAATCCATATTTTGCTTTTATTTTATCGAAAATATTTACAACCTCATCACGTAAATATGTGCCGGTCTTACCTCAACTCAATTCAAATTAATTGCAACCTTATAGGAATGACTCTAAAGCTCAAATTTCTTACGCATTCGTTACTTTATCGAAAGTCAATATTTCCATCTGTAATATCTATAAAATTTAGTGTAATATGACTACTAGACGGACTTCTCCCAAACAGCAAGGAAAGTCCGTCTACTCGCCAATTTTTAAAAAAAGACTTCTATTTTAGTGTTATTTGACATTAAAGCCATTCAAGTGTTTTTAGATTACTCAAGAAAATATTGTTCATCATTTGTAATTTGAGGAGTTACACTAGAATGTATAGTTCCAATAATTTGGTTCAATCAAAGTTAACTATTAAAAAAGTATGCCGGTCTTCCCCACATTGACCTTATCGAAATTTCTAGAAGGATCTATTAGTTCTACTACTTCATACTAGATGGCGATAGTAGTAAATTAGTTCTACTACTTGATACTAGATGGCGCTAGTGGTAACTAATAAAACATATAAACAAATCTGACCTCTTTATAATATTACTCGTCATCTGCCTAGCCTTTTCCCAACTATGTTAGGGTCGGCTTCCAGTCTAACCGGATGCAGCTGCATACCAGTATTTTACATGGAGCGAAAGAAATCAATGAATGAATGGGTGAATGAATCAATGAATGACAGCCGGGACCCACGGCTTAACGTATGTAAAGATAGTTACCCATCCTCTGACCAACAGCGGCAAGCGTAGCTTAAGGTATTTTTTAGTGCACGGAGCCTTGATATTAAACTTAAATACAAACCTCGATGTTTTGTCGAATCGAAAAACCCGTGTGTAGCAGGGCCGGATCGCTAGTTTCACATACATTATTATAGGATATGTATATGACTAAACAGTAATTTAAAATCAAGGAAAACACGTCTTCGTCACATTACTAAGCAGTACTCCAAGGAGTACAGACGTCGTAGTTATACAACAATGAAGATATTGTTTTTCTTGTTTCTGGTGTTTGCGTTAGTGTTTGCGGCTGCGCAAAACCGAAGGTCATGTGAGTACACTCAGCGGGGAAGTGACAGGGTAGTCCGCGAAATGAAGGACCTCATTCAATTTGTACCCAAAAATTAAAGGAAACAGCCAGAAAAAAAAGTGCTGTTTTCTTATGGGAAATAACATCTTGAGCATTTTATACTATTGCAGTGCCTTCACTGCAATAGTATAAAAAAAAAAGTTGCATACCTTTATGCAACTTTTTTTTTCGAGTCGGCACTTAATTTTTGGGTATAAAATGTTCGACACTTTTTTTTTGCGTACGAAATGTATTATGTTAAATGTAAATGTATTACAAATTATCGTCACTGTAAATGTAAATGTAATTGTATTAAAAATTATCGTCACTTGAATAATGTCCGTGTCAAACACGGACATTATTCAAGTGACGATAATTTTTTTCATAAATTTGCTGGTCCGTGTCAGGTTTTATGGTGATTAAAATATAATTCATGATTAATGATGAAACATGGCTTTACAGAATTATTATCATTAGAATCAGCAATACAAGTCCTTAAGTATGCGTTTCTTGCCCATTCTTCTCCATACGAAAACTACCATTCGGAAGGGGCGACTAGAATCAATTCTATTTTACTGTAATTTTTGACGTTCAAAAGTGTCTTTTATGTGTCTATTTGAAATAAATGATTTGACTTTGACTTTAAGGCAGAATTTGCCTCAAATGTCATGATTTCATGAAATATTAATTTAATATGGTAATATGAACTAAAAGAGATGTGATAATGATTTTAATTATTCTAATCGTATAAATAAATATTTCTTACGACCGAGTCATATTTAGATCAACATACAACCTGACACTGACCTGGGGCTGCAGTCTCGACATTCATAGCAATCGCTTTACGACCAAATTCGGTCGCAAAGTCCCGGATTGACAGGTGTAATATATAGAGTGACGGGACTTTGCGTCCGAATTCGGTCGTAAAGCGATTGCTATGAATGTCGAGACGGCAGCCCCAGCAAATTACAAAAAACGAAAAATATAATAATTTCGCGGGCTAGCCTGACGCTTTCGCCTTAACATTATAATTTTTATTTTTAACCGTCTAAAAAAAGAAGTAAGTATGTCCTACGTTTGTCTGTATGTAATTTTTTTAAATTTATGTTCATCGTTATTTTCCGAAAGCCCGAAAGTTTGACAGCCAGTCTTAACAAGGCGTATCGTATTACCCAGTAACTAGGTTGTGGAGGTCAGATAAGCAGTGGCTCCATATGAAATACTAGTATTCAGCTGCATCCGGTTAGAGTGGAAGCCGACCCCAACATAGTTGGGAAGAGGCTAGGCAGATGATGATGTACAAGTCATCCGATTTTGAAAATTCTTTTTCATTTGGTAGAGGAAGCTTGCGCGATGGCCCCTTAAGAGTTTCATTAAATTGTCTTTGATAGTTTTTGAGTTATCTTCCATAACATGTATTTGTTTAATTCACTTTGAGTATATTGATGATGTCATAAAACTTGCTGTTACTGTTGTTTACATATCAAGTTGTGATTTTTTTTATTATTGAGCTAAACCTAATACATATATAAAATTCTCGTGTCGCGGTGTTTGTTGCCAAACTCCTCTGAAACGGCTGGACCGATTTTAATAAAATTTTGTGTGCATATCGGGTAGGTCTGAGAATTGGCCAACACCTATTTTTCATATCCCTAAATGTTAAGGGTGGTCCATCCCAATTTTTGGACAATTTTTTTTGTTTTTATTTTTTCATGTGTTAGCATTGAAAAATACATGCAATTCCAAATTTTCACTTTTATACGATCAACCTTTGTTTTTTAATCGCGATTTTTACATTATTCTGTTCCATCCACAGATCTGCATGATGGCAATCGAATATAATAATTCATGTATAGTTCTATCAATGAATCAGCGTTTTACTTATAGGAGTAGGGTAGGAGTAGTGTAGGAGTAGGTTAGGAATAGGGTAGGAGTAGGTTAGGAGTAGGGTAGAAGTAGGCTAGGAGTAGAGTAGGAGTAGGGTAGCAGTAGGGTAGGAGTAGTGTAGGAGTAGGGTAGCTGTAGGGTAGGAGTAGGGTAGGGGTTAGGACACCACGCGAACGAAGTAGCTCCGGGCAGCTAGAAATAATTTATATGGCAAAACAGCGTTTGCCGGGTCAGCTAGTATTACATAATAATCGAAACAGACTGAAAACTAGTTAATCGAATCGAAACATACCATGTCTGTATTCCCTAAGGGTTAGATAGAGGTGTAGGTACCTATAGTACCGACGCCAGCACATCAAGCTACCACAGGCTGTCAAATTTCTTTAATAGATTTTTAACTTTATCGCTAAATCATTAAGGTTCAAGGTTGATTGGGTAAATTTGACAGTTTCGGGTTGCTTGATGTGCTGGCGTCTGTACACTCACATTTCGCCAATTATGTTTAAGTCCCATGTTATAATGGGCTGACTCCAACACCCTAATTATACACATTTTCAATCGTAATCTGATTGATTTTGAAGGATATTGCTAATTTATTGCTATGTTCGAGAAATTTGTCTGCTCAACAACGTAAATAACGCAATGGATGTTATTCAACTGTCAAAATGAAAGTCACTACTGTTAGTGCGTTACGCAATTACCCCGTAACGTACATTTACGGGCAAGAATCTATGTACTGACCGGTTTTGAAGCCTGAATACGATCAAACCAAACAAAAACAATGAAACAAAAAAAACGGGTTGCACTCCGGGAGTGCCGGCACGGCAGAAGTGAAAACTTGAATATTAACGTTGTGCATTTTTGATATTTTGGAATGCAGTCTACTCTACTCCCTCCGTCTTACGATTTTTCGATGAGGTCATGTATCCTGACGCGAGTTCCCGTCTTACGAATTTTCGATCAGGCCACGTGTCCTGACGCGAGTTTAACATTTTTTACCCATCACAAAAAAGTGCACAACGCCGCTAAAGAAGTTTTCACTTTAACAACCTCGTGAATGAGACGCGAGTCCTTAAGGTGGATGCTCCAAGGTAGCCCGCGAAATTCAAATTTTCTTACGTTTTTTGCAATTTGCTGGTCAGTACTAAGTTGTACGTTGATTAAAATATGATTCGCGGCCGTAACAAATATGTATTTACAGAATTATAATCATTAAAGTCATCAACACAACTCTCTAAGAACAAGTAATCCTACTGAATGGCTATTTCATGAAATCTTGACATTTTAGGATTAAGCTAAATTAACAAGTTGTATTACTGATTGTAATGATTATAATTATGTAAATACATATTTGTTACGGCCGCGAATCATATTTTAATCAACGTACATCTTAGTACTGACCAGCAAATTGCAAAATACGTAAGAAAATTTGAATTTCGCGGGCTACCTTGGAGTATCCACCTTAACCACTCGGCCATCACGACACAGAATAATTTATCATTTTTTTTTTAGCCTCAATTAATCATCGTTGGAGAGGAGGGCATCTACCTAGATCGAGGATTATCCAATCATACAATAGGTGGAGCAACGGATAGATGCAGGGTTACGAAGCCTTCCTGATGAAGAACAACGACATCAGCGCAGAAAATATGGGAACATGACCATAATAATTAAAAGAATTTCTGACATAGAGTATAATATTATATTATGTAGTGATTTAGGAATCTTCAAGAAAAAAAACCTCCTTGTAATTTTATGCGGTTTAACCTGTTAAGTTTTTATTGTTTAATCTACATACTACCTATTCAAATTTGTTTCAAGATTATGTTATTTTAAGTTAAACAAAAATCAACTTTATTTCAATCGCGATTAAGTTGATTTCAGAGTGACTCTATTGAAAAAGTTACAAAATGTTTGAAGTTGTAGCGCAAACTGAATTTTATTGTGTAGAAATTAAAGTAATTTTTCCATAAACTCATATTTGTTCACAAGTAAATCGCGAATGCAGCCTTGGAGGGTTTATTAATCGATTCGCGCGAATCGTTTTTATAATACTATGTTCATTACTATATATCCACTTCATTGAATAAAATTCAAAATGTGCCAATTTGTGCGAGGTATGCCTATAAGAAAAATAATATTATTTAAAAGAGACGATTCGGCCAATTCGGGCGATTAAAGCGTACTCGCTTTTTATTTTGTTATTTGTATTTCGTGTTTCAAACTATATTTTTTCTGTCTTTTCTTTACTTTATTTGTAAAAAAAAAAAATATTTTGAATTAAAATATTATTTTGCATAAGCATAATTTGTTTTATTTAATTGAAATTCATCTCCTCGAGTCTTCTTATGCTACTAATCCTACTAATATTATAAATATGAAAGTTTGTATGGATGGCTGGATGGATGGATGTTTGTTACTCTTTCACGCAAAAACTACTCAACGGATTTGGATGAAATTTGGCACACAGGTGGTTTATAACCAGGATTAACATAATATAGGATATTTTTATCCCGATATTCCCAAGGGATCGCAACTTATGCGGGTGAAACCGCGGAGCGCAGCTACCTAGTATATTATAAATGCGAAAGTTTGTATGGATGGATAGATGGATGGATGTTTGTTCTCTTTCACGCAAAAACTACTGAACGAATTTGGATGAAATTTGGCACATACATGGCTTATAACCAGGACTAACATATAGGATACTTTTTATCCCGATATTCCCACGAGATCGAAACTTATGCGGGTGAAACCGCGGGGCGCAGCCAGTAGGTAGATAATATTAACGTAGGTCTTACAGTTATTGAGGAAAAATTCCGTAATAAACTTAAATTCAATAAGGAATACGTAACATAACATCACGCCTATAAGAACAGAAAAAGTGACGCAGAGGTGTACCTGTAGACCCCCATTTCGCCTGCTGGTATGTTGAAGTTTCAATAGGGGGTTTTTAATGGGGGAGGGGGCGATCCTAATGCAGACTATGGACTGCTATTGAAAAAATCCTTTTTTGGAAAGAAGAAAAGAACTATTTTCGTGTGGGAAATAACATCTTTAGCATTTTTAGGGTTCCGTAGCCAAATGGCACGGAACCCTTATAGATTCGTCATGTCTGTCTGTCTGTCCGTCCGTATGTCACAGCCACTTTTTTTTGAAACTATAAGAACTAGACTGTTGAAACTTGGTAAGTAGACGTAGTCTGTGAACCGCATTAAGATTTTCACACAAAAATAGAAAAAAAAACAATAAATTTTGGGGGTTCCCCATACTTAGAACTGAAACTCAATTTTTTTTTTCATCAAACCCATACGTGTGGGGTATCTATGGATAGGTCTTCAAAAATGATATTGAGGTTTCTAATATATTTTTTTTCTAAACTGAACAGTTTGCGCGAGAGACACTTCCAAAGTGGTAAAATGTGCTACCCCCCTGTTCTTTCTTTCTTTTTTTTCTTTCATTTAAAAAAGAAGTGACATGAAAAAATCAACCTTATTTCAATGATCTAAAACTCTGTTTTGAACGCGATAAAAATGTACTCTCCTCTCCGAGCCAGTCTGTGTGAACAGACACTTATCCGCACGTGCGCGTTTTTCCCACGGCGATCATGTTTTCGCGCACTGGATTTTCAACGCACTGCTTAGCGCCGAGAGTTGAAAATCCAACAGCGTGTTATTTTTGACGCGCTGGGGTGTGCTGTGTTGGATTCTCAACGCTCGGCTTAACACCGAGAGTTGAAAATCCAGTGCGCGATATTTTTCTGTCCGTGCGGACATGGACTGACTTATAAGCTTCTATTATTCCTATTAAAAACAGGAAAACTAGTTTTGATGGGTACACTGTTTATATCTAAGTACATATCAATCAACTCAGTCTATCGCAGTCCACTGCTGGACATAGGCCTCTCCCAGGCTGCGCCACAACACCCTGTCCTCCACCTTCCGCATCCAGTCTACCCCAGCCACCTTCTTTAGGTCGTCCGTCCATCTAACTGGGAGGCTGTCTGCCGAAGGACCGATGGCAGCTGGAGCAGATGAGTCCTGCCGATCGATTCTGTAAAAATCTCACCGTGAAAAGTTAGGTGAAGTGAGCTTAGAGTGAGCTGTCAACAGTGGCAATCCCTTAGCATTCGTTGGAATGACAGCTCACTTCACCTAAGTTTTCACGGTGAAATGGTTACAGAATCGCACTGCTGGAGTGGAGACCGCGTATCGGCAAGCGTAATGTGGGACGCCTCCCAGCTAGATTCCAGCAAGAACCAGACATACCTATAGTAAATTATATGTATATACACATTATAAATTAAACTCGCTTTCCGTGTCTGCCTGTGTGACCGCGTTCTTCTTCTGAACTACGAAAGAAATTTTTTGCAGTTTTCACTATCACTAAAAATAATGATCCCGGAATGTTTAAGTGTATTCAGCCCGCGACTTCGTCTGCGTATTTGTTTGTTCTGCGTAAAACCCACTCCGTTACATCGCAAGGAAGTAGTGGTATGTAAAGGTGGTCACCCATCCGCTGACCAACCGCGGCAAGCGTAGCTTAACCTGATCGATCGAACCGTGCGGCTGTTATTTCTTAGATCTAATTTAGTATAGATGACAAAAGAGGGTTTTTTCATGCCCGGAGCCTTGATATTTAACTTAAAAAAATAAAAAGAAATAAACATAAATACATTAAAACAAACTCGATGTTTAGTCGAGTCGAAAAACACGTGCCAAGCAGGGCCGGATCGCTAGTTTCACCTACATTATTAATTATAGATATGTATGACCAAACAGTTATTTAAAAGCAAGGAAAATGCGTCTTCAAGACATTACTAAACAGTGCTCCAAGTAGAACAGACGTCGTAGTTATAAACAATGAAGATATTGTTTTTGTTGTTTCTGGTGTTTGCGTTTGCGTTTGCGGCTGCACAAAACCAAAAGCCGAACTTGCCGGCGACGCCAAGTGAGTAGTTTATGCGGGGAAGTGACAGGGTCGCCCGCGAAATGCAAAGGACCTAATTCTATAAATTACTATTTGTTACGGCCACGAGTCGTATTTAGATCAATATGCAGCCTGATACTGACAAGCAAATTACAAAAAAAGTAAAAATTGTTTTTGTGTGTTAGTAAAAATTTTAAGGCGAAAGCGTCAGGACGCCTTTAGTCTTAAAATAACAATTTTTACTTTTAACCGTCTTAAAAAAAACCGGCCAAGTGCGAGTCGGACTCGCCCATGAAGGGTTCCGTTACGTTACGATTTATGACGTATTAAAAAAAACTACTCACTAGATCTCGTTCAAACAAATTTTCGGTGGAAGCTTATATGGTAATGTACATCATATATTTTTTTTAGTTTTATCATTCTCTTATTTTAGAAGTTACAGGGGGGGGGACACACATTTTACCACTTTGGAAGTGTCTCTCGCGCAAACTATTCAGTTTAGAAAAAAATGATATTAGAAACCTCAATATCATTTTTGAAGACCTATCCATAGATACCCCACACGTATGGGTTTGATGAAAAAAAAAATTTTGAGTTTCAGTTCTAAGTATGGGGACCCCCAAAATTTATAGTTTTTTTTCTATTTTTGTGTGAAAATCTTAATGCGGTTCACAGAATACATCTACTTACCAAGTTTCAACAGTATAGCTCTTATAGTTTCGGAAAAAAGTGGCTGTGACATACGGACGGACAGACAGACAGACAGACAGACAGACAGACAGACATGACGAATCCATAAGGGTTCCGTTGCCATTTGGCTACGGAACCCTAAAAAGGAGTATTTTCTATGTTTGTCTATATGTATTTTTTTTTAATTTATGTTCGTCGTTTATTTATTATTTATATAACTCAAACTCTTTATTGCATTCATGTGTACATTTCGATGTTACAATATAAGTCAGTTCCAACATGAAACTAAATACTCTATTGTACATCACAAAAATACATAGCATAAAAATACATGGCACACTACGAAATATACAATGGGCAGCCATATCGCATCGTTATTTTTCGAAAGTGTGACAACCAGTCTTAACAAGGCGTATTGTATCACCCAGTAACTGGGTTGCGGAGGTCAGATAAGCAGTGGCTCCATGTAAAATACTAGTATTCAGCTGCATCCGGTTAGAGTGGAAGCTAACCCCAACATAGTTGGGAAGAGGCTAGGCAGATGATGATGTTCAGTCATCCGATTTTGAAAATTCTTTTTCATTTGGAAGAGGAAGCTTGCGCGATGGTCCCTTAAGAGTTTCATTAAGGGTAGCGGGATCGTCCGGGGTAGAAGGATCGTCCGAAAGGGTTACCGCTGCGCTGGAACATAAAGGGCTAAGGAAGGAACACGGGTGGGTTTTAGTCAGTAAGAGTCTGACACTCCCTTCTGCTCCACCCAGAGCGGGAGGGAGAGAAAAAAAAGAGAAAAAAAGAAAAAAAAAAGAGTTTCATTAAGTTGGCTTTGATAGTGTTTGAGTTAGCTTCAATAACACGTATCAATATCAATATGCATCAAATTGAATTAAATAATTAATTCACTTTGTGCATATTGATGATGTCATAAAACTTGTTGTCACTGTTGTTTACAAATCAAGTTGTGTTATAAGAATTTTGGGGATTTTTTTTATTATTGAGCTAAATATTACATAGTAATCTTAACAGACTGAAAACCAGTTAATCGGGTAAGGGTTAAGCAGAGGTGTAGGTACCCATAGTACAGACGCCAGCACATCAAGCTACTAACTATCTGTCAAATTTCTTTAATAGATTTTCAACTTTATCGCTATAGCATTAAAGTTCAAGGTTAATTGGGTAAATTTGACAGTTTCGGGTAGCTTGGCCTGCTGGCGTCTCTACACTTACATATCGCCAGTTATGTTTAAGTCCCATGTTATAGTGGGCGACTCTATTGCCATCAACCGGGCACAAAAGCAGACTCCAGCACCCTACTTACGTTCCAGGGCAGCGGTAACCCTTTCGGACAATCCCGCTACCCTGGCAGGCTTCGGCCCTATCGGGCCCCGTCACTCATGCTGACATCTCTTTGAGGCGCGCGTGGAACACATACACGCCGTCCGGCACGGGCCTGGTCCTGATCGGACGGACGGATGATTTCCCATCCTCAAAAAAAAAAAAAAAAAAGCACCCTACTTACAGAAAAAAAAATCATTTATCATTTAATGGATTTTCAAAGAATTGTTACTGGGGCGAATTAAGAATTCGAGGTCGTTTTCAAGTTATGTAACAACAAACTGAATGTCATACTTAACAAAGTTCAAATTTATTGCAACCAAAAATCGTTAGGACCTTTTTGTAACAAATGGTCACTCAAAAATCAACTTACAATACATTACACTAAGGTAGATAACTGATTAAGTGGCGATGGAATATAAATTATCTGATATTATTAATACTGCTATACACCGTGTTCCTGGACGATATACATAACTTCGACCGGATGTTCATGACACCCTAATTGCATACACACTATCAATCTCAATCTGAAACATTTTGAAAGATATTGCTAACCCATTGCTTCGTATGTCCGAAAAATGTGTCTGCTCAACAACGTAAATAACGCAATGAATGTTGTTCAACTGTCAAAATGAAAATTATTGCTACTGTTAGTGCGTTACGCAATTACCCCGTAACGTACATTTACGGGCAGGAATCTATGTACTTGCCCGGTTATGAACCCTGAATACGACCAAACCGAACAAATAACGTTGTGCATTTTTGATATTTTGGAATGTGTTCTACTCTCCCTCTGTTTTACGAATTTTCGACCAGGTCACGTGTCCTGACGCAAGCTCAGTCTTACGAATTTTCGATCAAGTCACGTGTCCTGACGCGAGTTTAACATTTTTTACCCATCACAAAAAAAACTCCCTCCGTCTTACGAATTTTCGATCAGGTCACGTGTCCTAACGCGAGTTTAACATTTTTTACCCATCACAAAAAAAAGTGCACAACGCCGCTAAAGAACTTTTCACTTCAATAACCTCGTGAATGAGAAGCGAGTCCTTAAACACTGGGCAATCACGACACAGAATAATTTATACATTTTTTTTAGTCCCATATTATCAACGTCGGAGAAAGGGGCATGGAGGGCATCACCTACCGGCATCGAAGGTCATCCATTCATACAATAGAGGGAGCGGCAGAAAGAAGGAGGGTTAGGGCGCCTTCCTGATGAAAAAGAACGACATCAGCGCAGAAAATATGGGAAAATGATGTCAAGATCATTATATTAAAAAGAATTAATGATATAGAAGAAGATTCCTAAATCACTCTACATATGTAATGTATATTATTATATACATATGTAGTGATTTAGGAATCTTCAAAAAAAAAAACCTTGTAATTTTATCTGGTTTAAGCTGTTATGTTTGTATTGTTTATTTAATCTACTACCTATTCAAAATGTTATTTTAAGTTAAACACATATATCAGCTTTATTTTAATTGTGATTAAGTTGATTTTAGAGTGACTCTATTGAAAAAGTTATAAAAATGTTTGAAGTTGTAGCGTAAACTGAATTTTATTGTGAAGTCATTTTTCCATAAACTCATATTTGTTCACAAGTAAATCGCGAATGCAGCCTTGGATTGCTATGACTTAAGGGTTTATTAATCGATTCGCACGAACTTACTTGCCCGAATCGGGCGAATCGTCACTTTTTTGTAATATTATGTTCATTACTACACATAAACTTCATTGAATAAAATTCAAAATGTGCCAATTTGTGCGAAATGCGCCTACAGAAAAAAAAAAAAAAAATTACTTAAAAGTGTAAAACAACACCAACAGGAACGGGACGTAGTCAAATAATGATACAACGGTTATACGTAACTGACTTATATTTCAGTTGAAATGCACATACAATAAAAATCAATACTTAGCACTAGGTACTTATTAATTCTCCTATTACCTATCGGTATCGCGTGGAGTCTCAAATCCCCAAACCGTGCGACCGCCAAGCGTTCCTTCGTTCCGCGTTTTTTTTATTTTGCGCGGGAAGAAGTGGATTCTCCGATTGGTTCCCGCATTTGCGGCAACCAATCACAGAGCGACCATGAATATAGTAAAAGGGTAAAGTGGCCAGTGTAAAATGTTAAGACGACAATCAATTAAAATTATTGATTAGCAAAATCAAAATTCAGAAACCCTAACAAAAGTGTCGATTCGCCCGATTCGGGCGAATGAAGCGTGCTGGCTTTTTATTTTGTTATTTGTATTTCGTGTTTCAAACTACATTATTTCCGCCTTTTCTTTACTTTCTTTGTAAAAAAAATCATATTTTGAATTAAAATATTATTTTGTGTAAGCATAATTTGTTTTATTCAATTGAAGTTCATCTCCTCGAGTCTTCTTATGCTATTAACATATTTTATATAAATGCGAAAGTTTGTATGGATGGTTGGATGTTTGTTACTCTTTCAGCTAAAACTACTGAATGGATTTAGATGAACTTTGGCACACATATAGCTTACGAGTATAACCAGGATTAACATGTGATACTTTTTATCCCGATATTCCCACGGGATCGAAACTTATGCGGGTGAAACCGCGGGGCGCAGCCAGAAGATAGATAATATTAACGTAGGTCTTACAGTTATTGAGATTTGATTTGAGATTGAGATTGATCTTACAAAATTTCGCAATAAACCTAAGTTCAATAAGGAATACGTAACATAACATCAAAGAAAGAAAGAAAATGCATTTATTTGCGGCAAACATGACGCATAAAAAAGAACATAACACACACAAAAAAAAACAAGTTGAGGGTAAACATGCGTCACATTCACGCAAAACGGCCATCGCTCAGCATAATGCTAAAACCCTATACGAGACAGAGAGAGACAGACGAGTCCTGGAGTGGAGACCGCGTATCGGCAAGCGTAATGTGGGACGCCCCCTCCAGCTAGATTCCAGCAACAGCCAGAGTAAATTATATGTATACAGGATAATTTTTTATTCAGTGCGTAAATTTTTACAGGGTGTTCTACCCATGAATATGAACAACATTCACTATGGGACCATCTCTGAAATCACGAAAAAAAAATCAGCAGATTCATACATTTTGGTCGAGTAGGTATTGAACTTTTATAAGAAACAGCTGATTTTTTTTTTGTGATTTCAGAGATGGTCCCATAGTGAAAGTTGTTCATATTCATGGGTAGAACACCCTGTGAAAATTTACGCACTGAATAAAAAATTATCCTGTATACAGATACACATTATAAATTAAACTCGCTTTCCGTGTCTGTCTGTGTGACCGCGTTCTTCTTCTGAACTACGAAAGAAATATTTTGCAGTTTTCACTATCACTAAAAAAAAATGATCCCGGAATGTTTAAGTGTATTCAGCCCGCGACTTCGTCTGCGTAAAATTTGTTTGTTCTGCGTAAAACCCACCCCGTTGTATCGTAAGTAAGTAGTGGTATGTAAAGGTGGTCACCTATCCACTGACCAACCGCGGCAAGCGTAGCTTAACCTGATCGATCGAACCGTGCGGCTGTTATTTCTTAGCCATAATATCGTTTATATGACAAAAGAGGGTTTTTTCATGCCCGGAGCCTTGATATTTAACTCAAAAAAAAACGACACTACAAAGTGAAAAATACTAATTTCGGAAGTCGGTGTCGTTGGGTTCGCATTTTCGTTGTTTGCCACCGACTTCCGAAATTAAAGTTATTTTTCACTTTGTAGTGTCGTTTTTGGAAGTCGGTTGTTTATTTTTGCAAAAAAGTTTTTATTTTTCACTTTTAAGTTGTAATTCTTACGAGTAATTTTGGTTTAAAAACCAAACTACTGAACCGTTTTTGATACAATTTCTATGGGACCACTTCAGAAGTATATCCTTTCGCACAAAAAAAGAATTTTGAAAATCGGTCCACAATTGGCGGAGTAATCGCGTAAAAAACACAGAAAAAAAAAACACCATCGAATTGAGAACCTCCTCCTTTTTTGAAGTCGGTTAAAAATAAACATAAATACATTAAAAAAACTCGATGTTTAGTCGAGTCGAAATACCCGTGCGAAGCAGGGCCGGATCGCTAGTTTCACATACATTATTATAGGATATGTATATGACCAAACAGTAATTTAAAAGCAAGGAAAATGCGTCTTCAAGACATTACTAAACAGTGCTCCAAGTAGAACAGACGTCGTAGTTATAGACAATGAAGATATTGTTTTTCTGGTTTCTGGTGTTTGCGTTTGCGGCTGCGCATAACCAAAAGCCGAACTTGCCGGCGACCCAAAAATTAAAGGAAAAAGCCAGAAAAAAAAGTGTTGTTTTCTTATGAGAAATAACATCTTGAGCATTTTTTTACGGCATTGATTTAAAGAGGCAGTTATAAATAGCGGTTTTGGTAAGATCAAAATTATAAATGGCACGTTTAATAACTAGTTCAGCAGTTAAAACTAAGCAGTAAAGTAAACAAAAATGAGTAATAAAAAATAATGAAATG